>CM067370.1:159953948-161446448 GCA_034401795.1 Chaetoderma sp. LZ-2023a | reverse complement strand
CGATTCCCTGTCAATGTTGGTGGAATTGTGACACATGTTGTTGCAACATTATCACCTCGACTACTTGGACGATAATTCTTAATATATTCTTGCCACAATCACATCGTCGTCGGCGGCATGAGGGTCCTCACCGCCATTGTCATGCTCGTCGATATCGTCAGCAACATCAATATCATCATTGGCATTGTCATCATAATTCTCGTCATTGTCATAATAGCAGTTATTGCCGTTGTCATCAATCACACCAGCGTCAGAGGTGTCACAATTATCAGTGGTTTGACTCTCGCCGTCCCATCCATTTATCCCTGCAGACAGCATTATAATATGATAGCTTATGCAAATCCTGATGACTATATTTGAAAACAATCAAAGTGTAAGTTGTTTCTGCTTTAGGCACCAACAACTTTCAGTCAAATCATTTCCAAAATACTCTGAATTTTCTATATCTGACCTAATAGCGCATAACACTTGTAATGGATCCTAACCTCCTTTGTAGGAGAACCGCATTTGCATGTGTACGTGTGTCTTGCTTTTCGGAGTTGTGATCCGTACTTACGAAACGACCACCGTTCCACTTATGGCAACAATAGCACCCTGTCAAATTAGATTCAAAATATTCAACAGAAAGTTTATTAGATAGTAAATCCATCAAAGACACAATTCATACACATGACGGACTTTTCGGAGCTAGATCCGTCACTATGTATTGCACGTGGCGTCAGCCTACATGTGGCGTAACTGATCACGACGTCATATACTTGAGAGAGATCGGATCCCTCTATTAAGATCCACCCGTCTTAAAAGAATAGCCGTCTTTTATCCACCAAAGCAGGTGTTTATAATAGACAGTTTTATCTCTATTTATTGATATATATTTCAGTACCACCGCGTGGTGATGCCACCTGCTCCAGCATGTTACAAAGAACGCTTCTCTATGCTCACTTTCTTCTGTCCTCACCCGGATGCACTTCTTGAATCGTTGGACGGCTCTGGGACATATAAGCCACATCTTGCAGGAGAAATCGGACAAAACGCGTACGATGCTATTTTCAGGCCGAAAAATAAATAAAGATAGTGCAGTTCTAAGTCACAATATGCTCGTTGGTTTTGTTTCTTATTGAATGTACGTAATATGGTAGTGAGAACGTGAGAATACACTGGTGGTCTGAGTCACTCGAGTTTCAATCGGGCGGTTTGGCAGGCAGCTATAGAGCCAGCCAATGAGGCAGACAGACGGGAAGGAATATATTCACTCACTCAATAGTCCGGGTGCCCTCTAATCATATCTGGTGGGTGCCACTTGGCACGATTAACCATTTTCTTATATCAGTAGGAAAGATTGCGGCCATTTAGATCATTCTATGCGGGTCTTTTTAGTTAAATCTTGGTCATAATTAATATAACTCTTGAAGATGTGTAATTAAAATACACATCAAACGAATGGCACCAATTATCTTCCCAAGAAATAGCGATGGTTAAATTTGCTTAGATGGAAATTAAAATAAATGACATGGGGCCATTTTGTGGTTGCCAAGTTTCTAAATACGTGTTTGGATTTCAGAAACACATTTGTTTCATATTTTGACAATTTAGTACCTGTTATTTTTATGTTTTATAGTTATGTTCAGCAGTAAAGTATTTGCAAAGAGCCAGATATAATGATACGCAAACATGAACACTTGCGCTGGAATGTAAGAGTCAGCGGTGTCTATAGCGGCCACCTGCTTTTGTGGCAAGACAGTGGTGGGCTTTAAAACGGGTTGTCATAAAACCACTTATATTGCAGAACAATCACCGCATGTCCCTAAAAGCAATTTACTATGATATATTACTTTTAGTAAGTGACCACTCTCAAAATCGTCATATTGATATTACTTAAACAACAAGAGGCCCAAATCAGTGATATCAGCATTTGCGACTACATTATTAAAAGTTGGCCATACAAAGCATAAAACACCAAATGAGAAGGCAACCTTGCAGGAGTCCTTCAACATAAATGTCATGAAAGTCAAATATGTACTTTTGATGGTCGCCACAGCATATGCTTGCTTTGGCCTTTCAGACCAGGATAGCTAATAAATGTATGTATTATATACTAATTGCCACTATCAGAGACATCACCTTCATCATCAGTTAAAGTGCTCACTATGTGAGTTGTTGTATTATTCTTGGCCCTGACACTTGGCGTAGAAGGTACATGAGAGACTTGTGGCTTTGCTGCTACACATATTACGCCAACGGGCACAATCTGAAGAAACGTGCAGGCCACAACCTTTAGCAGTTCTGTAGGGGGGGGGGGGGGGGGGTCTCATCAAGGTTACAGCTGGGCTATGTTCTTGTGTTCCATTAACAGTGTTCCAAACATAGTCTTGAATATTTTCTTTCAGATAAGCTATTTCCTGTTCAGACTTCCATAACAATACTTACATATGTGCACGGAGAATGTGTTGAAATAATGCGCCATCTGGTGGAGATAATGATTTAGTTTTGGGAGCATCTGCTAGAAAATGTTTGTATCTGAGTTCCGGCATGATGGCATCGCATTTAGACCCATACAACAAGGAAAATAAGTGTCTGCCAACATTGATTACTACTTCTTCTTCTTCTTCTTCTTCTTCTTCTTCTTCTTCTTCTTCCACACACTACTGGTTACAGATATAATGCAGATTGACGTTTGGTGGCTGCCTTAGGCCAGCCAGTTTTTCTTTCCCAAATGGGTAACTTGTCGTATCACTTCCAGTAAGGGCGTGCAGGGTAAGGAGATCTTGGCATTGTTCCCTAATTTGTGAAGCTACAGAGATAACGTCGATACCAGAACCATTTGACTTCTTCATAGTAAGTGTGATGTGTTTAATATCAAGGTCCGATTTACATGAGAAATAAATAAGTCGCAGGGCATAATTTGCATATTTTTCTTACCCATATGAATCAAAGCAATCAGGTACGAGATAATATTGATATCAGCTTCTTCATATCCAAAGTCCAGTATCCTGTCCATCCATGTCCACGATGGTTGAAGTATTGGCTTCACACAGCAGTTTAATCACCTGTTGTTTATTGTGGATATTCTTCATTTCAACGTCCCGTGATGGCAGCTCTGTGTTCAATGTGGCATTGTAATGGCAGTACAGCATGTCCGGCTGTTTCGCTCATAGTTCTTGGTTGGAGTTGCCATATACTTGTCAAACACAACATCCCCACACGTTTCTTCTCTCATAAGGTTATCAGGTAATTGTCGTGCATGCCATGTTTTGGTCAGGAAAACTCGTAGAGCACCACATTTCCATAAAAGAAGCATGCGTTTATGTTCTGGTCGCTCTGTCTTACAACTCCAAGTTTCTTCGTTAACGCTGGCGTGGTTGTCTTTCGCATTTTGTCATAATCATGAAACGAGCTGATGATAATGGCACAAGTTCATATTGTAACAGATCACAGAGTCTCACAAGTGGCTTGTATGAGAGAGTTAAGAGGCGAGCACAAAGTCTTTCTCTATTTATATGCTGCAGTTAAATTACAAACTTGGAGATTTTTACAATGTTTCTGTTATTAACCACACTCTTCTGCATTACCTTATGAAAGCCTTCGGGGAGGCACTTCTTAAACCGTATTGTCATTTCTTCACCAATAGTTGCAGCATTGTGAGCATTCGCTTTATCATCTGCAACACATCCATTGTAAATGTTAACCAACTGATCTGTCTGCAAATGATTGATGTGGGTTTGAATGGTGAGAATCGAACCTGTTCATCATTTGTCCCTCTTCCTTATGTATATCCCACTACATATCATACTCCTCATCACCTTCATCAAATAACTTGTCCATTGCAAATGAAACTATAGTTATATTATAGTGCATAGATCATTAGAGTGAATCCGCCGAGCTACTTGTTTTGGTGAGAGAGTGATCCAACAAGTACAACTCGTGATCAGCCATACCGGATGTAAAACTGTTCTACAAATTGGTCAGAGAAAACTATGGTCTATACACCATCTCTATCTCTGAAAACATGGTCGCCATCCAAAAACGTTTCCCCAGCTTTCTCTGATAAATTCTTTCGCATCTTAAGACAGTGTCAGTGGCCTGCTGCTAAAAATGGAATCACCCCTCCATTGTGTGTAGGTGACGGGACAAGTTATCCTCTCGCTCTGCTGTAATGAATAACAGCATGCTGCTCAACCGAATTATGAAGCACTCTATCCATAACCGCTCTGTTTAGTGCTGTTGTATTATGTCCATCATCTGCTCTAACTCCTGTACTGAGGTCATACCGCAGATATTGGTATGGTTTAAGAGGCAAGTGACTACCATTTAGAAAGGTCTGATTGCTGTTGGCCACACCTTGCCATGCTTCATGCTAACTACACACTTTCAACTGTCATAAGCGTACCAATGCTACCTATGAAGGACATGAGTGAGTATTCCTCCTGGTCTCGGAATAGAATGATTCCACCTGTTATGGTCGAATCATCTAATAGGTAGTACTACTTGGTACGACTACATATCGGCAACGACCAGCACATGTTCGTGAATTTGTACACACCTTTCTCTAAATATTAATGTTGTGAGGACAGTATCAGATGGCTTGGTGTGTGGCATTTATTAATGGTCCAATTACAGACTTGGTAGCTCTACCTAGAGAACCTTATCAACTTGCTTCATGCATCATATAACCTGGCCACTCACACGCTGATACATCACTGCTGTTTACAGCCGATGACATTCACCTAAGATCCGCATCTAGAGCTATAAAAGACCACCTTGAGGCTGTAATAAATACTTTTTGACATCAGTATGATAAAGGTTAAATGATTAGTTTCTATTGTTCATTAACCCACAGCTATGGCATACAGCTAAACTCAAAATGGCTGCCATTTTCTTTAGCTGTGACGTTTTCCCTATTGTTGAAATTTGTCCGTAGGAGAATGCTAATAGACCCAGTAAGACCAATCAACCTCAGTACACCTTTCCCACATTGACGTCATTACGCGGGATTACCCAAAATCAACGCTCATGGCGCATTTGCTGGCTGGTAAATTAGGATATGAGCAGCTGCTCCGCATTGAGTTATTATTGCGCTAAACAACACTGCAGTTTAAGGGGTTGCAATGATAAATTATAATCACAGTATTATTGAAGTCATTCACCATTGGAAAGCTCATCCAATTCTCTATAGATTTATGCATTATTCTTTTATTTTTTGTAAAATTATCGCTCAGTTATTCGCCTATATTTAAAATGCACCGTTGTCCCTAGATTTAGTAAATCAATTAGCCGCTAGGTGGTATTTTAAAATTATAATTAGCGTGACAAAATTTTAGAAAAATAAAAAAAATAATACAGAAATGTTTAGAAAATTGGATGGGCTTTCTAATGAGGTAGGACTTCAATAATATTATGATCTTACTTCTTCATATAAACCGCTTAAAGTGCGTTTCTATCTAAGCCTAATAGTAAACTAATACCGTTCTCGCTATTTACCAGCCAAAAGTGCTGTGAGCAATGCATTGTGGGAGGGTATTTTCCCAAAATACGTCAAACTGGGACAGGTGTACTTGTAACTTTTGTAAGTTATTCGTTTTAATTTCCTTAACATGCACATAAAAAGCGCTAATGGTAATGTGTATGGCGGTCATCTTGGATGTCAGGCAATAGAAGAAAATACGCAGGGGTTCCAGAGTGGCATCTAGCAGATTTGGACTCAGAACATGTTTCTGATGTGAAATCTGTAGAGAGACCTGGCATAACTCGCATTACATGGTTCTCTCACTTGCCAACCAGACCACAAGACAAACAGACGGGTTAGGTGGTAAGACAGGTGACTAGCAAGGGAATGGGATTGGAATGACCAGTACGTGCATATTGTGCGCGTGCCATTGGTCCCATCCACCGAGGATAGGCAAACATCAACCGGCATCAATGGATAGTGGCATGGAACCTTTTCGATGATGTATATTGTTTGTCAACATACGATCCGTATCTGATTCCTTTCGACGTGATGATCCGGCAACCGCCAATGTCAGATGCGAGCAACCTGTAACCTGTTAATTTAGTGCGATCCATTTTCAGCTATGCACGCAAATGGAGGAAACCAGTCTGGGCCATGCCCCGCCCATCTTTAGCTAAGCCCCATCCACACTTCGCACGTGTTAGGATCGATCGATCGATCCCTGAACTCCCTAACCATCAAGTTCCAGAAAATTATACAGGCAAGCTGTTGAATATTTTGAAACTAATCTGACTTGGTACGGTTGCTGCTTACGGCAGCAAGCGACAGCAAAACCGCCAAATCAAATTAATTTCAAAATATTCAACAGCATGTTATAGTAAGGACATACAATTATTACAACCGCGCTTAGTCCATCATCAATTAAGCTTTTGTGACGAACTTAGCTACTTCATTCATGAGGTAATTGATTATGACGGCATCCTACACGCCACATTATTGAATATGACCCGATATGATTAATGAATAAACTACAATCCTCCATTTCTTCACCCATCACACCACTCCCACTCCCACTCCCACCCCCACCACACACCCGCTTTGCACGCGCATTGGATTACTTTAAACCCTGTCAAAATAATATCAAAATGTTCAAACAAAGTTTTCTTATTTGCAAGTTCAAGAGATGGACCATTCTAGTTTATCCTTCCATCACATGACGTCATAATCAACTACGTGACGTGTAGGATGACGTCATAATCAATAACGTGAATGACGCAGATAAGTTCGCCACGAACGCGTAATTGGTAACGGACTAAGGGTTGTTGTACGCATTGAATGATTTTACTGTTCAATAACATGATGTTGAATATTTTGAAAGAAATCTGATTAGGTCAGTCACATTAGTTTCAAAACATTCAACAGCTTACCTGTATACTTTTTCTGGAAATTGATAGTCAGTCTTCTTCTTCTTCTTTTCGATCGCCGGTATCACACTTGGAGAGCCGTTCTCAAGATGAAATCTGTGGTTTTCTGCAGTTCTTCCACAGGCCGATACAGCTTTTCAAGAAAGGAGGTTGACAGAGGCCAGATCTCTTCTCTCAGCAGCTGATACGTACTGCAACATTGAAGTATGTGCTCTGTGGTCAGTTCTGCTTCTCCACAAGGACAAGCGGGCGATGTCGTAAGGTGGAACCGCCTGTACATGTGTTGGTTTAGTCTGTTATGTCCAGTTCTGAGACGAAAAATGGTCACTTGCTCTGGCCTCGAGAGATGATGGTAGGCATCTTCTGATTGAGGTGTTTTATAGAGTGACTTGATGATAGTCTTCATCTCTGTATGCGTAACCATGTTTTCTGTCTGATTCTCTTCTGCACCCACCTTTGCCATCTTGTCTGCTTCCTCATTTCCTTGGACTCCACAGTGTGAGGGGATCCACTGCAATGCTATCCGAAAGCATTTGATGGTTTGTAGTGCTTCTTCAAGTTGTGGCAGCTTACCTTTGGTGATAGCCTCAAGGATGGAGCGGGCATCAGATAAAAAGACAATCTGTGCAATAGGGTCTGCTGTTCTGCTGATGGTATTAGCTGCATGGACCAGTGCTTCGACTTCAGCTCTGTAGTTTGTGCAGTGTTTGCCTGTCGGTATTGCAGCTGACTCATGGTGTCCGTTTGGATACTGTATGTGCAGTCCGGCACCTCCACTCCTAATTGCATCTTTGGCTGATCCATCTGTGTAGATCCTTATCCATGTCTCCTGAGGGTACATTTCTTCCAGCATGGCTAGGGTCAGGGCCTTCTTGCCCACATCACTGTGTTCATCTTTGGTTGTGAGATGAGGTACTGTGGTGCGAATAGCTATGCTCTCTAGTTTGTTTTCCCAGTGTGGAGGATCAAGGGTGTGGTTTGGGTCTTCTATTTGTGCTGGCAACATTTCTTGGTGTTTCCTTGAAAGTGCTTTTGTCTCTTTCACAAAACTTGATCTTTTAAGTCTTCCTGATGACAGCTGTGCTTGCCTGATCTTCATCGGGTGGTTGTTGAACGATTTGAACTTTGCATCTTGGATCAGTGCTTTGCATTCCCTTCCTTTACTAAGTGGGGGGATGCCTGCTGTCTGCTCCATTTTTTCTGTTATTAACCACACTCTTCTGCATTACCTTATGAAAGCCTTCGGGGAGGCACTTCTTAAACCGTATTGTCATTTCTTCACCAATAGTTGCAGCATTGTGAGCATTCGCTTTATCATCTGCAACACATCCATTGTAAATGTTAACCAACTGATCTGTCTGCAAATGATTGATGTGGGTTTGAATGGTGAGAATCGAACCTGTTCATCATTTGTCCCTCTTCCTTATGTATATCCCACTACATATCATACTCCTCATCACCTTCATCAAATAACTTGTCCATTGCAAATGAAACTATAGTTATATTATAGTGCATAGATCATTAGAGTGAATCCGCCGAGCTACTTGTTTTGGTGAGAGAGTGATCCAACAAGTACAACTCGTGATCAGCCATACCGGATGTAAAACTGTTCTACAAATTGGTCAGAGAAAACTATGGTCTATACACCATCTCTATCTCTGAAAACATGGTCGCCATCCAAAAACGTTTCCCCAGCTTTCTCTGATAAATTCTTTCGCATCTTAAGACAGTGTCAGTGGCCTGCTGCTAAAAATGGAATCACCCCTCTATTGTGTGTAGGTGACGGGACAAGTTATCCTCTCGCTCTGCTGTAATGAATAACAGCATGCTGCTCAACCGAATTATGAAGCACTCTATCCATAACCGCTCTGTTTAGTGCTGTTGTATTATGTCCATCATCTGCTCTAACTCCTGTACTGAGGTCATACCGCAGATATTGGTATGGTTTAAGAGGCAAGTGACTACCATTTAGAAAGGTCTGATTGCTGTTGGCCACACCTTGCCATGCTTCGTGCTAACTACACACTTTCAACTGTCATAAGCGTACCAATGCTACCTATGAAGGACATGAGTGAGTATTCCTCCTGGTCTCGGAATAGAATGATTCCACCTGTTATGGTCGAATCATCTAATAGGTAGTACTACTTGGTACGACTACATATCGGCAACGACCAGCACATGTTCGTGAATTTGTACACACCTTTCTCTAAATATTAATGTTGTGAGGACAGTATCAGATGGCTTGGTGTGTGGCATTTATTAATGGTCCAAATACAGACTTGGTAGCTCTACCTAGAGAACCTTATCAACTTGCTTCATGCATCATATAACCTGGCCACTCACACGCTGATACATCACTGCTGTTTACAGCCGATGACATTCACCTAAGATCCGCATCTAGAGCTATAAAAGACCACCTTGAGGCTGTAATAAATACTTTTTGACATCAGTATGATAAAGGTTAAATGATTAGTTTCTATTGTTCATTAACCCACAGCTATGGCATACAGCTAAACTCAAAATGGCTGCCATTTTCTTTAGCTGTGACGTTTTCCCTATTGTTGAAATTTGTCCGTAGGAGAATGCTAATAGACCCAGTAAGACCAATCAACCTCAGTACACCTTTCCCACATTGACGTCATTACGCGGGATTACCCAAAATCAACGCTCATGGCGCATTTGCTGGCTGGTAAATTAGGATATGAGCAGCTGCTCCGCATTGAGTTATTATTGCGCTAAACAACACTGCAGTTTAAGGGGTTGCAATGATAAATTATAATCACAGTATTATTGAAGTCATTCACCATTGGAAAGCTCATCCAATTCTCTATAGATTTATGCATTATTCTTTTATTTTTTGTAAAATTATCGCTCAGTTATTCGCCTATATTTAAAATGCACCGTTGTCCCTAGATTTAGTAAATCAATTAGCCGCTAGGTGGTATTTTAAAATTATAATTAGCGTGACAAAATTTTAGAAAAATAAAAAAAATAATACAGAAATGTTTAGAAAATTGGATGGGCTTTCTAATGAGGTAGGACTTCAATAATATTATGATCTTACTTCTTCATATAAACCGCTTAAAGTGCGTTTCTATCTAAGCCTAATAGTAAACTAATACCGTTCTCGCTATTTACCAGCCAAAAGTGCTGTGAGCGATGCATTGTGGGAAGGTATTTTCCCAAAATACGTCAAACTGGGACAGGTGTACTTGTAACTTTTGTAAGTTATTCGTTTTAATTTCCTTAACATGCACATAAAAAGCGCTAATGGTAATGTGTATGGCGGTCATCTTGGATGTCAGGCAATAGAAGAAAATACGCAGGGGTTCCAGAGTGGCATCTAGCAGATTTGAACTCAGAACATGTTTCTGATGTGAAATCTGTAGAGAGACCTGGCATAACTCGCATTACATGGTTCTCTCACTTGCCAACCAGACCACAAGACAAACAGACGGGTTAGGTGGTAAGACAGGTGACTAGCAAGGGAATGGGATTGGAATGACCAGTACGTGCATATTGTGCGCGTGCCATTGGTCCCATCCACCGAGGATAGGCAAACATCAACCGGCATCAATGGATAGTGGCATGGAACCTTTTCGATGATGTATATTGTTTGTCAACATACGATCCGTATCTGATTCCTTTCGACGTGATGATCCGGCAACCGCCAATGTCAGATGCGAGCAACCTGTAACCTGTTAATTTAGTGCGATCCATTTTCAGCTATGCACGCAAATGGAGGAAACCAGTCTGGGCCATGCCCCGCCCATCTTTAGCTAAGCCCCATCCACACTTCGCACGTGTTAGGATCGATCGATCGATCCCTGAACTCCCTAACCATCAAGTTCCAGAAAATTATACAGGCAAGCTGTTGAATATTTTGAAACTAATCTGACTTGGTACGGTTGCTGCTTACGGCAGCAAGCGACAGCAAAACCGCCAAATCAAATTAATTTCAAAATATTCAACAGCATGTTATAGTAAGGACATACAATTATTACAACCGCGCTTAGTCCATCATCAATTAAGCTTTTGTGACGAACTTAGCTACTTCATTCATGAGGTAATTGATTATGACGGCATCCTACACGCCACATTATTGAATATGACCCGATATGATTAATGAATAAACTACAATCCTCCATTTCTTCACCCATCACACCACTCCCACTCCCACTCCCACCCCCACCACACACCCGCTTTGTACGCGCGTTGGATTACTTTAAACCCTGTCAAAATAATATCAAAATGTTCAAACAAAGTTTTCTTATTTGCAAGTTCAAGAGATGGACCATTCTAGTTTATCCTTCCATCACATGACGTCATAATCAACTACGTGACGTGTAGGATGACGTCATAATCAATAACGTGAATGACGCAGATAAGTTCGCCACGAACGCGTAATTGGTAACGGACTAAGGGTTGTTGTACGCATTGAATGATTTTACTGTTCAATAACATGATGTTGAATATTTTGAAAGAAATCTGATTAGGTCAGTCACATTAGTTTCAAAACATTCAACAGCTTACCTGTATACTTTTTCTGGAAATTGATAGTCAGTCTTCTTCTTCTTCTTTTCGATCGCCGGTATCACACTTGGAGAGCCGTTC
Source organism: Chaetoderma sp. LZ-2023a (assembly GCA_034401795.1). Taxonomy (NCBI): domain Eukaryota; kingdom Metazoa; phylum Mollusca; class Caudofoveata; order Chaetodermatida; family Chaetodermatidae; genus Chaetoderma; species Chaetoderma sp. LZ-2023a. The sequence continues at coordinate 161,434,964 of CM067370.1, read as the reverse complement.
TCAAGATGAAATCTGTGGTTTTCTGCAGTTCTTCCACAGGCCGATACAGCTTTTCAAGAAAGGAGGTTGACAGAGGCCAGATCTCTTCTCTCAGCAGCTGATACGTACTGCAACATTGAAGTATGTGCTCTGTGGTCAGTTCTGCTTCTCCACAAGGACAAGCGGGCGATGTCGTAAGGTGGAACCGCCTGTACATGTGTTGGTTTAGTCTGTTATGTCCAGTTCTGAGACGAAAAATGGTCACTTGCTCTGGCGTCGAGAGATGATGGTAGGCATCTTCTGATTGAGGTGTTTTATAGAGTGACTTGATGATAGTCTTCATCTCTGTATGCGTAACCATGTTTTCTGTCTGATTCTCTTCTGCACCCACCTTTGCCATCTTGTCTGCTTCCTCATTTCCTTGGACTCCACAGTGTGAGGGGATCCACTGCAATGCTATCCGAAAGCATTTGATGGTTTGTAGTGCTTCTTCAAGTTGTGGCAGCTTACCTTTGGTGATAGCCTCAAGGATGGAGCGGGCATCAGATAAAAAGACAATCTGTGCAATAGGGTCTGCTGTTCTGCTGATGGTATTAGCTGCATGGACCAGTGCTTCGACTTCAGCTCTGTAGTTTGTGCAGTGTTTGCCTGTCGGTATTGCAGCTGACTCATGGTGTCCGTTTGGATACTGTATGTGCAGTCCGGCACCTCCACTCCTAATTGCATCTTTGGCTGATCCATCTGTGTAGATCCTTATCCATGTCTCCTGAGGGTACATTTCTTCCAGCATGGCTAGGGTCAGGGCCTTCTTGCCCACATCACTGTGTTCATCTTTGGTTGTGAGATGAGGTACTGTGGTGCGAATAGCTATGCTCTCTAGTTTGTTTTCCCAGTGTGGAGGATCAAGGGTGTGGTTTGGGTCTTCTATTTGTGCTGGCAACATTTCTTGGTGTTTCCTTGAAAGTGCTTTTGTCTCTTTCACAAAACTTGATCTTTTAAGTCTTCCTGATGACAGCTGTGCTTGCCTGATCTTCATCGGGTGGTTGTTGAACGATTTGAACTTTGCATCTTGGATCAGTGCTTTGCATTCCCTTCCTTTACTAAGTGGGGGGATGCCTGCTGTCTGCTCCATTTTTTCTGTTATTAACCACACTCTTCTGCATTACCTTATGAAAGCCTTCGGGGAGGCACTTCTTAAACCGTATTGTCATTTCTTCACCAATAGTTGCAGCATTGTGAGCATTCGCTTTATCATCTGCAACACATCCATTGTAAATGTTAACCAACTGATCTGTCTGCAAATGATTGATGTGGGTTTGAATGGTGAGAATCGAACCTGTTCATCATTTGTCCCTCTTCCTTATGTATATCCCACTACATATCATACTCCTCATCACCTTCATCAAATAACTTGTCCATTGCAAATGAAACTATAGTTATATTAGAGTGCATAGATCATTAGAGTGAATCCGCCGAGCTACTTGTTTTGGTGAGAGAGTGATCCAACAAGTACAACTCGTGATCAGCCATACCGGATGTAAAACTGTTCTACAAATTGGTCAGAGAAAACTATGGTCTATACACCATCTCTATCTCTGAAAACATGGTCGCCATCCAAAAACGTTTCCCCAGCTTTCTCTGATAAATTCTTTCGCATCTTAAGACAGTGTCAGTGGCCTGCTGCTAAAAATGGAATCACCCCTCTATTGTGTGTAGGTGACGGGACAAGTTATCCTCTCGCTCTGCTGTAATGAATAACAGCATGCTGCTCAACCGAATTATGAAGCACTCTATCCATAACCGCTCTGTTTAGTGCTGTTGTATTATGTCCATCATCTGCTCTAACTCCTGTACTGAGGTCATACCGCAGATATTGGTATGGTTTAAGAGGCAAGTGACTACCATTTAGAAAGGTCTGATTGCTGTTGGCCACACCTTGCCATGCTTCGTGCTAACTACACACTTTCAACTGTCATAAGCGTACCAATGCTACCTATGAAGGACATGAGTGAGTATTCCTCCTGGTCTCGGAATAGAATGATTCCACCTGTTATGGTCGAATCATCTAATAGGTAGTACTACTTGGTACGACTACATATCGGCAACGACCAGCACATGTTCGTGAATTTGTACACACCTTTCTCTAAATATTAATGTTGTGAGGACAGTATCAGATGGCTTGGTGTGTGGCATTTATTAATGGTCCAAATACAGACTTGGTAGCTCTACCTAGAGAACCTTATCAACTTGCTTCATGCATCATATAACCTGGCCACTCACACGCTGATACATCACTGCTGTTTACAGCCGATGACATTCACCTAAGATCCGCATCTAGAGCTATAAAAGACCACCTTGAGGCTGTAATAAATACTTTTTGACATCAGTATGATAAAGGTTAAATGATTAGTTTCTATTGTTCATTAACCCACAGCTATGGCATACAGCTAAACTCAAAATGGCTGCCATTTTCTTTAGCTGTGACGTTTTCCCTATTGTTGAAATTTGTCCGTAGGAGAATGCTAATAGACCCAGTAAGACCAATCAACCTCAGTACACCTTTCCCACATTGACGTCATTACGCGGGATTACCCAAAATCAACGCTCATGGCGCATTTGCTGGCTGGTAAATTAGGATATGAGCAGCTGCTCCGCATTGAGTTATTATTGCGCTAAACAACACTGCAGTTTAAGGGGTTGCAATGATAAATTATAATCACAGTATTATTGAAGTCATTCACCATTGGAAAGCTCATCCAATTCTCTATAGATTTATGCATTATTCTTTTATTTTTTGTAAAATTATCGCTCAGTTATTCGCCTATATTTAAAATGCACCGTTGTCCCTAGATTTAGTAAATCAATTAGCCGCTAGGTGGTATTTTAAAATTATAATTAGCGTGACAAAATTTTAGAAAAATAAAAAAAATAATACAGAAATGTTTAGAAAATTGGATGGGCTTTCTAATGAGGTAGGACTTCAATAATATTATGATCTTACTTCTTCATATAAACCGCTTAAAGTGCGTTTCTATCTAAGCCTAATAGTAAACTAATACCGTTCTCGCTATTTACCAGCCAAAAGTGCTGTGAGCGATGCATTGTGGGAAGGTATTTTCCCAAAATACGTCAAACTGGGACAGGTGTACTTGTAACTTTTGTAAGTTATTCGTTTTAATTTCCTTAACATGCACATAAAAAGCGCTAATGGTAATGTGTATGGCGGTCATCTTGGATGTCAGGCAATAGAAGAAAATACGCAGGGGTTCCAGAGTGGCATCTAGCAGATTTGAACTCAGAACATGTTTCTGATGTGAAATCTGTAGAGAGACCTGGCATAACTCGCATTACATGGTTCTCTCACTTGCCAACCAGACCACAAGACAAACAGACGGGTTAGGTGGTAAGACAGGTGACTAGCAAGGGAATGGGATTGGAATGACCAGTACGTGCATATTGTGCGCGTGCCATTGGTCCCATCCACCGAGGATAGGCAAACATCAACCGGCATCAATGGATAGTGGCATGGAACCTTTTCGATGATGTATATTGTTTGTCAACATACGATCCGTATCTGATTCCTTTCGACGTGATGATCCGGCAACCGCCAATGTCAGATGCGAGCAACCTGTAACCTGTTAATTTAGTGCGATCCATTTTCAGCTATGCACGCAAATGGAGGAAACCAGTCTGGGCCATGCCCCGCCCATCTTTAGCTAAGCCCCATCCACACTTCGCACGTGTTAGGATCGATCGATCGATCCCTGAACTCCCTAACCATCAAGTTCCAGAAAATTATACAGGCAAGCTGTTGAATATTTTGAAACTAATCTGACTTGGTACGGTTGCTGCTTACGGCAGCAAGCGACAGCAAAACCGCCAAATCAAATTAATTTCAAAATATTCAACAGCATGTTATAGTAAGGACATACAATTATTACAACCGCGCTTAGTCCATCATCAATTAAGCTTTTGTGACGAACTTAGCTACTTCATTCATGAGGTAATTGATTATGACGGCATCCTACACGCCACATTATTGAATATGACCCGATATGATTAATGAATAAACTACAATTCTCCATTTCTTCACCCATCACACCACTCCCACTCCCACTCCCACCCCCACCACACACCCGCTTTGTACGCGCGTTGGATTACTTTAAACCCTGTCAAAATAATATCAAAATGTTCAAACAAAGTTTTCTTATTTGCAAGTTCAAGAGATGGACCATTCTAGTTTATCCTTCCATCACATGACGTCATAATCAACTACGTGACGTGTAGGATGACGTCATAATCAATAACGTGAATGACGCAGATAAGTTCGCCACGAACGCGTAATTGGTAACGGACTAAGGGTTGTTGTACGCATTGAATGATTTTACTGTTCAATAACATGATGTTGAATATTTTGAAAGAAATCTGATTAGGTCAGTCACATTAGTTTCAAAACATTCAACAGCTTACCTGTATACTTTTTCTGGAAATTGATAGTCAGTCTTCTTCTTCTTCTTTTCGATCGCCGGTATCACACTTGGAGAGCCGTTCTCAAGATGAAATCTGTGGTTTTCTGCAGTTCTTCCACAGGCCGATACAGCTTTTCAAGAAAGGAGGTTGACAGAGGCCAGATCTCTTCTCTCAGCAGCTGATACGTACTGCAACATTGAAGTATGTGCTCTGTGGTCAGTTCTGCTTCTCCACAAGGACAAGCGGGCGATGTCGTAAGGTGGAACCGCCTGTACATGTGTTGGTTTAGTCTGTTATGTCCAGTTCTGAGACGAAAAATGGTCACTTGCTCTGGCGTCGAGAGATGATGGTAGGCATCTTCTGATTGAGGTGTTTTATAGAGTGACTTGATGATAGTCTTCATCTCTGTATGCGTAACCATGTTTTCTGTCTGATTCTCTTCTGCACCCACCTTTGCCATCTTGTCTGCTTCCTCATTTCCTTGGACTCCACAGTGTGAGGGGATCCACTGCAATGCTATCCGAAAGCATTTGATGGTTTGTAGTGCTTCTTCAAGTTGTGGCAGCTTACCTTTGGTGATAGCCTCAAGGATGGAGCGGGCATCAGATAAAAAGACAATCTGTGCAATAGGGTCTGCTGTTCTGCTGATGGTATTAGCTGCATGGACCAGTGCTTCGACTTCAGCTCTGTAGTTTGTGCAGTGTTTGCCTGTCGGTATTGCAGCTGACTCATGGTGTCCGTTTGGATACTGTATGTGCAGTCCGGCACCTCCACTCCTAATTGCATCTTTGGCTGATCCATCTGTGTAGATCCTTATCCATGTCTCCTGAGGGTACATTTCTTCCAGCATGGCTAGGGTCAGGGCCTTCTTGCCCACATCACTGTGTTCATCTTTGGTTGTGAGATGAGGTACTGTGGTGCGAATAGCTATGCTCTCTAGTTTGTTTTCCCAGTGTGGAGGATCAAGGGTGTGGTTTGGGTCTTCTATTTGTGCTGGCAACATTTCTTGGTGTTTCCTTGAAAGTGCTTTTGTCTCTTTCACAAAACTTGATCTTTTAAGTCTTCCTGATGACAGCTGTGCTTGCCTGATCTTCATCGGGTGGTTGTTGAACGATTTGAACTTTGCATCTTGGATCAGTGCTTTGCATTCCCTTCCTTTACTAAGTGGGGGGATGCCTGCTGTCTGCTCCATTTTTTCTATTGGTGTTGATCTCATTCCACCAGTGATGATGCGCAGTGCCTGGTTTTGTACTCTGTCGAGGTTCTGTTGATGAGATTTAGCTGCTGTCATCCATGAGCCGGATCCATACTCAAGGTGTGGTCGTACGGCACCTAGGTAGATGGTCTTGAGGATCATTTCATTGGCACCCCCACTTTGTTCTTGCCAGCTTCCTCATGATGTTTAGCTTTCTTCTGGCCTTTGCCTCTGCGTTCTGGATGTGCTCCTTCCATGTTAATCTTCTGTCATAGGTGACTCCCAGGTATGTCTGCTGGTCCTCGTACTCGAGTGTAGTACGGCCCAGTGTCAGATTGCCAACCTTGGTTTTGGTGGACAGTGAGAATATCATGGCTGATGATTTTTCTTTGTTGATGGTAATACACCAGCGATTGGCCCAAGCTGTAATTCTGTCCAAGGCGAACTGCATTCTGTACGTGGCAGTCGTTGTGTACTCCTCGGTGCACCAGAGTACGAGGTCATCTGCATAGGGGGCTGCTTGGATCCCATTGGGCAGCTCTGCCACAATAACTTTAATGAAGAGTATGAACAGAGTTTTTGATAATACTCCCCCTTGAGGTACCCCTTGTCTCAGCAATACATTCTGTCCAGATTGTCCATCCACCAGCACCCTAGCTCTGCGATTGTGTAGGTATGACTTGGTCCATCGGAACATGTTGCCATCGATGCCTGTGCGCCGGAGCTTCACGAGGAGGCCATCCTTCGACACCTTGTCAAATGCCTTCGGCAGATCAATAAAGGCAGCTAGCATCACCTTCTTGGCTTGAAAAGTGTTCTCTATGACCTGTGCAAGATGTGTTGTTTGATCTTCTGTGCTCCTGTATCTTCTGAAGCCAGCCTGCTCTAAAACTATAGTATTCTCCGACTCCAGGTACCACTGCAACCGCTGGTTGACGATGCGCTCCATGGTCTTGCATATGCAGTTTGTAAGACTGATAGGACGGTAGCTCAGCACGTTCGTCTTGTTCTTCCCTTTTTCAGAGTAGGAGTCATGCTGGCTTCCTTCCAGCACTGAGGAACCTCTTCATTGGTCCAACTGAGATTAAAGACATCTAGCAACTTGCGGAGAGATGCATTACCAAGGTGCTGGATCATTTCAGTCGTAATGCCATCTGGCCCGGGAGATTTCTTCTTCTTCAATTGGCGGATAGACTTCTTCAGTTCTGCTAAACTAATGTCAACTTTCATTGCATCGTGAGTGTTGGTGTCTGTTCTTTCCTTTTGCTCTTTTCTAACCTCTTTTTGACGCATTCATGGTATAGAAATGTTGCTTTCTTTTGCATATGCCTTCGCAAAGGCATCTGCAGCCATCTTTCCTGACAGTGTTTGTCCATCTTCTTCAAGAGTAATCTTCTCTCCCCCGACACCCTCATCATTCAGTGCTTTAGTCAGTCTCCATAGCTTTATTGTGTCTCTCTCTAAATTAAACCCTGCCGTCTTTTCCCTCCAGCTTCTTCTTTTGGCCTCCAGCCTGGTCTTTAGATACCTGGCTTTAGTTTGTTGTAGAGTGAAGTGGTTTTCATGACAGGGATTACCCTCTGCATCTTTTCTGGCCTTGCCTAGTTTATCATGTGCTGCTTGCAGTTCTGTTGTCCAGTATGGGCGGTAGTTTTTCCTGAACCCTCGAAGAATCGCTTCGTTGGCAGCCTTGAGGATACTTGAATTAAATTCCTTGACCGCATTGTTGATGTTTCTCCCTTCTACTGCTATATTTTGGGTAAGTACATTGGAACGAATGCCGAAACAGACTCCAATTTGCCTTTTGGTAGTTCCGCCTTGGATGTTGAGGTGAACTTGTTGAAATACTTCCAGAAAGAGAGAGGAGGACTGGGCGGTGCTCGCTTCCTCCTAACTGCGATCCGACCACTCTACTGAGGTTTCTGTGAATGTCTTCTGTACAAAATGCCAAGACTGGCGTTGTTGTCGAGTGCCACCGTCGCGAGTAGAAGGTAGGCTGATCTGTGGGATCGTTGACAAGTAAAAGGTGCTTTTCATCTTGCCATGCTTCAATGTCTTCTCCTCGTTTATCAAGTGTTCTGTATCCCCAGCTATGAGACTGGCTATTAAAGTCTCCCGCAATGAGGAGGTGGCAGTCCGGGACCTGGATTGTGTCAAGTGAGAGATTATTGTCATTAGGGCAGTAATAATTGACATTGTCAATCACAGAGTTGTTGGTTGTTACCTTGATCTTGATATATTCTGCCTCTTCCATAAAGGTTTTGATCTGGCTGGCGTTCACGCTGTTTCGGACCAAGGTGATCACCCCGCCTTTCTTTCTTCCTCTTCGATCACACCGGAAAATCTGGTAACCTCTGATCTTAAATGGTTTTCCTTCTTGCAGGTGTGTCTCTTGGATGCAGCAGATATCAATGTTGTTTTCATACAGGAACTGTTCGAGCTCTGATTTCTTGTTGGTAACACCTTCTGCGTTCCAGTGCATGATGTTGATACTGGGGTTCTCTTTGGGTTTGGTCTTCTTTTTCGGTTGGCCAGTAGCTCTCCATCTTCGTCTCCTGGCTCCACAAGACGAGTTGATGGGACCTCCAGTAGCTGAGGGTGGGCTCCTTCGAGGCGTGGAGCCCGGCGCTGCACCTGCTTGGCGGATCCTCACAGGGCGAGCACCATTTCGTTTGATTCGATCTCCAAGTGTCATTCATTTGCGTTGTGCATAATGCTCTGGTTAGCCCCTCCAAATGTCTGGATTGACACCTAGTGGGTTACACCCCTGCGCCACGTTGAGGCCGAGCATATAGTCTTAAACAGGGGATTGATAGTCAGTGAGTTCTGGGATCGATCGATGTATCGATTCCAACACGAGCGAGGTGTGGGTGGAGACAAGCTTGAGATGGGTGATGGTGATGACGTCAGATACACGAATGATAGATCAGATCCCTACATTGTGGAGTTACGCAAAGAAATGAATTGGACTTTCATCATTACCCCATAAAAACAGTGGCAAGATTTATGCTTATACGATCGCAACTTGAAGTGGAATGGAGAATTGATTTAATTAACAGACAATTGTCAAGTTCCTTTGCAAATTGTTAATCGAGTTAAAGGCATCTGAGATGAAGTTTAAAATTCGGCACCGAACTATTTATAGTTTGATGCAGACACTGAAACTAAATGTGTGATTTAGTATGGCAAGCACGCAAGCATTATCTATCGTCATTAGGAGCTCGAATGCTGGTCTTACTGCCAAGGAATTCGCCATGTATCCAGTCGCCTGGCAGTAATTATTGGTTTCCGATGAAGGGCATTTCTTACTAAATAATGAGAATGGCGCGAGAAACGGCCATTAACAAAATCACAGTAACTTAATGCATTTCATTCTCTATAAATTTAAGATCATATGTAACATATGCTATCGTTTAACCCGTTCATACCGAACCTGGCCAGAACCGGCCTCTACAGTGCCCTTGAGTAGGGTTAATTTGCAGGCGAAGAGAACACGATTTTTGAAAATTTACCACTGGAATGACTGGCTCGATAACCGAGCCAGTCATTCCAGTGGTAAATTTTCAATAATTAACTTCTCTCGGCTTGCAAATGGGCATTCTGTAATTTTCTTGACCAAATTTAACCACTAAAGAGTTAGCTTGTGTCGATTAACATGAAAGGAATGAGACTGAATGGTGTTTCCTTCTCATTATTTTAGTTGTTTCCAACTTTTTCCACATGGTTTATCTTCGGCTTACTTCAAACCAGTATTCCCTGAATTAATAGTGAGGTCATGATAATTAAACGCCTCTGAATTTAGAGAGAGGTTGGTTTTATCTGGTGTGATATTTCTTTTTGATTTTATAGTCCAGTCAAATTACGGTTTAACCTACGATTAATTGCAGCAGCAATGAAACGACTTATTTTGTCTATTTAGGTCTTAGAAATGATACATAAAAATCTAATAAAATCTTTTGAGTGGAACATGTTGAATTCAAGATGGATGCCAAGATGGCCGCAATCCAGTATACTATGGCATATATCTCGAGAACATAAATGTATTACCAGTAGATAGAAACGTGCCGCAACCTACAAAACAATGATGTCTACTGCAGCCCAATGTCACTCTATGACGTCACAACCGAACAGTTGACACTGATGTTCGATGCTTGCAAACCATTTCTACATTCATTGGCAGTGGTTAGATCTCATTATGATCCAAGTCATCGCTTAACATGTTTTGACTCCCTGAAACAAAGAAACGTGCAGCTCTCAAATGTATCAGTGTCAATTGAATGAGGTATGTACTCGGGAAGAATGTTTACAAGAATATCCTTTTGTACATGCTTCCCTCTGGTGCGATAAAAAGTCCAGGGTATTTGGAATAGGCGAAGCTGTCGGTCCGAAACTCATCAGCAGCAACAAGTTATTACATGTCCAGACAAAAAATATTCGGAAGTGCGTAATCATCAAAGGATGAGGTCAGAGCGGCTGGTGAGAAGGTCATGGGCACTTTGCATAAAGCATCTAAGAATGACCATCTTGATACGATGAGACATCAAAGATTCCAGAATCTTGTTACCATCAACAAAAAGGCCACCCACCCAAAACATGTTTCCACCAACATCTGCGACGATGAAATACCACAACCTCCGAGTGTTCCATCAGGTCCAATACTGGAAGGGAAATCCCTTGGCGGCCGAGGAATGTGGCTGGAATGTTTCTGAATGAATAATGACACGAGTACACTCGGACGGGACCCCTGCCCCGCAGTCTGTTCTCGAACTAGGGAGATGCACCCGCAAGTCGGGTGTGGAACTATGCACTGTGTGTGCCGTAGTCATGGACTTGATTGTTCGTCAGCTTGTTCTGCATCCAGAGGTACTTATCAAAACATGTCAGATGATGACTTGGATGATAATGAGAACCAAACACTGCCAGTGAATGTAGAAATGGCTTGTAAACATTGAACTTCAGTGTCAAAAGTTGGGTTGTGACGTCATAGAGTGGTCATGGGGGGTACAGAAGATATATTTTTTTTTTCGGTAAATTAGGGGCATGTTTCTATCTACTCGTAATACATTTATGTGGTCTAAAATGAACCATATCGCGATATGTACCATATTATACTCGATTGGCGGCCATCTTGGCAGCCATCTTCAATTCAACATGTTCCTCTCAAAAGACATGTGTAGCTGTCCGTGGAAGCATTATACGTACACCATGGTGCATGATGGTGTATAATGGCAATTATGTGTGATTGTTGTATAAGTATTCTTTATTTTGAGGATTTATATACAAATAATAAGAAGTTGTTCTATGGATATTTATAATTCATGATTGTACTAAATGATACTTTATTTAGTACAATTCATCAAATAGTTCAAAATAACCAGTGGTGCAGTATGGATATATCGTTTAATAAATAGCATATAGAACATGCTTATAAAACTAAGTGTACATGCTTATAAAACTAAGTGTACATGCTTATAAAACTAAGTGTACATGCTTATAAAACTAAGTGTACATGCTTATAAAACTAAGTGTACATGCTTATAAAACTAAGTGTACATGCTTATAAAACTAAGTGTACATGCTTATAAAACTAAGTGTACATGCTTATAAAACTAAGTGTACATGCTTATAAAACTAAGTGTACATGCTTATAAAACTAAGTGTGTGCTTTAGTCGTCTATGAGTCTGGTAGGGCAAGTCGTTCTAGTCACTATTTTTAGTCGAGATTATATATTACCTATTATAGACGCTGGTATTACACTGCGTGCACTATGGTAAAGGACATAATAATAAAATGCTACAATACCGAAACAAAGTATTTCCTTCATTGATGCAATGGCAAGTAGCAGATTCAAGGTTGGCTGGCATGCCATGCATTTGTCTAGGTTCATGATTATGTTATTATTCATAATGAAGAGCATCCAATTTTCCCTGAGGGCTCGCGAACGCACGCACGCACCAAAAGCGGAATGCAGATACGACCAACAGACCGTCCTCCGACCATCTTAAACAAACTTATTTGACACACACCCATCCCACCCCCACTGCCCACTAATGTCATTGATTACCAATGGAATGTCCCTCTTCAAATCGCCCTATGTAACGCCCTCTCTCTCTCTCTCTCTCTCTCTCTCTCTCTCTCTCTCTCTCTCTCTCTCTCTCCCCCCCCACCTCCTCCCCCCCCCCCTCCCAGTCAAATTAATTTCAAAGGATTCAACAAAATGTTTATTAAATTATAAATTAATCAAATTAGTTAAAGACATAGTTTACAATTCACACACCCTCGTGACGGGTGATTGCCGCCGTCATGAGTGCAGCAGGCGTATAGATAATGGCGTTAATTCTTTTGTAAGTAAGTAAGTAAGTTGCATTTTACAGATTTGTTTTCACAGACCTGACTGCGTTCAGTGACTTTACATCTTACCCCTGCCCATTTGGGCTTGTTCATTCCTGTATCTTCGGGAGCAAACAGCCGGGCTGTCATATATAGGCGTGCAGTAGCTTTGTATTCATATTACCGGCACTGTCTTCTAAAGCAAATCAAGAAACGCAGTGTGTTCTTAGGGACACAACGCGCCAGCCCGTCTGGGAAGTGAACCTGTGAACCTCGGGTTATGAGCTACGGCACCTCTTTGTCACCCATGGGGCAGTCATGAAGGTATCTCTGAAGTCTGGATAACACATCCATTCTCTCTTTCTGAGCTAACGTTCGCATTTCCCATTCACCATTCGATCTGTGTTATCAGTCCTACTTTTAGCTTGATATTCTGCTGTAGGCGTGATATAGTGCTCAGCAACAGCTGTATCCAGTTGATCTCTCAAAAGAAAGGATACAGACGACTACAGGGGAAACCGCTCAAATACTGGCATGCACGAGGCCCAAGTCGGATAGCAAACAAGAATCGTATCAACTCTCATGAATCATATCTACAATTTCAAATAGTTTACCTTGAAATAAGTTTAACTTTAAACCTGAGCTCAGCCTTAATTGTGATTTCATCTCAAAGTAATTTTTTTATTTAAAATAATATTAAAATTTAATCAATTTATTTTGGAATATAATAAAATATAACCTATATTCTGTGATAGAATTCCCAATTTAAATAAAACACTGAAATCGAAAGAACAAATCTAGATTTTAATATAGGGCCTACTCCTCTGTCAAAATGAATTGAATTAATAATTCGAAGATCATCCACCTTAGAACAGTAGCATCAATGTGTGAACAATATACCGTGTCTTGTGACTTAAGTAGCTTCTTTGATATATAGCTCTGACAGGCGAGTGATTAATTCTCTAGATACTTAAAGTGATGAACTGGATTTTCATCGTTACGCTGTAGGACCGGTTGGTCGGTTCTGAGATTTATTATAAAATGATTACGACTTGAATGTGAATGGAGAATCGATACGATTCGGATTTAAGGTAATTAATTGACAGACGAGTGCTGGGTTCTTGCGTAAATTATTAATCAACCTAACTGCAACTAAGACGGACTTTAAATTTCGTCACAGAACTATTTTTATTGCTTTGAATTGCCAACAGAGCTATAAAACTAAATGCGTGAAGCACTGTGAGACAGGCGCGACCCTGTACAGCTCGTAATCGCAATTAAGGTAAGACGTGTCCAAAACCAAAACAGAAACATGTTAGTTTGTAGTTTACAATGGACCTTCCCAGAGTAATGACGTCATATGACAGTAATAACGTCATATGACGTCATAATAAGCTAAGCGGGGTGTAGGATGACGTGATAATCAATACGTCATAAATGATTCTTTAACTCTTAATAGTCCGACCGTTGTACAAATTGTATGTCTCGACTATTTAATAAACATGCTGTTGAATATTTTGAAACTAATTTGACTGGGCGCAGTTGCTGCCATAGGCAGCAACAGCATCGAGTAAAATTAGTTTCAAAATATTCAAAAGCTTACCTAGTATAGTTTTCTGGAAATTGATAGTCAGGGAGTTCAGAGATCGATCGGTCCCAACACGATCGAGGTGTGGGCGGAGCTTAGCTAGAGGTGGGCGGGGCATAGACAAAATGGAACGTTCCATTCTGAACACGATATAAGAAATGTTCTCTTTGTCAAATATTTTTTAACATAAGTTACCGTTCCAATTTTAGCTATGTCCCGCCCATCTCTAGTTAATCTCCACCCACACATCGGTCGTCTTGGTATCGATGGATTCCTGAATTCGCTGACGATCAATTTACAGAAAACTATACAGGTAAGCTGTTGAATATTTTGAAACTAATTTGACTGTGTAGGGCCTACTGTTGCTGCACCCAGGCACATTAGTTTCGAAATATTCAACAGCATGTTTATTAAAGAGTAAAGACATACAATTCGTAGAACAACGCATAGTCCGTCACCAATGGACCTTTCCATTTTTAACTATGCCCCGCCCATCACTAGCTAAGCTCCACCCACACCTCGCCGTGTTTGGATTGATCGATCCCCGAATGCCCTAGCTATCAATTTCCTGAAAACTATACAGGGAAGCTGTTGAATATTTTGTAACTAATTAGACTGGGTGCTGTTGCTGCCATAGGCAGCAACAGCGCCCAATCAAATTAGTTCAAAATATTCAACAGAATATTTATTAAATATTATTAAATAGTAAAAGCAAACAATTTGTACAACAGCCCATAGACCGTCTTCAAATATGCGTTCGTGACGTACTTATCGGCATCATTCATGACGTCATTCATTATGATGTCATTGCACACATCACGCAGTTCATTATGACGTCATATGATGGGTGGGTACTCTGGAAAGGACCATTATGCGTTCAGGACGCACTTATCTACATCATTCATAATGTCATTGATTAGCATGTCATCCTACACGTCACGTAGTTGATTATGGCGTCATATGGTAGATGGATAAAACTGGAAAGGTGCATTGGAGCGGAAGACATATTTGTCTTAGGCAGCAATGTCTTCCAATCAAATTAGGGCGCATGTTCAAAATATTCAACAGTATGTGTTAAGTTATGTCCTATCTGTACTGTAACCTATCGCCATTATGGATTCGCATCATGGTTTTATTGCCAGCTAAAGCGCTGAATAACCAACCTGGCAGTAATTATTGGATTGAAGGACACTTGTTACTAAGTAATGAGAATAACGAGAGAAAGGGAGGAAGAAATCACTGTAACGTAATGCACTTTATTCTCTATGATCGTAGATCGTGTGTAAAATAGGTCTGCGCTAGCGTTTAACTCATGCTGTATGAATAACGTGGAAAAAAATTTGACAGAAAGTGTTTTCCTTCCTCATCATTTCAATTGTATTGAGATTATTTCGCATGTTTAATATTCGGTTTATTCTGTTTATTCTCTGAATATAAAATGAAGTCAGGGCGCTGAATGATGTTAATTCTGTTAGACGAGAGCGAGTGGGGTGTTTCCAATGTGATTTTGTGCGTTATTTGGGGTATTTGAAGACATTCTTCACATTCTTCTATTGCAAACGTCCCTAATAACGCAGGCTACTGGGCTCAAAGACATTTTTCGTTGTCAGGGCGGTAGCCAGCAAGGTGTTGGTGTGGACCTAGGCCCACGCTACGACCCTGCTTGCTGTTCACTTTGTATCGCCCGATTACAATGGACTTTTCCAGTTTTAGCTATGCCCAACCCATCTCTAGCTAAGCTCTACCCAAGCTTCGCCCGTGTTGGGATCGATCGATTCCTGATCTCATTGACTGTTAATTTCAGCAGAATGTTTATTAAATAGTAACCCCAATTCGTACAACAACGCTTAGTCCGTCTTCAATTAAGCGTTCGCGGCGTGCTGGTACTTATCTACATCATTCATGGCGTCATTGGTTAATACGTCATCATACCTGTCAAGCAGTTGATTATGACGTCATATGATTGATGAATAAACAAGAAAGGTCCGTTAAAGGATCCAATTCTAGCTATGCCCCGCCCATTTCACGTGTTACGTTTGTTAGAATCAATCTATATACTTTGAATACTGAATTTCAAGAATCCAAATTTCAAAGGTAACAGGTAAAGCTATACAGATACGTTGTTAAATATTTTGAAACACATTTGACTGGGTGCTGCTGCTGCTTCTGCTGCTGCTGCTGCTGCTGCTGCCTGCCTGCCTGCCTACATGCCTGCCTGCTACTACTACTACTACTGCTGCTGCTGCTGCTGCTGCTGCTGCTGCTGCTGCTGCTGCTATAGCAGCAACAACACCTAGTCAAATTAGTTTCGAAATATTCAGTAGAATTGGACATACAATGTGTACGCTTGATGGACTTTTCAATGTTCATAACAGACCAAGATACGTCCCTATGTATTGTGGCGTCAGCCTACATGTGGCATAATTGATTATGGTGTTATATACTTGGACTGACAGATCTGATCTTTCAATTGAGTATACCAGTTTTCAGATTCGGGAATTATCTCATATTGCCCATTCTGTCGTCTTGATAATATATGTGATCCGAGTGTATATAGAATGGTCGTGGTGGTAGCTGCGGCGGCGGCGGCGGCGGCGGCGGCGGCGGCGGCGGTGAGGTGTAGCACCTATTTAGTTACTTTGTAATATAGATTCTGGGAATTTAGGCGTCAATGTGTAAACATGCGCCAAAAGTAGACAGAGCTTAGCTAGAAATTGGTGGAGCTTAGCCGGAAATGGGCGGAGTTTAGCTAGAACTGGGCGGAGCTTAGATAAAATCGGCGGGTCTTAGCTAGAAATGGATCCCTCTGTTCCTAGATGGGGTGGACATGCAGCCATTCTCACGATTTACATCCCATATTTCTCTTATCATAATGTAAGGCAAATACTGTAATCCGTAATGCAAGTTAATATTACAATCTTACATAACAGCCACAGTACAGATGAGTTTATTGATATTTAGATGGTTGCTCAAATATCATCCCACATGCACAGATTCGTCTTTCCTCGAGATATGCATTGTATTTCAATTACATAATATATCTAAGATCGAGCCATCCCTTTTGAAAGCTAAGAGTTATGGCTAAATCATTTCTACGGGTGCTTCTTTTCCACCCTCCTCCTCCTCCTCCTCCTCCTCCTCCTCCTCCTTCGCAGATAGTCGCCTAACAAGCTCTCGCACTGGTCAACAATTATCCTGAATATCTATAGAATTTCCGCAATAATCAAGGTATGCCATTGAGAAGGACCTTACATATGCGCGGCATAGATTCTGAAACCTGAAATCGCTGCTGATCAGCCAATCTCTTTGACAGATTGTGAAATGTGCAGGAGGTTCGATTGACTTGACTCTAATGTTGCCGTGTGGGTCACCTTGAACTGTCGGGAAAGTTTTACTTCATTAATCTCAATGTAATCAGCTGAAAATGCCCCCAAACCATTAGCTATACCCACTATCGTGTGGAAATCGGGGGTGGGGGTTCGGGTGGTGGAGGGTCGTAGGCTTCTCCCACAATATCCCTTGCAAGTATTAACTAATTTTCTAAAATGGACCTTTCCAGTTTATTCATGTGTCATATGACGAAATAAGCAACTACGTGACCTGTAGGATGATGTCATAAGAAATCACGTCATGAATGACGTAGATAAGTACGTCACGAACGCATGATTGAAAACGGAATAAGCGTTGTTGTACGAAATGTGTGTCTTTACTATTTAATACCCATGCTATTAAGTATTTTGAACTAAAGACCATGGGTAATAGGCAGCAACGGCACCCAGTCAAATTAGTTTCAAATTATTCAACTGCTTAATTACATGTATAGTTTTCCGGAAATTGAGACTCAGATATTTCAGGGATCGATTGATCCCAACATGGGCGAAGCGTGGATGGAGCTTATAGCTAGATATTTGCGGCGCATAGCTAAAATTTGATTCCTCCATTTTCCTTTCTCTTTGATTCCGTCAGGAGTCAGTTTAGTGGCAGTCGCGTGGCTGATGGACGTTCTGCGCATGGCAGTTGGAGCTCAGTGTTCGGAGGCATTTACTTCGGAGACTGTCTTGATGCTGGTGTATTGCCCTCCGTCAATTTTCGCCGGTCACATCGTTCTGCGGTGTCGCGGAGGTATCCAATACTAGTCGGCCCTTATAATGAACTTGATATGCATGCCTGCGCGATTATTTGATAAAATCGAAAATCGCGATTGTTTTTTAATCGTGAATTTATATGATTAAAAATTAGCTAATCTAATAATCGTGAATAATTTCTACTCCGTAAATTTTTCAAAAGTCTACCTTTTAATTACGCTTTAATGTAATAGATCAGGAAAATTGACATTTTTCTTGGCATTCTAGCGATACTTTTTTTTAACGGTTTCTGTTAGCCTGCAAATAGACATTTCTAAGCACCATTGCGCCCTTTCGTCATTGATATGCGTGTGTTGTTATGTTTGGATAATTTGTACTCAGGCTGATTAATCAAGTAATCACGATTATTCTTAAATAGTCGATCGTGATCATTCAAACCAATAATCGCACACGCCTATTCTGATAAGTGTATTGAAGGATATAGCCGCTTCTACCGTGTTTTGACGCTACTCCCGTATCTATTCGTATGGAAATATCGATGAATCAGAGAGATGCGCCACGAAGTGTAGAGACGAATGCTGACCAAAATATGAAAGTGATCACTCAGTGGTTTCGGTACTTCTCATTACACACACAGCTGGAAGCGTGGCCGCCATTTTCAGAGCCGCTCACCCAGATGATCAGTGCACCAGGGTTCTGACAAGACAAAAAGCACAAGTGTGTCCACGTTGCTTACCCAGACCCAACAAAGTATACCAGTCAATGAAGTTCTAACTAACTTGCTACCATAAGTAGTTGATCCAGAATCAGACAATACCTTCAACCAATTCATGACACAAGAACTAAAATCCTTAAACAACTGGTGAAGTGAATGTGCGGAAGCATATATTCTGCAATTCAACAAACTTGTACAATAACATGAACACTCAACATTGATACAGAAAATGACATTGATTTAAGTAAAGCTCAAAAGTCGCCAAGTGCGTAAAAAATATTGTTTACTCGGTATACGAGGTGCTTCTAAATACAGGAGGAAACTACGATTTACGATTACGAGTGCATGTCCGAATAGTAGTCAGTTCTAGTGCACACTAGCTATATAAGGTGGGTCAAATCTATATCATCTTATGCTTAAACAACCAATCACCAAATTTAATGTAAGTCTATAATCGGCCTTGTCTGGATATGTAACAATCTTCGTTACAAAAGCAACAAGGCTGTTGCTAATCATTTGGATCATAATTACTAGACGATAATGATGACCCGCTTTCGCAAAGGTGTGTAAGATACGGCGTGTCGTAAAGGAGATAACAGACAAATTATAATGTCGCGTTTACACATCATTCTGTAATGAATGTCGGTTTTGACCCACTTAATAACCCCTTTAACCCTTGAATTTATTCAAGAAAATTTCAATTTTCTCATCAATAATGCCCATTTGCAGACCACGAGAAGACTATTTTTGAAAATTTACCAGTAGGATTACTGGCTCGGTTATCGAGCCAGTCATCCCCTTGATAAATTTTCAAAAATACTCTTCTCATAATCTGCAAATGGACATTTCGCAAGACCACTGTAGAAGCTGTTTTTGGCTGATTTGAGTGCTAAAAGGGTTAAGCCATCGGTTTTGACCCACTTAGACCTGGATTCCCAGAAACTACATTTCTAGGTAACAATACAGGTAAGCTGTTGAATATATTGACACTAATTTGACTATGACATCAACAGCTCCCAGTCAAATTAGTTTCAAAATAGTCTCTATTAAAGATGCATATTCACACCAGAATGCTTGAAAATAAAATTGTTAAAATTGAATACTTTTAGAGACTTAAATTATGTGACTAGATGTATTGAAACGAAATAAATGTTAACATATGACGAGTTCATACCGTATAAATTAATATAATTTTTTCAGTTGTGAAATTGAATTAGAGACACGAGCCTCTAATTCAATTTCACAACTCAAAAAATTATATTAATTTATATGGAATTAAATCATCATATGTTAACATTTATTTCGTTTCTTTATACCTAGGCCTCTAAAAGTATACAATTTAGATAATTTAATTTTCAAGCATTCTGGCGTGAATATACTCCTTTAAATTGTGCATTCACCACAAAGACATACGGTTCGTGTAGTTACTGTCAGACCTTTGACGCATTTCATGTCGGGTCTACATCATCTGATTGTGCTGTTAGCTAAGAAAGTGAATTATTTTGCTTATGACGTCAGAAAATTGAGGAATCCAGCTTCCCAGTCAATCATATGACGCCATGATCAACTACGTCACGCATATGCTGACGTCATTACGAATAATGTCACGAATGACACGATTTAGCCCATCACAAACAATTAATAGTTCGTCATGTTGTACAAATTGTACATTGCTATTTAATAAACATTCCATAGGGAGCAACAGCGCCCAATCAAATTAGTTTCAAAATAATCGACAGTTTACCCGTATAGTATTCTGGAAATTGAGATTCAGCGAGAGAGGCGATCGATTGACCACAACACGGGAAAATCGTGGGTGGAGTTTAGCTGGAGATGGGCGGGAAATAGTTAACCCTCTAACACTCAAGTCGGCCAAAAACGGCTTCTGCAGTGGTCTTGGGAAAGGTCCATTGGCAGACCAAGAGAAGACCATTTTTGAAATTTTAAGACTGGAATGACTGGCTCGATAACCGAGCCAGTCATTCCAGTCATAAATTTTCAAAAATGGTCTTCTCTTGGTCTGCAAATCGACATTTTCTATGAGAAAATTGAAATTTCTTGAACATATTCGAGGGTTAAACGGTTTCCTCCATTGAGTGACCAATCCATCTATTAAAGCTATTACCGAGAGAAAAGTCAATCTGTCTAATCGTGTGTGTATGCTTATTGACGAAAAAACACCCGTACGTGTTTATATAGACTTATAGGTTAGATAATATGTTCGACAATACGTGCAATTAAATTGCGTGAAAGTTGTCCATTCATAAACTTCTATTAATCTACTAATTTTGTAATACCAAATGTATGCCTTTTGGAGCTTTTAACGATATACCGTACTCACAAAGGGTACGAAAAATGCGTAAGTACATACGTAATTAAAGAAAATCTACTTAAATAAAAGGGTGCCATCCATGTGAGCTCTCTAAGCAGAGTGAAGTGAATCTTCGATCTATTCTCGCACACGGGTGTATTCAAACACGCACTTCACGCATACACATGCTCACACGCGTTGCAACTACACTTACAAGCACATATATGGCAGGTTTTAAGTCTGGTATCGCCTACAATATATATATGTTGCGCGTGTGCGTGCGTTCGCCCTAGCTGGCTGTTTCTGTTTTATTCTGCTAACAGTAAAGGACTTGATTTCCAGACAAACCCTCAGACAAGCGCCTCTAACATTAGAGGTCGGTTCCTCAGAAGTCGGTCTGATAAACTCGTGGATCCATTATCGTAGCCTTTGTTAAGCTTCCTGCGTAGACATATCTATAGTGACAGCCGCAATAACATAAAGTTTCCCGACATCATTCCCTCTCATCAAGGCATCTACCATCATGAGTGATTCTTTACGGTCTTTCAAATCTGTGCAAATGATGGTAACTGAAACGCTAGTGTATGGCAGACGAAACGTGGCCACCTTTCTTATTAGCTACTATTGTTATCTGAACAAATACACCCACCAAGAAAAGATAATATTTTTACACCATGTTTGTCTGTACCACATTAGAACAGGATCGATATTCAATTTCTTCTATAAATAGTCTCTATTCTCCATATCTAAAACAAACATTAATGACTGATCGTCGTGTGACTGACTGACTGACTTATCATCGTTCTCGTAATGAAGAAATGTTTTCGTGGCTGCCAGGAATGTAACCAGTCAACCCTTAAAATGACAGTGTTTCAATTTCAAGACAGTTAGCAAGTACGGCTGTTAACTACCTTGAAAGTAATTTAACTGGAACATGTTTACATCAACCAATTAAATATACTTTCGAAATATCCAACAGCATACATTCTTTACATCATAAAGTATTTGTTTGTTTCCGGGCTATGGAATTTAAAGGGTTACATTAATATTCTGTAGAACATCATTTAGAAGGTTATAGACAGAACTCCTCCCCATTAACGGACCTTTCCAGTTTATCCATCCCATCCATCATATGACGTTATAATCAACTACGTGGAGTGTATGATGACGTCATTATCAATTACGGCATGATGACCCGATTTAGCCCATCTTAAACGCTTAATAGTCCGGCACGTTGTACGAATTGTATGTCTTTTGCTATTTAATAAACATGCTGTTGAATATTTTGAAACTAGTTTGGCTGGGCGCTGTTAGGCAGCAACAGCAACCAGTCAAATTAGTTTCAAAATATTCAACAGCTAACCTGTGTAGTTTTATGGAAATTGAGATTCAGAGAGTGCAGCGATCGATTGATCCCAACATGGGAAAAGCGTGGCCGGAGTTTAGCTAGAGATGGGCAGCACATAGTTAACCGTTTAACACTCAAGTCGGCCAAAAACGTCTTCTGCAGTGGTCTTAGGAAAGGTCCATTTGCAGACCAAGAGAAGACTAATTTTGACAATTTAAGACTGAAATGACTGGCTCGATAACCGAGCCAGTCATTCCAGTCATAAAGTTTCAAAAATAGTCTTCTCTTGGTATGCAAATGGACATTTTCTATGAGAAAATTGAATTTCTTGAATAAACATGGGAAAAGCGTGGGTGGAACTTAGAGATGGGCGGGTCATAGATGGAAAGGCCCATTATGTGACTATCTGACACTATTATTAATATTAACTAGCTTTGTCCATCATTCATACATACATCATTCTGACTTTTTTCGATATTTCCTGTGCAGCGTATTGGTTCGTCCGTCCGTCCACTACTACACCTACCCCACCCGGCCGCCCGCCCATTCGTTCTTTTGGTCAGTCATGTTTTCATTCATCCATCCATCCATCCATCCATCCATCCATCCATCCATCCATCCATCCATGCATCCACCCGCCCGCCCGCCCGCCCGCCCGCCCGCCCGCCCGCCCGCCCGTCCGTCCGTCCGTCCGTCCGTTCGTTCGTTCGTTCGTTCGTTCGTTCATTCATTCATTCATTCATTCATTCGTTCGTTCGTTCGCTCGTTCCTTCGTTATATTTTCTGTCTAATACGAGTAATTACGAATAATTTCCTTTACACTGATACTCCAGGTAAAGAGAACTGGCAGTGAGTAAAGGAGACTTCCCATCTTTCAAATGACGGCGTTAACCCCTGTCTTGCGTCAACAGCGCATCAACGCGCTCAAAATGCTATTTCAAACAATTAACACAACCCTTGAAATGTCAAGATTTTTTCAGAAACTCTTTTCTCACGGAATGTTCATTTTCAGGCGAAAAGAATACTATTTGTTTTAATTTGCCACTTGGATGTAGTTTAAAACTAGCTTTTTGTTGGCCTGCACTTTTGGCCGGCTTGACCATTATTTTTGCGGTTAATGTGCAAGAAATTCAACAGTTTTCCTTAGTCAAGTGTCCAGTTGCAGGCCAAGATACGACTATTTAATAATTTATCACTGGAATGACAGTAGTAAATTATCAAAAATAGTCTTCTCTTGGCGTGAGAAATGGGGGAAATTAGCCTCTCATAAAATTACTGGTAAAGTTTTTAATGTAATACAAAGTATGTATAAAAACAGCAAGTCGGGGATACAACTAAATAATGAATTATCTGAAGCCATAAATTGTAAGCTAGGCGTAAGACAGGGCGAACTCCTATCCCCAGTTCTATTCTCACTATACCTAAATGACATGCAACATTTCTTAGAAAATAATAATTGTAAGCAAGTAGAACGTAAAACAAGAGAGGATGAATTATCTACATTTCTTAAATTATTGATACTACTATATTCCACGAATTCACCTTTCCAAAGTATCCATTCATCATCTGACCTAGTATGACGTCATAATCAGTTCCGCGCGTGTATGATGACGTCACAATTATTACGCCACAAAGGGTAGCACCGGCGCCCAGTCAACTTAGCCTCAAGATACCCAACAGCTCATCTGTATAGCTTTCTGGAAATCGATAATCAGGCATAATCTGTTGTATAGTGTACATATTTCGACTTTAGGGATAGTTAATGCATTTATTAATTTATTGTTTATGAACGTATATAATAGCTGACCGTCATTGTAGGTTTATACTCTGTACACTCAAGGGCATATGGCCTAATGTGGAATAAATAAATCAAATCAAATCAATCATATATTCTGACGATACAGTTATAATGGCGGAGAGCGCAACTGATCTACAGACGGCACTTGACGCATTTGATGTATACGTAGACCAATGGAAGCTAAAGATTAATGTCGATAAGACTAAGGTGTTAATCTTTGGTAGTACAAAGCGTTTTTATAATACACGCAACTTCAATATAAAAGAGAAGCCATTAGAAATTGTAGACAGCTACATGTACTTAAGCATAAATTTCGCTTTTAACGGACGTCTGATATCAGCCCAAAGACATGTTGCTGAACAAGCTACTAAAGCAACGTATTCAGGAAATCATAGGCCGCGTAAATTAGACTTGCCATTCGACTGCTATTTCGTGTTATTTCTGGAGACAATTGAACCGATACTCTTATATGGTAGTGAAATTCTAGGTATCGAGAACATCAACATGCTTGAAAAGACTACGTTAGTTTTCCTAAGATACGTATTGAAAGAAAAGCGAAGTTCGCCTAAGTACATGTATGGGGAAACAGGGGAAGTGCCACTGGAACTAAAGATCAAACAGCGCATGGTAGATTTCTGGTTAAAGCTAATCACTGGAAAACAGACCAAACTATCGGTCCAAATATACAAATACGCATTGAATGATTACCACCAGAACAACACACAGTACAAATGGTTAAACTGCATTGAAAACATATTAGAAGAAACTGGAATGGCCTATAGTTGGGAAACACAGTCAGTAAGTAACCAGTGTGAATGAAATAAAATGTTACATAAAGCAAAACCTCCTGGATCAATTTAAACAGAAGTGGGAAGGGCAAATGGGAGAATCGTGAAAAGGAAAAACATACAAAACGTTTAAAACAAGCCTTGAAATGGAGCCATATCTACTCTCAAGCTTTGAGATAGGAATAGAATAACAGCGAATATGCCAATTATGTGACAAAATCGATATTGGTGATGAATACCATTTTTTATTTATTTGCGACTATTTCAAACCTGACAGGCTAAAAAGTTTTTGCGAAAATTTTATTATAACAGACCAAATTACTCGAAGTTCCTTAAGCTAAAGAAAAAAAGAAGCTCTTAATAAAACTATACTTATTCATCCGCATTATTACAGGCCAATTCTCAGCAAGGTAGACTCCTGCACAAACTCACCATGCTACAGCGACAATAATAACGACGACGACGACGACGACGATGACAATCGCAACACTAAGCTAATAATGGTAATAATAATTATAATAGGATAATAAGGGTAAGATGCACACATTATAATGTACTGTAAATACTTCACCACTGCCAAACCTGTTTAATCATATTCCCCATATATCATGTGTATGATCTGGGTGTATAAACATATATCTATCTAGCCCCGGCTATCTCTAGCTAAGCTCTAGCCACGCCTATCAATTTCCAAAAAGCTACACAGGTAAGCTGCTGAATATTTTGAAACTGATTTGACTGGGTGCTGTTATTGCCTAAGGCAGCAACAGCGTCCAGTCAAATTAGTTTCAAAATATTCAACAGCATATTTATTAAATAACAAAGAATTACAAAGACATACAATTCATACAACGTGTCGTGTCGGACTCTGAGATTTGATGACGGTCTCTATGGAACCCGTTGTGACGTAAGGATTGTGACGTCATCATACACGCGCTGAGCTGATTATGACATCATATGAGGTCAGATGATGGATGGATACTCTGGAAAGGTGAATTAAGATAACTAATGACATGTAAATGTTATTCAGTATATCCTTTCTATTATTTTATGAGCTTGCGAGAGACACAATAACCACGTATTTGAAACAATTTTTTTAGATTTTCTAATTATTATTCTTCCTGCTTGCTCGGTTGGTGACCCACGGGAGGTAATAATCATTGATCAGTTCGAGTTACGTCCCTGGAGCTGTGAAGGATTTATATATTTATAATTATATTGGGTTTGACCTTTGGGTTTCCATAATCCCAATTTCAAGGTAATTATGCAGGTAAGCTATGGAATATTTTGAAACTAATTTAGCAGGAACCTGGTTGCAACAGTCAAACAGCCAAATTAGGTTCCAAATATTCAACAAACTATTTATTAAATTGTCAATTATATTCGGCCTTTCGGGTGCAAGGGGTTTATAGTCGCATGCATGAACGGCACATCCTAATATGTAACTGGAAAATGTTTAAATATACACTAAAACAGGTTTGCTGCTGGGTGCTACGTGTACACTGGATGGATGAAAGTAAATTTATTTTATATAATTTGGCATGGGGAGTAATGATCAGCAACTATGATCAGAAGGTTCGTGAATGAATGGTGAATGGTCGTCTCATACTATTGATCAACCTGGGATGGGGTGGGGAGCAAGAATCTTTCCGTACAGAATACAGAAATAATCACCATTCAAGTGCTGATTAGTTACCTGCTGGAATGAGAAAGGAATACCATAAAATTGTAACAATGTTTCTTCCTACCTTGCCTTTCTTTAAATTTTACGGGGAAAAAATCAGCTATCCACAGTATGACTATGAGAATCAATGAATGACTGAATGTAGGCCTACTGATTCCCGATCAAAAACCGTTTAACAGTGCTTCGGATCGCTTCCACTGACTCGCTGAGGCAACAAAAAACGAGCATCGTTAGCCTCGTGGATAATCCGCCCCTGCCTTTACCTATTTCTTTGCGAAAAATGGGTAAACCTTACTTTAGAACTTTAAACAAGATTTTTAGAATATTCAGAGCAGACTGAGCAGTTGTATTAAGGTTCGGTTGTTTTGGCATTAACACAAGTCGATAAAGTAATATGGGAGTGCTTCTAGGCCGAATCAAATCATCAATGCAAACGCTAGTTATGTAGTGGCAGTTACATGTGACATATTGACTTTTTATCTGTAAACGTTGCATGTACCTTTGCAAGTAAAGGTAAGATACATAATCAAATTCTATTTTAATTTTTGAAGTGACACTGTTCCACGCTCCGTCCATGGCATGCTTGGTGGGTAGAATAGAATATATGTGCAATGATGGGCGGCTGGATGGGATGCAGCACTGTGGACACACTTAGGGATATTAGAATTAACAGCAATTCTCAAACTCACGTCTTTAATTGACGTGTGAAGCAGATGCAAAGGTAGAAATAATTTGTATACACATGGCCGAAATGCAATGTCGGTGGGTGTATTTGAGGAATGTGTTTAAGATTTGTTCCCCCCCCCTCCCCCCCCCTCCCCCCTCCACCACACCCCACCACCAGCCCCAACCACACACACGCACGCACGCACGCACGTAGAATGGGAGGAGGTGGTGGCTGGAGCCTCCATCGAATGAATGTAAAATTTAAATGCGCTTAGAAGCCATCTCCTATATCTCATACATCTCTAAGTAATAAATATCATCCTCCTGGATTTTTTAATACAGTGCTATTTATATGAGTATTAGGGCCCCACCCCACTCCACCCCTACCAACTCGTACGGTCATGATACATATTGTAAAATCTGAATTATTCAAAGTGCAGATTTTTTAATATAAAAGATTACTCTGCATTCTGATTTTGAATTCAGCATGAGAAGGGCTATAGTGTCTAGCCGTGGTCACAGCCATTACGTCGGTTGCCTTTGTTGGCGTACAACATAGGTCAGTCAACATAATGGCTGGACATTTACTGATGGTAGAGACCATTGATGTTATCGTTGAAACGAACACTGCACAAATTAGTCTTGAATCATTATGACCGTTAAAGGTCATAATGGCGCGTGAGTGCACGGATCGGTCAACAAGATGACATCAGTGATTTCTACCACAGAGTTAGGAATGACGGTGTGCCGGGCCAGGATTGGCTGAGGCGAGGGTTGATGAGAGTCCTATATATTTGCAAGTTTTGCGCAAATGGGATCTACTTTTTTAGATCACTCTTTAGATCACTTTTTGGTTCACTTTTCGGTCTTGTTTTTTATAGTATAAACATGAATGTTAGATAGTAGTTAGAAGTTTTAGTCAGAGTATAGTTATGATGGTTACAGAGAACAAATTCACAGTATGATACAGGTTTGAAGTTCAAGTATTAATAGCTAGAGTGATGCAACAAGACCAGAGAGAAACACTTTGGCACGGATCTAAGAATCTTCGAGAAGTCAGATGGCCCGGGGACGGATATAAATATTTGGTTCCCAACTTGACTTCAGATAAATTTGAATACCAATGAGCTGCTGCTGGTCCAGAATTTGTGATGGCGAGCCAGCCAGGAATTGAACAGCAACGATGGAAGAGCGACAGGACGGCATAAGGAACATTGCAAACAGTGAGTAATAATTTTCTAAACAATATTAAGAACAATAACATAAGCAAAGACAAATTCTAAAATGGCAGAAAGAAGCGTTACAGTAAATGATTTGCAGACCATTGCTGACGGTGTGATTAATCTGGTTAACAGTGTCAGGACAGAAAATGCTGCCTCTGAACGAAATAGATTGGAGCGTGAGAATCTAAGAGATTACACAGCAACTATACAGGGATGTGATGGGTTGGTACCCGTGGAATTGAGGACGTGGGTAGACGAGTGTGAACTGGTCATAGGGGTGCTCAGAGACGTAAAGGGCAGCGCCGCACGCATGGCCGCATGGGCATCAACTGGCAGTCTCCATCGTGAGATTGAATTATTTCTAAAAGACAGAGATCGGCGCACCATAGCATGGGAAGACATTCGTGGACACATTGTCGTAGCGTTTGTATCTGCTAATGAAGATGCACGTTTAAAATGCGAGTTAGAGGCTTTAAAACGACGTCCAGATGAAGCAATCACCACAATTAATAGACGAGTTCACGAATTAGTTCGTCGTGCGTATGCGACTTAATCCGAAGACGCAAAAAGAACAAGTTTAAGAGCATACATTAAATCCCTCAGTGATACTAAATTAGCTAGAAAACTTGTGCTCAGCAGAAAAAAGACAACAGAAGACGCAATGACCTTCGTAGAAGAGCAAGCTGCTAACTTAGAACTATTAAACAATATGAACATTTCGGAGCGTGATATGAACCCATGGACGTTGATTCAGCATGTGATCCGATGATGAAGTGTATAGACGAATTAGAAAAATGGCTATGTAAGCAAAATGAAAGGATACTCATTAGGATAGCTAAGATAGAGACACAGTTTAACAAACCACGACAGCAAGAGGATTTCCAGAGACAGGCGCAAAATGTAAGTAGCCAAGCAAAACACATGCGACACACAAACAATCAGAGGGACAGGGGAGAAAGACGATAACGTGTTTTCAATGTGGGAAACCTGGGCACATTAAAGCTAGGTGCCCAAACCAGACACTACAACAGCAAATCAGCAGGCAAAAGTATAGACATTCGGGAAACAAGGACGGGCCGAGAGTTTTCAATCCACGAGGAGGTTCTTGGTCCAACTAAAGATTCAAGGGAAATGTGTGATATGTCTCGTGGACGCTGGCGCATCCACGTCTTTGATACGCAGTGATATATGGAAACGATTGTTAGGGACACACCCACTACAGAAAGCCAGAACTTTATTAGCAGTTAACGGTACTCCAATAAAAGTGTTGGGTAGGACTGTGGTAAGGTTCGATAGGGCGTGCCCAATACCCGTCATCGTAGTGCCCCCAGAGATGGCTCATGAAGGACTGATTGGAGCAGATGCATTGCGAATGGGTAAAGCGAAATTTGACTACGAAAGAGGTAGGATAGTGTGGTATGGACAATCATATAAATTAGCAGAGAGATTTCATCATGACAATATATCAAGTATTAAAGAAACAACGGGGTACCCAGTCATAGACGATGTATTAGATTCATTTGCATGTGTGTTTGATACAACAAAATGGGGTAGCACTGAAAGACACCCAAAGGTTAGATGTACAATCCCAACAGGAGACCACCCTCCAATAAGGCAGCGTGCATACCGTTTGCTATTAACTAAGAGACACATCGTGAAGGAGCAAATAAAAGAGATGTTGGAGGTGGGTGGCCTTCAAGCTCACCTTGGTCTTCTCCTATCACATTAGTGGCCAAGAGAGATGATGGGTCAATGAAATTTTGCGTGGATTACAGATCCGTGAATTCCATAGTACGTAAGCAGGATTATCCACTTCCGTTAATTTCAGACATTTTTTATTCTATGGGAGGGTCGGTTGTATTTTCCACCATGGATTTAAAATCCGGCTATTGGAAAATTCCCATGGCCGATGAGGATATTGAGAAAACTGCTTTCGTCTGTACAGAAGGCAATTTTGAATGGCTGTCAATGCAATTTGGGTATTCGAACTCAGCAAGTGTCTTCCAGCGCGCCATGAATGAAGTGTTTCAAGATCATATAGGCCGTTTTGTTTATGTATTTGTCGATTATATTGCGGTATACTCTGAGTGCATAGAAGACCACGCCGAACATTTAAGGCTTGTAATGCAAAGGCTTGAGGACTATAACCTGCAACTTAAGAGAAAGAAATGTGAGTTTGCAAAGGAATCTGTAGATTTATTAGGCTACAGAAAATCCAGGGATGGTGTTTCACCACAAAAACAAAAGGTTCAAGTAATCGAAGAAATGCAAACCCCAATAAATGCTGGTGGCATACGTTCTCTGATGGGGATCGCTGGTTATTATAGAAATTGCATTCCGAATTTTGGTAAAAATAACCAAACCCTTAGTAGACCTCACCCACAAAAACGTTAGATTTCTCTGGGGACCAACACAGCAAGATGCTTTTGAACAATTAAAAGACTTATTATGCAGTGACACCGTTTTGGCGTATCCTGATTTGAATAAACCTTACAAAGTATACACTGCCGCATCAGCATATGCTGCGGACACCATTTTGATTCAAGACGATGATGAGGATACTGAAAGGGTTATTCAATATATATCATCGACTCTAAAAGACAGTCAACTTAACCAGCCAGTAATCGAGAAAGAGGCTTATGCAGTGGTATATGCGCTTAAGAAATTAAGACCCTATATGCATGGCACGAAATTCACTGTATACACTGACCATAAACCTTTGAAAACCTTGTTTATTGGCGAAGTACAAAATACAAAGGTCGAACGGATGGGCTGTTCTGATCGTTGAATATGGCTGTGACATTCAGTATATCAAAGGCACTAAGAATATAAGGGCTGATATGTTGTCTAGATTGCAAAGACCATCAGAAATGGCCACGTTCGACACAGCAGATTATGCAATTTCTGAGGTAGAAGACGACGTGTAGTTCGGATCGACTGGTCAGGTACCTGCCGTACCAGCTAAGCTGGGTACGCGCCGCCTGTCTAGGATTCGTTTCCTGAACATGCCCCTCTGGGTAGAGCTATAAGCGTATACAGGCCTATGGGAGAGAGAGCGTGTCGAAAAATGACTTAGTTCGTTAAAACACATTATGCAAATGCGCGCGACGCTGTTTCTATGGAGCGCGTAGTTGTGACCAAGATAGAATGGCACTTTTAGTGTACCGAGCTGGTACTCTGTAATTCTTATTGATTGTCTGTTCCCGTTAAATCTGGCATTAATCAAGACCAGAATTTGACGGGCTTTCTGAATCTGTAAACCATTTCAAAATCGGTTGAGAAATGGTAGAGTTTTCCAGGAAAAACTCTTCTTGATTATCTTCAAAATATTGCCCTGACGTCATAACCACGTGGACACAAAGCTTCTAGAATGTTCTAGAACGTTCGGCGATGCTATTATTAGCGACGCTCTGATTGGCTGTTGATCGAGCGGCGATTGGACGACGCCTGCGCCTGTGACGTCCCATAGCGTATAAAAGGAGAAGCGATCCAGAGATCGAGAGCATCCTCGGCCAGGGGCCGAACAGGTTGGAGCTGTACCAACTATTATCAAGCGCGACACGCATCTTTCTTCGCTATGCGTTGGGTTTTTATCCCGTAGAGTACAGTTTCCAACCCACCGCACTAAAACAATTTTGTAACTCCCCTTTCACGGGAGTAGTTTGGAAACTTTTGATAAGAATGTTCACGAATACAACATCTACATTCGGAGCACAAACTTGTGGTGAGGCCTTTGCGGCCTGATAATGTGAATCTACAGATGTAGAGGCAGGATGTTCTTTGGTGGATGACTCGCCGGATCTGCCAGCCATGCCTAAAAAGTGGTATTTCAAACGCTGCCGCACAAATCATGTGGGTTCTTTCGACTTTCGACTGTAGCAAGTGAAGTCTGCCCAGAGCATCTTCAGAGCTGGTTGACGTACCCAGCACCGTGACGCTTTGTTTTGAATCTTCATCTACATCTGACAATCCCCGCTAGTGATCGGGTTGTTTAAACTTTCCATCCGTACCATCGGTGTATGGGAACTTTCTTCACTACGTAGTAGTATCGTATCTTTTGCTGACTGCTCATTAGGCATTCTGAATAGGCTTACAGTGCTGTGCGATGACACCCCCCCCCACCCCCCCCCCCCCACCCACCGTGCCCTGACTTCTCGAAGATTCTTAGATTCATGCCAAAGTGTTTCTCTCTGGTCTTGTTACATCAATCTAGCTATTAATACTTGTATTGACAAACAGTAACTTCAAACTTGTATCATACTGTGAATTTATTCTCTGTAACAACCATAACTATACTCTGACTAAAACTTCTAACTAATATCTAACATTCATGTTTATACTATAAAAAGGTGGACCGAAAGGTGAACCAAAAATTGATCTAAAGAGTGATCTCAAAAAGTAGATCCCGTTTGCACAAAACATGCAAATATATAGCACGCTCATCAGCCCACGCCTCAGCAAATCCTGGCCCGGCACACCATTATTCCTAAGCCTGTGCTAGAAATGACTGATGTCATCTTGTTGACCAATCCGTGCACTCGAGCACCATTATGACCTTTAACGACCATAATGATTCAAGACTAATTTGTGCAGTGTTCGTTTCAACGTTAACATCAACGGTCTCTACCATCAGTAAATGTCCAGCCATTATGTTGACTGACCGTTGTTGTACGCCAACAAGGGCAACCGACGTATTGGCTGTGAGCACGGCTTGACCCTATAGCCCTTCTCATGCTGAATTCAAAATCAGAATGCAGAGTAATCTTTTATATCAAAAAATCTGCACTTTGAATAATTTAGATTTTACATACCTCTCATACTGGAAAGTTAAAATATACATTCACTAGAATGTGATTTTAACTCATTCCAAGGTAGATTACACTCAAGTCCCTAATAGCTCTTAATCTTGGCTATGACAAGAAGAATTTGACTATCATCACTCCTGCTTAGAGTAAACTGTGATTCCCAAGTATTCGGAATCACTAGTTTGGAATTTCAGGCCGTTCCAATGGTCAATTCCTTCTCGCTCTACCTCTCTTTTCACAATGCTCAGTAATCCAGACCTCATAAGAAATGCACATTACGCTATTTGTATTTATTTTATACTTATCGTTTAATCTACGAATGATAAACAGTAAGAATTGTGTACACGTTTCACACTGGGACTGTCCAAATTGCATATTGATAGCTATGACATGGAGTGCGTACTGACATTTCGTCGCACGCCTCAGAATTACATGTCTACATAAGTCCACAGAAACTAGCAACATGTTAATTGCGCAGCTGCATATTTGCAGCTTTTGAAGTGACCAAACGTTCTTGGCTCATTACGCGAATTTATGCTTTCACTTTGTAGTACTGTTCGTTATGATCTGAAACTTCATTATATATAACTGAATAATTGTGTATTTCTGACTTTATCTGCAGAACTTCAAAATGAAACAATCACCATTGCAGCACTTAATTGTTTTTGTCTGCATGCGGTTCCCCTCTACCCTTCCTAATTATGGGGATCTCGCAATAATGTTATCCTAATTTGGCTCCATGAAATTATTTTCAAAATATTACTGGGACGTCATAAACTCGTGTATGTACTAAATGAATGGCGAAGATGTCTATCATGTGATAGCATCCTCACCCTTCCTATCTGCACGCGGATTGGCTACATATCACCTGCTGATTGGCTGGGCGTCCTGCCTATGACGTCACGAGTAGTATAAAGGAGCGAAAACCTAAGAATCGAGACCACACTTCGGCGAGAGAAAACAATGGGTAGGTTGTGTGGCCAGAGCAGCGTAAGACTGCTTACTGACTGTGGTTCACTTATAACCACAGCAGTGCCTCTCAGATGTCAGTTCTTAGTCGCTGGCCCGCAATCGAACATCTGCATCTAGGTATTTGTAGGCCCTCAGACAGCCATCCGGGGTCAACTAATTGAATAGAAGAGTCCCTCACTTCCAACACTTCAGAGGAGCCTTCCTGCGGATGGGCCTCGTTGCCCCAATGTAATTTCTCCAGTATGTAGAACATGTCGTGTTTATTATGAGAAGTATCATCGTATTCATACAGGTAAAATGGTAAGAAATCAGAAATCATGAAATGAACACTAAAAATACAAAATTATCTGATGAGGTTCAGGATGGACGGGGGGGGGGGGGGGTGCAAAATAAGTTAGGATTACGGGTACATTACATATTCTTACCTTAGATTGTCTAATTTCATTATTTTTCTTACCATATATCTTTAGCTTTAGGATGTTCTTGGAATATAAAATAGGAATGGTTTATTTAGCAATGTACTAGATTAATAACAATAGATAGTAGTATATTTTTATCATCAGTGACACAGATCTAGTGTTTGTAATCCTTCAACACTCACAATAGCCAAAGCAGCTTCTACAGTGGTCTTGAGAAGTGTCCATTTGCGGACCAAGAGAAGACTACCCAAAAAAAAACACCACTGCAGTGACCCGCTCAATAACCAAGTCAGTCCTCCCAGTGGTAAATCCTAAAAAATAGTCCTCTCCTGGTCCGCAAATGGACACTTTCTATGAGAAAATTTAGATTTTCTTGCGCAAGTGTGACAGTTAGAGGACTAGTCTTTAAGCTGTCTTGAAATTGAGATACTGAGATTATTTCAGGGGATAAAAGGTCAGTATAATGACACATGACACTGTTAAAACGCTGTACAGCACCTTGATTCTGCCACAACTCCCTTACTGCAATGCTGTTTGGACTAATACCAACAAAAACTAAATATCCAAAATTAAGTCTCTGGCAAAAGAGCATCAACGTATTTTCTAAGGCAGTAGAGGGCCAAGATATGTTTAATGCAGAAAATCTGCTCAAACTTGCAGACTTAGGAAAATCTACCCAAATCCATAGCCCCTTCTTTGTAAATAATATTGACATCCATCAGCATAACACTAGACTCAAACTACACGAAAAATATACAAGAACATGCATAGGAAAACGCAGATTATCAATTGCCACCATGGGCGTCATTTAGTGGGGGACAGGGGGTGGGGGGGCATATCCCCTCCACTTTTTGGGGTGGGGATAAACATATGTAATGTCCCCTCCACTTTTTAGGAGTTTAAGAAAATGCAAACAATGGACTAAATCATAATATTTGGCTACTGATAGTGTTATGGCCATTTAACATAGACTACATCTTATTACTTAGTGAATATTAATGCCAACCAGTACATATCATAATACCATACATGAATAATTATCACTGCTGCTGGTGGTACTGCTACTAAGTAAACCAAAAACATAACTGCCTAAATTTGTTGTATTTGTTTTGTAAATGTCTGTTAGGTAACTGTCTTGTCTGCCCGATTCTCAGCCAACATGCATAACTGGAATCTATATCAATAAAATAATATGACCTTATTCTTTGAATTTGTAAACTCTGAATTTATAAATGCAATGTGCTGACTGAAACTGTTGGCTTGGTAATGGTTCTGTTTAATCTATTACTTATCATATTTATTATATGTGTGTGTGTGTGTGTGCGCGCGCGCGCGCCCGTGTGTGCGTGCGTGCGTGCGTGCGTGCGTGCGTGCGTGCGTGCGTGTGTATTGAATAAAATCTTGAACCTTGAAAATCTTTAATCTTGCATTGAAGGAGTTCTCGCGAGACACGAATGAGCGAATGCTCTGCCTGCGTAGTCGGTGATCCTAAGAGTGGAGGAAGATACAGAGCATGAAGAAGTAAACTTTAAAACTTTTTTAATTTTTTATCTCACTTATCGTAGCCATGGTTAAAATTTTCTGGTAATATCCATTATTAATGGTGTGTAATGAATATACACACCTAATTAAAATAGCGGTGATTTTTGTATCTTTGTCACCCTCAAGCTGTTTGTTAACGTTACCAGTTTTCGATAGATTACCCTGTGGCAGGCCAAATACCGATCATTCCGTACCCAAACTATTCCTTATCGTTAAATCTGTAAGTGGGGCGGAAGGTGTATTCTAAGCCCCACCTACAGGGCGATCTGTAGTGTTATTTGGTTAACAGTAATATGTACCATAAATTAAGTCGATCACTGGCTGAAAAATGCAACATTATGTAGGCTTGCGCGATATTTGCTTTGAAACATCGCTTATACGAACTTATACGAATCCTCTACTGACAGCAGGCGTCAACAAGCCTCTAACGTCAGGAATGGGCTGCATATATTTATGGTTCATTTTAATGTTATTAAGTTGTTATTAACAATTATACGTAACATTGGCTATGTTATAATGATTCTGGTGTATAAATATTACAGATGGGTTCACAGTCGTAGTTATAGCGCAATGGATGACTTTCCCATAGCTTGTCTAGTCTAGCTTTGAAAGAATTCACTGAGGGGGTGCTGATAACGGATTCGGGTAGTTTATTCCATTGATCAGTACAGCGCAACGGGAAAGAAAACTTTCGTATATTGAGTCTTGGTCTTATTTTCTTAATTTTTAGGCTGTGGCCTCGAGTTATGCTATTTGTGTCTTGTCGCTCAATAAGGTCTGCAGTAACTTGGTCATATTTATTGCTGAGAATTTTATATAACTCGATCATGTCGCCACGCAATCTTCTAAATACTAATGTTGGTAACTTTAACTTTTGGAGGCGTACGTGATATGGTAGATTACGCATACCAGGAACAAGAATCAATCGATCGATTTTATTTTTAAAATCACGTTTTTCGATTAAATCGTATGTCCAAATTCCCAAAAAGTATAAACCAGGGAACACAAGTTCCTACCATCCTATGTCTATGCTTAATGTATACCTTATATCCATCATCGTGGGAGTGAAATTTTTAATTGGGACCGCCTAAATATTGCGTATAGTTTAATAAACATTGTTTATTTCATCAAAATTTGACATAAAATGTCATCGAGTAAAAATATAAATCCCACTTCTGCATAAAGTCTCCTTTTGTAGGATGAGTTTAAGACATTACCCGAGTAGCGCGGAGACGCTAATATTAGTATGGTCTGTGATCCAAACTCTGTGGTATACCAAATTCCATGGCAAGGCTTCGTTTTCAAGCTATAGTGACATATCACACATATAATAATAATGATTTGTTTTTATTTTTATATTTTAAAGCTTCTTATCTGACAAATATAATTATACCAGAAGCAGCTGAAATGTAAAATATTTTAGTTTTAATTACACAAAATTGCATAATCAAGTGTGAATCTGTAGTAAAAATGGCCGCTTTTGAAAAATGCTGGGAAATGTTGACAGTTTTCAAAGGAAATTTCCACTTTTATAGGAGGCGTTCATTCCTATTATTATACTAGCATCTAGATCAGATTATCAAGTTAACAGATGGAAATCTTTTGGTGTGCTGGCTGCTTAGACGGCTTCTCAGCATCATTTCAATCACAAGCACCCTACTCTTAAAAAATTTTATTAAAATGTTACCTAATTCCATTGTATTGCAGATTGCCTATTATAAAATTAAATAACAGGTTTATTTTTTCTCCTAATCTCAATGATTTATGCATTTTGGCAAATTTGAATTATTTCCAATTTTTTAAGCGTATTTTTGTTAACGGGATAGTCTGAGCATTGTCAAAACTGGTCCCATTTTAAATATGGCTCTAACTTATCAGTGTTTTGTAATAAAACAGCTTCTGTGCCCCTACTCTAACCCAAGAACACTAGACAAATGTGGAGTGTGTGATTTATTTCATTTATTGGCGTTTTAGGCATTTAGTATGCCATTTTGTGCATTGCCATGGAGTTCGGCAGCCTTGACTTGCCAGATAGCATGTAAATTTTGATGGAGGTTCCCAAGTTTATTGCCAGATACTAACAGTATTTTACCTTAATTCCCTATGAAACTTATATAAGAAGCAAGAGAATACTTAAAATAATCGATCGATGCATATACTTTTTCACTGATTGGTATAAGTTTGGTGATTGGCCTAAGGAAAGTATAAGTTTTAGCTAAATACCATGGAGTTTGGTTGGCCCATCCTACCCGGGGAAATACTGCGCAATCCATATACATAGGACGGTAGCTTTGAGTAGCTACGATAGTAACGGCATAAACTTGTCCTATAGTGCAGTTTATAGTTGCTTTCAGAATGTACGATTAGGCATCACAACCGAATCAAAACGGATTCAAGATTCAAGATTATTATTCAATAATTCCAAGATAACCATATTCATGAGTCATATCAGGTTGTCCGCCGAAGGCATTGCATACAAATTAGTACACAGCCTGAAATTGCTAAAAGAATTAAAAAGAATTATGTTCAGTGATTATTGCCTAACACTCTGCAACTACCGTATTTCGCTTAATAGTAGCCTAGGCTTCTATTAGGACAAGAGGTGTTCAATTTCCAACCAAACATCTCTGAGAAATGGGGTGGGCTTATATTACAGAGTTTTCCCAAAAAAGTTCAAAAATGTATACCACGGAAATTCAACGTATTTTCTCCCGTAAAAATTCCCACCGCCTTCGTTTAATGTATACCTCAAAACATCACTGGGGAAGTGAAATTATTTGATTTTAGCACCTAAATATTGGGTATCCTTTAATAAAGCTTGTTTATTACATCAAAATTAATCCACAATTTGATATAAAATGGCGTCGCAAAAAAATACAAATCACATGATTCGCCTCCATTTGAAGAGTTTATTTTAGAGCGAGTACTCGGATATAAATATTCTGGCTCGCCAACTCAAGAAGCCGGCTATATTGTCGTTCGTAATAATTCAATTTGGATCATTTAATGTTGATCGGCGTTACAAAATTGATGCACATTTTCTCCCATGCTTGTTGTTTGGTACATAAATTTGGTCTTAAAATATATTTATAAGGAAGGTATTTAATCACACCAAGACTGTTTTACGCGCATTTTGACTACAAAAGTGTGGAATAAACTTTATTATATCTTTAACATACGTGGCCTACTACTGGTATCAATCTAATAGGCGGTCGAGATTTACAAATCTGAGACCTGTATTGACTTCTAGAGGGGCAGGGAATGTATCAGGGCAGAGATTGGTCTGAAGTTGACACACCCTCTGACACGATTGTTATTATTATAACGCTATTCTTACAAATTTGCTCTTAAGATAAATTTTCCTATACAGTCTGCTGAGTTAGGGGGTGGGCTTCTAATACAGAGTTTTGCCGTTTTGAAAGGCTAAGAAATCATTGGCGCTCAATCAGCTCATATGTCAAAGTTAGGGGGGTGGGCTTCTATTAGAGCATAGGCTACTATTAAGCGGAATACAGTAAGTATATACTTGGTATTTTACGATAGACTCCGGGTCTGCAGCGAACGAAAGAAAATTATATGGCTATTCAACGGCGTAACTAGCTGGTTTTCTCAATGACAAAGGTGTTACCTCGCTATAGTTCGCTGGTTTACCATAGAGCTTTGCGTTTTGATTAGGACTTAGTGAGCACATGCGTGAAGCAATCAAGAAAAAACACAATGGATACATGCGCAAATGGATTATAACTGTATTCTTTTACTGCTGAATGACGATCGGTTTTAAAATCTTATAGTCTGCTCAATTCTTTCACGATTTTTCGATTTTCTTTCAATTACATCATAGAAAATCATGATTTTTTTTCCAAATCGCTATTTTCGATTAAATCGCGAAATCGCGCATGCCTAACATGATGAGTCTAACCAGAAAAAAAAAACCATTTAAATTCAACTACACACAATTAAAGGTAGTTGGGAGTATCCAGTTTCGGGGCACCGAAGCAGAAATTGCAAATAATGTAATAAATACTTTAGATATTAAAAAAATTTGTTGCCTTACCTTGTTAGTGTCTTTATCCCTCATCAAGCTCCAAATTTGAAGAAAATCCATAAAACGAAATATCAAAACACAGTGCCAGTAGGTGATGACGTATTTCACAAAATGCAAAAACGATGACGTCCTATTTCGGTGATACCTCCTACAGGCTTGCCCAAACCTTTGAAGAATTAACTTATGTTATCCAATCAGTCATGTGACATTTTATGACGCCGTAACGGTGTACAAACTTTTGGCAAACGTGTGTACACCGTTACAGCATCATTAAATGTCACATGACTGATCGGAAATCATAAGTTAATTCTTCAAAGTTCTTTTGGTTGAAATAGTTTACAAACACAACAGTTCTCGTCGTCATTATTGTCATCAGTTGATGAGTGGTATATTTATATGTGACTTGTGACCATCAAATAAAATTAGAACTGGTTGTTCCTGGCATCATTTTTTAATATACTTCATGAAATGTGACTGGAGAAACTCCTGGAATACATGAGTATTTGACCATCCACTGTCACTTATGGTCCCAGCCGATCCTGCTGTTGTTCCCTCTAGTAGCTCATCTTTAAATCTCTTCCCTTTGAATACGAAGAATGGGGAACCATTGTTCCTATTGCATTACCACAACCAAGAATAGTAGTGATGCAAGAACGGGATGATGTGACTGCTGGTGTAAATTTCTCACCACTGACAATGAAAGGAGGGTTGGTTTCTGTTTGGATTCCCTTTTTCGTCAACATTATAAATGCATTCAGGTTTATCCTCGAGATTGTACCTGTTAAGAATTTCGTCAAGGCAGATGAAATAATCACTGATGGCTTCTTCAGAAGCTGCTTTAGCCCTGTAATTAACTAGTGCTCGTGGTTTCCTGATTGCCAGCTCTGGCCACCACTTTATAAAGGACCGCCTAAACCAATTCTTTTGTAAATCGGTGATCTTTGTCTCTGTCTTCAAATAAACAGCATATTCAGAAGCCATGCTGATTACTTCGTTGCACATATAACCATATCCGAACACTGCCTCTTCTTCCTGATCAGGAACTGGTGCAGGTCCAGATGATGTTGTTTCAGTATCTACCCTACCTAACACTCTATGATGTAAAGTATTTTGAAGCACACCATAAATTATAGCGGATCTTCTCACAGAAAGTTTGTCTTCTATAACTGCTTAAAAAGGATGTGTCATAGTTGTTGGTGAATACAGACAGTATTTCGCAGTGTTCTACAATGGATGTGCCTATGGAGACACACAAAAATTAGCATTTGTATGCATATACCAAATATGAGAGTGTAACGTTATCTTGGTGTGAGTGAGTGTGTGCGCGTGTGTGTGTGTGTGTGTGTGTACGTAAATGTGTGCATGATTACATGCTTGCTGTGTGTGTGTGTGTGTGTGAGCGCGCGCGCGCACGTGCGCGCGCGCGCGCACATGAATGATGATTACATGTGTGTGTGCATGTGTTGGTGTGTGATTACATGTGTGTGTGTGTGTGTGTGTGTGCAAATGATTACATGCGGTGTGCATGTTTTGGTGTGTGATTATATGCGTGCGTGCGTGCTGAATACGTGTGAGCATATGTTGGTGCGTGATCATATGCATGCTGCGTGCGTGGATTAATTAATGTATGTGTGTGTGCCTTTTTTTGTAGGCTCTACATCTCATTGCATGCTTTTTCAATTTACCTTTGTAATTAGTAATACATGTGTTTTTGTGGGTAAAGGATTTTCCATGAGCTTTAGCATACATTGTAGGCCTTGTTATTAAATATGTGTACAAGAGACTTGAGTCATGGCTTAAAAAGTAGAAATAATGTGCCTACATTTCATTACATTTCAATTTTGCTGTATATATTACAGCCGAATATCGCTTAGATCACATATGTACAGCTTATTGAAGAAAACTATGCATATATACTCTTTGAATTTGCTCAAATGTGCTAAGAACGAGCATTCCGTTATTGACTTTTTTACTATAAAGTATAGATTTTGACATTTGTCACGTGACATAAACAAAACAGACGACAGGGCGGTGTTTCCATTCGCTGAAATAAAAAATTTATGTTTTTGATGTAAAATACAGTAATTTAAAGCCATATGATAAAAAGTAATAGGAAAACTGGCCATTTTTTACATACTAAAGTTGATTTAGTGCCCACTTACCATTTTGAAGTGCATATTGAGAAAAAACCCTTGATAAACGTTAGCAATAATTACCGTATTTTTTACAACCAAATTATGACGTCCTCAGAACGTGCGTTGTTACACAGCGCATGCGTAACGAAAGTTCACCGAAACTAGAGCCTCACCGAAACGGGATACTCCACGATAAAAGGAACCAGTCTAAGTTTTGTTTCACCAGTAAAGTACTTGGGCGTCAACATCACCAATGACCTAAGCTGGAACAAACACATCACTGAGATCTGCAGCAAATCATACAGAACCTTAGAACTGTTGTGGAGAAATTTATCATTCTGTTCCCAAG
This sequence comes from Chaetoderma sp. LZ-2023a, assembly GCA_034401795.1. Classification (NCBI taxonomy): domain Eukaryota; kingdom Metazoa; phylum Mollusca; class Caudofoveata; order Chaetodermatida; family Chaetodermatidae; genus Chaetoderma; species Chaetoderma sp. LZ-2023a. The sequence goes on along the minus strand of CM067370.1, from coordinate 161,392,516 downwards.
AAATCAGACTTCAAGCATACATAGGACTGATTAGACCAGTTCTGGAATATGCAAGTACAGTTTGGGACCCTCATCAGATAGCTCTTCAGGACAAAGTAGAAAATGTACAAAAACGTGCAGCTAGATTTACTACCTCAAATTATTGCTACGAACCAGACAGTATGACAAATATAATTGAAACCCTAAAACTCCCACCATTGTCAGACAGAAGGAAACAAATCTGCCTTATTTTATTCTACAACGGTCTACAGGAACAAGCAAAGATATCATTAGACAGTCTACAGACTCCAATTCGGAAAACCAAAAACATGCACAACAGCCACTTCAACCAAATTTACGCAAGAACTGACGTCTTTAAATTCAGCCTTATTCCCAGTATGATAAGGGATTGGAACAAACTATCACAGGATCTTTTAAGCAATTCAGAAAACTGCAAATTCTACAAATAAATTTACCGAATTAATCAGAGGCAAAAAACATGTCTAAACCAGCTACTTGACGAATGTGCAGCGAAAATAATGTCCTTTGGATGTTTCGCCATAACTAATCAAGATGAAGATTAATCTCTGGCTGTTTCGGGACATCCTGACTAACTTATAAACGATTCTCACGGTAACAGGTTGTTTTGCGCCCTATGCCTGTCTTGTCTAGTTAAGTCCTGTCTCTTTGTCACTTGTCCTTTAGACGCACCTCTATATGGAGTAGAATCCTAAGTTGTAGAATCAGCCGTACCATTCAAAACTCATGGAATATCAACTAGGGCCAAACCTAAACCAAGTTTGTTCAAGGGAATTTGATTGGTCAAATAATTTGTCAGCCATCTTAGATGACCTAGTTTTCGGGAAAACGACTTCTCCTGAACCGATGAACAGATTGGGCCGAAATTTGGGAGGTACATGTATGATTAGGGGCTGACGATCTTTAAAGTTGTTCAAAGGAAGCTGATACCTAAAAAAATACTGCCGCTGTGGCCAATCAAAATGTAGTGTGACTGTTGGCCATATTGGATTTTTTTATTTGATTGATTTTGAAGCCGAAATTGGTTTTGTATAGGTTTTTCGATATTTTTATTTCAACTGTGCCATTTTTGAAACTGTTGGATAAACGATTTGGCGGCGATTTTCGATATTTTTCCCACCAAAAGCTCTCATGTACTAAAGCAATGGGAAATTCAAAATGTCTTATTCTCGAAAATCACTGGGCCGATTTCAAGTGCATTTGGCAGAAAGCATCCTTAGGCCATAGAGACACAGGTTTGTTCAAACGAACGATTTGGCCAGTGACTATCCTGGATTTTTGAATGATTTTTAGAAATGTCTAAAAATCTATGAAACCGCTTGGGAGATTGATTCAAACCTCATTCAACAATAATCTAGGGCAAAAGCTGGACCAGGTTTGTTCAAACAAACTTGATTAGCCAAAGGCTTCGGCGGCCATCTTGGATGACCTAGTTTTCATGGAAATTTGGGGGATATGATTAGGGACTAAGGGCCATTAAAGTTTGTTCAAGAGAAGTTGATAGGTAAAGAAGCATGGCCGCTGTGTTCTTGTTATAATTATTGTCAATTCATTACGGTTCTACTTATTGCAATGGCCTTTCTAGTTGATAAATTTTCCAAAATTGTAAATGGCCTGTAAATCGGCATTCAATAGGCAGATTAGAAATTTTCTTGACCAAATTTGACCATTATAATATGGCCAGACCTACCTACTCGGAAATTATTTTTTCAGACTAGTTAGTTCTTATACACGTAGACTGTTCATTATTTTGAAATTAATTTGACTGGACGCTGTTGCTACCTTAGGCAGGAGGTTAATGATATGGAAGCTACAATATATATAGTACTATACTCTATGAACTCATACAATGCAACATTTGATGCAAGATTACCGGTCATGCCGGTAGTATCCCTTTAACACTTATGACTCTGATGTCGAAATTTAATTTTTCAAATTAAATTAAAAGATGAACTGGTGTTTATTTTTCAACAAATTTTGTGAATGACAGTTGCCCGTTGTAGACAGCAACAGCATCCACCAATATTGGTGAAAAATGTATGTCAGTTTCTTTGCTATTGAACCTGTAAAAGATAGAATATTGACATCAGAGTGGTAATGGTTAAAATTTGGCTAATAAAATCTCAAAATATGTTAATTTACTGGCTAATAGAGTTTTACAAATTTGGCTAATATAATCCCAAAATAGGCTAATTTATTGGCTAATAATTTCAGATGGCTAGGTCATATCCTGTCATAATGTTCATTCTCTGTTTTAGCTTATTTGGCCTTTGCTTATGTACATGACTGTATACCATGACAACTCTGAGTTCTGTCCATCTACCTTTTCTTTTAGCTGTCTTCACAAGAACCACAATTGACCAATTTCAGCCAATGTTCTCAATGGACCTTTCCAAGTTTATCCATCAAACATCTGACATCATAATTAACTAAGTGACGTGTATGATGACATCATGAATGATTCAAAATAGCCCGTCTTTAATGCTTAATAGTCCGACACGTACCAATTGTATGTCTTTGGTATTTAATAAACATGCTGTTGAATATTTTGAAACTAATTTGACTGAGCAAGTTGTGGGTGGAGATTAAGTACTGATTGGCGGGGCATTGCTAAAACTGAAAAGGTCAATTGCAACAGGAATAGATTGATCTATTTCTAGCTATGCCACGCCCATTTCTAGCTAAGCTCAGCCCACATTGTATGTGCATTTGAATCAACATTAACACTTTAAACGGTGAGTTCCCAGAATCTCAATTTCAAGTTACATGTAAGTATCCTGGTAAGCTCCCAGTCAAATTACCGGTCATTTCAAAAATAGTCAACAGAATATTTATTAAATTCCAGGGTTCCCACAACCTTGAAATTCCTTGAAAACATATTTCATTTTCAAGTCCTTGAAAGACCTTCAATTTAGCTAGAATTGATAATTTCCTTGAAAACCCCCCTGAATTTGTCATAGTCCAAATTCCCTGGCTATGGGTAGATCAAGCGAAACTATATAAATTTGTATAATACGTATTTTTATCACAGGATTTTTAATTCGGAATTTAGTGTAATCTCATGTTTCTAAAATTTGTAATTGAAATCTGATAGATATAATAAAGAATTATGTAGGACAATCAGACAGCTCGAGGGGATGTAAACGAGGACGTACCTTTAAAAAGTCCTTGAAAATTCTTTTTGTTGACCTTAAAAATCCTTAAAAAGACCTTGAATTCAGTTTTAAAAAACATGTGGTAGCCCTGAAATTCACGAAAAGACAATTCAGATTGTTACTGTCCTTTCGTCCTTTTGATCCTTTCGTGTCAGACATATGTCATTTGACTGTAGTGTGAGATATCCAGTGGTGTATTTTGATTTTAATATGAGATGTACCGGAGTGACAGATCAGATCCCTCCATTGTAACACATAAGCTCCGCCCATGCGGTGCCAGTGTTGGGATGGATCGAACCCTGAAATCCCTCAATTTTAATTTCCCGAAAACTATGCAGGTAAGGTGTTGAATATTTTGAAACTAAGTTAACAAGGTGCAGTTGCTGCCAGTACTGCCTATGGCAGCAACAGCGCCCAGTCAGATTAGTTTCAAAATATTCAACAGAATAGTTATTAAATAGTAAAAACATACAATTCATACAACTGACAGACTTTTAAAAGTTCCTGATGGACTTAGCTATGTCATTCATTAGGTATTTGATTGTGACATCAGCCTACATGTGACGCAATTGATTATAACATAATATACTTGACTGACAGATTGGATTCCTCTATTAGATTTCAATCAAGTTTTGCACGCTCATGTCATGGATGGGTACAGATAGGAGTGATGGAATTCCTGATTAATATGATCACTGATACTCCTTGTTGACAACTCACCTTTCCAGAGTACCCACCCATCATATGACGTCATAATGAACTGTGTGATGTGTACAATGACATCATAATGAATGACATCATGAATGACATCGATAAGTACATCACGAACACATATTTGAAGACGGTCTATGCATTGTTGTACAAATTGTTTGCTTTTACTATTTAATCAATATTCTGTTGAATATTTTGAAACTAATTTGACTGGGCACTGTTGCTGCCATAGGCAGCAACAGCACCCAGTCAAATTAGTTACAAAATATTCAACAGCTTCCCTGTATAGTTTTCAGGAAATCGATAGCTAGGGCATTTGGGTATCGATCAATCCCAAGACGGCGAGGTGTGGGTGGAGCTTAGCTAGTGATTGGCAGGGCATAGCTAAAAATGGAAAGGTCCACTGGTACTGGGGATCATAATGGATGGATCAATTGCTATATGTCATATGGCTCATCCATTTATAACCAAGCTCCTCCCATTCTTTTTACGTGTTGGAATCGATTTAAAACGTTGAAAACTGAATTGAGTTCATAGAATTTAAATGTCACGGTGCATGTAATTTCAATCTGTTGAATATTTTGAAACTAATTTAACTTGACAACTGCTTGAAGCAGAAATGTCCTTGTCAAATTAGTTTCAGTTAGGGGGGATGGTCAAATGGTCAACAAATTGATTGTAATTCCACTGACACTGTTGGACGGAATTCAACTAAATTTAGTATGTCAGTTACCCATATCAGTGTGGAGTGGATGAGCACATTTACATTTGGCCATGCCCCCAGGGGGTGGAGGGTGGGGTCAAAAGGTCATGAAATTGATTGTAATGCAACGCCTCTGAAATCCTTAGACGGAACTCAACCAAATTTGATAGAGGCCATTTAGATTTGGTTTCGCCTCCAGGGTACGAGAGAGGGGTCAAAGGATCAAATTTTAACGTGCGGAAATTGATTGTAATGCATCTCCTCCGAAACCATTGAATGGAATTCAACCAAATTCGGCTTGTTAGGTTACCCATATCAATGTGGAGTGGATGAGCGCATTTACATTTGCCCCTGCCCCCAGGGTGTGTGGTGGTGGGGGTTGGTAGTGCAGGGGGAGGGGGGTTGTTGGATGGGGTCAAAAGGTCATGAAATTGATTGTAATATAACTCCTCTGACATTGCTGGACAGAATTCAACCAAATTTAGTATGTCAGTTTCCCATTTCAATGTGGAGTGGATGACCACATTTACATTTAGCCCGCCCCCAGGGTGTGTGGGATAGGGTCAAAAGATCATGAAATTGATTGTAATGCAACTCCTCTGACATTACTGAACGAAATTCAAGAAAATTTGGTATATGAGTTACCCAAATGATTAAGGAGTGCAAAAGGATGTTTACATTAGCTCCGACCCCAGGGTTTGGTTGTGGTGTGTGTCAAAAGTTCAAATGTGAGGCTTTGTAATGGCGCGTCATCAACCAATCAATCTAGTTGCTTATAACATCATCCTACGCATCAAGTAGTTGATTTTGACGTCATGATGGATGGATAAACTGGAAGGGTCTATTATGACATCAGGTACTTGACTGATGCATCATATCCGTCTATTGATCTAGAAATTTGGAATGTGCTTTGAGCAATACAAGCAAGATCTTTCTGACAGTATGTGTTAGTCTGCTTCTCTAAGTTCTCTCTTCTCAACTGGTTTTGTTTAAATATTCATTATTGATTAATGTAATTTGTTTTTGTTTTTCTTTTCAGATGTCTGATGTGTTATCTGATTACTGGATGATCTGCTTCAGTATAAAAGTGAAAACGCATGTAACCTTAGCGGATAACACAGAATTATTAAAATTCTTGATATTACCATTCAAGACTGAAGACGCAATTGATAATTTGTCAAACATTGTCTTCCTGTGTAGACAATTTGTATAATAATTTTAGGCACTTATATTACGTAATAGATTTAGCAAACTGGTATTAGGGAAGAGATTCAAATGCTTCGGAATTCCATTTCAAAACTTCCTATTATTTGTCCAAGACAGTCAAACATTTTCACTTAGTGGAAAGTAATCTGGATATGTACATGTATCAAACAGCTCTTTGTTAGCATATATCTTATGTGCATGTTTACATTGTGCACAGTGACAGAGAAGAGGTTTTTAACATGACAAATCAGGATGATGGCATAGGTGTCTCCAGTGAGAACTCAGTTGAACTCTGTCAAGATGAACCGATTTCTGTTGAAAACAACTTTGATGAGGCTCAATATGATATGTTATTGTGTGCCTGTTGTACAGTTGTTAATACACCCATTAAAGCGACATCCATAGCAGGCTCAGGCAATGATAATCTTAATAATAACAATGATGTCGGTGTAATAGATGCAAATGCAATTTCTGGCTTTTATAAATATGATTCAACCCCTGGTATTTCTGTATTGGAGCCTGATGAGAGTACACAGTTGAAACATAAGGCTGGCTCCTACGTGGAATTACGTGTACCAATAGCTGACACTCGAACTGTTACTGCCACGGATAGATGCAGTTCGTATGAACCTTTGTCTAATATACATGCATCAAGTGGTATAGCAAAAAACAGACAAAATGGGTCGTACGAAACATTATTTAATGGCCGCTCTCACAATAGTGTTAACCGTACTGGTATGTCTGTTTCATATGACACACTCCTTGATACAAAGCTCCCGAGTGATCTGCAGTTACATATCAATAATGGAGAGCTACAGTTTGATGTTCACTGTGCCGTGCTCGCTAACAAAAGTGGCTTATTCCAGGCTATTATCAGACAGTTAACATCATCTAATGTCACAAGTGCAAATGAGAAACCAGTTTTAAAACTCAAGGAGTCGAGTGATTGTGCCTCAGTATTTGGACAGTTTCTGTATTTTCTTTATAGTGGTGCTGTTTGGTTGCACAAGGATTATGTTCTGTCTCTTAGCAAACTTGCGTGTAAATATAATGTAAATGCACTAAAGCATCATTGTGAAAGCTATGTTACAGAGATTTTACGAAATTCATTATCCACTACAGAAGTAGGTCCAGAGTTTTCAATCGAATCACTTTTAGGAATTCGTAGAAATTCTGTATTCACAGACGAGACTAAATCTTTAGCATTCCAGGTGCTGTGTTTTCGTGTGAAAGAGCTTGTTGGATCGCCAAGCTGGCTAAAGTGTAGCTGGAATCTGGTGTGTTACTTGCTCAAGAGCCCTCATTGTCAGGCTGAAGAGAACATTCTGCTGACAGCTGCTACTAGATGGATGAAGAAAAACAAGCTTCGGGACAAGGCACGTATTGAGGATATTTTAACAAACATTCGCTATCCTCTACTCCACCGTCGTGTGCTGTATCACCTGCAGAGGAACCAAGCATTCCGGAACTTTCCTCGTATTCAAGAGCTTACTCGCGGTGCTATTAGATATCATTGTTTTAAAGACCTAGCTGAAGCTCGGCATGAATTTACCGGGATTCAATTTCAGAAACGAGTACCCAGAAATCAGAACATTGGAGAAGTGTCAGAGCCAACAGCAGACGATGAAGCATCACCGGTTGTCAAGTCAACAGCGTTGTGACATAAAACAAACACATATTTTCCTCAAATCAATGGCTAATTTATGTACAGTCACGTAATCAAATTTCATTTTTAAAAGTAAGAATTATTTCCATACAAGAATACTGTTAACACTTTAATAGTCTAGCCGGCCAAACATGGGATTAGCAGTCATCTCATGAAATATCCATTTGTCAGCCAAGTGATTGCTATTTTTGAAATATTTACCACTAGGATGACTGGTCCGATAGTCAAGCCATTTATTTCAAAGGTAAATTCACAGAAATATTTTTCTTTCGGCTAACATATTGGCATATATTTGATGATGATGAACAAAATTTGATTTTCGGGCCGAATCTAGCCCATTAAAGCAGTATTATTTTTATTTTGCTGATTGAAACAATTTTCTTCTTTTTTTAAAGCTCAGAATTCACCAGTTTATGACAATCTGTCATTAGCTTACTATAAAAGAATTTAGGACCAAATTCCCTGTGATGGAACTTTGATACAGCATGGCTCTGAAATAATAACATGCTCCCAAAAGCAAAATAAAATTGTTTTTTAAAATTGAAATACTTCCAATTCAATGGACCTTTCCGTCTCTAGCTAAGCCCCACCCACACCTCACTCGTGTTGGGATCGATCTATCGCTGAACACCCTGACTATCAATTTCCAAAAGAACTACACAGGTAAGCTGTTGACTATTTTGAAACATTTTAACTGGGTTCTGTTGCTGCCTAAGGCAGCAACAGCACCCAGTCAAATTAGTTTCAAAATATTCAACAGCATGTTTATTAAATAGCAAAGAATTACAAAGACATACAATTCATACAACGTGTTGGACCATTTGAGATTTGTTGACGGTCTATATGGAACCCTTTGTGACATAATGATTGTGATGTTATCATACTCACACTCAGCTGATTATGACGTTATACGAGGTCAGATAATAGATGGATACTCTGGAAAGGTGAATTATGTTTACGGGTGTCAACAGAGCACTGCTTGCTATCTTCAATGTATCCGGTGGGTATTTTGGCAGCAATTAACTTATTTCTGAGTTGTACTGTACTATACCTCAGTAATGGATCATGTCATGTGCCAAAATATGAAGATATAAAATTTGCACACAAAGTGTGTTCTAACCCCTTTTAACCTCTCCTGTGTCGACTTATAAGTAACCCTTTAATGGTCAAGCCAACCACAACTGCACGGTGGTCTTGAACAATGTCATCCTCATCCCAGTGGTAAGTTTTCAAAGGTACTCTTAATTTTAAAAATGAACACTGGCTAAACAAAAATTTAGATTTTCTTGATCGTTATTAATTTTTTTTTTAATTCCAGTGGTAAATTTACAAAAATAGTCTTCTCTTGGCTTACAAAAATTATAATTTTCTTAGAAAATCTTGACCATTAGTTTTCTTAAATTGTTAATGGACCTTTCCAGTTTATCCTTCAATGATATGAAGTTATAATCAACTACGTGTCATGTAGGCTGATGTCGTAATCAATGGCGTAGATAAATTTGTCACAAATCTTTAATTGATGATGAACTAAGCATTGTTGTATGTCTTTACTATTTAATAATCATGCTGTTGAATATTTTGAAACTAATTTGACTGGGGTGCTGTTGCTGCCATAGGCTGGAAATTGATAGTAAGTGAGTTGATGGATAGATTGATGTCAATACGAGAGAGGTGTGGGTGGAGCTTAGCTAGAGATGGGTGGGGCAAAGCTAAAACTGGATTACTTCATTGATGTGAGTATGATCTTTAGCCTTTTGAGGCACTGTTGACACAATAGTGGTTACAGCAAACTAGTCTAACTTGTAAGTACGCTTACTATTTTGTTCAAATTAACCCTAAAGGTGCATATTCACACCAGAATGCTTGAAAATAAAATTGTTAAAATTGCATACTTTTATAAGCTTATATTATGTACCTATGTGTAATGAAACAAAATAAATCTTAACATATGATAATTCCATTCCATATAAATTAATATAATGTTTTAAGTTGCGAAATTGAAATAGAGGCCCGTGCCTCTATTTCAATTTCGCAACTTAAAACATTATATTAATTTATATGGAATGGAATTATCATATGTTAAGATTTATTTCGTTTCATATAGGCTCACAGTTTAAGCCTCTAAAAGTGTATTATTTAAATTTAATTTTCAGAAATTTTACTGTGAATATGCACCTTTAACTGCAGATTCTGATTTGCCACTTTGTTTCGACAATCCTCGGGCAAGTACATGTAGCCTTGTCTTATTGTGATGGAAGGTGAGTTCACATCAGATGGATAATGAAATGTGTGCTTGATTCAAACAGTGCAGATTAGGCATGCCCAATTTTCTTTATATCCATGTATTTTTATTCAATTCAAATTTGAGATTTGCGAAAGAGATCAGAAAATTATGATCAATTTATGGTGACATGTTGAATACATGTAGTTTGTGATTACTTTGACTGGAACAGCCAGTCAAATTGATTTCAAAATATTCAACAGTTTAACACTATTTTTCATTGACACTATATTTCCCATCTCATGACAGCCACCCAGCATGACTTCCAACATTAGGATATGTGAGATATATATATATCTATATCGCAATGTTTATCATCACTTTTTCACACAGAGTCTAAAAAATTTCATAAAACTTCAATGGAGCAACGCATATCTAGCCTACCCTGTCCATTTCTAGCTAACTTCTGCCCGCTTTGTCTGCGTGTTGGAATCAATTATAAAAATAACTGAAATCTAATTTCCCAGAATCTTAATTTCAAGGTACATGTACATGTAACTATACAGGTAAGCTGTTGACTATTTGAAACTAATTTGACTGGGTGCCTTTGCTGCCCATGGCATAAACAGCTCCCAGTCAAATTAGTTTCAAAATATTCAACATAATGTTTATTAACTTGTAAATCAATCAAAGACATATTTCATGACAGAGTTATAATACTCATTATGATTGTGATGTCAACTAACTAGTGACATGATAGACAATTTCCTGTTCATCCATCCATCATATGACATGATAAGTTCATCATGAACGCATAATTGGTGACAGACTAAACATTGTTATGCAAATTGTATGGCTTTACTATTTAATAAACATGCTGTTGAATACTTTGAAACTAATTTGACTGGGCGCTGTTGCTGCCATAAGTAGCAACAGTAGCAAGAGCGCCCAGTCAAATTAGTTCCAAAATACTCAACAGCTTACCTGTATAGTTGTCCAGAAATTGATAGTCAGGGAGTGCGAGGGGTGGGTGGAGCTTAGCTAGAGATGGGTGGGGTATAGCTACAGTAAAGCTGGAATGATCCATTGACTATGAGTTCAGATACGAGAGTGACAGATCGTACGCCTCTATTGCATTATTTATCGTGCTCTTGTCTCTCGAGGAAAGTATTGTGCGGATGCATAGATTAAGGTAGTAAAATTGTTGTAATATTATCATTGAATTCTTCTTAATAGCTTTCAGTTGACCATCTTCGTAATATATGTAATGTATCCATTATTTCCATGTCTCACATTCTGCAACATACATACTAATGAATAGTCGTTTAACTGATTTCCCAAAAAATTTCAAAAAATTCTGTGTACAAGTTCTAAAGCCTACCACAATAGGGTGATTCCTGCCATGTTTGGTTTAAATCAGTTAGATGTTTAAAGTGTAGTCTTAGTTGATTTCCAGACAATTTCTGAAGAATCTCAGTTGGCCAACCAGAAAAATGGCCAATTTTGGAAAATGCTACAATATGGGCACCAGAAAAAGTAGCCAAACAAAATTCTGTAAACAAGAAATCAGTACTTATCCAAATTTGCTTGAAATAATCAATGTGGTTAAAGAGGAGTAGGCTAACTGAATTCCCGAAAATGTTCATAAAATCCAAGATGATCGCCAGAGAAAATGACATCATAATTCTGAATAAATTTCTGAAGACTACTACAATAAGGGCCTTCCAGCCAATTTTGGTTGAAATCACCCAAGCGGTTAATGGCAAAATTCTGTAAATAAGTTCTGAAGCCTACAACCATGTAGGATCCTTCCAGTCAAGTTTGGTTGAAAGTGGTCAAGTGGTTCATTATGAGTAGGCTTTTAACTGATTTCCCCAAAATTCCAAAAGGTTAACCAACCAACATGATCACTCTTCTGTATACATGTTCGGAAGTGTATGACCATATTATCCCTTCCACCCGAAATTGGTTTAAATTGGCCAATCAGTTAATTAGGAGAAGCGTTTTAAAGGAGTCTCTGCCAAAAATCTAATTTGGCGCATTAAAAGTTAACCAATCAAAATTATGTATACAATCTGGAAGCCTATGACAATAGAATCCTTCCAGCTAAGTTTAGTTGAAATCGCACATGCATGACGAGCGGTTAGCTGTCTGACTGCTCAAGTTTTAGCAGACAACATATTCCAGAGATTATATCTTTGGACCTGCTAAATATTTTGAAAACAATTTGACTGAAGGTTGTTGGTGGCTAAGCCTAGACTGGAACGTCCCTATGGCGGTGGCCTTCAGAACTTGTATACAGAATTTTGATTGGTCAATTCTTCCGGTGGCCATCTTCGATTTTGCAAACATATTCGGCAAGTCAGTTAAAGAATATATACATGTACATTAATCTCACAGGCAAATTTTCCAGATGAGCGACACAGGCACTTGGACCTCCTGTTTTTCAGTTAAAATTATGATCTTGAAAGAAAACATAAGCTCTATATCTTTTGAAATGACATTGTTTATTCTGAACATTTGTTACATGACCTGGTTCCTGTGTACGAATTCATCAAGGAGGGTATTAACCCTTTAACCCTTGAATTTGTTCTAACAAATTTCAATTTTCCCTATGGAAAATGTCCATTTGCAGATCAAGAGAAGACTGTTTTTGAAAATTTACCACTGGAATGACTGGCTCTGTTATCGAGCCAGTCATTCCGGTGGTAAATTTTCAAAAATAGTCTTCTCTTGGTCTGCAAATGGACATTTCACAAGATTACTGTGAAAGATGTTTTTGACTGATATGAGTGTTAAAGGGTTAATGGTCAAGATTGGTCAAGAAAATTAAAATTTTTCCTGAGTAAGTTTGAGTGTCCATTATAAATGCCAAGAGATTATTTTTGAAACTATAAGACTGGAATGACCAGCCAGTCATTCCAGTCATATATTTTCAAAAATTCCTCAAGATGACTGTACATAGAGACTAGCTAAGTGGCCAGGTTGACCATTAAACGGTCAAGCATATTTATATGTACATCTCGGTTTCTATATCTTTTTTACAGATTATTATTTTTATAATCATTTTATAAGTTAGTACTAGTTAATAAACAGTGATATTGTTGATTTCACCTGGACTTGAAATCATTCCCCGGTTTAAATTATTGTTTGGGGTGGTTTTTTTACTGATTTTGATACTTGAGACTTTGTTACATGTACTTGTTGTATTTTATAATTGTATTTTATAAAGATATAGCTAAGAATTCTGCGTGTTTAAATTAATATTGATTATAAACCTATTATTTACAACTCTCCACAGTCGATACTTTATAAAAAGAATTACTCATTAGTTAGTATCTGTGGAATGCTCTGCTCAGCATGGCAATGGACCTTTCCAAGTTTATCCATAGATCGTCTGATGGCATATGATGTCATAATTAACTAAGTGACGTGTATGCTGACGTCATAATCATGACATCATGAGTGATTCCAAACAGTCCGTCTTTAATGCTTAATAGTCCGACACGTAAGAATTGTATGTCTACTATTTAATAAACATGCTGTTGAATATTTTGAAACTAATTTGACTCTTTAAGCCTCAAGACGGGTATAAATGGCTTTTGCAGTGGTCTTAAGAAATGTCCATTTGCAGAACAAAAGAATGAGAAATTTTAAATTTTTATAAATACATAGATCTACGTGTTAATTGGTTAATATGGTTGTTCATCATGTTCAGTCGCTATCATGTCTATTGTACTGTATTTTCCATAACCCTTTGATTGTCATCTTGAATGGAGAAATCAAGCTAGTAGCTAAGTTCCACTTAAGATTCTTGCAAGTTGCTTACTCACAGATATGTGCGGAAAACAGACAGTTCCACTAACACCAGTAATGATTTAAGTATATGTGAAATAGAATTTTGTCTCCTGCTTCTGCATGCCGAAATGAATGAAACATATCTGTGCCTATTGACACACATAAACTAAGTGTCCGAAATTATGGCAAGAGAAGCAGCGCACAAATCTTGCTTTGCAGTATGATAAATGATTATGTGTGAAAGACTCACCACACCTATAGCACTGTCGGTTTCTTCGATGATGGTGATGATGGCATCATCTCCCTGGTCGCTGATGGTGATGACCTGCGTGCCTTAGCTGATATTGATGGCACGAGCGATGATTCTGTTGTTGTCTATTGAACTGTCTTTGTGGTGTTATCAGTCGTTGACTCATCCTGGAGCATCCTTTTGTTCTAGCACAGCGATTGTGAGGTACGGGATCCTCTTGTAGTCAATACAACTACCTCCGGGACTCGGGGGGGTGGGGAGTGTGAGTGGGAGGGGGTGTTAACTGGGTGGAAATAGTTCTGCTACACTTCAGGATGAGATGACAGGTGAAGACGCTCTAATAAACAATAAGAAAGATCGTTCTTCAAAATATTACAGATATTAATGAAATTAAATTTTAATGATTCTAAACTTTACTTCAAGCGATATACTGGTGATATTCAACGTTACAAACACTAATTATCTCTCTGTAGAAAACTATCTCTAACTTTAAGAATCTCTATATCGATCTGTCTGAGTGTTTATAATTCTATCTGTCAATCAATCGCTGACTATAAATCTATATCTCTAGCTAATTTTATCTCTATCTCTAGCTCTGTCTCTCACTGTTTCTCTCACTCATTTTATCTGCCAAACATACAAATTCATTTACATTTTATAGCTAGTGTAAATTAAAGTAAACAGACAGGTAGTCCAGAGACATGTTCGAAATAAATTCAGAAAATGTCTAAAATCATTACTAGTTTGTTTAAAGAAACAATTTTTAACTAATAGTACTTTTGTGAATATCAGATTTATGCATTCCAATGAAAGAAATATAATTAATCACTTTCATGTACGTGCTGACAGTATTTTACTCTGACAAATTCGGAAAATCTTGATGACTATTTTGAAAACAATCAAAGTGAAAGTTGTTTCTCCTTGAGGGAGTAACAACTTTCAGTCAAATTATTTCCAAAATAATATGCAGGTTTCTTATGCCAATGTCTTGAATTCATGTTTAGGGAAATTCAGAATGAAAATGGTTATCGGATTATAAACATGCATTTTCATAGTTATGTTATTATATATAAAAGTTCAGCATATACATGTCTTGAAATACTGTAATTTATTATGTCCACACTGCAGGCTGGGTCGCTTTAATTGTGCTGGCTATTAATTGGGCTATCATATGATTCAGTTGGCCTTAATTATGAACATTCTAATTTATGCTGCTTAAAATCAATACTATATAATGCCATACAGAATTTTCTATACCTGGCCTAATAGCACCATGACACAATGATCAGAGACAGACTTGTGCTTGTGTAGAGCGGATTGAGCGGTCATGTATGAACTGTCCCAGTTTATCTGGGTATGGAATGGCTGAATCTGGGACGTTCTGATCTTACCCCTCCCCCTGGGTAGCATAAATAAGTGTGTATAGCCATATAGGAGGGGCTCAGAATAACAGAATCCGTGAGATGGCCCGTTGCGTATGCGCGGCCATAGGAGATAGCTTACATACGCGCATTAGCGTGTGGAGAATGGCAGCTTATAAATATACTTTGCCTGTAACTGTAATTCGTTAAATACAGGCCATCCTCGCTTTTCTTGGTAAGAATCATTACCAGAATTGAACGACGAATCTACTACTTTTTACAGATTTAAAATCGGTTCAGAACTATCTGAGATATCAGAGAGTATTCAGGCACTATTTTGAGCTCCTATTAACATAGATGTCGCCATAAGCGCACGTGCTTGGTAGGGTGAAGGTCAGCTAATCACGTGGTCAGCACCTGTACCTTGTATATAATGCACATGTTAATTGGTCGAGTCGCGCTGGTGTGACATCACCATTTAATATCAAAGTAGCTCCTAAATTCAAATCGACGGACAGTTGGGGCGTGGGTCTGCCAGATACAAGATGTGTAATACTGCTTATTGTATAACATCGGTGGTCTGGCCTTGCTAACCCGAAACAGTGCCATTCGGTTTTGAGTTTGAGTCTCTGGGGAACACGCTCCACACCGCAAGTTAAGTTTTTGGACGCTCCCAGACGATATCACCGGGTGTAATGAACTAAATTAAAAGAATCAACTTCAGAGGGACCTTCTCTGTGGTGCGGTGCAGGCCTTTTGCCGTGAAGTACCATCCAAACCAGTATGTAGAACGTGTGGTTTCTCCTTCTATCAATACTCACCATTCTGTTACTTTCTGATACACAGCTGGCCCTGACAGCTGGCTCTAGGACTATAGACTTAGAAAGCTTTACCGACTCCTTGGAACCGGGTACTCGGCTCCCAACTGCCGAGTACCCGTCTACCATAGAGCTCATTCTTGTTTGCATAGCGACAAGAGCTGTCCACATTTTTTTGCAGGAGAAAGATTAAAGTTTTTGAAAAGAAAGTCTTTTATACTGTGATTTGATAGTTTGTGCGTTCTTGAAAGGATCTAACTGGATAAAATGGAGAATACCGCCAATGATGACCAGGTTGTATTATTCCTTATTATCCATAGTTAAAAGACTTAGGTCTCTAAATTTCGTTGTGTCGCATGTCCCAATTTCTGACCCCATAGAATCTGGAACGTGTGCTAACAACGTGATATGCCAGACGATCGCCTTCTTTAAATCCCAACAGGCGATCGGCAGATATGAAAATAGGTGTTTGCTACGGTATTTCTAACACGAATATCGGCTGACGTCGTTCTCCGTAGGGTCCGAGCGGGTGACGTCACACCCGTGATGCTCGGATGTTTATGTGAAGAAAATTTTTTCATTAATTCGCACATCTTGTTCTGGGTGCTGCGTACTAAAAATGGTACCAGAAAACTTTGGAATGGTCAAGTTTACATGTGATCACGATCGGTTTGCAATGATCGGTGGTGTCAAAATTCTTGAGTGATGCGTGGTCTGCGGTTTTACCGTGTGCTACAGCAGTTTGTTTACATTTTGTTGTTTCTTCACATATCGTGTCGGCTTTCGTTAGGAGTATAATTTTTATTGATTGGTAAATATACCCCGAATGCTATGCGATATGATTCCTGGTTCCATTATACATCCTGGAGGATCAATTTATGGGTGTATTTATGCCCGCTTCGTTCTTGTCATCATAATCAATGCGATCTTTGCTGTAGCGTTGCGGGGTGGGGTGCGGGAGGGTTTGCAGTTAATTTATGGTCAAATTATTTGAAAATTAATTGTCTGCCTTCCACTTTTGTTTCGTTCCGCTGGCTTATTGTAGGTTTGGTTTATAGGCCAAGCCATCCCCACCATCATGTGTCGAGCGTACGGGTTCTATGCAAGGAGCATGTCTGTTTCCACTGTACTAAGTGTAGTCTTGACAGTAGGTGTAACGTTTGCGCGGTGTGGTCGGTCGATATGACGCTTAAGTTCCTTGCCAGAAGGACTTGGCAGGGTCTGACACGGGGTCAGGCGGTCCGAAAGTAAATCGTGGAGCGTCCGTTTCGGCCCGTGGGGGCGTTCCACGTCTGCAACCGGAGGTGGCGGAGATGGCACCGCCGGCGTGGTTTGGTCCGGCTAGGCAAGGTGTCTTGCACAGCGTTCTGCCCACGCTGGTGTCGTCCCTGCTGCCAAAAGTTGTAGGGCAGTCTCTCACCATGTTTGATTCGGACCCTGTCCTTGGACAGGGTTCTGGACTGGACACCGAGGGAGCCGTTTCGTATGCCACCCTGGCAGTCCCGTCGGGCTCCAGCCTGATGGGTTCTGTCTCTCTGCGGCCACCTCCGGGTGGTCCAGTAGCGGTGGCTGGTCCGTCAGGCATGGGAGCCGTCCGCCGGGACGGCTCCACGGTTTTCCTTGTCTAGTGACGACTCTTAGGGGTCTGAAGATGAGGAGGCCGAGGTGGAGAGCATGGAGGTCGATTCCTCCATCTGTCTGGCCTGGCGCAATCCAGGGCAGCGGCTCCACCCGTGGTTGAGGCCACTCCGGTACCGGGCACCGGTCCCGTGATGGTTGGTTTGCTGCCAACCGCCACGGTGACGGGTGTGGCCGGCCAGGCATGGTACTCACCGATCTCGCCTGGTCCGGCGGTCAGACATGGGGTGCCGTTGGCGCCCGTGTTTGGCCACGGTTCCTTAACCGCTACGGGTCCGCACGGTTTCCGTGCAGGCCTACTCCATGGACTGGTATGTTCCATGGGGTGGCGGCGGAACCGTACAGTACCGGAGTTCCTGGCATATCAGCAATGGCTCCTAGCCGGGAGGCCATTGCTGGTAGGGCCGTGAACATGTCAACGGGTGACGTGTTCACGGGAGTGTCCTCCTCGGAGACGGATTGGTCTGAGGCTCTGGCTTGGCTAGCCAGGGTGGACCCGTCTGTTGTTTCGACCACGGCCGAGGAGGATGTACCCCGTCCATCGGTGCATCGATTAGGACGGGGATCTTGGCCGCAGCCCTGATCCAGTCTGTTGGACTGGATCCATGGTTTATGGTGTTGCTTGATACTATGTATAGCAAACAACGCATGAACAAGGGCCAGCTTCTTGCGGCCTCGATGGAGGTGCGGGCGAGGGGTCGTTTTCCACAGGGGGAATACGACAGGTATGGTGTTGTCCCGTCGGTCACCGAGAATGACCGCTGGGTACTGGGTGTTCAGAGTGCTGGAGCGGGTGGCCCAGGTCCGGCAGTTGTGGACAAGTCCCAGGCACACCAGGAGGAAGTCCTGTCCCTATGCAATGTGGGTGTGAGGGCAGCTATGAGTGCTGTCAACCAATCGTATCGCCTGGTGTGGGCTGAAGCGGGGGCAGGCCACCCTGTGCCACCTGTGGCGCTTTCGTGCGTCAATGACGGCTTGGTGCTGTCTATGGACGCACTGGCAAGGGTGCAGGTGCGTGTGACAAAGTCCAGGAGGCAAATGGTTCTTGACCATATGCATCCGGCTACGGCAGTCAGGGAGCGTCTTCTTGGGACACCCCTGACAGGGCCTAGCATCTTCGGTGGCCAGGTGCGGGCCATCCTAGAGGACACTGCCAGCATTGCGCAGAATCGGTTGGCGGTAGGCCTACAGCTGGAGCGAGTGTGGCAAGCGCACGCACTAGGGGCTGTAGGGAAACCGTTAGCTGTCCAACTTTCAAAGACGCAGAAGAAGCAGAAAGGCAAGGCGAAAGCTAAGCCTACTGCGACTTCTGCTTCGTCTGGATTTTCTCAGCCACCACCGGCTAAGAAAGCCAGGAAGGTTGTGGAGGCCCCTACCCTCCCCACTGTTGCTCATGATCGCCCTAGAGGCGGGAAGGGCAGGGGGAGGGGTAAGGGTAAGTCCTCCAAGGGCGGAAAGAAGGGAGCGGATCGTACCTGAGGGTACGAGGGCTCCCTTCATATCCGCCTGGACCGCACCTGTGCAACAGGAACAGCGGTGCCGGTTATACCTGCCGAGCCAAGACGGAAATGGTTCTCTCTCTCTCGTTAAGAAAGGGGGGGGGGAGCGGACCGCGAGCCGGACAACCCCGTTAGACGTCGAGGCATCTATGGTGGGTGGAAGGCTCATGCGTTTCGTCGAGGCCTGGCGAGGTGTGACGTCAGACAGTCTGGTCCCGGGATGGTTATCCCAGGGGTACATGCCGGAGTGGTGGGACTTTCCACCGCAGAATCTGTCTTTGGCACCTGTCTGGACAACCGTACCACGGGACCCAGACAAGTTAGAAGCCGTTCAAAACGAAGTGTTGGGTTTGCTTCTGAAGGGAGCAATAAACCCAGCGAACCAGAACACTCCGGGCTTCTATTCAATTATGTTCCTTGTCCCCAAGAGCACGGGGGGATGGAGACCCATACTCAATCTCAGGCCATTGAATTGGTTTATCCATACGCCTCGGTTCCAGATGGAAAAACCGAGGTCGGTAATGGCAGGATTGAGGAAGGGAATGTGGTGTGTGTCGATCGATCTGAAAGATGCATATTTCCACATTCCTATGAACTGGAGTTGGCACAGGTTTCTGAGATTTGCGTTTCAGATTCTAGTATGGGAGGTTACTGTTCTCCCGTTTGGCCTGTCGACAGCTCCGTGGGTTTTCACAAGAGTGGTCCTTGCGGTGACCGTTTCTCAGAGAAGAGAACGTGGCGCTACACACCTACATAGACGACTGGCTGCTCAAAGCAGACTCTGCAGCCAGGTTGAACGTGGATACTGCTCTGACTCTGAAGTTACTTTCAGGTCTAGGCTGGATAGTCAACAAGGAGAAATCCGAGTTGACACCCACTCAACATTTCGTTTATTTGGGGATGCGATTCGATCTCGAGGAGGGCAGGGTTTACCCTTCAGAGCCCAGAGTGGTGTCTCTGTTAGCCATCCTCAAGAGTTTTCGAGTGGGAAACCACATTCAGGCGAGGCGGTTTCTTCAGATGATGGTCTCCATGGAGCAAGTGATCCCGTACGCTGCTCTAATGCGAAGACCTATCCAGTTGTATCTGATGTCAGAACAGAACCCCTGTCAAAACTGGTGCCAGTTTTGGAGCCGATAATATCGCATCTTGTATGGTGGAAACAGCGTCAGAATCTCCTAGTTGGGGTTTCGCTGCACCTACCCCACCCCCGGCTGTCCGTGTACACGGATGCATAGCTGTAGGGGTGGGGGCCCTGCCTGGGAGAACACCAGGTCTCGGGCACATGGACTCTCCTGGAGAGTCAGCTGCATATCAATCTGTTGGAAATGATGGCAGTGGAACTGGCGTTGGAAGAGTTTCTTCCGATGATCAGTGGCACGGTGATATTGATACGGTCGGACAATTCGACGGTAGTATCATACATAAATCGCCAAGAGGGACCAGGTCACCCACACTGTGTATCAAAGTGTGGCACTTGATTCAATGGTGCAGGAATTACTCGGTTGTGTTGAAAGCAGCTCACATTCCTGGCCGATTGAACATTCTGGTGGATGCTTTGTCTCGCAGACAGAGAATTCTGCCAACAGAATGGTCCCTCAACCCTCCAGTTCTACGAAGGATCTTCGAGCATTGGGGCAAACCCAACGTGGACTTGTTCGCCACAAGGGGAAATGCTCAAGTCATGACTTATGTCTCGCCGATTCTAGATCCAAATGCCGTCGATACAGACGTTCTGGCGATAAGCTGGAGAGCATACCCACCCACCATCCTTCTGCCGAAGGTATTGGTGAAGATCAGGGAGGAACCGTGTCTGGTCCTGCTAATAGCGCCGTATTGGCCAAGCAGGGCGTGGTTCACGGATCTGCTAGATCTGCTGGTGGTAAATCCAGTGCAGTTGCCCGAGATTCCGAACATAATCTCCCAGGCCAAGGGACGCTTCCTACACGAGCGTCCCGAAATGTTATTGACTGCGTGGTTGTTGTCAAACAACGTTCCACGTCGGGAGGCTTTTCTCGACAGGCTGCTGATTTCATCGCGGCTGCGAGAAGGAGGCCAACCTTCAAGTCATATAACGCCAAGGTTAACGGATTTGCAGACTGGTGTGAGGAAAGGGGATTGTACCTTTCATTCCACTATTCAGCAAATAGCAGACTTTCTCTGTGAGCTGTTCTTTTCAGGACTAGCTCCTATCACAATTGCTGGATACAAGTCAGCTTTGGCATCAGTTATCCCTTGTCTAGCCAACAGGGATAGTCCAGAGGTGGCCCAGTTGAGTGTGATGGTGAAGGGAATGAGCAATCTCCGACCGAGACAACCGGTAGTCATTCCAGCCTGGAGTCTATCTTTAGTGCTTAATGTACTGGCCAAGCACCCTTTTGAACCATTGCGTTCGGCTAGTCTAAAGCATTTGACTCTAAAGGCGGTCTTTCTATTGGCAGCTTCCTCAGCTAGAAGGCGCAGTGTGATCCATGCACTTTCAGCAGAGAGGGACCGATTATTGTCTCCAGAGAGGGTCTGCGTCTACTGCCAAGAGCAGAGTTTATGTCAAAGATCTCGGTCTTTGAGATATCCCGGCAAACCGATCGTTATACCGAAACTGAGTAGGTTAGATCGTGATGCCAGTGTCTGGTGCCCAGTCCGTGCTTTGACTAAGTACAAAACGGACAGACTCGTTATGGTCGAATGGTAGACATCTGTGGATCTGCCATATGGCGCCGCATCCATGGATTCTATCTGTCGTGTATTCGAATGCATTCAGATTACCCGTGAGATTACGACTGGGCACCAAGTGCAAGGCGCAAGGGCACGTTGTTAGAGGAATAGCCGCCTGTTCCGCCCTTGACAATGGTGTTCCGTTTACGGACATCAGTGCTGTCGCACAAGGGCACTGTGAGTCCTTTTTCACGGATTACTATATGAGGGATGTGTCAGACTTCGCCATTCCACTCGCTTTAGCTGTTTTGAGACGATAGCTATATGACCGCACTGCTCTTCTTCCTTTTTTGGCATTTGTAAGAGAGAATTTAGAAGCAGGCTTGGTCGAGCGAGAGGATATCAACCAGTTGTGTCACTGAGGCCGGACAAGTGAATGGTTGGAGGCTCCAGGTCTCAATTCCAAATATCATGAGGTAATTCACGATTGAGAGTGTTTTGTATTATGTCTATATATCATGATCATTCATCTTATATATTCATGCTCATTCCCAGGCTAATATATGCAAAGAGCAGTTAACCCTCTTGGCATATTTGTGTTTCAGGCGAGATACATGTTCGTGAGTTCTCTCCATTTTCTTAGGAGAAAAAGGGGGGGGGCAGTGATGCGAATGTGATTCGGTTCCGATAACTTGACGGTCCTTTTAGGTCTCCGTTAGTCAAGTTGTTAAGTCTAAATCTTTCTCCATGGGGCAAAAGTAGCATTTATGGCTTGCCCCTTCCCACCATGTTACTGAACAAATCTGGTGTATATCAGAAAGTAATAGAATGGTGAGTATTGATCGAAGGAGAATGCAGGAAATTTCAATTTCCCTTTCTCCGAGATCTAACAATACTCACCATTCTGTTACGGACCCAGCCTCCCAGCCCCACGGAGGCAAGCCATGGATTTCTCTTGTTTGGTGGCTATGCAAACAATATGAGCTCTATGGTAGACGGGTACTCGGCAGTTGGGAGTCGAGTACCCGGTTCCAAGGAGTCGGTAAAGCTTTCTAAGTCTATAGTCCTAGAGCCAGCTGTCAGGGCCAGCTGTGTATCAGAAAGTAACAGAATGGTGAGTATTGTTTGATCTCGGAGAAAGGGAAATTGAAATTTCCTGCAGTCCGATTATATCTCACCAGATCTGCCATGCCACGTCGAAATAGTGGTGGAACAAACTATGCACAAGTCTATTGCTCCAATTTAATGTTTTAGACCGCAGTCCGGATGAGGACATTGCTTTACGCACCGCACGAGCTAAGCAGTTTGTATCGTCTTGTGCCGCAAGATATGTATACTGTATCATTAAAACACTCAACTTAGCCTTTAACATCTCGCATTTTCAACAAAGTTGAAAAAAGATTTTTGGAGAGGGGGGAAAAATGTTGGTGTCGGCGTTGACGTCCGCTCTGGTTAAGCTTTTTTTAAATGATATTTTCACACCTGACGGTTCATCCGATTTTTTTTAAAACTTCACAGATGTGTTCTATACGATGCTTAGGACTAGTTTACATCAAAACTATATCGATTTTTGAAATTTTTCTTTATTTTTTTCAAGTTTTAACTTTGAATAATTTGTGTGTCCAGGTTAAGGTTATTCCTATGGTTAAGCTTTTTATCTCACATTTTCAACAAAGTTGAAAAAAGAGATTTTTGGAGAGGAGGAAAAATGTTGTCGTTGGCGTTGGTGTCCGGTTAATCTTTTTAAAATGACATTTGTGGTTATCCAATTTAAAAAAAAATTACAGATGTGTTCTATGGAATGCTTAGGACTAGTCTACATCAAGATTATATTTATTTTATAATTTTTTCCATACTTTTATCATGTTTGAACATAGAATATTTTATGTGTCAAGCGTTATCTTTCTTGGCTGTGTTAAGCTTTTTATCTCATATTTTCACGAAGTTGAAAAAAGAGAGGGGGGCCATCTGTGCTGGCGTCGGCTTCCGGACAGCTTAATCTTATTAAGATGACCCAGGGTCAAAATTGGCCAGTAATTATCGATTTTAATGCAACTCCTCCTAGACCATTTATTCAGATAAAAACTTGAAACTTTGAGAATGATTGCACATATGGATAGGGATGTGCACGACATTTTTGGAATTTTTGCATGACCCCTGGGTGTGGGAAATGTGGGGGGTAAAAAATTAAATTTTTCCAAAAATCATGTCGCATATCATTTTCAAGCCAATAATAAGTAGTCTACAGTACAAGGAATTATTTTGATCTTGGGTCAAACTGAGGGTAGGGGCGGGGTGAAAGGGTAAAAAGTGGGCACCAATCGATTACAACGCAACTCCTAGACCATTTCACATCCAGATATGTATTATGATGATTATTTTTTAAACTCTTCTTTTCTCAGACTATGAACTTTGCTTATGTTTGAACCATTTGCCTTCCGGTTAGCCCCAGGGTGCCAGTTGTCATTACAATGACTTCAGGTTACTCCTGGACAGAAAGGTGTTAGGGTTCAGGCTCCATGCTATGCTTGCCCGATGGTTAGTACCATGGGTATTTTGAATCGGCATGTTGATTGTCAAACTTCAAAATGAGACTCCGGTGGTCCATCATATCCTGTGATGTACAATTAATTTACAGTACAGGTAAACTATTTGCTACCTTCTGATAGCTCTTGTGGAATTTTGGTCTGACCTCAGGAGTATGGCCCAAGGGGTTGTAAATGTGGGGTAAAAAACAAAAAAATTTCCAACGGTGATCATGTTACATATCATTTAGAAGCCAATGATGAGTAGACTACAGTACAAGGAATTATTTTGATCTTGGGTCAAACTGAGGGTAGGGGGTGGGGTAAAAGAATGGGCACCAATCGATTGTAATGGAACTCCTAGACCATGTCACATAGAAACTTGAAACATTCGGTATGATTACACACATGGCCAGGAATGTGCATGACACATTGGAATTTTTATATAAGCTTCAGGGGTGGGGAAATGGTGGGCAGAAATTAAATTTGATCAAATGTGGTCATTTCACATATCATTTTGAAGCTTGTAGTTAGTAGACTACAGTACCGGTACAGCTAATTATTTTGTTCTTGAGTCAATCTGAGGGCAGCGGCCAGGGGTCAAATGGGCAGTCTAATTCTATGCTTGGACATTATTTTTTCGCAGAATATTTAGTCTTGGGCAGACCGGGTTCTGCGGCAGCAGAGTCCTGCAGTAACTTAAAAATGTGAGATATTGCTATCTTCTGATACCTCGATCTTGTTTCAAATGATATTTAAGTTATCCGATTTGAATACAACTTAACAGATTTGTTCTATCCTGTTGTTTGGACCATATGAAAAAGAAATGAATTTTCAAAATTTTTCAGTTTTTACAGCATTTAGACTTTGATTAAGGTAGGGCTCATTTGCATCCAGGCCGAATTGACTTTCAAATTGATTGAATTTCAAATTTTTTCATTCATCATTTTTAACTTAGACGATGACCATTTAGTGAATATAGGTTTATCTAATTTTATTAAAACTTCACAGATTCATTTTATGCTATGATTACATCTAGTCTGCATGATAAAGAAATAGATTTTGAAAATTTGACATATATTATGGGGTTTGAACTTTGATTATTTTAGGGCTGATTGGCATCCGGGATATGCTTATTATTCTGTGGTCAATGTTTTTACAAATGACAATTTCATCAGCATAGACTTCAATCTGGATTAAAATGTATTGAATTGCTCTATAGGCTGCTTAAACGTAAGTCTTTATCATATTACTGTACTTAATTTTTTTAATGTTTGTACTTTTTTCAGGCTTTGAACTTTGCACATAGGAAGGCGAGATATTTAGTATCTTCTGATACCTCTTGTAATTCTTACTTGGTCAATGGAGATAGATAGACTGTACAATTTGCTGTTCACCTCATTTATAAACTGTGGGAGAAAGCATGGTGCATCTGTCTTGTTGTCGAGTACTGATATGAAACAATTATTTAGTGGAATGGTGTTCTCATGATCATCGGTAATTCTGACCCCATTTGATTCTAATGTATCAACTGTCAATGGTGATCGAGTAAAGTGTCTCCAGTAGTTGTAGAATGGTTTGGCAACATCTTTGACATGTCTAACTAATGACTCTTCAGAGTCATCCTGGGCTTTTTGCATAGTTTGTCTAGCTTTCTGTGTCTCACTGCCGGGTAGGATGTAATGTGCTGATAAACCACGTGTTCTCGCCTTAAAGGCCCAATATCTGGTAAATCTAAAAACCTATTATACAGAAGTATGTGCATGAACCGGTTCTAGTGTGGCAATATTCGCACATGAAAAGAATCTTGTGTGTATTGAGTGGCCATTAGGGTAGTAATTTCTGCCAGAATTTGGCGAGAAAGAGAATTGAATCTTGAAAGGACATAATGCACACCAGACAATATACTAGGCATACCAAACCATATTATTTCATGTAAAACTTAATGATAGTCCTCTAAAGAAAGTTAACAGAAAAATAATCCCTCAATTCGTCATAAAATTCAGATGGATCGCACACAAAATGGGGACAAGTATTTGATAAAGTTGCGAAAATGCTACTATCACATAAAGCACTAGACAGATCAAGTTGATTTAATGTCTGTATCAAGCTAGTGATACATGGTATAAGATGATGTTAAAATCAACATTATCCACAGAATTTGTGTCTCATGAGATCTTTGATATAAGATAGATCGAGAGAAGAATCGTGTGAGTATTGTGTGGCCATTAGCATAGTAATTTTTGTCAGAACTTGGCAAAAAATAGAACTGAATTGTTTAAGGATAGGATACATACCAGAAAATATGCTATGCATACCAGACAATATTATTCCCTCCAAAACTTGATGACATAAAGCTCATGGATAGCTGCCATTATTCATGGGAAATTTCGCGAAAAGATAGGTGCGTTTGATCAATTCAGAAAGACGCGTGCAGAATCAGACTGTAAAGAGTGCGCAAAATGGCGAAACCAAATAAAGCGAGAAGTGAAGACGGCCAAAAGAGATGTTGAAAGTGAGGTTGCAAAAAATTCTAAGCTCAACACCAAAGCATTCTATAGCTATATTAAGTCTAGATGGAAGATAACCTTTGATATTGCTGATCTGAAGCACAGTGATGGGTCATTAACCAAAACAGACAAACAAACAAAGCTGAAGAATGTAAAGGCTTCTTCATAAGTGTGTTCACACATGAAGATACTACTCATCTACCGCAACTTACAAATATAGTGAAGAGCCACACATTGGAGAAAGTCGTCATTCAGGAAGACTATGTGCTCAAGAAGTTAAATAACCTAACTGTATCTAAGTCACAGGGTCCAGATGAGCTGCATCACAGAGTCCTTAAAGAAACCAGCCATCTTATTGCGAAACCACTGACATTGCTGTTCAACAGGTCACTGTCAGGAAGAGTGGTACCAAAAGACTAGAAGAATGGACACATTACAGCTATCTTCAAGAAAGGTTTACGTCATCAGCTGGTAACTAGAGACCCTTAAGTTTAACATCAGTTATTTGCAAAATTATGGTGCACTTCATCACTGAGGAGTTGATTAAACACTTGATAAATTACATCACTGACTGTCAGCACAGGTTCATAAGTGGGCGCTCATGCACCACCCAGCTCCTAGAATGCATAAGATGCATGTACCAAAATGCAGGGTCATCACCAGCTACTAGAGATTGGTAGGGCAATATCTGTGGTCTGAGAGGAGATTTCCTCCTCCCAAAAAATTGATTTTGGTGTTTCGTTAATGAAAAATTGTTCAAATTAGACATCGTAATTTACATTTACATTTGCTGTATTTGGTCTGCTGGGTTAAATGGCTAGCAAGAAAATATTAGTTGTATTTTGATGATTTGACTAATCATTTTTGGGCAAATTATTGGTATGGCAGGTGCCCTACCTGCCATACCACTCATGACGCCCCTGCAAAAATCATTGATGAAAGAAGAGCAGTAGATTGTGTCTGCCTAAACTTTGCGAAGGCCTTCGATACTGTTCTGCATCAATGACTACTCGGCAAACTGCAGTGCTAAGGGTAGATAGTGAAGTTCTATGATGGTAGAGTGGATTGGAGCATTCATGTACAACAGAAAGCAACGGGTAGCTTGGTTGATGGCTCATATTCCAACTGGACTCCAGTTCTTAGCGACATACCACAAGGCAGTGTCTTGGGTCTTGCTCTCTTCACCTGTTACATCAACGATATGCCAGATGTAGTGGATAGCATGATAGGTGTTTGTAGACGACACAAAGCTCTTCTCCCCGATCAGTTCACAAGAAGATCAAAAGCAACCACAAGAAGACTTGAATAAGCTGACTGATTGGTCCATCACATGGCAGGTGTATTTAAGTGCATGAAAATGCAAGGTAATGCAATTGGGCAGGTCAAACAACAAATTTTAATACATCATACAAGATACCAGACAATACACCTAAAAGAGAAATCTGTAAGAAGGAGCTTGGTGTACATGTTGATAGCGTCCTCAAATTTGATAAACATGCAGAGAAAGTGGCAAATAAGGCTAACCAGTTTGTTGGTATAATCTGTTGATCCTTTGATTTTCTAGAACCTGCTACTACACAAAAGCCTGGAGTACAGAAACGTGGTGTGGTCACCTCATTGCAAGAGGGATGTACAACTATGGAGAATGTCCAACGCAGTGCGACAAATAGTATCCCCGGGGTTAAAGAGCTACCATATGAAGCGCATTCAAAATTATTGAAGCTTCCCAGCTTAATTTATTGATGGCTATGGGGTAGTCTCATAGAGGGCTACACATACAAACATTGCATCTAAAGCAGAGATTGTGATCGACTCCTACCATCTGACCAGTTGGAGCATACTATGCGAAACAGTTTTAAGCTGCATCAGAAGAGATTCAATACAGACTCCAGGAAGTGATTCTTCTGTGTTAGAGTCTCCATTTACTGGAACAGTCTGTCAGACCATGTAGTGACATCCCCGACACGCAACAGTTTCAAAGGTCGCCTCGACAAGTATTATATCAAATATGCTTATGCTACTGAGTTCGATATCAAACCTGTCCACACCCAAGTATCAGTCAAACAGGTTCAAGAACACATCAAAGAAGAACGTGAGAATCTGTCACAGGTGTAATAGCCTATCTAACAGAAGAGGATTATGTGATTGTTATGTGATTATCATAGTCTTCTATATGAAAACACCTAACAGAAAAATAGTCCCTCTTAGTTCGGTGTAAAATTCAAATCGGTCGCACACAAAATGAGCATGAGAATTTGCTGATGTTGCTTAGATGCTATTAATATCGCATGAACCACTGATTTTAATGTCTTTATCAAGCTATTAAAAGGGATTAAGATGATATCAAAATCAACACGACCCACAGTATTGCATTTATAGTTCACTACAGAGATAGATTGGGTCCCGACCTGCCTGGTCTCTGAAGTTGAGTATGTGTAGCAGTCTAATCATTATGATGACGTGGCAAAATGTAAAAAACGAGGGAACTCTGCCATAAATTTGAAATACCAGATGCAATCCTCTCTTAAATGAAAAGAATTACCTAACAAAGTTTGTTTATAAAATATCAAGTCAGTACAGTTAAAGCCAATAGCACATAGAAAAATATTATGCAACTTATTATGCTATGCTTGCTAGATGCCCCTACATGTAAATAACAATGAACTCATTTACGATTCTGGTGAACATAAATTTACTTGTCTATGCACTGTGAACATTTACTCCTGTATATGCACTACAGATAAGAAACCACTTGCATGTACATAAATATCACACTGATCGCATGTGTGTATATATAATATATAATTAATGGACTGATCCGGTTTAGGTAAAAACTCAGTAATTAGTCGTATTCATGGATTCTAGAGATTCTCGGATAATACACCGAAAAGTGGCACGTCACATATTGGTGGAAACTCCAAGAACAGAACAGAATGGCTGGTCCTTACATTAGAGGCGTATTTTCAACATGAAGCCACTGCTCTATTTTTAGACTGATGTCTTAGGATGTTTCCATGTACTCAGGCTGATATTCAGCCTCTATGTCCGCATCTTCCTTCACGACAATTCTGTGTATCTGGTATATGGTACGGAGCAGGATCTTATTTGAATTTCTGGTTTCACAAAATCTATCTAATGCTACTTCAAAAGCAAAGACCGTTCTGGCAGGCGCAATAGCCTCAGGGATGGTATTCCATATGTCATTTACACGATTTGTAATTAAATGTTTCCGAACATTAATCCTAGTACGGTGCTTGACCTATGATAGGGCATGGCCTCTGGTGCGTCTGTTACTTGCTAGTTCCAGTAGGTCATCAGTTACATTTTGGGCATAGATGCCATGAAGTATCTTGTACACTTCAATCGTGTCCCCTGTAATCCTTCTGTAACACATAGATTGAAAAGGACTATGATCTATTGT
The DNA here is from genome assembly GCA_034401795.1 of Chaetoderma sp. LZ-2023a. Taxonomy (NCBI): domain Eukaryota; kingdom Metazoa; phylum Mollusca; class Caudofoveata; order Chaetodermatida; family Chaetodermatidae; genus Chaetoderma; species Chaetoderma sp. LZ-2023a. The sequence goes on along the minus strand of CM067370.1, from coordinate 161,362,361 downwards.
ACAATATAAAGGCTTGGGGCACGATGTGTATCCTTTTCACAGAGTAAATGTATGGCTAATAAAATCCCAAAATAGATTAATTTACTGGCTAATAATCCCAGAATGGTAGTAAGTTCCCTGTATCCAAGTATTCATATCAAGGTAGCTTTTTAGCATTCTGTCAATACGCCATTGTCTTGTGACATGTGTCATCTATGTTAATATACAAATGCTTTGTGATATGTGATACACTAAATACTCATTGCGTCAACGAGTCAAATTCTCAAAATTTCACTGCACCAAAACCTTTTTAGCCATGCGAGACAGACAACTAAATCCAAATTACTGTTAAACAAAGTTTGGTATGCTGAAATGCGAACACAGGCGTGTTGGACTGGCAGCATCTGAATGAACTTAATACAAACGAAGGATGTAACCTATTACACAGAAAATTAACTGCTATGAAAGAGCAATATATTCCTACCTCTAAGCAACAGGGCAGAAAGAAACATCTCTGGATTGACCACACCACATCACAGTGACTAATGCTAAAGAACCGATCCTACAAAAAGTACAATAAAACTAAGAAAACCTCATTATGAGCATTACAAGACTGTCAGAAACAAAGCTACATCATCCCTCCGAAGAGCCAAACAGTCCTTCGAATGAAAAGTGGTGTCTGAAAGTAAAAATAACCCTCAAGCATTTTGGAACTATGTAAAAAGCAAAACAACTCTACACGACTGGATTAGTGATCTACGTCACCCAGCTACTGGCACCATGAGCACAGATGACAAAGAAAAAGCAAATATCTTCAACAACTTCTCAAGTATCTTCACTTCCGAGGACTTGCATAATATACCAAGTATCAGCAATAGAGCCACCAGCACTATTTTAGTCAGTATATTAATGATACCTATCGCTATTGAGAAAAAATTGAAAGCGCTCAATCCAAATAAAAGCAATGGCCCAGACGAAATTCCAGTGAGAATACTAATCGAAGTAGCCAAGGAAATCAGTGAACCTTTATGCATCATCTTTAACAAATCTCTCGAAGACGCTTTACTACCAAACATGTGGAAATTGGCAAATGTGTGTTGCATATACAAGAACGGTTTTAAAAATGATCCAAATAACTACAGACCAATCAGCCTTACATGCACCCGGTGCAAGGTCCTTGAGTCATGTGTTAGGGACAGAATCGTAAACTATTTGGAATTGTTCTCTACATGCCAGCACAGTTTTAGACATAACAGATCATGCAAACCCCAACTACTAGAGTATCTCGAACATATAGCGACTAACCCAGATGCGAAAGAATCTGTTGATGCTGTATATCTGGATTTCTTCAAGGTTTTCGATACAGTGCCGCATAAGACTTCAATCAAAATTGCAAAGCTATGGTAAAGGAAATAAAGTAACAAAGTGGATAGAAAACTATTTAACCAATAGAAAACAAAGAGTGAGAATTAATGATACAACATCGGATCGGGCAGAAGTAACCAGTGGCATACCACAACAATGTGTTCTGGGGCCTGTCCTTTTTCTAATATACATAAATGATCTACCAGAATCACTAACCTGCTACAGCAAAATATTTGCGGATGACACAAACATATATGAAGATCCATCAACCAATGACATCCAAGATAACATAGACAAGGTATGCGAATGGTCCCGGACATGGCAGCTAGGCTTCAATACAAGTGAATTGCATGTCTAGCACTGGCAGTAACAGTTCCCGAAACCAAGACTATGACAACTGGTACCTCCCACATACAGCCAATATTTACATCACGGCTAGAACAGATTTGGGACTGCATATCGACACAGACCGTACTTTTGATACACACAAATAACATTGTATCTAAGGCAAACAGTAGAGCAGGTATAATCAAAAGAACCTTTTGCTGTATAGATCCATCTACACTTACTTTACTCTACAAATCATTGGTGAGACCTATCCTTGAATACTGTAACTCAGCATGGTCATCAAGATGTAAACAACAATCCCAGCTATTAGAAAGAGTACAGCATCGGGCAACAAAGATATTACCACAAACTAGAGACTACAGCTACACATACAGACTCGGAAGCCTAAATCTAATGTCATTGAAATAAAGATTTCGAGGAGACTTAATCGAAACACAAAATCCTGAATGATTTATACAAATATTGACAAAAACAGCTTCTTCGAACGCTCGACTAATACACACACTAGAGGGCATAAGTTCAAGCTCAACATGAAATGCAGCACTAAGGATATTCACAAGTACTTTTTCTCTAACAGAGTGGTACCTTATTGGAATTCACTGCCAGCAACAGTTGTAAAGGCACGAACAGTTGAATCCTTCAAAAGTAACCTGGACAATAATTTCAAAGAGATACTTCATGATTTTGACTAAACATGATTTGCATGAAGAGACACTAGCGTATAGGAGACTCGGATAGCGATAAACACAGAAAATTACAGCAAAAGTAATAAGACCAACTCCGGCCTCTGCAAGTTGACATGTAACCGAATGCTAGGTGCAGCGGGGTGTAACCATGAGTGTAGGTGGCACACCACAGCTGACGTGGGGAACACCCATCTGCACCACAGTATTTCCACAAATCAGAGCTAAAGTATTAAAACCGGCGGTTTCGAGGAGACTTAATTAAGCGCCAATGGTCAAATCATCCAAGAACAAAATAGATATCTACTTCAGAGAAAGATCTGAATTAGATTGAGCAAGTCATACTACACCAATAAATATTAAGGCAATAACAAGCCAATGGCTTATGTCTCATAAAACGATGATGATGATGATATGTAAGGAGTCCATCGCTCTATAGGCCATGCATTTGATGGACTGCCTGTGTATAGTTTATTTATATGTATAAAAAATCAGAAAATAAAGTAACCTTGAATTGAATTTACTAGACTGTTACACAGACTCCACTTCGGAGAGCAGATAGATCGGGGCCCTGTCAATCTCTGTAGTGGAGTGTAAAAGCAACTCTATGTAACCATATGTTGATACTGGACGAAAGGTTAAGTCCTATGAGTCCAGATCTTCTTCCTCTTCATCTTTCGTTACATTAACTGACGCGTTGTGTCTTGCAGCAGAGATCTCTAGAGCTGCAGCAAACCAATATTACATCTCCTGTCCTGCCCAGTGTTTGCCAAGTCTTACTTCAAAGGCCTTTACAGTTGGCACACTCACAACTTCTGGAAAACTATTCCACGGATCGGCTATTCTGATACAAAAGCTGTGTTAGCCAACTGTTTGCCCTCATCTTGTAAATTCTCAGATGGTGTCCTCGGGTTGCAGAATCTCTGAGCGGGATAGTTGGGCAAACCTCATGGTCATATATGCCTCTCATCATCTTGAATGCCTCGATCATATCTCCTTGCTGTCGTCTGTATGTAAGCGTGGGTAGCTTCAGCTTCGGCAGCCACTCTTCGTATTCCAGGTCTCGGAGCTCAGGGATAAGTTTTGTAGCCCTTTTCTGGACGTCCTCGACTGTCACCGAATCTTTCTTCCTAACTGGATACTACACTACACTTGCATACTCGAGGTGAGGACGAGCGAGTGCCTTGTACAACCATGTAAAGCTATCTAAGTCTATACATCTAAATGATCTTCGAATCAGTCCCATTATTTGAGTTGACCTTTTCGCCTATGTGCGCTTCAAAGGACAATCATGCATCAATGATCACACCTAGATCTTTTTCCTTGTCAACCTTAGCTAAAGTGTGTTGTGGGTCATCCCCTCTTACATTTATCTGGGTGGAAACACAATAGCCACTTATCCGTCCAGTATTGCAGTCTGTACATATCCGATTGCAGTTTTCTTGTGTCTTCGTCACAGTTGATTTGATGTGATACTTTTGTGTCATCCGCGTACATGTAGGTTTCTGATGAGAGTAATTAATTCAGGCAGATCATTTTTATATAGTACGAAGAGCACGAGTCCCAGAACGCTGCCTTGTGGGATCTCATTTAATACACTGGCCCACGTTGATGCTGAGCTGTTCACTCTGACTCTGCTTCCGGTGGGAAAAAAAGGATGTTATCCAGTTGTACACATTGCCAGCAATTCTGTATCCCCTTAGTTTAGTCATAAGTCATTAATGTGGAACCGTGTCGAACGCTTTCATAGTCGAGATAGATTACGTCGATGTTTCCTCCGTTATCGAGTTGCTCTGTCCAGGAGTCTAGCACTTTTAGCAGCTGCAGTGTGGTCGATCTTCCCGCTATAAAGCTGAACTGCTTGTCACTGAAGATTGAGTTCCTCTTCATATGGTCTATAGCGTAGTCTCTGATAATTGTCTCAAGAACTTTGCATAATATACAGGTGAGGCTGGATGGTCTGTAATTGCTTGCTGCTTTTCTGCTTCCTGTTTTTAACATAACTGATATTGGCCATTTTCCAGTCTGTTGGTACTTTGCCACTGCCAAGCAAGGTGTTAAAAATTATTGACAATGGTCTACTTAATTCTTCATGCATCTCTTTGAGTAGTCGCGGATGTACCACATCTGGCCCTGGTGATTTTTCAATTTTGATCTTCGATAGCTTCTTAACAATTTCTTCTGTGATCATAATGTTGCACATTCCCTCATTTGTACTGTTGGCATATCTGTGCCTGTCTCTATTGTGAAAACACTTAAGAAGAAATCGGGGAGCGCTTGTGCCTTTTCTTGATCAGTTAATGTAAGTGTTTCTTGCTCTCCTGGGCCTGGGATAACCAGATCTGACACCGATTTTGTGGTTTTTATCTTACGTTTAACATATTTCCCAAACTGCTTTGGGTTGGTCTTTGCATCTTTCGCAATAGACCTTTCAAGGTCCTTTTGTAGTCTTCTTGTTAAGGCTCTTACTTTGTTTCTCTGTCTCGTGTAGTCTTTATACTTCTCTGGATCTTTCATCTCGTTATATCTTTGCCAGCATCTCCGTTTCTTTCTTATTGCATCAAGTGTTTCTTTGTGTAGTGGTGTTCCATTTTTCTTTGGCTGTATGTGCGGAGTGACCGTTTTGCTTGGTATAAATTTTTCTTCTGCTTTACGCAGAATTTTCAAATATTGTTGCCATTGCCACTCTACGTCATTCTTGTTTACTGTTAATTGTTGTTCCCAGTTAATGTCTATCACATTCTTCATATCTTCATATTGCCTTTATCATAGAAAAACTTTTTGAATGTACATTGGTATCCATTATTGTAGCATATGAAGTCAGAGGTAAAAATACAGTGGTCGCTCTTACCTAATGGTGATTCATCTTCTTCTTTTCGATCGCTGGTATCACACTTGGAGAGCCGTTCTCAAGATGAAATCTGTGGGTTTCTGCAGTACTTCCACAGGCCCTTACAGCTTTTCAAGAAAAGAGGTTGACAAAGGCCAGATCTCTTCTCTCAGCAGCTGATACGTACTGCAACATTGAAGTATGTGGTCTGTTCTGCTTCTCCACAAGGACAAGCAGGCGATGTCGTAAGGTGGAACCGCCTGTACATGTGTTGGTTTAGTCTGTTATGTCCAGTTCTGAGACGAAAAATGGTCACTTGCTCTGGCCTCGAGAGATGATGGTAGGCATCTTCTGATTGAGGTGTTCTATAGAGTGACTTGATGATAGTCTTCATCTCTGTATGCGTAACCATGTTTTCTGTCGGATTTTCTTCTGCACCCACCTTTGCCATCTTGTCTGCTTCCTCATTTCCTTGGACTCCACAGTATGAGGGGATTCACTGCAATGCTATCCGAAAGCATTTGATGGTTTGTAGTGCTTCTTCAAGTTGTGGCAGCTTACCTTTGGTGATAGCCTCAAGGACGGAGTTGGCATCAGATAAAAAGACAATCTGTGCAATAGGGTCTGCAGTTCTGCTGATGGTATTAGCTGCATGGACCAGTGCTTCGACTTCAGCTCTAGTTTGTGCAGTGTTTGCATGTCGGTATTGCCGCTGACTCATGTTGTCCGTTTGGATACTGTATGTGCAGTCCGGCACCTCCGCTCCTAATTGCATCTTTGGCTGATCCATCTGTGTAGATCCTTATCCATGTCTCCTGAGGGTACATTGCTTCCAGCATGGCTAGGGTCAGGGCCTTCTTGCTCACATCACTGTGTTCATCTTTGGTTGTGAGATGAGGTACTGTGGTGCGAATAGCTATGCTCTCTAGTTTGTTTTCCCAGGGTGCAGGATCAAGGGTGTGGTTTGGGTCTTCTATTTGTGCTGGCAACATTTCTTGGTGTTTCCTTTGAAGTGCTTTTGTCTCTTTCACAAAACTTGAACTTTTAAGTCTTCCTGATGACAGCTGTGCTTGCCTGATCTTCATCGGGTGGTTGTTGAATGATTTAAACTTTGCAGCTTGGATCAGTGCTTTGCATTCCCTTCCTTTACTAAATGGGGAGATGCCTGCTGTTTGCGCCATTTTTTCTATTGGTGTTGATCTTATTCCACCAGTGATGATGTGCAGTGCCTGGTTTTGTACTCTGTCGAGGTTCTGTTGATGAGATTTAGCTCCTGTCATCCATGAGCTGGATCCATACTCATGGTGTGGTCGTACGACACCTAGGTAGATGGTCTTGAGGATCCTTTCATTGGCACCCCACTTTGTTCCTGCCAGCTTCCTCATGATGTTTAGCTTTCTTCTGGCCTTTGCCTCTGCTTTCTGGATGTGCTCCTTCCATGTTAATCTTCTGTCATAGGTGACTCCCAGGTATGTTTGCTGGTCCTCGTACTCGAGTGGAGTACCGCCCTGTGTCAGATTGCCAATCTTGGTTTTGGTGGACAGTGAGGATAGCATGGCTGATGATTTTTCTTTGTTGATGGTAATACACCAGCGATTGGCCCAAGCTGTAATTCTGTCCAAGGCGAGCTACATTCTGTACGTGGCAGTCGTTGTGTACTCCTCGGTGCACCAGAGTACGAGGTCATCTGCATAGAGGGCTGCTTAGATCCCATTGGGCAGCTCTGCTACAATATCATTAATGAAGAGTATGAACAGAGTTGGTGATAATACTCAGCCTTGTGGTACCCCTTGTCTCAGCAATACATTCTGTCCAGATTGTCCATCCACCAGCACCCTAGCTCTGCGATTGTGTAGGTATGACTTGGTCCATCGGAACATGTTGCCACCGATGCCTGTGCGCCGGAGCTTCACGAGGAGGCCATCCTTCCACACCTTGTCAAATGCCTTCTGCAGATCAATAAAGGCAGCTAGCATCACCTTTTTGGCTTGAAAAGTGTCCTCTATGACCTGGGCAAGATGTGTTGTTTGATCTTCTGTGCTCCTGTATCTTCTGAAGCCAGCCTGCTCTGAAACTATAGTGATCTCCGACTCCAGGTACCACTGCAACCGCTGGTTGACGATGCGCTCCATGGTCTTGCATATGCAGCTTGTAAAACTGATAGGACGGTAGCTCAGCACTTTCGTCTTGTTCTTCCCTTTTTTCAGAATAGGAGTCATTCTGGCTTCCTTCCAGCACTGAGGAACCGCTCCATTGGTCCAACTGAGATTAAAGATATCTAGCAACTTGCGGAGAGATGCATTACCAAGATGTTGGATCATTTCATTCGTAATGCCATCTGGCCCGGGAGATTTCTTCTCCTTCAATTGGCGGATAGACTTCTTCAGTTCTGCTAAACTAATGTCAACTTTCATTGCATCGTGAGTGTTGGTGTCTGTTCTTTCCTTTTGCTCTTTTCTAACCTCTTTGACGCTTCGTGGTATAGAAATGTTGCTTTCTTTTGCATATGCCTTCGCAAAGGCATCTGCAGCCATCTTTCCTGACAGTGTTTGTCCATCTTCTTCAAGAGTAATCTTCTCTCCCCTGACACCCTCATCATTCAGTGCTTTAGTCAGTCTCCATAGCTTTGGTGTGTCTCTCTCTAAATTAAACCCTGCCATCTTTTCCCTCCAGCTTCTTCTTTTGGCCTCCATCTTGGTCTTTAGATACCTGGCTTTAGTTTGTTGTGGTGTGAAGTGGGTTTCATGACAGGGATTACCCTCTGCATCTTCTCTGGCCTTGTCTAGTTTATCATGTGCTGCTTGCAGTTCTGTTGTCCAGTAGGGGTCGTAGTTTTTCCTGAACCCTCGAGGAATTGCTTCGTTGGCAGCCTTGAGGCTACTTGAATTAAATTCCTTGACCGCATTGTTGATGTTTCTCCCTTCTACTGCTATATTTTGGGTAAGCTCATTGGAACGAATGCCGAACAGACTCCAATTTGCCTTTTTGTAGTTCCACCTTGGATGTTGAGGTGAACTTGTTGAAATACTTCCAGAAAGAGAGAGGAGGACTGGGCCGTGGTCGCTTCCTCCTAACTGCGACCTGACCACTCTACTGAGGTTTCTGTGAATGTCTTCTGTACAAAATGCCAAGTCTGGCGTTGTTGTCGAGTGCCACCGGCGCGAGTAGAAGGTAGGCTGATCTGTGGGATCGTTGACAAGTAAAAGGTGCTTTTCATCTTGCCATGCTTCAATGTCTTCTCCTCGTTTATCAAGTGTTCTGTATCCCCAGCTCTGAGACTGGCTATTAAAGTCTCCCGCAATGAGGAAGTGGCAGTCCGGGACCTGGATTGTGTCAAGTGAGTGATTCTTGTCATTAGGGCAGTAATAATTGACAATGTCAATCACAGAGTTGTTGGTTGTTACCTTGATCTTGATATATTCTGCCTCTTCCATAAAGGTTTTGATCTGGCTGGCGTTCATGCTGTTTCGGACCAAGGTGATCACCCCACCTTTCTTTCTTCCTCTTCGATCACACCAGAAAATCTGGTAACCTCTGATCTTAAATGGTTTTCCTTCTTGCAGGTGTGTCTCTTGGATGCAGCAGATATCAATGTTGTTTTCGTACAGGAACTGTTCGAGCTCTGATTTCTTGTTGGTAACCTCTTCTGCATTCCAGTGCATGATGTTGATACTGGGGTTCTCTTTGGGTTTGGTCTTCTCTTTCGGTTGGCCAGTAGCTCTCCATCCTCGTCTCCTGGCTCCACAAGACGAGTTGATGGGACCTCCAGTAGCTGAGGGTGGGCTCCTTCGAGGTGTGGAGCCCGGCGCTGCACCTGCCTGGCGGATCCTCACAGGGCGAGCACCATTTCGTTTGATTCGATCTCCAAGTGTCATTCATTTGCGTTGTGCATAATGCTCTGGTTAGCCCCTCCAAATGTCTGGATTAACACCCAGTGGGTTATACCCCTGCGCCACGTTGAGGCCGAGCATATAGTCTTAAACAGGGGATGGTGATTCATGATCCACATTGTTTACCATCTCCTCTTCATTTGTCATGATCAAGTCTAGTAAATGGGGCTCATCTGATCCTCTACCTCTTGTTGGGCATGTCACGTGTTGAAATAGAAAGTTATCCCTTATTGTCTCTAGAAACTTGTATTCATTGTTGTTTGTCCCTTCTCCGGGTGTTATTCATTTTTGCCAGTCAATTGTTCGATAATTAAAATCCACAACTATTAACAAATGTGAGAACTTTATATTTGATATGTCATTGATTAATTATCTGAGTTGTGCTTCTGCCTCAGCGTCACTACTTGGACTTTTGTAGATACAGCCCATCAATGCTTCTTCATTACCTTTAAGCTTAAGCATGATCCATGGCGATTCCTGGTGCACTTTTTTCATTGTTGTCCATCTCGCTTCTATTCCCTCTCTGGTGTACAATATAATACCCCATCCTGTGCCTGAGTCTGGGTTATTAGCATATGTTTCGTAAATGTCTGTTTTTAATTCTGCTTCGCTGAGAACTTATCTTGCAGAGTTTTGCTTCACTTCAGTGATGGCTATGATATCGGGTGGTGTGGTGGCATTCTTGACTCGGAAACACAGCTCTGTCATCTTATTCGAGAGGGTATCTGCATTGGTGTTTGGGTTTAGCGATCATTGTCATTGCTTTGTGCTGCATATCTATTCTATCAGTACTCACTGAAGCTGTTGCTCAGTGCTGCTTAGTTGTACCTTTCTTATTCTGCTTCTCGTTTACATGTGTCTGCTTATGTTGTGTGTCTTGCATACTGCCATAACTGCGTACAATCTGCTGTGCTACTATATTTCCATTGTGGATACTATTTGCACTATATACATCATGCGGAACGTGACTCTTTTTGCAACATCTGGCTTCTTGCTGTGCAGTAGTATCATGTGTTAACAAGTGTGTTTGCTGTACTTTAACCCCTGTAGGTGAATCTTCTTACACTACATAACATTTGGTAAGTTCTCATTCTCCTGCTGAGTCATGGCTAACAAATTTACGTTATATACAGTTGTCCCAATCTTGCTCTCATCTAATGCTTTTGTATCTTTTTTATCTTCTTGTTCCCCAGACGTCCTCTTACCCATTATATATAGTTTCCTGAAGTGTCACTTTCTTCACAACTTTGCCTGCGTGGCTAGGTCTCTGATCTCATCCCGTTGTGTCTTAGATCATGATCAATGGTCAAGCACTACCAGTAGTGGCCTTGCTTTATGGTCTTCTCTTTGCTTTCCAAGCCTTACTGCTTTAATAATGTTATCCTCAGTTATGTTGACCCATTGAAGCAGGCCTGTGCAGAGGTCTATCACTAGCTTATTATCTGCTTTCTTGCCCTGTGGGCGGGGCTTAGAATACACCTTCTATATCCTCCGTGTGTCGTAAGAGGCGACTAAAGGAGGTAAGGCGGAGGTTCCAGGCCGCACGGCACACTCTAATAAACCATGGATCCACGCACGTAACGCTTATGATCATGTCAATAGTCACTTACAGGACTGGCGGTATGATCAGCGAACGAAAAGAAGAAGAAGAATCTGCTTTCTTTCTTGTGATTGGGTCTTGGCCTCTGCATTCTTCTGCTCTATGGATCATTAAGTTTAATTTTCTAGCATGGCTTTCATTTTCTATTCTAAATTATCATTGCTGTCTTTCACTGCAGCTTCTACTTTAGTTGTTTCTATTGCTTTCACCGCTAATGATTTAAGTCATGTCTCCTTGTTGTCTATCTCCTTTTTCAGTATCTCCACCTCTCTATTAACTTTCTCCTCGCTGTCTTTCACTGCTACTTCTACTTTAGCCATCTCTACTGCTTTCGGCTCTAGTATTCTCAGTTGCTTCTCCTTGTTATTTAGCTCTGCCTGTAGTTTCTCCACCTCATTGTTAACCATCTCATTTATGGATTTGTCATTATCTGCTACTATGTGTTTGACCTTCTCAATCTTTTCTTCAAGGCTCCGGGAGAAATTATTGATTGCATATAGGATGTTTGTGGCACCTCTATTGCAGTGACTGCAATACCAGTGTATTTGTGTACTGATGTCATTTCTAAAATTCTCGGAAACTTTAAGTGAAACATTTTGACATTTTGGTCCAATGTGGAACCGTATAACATATAACACATTCCATAGCATTTTCGTCGTCACTAACTTCTTGTTTACAGTCACTGCATACCATATTATTATCATCATTTTCCACGGATATTGAATCAAAAACATCTCTTACCTTGGAATCATGGTTTTCGTGAACATCTACCTGTATAACATCCAATTTCCTTGCTGCTTCAGTAGACTCAGCTTGTTTTTCTAACATTACGGTCATTACCGATGGTGACCATTTGCAATCTTCTCTTCTCTACTGGAAGTGACACTGCCGTAGCCATTGCTATAGATGCTGCTAGTTCAGCGACTCCAGGATCCGATTTTCTTGGCGATATGACTAATAGATTATGTTTTTCTTGTGGCACAGTCGAGAATACTTATTTTAATTCCATTTCGCACCAATTAGCAGATGGGTTGGCATTTCAGATCGTTTCAAAGGCTTCAGAATGCAGAGCTAAAAAACTGCATCAAGACACAGCATGCATGCGCGCAATAATTACAACGCTGTGGATCGTGGTGATCCTGGTATCACTAGCTTGGTACAGGTATTAAAATTGACTCGATCCATCCAGTGGTTGGTGCGATATCAGCATCTACGCAATATTAACAAATTGTTGACCTTATTTTGTGTGCAACAGATTTGAATCTTACGACGATATCAGAGGGACTATGTTTCTGTTAACTACTTGGCATACAGACTACTATAGGCTGTGTGCACTTTTAAGTTAAAAAATCTCTCTACCACCATATTTTGGTAGAATTTACTACGCCACTGGCTACTCAATACATACGAGATACTTGTCTCGATCTCGTATCGAATGAGATCTCGTGAAATCCGAATGCCTCACCTAGATGCGTAACATGATATGTGGCAGAAAATTACCTGCCACAAGTTTCGACGACAGGCGGAATATACAGAACAAGAGGAAGATTTTCGCGCCAAGAAAGATAACTGCTGATTTGGAAATATTAAGATTGCGAACGACCTATTTTCGCAAGTTTTATGTTGGTAACAGCTGAAGTGCATTGATACATTTACTATTTTATCCAGCCATAATACGTCTGTATTTAAAAAACGCAAAGATTGCAAACGCTATCTTTTTACATTGTATGCACGAAAACTGGTTGTTCAAGATTCAATTTTATTTCATGATTCAAGATTCAAAATTATTTATTTCATGCTTAATAAATAGGATATATACATCACATTCTGGCAGTCCATCAAAGGCAGAGCCTATGAATCTATGGACCCCCTACACATAAAACAAGACATTACTGTAATTGTATTTGTAGTAACTTATAATCATCATAACATGTAGATGATCATGATCATCAGCTTTTTAGGACATTGAATCCTATTATCAGCTATTCAATAAATTTAGAGATGAGCTACATTATCTAATAGTCATTTTTTGATTACATGGTTTATCTAGAGCTCTATAATTATAGTATACAGGATGTTAAATAAATAGTTTATCTAGTCTGGTTTTAAAACTATTTAGAGATGGAGCTTCAAGAACTTCAGGCATCAGGGAGTTCTCCTTCGATCAATACTCACCATTCTATTACTTCTGATATACAGCTGGCTCTAGGACTATAGACTTAGAAAGCCTTACCGACTCCTGGAACCGGGTACTCGGCTCCCAACTGCTGGGTACCCGTCTGCCATGAAGCTCATTCTTGTTTGCATAGCGACAAGAGAATACATGCTTTTTGCAGTTGGAAAGTCCTAAGATTGTGATAGCTTGTGCGTTCTCAAAAGGATATTTGGATTAATATGGATGCCGCCGATGATAACCAAGTCGTATATTTCCATGTTTTTCTCCTGCGATCAATACTCACCATTCTGTTACTTCTGATATACAGCTGGCCTTGACAGCGGCTCTAGGATTATAGACTTAGAAAGCTTTACAGACTCCTGGGAACCGGGTACTCGACTCCCAACTGCCGAGTACCCATCTACCATAGAGCTCATTCTTGTTTGCATAGCAACAAGAGCTATACATGCTTTCTGCAGGGAGAGGATTTTAGTGTCTTTTGTTAAAGAAATCTAAATCTTTATCTGTAAAGTGATAGTTTGTGCGTTCTAGAAGGATTTAACTTGATACTATGGAGAATACCGCCGATGATAACCAGGTTGTATCATTCCTTATTATCCATAGTTAAAAGACTTAGGTCTCTAAATTTTGCTGTGTCGCATGTCCCAATTTCTGACCCCAAAGAATCTGGGTCGTGTGCTAACAACGATATATGCCAGACGATCGCCTTCTTTAAACCCCAACAGGCGATCGGCAGATACGAAAATAGGTGTTTGCTACGGTATTTCTAACACGAATATCGGCTGACGTCGTTCTCCGTAGGATCCGAGCGGGTGACGTCACACCCGGTCGCTCGGATGTTTATGTAAAGAAAATTTTTTTCATTAATTCGTGCATCTCGTTCTGGGTGCTGCGTACTAAAAATGGTACCGGAAACTTTAGAATGGTCAAGTTTACGTGCGATCACGATCGGTTTGCAATGATCGGTGGTTTCAAAATTCTTGAGTAGATGCGTGGTCTGCGGTTTTACCGTGTGATACAGCAGTTTGTTATACATTTTGTTGTTTTCTTCACATATCGTTTGGCTTTCGTTAGGGAGTATAATTTATATTGATTGGTAAATATACCCCGAATGCTATGCGATATGATTCCTGGAGCCATTACACATCCTGGAGGATCTAATATGGGTGTGTTTAATCACTTTAATGCCCGCTTCGTTCTTGTCGTCATAATCAATGCGATCTTTGTTGTAACGTGGCGGGGTGGGGTGCGGGAGGGATACGGTTAATTTGAGTCAAATTATTTGAAAATTAATTGTCTGCCTTCCATCCGGGTCTCGTTCCGCTTGTTTATTGTAGGTTTGTGCTTATTTTATAGGCCAAGCCAACCCCGCCATCATGTGACGAGTGCCATAAATTTGTACGGGTCGTATTCAAGGACCATGTCTGTTTTAGGTGTTCGCCCTGTAACCTAGACCATAGGTGTAATGTGTGCGCAGTAGAGCTGGGCGGTATTGATATTTACATGACGGTACCGGTACCATGAAAAAATACCACAGTATACCGTCATCTGAGCTTGAGGCATGCCACGAAATTAGAAAAAAAATTTCCATTTCCTTTTCACTTCCATCTCCAATCAACGGTAAATATAGGTAAAATAAATAAATCAGCTTCTTGATTTAGAGAAGAAAAATATGCCTATTGCGACTGTTTAGTTTCACAATTTTATTAGGTCACTATTTTTATTGACGTAATATCATTCACGGGAATATCGGTCAAAGGGTGTGGTCGACTCGCTAACTATAACCCGCTGTTTGAGACATTGGGATGCATTATTTTCAATCTGGAGTGTTCTTGCTATTAATGCGTGCGACCAGCAAACGGTAAATTTTATTTAGGCAGTCGAGCGCTTTGATAAACAGAGTCCAGACAAAATCAGGGCGAGTGTTGTACGCTTTTATTTCTGTTGTAGTCGTATATTCTGTTACTCGCGAAAACAGGCCTATACACATACATATAACACGACATTGAATATAGCCGATTCCGATAGATTTGTAGCTTCTGATAATTACCGAGTACCCGATGTGCAGACTCGTTACTCGCCATGCTAATGCGTGTAAAAAGCTATTTCCGCGAACTTCCGACGTGTAGCCAGTTGAAAAATGAATTACAAAAACTAAAACACTATAATTTTTAGGTGTCGTTACTTAAACTGGATTTAATCCGTAAATAAATTTCTTAAAACAAGCCAGAAAAATATAAAAATAACGACTTCAACGCTGCTCGTTGTTAATAAATTAGCACGTGATCAAAACGGCGTGAGCAAATACTACGTTTTAGTAAATTTTCATTGATAAATTCAGCATAGTAATGTATGGTCGAATTCATGAACAACCAATCAGATACGTCTTTGCGAGATCGCTGTTGTGTTTGAATAGCACGCAGTTTGTATGTTATTTTATTATTCTAACGTGTTTGTTCGGTGACAAAATGCTTGGAGTAATAAATTACAAATAATAGAAACAGGAACAGGGAATATATTATAGTGTAATTACTACCGGCGGACGGCCAGAGAATGAGTTTAGATGTTTTAAATAAAGCAATTTTACCGTGAGACTTTCAAGACGTACGTTTGACATACAATTCTGCCTTTCATTATTTTGTAATTGACGTCTTGACGTTTGTTTTTACAACAACCCTTTCACCTGAACTCGGCTAATAGTTAGGGATGCCTGTATTTTTGGCACTATTAGCACTTATTTACCCTTGGTCAAGTCAGATTTTATGAATATATTTCTCAAATATTGCTCAAACATTATGGACGGTATTCACGGTATTTGGAAATGTCAACGGTCACGGTATCGGTTCACGGTATACCGCGGTCCTCACGGTACTACCGTCAGACCGCCCAGCTCTAGTGCGCAGTGTGGTCCGTGGATATGATGGTTAAGTTCCTTGCCCAGAAGGACTTGGCTGGGTCTGATGCGGGGTCAGGCGGTCCGAGAGTAAATCGTGGACCGCCAGGTTCGGCCGGTGGGGGTGCTCCACGTCCCCAGCTGGAGGTGGCGGAGATGGCACCGCCGGCGTGGTTTAGTCCGGCTATGCAGGGTTTTCTGCATAGCGTTCTGCCCACGCTGGTGTCGTCCCTGCTACCAAAGGTTGGGGGGCAGTTTCTCCCCATGCCTGGTACGGACCCTGTCCTTGGACAGGGTTCTGGACTGGTTTCCGAGGGGGCCGTCTTGTACGGCCCCCTGGCAGTCCCGCCTGGCTCCGGCCAGACGGGTTCTGTTTCTCTGCGGCCACCTCCGGGTGGTCCAGTAGCGGTGGCCGGTCCGTCAGGTGTGGGAGCCATCCGCCAGGACGGCTCCACGGTCTACTCGTCTAGTGACGACTCTTCGGGGTCTGAAGACGAGGAGGAGAGGTTGCTGCGGCCTGTGATGCCACAGGTGGAGAATATGGAGGTCGATTCCGTCCTGGACGGAACCGGCCTCCATTTGTCTGGCTTGGCGCAAGCCAGGTCAGCGGCTCCGCCTGTGGCTGAGGCCAATCTGGTACCGGGCACCGGTTCCGTGACGGTTGGTTTGGTACCAGCCGACACGGTAACGGGTCGGCCGGGCCAGGCGTGGTACTCACCTATCTCGCTTGGTCCGGCAGTCGGACGTGGGGTGGCGTTGGCGCCCATGTCTGGCTACGGTTCCGCGACTGCTACGGGTCCGTATGGTTTTCCGTGTAGACCTACCCCATGGACCGGAGTGTTTCATGGGGTGGCGGAGGAACCGTGTGGTACCGGAGTGCCTGGCGTGTCAGCCGTGGCTCCTTGCTGGGAGGCCATGGCTGGCAGGCCCGTGAACACGTCAACGGGTGACGTGTTTGCGGGTGGGTCTTCATCGGAGATAGATTGGTCAGAGGCTCTGGCGTGGCTAGCCAGGGTTGACCCGTCTGTTGTTTCGGCCACGGCCGATGAAGATGCGCCCCGTGCGTCGATCAGGACGGGGATTTTGCCCGCGGCCCGGATCCAGTCGGTGGGACTGGATCCACGGTTCATAGAGTTGTTGGAGGCTATTTATAGCAAACAACTTATGACCAAGGGTCAGCTCCCTGCGGCCTCCAGGGAGGTGCGGGCAAGATGTCGTATTCCGTGAGGGGAATACGACAGATATGGTGTAGTCCCGTCGGTCACCGAGGATGACCGATGGGTACTGGGCGTTCAGAGTGCCGGGGCGGGTGGCCCCGGTCTGGCACTTGTGGACAAGGCTCAGGTACACCAAGAGGAAGTCCTGTCCCTATGCGATGAGGGTGTGAGGGCAGCTATGAACGCTGTCAACCACTCGTATCGTCTCCTTCAGTCGGTGTAGGCTGAAGCGGGGCCAGGCCACCCTGTGCTACCTGTGGCGCTTTCGTGCGAAAATGACGGCCTGGTGCTGTCTATGGACGCATTGGCAAGGGTGCAAGCGCGATTGACTAAATCCAGGAGGCAAATGGTCATTGACCATATGCGTCCGGCTACGGCAGTCAGGGAGCGTCTTCTTGGGATGCCCCTGACAGGGCCTAGCATCTTCGGTGGCCAAGCGCGGGCCATCTTAGATGATACAGCCAGTATCGTGCAGAATCGGTTAGCGGGCAACCTGCAGCTAGAGCTAGTGCGGCAAGCACACGCACTAGGGGCTGTGGGGAAACCGCTAGCGGGACAACCTTCAAAGAAGCAGAAGAAGCATAAGAGCAAGGCGAAAGCTAAGCCTGTTCCGACTTCTGCTTCAGCTGGTTTTTCTCAGCCGCCGCCGGTGAAGAAAGCCAGGAAGGTTGTAGAGGCGCCTACCCTCCCCAAGGTTGCTCCTGACCGCCCTAGAGGCGGGAAGGGCAAGGGGAAGGGTAAGTCCTCAAAGGGCGGACAGAAGGGGGCGGATCGTACCTGAGGGTACGAGAGCTCCCTTCATATCCGTCTGGACCGCGCCTGTGCGACATGAACAGCGGTGCCAGTTATACCTGTCGTGCCTAGAACGAAATGGTTCTCTCTCTCATTAAGAAAGAGGGGAGAGCGGACTATGAGCCGGACAACCCCGTTAGACGTCGAGGCGTCTATGGTGGGTGGAAGGCTCGTGCGTTTCGTCGAGGCCGGGCGAGGTGTGATGTCAGACAGTCTGGTCCTGGGATGGTTATCCCAGGGTTACATGCCGGAGTGGTGGGACTTTCCACCACAAAATCTGTCTTTGGCACCTGTCTGGACACCCGTACCAAGGGAGCCAGACAAGTTAGAAGCCGTTCAAAAGGAAGTGTCGGGTTTGTTTCTGAAGGGAGCAATAAAACCAGCAAACCGGGACACTCCAGGCTTCTATTCAAACATGTTCCTTGTCCCCAAGAGCACAGCGGGATGGAGACCCATACTCAATCTCAGGCCATTAAATTGGTTTATCCATACGCCTCGATTCCAGATGGAAACGCCGAGGTCGGTAATGGCGGGATTGAGGAAAGGAATGTGGTGTGTATCGATCGATCTGAAAGATGCATATTTCCACATTCCTATGAATCGGAGTTGGCACAGGTTTCTGAGATTTGCGTTTCAGAATCAAGTATGGGAGTTTACAGTTCTCCCGTTTGGCCTGTCGACAGCTCCGAGGGTTTTCACAAGAGTGGTCCTTGCGGTGACAGCGTTTCTCAGAAAAGAGAACGTGGCGCTACACACCTACATAGACGACTGGCTACTCAAGGCAGACTCGGCAGCCAGGTTGAACGTGGATACTGCTCTGACTCTGAAGTTACTTTCAGATCTAGGCTGGATAGTCAACGAGGAGAAATCCAATTTGACACCCACTCAACATTTCGTTTATTTGGGGATGCGATTCGACCTCGAGGAGGGCAGGGTTTACCCGTCAGAGCCCAGAGTGGTGTCCATCCTCAAGAGTTTTCGAGTGGGAAACCACATTCAGGCGAGGCGGTTCCTTCAGATGCTGGGCATGATGGTCTCCATGGAGCAGGTTATCCCGTACGCTGCTCTAATGCGAAGGCCTATCCAGTTGTATCTGATGTCTCTGTGGAAACAGAGAACAGAACCCCTGTCAAAACTGGTGCCAGTTTTGGAGCCGATAATATCGCATCTTCTATAGTGGAAACAGCGTCAGAATCTCCTATTAGGGGTTTCGCTGCACCTACCCCACCCCCAGCTGTCCGTCTACTCGGATGCATCGCTGGAAGGGTGGGGTGCCTGCCTGGGAGAACACCAGGTCTCGGGCACATGGACTCTCCCGGAGAATCAGCTGCATATCAATCTGTTGGAAATGATGGCAGTGGAACTGGCGTTGGAAGAGTTCCTTCCGATGATCAGGGGCAAGGTGATATTGATACGGTCGGACAATTTGACAGTAGTATCATATATAAATCGCCAAGGCGGGACCAGGTCGCCCACCCTGTGCATCAGGGTGTGGCACTTGATTCAATGGTGCAGGAATTACGCAGTTGTTTTGAAAGCAGCTCATATTCCTGGCCGATTGAACATTCTGGCGGATGCTTTGTCTCGCAGACAGAGAATCTTGCCAACAGAATGGTCCCTCAACCCTCCAGTTCTACGACGGATCTTCGAGCATTGGGGCAAACCCAACGTGGACTTGTTCGCCACAAAGGAAAATGCTCAAATCATGACATATGTCTCGCCGATTCCAGATCCAAATGCCGTCGATACAGACGCTCTGGCGATAAGCTGGAGAGGGATGCACGCGTACGCGTACCCACCCACCATTCTTCTTCCGAAGGTATTGGTGAAGGTCAGGGAGGAGCCGTGTCTGGTCCTGCTAATAGCGCCGTATTGGCCGAGCAGGGCGTGGTTCACGGATCTTCTGGATCTGCTGGTGGAAAATCCTGTGCAGTTGCCCGAGATTCCGAACATAATCTCCCAGGCCAAGGGACGCTTCCTACACGAGCGTCCCGAAATGTTCAAATTGACTGCGTGGATGTTGTCAAACAACGTTCCACGTCGGAAGGCTTTTCTCGACAGGCTGCTGATTTCATCGCGGCTGCGAGAAGGAGGTCAACCTTCAAGTCATATAACAACAAGGTTAACAGATTTGCAGACTGGTGTGAAGAAAAGGGTATTGATACCTTTCAATCCACTATTCAGCAAATAGCAGACTTTCTCTGTGAGCTGTTCTTTACAGGACTAGCTCCCGTCACAATTGCTGGATACAAGTCAGCTTTGGCATCAGTTATCCCTTGTCTAGCCAACAGGGATAGTCCAGAGGTGGCCCAGTTAAACGTGATGTTGAAGGGAATGAGCAATCTCCGCCCAAGACAACCGGTAGTCATTCCAGCCTGGAGTCTATCTTTAGTGCTTAATGTACTGGCCAAGCACCCATTCGAACCGTTGCGTTCGGCTAGTCTAAAGCATTTGACTCTAAAGGCGGTCTTTCTATTGGCAGCTTCCTCAGCTAGAAGGCGCAGTGAGATCCATGCGCTTTCGGCAGAGAGGAACCGATTTATTGTTTCTGGAGAAGGTCTGCGTCTTCTGCCAAGAGCAGAATTTATGTCAAAGAACCAATCTTTGAGATATCCCGGCAAACCGATCATTATACCGAAGTTAACCAGGTTTGATCGTGATGCCAGTGTCTGGTGCCCGGTCCGTGCTTTGACTAAGTACAAGAAACGGACTGACTCGTTACGGTCGAACGATAGACATCTGTGGATCTGCCATAAAAAGCCTTATGGCGCCGCATCCATGGATACTATCTCTCGTTGGGTGGTCGAATGCATTCAGACTACTCATGAGATGGCGACTGGGCACCAGGTGCATGGCGTAAGGGCACACGATGTTAGAGGAATAGCCGCCTCGACCGCCCTTTACAATGGTGTTCCGTTAGAGGACATCATGGCCGTTGCACAATGGCACTGTGAGTCCTCATTTACGGATTACTATATGAGGGATGTGTCAGACTCAGCCAATCCACTCGCTTTAGCTGTTTTGAAACGATAGTTAGTGACCGCACTGCTTTTCCCCTTTTTTCACTTTGTTAAGAAAAGAACCTAAAGCAGGCATGGTCAAGCAAGAGGATGTCAACCAGATTGTGTCACTGATGGCCGAACCGGTGAATGGTTGTAGGCGGTACGTCTGAAGTCCTGTTATCATAAGGTAATTCAACAAGTGAGAGTTTTTGTATTATGTATATGTATCATGTTCATTCATCTTATATATTCATGCTCATTCCCAGGCTAATACAAGCGATATGCAGGGAGTAGTTAACCCTCTTGGCATATTGGTGTTTCAGGCGAGATACATGTTCGTTAGTTCTCTCCCTTTTCTTAGGAGGAAAAAGGGGGGGGGGGGGGGGCTGTGACGCGAATGTGATTCGGTTCCGTGAACTTGACGGTCCTTTTAGGACTCCGTTAGTCAAGTTTGAAGTCTAAAATCTTTCTCCAAGGGGCAAAATTAGCATGTATGGCTTGCCCCTTCCCACCAGGTTACTGATCAAATCTGGTGTATATCAGAAGTAACAGAATGGTGAGTATTGATCGAAGGAGAATGCAGGAAATGTCAATTTCCCTTTCTCCGAGATCTAACAATACTCACCATTCTGTTACGGACCCAGCCTCCCAGCCCCACGGAGGCAAGCCATAGTTTTCTCTTGTTTGGTGGCTATGCAAACAATATGAGCTCTATGGTAAACGGGTACTCGGCAGTTGGGAGCCGAGTACCCGGTTCCCAGGAGTCGGTAAAGCTTTCTAAGTCTATAATCCTAGAGCCGCTGTCAAGGCCAGCTGTATATCAGAAGTAACAGAAGTAACAGAATGGTGAGTATTGTTAGATCTCGGAGAAAGGGAAATTGACATTTCCTGCATTCTGTTACGGACCCAGCCTCCCAGCCCCACGGAGGCAAGCCATAGTTTTCTCTTGTTTGGTGGCTATGCAAACAATATGAGCTCTATGGTAAACGGGTACTCGGCAGTTGGGAGCCGAGTACCCGGTTCCCAGGAGTCGGTAAAGCTTTCTACGTCTATAATCCTAGAGCCGCTGTCAGGGCCAGCTGTATATCAGAAGTAACAGAATGGTGAGTATTGTTAGATCTCGAGAAAGGGAAATTGACATTTCCTGCAGTCTCGGGCACATGGACTCTCCCGGAGAGTCAGCTGCATATCAATCTGTTGGAAATGGTGGCAGTGGAACTGGCGTTGGAAGAGTTCCTTCCGATGATCAGGGGCAAGGTGATATTGATACGGTCGGACAATTCGACAGTAGTATCATATATAAATCGCCAAGGCGGGACCAGGTCGCCCACCCTGTGCATCAGGGTGTGGCACTTGATTCAATGGTGCAGGAATTACTCGGTTGTTTTGAAAGCAGCTCATATTCCTGGCCGATTGAACATTCTGGCGGATGCTTTGTCTCGCAGACAGAGAATCTTGCCAACAGAATGGTCCCTCAACCCTCCAGTTCTACGACGGATCTTCGAGCATTGGGGCAAACCCAACGTGGACTTGTTCGCCACAAAGGAAAATGCTCAAATCATGACATATGTCTCGCTGATTCCAGATCCAAATGCCGTCGATACAGATGCTCTGGCGATAAGCTGGAGAGGGATGCACGCTTACGCGTACCCACCCACCATTCTTCTACCGAAGGTATTGGTGAAGGTCAGGGAGGAGCCGTGTCTGGTCCTGCTAATAGCGCCGTATTGGCTGAGCAGGGCGTGGTTCACGGATCTTCTAGATCTGCTGGTGGAAAATCCTGTGCAGTTGCCAGAGATTCCGAACATAATCTCCCAGGCCAAGGGACGCTTCCTACACGAGCGTCCCGAAATGTTCAAATTGACTGCGTGGATGTTGTCAAACAACGTTCCACGTCGGAATGCTTTTCTCGACAGGCTGCTGATTTCATCGCGGCTGCGAGAAGGAGGTCAACCTTCAAGTCATATAACAACAAGGTTAACAGATTTGCAGACTGGTGTGAAGAAAAGGGTATTGATACCTTTCAATCCACTATTCAGCAAATAGCAGACTTTCTCTGTGAGCTGTTCTTTGCAGGACTAGCTCCCGTCACAGTTGCTGGATACAAGTCAGCGGCTGCGAGAAGGAGGTCAACCTTCAAGTCATATAACAACAAGGTTAACAGATTTGCAGACTGGTGTGAAGAAAAGGGTATTGATACCTTTCAATCCACTATTCAGCAAATAGCAGACTTTCTCTGTGAGCTGTTCTTTGCAGGACTAGCTCCCGTCACAGTTGCTGGATACAAGTCAGCTTTGGCATCAGTTATCCCTTGTCTAGCCAACAGGGATAGTCCAGAGGTGGCCCAGTTAAATGTGATGTTGAAGGGAATGAGCAATCTCCGCCCGAGACAACCGGTAGTCATTCCAGCCTGGAGTCTATCTTTAGTGCTTAATGTACTGGCCAAGCACCCTTTCGAACCGTTGCGTTCGGCTAGTCTAAAGCATTTGACTCTAAAGGCGGTCTTTCTATTGGCAGCTTCCTCAGCTAGAAGGCGCAGTGAGATCCATGCGCTTTCTGCAGAGAGGGACCGATTTATTGTCTCTGGAGAGGGTCTGCGTCTTCTGCCAAGGGCAGAGTTTATGTCAAAGAACCAATCTGAGATATCCCGGCAAACCGATCATTATACCGAGGTTAACTAGGTTTGATCGTGATGCCAGTGTCTGGTGCCCGGTCCGTGCTTTGACTAAGTACAAGAAACGGACTGACTCGTTACGGTCGAACGATAGACATCTGTGGATCTGCCATAAGAAGCCTTATGGCGCCGCATCCATGGTCGAATGCATTCAGACTACTCACGAGATGGCGACTAGGCACCAGGTGCAAGGTGTAAGGGCACACGTTGTCAGAGGAATAGCCGCCTCGACCGCCCTTTCCAATGGTGTTCCGTTAGAGGACATCATGGCCGTTGCACAATGGCACTGTGAGTCCTCATTTACTGATTACTATATGAGGGATGTGTCAGAATCAGCCAATCCACTCGCTTTAGCTGTTTTGAAACGATAGTTAGTGACCACACTGCTCTTCACCATTTTTTCACTTTGGTAAGAAAAGAACCTAAAGCAGGCATGGTCAAGCGAGAGGATGACAACCAGATTGTGTCACTGATTGCCGGACCAGTGAATGGTTGGAGGCGGTACGTCTGGAGTCCAATTATCATACGGTAACTCAATAGTGAGAGTTTTTTGTATGATGGATATGTATCATGTTCATTCATCGTATATATTCATGCTCATTCCCAGGCTAATACATGGAATATGCAGGGAGCAGTTAACCCTCTTGGCATATTTGTGTTTTCAGGCGAGATACATGTTCGTGAGTTCTCTCCCTTTTCTTAGGAGGAAAAAGGGGGGGGGGGGCGGTGATGCGAATGTGATTCGGTTCCGTGAACTTGACGGTCCTTTTAGGTCTTCGTTGGTCAAGTTTGAAGTCTAAAATCTTTCTCCAAGGGGCAAAAGGTAGCATTTATGGCTTGCCCCTTCCCACCAGGTTACTGACCAAATCTGGTGTATATCAGAAGTAACAGAATGGTGAGTATTGATCGAAGGAGAATGAAGGAGATTTCAATTTCCCTTTCTCCGAGATCTAACAATACTCACCATTCTGTTACGGACCCAGCCTCCCAGCCCCACGGAGGCAAGCCATAGTTTTCTCTTGTTTGGAGGCTATGCAAACAATATGAGCTCTATGGTAGATGGGTACTCGGCAGTTAGGAGCCGAGTACCCGGTTCCCAGGAGTCGGTAAAGCTTTCTAAGTCTATAATCCTAGAGCCGCTGTCAAGGCCAGCTGTATATCAGAAGTAACAGAATGGTGAGTATTGTTAGATCTCGGAGAAAGGGAAATTGACATTTCCTGCATTCTTTGAGTAGCCGAGGATGTAAACCATCAGGTCCTGGGGATTTGTTCTGCTTTAAGTTGCCTAGTTTTTCTTTCACAGTATCCAGATTCACTTTAATGTTGCTCAATGCATTGGTTTCGGTTTTAAATTTCATAATGGGAATAATATTCATATTTTCTTGGGTAAATATACTAGAAAAAAGTTGATTTAATAATTCTGCTTTTTCTTGGTCTGTTACAGTAAGGTTACCATTTATGTCTTCAAGATCTCCTACACTTTCTTTTGTTTTTAGTTTATAATTGACATAGCGCCAAAATGATTTAGGGTTCTTTTTAATGTTAGTCGCGATGTTTCTTTCAAAGAGCCTGACTGACTTTTTACATTGTGCTTTTACTTGATTTCTCACACGCGCATATTTGTTATAATGATGTGTATCTTGTGTGCCCAAATATGTTTTCCAGTACTTTTCTTTTTTCTTATTAACCTAAGTATTTGTCTATTTAGCCATGGTGGTCTTTGTTTGTTTGAGGGAATTATTTTTTTGTGCGGTATATATATTGGCATTGCTTGACTTATACTCTCTTTTAACTTCACCCAACATTGATCCAGTGACAGTCCTTCAAATTGCGTCTCCAAATTCTTGTCCAATTCCCTACATAACCCTTCATAATCTCCTTTGTGATATAAGAATTTTGTAACCTTACTCCAAGTTATTTTGGTGTAGCATATCAAATCAAAAGTAAAACAGATATGGTCACTTTTTCCCAAGCCAGGAAAAGTAGAAATATTTTCAACCATATACTGTTCATTTGTGAAGACTAAATCTAAAGTACTAGGTTCGTTATTTGGACGATAACGAGTCGGAATGGTAACATGTTGGTAGAGAAAAGCGTCAGATACTGCTTCAAGAAATTTAGATGCTCTTATTGATGGTTTACTAATTTGTGGTTCTATCTCCCAGGCAATTTTAGGATAATTATAGTCACCTATCAGTAGTAAATGTGAATGCTTGCTTTGAACAGATCTTTTAATTGTATCCAGTAATCTGTTATCATTTATTTCATTTGAGTTTGGACTTCTATATGTTCCCATTATTAGCAATTTGTCTCTTTGTTTTAGCCTAATTTCCACTACCACTATTTCATCTGGTAGGTCATCTATTGTTAATAGAGCTTCTACTGGATTCAATACTGAGCGTATATATATATATATACACACACCCCGGTTTACTTTCCCCAGGCTGCTATAGTCTTCTGCATTTGTAAATAAGGAATATCCATCAATTTGTAATTCCTCTTTATACACCTTGAATCTGAAGTGTTTTGGAAGTACTTCTGTTAATACAATGATATCTGGCTGTGTATCAAGAACCATTACTAAAAGTTCTTGTCGTTTATTTATGATAGAGTCAGCATTTGTATAAAATACTTTTAATTTATTTTGTTGTGTTTGCATAGAGGGTGCTTCCTTTGATTTGCATAATATATGCCTGGACTTCTGTATGTTACTGGTAGTTACAGTTTTAGCACACATAGGGTTAACTGTTGAGTTTTTAGTTTTGTCAACATAGTTTGTTAGACTTGGGTAGTTTGAATGTTGCAGATTGTTTAGAACCTTGAAGCAGTTAGATAGTCTTACATGCGCTGATAAGGGAAATGGTTTGCATATTGTTCCTGGTATTGTAGTGGTTGATGGCTCCTCCCATTCGTCCTCCCATTGCGAAAATTTTGTTGCAAAGCATTATTATTATTATACAATTCCACTCCATTACTTTCATTAAAATTACTCGGAGTACTACTTAGAGAGACAACATAATTCATTATGTTCTCTGAAGGAACTCTTGTTCCATCTCCATTAGGATGAATGTGATAAAAAAAATAGCTGTGTACATATGTAACGATATGAATCATAAAAAAGGGTAGAGTTGTCTACTAATAACACCCCATTCCTTTCCACCTGACCTTGTAACAACTGTTAAAGTGACTCGTTAGATTGTTTTCATGATTATTCTGTGGTCTAGGTAGTAAAGTTGAGATTAAAATCTGTGTGTCCGGTGACAAGTGCATGTATTGGATAATAGAGTCATAATCTTCTATCATGCTCTCTGGCTTCCTGCGGCCTATATCATTGCTGCCTACATGTACCACAACAATATCATAATGGCTCTGTGTCATGTATCTTTCACGTTGATCATGTAAATCAATTATTTGTGCTCCACGTATTGTTCGAATTGACACATTATATTCATTATTGGACATATACCGTCCACTCAATTTTCTAAGGGTGGAGCTGCCAATGATCAAGACATTCTTTTGCCTAAAATTGCCTTGGTGGAATTCAACATTTCTCATTCTAGCTTCAGGGTTGATCATGTTCATGCTGGGTGGGTTATTCCTTACATAGCTATGCACCCCTGCATTTCCCCTGTTAACATTTCTAGCCTCATGATATGATCTTGTAGGATTATTATGAGAATGCTGTGAAGAGGGAGCTGTGTTTTTGGAAGCCACTTCTCTGTAGGTCATATGACCATGAACATTGCCTGATTTATTCATATTATACTTGTTTTGTGTTTCCTGGCTGTGAAATGGGGCTTGGAATTGAGCCACATGTTTATTATTACTTTTGCTGTTAAAAGTTTGACGTATTTCTCTGCTAGCTGTGGTTGTTACGTTATTGTTGTTTTGTCGTGTACTAACTACTGGTATACATTTAGTTTCAGTCTGCTTTGGATGCAGTTCATTCTGTATTTGTAGGTCATGTACTTGTTCCTTTATTACCTTAATTTCTTGCAGTATTGCTTGCAACACATCACTATTTTGGTCTGACTGATGAGGTTGGGCTAGCTCCTTATTTGCTGTGACTATACTTGGAGATGTGCACTGCACTGAATCAGAATTTTCATCTCACTCAGTCTGTGTGTGTGAGTGTTTTATATTTAATATAGTCTTACTTGTAGAAGTAATTAAGGCACTTAGCATATACACAGGAAGGTCAGTACAATTGTAGTGCCACCATATATTGCAATCTGAGCATTTCATCATAAATTTATTGTCAGCTTCCTCACAGGGACATTCTCCAACCTGCTTCTTCATAGTTTCATTGTTACTATCAAATGTAGCTATTTCATTGTTAGTTGATAGTCCTACTTGAGTTAGTGTACAAACAGGAGATGCAAGTGAGTGTGTGGAAGTCATACTATTATCAGCATCTGCTCTTGAGGGGTGTGTGCAAAATGTTAGCGGTGGTAGTATTGGAGGTGGAGGATTGCCTGTATTTAGTGTAACTGGATGGGTTAGAGCTGAAGAGTTTAATCTGTATGGAGCAGGTGTAAAGATGGGAGGTGAAGAATAAAGCACTCCTGAGCTAACTATATTGCACATTATCCTATTTTGTTTACACACTTCCTCTGAAAACTTTTGAGGTGAAGAGTTGTCCATCATTCGTTGACGATCTTCCTCAAGTCTCTGTCCCTCACATCTGCTACATAGGAAGTCGTCATTATTACGATTGATGACAGATGGACTTCTTATACCACATTTATAACATGAATTTTGTTTCATTGTGTAACGCGTACAGCTTTTCAGTTGCTTACTTTACACCTTAAGGATGGCTTGTATATATATACATATATACAGATGTTAGACAGAATGGACTGACAGAAAACGTGCACTCTATATTTACAATTTGTTTGTTACTGTGTGTTACTGTGTTTATCCGTGCCTATAAAATGTTGGTGGTGTGTGTGTTTTAACTAGGATTTGGTCTTGAATATTACTTAATATAAATTAGATTTTAGATCTCTATTTAGTTACTTAAGACCTTATCGTATGCTTACCACTTTTAAAGCAAGTTATTTATTTATTCATTCATTTATTCTTTTTATTTATCTTCTCTCTTTTTTTGGTTGGCCTGAATGGATTTGTATTGGTAAAACTATGTCTTTTGCTATTATAACATATAATACAGCTACATATACAATTTAACCATTAGTTATCACAGTGGGTTGTTTATTTTGTGATCTTATATGTATTTAGGAAAGTGCGTGCACTTGTTTAAGTTAAAAATTTATATATATATATATATATATATATATATATATATATATATATATATATATATATATATATATACATATATATACATATTTATGTACAGATATGTCCCATAAGACCTATTAGATTATAAATTATCTCCCGCAGGATTTTACTAATAACTATTATTTAGGAGACACTTCTTAAGAGGTTTTATACAGAGTATTTCTTAAGACAAGTAAAAATTCTAAATTATCATAGACAATATTTTAAGAACAAGTTTTTTTTGTTATTTAAGACGCATGTAATACTATATACAATTTGATTTGTTAAGAATATTATATACAATTTGGTTGGTGAGAATTTATCATACATAAAAATGTGTTAACCTATTCTAGAGAAAATGGCAATGTGCAAAAACTGGTAACCTTAGAAGTATATATCATAAATCTTTAATCTCTTTTATTATTCTATACTATATGGACTGTTGATAAAATATATGTAAAGTATATTAAGAATTTTGTAAGGATTTATCACATTTATTAATAGAAAATTTGCATTTAAAAATCTCAAGAAAAATGTACGTCCATTGTTGCCAGATTTCCAATTCGATATGAATGTAAAAATATAAAAGGTTACTCACCCCACAGAGGTCTTGAATCGGCCCGTGGAACCGGCGGCGGATATGCGCAGTTCAAGTTCCATGGTACGACTGCCGGGCATCCGTAGAAACGGCGGGAATCAGCTAGCCCGGCAGCCACGAAACACGAACTCCGGGATTGCGGGATACCGCCAGCACCACACTCTCCCCCGTTTTAAAAATATGAACTGCGAGCTCAGACAAGGTTAAAAAAAATTGTAAATTTGTCTTCTAAATTTAACAATAAATGAAATCAGACTATTATGGTCCTCTATTGTATTTAACAAGTACATATAGGCATTGACGCTCACCTGTTAACGGTAGAATTGGAATCAACCACACGTACAAAAAAGAATTTGACCATAGTAGGTGTCGATCCATCCAGAAAGAATGAGCAGCTAATGATAAAACAGATGGATAGCTCAACAGCCGCCAGACGAGGGCCATCGTTACAGATTTTAAAATAGCATAGCATCCTAACTAAAATTAAGGATAGTGGTTTTCCACCACAGCAGAAAACTGACAGAATTGACGGAATTGCTGAATTGATAAAGTAATAAAAATAATCTCACATGAATTTAGTGGAAGTGTTATCTGAAATTAACATATATGTGAGATTCGAGGAAAACCTATGAACATTGCATATTTTTAATTTTAGTGAACATTTTTAACCTTAACATATATGATATAAGACATATATCTCTTATATAACGGAACGATCAGAAGTTACCAATTTAGGAAATCCGGAAAACCACTATCCCTATCACAATAAAGATATCTGAATGAAGCTAAAACGGAACGGATAATACAGCAGAAGAAAGAAACATATGAGTTTGCGCTATGACTAACGCGTCAATTACTTCGCGCATTATGAAATGGTAAGCGCAAGAAATGCATCTGCACGATTTATGCAGTCTTTGCTAAATGCATATTATAAATATGCTGTCATATGCAAGACTTCTGCATTATAGAGTAATGCACATTATAAATATGCATGAGTTATGCATTATAGAGCAATAATGCATCATTGCATCATTTTAACATGTAATTGTTACATGTTTAATAAATGAAATACCTAGGTATGGCAGTATATAATATGTTGGCCTAATATAAAATATTTGAACTGACCTATGTAGAATTAATATATCTGGACTATCCTATAAAATATCTGTGCTGACCTAATAAAACTATATATAATATATTTGAGTTACCCTATAAAATATCTGAGCTGACAAATGTAGAACTGGCACTGAATAGCTAACCTAAACTGAAGTTCACTATACATAGATGAGTTTGCATCATAACATATGATGCATATACTTATAAAAAGCGTGCACATGGATTTAATCCATATACACATAAACAGAGAGCATTATTATGACTACACATCATGACGGACAATAAATACAGTTAACAATACAATGCATATGATTAATGCGTAACAATTTACACATCATTTGACAACACATATTTGTAATGCGTGATCAAGAAATGCGTAAATATAACCACGCATTACTATGCGCAATTATTCATGCGTCATTTGAAAAACGCGTAATTATAACAACGCGTTCTGTGAGTCATACAGCGATGGACCCCTGTTGGTTTTTGGTATCTTAAGGAGTATTATTCCTGGAAAAAGCCACTATGTGCTTATGTGTCCAACTAATTTAGTTTCCCAAAAGCTTACAAAGAATAGAACCTCATGATTTTGCTGTTGCAGATTGTTTAATAACTGTTCAAAATTACTATTAAACAGCCGAAACTACAACTATGATTATTATTAATGGAAAATAATGTTAACTATTGATAGCGGTTTCTAGACAAGTTGAATGTCTTCAGTGTCATGCAGAATCTTAAAATTTGAAGCATTAATTTCAGATTATCGTTTTAATTACTTCAATCTCATAATACTGAACATGAGGATAATATTTGCAGGAAGATAAGTAGAATGTGCAAAATCTGATGGATTGTAACTGGATATTGACTCCGAACTGTGTGGTTTTGTAGTTGGTCATCTCCACTGACATTACAAGTCATGATGATGTTCATGCACCAAGGAGATGTGTAATGCATTCCCCTCGGACCTGACACCTCGTGCGCCTAGGGGAGTGAAGCTGAAAGTGCTTGTGAATTGGTCGATGGCCATCTCCTCGGACCTGACACCTCATGCGCCTAGGAGATGTGTGATGCATTCCTCTCGGACCTGACACCTCATGCGCCTAGGAGAGTGAAGCTG
Source organism: Chaetoderma sp. LZ-2023a (assembly GCA_034401795.1). Taxonomy (NCBI): domain Eukaryota; kingdom Metazoa; phylum Mollusca; class Caudofoveata; order Chaetodermatida; family Chaetodermatidae; genus Chaetoderma; species Chaetoderma sp. LZ-2023a. Next base: position 161,330,798 of record CM067370.1, on the reverse strand, counting down.
AAAAAGTGCTTATGAATTGGTTGATGGCTATCTCCTCGGACCTGATACCTCATGCGCCTAGGAGATGTATAATGCATTCCCCTCGGACCTGACACCTCATGCGCCTAGGGGAGTGATGCTGGTAAAACGGAGTCAATCTCCAGTTCATCTGCTGTTGCTGACTTAGGCAGCAATGACCTGCAGTCAAATTAGTTTCAAAATATTCAACCGCTTACCTGTATAGTCACCTTGAAATTTAGTCTGGGAAATTATGTTTTAAGGTGTTAAAATCAATTCCAATTTGCATACAAAGTGGGCAGAATTTAGCTACGAATTGGTAAGGCATATAGCTAGAAATGGATCCGTGAATTAACAACATCATCTAGATCATCTGGTCAGGAATTGCAATTTGGCATCACCTAATGAGCATAACCACGATTATCTCAACCTCTTCCCACCTGACAAGAACATATATATGCCCAAGATCTATTGTGCCAAGACAAAAAGAGCAGCCCTACCAATCCTGGTATACCGTACCATACTAGAAGGGAATACCTGGTCATCGGCAAAGGTTAATGCAATGATCATCACCATCCACCACCACCGACACCATTTTTTTAAATGAAGAGAGTGGAGTATTGTCTTAAAATAAGGTCAAGAATAATAAGTAATATCACGGTGGTACATGTTCACAGTAGTTGTAATAAATATAATAAATAAATAGCCGTGACAATAATTCTTGAATGTTCAGCACATGAAATTGATGAAATTAGACAAGTGTAAATTCGCTCACTACATAGGCAACACCAAAAGCATTCAACTGACATCAGAAAAATTGCTGGATTTTTTTAGACTGATCGGAATTGTTAGTTACAGATTGCAATGGGGCTATATCCCTATTCTCACCCCTCATGGAAAGTGGTAACTCGCATTTATTTCTCTTATTTAATATTACTGCTTTCTTCGTATGGCGGAAAAAACCAAAACCCCACCCCATTATAGCCTTACTTATTAAAATGTTGTAGACATTGAAAACATAGATAATTTAAAATTGCAGTGTTTTAACCAGATTTCATGGCAATCCGAAATCCCATAGTAAACCTACGGGAGGGGTTAGAATCAAGACATAGCCTCTAAGCCTGCAATGGCATATAAATATACCACGAAAATAGATCAGAAATTAAAAATAAAGTTAAAATCAACTTAATTTGATTTAAAATCTTTAAAATATAATCTTACCTACCAGGAAATGATAGAAATGTGATCTAATTTTCGCAGTTGTCAAAAGTTCAAAATGGAGGACAATTTGCGCCATTCGAGTAATACTCGAGTAGCCCACGTCCTTCTCGAGAATTAAGCAGCAAAATCGTGAAAAATAATTTCGAAAAAAAGGTTTTTAAATTTAATTTGGGGCCCAAAGTACTCCTGACACCATTTGTAGTAACTTAGCTACATATAAAAGGTTACTCACCCAACAGAGATCTCGAATTGGCCCGTGGAACCGGCGGCAGATATGCACAATTCAAGTTCCAAGGTATGACTGCCGGGCATCCGTAGAAATGGCGGGAATCAGCTAGCCCGGCAGCCGCGAAACACGAACTCCGGAATTGCGGGTACCGCCAGCACCACACAATATATAAGGTGACAGCTGATATAAACATCTGTAATATAATAATAACGCCTGTATATAGGCGTAAGCACAGGGCAGAACAACATATATTTGTACCATTTTGTCCTAGAATGTTCTACATATAAACGATCTTCATAATATTTTGTAATTGTCTTCCATCTAGGATGTTTATTGTAGATACAGGGATTTTAATATGGTACATTGGGAGTGGGGATGGGAGGAGGGGGAGGGGGTTCTCAACAATAGCATAGCATTATTAGAGTGAGAAAGTTGTTGGTGGATATGACTGTAGACAAGTATTTTGTTTGAGGTAGACTATCGACATCCGATATGTTCACTGAGAAAAAGGAATATCAGATGAATGTCAAGCTGATTGAGATCTGGTAGGGATCATCTATTTCGGTTCATTTCATGCTTTTCATCGTGGCATAGCTCTCCTAAATTTACACCTACCACACTGATGGCAATATTCAATCTTCTATTATATCTAGAGCAGAGAAACTGGCGCACAATATACAGCAAATTTGGTGGACGATGGTGCTGTTTATGACTGCAGCATCTTCCATCAAACCTGCCTAGAGAATGAAGCACCAGATCCTATCAAAATTGATAGCCCTGCCATCTGGGCTAGGGTTAGGGAAGAAGCGAAATCATGAGACTTCATTTATACCGAATATGTCCATAAGGAAGGTAACATATGGCCCGGACAAAAAAATTTTTTGATTGACTTACAGATCATACATGCAGGTGAACCGACACAGTCGCATCACATAATAACTTGATAATAATAAGAGTATTAATAACAGCAGTAACAAGCCAGCTAATATTTGAGCCGAGTTTCTTATGGTAAATATAGATTGATAAAATGCTTGAAATAGTAAAAAGCATTGACGCAGAATTGGTAACAACAGTAACAACGCAGCTAGTATTTGAGCCGAGTTTCTTATGGTAAATATAGTTTGATAAAATGCTTGAAATAGTAAAGAACAGTGACGCAGAATTGGAATAGGTACGGTGGGACCGACTCATACTGGCAGAAATCGCCCACTGCAAGTACAGAGTAAATATGAGATCTGGCTGTTAGGTTAGAAAAAGGATTAGGTTTGACACTTTCGACCCCTCTGGCCTGTTCCTTTATTTCCCTTATCTATGCAATGTCTGGATATGTTGGGACTCGCTAGCCTGAAAGCCACTCCTGCATTAGTTAAAGCGGAAGCTTCCAGTCTACCCAGTCTCAAAAGATTCAGCATTGACCAGCTCACGTATCATGGATTAAAATTTAATGCTAGTGGTATGTGGAGCCTCTCCGCTACCCGATCCACCAGTTTTATCTGTTAAACATGGTACTAACACCCTCACTCAGTTTGGTTAGGTTAAACACATTCAACCCATTAATCCTTTCACGCTGCGTTCCATGACTATCAGCTACTAGACAATTTTAGTAATCTGTTTGATAAGCTGGGCTATCATGACCAAAAACCGTCAGTTCCAGTGGTAGAAACAATTCCTAGTCAATACAGCACTAGCATTGGCAGACAAATATTATCTTGCTAGGTCTTGAGGTTTATTTGGCTTTGCAGGGTTCAAAGGGTTAATCCAGCACTTTGGTATTTGCATTAATGGTGATTAGTGTGTTGTGCATGGTCAGGTGTGTCGGATAGCATGGAGGGTCTATATTGTCAGGGATATCGAGTGTCAAATGATAACAGATGGTTGTCTAGCCTGTCAATCTTGTGTATTGGCAAAGCCAAGCTCTATTCCTGCAGTTTATGGCTGGGTTAGTTTGTAACGTTGAATTGGTGGTGGTGGTGGTGGTGGTGGTGATGGGTGGTTGTAGTGGTGGTAGGAGTAATAGTAACAGTAGTAGTAGTAGTAGTAGTAGTAGTAGTAGTAGTAGTAGTAGTAATAGGTGTTTTTAGAGTTAGGGTTGGTTATCAGCGAGTCCAAACATTAACAAGTACAGATGTACTACACATCAGTATCCGCCGATTATGGACTCCCTGGCAATTTTCTTAAAGGATTTTCTATTAGGATCTTTGTGCTGGTGCTGTTCCATAATTTTGTGGCTGTTATTGTAATGTGTTGTGCTCCTGTTTCTGTTCTTGTGAATTGTGTATGTAGATTATGTTTATTTCTAGTATTGTGTGTGTGAATGTCAGTGTTGAATGTAAAGTTGGAGGCTATTGTGTGTGGCAATGCATTGTGGTGAAAGTCTCTTGCAATATTAAACATCTGTAATTTGCCTATGTCTTTGAGTTTAAGTAATTTCGCCGTTTTGAATATATTCTGGCCCCACTGCTGGTTTAGTAAAGAGTTTTATGCATTTTTTCTGAAGGTTTTGGACTTTTGTTAGTTTGCTCTTGTGTGCCGCAGTCCAGATAGCATTGCAATAGGTGAGATGAGGGAGGACAAGTGTGCAGTACAGAGTCTTAACAGTGTCTTGTGTCATGTATGGCTTTAGTCTTTGGATAACACGTACACCCCTGGCCACTTTTGCCGTAACTATTTCAATTTGCTTAGCCCAGGTCAGATGTTTGTCCAAGTAAAAAGCAAGTATACTCCAAGAAATTTAGCGAATGGGGCTTCTTCGATCTCCTTATTGTTAATGTAGATTTTAGGAATTTCATTCTTTTTTAATTTCCAGGGTTCCCACGCAGGTATGGAAGTCTGGAAAAAGTATGGAAATTTAAGAAAAACATTTCCAGGGCTGGAAAAGCTATGGAAAATTTGATATTTCGTGGTACCACTATGGAAAAGGTATGGAAAATTAAAATATCCGGATTTGTAATTTTTTCCGCCAGCCATTTTGTCAACAAACACTTCCTTGTTCCTGGTTTCGCAAGTCTGGATTGGGTACCGGTAACCGCCAAGCTCCAATACATTGCGATTACCGGGAACGTTTCGCGCGTGAGCAATACGTGTCTAAACAAGTTTGGGTTGGGTCCCGGTAACCGCTGTGATTGTATAAACTGCGTAGGGAACTTGAGTAATACATGTCTGAACATGAATCCTGAAAATAACTATTTATTCTCGCGATTTTCATATGTTTGATCAATTGGATATAATCAACATTCATGTAAGTATTGCGAAAATGATTTTGTGTGTATATTATGTTAGTAAAGTGAGATAAACTTTGTTGTATAGTTTTCGAATTTCTTATGCTACCGCGATCGTGGGAAAGTGTAAATATTCAGTTTTGTGGCAAACTAACGAGAAGTATAAGGGTTGGATTGTACCGGATGACACTTCCATGTCATCGAGCCAGATGTAGTGTTTGCGATAAGTCATTTGATATAGGAAATAATATAATGAATTGTTTTATTTACCTCCTCGGAACTCCAGCAGTCATTCCTCCCAAGCAACCCATAGTCGTTTCTACACCATCAGCCTCGTTAGGATCATTTGTAACAAGAAATGAAGTCCTCTCATCCGAGATTTACTGGTGCCTTAATGTCATACAGAATCACTTCTCATTCAAAAGTTGTGAGACGGTTGGAGATTTATTCCGTATAATGTTTCCAGATAGTATGATCACCTCGAAATTCTCTTGTGGAGAGACGAAGTGTGCTTATCTTTCTACTTTTGGCATTGCACCATATTTTCAGTCACTTTTGTTGTCAAAGGTGAAGGCTGAGATGGATTATGTTTTATTATTCGACGAAAGCCTTAATGGACATCTTCAGTCTAAACAAATGGATGTTCATGTTCGGTTCTGGCAAGTAAATCAGATTTCGACTCGATTCTACACATCAGAATTCCTCGGCCATGCCACAGCAACAGATATTCATGAAAAACTCTGAGAATGTTGTGATAAGTTAGTTCTCCTTCGATCAATACTCACCATTCTGTTACTTCTGATATACAGCTGGCCCTGACAGCGGCTCTAGGATTATAGACTTAGAAAGCTTTACCGACTCCTGGGAACCGGGTACTCGGCTCCCAACTGCCGAGTACCCGTTTACCATAGAGCTCATTCTTGTTTGCATAGCAACAAGAGCAATACATGCTTTTTGCATTAAGGATTTTAGTGGGTTTTTTGTGAAACAAAAGATCTAAGTCTTTAATTTGTGATAGTTTGTGTGTTCGTGAAAGGATTAACTAAGGACTATGGAGGATACCGCTGAAGATAACCAGGTTGTATCGTTCTTTATTATCCATAGTTAAAAGACTTAGGTCTCTAAATTTTGTTGTGTCGCATGTTCCAATTTCTGACCCCATAGAATCTGGGACGTGTGCTAACAACGATATATGCCAGACGATCGCCTTCTTTAAACCCCAACAGGCGATCGGCAGATATGAAAATAGGTGTTTGCTACGGTATTTCTAACACGAATATCGGCTGACGTCGTTCTCCGTAGAATCCGAGCGGGTGACGTCACACCCGGTCGCTCGGATGTTTATGTGAAGAAAAATTTTTTCATTAATTCGCGCATCTTGTTCTGGGTGCTGCGTACTAAAAATGGTACCAGAAACTTTAGAATGATCAAGTTTACGTGCGATCACGATCGGTTTGCAATGATCGGTGGTTTCAAAATTCTTGAGTAGATGCGTGGTCTGCGGTTTTACCGTGTGATACAGCAGTTTGTTATACATTTTGTTGTTTTCTTCACATATCGTGCTGCTTTCGTTAGGAGTATAATTTATATTGATTAGTAAATATACCCCGAATGCTATGCGATATGATTCCTGGAGCCGTTACACATCCTGGAGGATCTAATATGGGTGTGTTTGATGCCCGCCGCGTTCTTGTCGTCATAATCAATGCGATCGTTGTTGTAACGTGGCGGGTTGGGGTGCGGGGAGGTTACGGTTAATTTATGAGTCCAAATTATTTGAAAATTAATTGTCTGCCTTCCATCCAGGTCTCGTTCCGCTTGTTTATTGTAGGTTTGTGCTTATTTTATAGGCCAAGCCAGCCCCGCCATCATGTGACGAATGTCATAAGTTTGTCCGTGTAATGTTCAAGGACCATGCTTGTTTTAGGTGTTCCCTGTGTAATATAGATCATAGGTGTAATGTTTGTGCAGTGTGGTCCGTCGAAATGATGGTTAAGTTCCTTGCCCAGAAGGACTTGGCTGGGTCTGACGCGGGGTCAGGCGGTCCGAGACGAAATCGTGGAGCGCCCGGTTCGGCCGTTGGGGGTGCTCCACGTCCCCAGCTGGAGGTGGCGGAGATGGCACCGCCGGCATGGTTTGGTCCGGCTATGCAGGGTTTTCTGCATAGCGTTCTGCCCACGCTGGTGTCGTCCCTGCTACCAAAGGTTGGGGGGCAGTTTCTCCCCATGCCTGGTACGGATCCTGTCCTCGGACAGGATTCTGGACTGGTTACCGAGGGGGCCGTCTCGTACGGCCCCCTGGCAGTCCCGTCTGGCTTCGGCCAGACGGGTTCTGTCTCTCTGCGGCCACCTCCGGGTGGTCCAGTAGCGGTGGCCGGTCCGTCAGGTGTGGGAGCCGTCCGCCAGGACGGCTCCACGGTTGACTCGTCTAGTGACGGCTCTTCGGAGTCTGAAGACGAGGAGGCCGAGGAGGAGAGGTTGCTGCGGCCCGTGAAGCCGCAGGTGGAGAATATGGAGGTTGATTCCGTCCTGGACGGAACCGGCCTCCATTTGTCTGGTTTGGCGCAAGCCAGGTCAGCGGCTCCGCCTGCGGCTGAGGCCAATCCGTTACCGTGCACCGGTTCCGGGCGGCTTGGTTTGTCACCAGCCGTCACGGGAACGGGTGTGCCGGGCCAGGCGTGGTACTCACCTATCTCGCCTGGTCCGGCAGCCGGACGTGGAGTGCCGTTGGCGCCCGTGTCCGGCTACGGTTCCGCGACTGTTACGGGTCCGTACGGTTTTCCGTGCGGACCTACCCCATGGACCGGAGTGTTTCATGGGGTGGCGGCGGAACCGTGTGGTAGCGGAGTGCCTGGCGTGTCAGCCGTGGCTCCTTGCCGGGAGGCCGTGGCTGGCAGACCCGTGAGCACGTCAACGGGTGACGTGTTTGCGGGGGTGTCTTCGTCGGAGGTAGATTGATCGGATGCTCTGGCATGGCTAGCCAGGGTTGACCCGTCTGTGGTTTCGGCCACGGCCGATGAAGATGCGCCCCGTCCGTCGGTTGCGTCGATTAGGACGGGGATTTTGCCCGCGGCCCGGATCCAGTCAGTGGGACTGGATCCACGGTTCATAGATTTGTTGGATGCTATTTATAGCAAACAACTAATGACCAAGGGTCAGCTCCCTGCGGCCTCCAGGGAGGTGCGGGCAAGATGTCGTATTCCGCGGGGGGAATACGACAGGTATGGTGTAGTCCCGTCGGTCACGGAGGATGACCGATGGGTATTGGGAGTCCAGAGTGCCGGGTCGGGTGGCCCCGGTCCGGCACTAGTGGATAAATCTCAAGTACACCAGGAAGAAGTCCTGTCCCTATGCGATGAGGGTGTGAGGGCAGCGATGAGCGCTGTCAATCATTCTTATCGTCTCCTTCAGTCGGTGTGGGCTGAAGCGGGGGCAGGCCACCCTGTGCCACCTGTGGCGCTTTCATGTGTTAATGACGGCTTGGTGCTGTCAATGAACGCATTGGCAAGGGTGCAAGCGCGAGTGACGAAGTCCAGGAGGCAAATGGTCATTGACCATATGCGTCCGGCTACGGCAGTCAGGGAGCGTCTTCTTGGGACGCCCCTGACAGGGCCTAGCATCTTCGGTGGCCAAGCGCGGGCCATCTTAGAGGACACCGCCAGTATCGCGCAGAATCGGTTAGCGGTAAACCTACAGCTAGAGCTAGTGCGGCAAGCGCACGCACTAGGGGCTGTGGGGAAACCGCTAACGGGACAGCCTTCAAAGAAGCAGAAGAAGCATAAGGGCAAGGCGAAAGCCAGGCCTGTTGCGACTTCTGCTTCAGCTGGGTTTTCAGAGCCGCCGCCGGCGAAGAAGCCCAGGAAGGTTGTAGAGGCGCCTACCCTCCCCAATGTTGCTCCTGACCGCCCTAGGGGCGGGAAGGGCAAGGGTAAGGGTAAGGCCGCAAAGGGCAGACAGAAGGGGCCGAAGCGTACCTGAGGGTACGAAAGCTCCCTTCATATCCGCCTGGACCGCGCCTGTGCGACAGGAACAGCGGTGCCAGTTATACCCGTCGTGCCTAGAACGAAATGGTTCTCACTCTCTCTCGTTAAGAAAGGGGGGGGGGGGGCGGACTGCGAGCCGGACAACCCCGTTAGACGTCGAGGCGTCTATGGTGGGTGGAAGGCTCATGCGTTTCGTCGAGGCCTGGCGAGGTGTGACGTCAGACAGTCTGGTCCTGGGATGGTTATCCCAGGGTTACATGCCGGAGTGGTGGGACTTTCCACCACAAAATCTGTCTTTGGCACCTGTCTGGACACCCGTACCAAGGGAGCCAGACAAGTTAGAAGCCGTTCAAAAGGAAGTGTCTGGTTTGCTTCTGAAGGGAGCAATAAAACCAGCAAACCGAAACACTCCAGGCTTCTATTCAAACATGTTCCTTGTCCCCAAGAGCACAGGGGGATGGAGACCCATACTCAATCTCAGGCCATTAAATTGGTTTATCCATACGCCTCGGTTCCAGATGGAAACGCTGAGGTCGGTAATGGCGGGATTGAGGAAAGGAATGTGGTGTGTATCGATCGATCTGAAAGATGCATATTTCCACATTCCTATGAATCGGAGTTGGCACAGGTTTCTGAGATTTGCGTTTCAGAATCAAGTATGGGAGTTTACAGTTCTCCCGTTCGGCCTGTCGACAGCTCCGAGGGTTTTCACGAGAGTGGTCCTTGCGGTGACAGCGTTTCTCAGAAAAGAGAACGTGGCGCTACACACCTACATAGACGACTGGCTGCTCAAGGCAGACTCGGCAGCCAGGTTGAACGTGGATACTGCTCTGACTCTGAAGTTACTTTCAGATCTAGGCTGGATAGTCAACGAGGAGAAATCCGAGTTGACGCCCACTCAACATTTCGTTTATTTGGGGATGCGATTCGACCTCGAGCAGGGCAGGGTTTACCCGTCAGAGCCCAGAGTGGTGTCTCTGTTAGCCATCCTCAGGAGTTTTCGAGTGGGAAACCACATTCAGGCGAGGCGGTTCCTTCAGATGCTGGGCATGATGGTCTCCATGGAGCAGGTTATCCCGTACGCTGCTCTAATGCGAAGGCCTATCCAGTTGTATCTGATGTCTCTGTGGAAACAGAGAACAGAACCCCTGTCAAAACTGGTGCCAGTTTTGGAGCCGATAATATCGCATCTTCTCTGGTGGAAACAGCGTCAGAATCTCCTATTAGGGGTTTCGCTGCACCTACCCCACCCCCAGCTGTCCGTCTACACGGATGCATCGCTGGAAGGGTGGGGTGCCTGCCTGGGAGAACACCAGGTCTCGGGCACATGGACTCTCCCGGAGAGTCAGCTGCATATCAATCTGTTGGAAATGATGGCAGTGGAACTGGCGTTGGAAGAGTTCCTTCCGATGATCAGGGGCAAGGTGATATTGATACGGTCGGACAATTCGACAGTAGTATCATATATAAATCGCCAAAGCGGGACCAGGTCGCCCACCCTGTGCATCAGGGTGTGGCACTTGATTCAATGGTGCAGGAATTACTCGGTTGTTTTGAAAGCAGCTCATATTCCTGGCCGATTGAACATTCTGGCGGATGCTTTGTCTCGCAGACAGAGAATCTTGCCAACAGAATGGTCCCTCAACCCTCCGGTTCTGCGACGGATCTTCGAGCATTGGGGCAAACCCAACGTGGACTTGTTCGCCACAAAGGAAAATGCTCAAATCATGACATATGTCTCGCCGATTCCAGATCCAAATGCCGTCGATACAGACGCTCTGGCGATAAGCTGGAGAGGGATGCACGCTTACGCGTACCCACCCACCATTCTTCTACCGAAGGTATTGGTGAAGGTCAGGGAGGAACCGTGTCTCGTCCTGCTAATAGCGCCGTATTGGCCGAGCAGGGCGTGGTTCACGGATCTTCTAGATCTGCTGGTGGAAAATCCTGTGCAGTTGCCCGAGATTCCGAACATAATCTCCCAGGCCAAGGGACGCTTCCTACACGAGCATCCCGAAATGTTCAAATTGACTGCGTGGATGTTGTCAAACAACGTTCCACGTCGGAAGGCTTTTCTCGACAGGCTGCTGATTTCATCGCGGCTGCGAGAAGGAGGTCAACCTTCAAGTCATATAACAACAAGGTTAACAGATTTGCAGACTGGTGTGAAGAAAAGGGTATTGATACCTTTCAATCCACTATTCAGCAAATAGCAGACTTTCTCTGTGAGCTGTTCTTTTCAGGACTAGCTCCCGTCACAGTTGCTGGATACAAGTCAGCTTTGGCATCAGTTATCCCTTGTCTAGCCAACAGGGATAGTCCAGAGGTGGCCCAGTTAAATGTGATGTTGAAGGGAATGAGCAATCTCCGCCCGAGACAACCGGTAGTCATTCCAGCCTGGAATCTATCTTTAGTGCTTAATGTACTGGCCAAGCACCCTTTCGAACCGTTGCATTCGGCTAGTCTAAAGCATTTGACTCTAAAGGCGGTCTTTCTATTGGCAGCTTCCTCAGCTAGAAGGCGCAGTGAGATCCATGCGCTTTCGGCAGAGAGGAACCGATTTATTGTTTCTGGAGAAGGTCTTAGTCTTCTGCCAAGAGCAGAATTTATGTCAAAGAACCAATCTTTGAGATATCCCGGCAAACCGATCATTATACCGAAGTTAACTAGGTTTGATCGTGATGCCAGTGTCTGGTGCCCTGTCCGTGCTGTGACTAAGTACAAGAAACGGACTGACTCGTTACGGTCGAACGATAGACATCTGTGGATCTGCCATAAAAAGCCTTATGGCGCCGCATCCATGGATACTATCTCTCGTTGGGTGGTCGAATGCATTCAGACTACTCACGAGATGGCGACTGGGCACCAGGTGCAGGGCGTAAGGGCACACGATGTCAGAGGAATAGCCGCCTCGACCGCCCTTTACAATGGTGTTCCGTTAGAGGACATCATGGCCGTTGCACAATGGCACTGTGAGTCCTCATTTACAGATTACTATATGAGGGATGTGTCAGACTCAGCCAATCCACTCGCTTTAGCTGTTTTGAAACGATAGTTAGTGACCACACTGCTTTTCCCCTTTTTTCACTTTGGTAAGAAAAGAACCTAAAGCAGGCATGGTCAGGCGAGAGGATGTCAACCAGATTGTGTCACTGATGGCCGAACCGGTGAATGGTTGGAGGCGGTACGTCTGAAGTCCTGTTATCATAAGGTAATTCAATAAGTGAGAGTTTTTTGTATTATGTATATGTATCATGTTCATTCATTTTATATATTCATGCTCATTCCCAGGCTAATACATGGAATATGCAGGGAGTAGTTAACCCTCTTGGCATATTGGTGTTTTCAGGCGAGATACATGTTCGTTAGTTCTCTCCCTTTTCTTAGGAGGAAAAAGGGGGGGGGGGGCTGTGACGCGAATGTGATTCGGTTCCGTGAACTAGACGGTCCTTTTAGGTCTCCGTTAGTCAAGTTTGAAGTCTAAAATCTTTCTCCAAGGGGCAAAATTAGCATTTATGGCTTGCCCCTTCCCACCAGGTTACTGATCAAATCTGGTGTATATCAGAAGTAACAGAATGGTGAGTATTGATCGAAGGAGAATGCAGGAAATGTCAATTTCCCTTTCTCCGAGATCTAACAATACTCACCATTCTGTTACGGACCCAGCCTCCCAGCCCCACGGAGGCAAGCCATAGTTTTCTCTTGTTTGGTGGCTATGCAAACAATATGAGCTCTATGGTAAACGGGTACTCGGCAGTTGGGAGCCGAGTACCCGGTTCCCAGGAGTCGGTAAAGCTTTCTAAGTCTATAATCCTAGAGCCGCTGTCAGGGCCAGCTGTATATCAGAAGTAACAGAATGGTGAGTATTGTTAGATCTCGGAGAAAGGGAAATTGACATTTCCTGCAGTCTTTGTGGCATGTTCCAACTGTCAATGGATGGACCCAATGTCAATTGGAAGACATATGATATCCTTTCAAAGGGCATAGAGTATGAAACTCAGAAGTGGATGATAAATATTGGTAGCTGTGTTAAAACTGTTTACTAGTTTAATTATGAAATTTACTTATGCATTGTTTTCTCATGTTTAACTGTGATATGATGTACAAAATAGAACCAATTAAAAGCCTCAAATGTTAAAAATAAATTTTTTTGAGTTGTTTTTTTCCCCAAATGTCCACTATTAAAATGTCTTTAAATGACTATGGAAAATTTTTAATTTGGTCTGGAAAAGGTATGGAAAAATATTCTCCCCAAGGTGTGGGAACCCTGAATTTCATCATGTTTGTAAATAACATATAATTTGTTCTATTGACATTTAGTGATAGTTTATTTATTGAAAACCAATTCGTAATTTCTTCCATTTCATTATTTACTTTGGCATATAACCTATCTATATTCTCATCGCAGCAAAAAGCATTGGTGTAATCAGCAAATAGTATTAGTGACATGTGCTTACAGAGGTTTGGTAAGTCATTCATATATAGAAGGAACAGCCGGGGCCAAGAATAGATGCCTGAGGAACACCACAAGTTAGTTTTCTGGTTTTAGAGCATGTTGCATTAAATTGTACGCATTGAGTTCTTTCACTTAGATAGCTCTGAAACCAGTCGAGTGCACATCCTCGTATACCATAATAGGCAAGTTTATCTAATAGGATTTGATGGTTAATTGTGTCAAAAGCCTTCGAAAGGGGCAAGAAATGCCTATTATGCTTTGGTTTTTTTCTAACGATTTGATAATTTTTTCTGTCATTTCCACTATTGCAAGCATTGTTGAGTGTTTTCCACGGAATCCATATTGCGATTTATATAAAATAGATTTTTTTATCCAGATAGTTTATCAGTCTATTATACATTAAGCGTTCTAGCAGTTTTGAGAAAAGTGGAAGTATGGAAACTGGTCTGTAATTTGAAAAGTTAGTAGAATCCTTGGCTTTGTATATTGGTCTAACACGTGCTATTTTTAGTTTTGCTGGGAAGATACCTTGCACTAAGGACAGATTGCAGATGTGGCTGAGTGGGATAAGCATATCTTCTGCACAGGTTTTAAATACACGCCACTTAAAGCCATCGATGCCGGCACTGTTTGTTAGGTTGAATGTGTTTAAGATGTTAGGAATTTCTTCTCTGTTAGTAGGGTGGCTAAAGAAAGATGACGGATAGCTGCCTGTGAGCTAGTCGGTAAATTCACTTTTAGATGTTTTTTGTCTTATTTAAAAGTGATTTGATAATTCTCCATGTCTCTTTCATGTAATTTTTTGACTGCTCAAATTTACTATGGTAATATGTTTTCTTGGCGGTTTTTATTATTTGATCTAATTTATTTCGGTATTTTTTTAATACGGTTTCGTTAAGCTTTGTTTGACACTTAATGAATGTCAAGTAGAGTTGATGTTTTTTGTGGCAGGCAGCTATAAGTCCATTCGTGAGCCATGGCTTAGTAGGGTTGTGCTTATACCGTTTCTTTTCTTTCATGGGGAAGCTGTGCTCAAATAATGTTGTACAGATATCATGGAATTTGTTGTAGGCATGTTCACAAGAATGTGTGTCTATTATTGTACACCAGTCAACCTCTGACATGGACCTTTTGAAATTTTCAATATTGACCTGTGAGTAATCTCTGCATTCAAACTTTTCACGCTCAAATTGTTTTTGAAATGTTTGTTGTTTTTCTAATAAAAATATTGGTAGATGATCTGATATGTGAGCTACAAAAATTTCGACCTGGGTTTTGTTAATGTTCTGATTAATGTTATTGCAGAATATGTTGTCGATGACAGTGGCCGTAGATTCGGTTAATCTAGTTGGTTTGGTTATTGTCGGATAGTAAAAGTAAGTATTTAACAGGTTGATTCTTTTGTTTGACAACAGTTCTGTATCTTCAGATCAATATTGAAATCACCCATGAGGTAGGTCGTCTTGTCTTCGGCTTGAATTATATCTAGAATTTTGCCTAGTGATTCGATGAATTTGTTAGTCACTGCCGGTAGGCCTATAAATTGTACCAATGATTTTGTTTTTGCCTTTTTGTATTGGAATTTCGATGACTATTGTCTCAATGTGTTCTTCGGTTATGGAGAGGTTTTCACGCTCAATGTACTGAATGTTATCCTTTATGTACATGCCTACACACACACACACACACACACACACACACCCCCACCATCCTTGTCAATATTGTTAGTTCGGTTTTTTTCAATAAATATATAATTATTTTTGTCAACAAGGTTAGTGGGTGAATCTATTTTTATCCATGTCTCCGTAATTCCAATAATCCCAAACTCATATCTAGAAAATTGTGTAGCTTGTCATTGTTCTTCAGTAGTGAGCGGGTGTTGGCATGAATACGTGAGAGTGTAATGTTTTCTTTATTTTCTATTATGCCATCATTAAATTTACTTAGCAGTGTGTAGTCACAGTTTTGTGATGGTATGTTTAGATCATTTCTAGCATCGTTTGAATTAATTTCACGGTAGTTATTAGTATTTAGTTTAAATGGGTTTAAAATGAGGTCTTGGATATGCTCTGTATAATTGTAATTTACATGTGGGTTGGTGATTACGAGCATGTAATCAGCGTTGGCTTTGATGTTGTTATATGGAAAGAATGATGTGTTGCAGTAAATAGTCAAATGAGTTTAGTTCAGAACATCCCAGGTGAACCCACTTATTACACAAGTCACATAGTAATGCCTTCTGGTTAATTTTAACAGATTTTTTACAAGTAGAGCAGGGGAATTTAGTGGGCATTAGGCTGTGGGAAGGGATGGGATATTAGGATGGAGAGAATTGGCGGAATGGCTACTTGATGATTTTCTTATCCTGGCAATGGCTGTTGTTTGTTGTTCTGTTCCACGTAACAGAAGCAAGGAAAAATTAGGAGAAATCAAAACACAAAAAAAGAAATTTCAACTGGTATGCAGAAAAAGTTTAAAAAAATAAAATTAAAGAATAGGCAAGGTGAGCTAAATTTAGGCATTGCATGCAAAAAATAAGCATAGCACGCATGCGCCATAACAAAGCAGAATAAAACAGAGCAAAGCATTTAATAAAATTACAATCATAAGCAGTGATGTGCATATTCAAATGCATTAATTATAATATTGATATAACAGCAATTAGCATAATAGTATTAATTCAGATATCATGCTGATGTATCTCAGGACAATACAAGAAAAGATAATCTACTGACAATATTGGTAAACAAGTGGATCTAAAATAATAGTCTACTTCCCTTTCGCTACCAGATGCTTGCGAAAGCAGATACTTTATGACTTAAGCTGTTGGATATTTGAAGCTAATCTGACTGGAAGCTGCCTAAGGCGGAATTGGCTTCCAGAGTCAATTAACCCTCGAAGACATCCGACAGTTTTCCTACATGGTTGTGTTGAAAATGGGATATAGGCGATTCATCAGGGTTAAAAAGAACTAGACAAACTTATTTATAGGGCCATGTTGATTAATAATGTTGGTTACTTGAAATTGAATCACTGGTAAACATGGTGGGCGGAATTGATTATGTGTGGGTAGCTGTGGGATTATTGATGCATTTAGGTAGTTTTGCAGTTGATGTGAATAAGCATCAGAATATGATAATGTTCTATAAGACAAGGATGTGTGTACAAATGAAAATGAAAATAAGCATCAGAATAGAATAATGTTATATAAAACAAGGATGTGGGTACAAATGAAAATGAAAATAAGCATCAGAATATGATAATGTTCTATAAAACAAGGATGTGTGTACAAATGAAAATGAAAATAAGCATCAGAATAGAATAATGTTCTATAAAACAAGGATGTGGGTACAAATGAAAATAAGCATCAGAATATGATAATGTTCTATAAAACAAGGATGTGGGTACGAATGAAAATAAGCATCAGAATAGAATAATGTTCTATAAGACAAGGATGTGGGTACAAATGAAAATGAAAATAAGCATAAGCAGAATAGGATAATGTTCTATAAAACAAGGATGTGGGTACAAATGACAATAAACATAAGCAGAATAGGATAATGTTCTATAAAACAAGGATGTGGGTACAAATGAAAATAAGCATCAGAATAGGATAATGTTCTATAAGACAAGGATGTGAGTACAAATGAAAATCAAAATAAGCATCAGAATAGAATAATGTTCTATAAAACAAGGATGTGTGTACAAATGAAAATGAAAATAAGCATAAGCAGAATAGGATAATGTTCTATAAAACAAGGATGTGGGTACAAATGAAAATAAGCATCAGAATAGGATAATGTTCTATAAGACAAGGATGTGGGTACAAATGAAAATGAAAATAAGCATCAGAATAGAATAATGTTATATAAAACAAGGATGTGGGTACAAATGAAAATGAAAATAAGCATCAGAATAGAATAATGTTCTATAAAACAAGGATGTGAGTACAAATGAAAATGAAAATAAGCATCAGAATAGAATAATGTTCTATAAAACAAGGATGTGGGTACAAATGAAAATGAAAATAAGCATAAGCAGAATAGGATAATGTTCTATAAAACAAGGATGTGGGTACAAATGAAAATGAAAATAAGCATAAGCAGAATAGGATAATGTTCTATAAAACAAGGATGTGGGTAAAAATGAAAATAAGCATCAGAATAGGATAATGTTCTATAAGACAAGGATTTGCCAGAGTTATCTCCCTTGAAAGATTAAAATTCATCAAAATTATCTTTTCCAGGCCAAATCTCGAAGAGTTTTGAACCCACACTCACAAATTTTTTTTCAAAAGATGTGGTACATATAGCCGAAGTGTCATGATCTTGTTTTGGTATGATCCGCCCATATTCGCAGAAGTTATGATCCAAATCTCGAAGAGTTTTGAACCCATACTCACAAATTTTTTTTCAAAAGATATGTTACATATAGCCGAAGTGTCATGATTTTTTTTGGCATGATCCGCCAATATTCACAGGAGTCATGATTTCATTTCGGCAAAATCCTCATATATTCGCAGGAGTTATCTCCTTTGAATGATTAAAATTCATCCAAATTTTCTTTTCCTGGCCAGATCTCGAAGAGTTTTGAACCAGCACTCGCAATATTTTCCCCGGTAGATGTGTTAGGTATAGACGAAGTCTCATGATTTTGTTTCGTCAAAATCCGCCCATATTCGCCAGAGTTATTATCCTTGAAAAAAATTGCCTTGTAATTGTTATGATCAATGCAGCTGTGAAGACTTTTAGTGATGTCTTTGCCGTGAACTCCAAACATGTACTTAATAGAAATCACACACACACACACACCCCTTTCTCAGAGAATTATCAAAGACTTACTGTTCATATTTAGCATTCCCCAAACAAGTATGCCTGTGGGTGTATGTTGAGTTTCACTAAAACTTGTTATAAGTTGGTTTGACCGTATGACCCACAGATGGTTTGTCTTTTCGTCTTGTTGCAACTCTTCATTTTCAGTTCCTTTCCTGTCTCAACTTTTTTAGTTTTCTCTGCTGTGGGATTAGGTCTGGTGGCACAACAATTTTGGTCTGTGTCTCCTGCTGTGCGCAGGAGTTTGCTGTTTTTTAGCACCGAAGATCTCTGTTTTGTTTGGCATTTGAACTCTGCGTGGGCGAGTAACATTTGCATCACCAGACGTAGTACCTATGCGTCTAAGATCCTTAATCTCTGTAATGGGTGTGTTTAGGTGCTTTGCACATAGTTTTTTGACAGAAACAGTGTCAGTCTTCCTCTGTTCCCGGCCTGATAGTGCAGGACTTTCAGGGAGATTGAAGAACATAAGTTTGTCCTGTCTGACTTGACGATCGCTAATCTCCTGTATTACCGCTTCTGGTTGGATAGGATTTTGTATGATGTTCCTGTTATTTGTGACTCCAAGTTCTACAACCGTTTGGTTAAGTACATCAACTCTATCTTCAAGGAAATGATGTTTAGAGTCTAATGAGCCAAGAGTTTTTTTCCAATAAGTCTGGTCGCTTATTTAGTACAAGGATAAGACTCATGATTTTCTTGAGGAAAATTGTACTACGGCCAATATTATTGTTGTGCCATATAAACAATCTAGCTGACTCTGTCTGATCACAGGTGCGACTGTTTGCCGATGATTGCCTTTTATACAGAGAAATCCGATTACCACGGGACCACATCACCCTCCAGGAAGACCTTGAACGACTTGGGAAGTGGGATGAAATGTGGGAATGAGGTTTAATGCGAAGAAATGTCAGATCCTTCGTATTCTGAATAAATCAACCCATCTATACTCCCTGGACAATCATATATTAGAACAGGTTAACCATAGTCCCTACTTAGGCGTCACACTTTCAGAAGACTAAATGGAGACCGCGTGTCAACAATGTTGCAAAAAAGGCCAGCTCAACACTCGGTTTCTTTCGCCGCAGTCTGCAATTCTGTCCCCCTGCATGTAAGAAAACTGCATATTATTTACTAGTTAGATCAAGCATGGAATATGGCTCTGCAGTGTGGGTCAAATACCTCCAATCAGACATCGATAACCTAGAGTGTATACAAAGGCGTGCAGTGCAGTCCGCTTCATCTGCAACAATTAATTACATCACATGACCCGGAATGCATTACCAGAATGATGACCAATATCGATGTTCGACCCCTACAAAAAGAAAGGAAATGCGACAGTTTTTCAAGGTGGCCGAGGGGCTCATGCCCACTCTTTCAACAGACCAGTATCTTACACTGATCCGTGCAAAAAGATTGATTAAACCCAAGAACTTTTGAAACTAAAAACACAGTAGACTACAACAGCTGGTGCTTCAAAACATATGAGAATAAAACAGATGTATACAAACATTCATTCTTTGTGCAGACTACAGTAGATTGGAACCAGCTGGAGGATTCTGTTGTCTGTACATCATCAGGGGAGGACTTTCAATCTAGATTCCAGGCTACAAACCCATAGGCAGGACTAATGATGTAAGTCGGAAAATCTTCCGGAAAGTTACCCAGACATTTTTCCCCAGAAAATTTTTCCAGTTTTTTTTCCGGAAACATCATTCCCATCTCATTGCATAAATTGTATTATTTATTCTTAGAATTATTTTTAATGCAACACTAATTAATAGAACAAGAGCTCCGCAAACGACGCATAATACCCCGCCATGATGACAAACCAATGAATGAGAGCTATCAGAAAATATTTATTTCTTCATCAGACCAGTCATCCTTATCAAGGGTCAAAGCGATCCGCGTTAAACGGTCAAGGAGTTATCATCTGGAAACCAATTTTCAAGATGGTGGCTGGCGGCCATCTTGAATTTCAGATCATTGTCAATTTCAATAGGTTTCTTCTCCACACTTAGTCCAACCACCCTATGACGTTTCAAAGCGATCCGATAAACAGTAACGAGTTATCATCTGGAAACCAATTTTCAAGATGGCTGGCACCCATCTTGGATTGCGGATCATTGTCGATTTTGAAAGGTTTCTTCCTCAGACCTAGTCCAACCACTATGAAGTTTCAAAGCGATCCGATAAACGGTAACGGAGTTATCATCCGGAAACCAATTTTCAAGATGGCCACCGGTGGCTGGCGTCCATCTTGGATTTCGGATCAACGTCGATTTCGATAGCTTTCTTCCCAAGACCTAGTCCAACCACGCTATGAAGTTTCAATGCGATCCGACAAACGGTAACAGTTATCATCCGGAAACCACTCAGCCACCCGCATTCCCACCCGCACGGCGCCATTACACAATACCATGCCAAATTTTTTGGCGGGGTATAAAAAGTGCAGTCAGCACCAGCAACATGTTTTATGTTAATACTAATGCTCCAATGAGTCCAATACTTGTTGGGGATTAAACGATTTGATCATATTGAATTGAAGAACCAGGTGTAACCTACTTTTGTTACATTGCATATGATTAAACCTAACAATGCATGTATATACCAAGGTTGATAAATTAATATTCTGTTGAATATTTTGAAACTAATTTGATTGGGAGTTTCCAGTCAAATTAGTTTCAAAATATTCAATGCCACAGTTTGCCTCTATCCTTGTCTTGAAATTCAGTTTTCTGGGACTGTAGCATTAAAAGCTTAATAATGCTTACAGGGACTACGTGTAAGACAGCAACAACTTTCAGCAACCTTGTTTCCGAAATGCACAGTGACACCAGTCTTCTACCAGTTCTTTAAAACTGAATTTTTGGCGACCAGCTTTCATTCCAGCAGCTCTTTAACCATTTATATTTTTCACTAAATATTTTGTAATTTGATATAGGCCTATGCATAATGCACATGATGTCGTTTGTTTACTGATTTGAAAAGTATAATTCTAATTAAGTATTTAACTTGTTTCCTTTTAACAAAAACGAAAAACTACATCTAAGACATAAGTGGAAAATTTTCCGCAAAATATTTTTTCGGAAAATTAACATCATTAGGCAGGACACTCTCAAACCCATTGATTGACTCTACATGTATATCAAGATCAAAACATATTCGATATAGACGAAGTCTCGTGATTTCGCTTCTTCCCTAACCCTAGCCCTTGGGACTCTGAGGGCATAATTTTCAAAGTGGCTTCAAATGTGGACGCAACTGAGCAGATGTTGTTTGGGCTCTAGGGCTTCATGATATACCGATATTGTATCGAATACCAGTATCATAGCCATACTGTTAGTCATACTGATATGATTTTGCTGATACCGAAATGTCGAGATATAACATAAAGCTGGTATGATATTCTGTTTAGACAGATAATCTGCTTTCCATAAAGCAAAATTCAATAGTGTATCTGTCCAATCAGATAAGTGACTGCTCTTTGTATAGGAAAATGATATTTTACATGTATTTAGCGACCACACTTAACATCTTCTTATATATCCTAATCTGTCAAATTGTTGTTTGGAGGCTAAAGAAATTTATAAATTAACGATTACTGCACTTCTCGCAAAAAAAATAGATTAAAGCTTATTTTAATTGACCTCATAGGACAGGGGATGGTTTAAAATGTCTAAAAAATATCTTCTTGCGCTAATATTTTATAATTTGGCCCGTTGTTTGCTAGAAAATCACAATTTCAAATGACTATTTGTCTTCATAATATTTTATCTGAAATTTGCAATTACTACAGCCTGGTTAGTTAGAGATTTCCCGGAATTGTATAACTTTGTAGTGACCACCAAACGGCCCAAGTAAAGAGGAACCGACGATATGAGAAAAACTTCTCAATCCCTACGAGCTCTATTCCTTTCTTTTGTTGGCGAGTTGCTAGATATCGATCGATACAAGCTACTCTAATGGAAGCGAGCGTAGGACTATGTATTCTCAGCATAAATGGTGGTCTGTTTAGTAAGTGGCTCAGTTGTATGCCTGCGCGGAGATTTCCATGATTCCTGGGTCCCATTACAAATTCGTCCTATAATATAGCACAGGTTTTCTTGGAATGATTATTTATTATTTTGGCGTATATCAATACAAGTAGCCTGGAAATTTAGTAAAGCATAGGTTTACATCCATTATCCAACGTTTTTGACTCATAACACTGATATTTGTCAGTCAAATGTTGACAGTTTAGCTGTTCGCAGTCTCATTACATGTAGGTGAGTTTATTTGAGGTGAGATGGTCACTGGTTATCTCGCGATCTCCACGCAGGTGTGTCTATGGAGGTGACTGAAATAGGTGTAATTTTGTGGCAAATTCTAATCATTTGTAGGGCCAATTTTGGGGTCATTTAAGCTGTTTTGGGATATGATTTAACTGAAGACAGTTATAATTTAGCGTTTAATATCAGGATTCGTGTAATTTCTTGCTTTTATTGTGGAAATTTGTAACGTTCAGCAACTATTTCAGGAGGGCTGATATACGTTGAATATGTTATCACACACCCCAAACTTCACTCTATTTTGCCCATCGCAATAATAACGATATTAAAGGTATACCAGTATGGAAATTGATATCGATACCAGTATTCATTTTTCCAATACCGTGAAGCCCTAATGGGCTCAGCGCAAGCTTGTGTGAGTAGTCATGTCCAAGCACTGGGATTTCCACAAAATAGGCATTGAAATGCCACGAGCCCTCGACACAATTAGACGCACAAAGATCCTACATATAGATGTAATACGCCAGGCCAGTTGCAATGAAGATGAGCTACGACGAGTGAGACTACTGCTTGCAGACACCAAGCTGAGAGTACGAGTCAAGTCAGTGAAGTCTGTAGAGTTTGAGGCATCAATCTGCTCCCCACAGTAAGATGGTCTGTCTCAGGTGCTTTTCACAGGTTACCTTGCTTCTGCATTGAAATCCATGAGGGAAAGTTTCACAAGACCAAACCCCCGGTGTCAATACTGGGTATGCCGCTAGAGGTGACAGAAATAGAAACCCCTTGGCGAACTTCTCCCAATAGCTGCAAGCAAACTAAAAATTGAGAATCATCAAGAATGAATCCAAATCAGAGTTCACCCACATATACCTATCTACAAAGCATGAAACTAAAGAAAATGATGATCAACTTCATGGCATGGAACCATGGAGGATAAGTATAATCGTGGGCTCACTGTTTTGCAGTGCTGTTGACATTGCTAAACGCTGCATCATGCGGAACATAGCTTTCCAGTCCTTCTGGAAGTTATGGATTCGTAGATCAAAGAAGCCCTTGATTAAAAGGCTACGTTTATACAATGCAACGTGAAATACAAAGAATGACACTCCTTAAACACGACTCCATTTAAATGAATACAAATCTATATCTTCCAGATTCTTCAATTTCATCAGCAGAAACACTTTAGAAACTTGACAACAAGGATATGGACTACCGCAGTAATTACTGAAGCTTATACGCACGTGTATTAAAAACCTCGCCGATGCCCAATGAAACAATTAACAATGACTTATCCTAGTTTACTCTGTCTACTGCTCTGATTCGCAGCGAGGACATAGCTGTGTATCCCGGTCTTTATGCTCCAGTGTTGTTCTCAGTTTAACATAATCTCCTCTATCATAAACTAGTTTCTGTGCCCTTGTTGAATTGTCTTGTAGGTAGCATCTTAGTGTGAAATTCAGGGTCGTATGATGACTTACCTAGGGGAGGTATATGTTTGATTGAAACCTCTACCATGCTTTCTTCATTTCTCAGGACTAGGTCCAGTATGTTAGGTTGTTGACTTTCTCCCGAACCGCTGAAGGGATAGACCTGAAATTTGGGAAATATGCTTCCAAGATTCATTTAACTTTGCTCAAGGGAAGTTTGTACGTTAAAAAACATGGCCGCCATCAACCAATCAAGATTTAGCGTTTGTTGGTCATATTGGCTTTTTTGTATTTGATGTATTTTGATGGCGAAAATTGCATTATATATGCTTATCAGTGTGGCGAGTTCAAATATGCCACTTTCGAGACTGTCGGATAAACGGTTTGGCTGCCATCTTGGTTTGTTTTCCCGCCATCGGCTCCCATAGTAAAGCAATGGGCCCATAGTAAAGCAATGGGGAATTCTTTAAACGACTTCTCTAGAACCACTGGGCCAATTTCAATTATATTTTGGAGGAAGCATTCATAGGGCATAGAGATCTAAGTTTGTTCAAACGAAGCGGATCGGTCAAACTCCAAGATGGCCCCTGGCCAAAATGGCTGATTTTTAGAAACACTAAAAAATCTTCTTCTCCAAAACCGCTGGAGGAATTAATTCAAAACTCAACACATCATCTGTGGCAACGGTAGACCCAAGTTTGTTCAAGGTATACTGATTGGCCGATTTGCTTGGCGACCATCTTGGATGACCTAGTTTTCGTGAAAACGACTTCTTTCGAACCGCTGAAGGGATAGAGCTGAAATTTTGTAAATATGCTTAGGGACCAAGGGCCTTTCAAGTTTGTTCAAGGGAAGTTTGTTCGTTAAAAAATTTGGCCGCCATCAACCAATCAAAATTTAGCGTTTCTTGGTCATATTGGCTTTTTTGTATTTGATGTATTTTGATGGCGAAAATTGCTTTATATATTCTTATCAGTGTGGCCAGTTCAAATATCCCACTTTCGAGACTGTCGGATAAATGGTTTTCCTGCCATCTTGGTTTGTTTTCCCGTCATAGTCTCCCATAGTAAAGCAATGGGGAATTCTTTAAACGACTTCTTCTCAAGAACCACGGGGCCGATTTCAATTATATTTGGGGAGGAAGCATTCAAAGGGCATAGAGATCTAAGTTTGTTCAAACGAAGCAGATCGGTCAAAATCCAAAATGGCCGATTTTCAGACACTAAAAAATCTTCTCCGAAATCGCAAGAGGAATTGATTCAATACTCATAACACATCATCTATGGCAAGGTTAGACCCCAAGTTTATTCAAGCCAACCTTATTGGCCTATTTGCTTGGCGGCCATCTTGGATGACATGGTTTTCCCGAAAACGACTTATCCCGAACCGCTGAAGGGATAGAGCTGAAATTTATTAAATTTGCTTAGAGACCGAGGGCCATTCAAATTTGTTCAAAGGAATTTCGTATGTTAAAAAACATGGCCGGCATCAATCAATCAAAATTTAGCATTTGTTGGTCATATAGGGTTTTTTGTATTTGGTGTATTTTAATGGCAAAAATTGCTCTATATATGCTTATCAGGGTGCCGAGTTCAAATATGCCACTTTTGAGACTGTCGGATAAATGGTTTGGCTACCATCTTCTTTTGTTTTCCCGCCATAGGCTCCTATAGTAAAACAATGGGAATTCTTTAAACAACTTCTTCTCAAGAACCACTGGGCCGATTTCAATCATATTTGGCAGAAAATATCCATAGGGCATAGAGATCTAATTTTGTTCAAACGAAGCGGATCGGTCAAAATCCAAGCTGGCCACTGGCCAAAATGGCCAATTTTTGGAACCACTAAAAAATCTCCGAAACCGCTGGAGGAATTGATTCAAAACTCATAGCACATCATCTATGGCAACGTTAGACCCAAGTTTATTCAAGGCAACCTGATTGGCCTATTTGCTTGGCGGCCATCTTGGATGACTTAGTTTTTGCGAAAATGACTTCTCCCGAACCGCTGAAGGGATAGCGCTGAAATTTGGTAAATATGCTTAGGGCCCTAGAGCCATTCAAATTTGTTCAAAGGAAGTTCGTATATTAAAAAACATGGCCGGCATCAACCAATCAAAATTTTGTTTTTTGTCATATTGGCTTTTTTGTATTTGATGTATTTTGATAGCAAAAATTGGTGTAATATGCTTATCAGGGTGGCGAGTTCAAATATGCCACTTTCGAGACTGTTGGATAAACGGTTTGACTGCCATCTTGGTTTGCTTTCCTGCCATAGGCTCCCATAGTAAAGCAATGGACCATAGTAAAGCAATGGGGAATTCTTTAAACGACTTCTCAAGAACCACTGGGCCGATTTCAATTATATTTGGCAGAATGCAGTCTTGGGGCATAGAGGTCTATGTTTGTTCAAACGAAGGTGATTGGCTAAAATCCAAGATGGCCACCGGCTAAACCAGCCAATTTTTAGAAATGTCTTTAAAAATCTCCGAAACGGTATAGGGGTTGATTCAAAACTCATGAAACATCATCTAATGCAGGAGGAGAACCAATTTGTTCAAGAGAACCTGATTGGTCCATTGGCTTGGCAGCCATCTTGGATGACCTAGTTTTCGCGAAAACAACTTCGTATCCAAAATCGTTGAACTGATTGGGCTGAAATTTGGGATATATGATAAGGGACTAAGGGCCGTTAAGTTTTGTTCAAAAGTAGTTGATACATAAAGAAACATGGCTTCTGTTTTCTTGTTATAATTCTGCTTAACTCTGTAGGGTTCTACTTATTGTTGATGACCTTTCCGGTTGAAATGCAGGTGAGGGATACAGGCCCCTTGGGCCTCTTGTTAGCTTGAAGGGCCAAGTAAGCTTATGCCATTATGACCGTCCATCGTCCATTCATCCATCCATCAACTTTTGCTTTAAAACACTACTCATTAACAACTTGGCCGATTTCAAAATGTACCGGAAATTGTCAAATTGCTTCAGAGTTCTTCTTACTGTTCTGAACGATTTTAACCCAATTTGGCTGAAAGGATCCTATGGTCATAGGCTCTAGAACCTCCATTTGGAATTTTGAGACATCACTTTTTTGGCTGACATCTTAGATTTGATGAAAAATGTACCAGAAATTGTCAAATTGCTTCTCCCTACCATTCTGAGTGATTTCAACCAAATTTGGCTTAAAGAATCCTGTGGTGATGGGCTCTAGAACTTCCATTCAGAATTTTGATTTGTCAATTTTTTGGGGGTTGAAAATTTACTGGAAATGGTCAAAATTCTACTCCTCCATAGCTGCTTGACATACTTCAACCAAATTTGATTAGATTGATTCTATGGTGGTAGGCTCCAGAACATCCATTCAGAATTTTGATTGAGCTATTTTTTGGGTGAAAATCTGAGATTTTATGACAAATTTACAGGAAATTGTCAAATTTACAGGAAATTGTCAAATTTACTGAAAATTGTCAAATTTACTGGATATTGTCAAATTTACTGGAAATTGTCAAATTACTTCTTCTGCTTGTCAACTTACATGTAACTGATTTCAAGAAAATAAGGCCAAAAGGATCCTATGATCATAGGCTCTAGAACTTGCATTCAGAATTTGGATTCATCAGATTTTTTTGGGTAAAAAACTTAGATTTTATTACAAATTTACTGGAAATAGTCAAATTGCTTCTTCTCCGTACTACTTTGAGCAATTTCAACCAAACTTGGCTAAAATGATCCTATGATCATAGGCGCCAGAATTTCCATTCAGCATTTTGAATGAACTTTCTTTTTCCATCTTGTTTAATGTAACGAATCTGTGTATATTTAAATTCAAATGCTAATGGGCCAGGTGAGTATCACAGACCCTTGGGCCTCATGTTGTTCTACTGGTTGGAGATCTGTACAAACATCCACATATTTACAATGGTGTAACTGCCCTGTCTTGATGTTTTAATTATTGGGATGAATTTGTATATGGGTGAAATGTCCTATATATACACGTATGCCTGTGTATAGTACATTTGAAGCTAATCACGAATTTGAAAAAGATTTTGGGAGAGGGTGGAAAAATGTCGGCATTGGCGTCCTCTCTGGTTACGGATTTTTTAAATGACATTTGCACGCCTAAGGGTTCATCCAATTTTTTTTAAAAATTCACAGATGTGTTCTATACCATGCTTAGGACTAGTTTACATCAAAACTATATCGATTTTTGAAATTTTTATTTATTTTTTTCAAGTTTTAACGCTGACAATTTTTTAGTCCAGCTTAATGTTAATCCTATGGTTACGGTTTTTAAAAATGACATTTGCAATTTTGCACCCACTTCTTTCAAAATCTTTCAACTTCGTGAGGTGTCATCTGGTGGGTTTTTTTAAATACGATGCTTAGGACTAGTTTACATCCAAACTATATCGATTTTTTAAATTTTTCTTTATATTTTTCAAGTTTTAGCTTTGAATAATTTTTGTGTCCAGCTTAATGTTAAACCTACATGTATGGTTACGGTATTTTTCTAATAACATTTGCTGCATTGCAACAAGGGGTCATCAGATTTTTAAACACCCATAACAGATGTGATCAATACCATGCTTAGGACTTGTCCATATGAAAAAGAAATTGAATTTCAAATTTAAAAAAAAAAATTTCTTTGAACTTTAATTATTGTAGGCCTATTTTGTATCCAATTTATACTCATAGTTTCTTGGTTAAGCTTTTTTAAAATGACATTTGCACCCACAAGGGGTCATCCAATTTGAATAAAACTTCACAGATGTGTTCTATACGATGCTTAGGACTGGTTCAGATAAAAAATATATTGATTTACAAAATCTTTCCATACTTTTTCGGCATTTGAACTTTGATAATTTTATGACTGGTTTGCATGTGGGTTATATGTATTTATGCTGTGGTTAAGGATTTTTCAAATGACAATTTAATCAGCAAAGACTTGCTTTTGAAACTTGAAACCTTGGGGATGTTTATACATATGGTCAAGGATGTGCATGACACTTTTGGAATTTTGTTCTGACCCTCCGGGGCCGGGCCCAGGGGTCAAAAGATCAAAATTGGCCAGTAATTATCGATTGTAATGCAACTCCTCCTAGACCATTTCAGATAGAAACTTGAAACTGGGGATGATTGCACATATGTCCACGGATGTACATGACACATTTGGAATTTTGGTATGACCCCAGGAGTACGACCCTGGGGGTGGGAAATGTGGGGTAAAACTAAAAAGTTTCCAAATCTTGTCATGTCACATCATTTTCAAGCCAATGATAAGTAGTCTACAGTACAAGGAATTATTTTGATCTTGGGTCAAACTGAGGGCAGGGGGCGGTGTCTAAATGTCAAAAGTTGCCACCAATTGATTGTAATGCAACTCCTGGACCATTTCAGATAGAAACTTGAAACCTTCAGTATGATTACACATATGGACAGGGATTTCCTTCCCCCCGCCCAACAGGGGGTGGGGACTGTGGGTAAAAAATTAAATTTATCCAATGGTGGTCACGTCACATATCATTTTCAAGCCAATGATAAGTACACTACACTACAATGAATTATTTTGATCTTGGGTCAAACCGAGGGTACGGGCGGGGTCAAAAGTGGGCACCAATCGATTGTAATAAACTCCTCCTTGTGCAATCATCCCCAAGGTTACAAGTTTAAAAAAACTAAAAAAACTTGCCAAAAATACCATTTTTCGTTGTTTGCAGAAATCAACTTGGAATGAAAAATTTGGGGTCCAAAAAAAAAAAGAAAAAAAATGCGAGATATTTGTTATCTCTGATACCTCTTGTTATCATGCTTGGAGGACATTCTGAAAAATCCAATCCAGTATATTCACAAAAATATGTAGACCTATTTACT
Organism: Chaetoderma sp. LZ-2023a; assembly: GCA_034401795.1. NCBI lineage: Eukaryota > Metazoa > Mollusca > Caudofoveata > Chaetodermatida > Chaetodermatidae > Chaetoderma > Chaetoderma sp. LZ-2023a. The sequence goes on along the minus strand of CM067370.1, from coordinate 161,301,298 downwards.
GTCAGCGATGCCAAAAGCATTGACTCAGGGCCCACGCGTCAACGCGCCAGTGGCTCTAAAATAACAGGTTTGGCCCCATAAAATGTTATCTAGGCGTGTAAACTGGCGCGTCAACTTCCGAACAATATTTTGCTCATACTTAACATTTTCAATCCAAGCTATGACAAAAAGACGTTAAAACATCCATAAAAGCGATGTGATTTGTTACCTTATTATAATACACTACAAGAGATAGTACCATGATAATGATTTGTTTGACATTTGATGAAACTAGATTCTCCTTCGATCAATACTCACCATTCTATTACTTCTGATACAAGCTATCCTGGATAGCTGGGCCCTAGGACTATAGACTTAGTAAGATTTACCGGCTCCTGGAACCGGGTACTCGGCTTCCAACTGCCGAGTACCCATATGCCATGAAGTGCATTCTTGTTTGCATAACAACAAGATCTACATACTTTTTTGCAGTTGGAAGTCTTAAAGTTTTCTAAGTCTTTTTCTATGATTGTGATAGCTTTGTGTTCGCTCTCTAAGGATTATTTGGATTACCATGGAAGGAGCCGATGATAACCAGGTCATATATTTCCATGTTATTCCATAGTTAAAAGACGTAGGTCTTCAAAATTTTGTCTGTGTAGCATGTTCCAATTTCTGACCCCGAATCTGGGATGTGTGTTAACAACAAAATATGCCAGATTTATCGCCTTCCTTTAACCCCAACAGGCGATCGGCAGATATGAAATAAGGTGTTGGCTATACGGTGTTTAACACAAAAATCTGCTGACGTCGTTCTCCGTATGATCCGAGCGGGTGACGTCACATCCGAGTTGTCTCAGATTTTTATGTGAAGAAAATGTTTCATTAATTCACGCATCTGATTCTGGGTGCTGCGTACTGTATTGGTACCAGAAAAACTTTGGAATTTTCAAGTTTAGCGTGTTATCATGATCTATTTGCAATGATCGGTGGTTTCAAAATTCTTGATTTAGATGTGTGGTCTGCAGATTTACCGTGTGCTACAGCAGTTTGTTTACATTTTGTTGTTTCTTCACATATTGTTTTGGCCTTCGTTAGGAGTATAATTTATATTGATTAGTAAATATACCCCGAATGCTATGCGATATGGTTCCTGGTTCCGTTTATACATCCTTGAGGATCAGTTTATGGGTGTATCTTGCCCGCTTCATTCTTGTTGTCATAATCAATGCGATCTTTGCTGTAATGTTGCGGGGTGGGGTGCGGGAGGGTTAACATTTAATTTATGACCAAATTATTTCAAAATTATTTGTCTGCCTTCCATTCCTGTTTCGTTCCGCTTGCTTATTGTAGGTTTGTGCTTATTTATAGGGCAAGCCAGCCCCGCCATCATGTGACGAGCGCCATAAGTTTGTGAGGGTTCTGTTTAAGGACCATGTCTGCTTTAGATGTACAAATTGTAATCTTGATAATAGGTGTAACATTTGTGCAGTGTGGTCGTCCGATATGATGGTCAAGTTCCTTGCCCAGAAGGACTTGGCATGGTCTGACGCGGGGTCAGGCGGTCCGAAAGTAAATTGTGGAGCATCTGGGGGCGCTCCACGTCTGCAACCAGAGGTTGCAGAGATGGCACCGACGTGGTTTGGACCTGCTATGCAAGGCTTCTTGCATAGCACCCTGCCTACTTTGATGTCATCCCTGCTTCCAAAAGTTGTAGGGCAGTCTCTTCCTGTGCTTGGTACGGACCCTGTCCTTGGACAGGGTTCTGGACTGGCCACCGAGGGGCTCCGGCCTGATGGTTTCTGTCTTGCGGCCACCTCCGGGTAGTCCAGTAGCGGTGGCCGGTCCGTCAGGCATGGGAGCCGTCCACCAGGATGGCTACAGTGTTTCCTCATCTGGTGATGACTCTTCGGAGTCTGAAGAGATGGAGGCGGAGGAGGAGAGATTGCTGTGGCCTGAGATGCCGCGGGTGGAGAGCATGGAGGTCGATTCCGCCCTGGACAGAACCGCCCTCCATCTGTCTGGCTTGGCACAAGCCAGGACAGCGGCTCCGCCCGTGGTTGAGGCCACTCCGGTACCAGGCACCGGTCCCGTGATGGTTGGTTTGCCGCCAACCGACACAGTGACGGGTGTGGCTGGCCAGGCGTGGTATACACCTATCTCGCCTGGTCCAGCGGTCAGGCATGGGGCGCCGTTGGCGCCCATGCTTGGCCACGGTTCCTCAACCATTACGGGTCCGCACGGTTTTCCGTGTGGACCTACTCCATGGACTGGTGTTGTTATTACACCACAAAAACATCTTGACCGTTCAATCACTACTTGCTAAATCAAATATCTGCATTTAGCCATCAGAATAAAATTTTTATGCTCGCTTACATACTCCCTTATGCCTATATCATCACCATGCATGCCCTTAACCAGGCTACTGGTGAGGGAACCCCCAGCATAAGCCTCAGTATAGACTGGCACCAGTCTGCACTCGCTCCTTGGTGACGCCTGTCACTAAGCGCGCCTGCGCATGCGCAATAGATCCCAAATGGGAAACAGATTCACTTTTCAAATATTCTGCAAGCAGAACAGTTGGCCTGCTATCCAGCTTAAGCCTTTACAGCTTTGCGCTGAAGATCAGCTACATATTTAAGGGTTTTCTGATTCAGGAATCATGACTATTATAAACTCTAATCTCCCTAATTATGTCTATTGTATACTTCGTTGTTTTTTGGGAGTTTTTAACTCTGGTTTATGAGTTACCAGTTTTCATGTCAAATATTCCCGTTTTTGAGGTATTACAATTCATGCCTATTTAATATCATCAATCAAAACCATGCTTTAAAATTAAAATCCCTTAGTACTCGCTTTTTAATATTTAGTGCCTAAATAAAAATAATAATCTTAACGAATCTTCGTAAATTCTTGGTCTTTCAGTGAGATTTTCAAATCCGTTTCTCAGCCTCTTGTATAGAGGTTTGGTTTCTTTAGCGGATTTCCATATCTAGAGATCTCTTATTAAATACGTTTATTATATAAGCATCATATGATCGGATTTCTCTATTTCGTGATTCTATAAAGAATTAGTCTGATTAGTCCGTTTTCGTTAATAGGGGAATCCGACGTCTTTCACGACCAGGCATGAATTACGTCTTTTGTTGACTAAGGCTTTGTTTTCTCTTAAAGCCTGTTACAGACTTCCGGTAAGTCTCAGTCTAAAGACCATATAAGTTTTGAAGGGGTGCATTACTCTCATGCAGTGGCGTCGGTGACGGAAATTACTGATTATTCATCCCATGCAGGTATAGAAAGTATGTTTAGAGATCTTTGATCTCTATGTCCGCTCCCATCATTGCTCCTGGCTTGTCCGGGTATGCGGGTTCTAAATCCGGTATTGCTGCTGGTTTGACCGGGCGTCCGGATATTAGCTCTGTCATTGTTTTGGCTTGGCTGGACATTCAGAGTCTCATCTCTTTTTCTTCTGGCTGTTTTCATTTTATTTCTCCACTTATTTTTACATCCGTTTCCGGTAGTAACTTCCGGTATGAGAGGTGCTTTTCCGGGTCTGTTAGATCCGACCTCGCATCAGTTATCTATTTCCGGTTCCGGTTTTTTCCACTTCCATTCCCGGTAGTAGTGTATCTACTTCCGGTAGGAGAGATGAAATAATATGTCCGCTCCCGTTATTGCTCCTGGCTTGTCCGGGCAAGCGGGTTCTAAATCCGGTATTGCTGCTGGTTTGACAGGGTGTCCGGATATGAGCTCTGTGATAGTTTTGGCTTGGCTGGACATTCAGAGTCTCACTCTTTTTCATCTGGCTGTTTTCATTTTATTTCTCCTCTTATTTTTACATCCGTTTCCGGTAGTAACTTCTGGTATGAGAGGTGCTTTTCCGGGTCTGTTAGATCCGACAACGCATCAGTTATCTTTCCGGTTCCGTTTCTTTTCCACTTCCGTTCCCGGTAGTAGTGTATCTGCTTCCGGTAGGAGAGATGATTTCAGGGTCTGTTAGATCCTGCTAAGCATCTGTTATCATTTTCTGGTTCCGGTTCCGCTCCATTTCCGGTAGTAATTTTTCTGCTTCCGGTAGGAGAGATTTTTTTCTTCGGGTCTGATAGATCTGGCCTTGCATCAGTTATTCATTTCTGGTTATGGTCTTTCCTCTTCCTTGTCCGGTAGTAGTTGTTCTGCTTCCGGTTGGAGAGTTGATTTTCCAGGTCTGTTAGACCTTGCTTATCATCTGTTTTCAATATCCGGTTCCGCTTTTCTTCCGGTAGTAGTGTATCTGCTTCCGGTAGGAGTGATGATTTTCCAGGTCTGTTAGATCCTACTAATCATCTATTATCAATTTCCGGTTCCGCTTCAGCTTCCGTTTCCGGTGGTAGTGTATCTGCTTCCGGTTGGAGAGATGATTTTCCAGGTCTGCTAGATCCTGCTAATCATCTGTTTTCTATATCCGGTTCCTCTTCACTTCCGGTAGTAGTGTATCTGCTTCCAGTAGGAGTGATGATTTTCCAGGTCTGTTAGATCCTGCTAATCATCTATTATCAATTTCCGGTTCCGCTTTAGCTTCCGTTTCCGGTGGTAGTGTATCTGCTTCCGGTAGGAGACATTATTTTCCGGATCTGTTTGATCTGGCAAAGCTTCTGTTTTCAAATTCCGGTTCCGGTTCCTCTTCTGTTTCTGGTAGTAGTGTATCTGCTTCCGCTAGGAGACAATTTTCCGGATCTGTTAGATCTGGCCTATCATCTGTTGTCATTTCCGCTTCCAGTTTTGCCCCTTTTCTTTTCTGGTAGTAGTAGTGTTTTCTGCTTCCGGTATGAGAGGTGCTTGTCAGGGTCTCTTAGATGTGGTCAATCATCCGTTATTTAGTTATTTCTGGTTACGGTTCTTTCACTTCAGTTATTGTAGTGGTGTTGAGAAAATGCTACAAGTTTGGGAGGTGCTTTCCGGGTTTGTTAGATCCGGTCAAGCTTCTGTCTTCATTTTCCGTTTCCAGTTTTTCATTTCCGAGTATGTATCTACTTCCGGTAGGAGGTGTGCTTTTCCGGGTCTGTTAGATCCTGCCTAGCATCATACTTCCGTTTCTGGTTCCGGTTTCGTTGTATCTGTTTCCGGTAGTAGTGCTTCTACTTCTGGTATGAGAAGTTTATTTCCGGGTCTGTTAGATCCGGCTTAACTTCCAACTACCGTTTCCGGTTCCGTTTTTATTTTATCTATTGCCGGTAGTAGTGCTTTCACTTCCAGTTTGAGAGGTGTTGTCTGGGTCTGTTAGATCTGGATAGATACCTAATTCCGTTTCCAGTTTATCAGCTTTTACTGGCTCTCTTTCCGGGAGTTATTTTAGAGCTTAAGGTTATGAATTGCCTGATCATTCAGATTCTTCTGCTGATAATATTTCCTTAGCTCGGGTTCAATTTGCCTTGCGCTATTCTTCCTCTTTTCTTTTTTATTCTGTGGTTGTTAGAATCTCTTTAGTCTTGCTTTTCCTTTCTCTTTTCGTTTTTCTGTTTATAATAGTCTTGCTTTTATGTATTAGGTTCCCCTTTTTTCATCTTATCTTTTTCTCCTCTTTTTCTAATTCATTCCTTTTTTATTCTTTATCTTCTTCTTCACTGTGGTCATCTATATTCTGTTGTGTCTGTTTTTTCTGTCTCAATATCTAGTTTTCTATTCATTGTCTCTGGTTTAGCTCTGTTTTTGTGTCTTTGTTTTATCACTCTTCTGTTTCCGCTAGTCTCTCTTCTAGGGTCAGTCAAGATCAGGGATTTGAGGAAGTTTTCCCAATTAGTGCCTATTCGGATGATTTGTCATCCTCTTCTGGCTTCTTGTCTCTCTCTTCCTCGTAAGTCCTTTCGCGTCTCTTTTCTTGTTTTCCTAGCATTCTGTCTTTCATTCTTCGGCTTTTCTTCTTCGCTGGGTTTCTCATTTTCCTTTTCCAGTTTATCCTATTCTTGCTCTTCATATCACGTTTCTTTCTTCTCCCTTTTTTCTAATCTGTTCCTTTTAATTCTTTTCTTCTCTTATTTTTCTATTTTTCTTCATCTTTATTCATCTAGATCTAATTTCTTCGAATTTTTCATTCTCAGTAATTAGTTTTCTATTTGCTGTCTTTGGTTTAGTGTTCTCTTTGTTTTTGTAATCTAGGATTCCTCGTTCAATCGCTTTTCTATTTCCTTTGTTTTTGTAATCTAGGATTCCTCGTTCAATCGCTTTTCTATTTCCTTTGTTTTTTCTATTGTCTCTAGATTCTATTCTTGGATCAGTCGAGGTTCTAACCTGAGAAGGTTTTTTCCCTTCCGGGGTTGCTCGGACGATTGATCCTCGTTTCTTTATTGGATTCCTTCTTGTCTCTCTTTTTCTTCAGGATGAGTTTTTTCTCATCTGCCCAATTTTTTCTTGTTCTAATGTTCTTTCAGTCTATTTCTAATCTGAAGAATTTTGCCAAAGTGGAATCTTCTGAGGATCTTTTTAGTTGGGAATCTGTATGTAAGGTACAGTTTAAATCAGCTATCCTTCTAGCTCTTTTTTCGGACAATGTTTTTCTAGGAGCAGAAGAGGTATTCAGAGTCCCTCTAAGGTTTTTAGAAGTCTCTAGCCTCTATCCTTAGAGGATTTTTGAACTCAGTTTGTGGTTTGTTTGACTTCGTTGCCTCTAAGAGAATTCATAGAGAAACCATCCGAAGTTAATAAACTTTGTTTTCAAGTATTCTTATTTCAATTTCTCCCTTTGGTCTATGATATATTTGGTCAATCATCTTCCATATTTTTAGGGCTGATTCTGTCAGTCATAGATCCACCAAAGGATCTTCGTTTTCTGTGTAGAGAGACTTCTTCTTTTTAAAAACCCTCTTTAATCCTTCCATAGAGGAAGAGTCTCAGGCCTGTTGAGTTTGGTGCTTACCTTTCTAGGATAATTACCAATTCTTCTCTGTCTTCAGGTTCTAAGCCCGATTCGAGGAAGAGGATTAATCTTCCCCCTTTTTTGCTCATTGTTCTAGATTCCAGGTCCGGCAGGCCTCCTCTTATCAGATGAGAAGGCGCTTGTGTTATTTCCTGATCTAGTCTTAGAGGTTGTTCCTATAAGGGGTTCAGAGTAAGAGATCCAGAAGGGATGGTGATAGCCTGGGTAGGCCCATCCTCTTCTCTTTATCATATTTTATCTCTTCCTCTTCCATTGCCTTAGGATCCGTTGCTCCTTCCCCCCCCCCTTTTCACAGCGGTCTAGTAGGAGGGCGCCTGTCACTAATTTTGGGAGACTTGGTAAGCCCTCATTCAGGTCTCCTGATTCAGAGATCATCGCTGGGTTTTTTCGCTCCTATTGGATTTTCATCGTCCTTTGTCCATCGTTTCTAGGTGGTGTCCTTTCATTCCTTCCTGGTGAAGATGGGAGCCTTAGAGGACGAGTTGGAGTTCATGATTCTAAGTAGTCCTTAGAATTCGTTCCAATTGGGAGCAGCAAGAAGTTGGGTGGATGGTTTTTTCCTCTTATCTTATCTTCAATATTCTAGATGGAGGACTTATCTCAGTTTTCGCCAGTCTGAATCCGGGCATGCGATTCTTCTCCATAAAGATATTGGATGTTTTACTACTTGTTTTCATCCACCATACATGCCGTCAATTCTGCTGTAGCAGGTTTATTTTACGGTCGTTCTATTTACCTTCATGTTTACATAAACGACTGGCTAGTATAAGCAGAGCTTTTTATTAATTCTAGCAGTTTCATTCCAGAGAACTGCGGTCTGGAATGCAATCTAGGTCGGATTGTAATTCTCTTAAAAGTCAAGTCTTCTCTGGTGTTGGTTTTTTCTCAGATGCTTCCCATGAGAGGGGGATCATTCTGGGATCACCTGTTCAGAGGGCCAGTTTTCTAAGGTTAGTTGTCAATCGATTCTCAAGCATAGGGATTGTTCCCTCTTAGATTTTTTGCGTCCTGTCAGTATGCTAAAATTTCCTCTTGCAGCCCCCCTTTTTTCCAGAATTCAGGCATTGGTGGTGGATGCTCTATTTCAGTCCTTGTTAGGGTTGTTTGATTATGCGTTTCCTCCATCTTTCCTGATTCCGTTGCTCTTGAGGTAGGTCAGGGATCAGATTTGAGAAGTTACAGATTTCCTTTTTTATCTCCGGGTAATCTTCACTTGTCTTCTTCCAGTCTCCCTGGACCTCATGTCTAAAGTAAGAGTTTAGTGTTTTCCTTTCCAAGAATTTGCAGTCAGTATCTTTGGAGAGTTTCGTCTGTTTGATCCCTGAGACTAGATTTTCTGCGAGTTCTCAGGACATCAGTATTTCTGCCAGGAGGGAGTCAACTCACAGAGTTTTCAAGGTCTGTCTTAAAACTTTAGAAGTATGGTGTGCAGACCGTAGTCTCTTGACAGATCCTGTTCCTGGCATCCGTGCCTGGGTGTTGATTCTGGGGACGGTCTAGTCTTATATCCTAGAAGGGATTTTTTATCAAAAATTCAATCTAACTGTATCCCAGCTAAGCCAGTTATTAAAAAAATTGTATCATCCTTTTCACCGTCTGACTGACTTCAGTATATTGACAGGTTTTTTTAAAGTTTCAACCGTTGTACTGATTTTTTAGAGATTCAATCTATCCCATTTCTGCGTACTGTATGCAGAGGAGGTAGTTAGGCCAGTCTCTAGCTTTCTATGGCCAGATGGAATTCTGAGACCATTGTTTTGAGATGGCTTCCTCTGATCTTATTAATCTTTCTCACATTTAAGCTCATGAACTTAGAGGGAAGGATCCCTCTCGCTTTCGCTGGCTCTTCTTTATTTGAGATAATGCAAGTCATAGGATGGAAATCCGAGCCTTTTTTTACCTCCTTTTTATTATTAATATCAGAGCGCAGCGGCACTCCTTTTAGATATATAATGTTTTCTATCTAAAAGGCTGAAGACCATTTACCAATCTCACTACTCCATTTCCGTTAAGACTGTTTGACTGCGTGAGATGGTGAGTTTTTTCATTGCTTTATTATTATTTATTTCTTTAAGTTTAAAGAAATCATTCTTTGTTAATCACTGTGTGATTAATTAAGATGTACCATTTTGTTATGTTATTAACATTTGGTTATGTTCTGTTTGATTTTTATCCTTGCTTATGGATTCTCAAATCTCCACCCACCTAAGTTCACAGTGGGGCACTGACCAAATCTATGGGTTTAGCAAGTAGTGATTGAACGGTCAAGATGTTTTTGTGGTGTAATAACAACCCCAATAGACCCCCCCCCCCTTTAGTGGATTGGTCTGTAGTATTATTAACCACTATAAAAACATACTTACCGTTCAATCACTACGACCCGGCATCAGCCACCCCGCATGGGAATGATTTGAGAATCTAGTCAGGATTTATGGCACTTAAATTTAGAAAACTGAATCTGTTTCCCATTTGGGATCTATTGCGCATGCGCAGGTGCGCTTAGTGACAGGCATCACCAAGGAGCGAGTGCAGACTGGTGGGGGTTCCCTCACCAGTAGCCTAGCCTGGTTAAGGGTATGCATGGTGATGATATAGGCATAAGGGAGTATGTAAGCGAGCATAAAAATTTTATTCTGGTGGCTAAATGCAGATATTTGATTTAGCAAGTAGTGATTGAACGGTAAGTATGTTTTTATAGTGGTTAATAAAACTACAGACCAACCCACTAAAGGGGGGTCTGTTGGGGTTTTTCATGGGGTGGCGGCAGAACCGTATGGTACCGGAGTTCCTGGCATATCAGCAATGGCTCCTAGCGGGAAGGCCGTTGCTGGTAGGGCCGTGAGCGCGTCAACGGGTGACGTGTTCACAGGAGTGTCCTCTTCAGAGACAGACTTGTCGGAGGCTCTGGCTTGGCTAGCCAGGGTGGACCCATCTGTGGTTTCGACCACGGCCGAAGAGGATGCACCCCGTCCATCGGTGGCATCGATTAGGACAGGGATCTTGCCCGCAGCCTGGATCCCGTCTATTGGACTGAATCCAAGGTTTATGGAGTTGTTAGATGCTATTTATAGCAAACAGCTCCTGACCAAGGGCCAGCTTTCTGCGGCCTCCAGGGAGGTGCGGGCGAGGTGTCGTATCCCACGGGGGGAATACGACAGATATGGTGGTGTTCCAGTGGTCACTGAGGATGATCGCTGGGTGCTGGTTATCCAGAGTGCTGGAGCGGGTGGCCCCACCCCGGCACTGGTGGACAAGTCCCAGGTGCACCATGCGATGAGGGGGTGAGGGCAGCAGTGAGTGCTGTCAATCACTCTTAGCGCCCTCAGTCGGTGTGGACTGAAGCGGGGGCAGGCCACCCTGTGCCACCTGTGGCGCTGTCGTGTGTGAATGACGGCCTGGTGCTGTCTATGGACGCATTGGCAAGGGTGCAAGCGCGAGTGACGAAGTCTAGGAGGCAGATGGTCCTTGACCATATACGTCCGGCTACTGCCGTTAGAGAGCGTCTTCTTGGGATGCCCCTTACTGGCCCTAGCATCTTTGGTGGCCAAGCGCGGGCCATCTTAAAAGACACTGCCAGCATCGCGCAGAATCGGTTAGCGGTGAATCTGCAGCTGGAACTAGTGCGACAGGCACACGCACTAGGGGCTGTAGCCAAGCCACTAACCGGGGCAACCTTCTAAGAAGCAGAAAAATCATAAAAGCAAGGCGAAAGCCAAGCTTAGTGCTGCTTCTGCTTCTACTGGGTCATCTCAGCCGCCTCCGGTGAAGAAGGTTGTGGAGGCTCCTACCCACCCCAATCTTGCTCCTGATCGCCCGAGAGGCGGGAAGGGGAAGGGTAAGTCCTCGAAGGGCGGAAAGAAGGGAGTGAATCATAGCTGAGGATACGAGGGCTCCCTTCGTATCTGCCTGGACCGCACCTGTGCGACAGGAACAGCGGTGCCAGTTAGACCGGTCAAGCCAAGACCAAAATGGTTCTTTCGTCAAGAGAAGGGGGGGGAGAGCGGATCGCGAGCCAGACACCCGTATTAGGCGTCAATGCGTCTATAGTGGGTGGAAGGCTCATGCATTTCGTCGAGGCTTGGCGAGGTGTGACGTCAGACAGTCTTGTCCTGAAAACGAAGTGTCGGGTTTGCTTCTGAAAGGAGCAATAAAACCAGCAAACGAGAACACTCCAGGATTATATTCAAACATGTTCCTTGTCCCCAAGAGCACAGGGGGTTGGAGACCAGTACTCAATCTCAGGCCATTAAATTGGTTTATCCATACGCCTCGGTTTCAGATGGAAACTCCGAGGTCGGTAATGGCAGGATTGAGGAAGGGAGTGTGGTGTGTATCGATCGATCTGAAAGATGCATATTTCCACATTCCAATGAACAGGAGTTGTCACAGGTTTCTGAGATTTGCATTTCAGAATCAAGTGTGGGAGTTTGTAGTCGTCCCATTTGGCCTGTCGACAGCTCCACGGGTTTTCACCAGAGTGGTCCTTGCGGTGACAGTGTTTCTCAGAAGAGAGAACGTGGCGCTTCGCACCTACATAAACGATTGGCTTATCAAGGCAGACACGCCGGCCAAGTTAGAGGTGGATACTGCTCTGACTCTGAAGTTACTTTCAGATCTAGGCTGAATAGTCAACAAGGAGAAATCCGAGTTGAACCCACTCAACAGTTCGTTTATTTAGGGATGCGATTTGATCTCGAGGAGGGCAGGGTTTACCCGTCAGAGCCCAGAGTGGTGTCTCTGTTAGCCATCCTCAAGCGTTTTCGATTGGGAAACCACATTCAGGCGAGGCGGTTTCTTCAGATGCTGGGCATGATGGTCTCCATGGAGCAGGTAATCCTGTACGCTGCTCTGATGAGAAGACCTATCCAGTTGTATCTGAGGTCTGTGGAAACAGAGAACAGAACCCCTGTCAAAGCTGGTGCCAGTTGTGCCTTGTATGGTGGAAAAAGCATCAGAATCTCCTATTAGGGGTTTCGCTGTACCTACCCCACCCCAGTTGTCTGTGTACACGGATGCATCTGTGGAGGGATGGGGAGCCTGCCTGGGAGAACACCAGGTCTCGGGCACATGGACTCTCCAAGAGAGCCAGCTGCATATCAATCTGTTGGATATGATGGCAGTGGAACTGGCATTGGAAAAGTTTCTTCCAAAAGTCAGGGGCAAGGCGATATTGATACGGTCGGACAACTCGACAGTAGTATCATACATAAATCGCCAAGGCGGGCACCCACACTATGTATGAAAGTGTGGCACCTGATTCAATGGTGTAGGAATTACTCGGTTGTTTTGAAAGCAGCTCACATTCCTGGCCGATTGAACTTTCTGGCGGATGCTTTGTCTCGGAAACAGATAATTCTGCCAACAGAATGGTCTCTCAACCCTCCAGTTCTTCACAGGATCTTCAAGCATTGGGGCAAACCCAACGTGGACTTGTTCGCCATAAAGGAAAATGCTCAAATCATGACTTATGTCTCGCTGATTCCAGATCCAAATGCCGTCGATACAGACGCTCTGGCGATAAGCGTACCCACCCACCATTCTTCTGCCGAAGATATTGGTGAAGATCAGGGAGGAACCGTGCCTGGTCCTGCTAATAGCACCATTTTGGCCCAGCAGGACGGGGTTCACGGATCTTCTAGATCGGCTGGTGGACAATCCAGTGCAGTTACCCGAGATTCCAAACATAATCTCCCAGGCCAAGGGACGCTTCCTACACGAGCGTCCCGAAATGTTCAAATTGACTGCGTGGATGTTATCAAACAACGTTCCACTTCGGAAGGTTTTTCTCGACAAGCTGCGAAATTCATCACACGTCAACCGTCAAGTCATATAAAAACAAGGTTAACAGATTTGCAGACTGGTGTGAAGGAAAGGGTATTGATACCTTTCAATCCACTATTCAGCAAATAGCAGACTTTCTCTGTGAGCTGTTCTTTTCAGGACTAGCTCCTGTCACAATTGCTGGATACAAGTTAGCTTTGGCATCAGTTATCCCTTGTCTAGCCAACAGGGATAGTCCAGAGCTGGCCCAGTTAAATATGATGGTGAAGGGAATGAGCAATCTTCGACCGAGACAACCGGTAGTCATTCCAGCCTGGAGTCTATCTTTAGTGCTTAATGTACTGGCCAAGCACCCTTTCGAAACGTTGCGTTCGGCTAGTCTAAAGCATTTGCCTCTCTAAAGGCGGTTGAGAGCTTCCTCAGCTAGAAGGCGCAGTGAGATCCATGCACTTTCAGCAGAGAAGGACCGATTTATTGTCTCCGGAGAGGGTCTGCGTCTACTGTCAAGAGCAGAGTTTATGTCAAAGAATCAATCTTTCAAATATCCTGGCAAACCGAACTAACTAGGTTTGATCATGATGCCAGTGTCTGGTGCCCAGTCCGTGCTTTGATTAAATACAAAAAACGGACAGACTCGTTACGGTCGAATGATAGACATCTGTGGATCTGCCATAAGAAGCCATATGGTGCCGCATCCATGGATTCTATCTCTCGTTGGGTAGTCGAATGCACTCAGACTACCCATGAGATTGCGACTGGGCACCAAGTGCAATGCGCAAGGGCACACGATGTTCGAGGAATAGCCGCCTCGACCGCCCTTTACAATGGTGTTCCATTAGAGGACATCATGGCTGTTGCACAATGGCACTGTGAGTCCTCTTTCACGGATTACTATATGAGGGATGTGTCAGACTCCGCCAATCCACTCGCTTTAGCTGTTTTGAAATGATAGTTAAATGACCACACTGCTCTTCTCCCTTTTTTGGCATTTGTAAGAAAGAATTAAGAAGCAGACATGGTCAAACGAGAGGATATCAACAAGATTGTGTCACTGATGGCCGGACAAGTGAATGGTGGAGGCTCCACGTCTGGAATCCAAATATCATGAGGTAATTCAAGATTGAGAGTTTTTTGTATTATGTCTATATATCATGTTCATTCATCTTATATATTCATGGTCATTCCCTGGCTGATATATGCAAAGAGCAGGTAACCCTCTTGGCATATTTGTGTTTCAGGCGAGATGCATGTTTGTGAGTTCTCCCTTTTCTTAGGAGGGCGGGAGGGGGCAGTGATGCGAATGTGAATCGGTCCCTTTAACTTGATGGTCCTTTTAGGTCTCCATTTGTCAAGTTTAAGTCTAAGCTCTTTCTCCAAGGGGCAAAAGTAGCAATTGATGGCTTGCCCCTTCCCACCAGGTTACTGTCTAAATCTGGTGTATATCAGAAATAATAGAATGGTGAGTATTGATCGAAGGAGAAGGAAGGAAATTTGAATTTCCCTTTCTCCGAGATCTAACAATACTCACCATTGTATTACGGACCCAGCCTCCCAGCCACACGGAGGCAAGCCATGGGTATCTCTTGTTTGGTGGCTATGCAAACAATATGAGCTTCATGGCAAACGGGTACTCGGCAGTTGGGAGCCGAGTACCCGGTTCCAGGAGCTGGTAAAGCTTACTAAGTCTATAGTCCTAGGTCCCAGCTATCCAGGATAGTTTCTATCAGAAGTAATAGAATGGTGAGTATTGTTAGGTCTCGGAGAAAGGGAAATTGAAATTTCCTTCAATCTCCGCGATGGTGTATTTGTGCTTTTTATAAAGAAAAATGTAACCGATGCGCGGAGGTACCAGCTGATTCAGTCGGCGGTATTTGGTCAATGTTTAATCATTACCATTAAATAATCACAAAAACGCGTTGTTCCACATATATTTTAGATGGAGATGTGATTAGAGCATTAACTTTTACACAGTGAATTTTACGGCATATATTTCCGTGATTGCTGGTCACTTCAGCCTAGAACCAACTCGCCCTAATTTCTGTTCACAAACTGGCTTATTACACAGCAATTAACATGACAAATGTTGATGTCATAAGCCAAGAAAATGTCGACAGTGAAGGAATAACATCCGTTGTAAAAAGTTTTAACTTAAATATCAAGTAGAATCTATTTTTTATGGCCATGTTCGTAGCTGTGATAAAAAATATGATAAATACGGTACTAGATTGAATGTAAATAAACACAAGTTATTTCCCTTTCGAGTTCGCGAAACACAAGTACCAAAATCATGGCGGACAAACCAGAAGTCAAGAAACGATCGATAAAAGACTCTCAACTAATTCAACCACAAGTGCTAGCTCGAAACCGGACGTCATCACTTATTCCAGGAGGAAATGCCCATTATGGGTAAAATAGAACAGTTTAGTAACGAACTATTTACCTCCAGAAAGGCAGGAGAAGCCCTCTGAGAGCATCTAGATTTTAAAAATCTCTGGGGAGAAA
Organism: Chaetoderma sp. LZ-2023a; assembly: GCA_034401795.1. Lineage (NCBI taxonomy): Eukaryota > Metazoa > Mollusca > Caudofoveata > Chaetodermatida > Chaetodermatidae > Chaetoderma > Chaetoderma sp. LZ-2023a. The sequence continues at coordinate 161,286,123 of CM067370.1, read as the reverse complement.
GGATTTGAGTCTGGTGCTATGACTCCAAACTTTTTTAGTTGACTCCAAATCTTGGCAAACTGACTCAAGCATGGACTCCTTTTATCTGAAACCGAGGGCGGGCCCTGATTGTTACATATTTTACATACAGCATTTGGCTAATATAATTGCACCAGTCCAATGACGTTATAGAATTTGTATTAAAGTATTGCTAGGGCTACCATATTGAAAACCGATAACATGCGCTGAAGTTTTCAAAACCGCTTATAAAATATAAATATTAAAAAAATGAATATGAACATATTTTCCTTTTTATCTCCCCTGGCCCAGAGGGCCAATTGAGCTTATGCCACGGTGGCCTTCCATCCATCTGTCCATCAAATCACAGGGAAAGAAATTAACAGTGGTCCTATAGCCCGTGGCTAGTGGATTGGAGCGGGGCTACCATAAAGTCATAAAGCAGTAAGTCGATCGGCTACCTATTTTTTCAAGCTCTAAATGCCCTCTGTCATGATTCAGTGATTGACAGACATGTTCCTGTTTGGTCTTCAAACTAGAGTATGTGTACCAGTCTAGTCTGCTTATGTGAACCAAATGAAGAAAACTACAATGTCATCATTCCACAATTGAATTCAGCGAGAAAATTCTAGCAGTCCGAAGAATTTGATTGTAGATTTGATTTATTTTTCCATGATTTGTTATTCATAACTCATAAATTTCTAAAACCAGCTGATTGTTTGATTTGGATGCCAGTCATCTTGGCTTTTATACTATTCCTCCAAAAATGTGTGCTTTTAAAACTATTCTTTGCAAAATCTTCAGGGGCCCTATATGTAGGCTATGGCCTTAAAAGTTGAAATGCCAATGTCCCAGGTGAGCGAAACGGGACCCTTTGGCCTCTTGTATTTCAAACCGTTTTGTTGTACTGATAACATACATGATTTGTTATTCATTTCAGCTGGTATGCAGACTGAGTATTCTGAGCAGCTTTATCGCCCAGTAATAGTGATATTCCAGCTACTAAGCTGAGCGGCCTTCAGGCTTTAATCATGCAATACTATGAACATTTGCCGAGATTCCAGTAAAATTCATTTGTGTTATGGAGATATCCACACAGAGTGTATCCTGTCCTATATGCGAACAATGTTTCTTTAACTTAGCAGCTTTAAGGGAGCACATTAAACAGCCATGTTTCCCGGCGGTTACTGCTGGAAAGTTTTCTGTGATCTCAGACTCTGCTTCAGTGACCAGTAATAGTGGGACCTTTTCCAATCAAGGGAGTGTAATGTCAGAATTATCTAGGCGTACCCAAAGTGTATCTAACAATATTTCCTCGCTTGGAACATTTAACCCTGCAGATATTCCCATTTTAATTAACAATAGTTATACACCCAGGCCACGTGTGGTAAGTTCACAGAATACTGCTAACATGGCAGCAACAGGGAATGATATATCCCTTCTGTTAGATGAGCTGTCGCAAAGGATTCCTGATAGCGTGATTTCCAGTGTGTGTAATGAAGTGGCTCTACGGAAAAACAATCTTGTCGATCCGGACACATTAGTGAAGGCAAGAGCTGCTGCTGCTGTTGCACCTGAGGATTCTACTGCAGTTAAAGTTCAGCTTTTAAACAACTCTGTTACAGAGAACTTTACCTGGAGTGACATTGCAAATGCTGCATTAGATATGGAGCTATTACAGGGTGAACATACCACGACGTCTGCCGATGTAACCTCCGCTATCGGCGGTGCAAATCTCCCTACTGATTGCTCATACATCATTGTTGATGGTGACAATGTAGAGAATACTATCATGCTAGTTTCTGATGAAGCTGCAGCAACTGAAGCCCTAAAGGCAGATCATGTGAAACTTGACTCCGGATTACCAACACAGGATGAAATTGAGGCTGTAACTGCTCTTCTTTTAGCGAAATCTCGGGTTCCATACAGTTCCGCCACAGCTTCAAATATTGTAGTAGACAGTCAGGGAATGTATTTGAATTCTTCATCTGAATTCGCTCTCAACCCAAATAGTACTATTATTCAGCCAGTACTATCGTCTCAACCTAAGACATTGTCACTCGCAGGAATAAAGCAGCTGCATGGGAAGCCATTTCAGACAACTGCTTCAGTAGCATCTGGAATAAGACAGTCTCCGGAATATGTTAATCAGCGCCCATATACATGTAATATAGCAAAATCATTAGATTCTGTAATAGGGCAAAATTATGTCAAAGTGAAAACAGTTCTTAGAGATCCTTTAAACATGTCATTGAAACAGAGATCAATAGATAAATCTCCTGTTAGCTTTCAGGCTTCATATATGGACTTTGTCGAGGAATCTCGCAGCCGAAGAGTGAATACTGATGAATCTGTGCACAGATTAAGATTGTCGGAGTGGAATAATAGAAATATAAAAACTTATCAAAGTGAGGTAAATACTGCTACAGCGAGCATCAGTGGTCATACCGCTTCAGGAAATAAGGCTACACGTATGAGATTGTCAGGACCAAATCTGGTGAAAATCACAGATGATGCGAATATTGTTAAAACGACTATTGGTGACTGTGTTTATGTACCTAGTGGCATGTGTGACACTCTTACTGGAAAGTCTGTTGTTGTGGTATATCCGCCAATCTCTAAGGTAGATAACAGTCATCAGAATAAAATGGTGCACCAGACTAAAGTATCATCACTACATAGTACTGGTTATGTCTCTCTACTTAATAGGCCGGCATTGAATAAGCAACTGCAGCAACCAAAACAGCAGATGCCTGGAAAGTATGTATTTACAAATCCTGGCTTTAAATGCACCAATATTCCATTAAACTCTAGAATTAATTTATCAGATCTACCATCCGCCTTTATTCAGGAAGTTGATACTAATGCTAATCGTGCTGATGATTTGATTGTTAATTCTGCAGCACCAAGCGAGATATTCGAATCTGAATCTACAGTGGCAGCTGCTGCTATTGATCAAATTGTTAGTCAAGCCATTGCTACCCCTACTGGTTTTGACCAGATTGTTAGTCAGTCAACTGTTAATGAGACATCGAATACAAGTTTTGTAGAATCTGAAATGAGTATCGAGGAGTTACTTGTAGAAGCTGGCCTGGCCACAAAGGAGACACTTCCAGACGGGACTGTTCAGATAAGCACTACATTACCTGTGGAGGAACTTACTAAAATTCTGCAGCAAATTCCAAATTTGGATGTCTCTATTACTGTATCAGATGATGGCCTTAGTAAGACTTCAACACAAGACAATGATCTGTTATTGGCTGAACATGCGGTAAAGACAAATTATTCTGCAGGCATTTCTATGACTACAGAGTCTGTTGTAGCCAGTGTTCCTGCTTTACATTCATTTTCCGCTCCATCACCATCTGTGAGATCTGTTTCTAACCAGGTTCTCCAGCCAGCATTAGGAGGTACCTCTAATATGTCACGTACAGTAGCTCATGGACTAAACAAGGCGGTAGAACCGAAAATTGTGTCTCAATCTTATACATGCATACCAGACATTAATCCCAAGCCACCCCTAACTAGACCTCTCTTATCTACTAAAGGTCAGCATAGTTCATTGGTGAGAAATCAAGTGGCCTCGTCATATATTCGAATTCCGGCAGCTTCCACTCGTACCCAACAACCAGCTGTAAATGAACCCATGTTTTCAGGACAAGTAAACAGGCAGCCTATTAGACCAAGCAAACCGACAGCTCCAAATATTGCAACACTCAGACAGCCAGTATCTCAAAACATACCTACAGGGACAACTAATGTTAAACCACAAGAATCTTCACCGCGACCACAGTATATCAGATCAGCCATTAATGACAGACCACGTTTAACTAGTGCGCTTACTCAAGCTGTTGCAATGCCATTGCATACCAATAAACCCACTAGTGAAGCAAGAGCACCGGTAATGATGCCTTCTATGTTTTCTAGGCAATCACATAATGGCTATGCATCAAAAACTTTGAAGGAAGACTCCAGTAAGAATGATAACACTATAACAGAATCACAAACCCGTGTTACCAGGCCAAGAGTAAGTGCTACGCCTAAACGTTTACTTGTAGAGAATCCTATTCTTCCATCTCGGCCAGGTAAAAAAGTTGGAGAGTTTTGTCTAGCGAAACCTGTAACAAAAATTGGTTTCAACTTTAGTATTCCGACTGTGAAAACTACAGAGTCGAGTGCTTCATCACAAATTATTGATGTCTTTGAGCCAGTGGATATAAGCAGTACAACCACAGAGAGATCTCCAAAGAAAACCCCTATCATTCATGTCAGTACGAGGAGTTCTAATCGGAATAACAGTAATCATACAAGCAGTAAGTCTCATACAAATCGTGCAGCCAAACATAGTTTAATAGTCTCAGGTAGTTTGTTTAGTCCTGCAAAAAAACTACGCAATATCAGTGCAAATTCACTTGTGAAGGCAGAGCCATTAAGTGAGCAGTCGCATAAGACTTGCTCTACATCTCAGCAATTAAATGTTGCTACTCGAACAAGTGAAAGCATCATGGCCCATAGCAATAATAGTAATATCAGTGCAACCTCAAGCAAATCAAGTACTTTAAATAACCGAACAATTGATGCCATACCTCAGTCATTGCCTGCAGATGATTCCCCCATAGCGGATATTCGTGGTCGGAAGAATCTGGAACGTACATTGAAATTGGACTCTCAACAGATCTGCTCAATACTTAGTGAAGCGGGTCAGTCGTTAGATAGCGAGGTGAATGCCGGTGTCGATGCAAAGGATTGTCAGTTGATAGGAGAGAATAATGGTGATATGGTTTATGTGAAGTATACTGACGATGTTGATATGATGAGTGATGGTAACACTGCCCAAACGAAACAATTTGAGGCAGGAAATTTGAAAGAAACATTTAAAATCAATGATCGTATTATTGTTGAAGAGATTAATCCTATTGAAAATTCCATGGAAGAAAATGTAAATAGTGCTAGAAATGTTATTAGTAAGATTGATGTAAATATTACTGACTCACACATTGATAAAGTTTCGGGTATATCATCAAGTCATAATTCATCAGCGGATGCTTCACTTATCCAACCGGATGATGTAGTTGTTGGTAATAATAATTCTATGGGTGCTGCTTCGACTGCAGAGGAGCCACCATCAGATTCAAGTGTTCAAGTAGTATCTCTTGGCGAGGACGATGATTCGTCGACTGATGGTAAATTCATCCTGAAGCCAGATGGAACACTCGAGACGTTAGATGGTCAACCAGTCATTCTAAAGGATGAAAATGGGCAAGTTATATCGCTGGACTTCTTAGCGAATACGGGTTGATTGAGATGCCATTTTAAAAAGTTGTTTTACTAAAATTATGGTATTCCAATTTTAACCATTTTGATGGTCAAGATTTTTCACAAAAGATTAAAGATTGCAGATGCACACCAGAATTCTATAAAATTGTTAAAGTTGTATACCTTTAGAGACTTAAATTGTGTACTTCAATGTAGTGAAATGAAATAAATCTTAACATATGTTAACATATGCTTATATAATATAAATTAATATACATTTTTTGTTAGGAATTTGAGTTAGGGACCCGTGCTTCTAGTTCAATTTCATGACTTAAGAAAATTATACTAATTTAGGCGTAGTAAAATCATCATATGTTAAGATTTATTTCATCTTGCTACATCAAGGCAGACAATTTAAGCCTCTAAGAATATACAATTTTAGTAATTTTATTTTCCAGCATTCTGTGCCCTTAAATCTTTGGTCGGTCAGCATCGTCAACGTCCATTTTCGGGCCATGAGGGCTACTTTAAAAATATTTCAACGGGCATGACAGGTTCAGTCATGCAGCCAGGCATTCGGGTGATAAATTTTAAAAAGTAGTCATCTTTTGCCTTGTAAATGGACATCTAAGACCAGTGCAATGGTCATTTTGACCGGCTTAACCATTACAGAGTTATTTAACCCTTTAATGACTAAATTTTTTCAAAAAGTTAAAATATTTACTTATTGAATGTCAATTTTCAGGCCAAGAGAAGACTATTTTTGAAAATTTACCATCGGAATGACTGGCTCGGCTATCGAGCTAGTCATTCCAATGGTAAATTTTCAAAAGTAGTCTTCTCTTGGCCTGCAAATGGACATTTCTCAAGACCACTGCAGAGGCCGGTCTTGGCCGGCTTCATCCTGAAAGGGTTAAGCACCCATACAGGTAGACTGGTACATATTATGAAAGTAATTTAACTTGAAATTGAATGCTGCCTGGAAACTGCAATGCGTGTTGCTTCTATTCAATTTAGTTGAAAATCCTGGAATGGTCAATCCGGTCCAAAATGGCTTCTGCAGTGGTTTCGATGAATGTCCACTTACAAGCCAAGAGAAGCCTATTTTTTGTCTTGCCTGCAGAAAGCGAGATATACATTGTCTGTATAACGTTGCGACAGCGTCAATATTAAGCTTTTCCGTTTAGCAAATCATCTTTGCCTATATTTTAGGATTGCTTAATCTTACTGGAACCAAACTTGGACACATGGCTGCCTATATCATAAGGAGGTGGTATGATGAAAGTGAGGTCACTAGGTCAAAAGTCAATTTAATTCTGGCCTTGCTATTTGACGTCTTCCTTTTTCAACGTAAATGTTTTCCATTTAGCAAATCATTTACATTTATATTTCAAGATTACTTAATAGTACTGAAAACCAAAATAGGACACATGGTTCCCTAGATACTATAAGGAATCTGCGTACTGATGCTGACTAACTCAGATGTGAATGTAATCAGAGCCCTGATATTTGATCTCTGTCATGTCTATATTTCCAATGTTAAATTTACTGTTTTTGCATTTAGCAAATCATCTTTGCCTATATTTTAGGATTACTTAGTTTTACTGGAACCAAACGTGGACATGTCGTTGTTTGTATCAAGCTGTTACTGTTGCGTTTTAGTTTTTTGTCTTGCCTGCGAAGCAGAGAGCGAGACATATACACCTGTGCAAAAGTTAAGCACCAGCAAAAACAATAGAACGTAGAAACATGATGGTACAACTAGGCTGCCATACTTTTTGTCCCCGCGTTAGCTGACATAATTCCAAGTACGAAATGCACATGCATGCATGACTTCACGCCGCTTGATGTCCGTGCGTGGCGGGAAACAGCACACGTGTTCAGTTATGTAAAAGTCCAGTTTGAGGTGTAGAACATTACATACAGATTTAGGCGACAAGATTAGGAATTTTGTGTTCATGACCATGGTTTATTTGTACAGAGAGAATTAGCTCTTGATTGTGAACCGCTATGGCAAGACGAAGGTTAAGTGATCGTGTGAAATGGCAAATCATAGGCATGCATACCACTGGTATGTCATGCAGAGAGATTGGCAGACAGCTGAACATTAACCATACTGTAATCAGTCGTTTGATTGCAAAACATGGGCAAACTAACGAGGTGAAGGACAGACCTAGATCTGGAAGACCGAAGAAGACTACTGCCCGTGATGATCGAGCCCTAGTACGCCTTGTTAGGAGATCTCCATTCACCAACAGCAGAGTGCTCCGCCAGCAATGGGAAACGCGCAATAGAGTGTCAATGTCTACCGTCAAAAGGAGACTGTATGCTGCTGGCATGAAAGCTAGGAGACCTGTCAGACGTCCTCTCCTCACTGCACACCACAAAGAGGAGCGTCTGAGGTGGTGCAACGAAAGAAGACACTGGAACATGAGATCCTGGAGACGGGTACACTGGTCCGATGAAAGTCGGTTCCTGCTTCATGCCACAGATGGTCGAACTCGTGTATGGAGGTCCAGACGCACGGCGTACGACCAACGTAACATCATGGAAGAAGTTCCATTTGGTGGAGGTTCCGTTATGATATGGGGGTGCATCTCATTTGATTGTAAGCTGGATCTGTTGACTGTACCTGGAACACTAAATGGACAAAGATATCAAGATTCCATACTGGATAGAGTTGTGGTCCCTCATTTTGTAAATCATGCACCTGGAACCCACCCTATATTCATGGATGACAATGCCCGACCACATCATGCTAGAGCTGTGCATGAATACCTCCGCCAGAATGCCATCGAAACCCTACCATGGCCAGCAAGGAGCCCTGACATGAACCCTATTGAGCATATCTGGGACATTCTGGGAAACATGGTGAGAAGGAGGGATCCTCCTGTGCAGAACCTACAGGAATTAACAGACGCACTCCATCTTGAATGGCAACGAATACCACAATGGCGTATCAGTCGGTTGGTGACCAGCATGAGACGTCGTGTCCAGGCCGTCATCCAGGCACAAGGTGGATATACCCGGTATTAATAATGACAGTCTCAAACTCGTGCACAGATGTTAAACTTCGTTTTCAGACACCATTAATGACAATCTAGCCACGTGTGTCAACTGTAGGGCAATAGTTGTCAGTTGTGTCAACGTAACCATATTCAGGCCTCGTTTTCAAGTTCAAACAAAAACATACAGTGTTTCCCCACCATCATAATCAGCATTCCTCTAGTTGCATTATTACCTCTTGCACTAAGATGGATGGGTACATAAATGTTTATGCTATTGCTTTCTTCATAGCACATGAATATACCCTCGCATGTGCGTAAAAATAGGGTGGTGCTTAACTTTTGCACATGTGTATATATGTCACTTTTACGACGGCGTCAACAATGTTAAGTTTTTGCGATTAGCAAAACTTCTTATATTTCAGGATCAGTTAATCCTATTGCAGCTAAACTTGGCTATGTGGTTGCCTATACTGTTAGAAAGCAGCATGATGATACTGAGGTCACAAGGTAAAAGGTCATTCAAGGTCACTGTGACCTTGCAGCAAAACTGGTTTTTTAATGTTAAGGTCAATGCCACTGTGACAAACAGGAGACAGGCGAGACATTTAATTCCGTGGAATTCTTGTTACCCATAAGACAGCACACGTCTTCAAGTTTGGAGAAGAGCCCCCCCCCCCCCCCCAGAAGAACGAGTTATTTAAAAAACTGGCCTCTGCAGTGGTTTTGAGGAATGTCCATTTGCAGGCCAAGAGAAGACTATTTTTGAAAATCTACCACTGGAATGCCTGGCTCGATAATCGAGCTAGTCATGCCATTGATAAATTTTCAAAAACAGCCCTCTCTTGGCCTGCAAATGGACATTCAATAAACAAATATTTATATTTTCTTGACAAAATTTGACCATTAAGGGGTTATCACTTGCATCTAGGGACGCGGGTAGCACACGTGTTTGCACTATACTATAAATGCAACCCATGTAGCCTGGTAAAAGACTTAAAAGTGCATATTAACACCAAAATATTTGACAATAAAATTGATAAAATTGTATACTTTTAGAGGCTTAAATTGTGTCCCTTGATGGAATGAAACAAAACAAATCTTAGTACATCATGATTTCATTCCGTATAAATAAATTTCATAATTTCAGTTGTGAATTTGAATTAGGGGCTTGTGCCTCTAATTCAATTTGACAACTTAAAAAATTATATTAATTTATACGTAATGAAATCGTCATATGTTAAGATTTATTTCTTTTCATTGCATCTAGGCACACAATTTAAGCCTCAAAAAGTATACGATTTTAACAATTTTATTTTCAACCATTCTGCTGTGAATATGCACCTTTAATGGTAAACTCACCTCATGCTATCCATTCCGATGATGCAATAGGACATACACATAATATACATTATGCGTGGTATTTCTATATATCTATCATATGGTCAAAGAAAGATATTTTTGTATTTAACCTTTTAACACTCAAACTGACCAAAAATGGCTTCCATAATGGTCTTGAGAAATGTCCATTTGTAGACCAAAAGAAGCCAATTTTTTTACTTTGTCACTGAAATGAGTGGCTCGATCACCGAGCCAGTCACAGTCATTCCAGTGATAAATTAAAAAAAAGAATCTTGTTCTGCAAATGGACATTTTCTGAGAAAATTTAAATTTTCTTGAACAAATATGACAGTTAAATTGATAATGGCCAATTAGTGATATAATAAATTTCACTAGTCTACGAGGCTGGCATGATTTCCTTTTTAGCAAATCAGAAAATACCTAGACTGTTTACCTTGGTACATGTACATATATATATGCGTTCCGTCATGGACGCTTGTACAATCTATAGGTTCGTCATGTGGTGGGAAAGTAAACATAGGTAAGCTGTAAGAATATTTTGAAAATAATTTGACTGGAAGTTGTTTCTGCTTTACAAATTTGCCTTTTTTAGGCTTTACAGAAATATGGTTAGTCATTTTTCCGGTGGTCAATCTGCATTTCTGAAAATCTCCAGAAAATTCCTATTCAACAGTTGAGCCGATTTCAATCGACCATGGCTGGTATGATCCTAGGGTGGGTAAGCATTCAGGGAACAGTTGATTGGGCAATCTTTCTGGTGGCCATCATGAATCTTTGAAAATGACCTGGAAATCAGTTAAATGACTGTAAACCACTTGGTCAATTCAACCAAACTTGTCCCCATGTCTGGTAGGTTTATCTGTCAGGTGAGCGCCACAGGCCCTTAGGCCGCTTATTATTATTATTATTATACCCCAGCAAAAAAATGTGTGGGGTATTATGTAATGGCGTGGTCCTGGCGGGCGGGCGGCAGAGTGGTTTCCGGATGATAACTCTGTTACCTTTTATCAGATCGCTTTAAAACTTCATAGGGTCGGTGGATTGGGTCTGGGGAAGAAACCTATCGAAATTAATGATGATGCGAAATCAAAGATGGTCGCCAGCCACCATCGGCCATCTTGAAAATTGGTTTCCGGATGATAATTCTGTTACCATTTACCTGATCGCTTTGAAACTTCATAGGATGATTGGACTAGGCCTGTGGAAAAAACCTATCGAAATTGTCGATGATCTGAAATCCAAGATGGCCACCAGCCATCGGTGGCCATCTTGAAAATTGGGTTCCGGATGATAACTCTGTTACCGTTTATGGGATCGCTTTTAAATTTCATAAGATGATTGGACTAGGTCAGGGGAAGAAAGCAATATAAATTGATGATGATCCCAACTCCAAGATGGCCGCCAGCCAAGTATGGCCATCTTGAAAAGTGGGTTCCGGATGATAACTCTGTTACCATTTATCGGATCGCTTTGAAACTTGATAGGATGGTTGGACTGGGATTGGTGAAGAAACATATTGAAAGTGATGATGATCCGAAATCCAAGATGGCCCCCAAAGACCATCGGCCATCTTGAAAATTGTTGTCCGTCAACTTTTTCTTTAAACGACTTCTCGAAAACCGCTGGGCTGATTTCAAATATATTTGGCAGGAAGCATCCTTAGGGCATAGGGATACAAATTTGTTCAAACGAAGCCGATAGGCCAGTTTGGCCAACAGCTATCTTGGATTTTAGCCGATTTTAGGAAACTTCTTTAAAAATCTCCGAAACCGCTTGGTGGATCAATTCAAGTCATCAAATATCATTTAGGGCAAGAGCTGAACCAAGGTTGCTCAAGAAAACTTGATTGGCCAAATATTTTGGTGGCCATCTTGGATGACCTAATTTTCCCAAAAAACGACCTCCAGAACTGCTGAAGTGATCGGGCTGAAATTTGGCAGATATTATTAGGGACTAAGTGCCATTAAAGCTTGTTCAAGAGAAGTTGATACGTAAAAAAAACCATGGCTGCCCTGGACCAATCAAAATATAGCATGTTTGGCGGCTATTTTGGATTTTTTTATTTGATGGATTTTGAAGCCGAAATTAGTTTTATATAAGTTTTTAGTATGGTGTTTTCAAATTTGCCACTCAAAACTGTCGGATAAACGGTTTGGTGGCCATCTTGGATTGTTTTCGCTCCCAATACTCCCATACTAAAGCAATAGGAAATTTAAAATGTCTTCTTGAGAACCACTGGGCTGATTTCAATTATATTTTGCAGGAAGCATCCTTAGGGCATAGGGATCCAAGTTTGTTTTAAAAACGCTGATCGTCCAATTTGGCCGGTGGCCATCATGGATTTTCTAAAAATTTCAGGAAATCAGTTAAAAGCTTACTCCTCCATAACCACGGGGCTGATTTTAATCAAACTTGGATGGAAGAACCCTAGCGTAGTATTCTTCTGCCCATTACAGAATTTTGATTTCTCCATATTTTCAGCAGCCATCTTGAATTTTCTGAAATGTGGCTGGATATCGTTTAAAACGTTAGTCCTCATTAACTGCTTGAGCAATTTCAACCAGACCTGGCTGGAAGAATACTAGGCTGGTAGCGTTCAGAATTTTAATTGTTCAATTTTTTAAGCGGCCATCTTTGATATTTGGAAAATTTCTGTAAATCGGTTAAAAGGCTATTTCTCATTAACCGCTTGGCCGCTTTCAACCAAACTCAGCTGAAAGATCCCAAGGCCTGTACGCTTTAGAACATATATACAGAATTTTCACGGCTTGATTTTGATGGTGGCCATCTTGGATTTTCCGAAAAATGGGAATTTGTATAAAATGCTACTCCTCATTAATCGCTTGGCCAATTTCAACCAAATTTGACGGGAAGGATCCTATTGTCATAGCCTCTAGAAATTCTATTCATAATTTTGGTAGGTCAATGTTTTGGCAGCCATCTGTGATTTTCTGAAAGTTTTCCAGACCCATTTAAAAATGGTACTCCTTTAATCAATCTAGCCCGATTTCAACAAAACTTGGGTGTAACGATTCTATGACGGTAGGCTTCACAACATATTAAACAAGAATCTTGATTGGTCAATTTTTTTATGGCCATCTTGGATTTTCCAAAAATCATCCATCATGGCTATTTAAATGCAAATGGTTTAAATGCCAATGGTCCAAGTGAGCGCCACGGGCCCTTGGTCCACATTATTATTATTATTATTAATATTAGTGTTATTATTATTGGACACGTATGAAAGGATTTGATAGAAAATCTAGATATTTATATATTTAAATTATATACTAACGCTAACCTAGTTTACAGGCGATGAAAGAGATGTACTTTGAAGACTCCGCCGTTTTAACAATTAATCCATGACTCGTAATAGTAAGAAAGTTAAATTTTAAAATGTGTTTTCATTTTGTTTAAATTTGATGTCAATCAAAGCTAAGTTATCCCCGTTAGTCAATATGACTGATAAGCTGGTAACCCTTTCAATGACAAATCCATGAAAAAGTAAATTCTTTACAATGTATAGCATATTCTGTTGAATGTTTTATTTTCAAAATATTGAACAGCTTTCTTGTTTGTTTGCCCTGAGATTGAGATACATGGAATTTATCGGTGAGGGGGTTAATTGTATTCTTATAATACGAATAGTGCATAGTTCTTTTTTGTGTCTGACCATTTGATGATTGTTTAACCATTTGGTGGTCAAGATTGGTCAAGAAATCCAAAAATTTGGCTTCGTAAATATCCATTTGCAGGTTATTTTTGAAAATTTCCTATTAGGATGACTGGATTGGTTAACAGGTATTTCAATTGTAAATTTTCAAAAATTTCTTAGTCTGTAAATGGACATTTCTCAAGAAGCCATTTTTACCATCTTAACCCTTACCACTCTGATGTCAAAATTTAAAATTCTTAGTTTTCAAATTAAACGATGAACAGGTGTTCATTTTTCAATAAATTTGGTGGAAGATGGTGCTGTCGTAGACAGCAACATCGTCCACCAAAATTGTTGAAAAATGTACACCTGCAGTTTCATTGTTATATTGACACAGTAAAAGATAGAATATTGACATCAGAGTAGGAAAGGTTAACATGAAGTTGACTATTGAAGGACTAAGGATCTATATTTGCCATATGATTAAAAAAGTAATTCAATAATTTGTTTGAAATTGTTTAAAAAATAAATCTGGATAAATATATAGATAAACATGTCTTTAACCCTAAAATTTGCTCAAGAAAATTTCAATTTTCTCATAGAAAATGTCCATTTGCAGACCAAGAGATTATTTCTAAAAATTAACCACTGGAATAACTGGCTCGCTGATTGCGCCAGTACGTAATTCTAGTGATAAATTTTCAAAAAGTCTTGGTCTGCAAATGGACATTTCTCAAGACAAATGCAAGCCATATTTGGCTGGTTTGAGTGTTAAAGGGTTAATAGTCAAGCGGACCAAAACCAATGGACATTACTCAAGAACACTTAAATGGCTGGTTTTGAGGGGCTTGGTCTTTAAAGGGTTACACCTTTTGTGGCCAAGTCAGAGACAAAAACAGCCTCTGTAGGTGTTTTGAGAAAGGTCCATTTGCAGACCAAGAAGAATGTTTTTGAGAATTTACAGGGAATTACAGCTGGAATGACTGGCTTGATAAACAGGAAAGTCATTCCAGTGGTAACTTTTTAAAACTAGTCTTCTCTTGGTCTGCAAATAGATTAAACTTTGTCATGTTTGCCAAATTATTTTCAAAATAAAAATAAAATATAAATAGTTTACAGACTTTTATACATGTTTCCTTTAATGGTCAAAATTGTTTTTAAATCATTAGATTTTCTAGATGTTGGAGACTTTTGAAAAAGTTATTTCCAGGCCTGAGCTAAGCTAAATGTTGAGATCGATTTATATACCTTGAACCCTGACTTCCCAGAATCCCATTTTCAAGGTAACTATAGATACAGGTAAGCTGTTGAATCTTTTGAAACTAATTTGACTGGCAGCAACAACAGCCAGTCAAATTAGTTTCATTATGTTCAACAGAATGTTTATTAAATATTAAAGACATGCAAGTCGTACAACTGACAGAATATTCCAGGTTCATGATGGAGTCCTGTCAATTGTGATTGTGACGTCAGCTGATATGTGATGTAATTGATTAGGATGTCATAAGCTTGAGTGACAAATTGGATTTATCCATTACCTAGGCTAGTTGTTTGAAGACTGGATTTGTTTTGAGAAGTGACACGATGGTATTGTGAAAGCTGTTGTTCACAGTGCCAATACGTTTCTGCTAGCCTATGTCATATTAAAAGGCATACGTGTTATGATTCTATTGACATGGTAAATAAGTACTCTGCAAAGGCAATCGTTCTGAATTAAGCCATGCATCAGTTAAATAATGGGCACTTGTGGCCTAAGACCAATTTATATTGTAATTTTCTCTTAGAATCAATGGTAAATAAGTACTCTGCAAAGGCAATCGTTCTGAATTAAGCCATGCATCAGTTAAATAATGGGCACTTGTGGCCTAAGACCAATTTATATTGTAATTTTCTCTTAGAATCAGTTTCATAAAATTCTAAATCTCACTCCATATATGCAATTGACATACCTGAGAAAACCTACTCTCACTCAACCCTTCCGATCACTCGCCTATCTAATGACTCGCCCACCTGATCACTCCCCCATCTAATCACTCACTAAGCATTCTCACTCACTCATTCAGTCACCTATCCAATCACTCGCCCATCTGAGCACTCGACCATCTAATCATTTGCTCATGCATTCTCACTCACTCGCCCATTCAATCACTCGCCCATCTGATCACTCGACCATCTAATCACTCACTCTTGTTCACTCGTCCATCCAATCACTCGCCCGTCCGATCACTCACGCTTGCATTCACACTCGCTGTCCTCTGTCCGTCATTTTATCTTTATCTGTCTTCTCTCTGAAAATGTAATTATGAATGTTATTCTGCATTATATTATCATAAATATGTGATGACATGTGTATATAGTGTATATTTGTATATTAAGGAATTCTTGATTTTGTCAATGTTGTTATAATGTCTACAGATGTTGACAGATATCTAATAAATTTTGACCCGTTTGAGCTAATGGAGGAAGCCAATTCTAGCTATGACCCGCCCATCTATTGCTAAGCTCCACCTATGCTATATATGTAGGAATGTTGAAATCGATTTATATCTTGAACCCTGACTTCCCAGAATCCCATTTTCAAGATACATGTAACTATAAATACAAACTTGTAAGCCATTGAATCTTTTGAAACTAATTTGACGGGGGGTTGTTGCTGCCTATGGCAGTAACAGCACAGTCAAATTAGTTTCAACATATTCAACAGCATGTTTATTAAATAGTAAATAGTACAGACATACAATTCATACAACCTGACAGACTATTAAGCGTTTGTGACAGACTATATCACGTCATTCATGACATAATTGATTATGACATCAGCCCACATGTTACGTAGTATGATTGACTGAGAAACTGGATTCATCAATTCTCCATTTATATGTGATAGCCCTTAGTGAAAATAATGGAGGAATCCAGTTCTAGCTGTGTCCCGGTCATTACGAGCTCAAATCTGCTGGAATCGATTTTAACACGGACTCCTGAATTCTCAGGTTCTCCATTTCAAGATAACTATGCACCTAGGTATTGGTAAGCCATTGAAACTGATTTGATGGGGGTTGGGAGTGTTGTTGCCGCAGCAACAGCTATGTCCACCAGTTAAATTAGTTTCAAAATATACAACACTCATCAGAATATGTATTTAATTGTAAATTCATCATCAAAGACAGAGTTTGAACAGATGCTTACTGTTGGACCTTTACCACTGTTGTGACAGACCTACATCGTTTGTTTGTGATGTCAGCTAACAACTCACCTGATTTATTTTGATTATGGCATCAGATACTTGAGTGACAGATCTGATCCCTCCATTGTATATATGGCAGTGTTTTCACAAATCTGGCGAAACAAATATGGTGGTGTCAATTATGTTTTATATTATTTTCACTCTTCTGGTAGAACTCATTGACTGATTAACACCTGACGCTGCTCTTAGTTTTGATTGAGGCTCGATCAAATTAAGATCAGTGTCAGGTGTAAAGCAGCCAATGAGTTCTACCAGAAGAGTGAAAATCTTTGTTCCTATAGATGAGACAGTTTTGAAGCCCCAAGAGAAAACCGAGCACTGAGGGAAACATGTGAGCCTTTAGACATGGATTAGTAATGATAGGTAGTATATCCTATCGGATATGCTGATCAAAACGTTTTCATAGGATTGATAATACCAGTATTCAGCTTTTCTCCATCCCATGACTTCCACTAGACCTATCCCATGAAGCCAACACAGACTGTGGTAGTGGAAACACATCTTCCTGGGTTATGGCAGGGATATCATAATACTTCCACACCGTCTGCTGCCAACCATTAGGCTACTCATTGGAATGCCAATATCATTGGATCCATTTTCAATGAACCCAATCAGCATCAAAATACCCCCCCCCCCACTGCAGTATTGTAAGTTGCAAAATATGTGTTATATTATATATTAACTTTAGAATCTTAAATAAATTACTACGTTCCCCTGACCCTGATCAGGGTTTGATCAAGTCTAGGATACTAGTGCTATTGTGGCTGCTGGCTTTTATATCATTCCTGGGCGGATTTGTTTGTGTACAGGCTATCCTGGTTGCGTGAAACGTTCTAAAAATGTTGGCCCGTGATTGTCTTTGTTGGCATGGTTGTTGGCCCAGATGTCTGATGTCAGCCCTTTGTTATCCTGTTTGGCCATTAGTAGCGGTTGGAGTGTTCACCCGTCGAGTTTATGTCATCATGGCCATTTGGTTGTGATGTCAGAAATGTTGGCCCTGTTGCAACATTCAAGACCTTCACAGTTAATTGCTGTGGTTATTAGTTGGCCCGGGTCGGCCCCGATATGTATTATGATGTCAAAAAGGATGTGGGATGTTGGCCCAGTGGCATCATGATGTCGGTGTTTGCTGGCCTATGGCATCATGTTGTTGACCGTCTTGGCCCGTTATCAGCATGTCCACAGCTGTGGACTTGTGCTTAGGATGTCAGTAGCGTTGGCCCTGTATTGTCCCTATTGGCCCTTTTATTCGTTGGCCCGTTAGGTTATATGTTGGCCCAGGATGGTTGGTGATTGATTGTGGAAGTGTGTCCATGTTGGCCCATTGTGTGGATTATTTGTGAATTGTCCTGGTCTGTAGGCTGGCCCAGGTGGTTTAAGTGTTTGTCTGTGTGTTGTCCTGATTAGGCGTGGTGGACTGACCCGGTGGTGTTGGGTATTGGACCGGGTTTATGACATGGTTTTATTCATGTTGGTTGGTGTTGTCCCATGCTGTTGGCCCTGGTGGGTTTGTTTTCCCTTTGTTGCCTTTGTGTATGGCGATGTTGGCCAGTGAGTGATGTTTTTTAAATGATGTTCATGAGATCCTGACTCATGTCGCTTCGTGCAAGATTAGCTGTACCCATCAGACGTGAGTATCAGTTGTGTGTGCCATCAGAGGTGAGTATCGGTTGTGTGTGCGTGCTACCATATGGTTTTGGGGAGTGGATGGATAAGGTAGGACCAGTTTGGTCCTCACAGAGCAGTGTCTATGCTTATTTTACATACCTCACGAGGATTAGTCCTCGTAGGCGCTGTCACTCCGAGCTGATGTCAATGATGCCGTCGAAGTGTGGCGAAGGTGGAGGACTTGGCGAGTGATTCCTTGCTGCCGGTAGGCGCGGTTGATTGAGGATGTGACTGTCCTGTAGCCCTGTATTGCAGGTAATGCAGTGGCAGAGAGCCTTCTCACAAAGTACTGTGCGGTGATGGCAGCTAAGAGAGTAGCTGTTACTGTAGGTTTTGTTACAATCTGTAGTACACACGCGTCTGTCCATAATTTCTGCAAAGACAAAGTGGCAGTTGATTGAAATTGTAAATGATGTCAGATGTAAGTGTGCCGTAGTAGTAAGTGTGACATCATAGTGATGCCATAGTATTCATCAAAGATATAGAGGAATTGGTACCCGGAGATTTAATTAATTTCTGTACTTAGCAGAAAAGCCAGAGGGGGTTACCAATAAGGTCTATAGTATGCAACTGATGGATCCAATAAGATTCTTGATCCTTGCGTAAGAATAAGTTTTCCTTGCATTCAGGATCATACAGAAGAGCCTCTATTATGCAGTATTGGACACATGTGTTGTGTCCTTGGAGATTAAAGTGTTTTTTGCGACTGGTGTGTCTTTCTTGTTTTTTTATTTCCCTGTAATGTTCCTTGATGCGTATCTGAAACCGACATATTGGTTCTTGCATCTTGAGCAGGTAAGTATTATAAGTAGGTATGGGTGTGGGGTATGGCGGGGGAGGGGAGAAGGGGCACGTAAAGATCTGATATTTTTACAGAATGGGCAGTTCGTTTTTGCGCAGGATTCTATTTTGTTGGGGATGGTGTGTCCCTGATGTTGGTGTAAGTAAAATCCGCTCTGTCGAGTTGGTCTCTGAAGGTTGGATTTCTCCTGTAGCCAAATATGGGTTTCTTATAAAAAAAAAAGTATCTTGGCATTTGACGCTACTGGAGAACATTTTCCAGTGTTTTAGGATACTTTTCTTTGCAAAATGACCCTGGCTGTGGTAGTCACAGATGAACCAGCCATTTCAGTGGTAAATTTTCAAAAATAGTCTTGCAAATGGACACTCACTCAGAGAACGATTTGGATTTTCTTGATCAATCTTGATAATTAACAAGGATTAATACTGTAATAGCTTAAAACTTCTGAGCTCGAAATAGTGCGTTATTTTTATATTTTTCCCCATCACATTGGTCTGGCTTTAATAGTCTGAAGGGTGATGTGCTATGAAGGGACATGACCTGTCACTCAAGTATTTGACATCATAATCAAATACATCACTTGTGCTGCCTCAATGGTCTGGCCCACTGGAATTTGTGTGTGCTCCACTCAGGGAGCGAGGAAAAGTTCCATCCAAAAGATATCTGTAGGCAGCAGGGATTATCTCCACATCTCTCATATCGAAGTAACTCATGTTATGGGTATAATACTGCCTGTTATTTCATCTTGAGAATGGCTCTCCAAGTGTGATACCAGCGATCGAAAAGAAGAAGAATACTGCCTGTTCAGACAAAAACACAAAAGGGAGAAACTGATAAATGTTTTCTATGCTGTCACTGCTTGATTGAGGTGTCTCACATGTTGACTCGAGCAAGCCAGGCGTTGATCTCAAGAGTGCTTCAAGCAATAGATTGTCATAGCGGATTACTGGCTTAACATTTGTTCCAGACAACCAAGCCTTGATTGTCTCTTCAGCTTCCACACCAATTTCGGATAGACGTTCTACAATGCCTGAAACTTGGAATCTACTTTAGATGGTCTTCATTAGGCACATGGCGATGTGGAAACCACCCATGCACACTATCTTCTTGTCAAAGTGGTTTAATCCTTACGGTTTGAACTTGATCAAAACCTGTAATACTTTGTTGTATATTCCTTAATCTGCTTTCATGATGATGAAATCTAGATCGAAATCTACCATATACTGTATGGTTCTGTTTATGATTGATCAAATCATTCGCATGTCTGTAGGAGGTAGCGCAATTATTACATGCAAATAACCAACATTCACTCCTGGTGGGTGATCTGTTGTGCTCAGGTGTTGGAATGCACTTCATGCAGATACAATCTGGTTTTTTGTGTGTCATCCGTTTGCCCGTGACACTACCCAAGCATGTGCCTCCAGGTTCGATTTATCACACTGTATCTGCCATCTTAGTTGTATTGTATGGGTACAGGCCAGCCCTTGGTGGAAATGTTCTTCGGCAACTCAGCTTGTGTACCTGTAAAAAATGGCGATCGCTCTTCAAATTAGTCAGGGGCAATGGACATCTGAGACTATCAGGTATTAACGGAATATTCTACTGGACAAAGATCGAGATAGCTTTTTAGTTTTGTTCATGCCGCTAAAATTATTAATTTCAAGTCAATATTATCTGCAACATGAGTGGTGGGCACACTTCAGTGTTAGAGGGAATATATTGGATTGATGCCTTTTCAGACCACTTCCCATTCATCCTCAATGAAGCGTGTTTCAGTGTATGAGATGGCATACCCTAAAGAGTTTTAACTACCCCCATTTTAACCTGTTTTATGATGCATTATGTGCGAAAGTAAAACCTGGTCCAATTCTTTACATTGGAATGTTGTGCTTGATTTGGTCAATCTTGAACTGGAATATCTGTAACATGCCATTGTCATGCATACCATTGATTGTATACGTCACTCTTGACGGTATGATAGTATGTGGTTTTGGAAGACCATGGCACACATTATCTTGTGTCTATGAGAGAAGTATGATTGATTCTTGCCGTTTTCTTCAATGATAGCAATTTTAATATCCCTCCTAGGATATGCTTCCATGCATTTGGCAATAAATTCTTTACCGTCCAGAAACTTCCATAATCAGAGGCTCTGGAACTGCTCCGCATAAGTTTCACTTTAAAGTCTATTCTGTGACTGAGTTAGTCCTTTTTCAAATAGTATTTGATTGAAAGCTGATGAAAGCGGAGTCATTGTGTAGATCTGACAGATTTAAATTTGGAGATCAATACGCTGATTCATCTCTTCCGCATAGTGCATCATCTTCATCACGGGAGATTGTCGTATATGTGACACCCCTTACCCGTTTCCACACTGGACTCATGAATGGCTCATAGAGATTTTTATGGTAACCAGCATCAGCTGTCAACAGATATGTAGTTGCAAGTATAAGTAGGATTCTTTTGGCATCAGAAATATATTTATCAATGTTGTTCTTAATTTGTAAGTTCGCTCTGTTTTATCACTAATTGTGGTTGTTTGAACAGGAGTAAGTCTGCCCTTGTTGACTTACCTCCATTGCAGATAATGCACCGCTTACTCCGCTCCTTCCGCTAAGATGACATATAATGGAGCTCTAATGCTGTACAAATCTTAGTGTGCATCCAACAATGTTGGGAGAACATTCCAATAATGCTGTTGAAACTGATACAAAATCGATTACACTAGAGAATCTGTTTTGTAAGTCAAAGCAGAGTCTCATAGATCGTGCATAAAATAATCAACGGGTGATATCCCATACATATCTAGGGGCTATGATTGATTTCGTTTCACTGCATTCACTTTAAGAATCATCCTCAGTTGGGACTATAGGCGTATTGTATGTTTCATGAAATCAACATCCTTGAAGATGACCAGCAGATGTTTTTTTCTTCAGATGCTAATCTATACACAATTGGAGCTGGAAATTGAGTATACTGGTTTGACCGTTTTATAAAATGGATTTCAACTTTCTCTTGAAATATATGTATGAGAACTCGCCCATTCACAGAGATAGAACCCCAACCTCACCCCTACTTGTGATATTCGATATTGGTGCAAACTGCATCCCTATTATTGGAATTCTAAATTATACTAGTGCATTGCATTCAGGACCAATATAAAACCTTTACCGACAAGATGTGAACAATGTTCACTAAAAGGTCTATCTTTGTGTGTATTTGGGTAGCTATTAGATTATCCGTACAGATTATGGATAAATGGATTTTAATTTGAGCTGCTAAACAAGAGGTGTCTCAGCAATTCATGATGCCACGAGATGGTCAAACTCTCGTGAACTGGCTCTAGCCTCCATCCGTCATCTGACATTCCGCTGATGTCAATTCTCTTGATACCACCAGAGGACTTCGCACGAGTAAGCTTCATTGGGTCGCTTATGACCTAACAAAGTTAAGGAATGGTTTAGCTAGTTTATGTTTGTGCCACGGTCGAGCCCATCAGTGTATCCAACTATCTTTCATATGGCTGGTTCATGGTCAAAGCAGACTCGCACTATGTGGAAATGACCTCGGACTATCAGATGTAACTTCATCTCTGGGTACTACTTTTATGCAATGTCTGACCACCACGGATGTACACCACCTCAAATTCTGATAATTTAAAAACATTACCTTCTCCACATAAATAAATTTGGAAATATTCAATATTTTTTTGTAATACAACTCCTAATGTATTATTACTACATTCTTATTTTTACACAAATTCCGACCCATCATAAATACAGGTATGTATTATTAGCTCACCTGGCCTGAAATGCCAAGTGAGCTTATGCCATGACGGTCGTCCACCGTACTATCTTTCATATGGCTGGTTCATGGTCAAAGCAGACTCGCACTATGTGGAAATGACCTCGGACTATCAGATGTAACTTCATCTCTGGGAACTACTTTTATGCAATGTCTGACCACCACGGATGTACACCACCTCAAATTCTGATAATTTAAAAACATTACCTTCTCCACATAAATAAATTTGGAAATATTCAATATTTTTTTGTAATACAACTCCTAATGTATTATTACTACATTCTTATTTTTACACAAATTCCGACCCATCATAAATACAGGTATGTATTATTAGCTCACCTGGCCTGAAATGCCAAGTGAGCTTATGCCATGACGGTCGTCCACCGTACTATCTTTCATATGGCTGGTTCATGGTCAAAGCAGACTCGCACTATGTGGAAATGACAATCCATCTGTAGCGAAGTTATTTTCCACCTATCTCGAAACACGGGGGATTAGCTGGGTGGCAATGGCTCTGCTACACTTCAGAAATTGCCAGGATGAGGTGGCAGGCGAAAATGGGTAAATACACTTCAATAGTATTCAACAAGACGGTTCTTCAAATAATAAATTACTTCAACTTTTAATAATTTTAAATTGACTATACACAAACTGATGTTGATACAAAATTTCTATACAAACTAAGAACACTATATCTATCTACTATTCTGGCTTAAATCCCAAATACACAAATTCCTTTAATAGCTAGTGGTAGTTAAAGTAAACAGGAAGGTAGTGAAGGGACATGTTCGAAATAAGTTCAGAACACGTCTAAAATCATTAATAATTTGTTTAGTATTTGTGAATACAGGATTTATGCAATTCTATAAAATAAATATAATTAACCACTCATTCTGTATGCCTTGACAGTATTTTACTGACAAAATCAGAAAATCCGGATGACTATTTTGAAGACAATCAAGCGAAAGTTGTTTCTGCTTGAGGCAGCAACAACTTTCAGTCAAATTATTTCCAAAATAATATGCAGGTTTCTTATGCCAATGTCTTGAAATATATTTGTGCGAATTTAGAATGAAAATGGTTATCAGATTATGAACATGTATTTTCAGATGTATGTTATTATATATAAAAGTTCAGTATATACATGTCTTGGAATACTGTGATTTATTATGTCCACACTGCAGGCTGGGTCGCTTTAATTGTCCTGGCTATTAATTGGGCTATTGTCCTCTGTCCACTATACTCCTAGAGTTGTCACGCTTGATTTCATATATTTCAGCTGGCCATGATTAGGAACATTCTAATTTATGCTGGATAAAATCAGTAATATATAATCTCAAATTTGCAATTGTCGAAACTGTCGAATAAAAGGTTTGGTGGCCATCTTGGATCATTTTCAAAAGCTCCCGTACTAACGTAATGGAAATTTAAAATGTCTTCTCGAGAACCACTGGACCAATTTCAATTATATTGGGTAGGAAGCATTCTTAGGGTCTAGAGATTCAAGTGTGTTCAAACGAAGGCGATCGGCCATTCTCCTTCGATCAATACTCACCATTCTGTTACTTCTGATATACAGCTGGCCTTGACAGCGGCTCTAGGATTATAGACTTAGAAAGCTTTACCGACTCCTGGGAACCGGGTACTCGGCTCCCAACTGCCGAGTACCCGTTTACCATAGAGCTCATTCTTGTTTGCATAGCGACAAGAGCAATACATGCTTTTTGCATTAAGGATTTTAGTGTTTTAAAATAATCTAAGTCTTTAATCAGTGATAGTTTGTGTGTTCTGAAAGGATTAACTAAGGACTATGGAGAATACCGCCCAAGACAACCAGGTTGTATTGTTCTTTATTATCCATAGTTAAAAGACTTAGGTCTCTAAATTTCGTTGTGTCGCATGTTCCAATTTCTGTCCCCATAGAATCTGGGACGTGTGCTAACAACGATATATGCCAGACGATCGCCTTCTTTAAACCCCAACAGGCGATCGGCAGATATGAAAATAGGTGTTTGCTACAGTATTTCTAACACGAATATCGGCTGACGTCGTTCTCCGTAGAATCCGAGCGGGTGACGTCACACCCGGTCGCTCGGATGTTTATGTGAAGAAAAATTTTTTCATTAATTCGCGCATCTTATTCTGGGTGCTGCGTACTAAAAATGGTACCGGAAACTTTAGAATGATCAAGTTTACGTGTGATCACGATCGGTTTGCAATGATCGGTGGTTTCAAAATTCTTGAGTAGATGTGTGGTCTGCGGTTTTACCGTGTGAGACAGCAGTTTTGTTATACATTTTGTTGTTTTCTTCACATATCGTGCTGCGTTCGTTAGGAGTATAATTTATATTGATTAGTAAATATACCCTGAATGCTATGCGATATGATTCCTGGAGCCGTTACACATCCTGGAGGATCTAT
This sequence comes from Chaetoderma sp. LZ-2023a, assembly GCA_034401795.1. NCBI lineage: Eukaryota > Metazoa > Mollusca > Caudofoveata > Chaetodermatida > Chaetodermatidae > Chaetoderma > Chaetoderma sp. LZ-2023a. The sequence continues at coordinate 161,260,909 of CM067370.1, read as the reverse complement.
TATGGGTGTGTTGTGCCCGCCGCGTACTTGTCGTCATAATCAATGCGATCGTTGTTGTAACGTGGCGGGGTGGGGTGCGGGGAGGTTACGGTTAATTTATGAGTCAAATTATTTGAAAATTAATTGTCTGCCTTCCATCCGGGTCTCGTTCCGCTTGTTTATTGTAGGTTTGTGCTTATTTTATAGGCCAAGCCAGCCCCGCCATCATGTGACGACTGCCATAAGTTTGTCCGTGTAATGTTCAAGGACCATGTCTGTTTTATGTGTGCCCTGTGTAATATAGATCATAGGTGTAATGTTTGTGCAGTGTGGTCCGTCGAAACGATGGTTAAGTTCCTTGCCCAGAAGGACTTGGCTGGGTCTGACGCGGGGTCAGGCGGTCCGAGAATAAATCGTGGAGCGCCCGGTTCGGCCGGTGCGGGTGCTCCACGTCCCCAGCTGGAGGTGGCGGAGATGGCACCGCCGGCGTGGTTTGGTCCGGCTCTGCAGGGTTTTTTCTGCATAGCGTTCTGACCACGCTGGTGTCGTCCCTGCTACCAAAGGTTGGGGGGCAGTTTCTCCCCATGCCTGGTACGGATCCTGTCCTCGGACAGGATTCTGGACTGGTTACCGAGGGGGCCATCTCGTACGGCCCCCTGGCAGTCCCGTCTGGCTTCGGCCAGACGGGTTTCTGTTTCTCTGCGGCCACCTCCGGGTGGTCCAGTAGCGGTGGCCGGTCCATCAGGTGTGGGAGCCGTCCGCCAGGACGGTTCCACGGTTGACTCGTCTAGTGACGACTTCGGAGTCTGAAGACGAGGAGGCCGAGGAGGAGGAGGTTGCTGCGGCCCGTGAAGCCGCAGGTGGAGAATATGGAGGTTGATTCCGTCCTAGACGGAACCGGCCTCCATTTGTCTGGTTTGGCGCAAGCCAGGTCAGCGGCTCCGCCTGTGGCTGAGGCAAATCCGTTACCGTGCACCGGTTCCGTGCGGCTTGGTTTGGCACCAGCCGTCACGGGAACGGGTGTGCCGGGCCGGGCGTGGTACTCCCCTATCTCGCCTGGTCTGGCAGTCGGACGTGGGGTGCCGTGGGCGCCCGTGTCCGGCTATGGTTCCGCGACTGCTACGGGTCCGTACGGTTTTCCGTGTGGACCTACCCCATGGACCGGAGTGTTTCATGGGGTGGCGGCGGAACCGTGTGGTACCGGAGTGCCTGGCGTGTCAGCCGTGGCTCCTTGCTGGGAGGCCGTGGCTGGCAGACCCGTGAGCACGTCAACGGGTGACGTGTTTGCGGGGGTGTCTTCATCGGAGGTAGATTGGTCAGATGCTCTGGCGTGGCTAGCCATGGTTGACCCGTCTGTGGTTTCGGCCACGGCCGATGAAGATGCGCCCCGTCCGTCGGTTGCGTCGATCAGGACGGGGATTTTGCCCGCGGCCCGGATCCAGTCAGTGGGACTGGATCCACGGTTCATAGAATGGTTGGATGCTATTTATAGCAAACAACTGATGACCAAGGGTCAGCTCCCTGCGGCCTCCAGGGAGGTGCGGGCAAGATGTCGTATTCCGCGGGGGGAATACGACAGGTATGGTGTAGTCCCGTCGGTCACGGAGGATGACCGATGGGTACTGGGCGTCCAGAGTGCCGTGCCGGGTCACCCCGGTCCGGCACTTGTGGACAAGTCTCAGGTACACCAGGAAGAAGTCCTGTCCCTATGCGATGAGGGTGTGAGGGCAGCGATGAGCGCTGTCAACCACTCTTATCGTCTCCTTCAGTCGGTGTGGGCTGAAGCGGGGCAGGCCACCCTGTGCCACCTGTGGCGCTTTCATGTGTCAATGACGGCCTGGTGCTGTCGATGGACGCATTGGCAAGGGTGCAAGCGCGTGTGACGAAATCCAGGAGGCAAATGGTCATTGACCATATGCGTCCGGCTACGGCAGTCAGGGAGCGTCTCCTTGGGACACCCCTGACAGGGCCTAGCATCTTCGGTGGCCAAGCGTCGGCCATCTTAGAGGATACCGCCAGTATCGCGCAGAATCGGTTAGCGGTAAACCTACAGCTAGAGCTAGTGCGACAAGCGCATGCACTAGGGTCTGTGGGGAATCCGCTAACGGGACAACCTTCAAAGGAGCAGAAGAAGCATACGGGCAAGGCGAAAGCTAGGCCTGTTGCGACTTCTGCTTCAGCTGGGGTTTCAGAGCCGCCGCCGGCGAAGAAGCCCAGGAAGGTTGTAGAGGCGCCTACCCTCCCCAATGTTGCTCCTGACCGCCCTAGAGGCGGGAAGGGCAAGGGTAAGGGTAAGGCCTCAAAGGGCGGACAGAAGGGGCCGAAGCGTACCTGAGGGTACGAAAGCTCCCTTCATATCCGCCTGGACCGCGCCTGTGTGACAGGAACAGCGGTGCCAGTTATACCCGTCGTGCCTAGAACGAAATGGTTCTCTCTCTCTCTCGTTAAGAAAGAGTGGGGGGGCGGACTGCGAGCCGGACAACCCCGTTAGACGTCGAGGCGTCTATGGTGGGTGGAAGGCTCATGCGTTTCGTCGAGGCCTGGCAAGGTGTGACGTCAGACAGTCTGGTCCTGGGATGGTTATCCCAGGGTTACATGCCGGAGTGGTGGGACTTTCCACCACAAAATCTGTCTTTGGCACCTGTCTGGACACCCGTACCAAGGGAGCCAGACAAGTTAGAAGCCGTTCAAAAGGAAGTGTCGGGTTTGCTTCTGAAGGGAGCAATAAAACCAGCAAATCGAAACACTCCAGGCTTCTATTCAAACATGTTCCTTGTCCCCAAGAGCACAGGGGGATGGAGACCCATACTCAATCTCAGGCCATTAAATTGGTTTAGCCATACGCCTCGGTTCCAGATGGAAATGCCGAGGTCGGTAATGCGGGATTGAGGAAAGGAATGTGGTGTGTATCGATCGATCTGAAAGATGCATATTTCCACATTCCTATGAATCGGAGTTGGCACAGGTTTCTGAGATTTGCGTTTCAGAATCAAGTATGGGAGTTTACAGTCTCCCGTTTGGCCTGTCGACAGCTCCGAGGGTTTTCACAAGAGTGGTCCTTGCGGTGACAGCGTTTCTCAGAAAAGAGAACGTGGCGCTACACACCTACATAGACGACTGGCTGCTTAAGGCAGACTCGGCAGCCAGGTTGAACGTGGATACTGCTCGGACTCTGAAGTTACTTTCAGATCTACGCTGCATAGTCAACGAGGAGAAATCCGAGTTGACGCCCACTCAACGTTTCGTTTATTTGGGGATGCGATTCGACCTTGAGGAGGGCAGGGTTTACCCATCAGAGCCCAGAGTGGTGTCTCTGTTAGCCATCCTCAAGAGTTTTCGAGTGGGAAACCACATTCAAGGCGAGGCGGTTCCTTCAGATGCTGGGCATGATGGTCTCCATGGAGCAGGTTATCCCGTACGATGCTCTAATGCGAAGTCCTATCCAGTTGTATCTGATGTCTCTGTGGAAACAGAGAACAGAACCCCTGTCAAAACTGTTGCCAGTTTTGGAGCCGATAATATCGCATCTTCTATGGTGGAAACAGCGTCAGAATCTCCTATTAGGGGTTTCGCTGCACCTACCCCGCCTCCAGCTGTCCGTCTACACGGATGCATCGCTGGAAGGGTGGGGTGCCTGCCTGGGAGAACCAGGTCTCGGGCACATGGACTCTCCCGGAGAGTCAGCTGCATATCAATCTGTTGGAAATGATGGCAGTGGAACTGGCGTTGGAAGAGTTCCTTCCGATGATCAGGGGCAGGGTGATATTGATACGGTCGGTCGATTCGACAGTAGTATCATATATAAATCGCCAAGGCGGGACCAGGTCGCCCACTCTGTGTATCAGGGTGTGGCACTTGATTCAATGGTGCAGGAATTACTCGGTTGTTTTGAAAGCAGCTCGTATTCCTGGCCGATTGAACATTCTGGCGGATGCTTTGTCTCGCAGACAGAGAATCCTGCCAACAGAATGGTCCCTCAACCCTCCAGTTCTGCGACGGATCTTCGAGCATTGGGGCAAACCCAACGTGGACTTGTTCGCCACAAAGGAAAATGCTCAAATCATGACATATGTCTCGCCGATTACAGATCCAAATGCCGTCGATACAGACGCTCTGGCGATAAGCTGGAGAGGGATGCACGCTTACGCGTACCCACCCACCATTCTTCTACCGAAGGTTTTGGTGAAGATCAGGGAGGAACCGTGTCTGGTCCTGCTAATAGCGCCGTATTGGCCGAGCAGGGCGTGGTTCACGGATCTTCTAGATCTGCTGGTGGAAAATCCTGTGCAGTTGCCCGAGATTCCGAACATAATCTCCCAGGCCAAGGGACGCTTCCTACACGAGCGTCCCGAAATGTTCAATGACTGCGTGGATGTTATCAAACAACGTTCCACGTCGGAAGGCTTTTCTCGACAGGCTGCTGATTTCATCGCGGCTGCGAGAAGGAGGTCAACCTTCAAGTCATATAACAACAAGGTTAACAGATTTGCAGATTGGTGTGAAGAAAAGGGTATTGATACCTTTCAATCCACTATCAGCAAATAGCAGACTTTCTCTGTGAGCTGTTCTTTTGAGGACTAGCTCCCGTCACAGTTGCTGGATACAAGTCAGCTTTGGCATCAGTTATCCCTTGTCTAGCCAACAGGGATAGTCCAGAGGTGGCCCAGTTAAATGTGATGTTGAAGGGAATGAGCAATCTCCGACCGAGACAACCGGTAGTCATTCCAGCCTGGAGTCTATCTTTAGTGCTTAATGTACTGGCCAAGCACCCTTTCGAACCGTTGCGTTCGGCTAGTCTAAAGCATTTGACTCTAAAGGCGGTCTTTCTATTGGCAGCTTCCTCAGCTAGAAGGTGCAGTGAGATCCATGCGCTTTCGGCAGAGAGGAACCGATTTATTGTTTCTGGAGAAGGTCTGCGTCTTCTGCCAAGAGCAGAGGTTATGTCAAAGAACCAATCTTTGAGATATCCCGGCAAACCGATCATTATACCGAAGTTAACTAGGTTTGATCGTGATGCCAGTGTCTGGTGCCCGGTCCGTGCTTTGACTAAGTACAAGAAACGGACTGACTCGTTACGGTCGAATGATAGACATCTGTGGATCTGCCATAATAAGTCTTATGGCGCCGCATCCATGGATACTATCTCTCGTTGGGTGGTCGAATGCATTCAGACTACTCACGAGATGGCGACTGGGCACCAGGTGCAAGGCGTAAGGGCAGACAATGTCAGAGGAATAGCCGCCTCGACCGCCCTTTACAATGGTGTTCCGTTATAGGACATCATGGCCGTTGCACAATGGCACTGTGAGTCCTCATTCACGGATTACTATATGAGGGATGTGTCAGACTCAGCCAATCCACTCGCTTTAGCTGTTTTGAAACGATAGTTAGTGACCACACTGCTTTTCACCCTTTTCTCACTTCGGTAAGAAAAGAACCTAAAGCAGGCATGGTCAGGCGAGAGGATGTCAACCAGATTGTGTCACTGATGGCCGAACCGGTGATTGGTTGGAGGCGGTACGTCTGAAGTCCTGTTATCATAAGGTAATTCAACAAGTGAGAGTTTTTTGTATTATGTATATGTATCATGTTCATTCATCTTATATATTCATGCTCATTCCCAGGCTAATACAAGCGATATGCAGGGAGTAGTTAACCCTCTTGGCATATTGGTGTTTTCAGGCGAGATACATGTTCGTTAGTTCTCTCCCTTTTCTTAGGAGGAAAAAGGGGGGGGGTGGCTGTGACGCGAATGTGATTCGGTTCCGTGAACTTGACGGTCCTTTTAGGTCTCCGTTAGTCAAGTTTGAAGTCTAAAATCTTTCTCCAAGGGGCAAAATTAGCATGTATGGCTTGCCCCTTCCCACCAGGTTACTGATCAAATCTGGTGTATATCAGAAGTAACAGAATGGTGAGTATTGATCGAAGGAGAATGCAGGAAATGTCAATTTCCCTTTCTCCGAGATCTAACAATACTCACCATTCTGTTACGGACCCAGCCTCCCAGCCCCACGGAGGCAAGCCATAGTTTTCTCTTGTTTGGTGGCTATGCAAACAATATGAGCTCTATGGTAAACGGGTACTCGGCAGTTGGGAGCCGAGTACCCGGTTCCCAGGAGTCGGTAAAGCTTTCTAAGTCTATAATCCTAGAGCCGCTGTCAAGGCCAGCTGTATATCAGAAGTAACAGAATGGTGAGTATTGTTAGATCTCGGAGAAAGGGAAATTGACATTTCCTGCAATTTGGCCGGTAGCCATATTGGATTTTGGCCGATTTTTAGAAACGTCTTTAAAAATCTTCTCCGAAACCACTTGGTGGATTGAAGCAAACCCCATTAAATATGATCTAGGGTAAGAGCTGAACAAAGTTTGTTCAAGGGAACTTGATTGGTCCCATGGTTTGGCAGCCATCTTGGTTGATCTAGTTTTAGCGAAAATGACTTCTTCAGAACTGCGGAAGGGTTCAGGCCAAAATTTGGCAGATATGATTAGGGACTAAGGGCCATTAAAGTTTGTTCAAGCGAAGTTGATTCATCAAAAAACATGGCCGCTATGGGCCAATCAAAATATAGTGTGTTTGACGGCCATATTGGAATTTTTTATTTGAGGGATTTTGAGACTGAAATTGGTTTTATATATGTTTTAGGGTATTCTGATCAATTTGCAATTTTCAAAACTGGCGCCACCGAATCTGTCGTGCTGAATGATGTTGGCTGCATCATACTGTTCTCTTAAACGTCGCCAAACCCGTTGCCTACCATCCGCCACATCCACACAAAACCTCGACTCCTCACAGAACAAAACGTGGCTCCATTGTTGAGCTCGCCATTGCTGATGAGTTCTTGCCCATGCAAACCGATTCTCGATGTGACGCTCTGTAAGCGGAACAGCAACAAGTGGACGACGGGCATGCAGTCCAGCATCATGGAGTCTGTTTCGCACAGTTTGTGCATGCACTGTAGTGCCGGTAGCGGTGTGCAAATTACGGGACAGCCGCGGCGCATTCTCAAACCTGTGACGTCGTGATGACGTCACTAAGTAGCTGTCTTCTCGTGGTGTAGTTGCTCTCGGTCTGCCAGATCGTGGTTGGTCATTAACATGTCGTTTCCTGCTCACGTTGGCGCTGATTTTCGGGTAGCCCTGGGCGGCGGCCCATGTTCGGTAGGGTAAACTTTTAAGCGTTTTCTGTTGACGTTCGTTATCTGCTTTTGCAATATGGTGAATGTTTGCCTTCGCTACCCGCCAATGTGGGCCAGTGCATGAAAAATGCATTTTCACATGCAGTAAGCGTGCGGCGGAGAAATGCAAGAAATGATTTGCATTTCTTCATGATCAGCGAGACATTACATTGACGAAACATGCCTGCAAATTTGATTTATAAATGGACGCATAGTTTTAATACAACAAACCAAACTTCACTGTTGCTAAACTTTTTTGGCTCAGTATATATAAAACTGTTTTATTGATTGGTGATGAACGCGCGACTTGTCTAATTTGTTTACTGTTTGACCGGGCATCAAGTTTTAATTACGCCACGAGGTAATTACTATAGCGTGTATCAACGCTATCAGAGAACCGCTAGCCGAAGCGAGCTTTGAATTGAAGGTCATCAAGATTTGGTGGAACATATTCATAGGGTGCTATTAAACTTTGACCTGAATCATATGTCACAACTTAGAATGCAATGGCATGGCGGTCAGAGCTCTGACTTTCTAGCATTGTGGACACGAGTTTAAAACAAACGTAAAATGTTTCTGATGATGATTACTGTTGACGATGAGCTGACGGTCGGACAGATAGACAGCAGGCGGGTGTGATTAGCCCTACAATTGCTCACCGGAGCTGAAAATACGATATTAGAATTCTTTGGCCTGGCCTACATATAGTTGTAGCCACCAAAAGTATGTTTCGTTGTAGAATAGAAGTAATCATATTAGACAAATATGTTAAATTGGTGGCCATTATGAATTTTTAAATGACCGCCGTGATGGAGTGAATATTCTTGTAACACATCACCGATCGACGGGATCCACTGCGGGTGATAGCGGGTTAATCCATCATTAGGGACGGTGATATTACTGGATTTATTAACGCATTTGTGTTGTACACCCACCTCAACCCCGCTTAGTCGTTCTCCTGCGGAACTGTGTTCCATTCCACAAACAAGTACGCACGCGCACACAAATCTAACTTGCCGTGTGAGAAGCGATGACGAAGAGTGGACGGGGATATGAGATCGGGCCGTGATGCTACAATATTTACTATATTTATCGTCCCTTGTTTTCCCCTTTTTAATATTTTATTCGCATAATTTTCCAATCGAGTATAGGGCCTAGGCCTAAACATGGATAATTTCAATATATATGAGAACACGATATCTTGCGCTAAGTGTGTCAAATCGAATCAGTAGTTATTAATATCCTAGAAACGGCCATGGACCGACGGACAAAAAACATAAATTTGCATTAAATAATTTGAAATCAGTCATGTTTAATCAGTAAGCATATTTGAGGATTTGGCATATAGCCTACTGCTTATATTCAATTTCCGAAAACCCGTGGATTCCGATTTCCGAGGTTGATTTGCATCACTTACAAATCAATCATATTTATTATAAGATAACACACTTTCCAAGGTCTAGATAGATATTAGCCCTTGTAACGCATTTACTGGTCAATGCGATAATCCGATCTGTCCCTCGCGTATCTGACGTCATAATCAATTACGGCACACGTAGGCATCAGAATCATAATGACGTAGGCTATTATAACTCCGTCATGAAGCTCAAAAGTGCGCCTGTGTATGAATTATGTCGTTGATGAATTTACAATTTAACACATTGGCTGGATAGGGCAGCAACATCCGTCGCCCCCTTCCTCCAGTCAAATTAGTTTCAAAGTATTCAATATCTTACATTGAAAGTAAGATTTTGGAAATTCAGTGTTTAAAGTAGGCTAGTATATATATATATATATATATATATATATATATATATATATATATATATATATATATATATATATATATATATATATATATATATATATATATATATATATATATATGTGTGTGTGTGAGTGTGTGTGTGTGCGAGTGCGTGTGTGTGTGTAAAAAGATTTTACTGGGCGGAGATTAGCTAGAAATATGTGGGGCATATTACTCATTTATCACAGTAACTGGTAATCATTTGGAGTTGGTATTGCTAAATGACTGCGTTGCAACAGTCTTTTATACGATGCTAGTCTAAAATGGGGCAACACTGTTCCTTATAGCAGAAATGACGCCACCAACTCTTAAATATGCCTTGTAGCAGTAGACATCCATTGGGTGAGTGTAATTGAAACTCTGCTCCCGCCACCTCACCCCCACACACACATACACGCACTTAAATTGAACACAAACACTTATTTAGAGCAATATTAATACTAATTTTAATGTGATAGGAATGAGGGTTAACACATGGTTAATCGATGTAGCTCAAAAACTTCTGATCCGAGTCCGACTTATCTTAAATTTTAACACAACGAAACTTCCAGACTAGAATAAAGAACCCGTATCCGATGGGATCAAATTGTGGAACGATTGATATCTCGGGCTCTTATGTACGATTTACAACAGAAAGGACGTGACTGTAGACTAGGATTCCGAAGCTATGTGCGTGATGCGAAAGCCAGAGAATTTGAAAATTCCGAAAAACTGAATGCCTAGAATGTGCCAAAAACGGGATAGTGAGGGTATGAAATCTCTGATTTCTCTTGTTTCGTTTATATACATTTCCCTTTAAGTATTAATAACATATTTGTGAGTACCGGGTATTTGAGTTAAATGTACCCTATTCTTAATACCCGCTAAATCCTGGATTTTAACAGATTGCGTAAGCCACCCCTACAGCACGGGCCTCGTCAAGGATTAGTTGTCGAGTTTCTTGGCTTCCATTGGTAAAGTGTATATGATAGTGTCAGTTGTTCACGCGTTAATAAGCTATAAGTCCGTATTAACACTTAACGCTTGAAACCAAATATTAAAAACCGTGTACAACTTAATAAATATTAGGCCTATATTTTGAAACTAATTTGTCTGGAAGCTGTTGTTGCCTATGGCAACAACAACACCTCCCAGTCATGTTAGTTTCAAAATATTTAGCATGAGAAATATATGTATGACTGTCTTGAAATTGAGAATTTGGCGAATTCTCGATTCAACCGAAATGTTCGGATCGATTATAGTAGGCTACATTTACCCATAGTTACATGCATTATAAGACATTATAGAAAACGTATTGTTGGCGGCGATTACTCTAAATATACGCCTAATTATTTGACCAGTGGGCAAATGAATATAGTATAGGCTCTAATATCTAGCTAAAAATACACGATCGAGATTTAAACATGTTTTTCACAATTAAAGGAAATGCCAAACTAGTAAATGAAGGGGTATGGTGTGTGAAATTACTGTGACAGACATATAGGCCTAGGTAGAAAGTGTTACATAGCAAGCGGAAAGAAAAGGTTAGCAAAGCACAGTTGGCCCTACAAGATTAAATGAAAGTGATTTAATATCAGAATATACGTTTAGTAAATGATTTTGCGTGCTAGAATAATATGATCTGGTGCATTAGAGTGGTTTGATACAGTTATTAATAATTTATATATTTCAAAGGTATTTTACAATGTATTGATGAATGCTAGAGAACTGTTATAGGAGATAATTTTCAGTCAAAGTGCTACGTTTTTAACAATAACGAATTGTGACGTGAAATAGCAAGAAGGCACCGCCTTATCGCCTAATTATGTCTTTTACAACAAAACGGCGCCTCCGAGAAAGAATAAATTAAAGTTATCTAATATATATGGACGGTTGTAGCTCAGCCATTTCCATCGGATACGGCAAATGTGCTATGATGTAGGCTCTAAGCCGAAGTAAATTTCTGAAACAATAAAAGTGAAAGCGATGAGCAAGGAAACGCATGGCTCAGGCGCCGTTCCAACGGGCGTCAGTTTGCGATTCCTGAACAACAAAAATAACCAGGCCGACCGGAACCTGATCCGGCGCCTGGAGCACTTCCGCCGACAGAGGACGTCCAGCATGTCACACTTAGAACGAGATCGCCACGAGATGCACAACTTCCTGCGACAAATTCGCAAGTGTGATTCTGAGCGCGACACAGCCGCGCAAAGGTATGGTAATGAATGGATGCTATCTGTCACTCAAGTATAATGGCGTCATAATCATATTCCGCCACAAGCAGGATGACGTCATAATAAAAAGGCATACCCAATAACGTAGGCCTATTTAGGTCCGTCGTGAACATTGAATAACGGTAGTACATTTGCGATTTGTATGTCTACTATTTAATAAACATTACAATTTTCAAACTAATTTGACAAGGCGCTGTTGATGCCATAATCAGCAACAGCACCCAGTCAAATCAGTTTCGAAATATTTAACATGCTACCTATATAGTTACCGTGGAATTGGGTTTATGCAGTTAGGGTTCAAAGTATATAACTCAATAGCAACGCTCGCAAAGCGTGCGCGAACCGTAGACAGAAATGGGCGAGCATAACTAGAAATGGATCAGTTATAGACGCTAGTTCGTACTCATTGTATATAGATATTTAGATATTTATTTGCCACAATAGGCCATAGGCCCTTGAGTGTAACAACTCAAATATATATATATATATATATATATATATATATATATATATATATATATATATATATATATATATATATATATATATATATATATATATATATTTATATTCATGGAAAAACCATACAATAATTAATACAGAAGTTTAGTAATAATTTATGATTTAAAGTACATTGATAATTTACCTTCAACACGCCACCAGCCCACATATGAATAGTAATCGCCCCTAAATACTCCCAACCCCTCCCCTGATCAACCGGCGACAATACTCAATTCAATGTTGAATATTTTAAAACTAGTTTGACTGTTTACTTTCTCCTAGTACCATTTTCAGGTGTACGAATTGTATTGTAAATAAATTCTGCAGCTTAATGACTGTTGAATATTTGAGTCTGAATTGAAACTAATTTGACTATGGAAATTGATCGATTTACTTTCTCCTAGTGATATTTTCAAATGGACGAATTGTATGTCATTGATAAATTTGCAGTTTAATGACTGTTGAATATTTTGAAACTAATTAGACTTGTGATAATTTTCAACCTACTTTGTCCTTGTGGCGTTTTCAAGTGTACCACTGTATGCCATTAATAAATTCGCAATTTAAAAACAGTTGAATATTTTGATACTAGTTTGACTGGAAAATCCATAATTTACTTTCTTCTTATGCTATTCTCGTGTACGAATTGTATGTTATTGCTAAATCCGAAATTTAATGAATGTTGAATATTTTGAAAATAATTTGACTGGAGAAAAGGCTCAATTTGTATTCTTCTTGCGTATAATGAAAGCTTGATATGTATATGCTGCTAATTTCTTTACGATAGTCTGATTTTCATTTTGAAATAACTCAGTTTGTAAACACTTCGTTTGTAGTAATAATGAAATACAATGATAATAGGAGGCCCTGGTCCGAGTGTGCTCGGACTCAAAACTCCCCTGTGACCGATATTTGGACAGACCGACGGATAGGACCCGTTAGTCTGTCGAAATACCTGTCACCGGGGAGAGATGTAACATATTTTTTTATTCCCAATAAGCTGTTGACCCTATGTAATAGAGGAATCCAATCTGTCAGTCAAGTAGATGACGACATGATCAAATACATCACATGTAGGCCGACGTCACAACTAAAATACGTCATGAATGGCGTATCTAAGGCTGTCATATGTACGAATCGTATGTCTTTACTACTACATAAACATTCTGTTGAATATTTCCGAAAAAGTTGGTCCCGATCCCAGGATGATTCATAATAAGGAAAAATTAGTTACCTCTCCGGGATGTAGAAATTGTTTGAGTTAGTGCTGAAGAAGTGACCGAGATGGTCACGAAAGCTACACTCAAACAATTTCTACATCCCGGGGAGGTAACTAATTTTTCCTTATTTTGTTGAATATTTTGAAAGTAATTTAACTGGGAGCTGTTGATGCTATAGTCAGAAACAGAACCCATTCAGATTAGTTTCAAAATAGTCCATGTCTTTGGCCTACCTCTATAATTTTCTGGAAATTGAGATTGAAGGTAAGGGTTCGATCGATCCCAATACCGGCAAAGGGTAGGTGGAGCTTAGATCACATAAATTTAAGCACATTTGCTCTTGAGAAATATTATGCTACGGATAGAAGTAAGAAATTTGAAATTAGGCCCACTGGTAACCACTTTTCGTGAAGTGATCCACCTATATTATCCATAAACTAAGTCAGAATGACATAGCTTATGCCCAAAGGTAGGCCCTACTCACCCGCCAGGTTAGGAATCAATAGCTCTAAATATGACGAAACGTGATACTGAAGAAATAGATTTCGCCATTTGTTCCTATACTGTAGAGAAATTCTAAGGAGGATAACTGGCGATTCACATCGAATCGACTTCATTTTCATAATACAGATATTAGATGTCAATAAGATCATTTTGACAAAAGTTGCTCAAAATCCATTCAGATATAAAGAAACGTGCCATCATGGTATATGCCTATGACAGACGCCGGATCGCCCGGCGAAGGTCATTGCTACCCTGATAGCAAGCAAACGCTGGCCCAACGTCTACATGTTTTCAGGGTACAGCTCAACTGATGGACCTTTCCGGTTTTATCTATGGCCCGCCCATCTCTAGCTAAGCTCCACCCACACCTCGCTCGTGTTGGGGTCGATCGATGTCTGACCACACTGACTATCAATTTCCCAAAAACTACACAGGTAAGCTGTTGAATATTTTGAAACTAATTTGACTGGGTGCTGTTGCTGCCTAAGGCAGCAACAGCGCCCAGTCAAATTAGTTTCAAGATATTCAACAGCATGTTTATTAAATAGCAAAGAATTACAAAGACATACAATTCATAGGTGTCGGGCTGTTTAAGATTTGATGACGGTTTATATGGAACCTTTTGTGACGTAATGATTGTGACGTCATCATACACCCGCTGAGCTGACGTCAAACGAGGTCAGATGATGGATGGATACTCTGGAAAGGTGAATTGACGAATCAGCAGAGCTAAGACCAAAAACGGATATCTCTGACCACGTAAGTGGCATTGACCGTATGGGATCCAATGTTTTGCAAAAAACAAAAACAACTAATACATATATGTTTAGAAAATTAGAGGCACTTTCTAATTATGTACAGCCTTTCAACGATAATGACCAGAAATGAGAAATTCTTTATGATGTAAGAAATTTAAATTAATTTGCTTTTGCAACATTTTACCTCTAGAAATGCACTCTCTAGCCCGTCACATATCATCAATATTTCAATATTTTTTTGGGAAGAAGCCCAAACACCCCGTTAGTTCTTTGCCTTTGGGGCCTCACAATTCTAAATCCACTCCTTCCAATGAATTTAAAGATACAATAATGGATAGATCTCTACATTTTCTATACGAAATTACATGTACACGTGATTCGGGGGGGGGGGGGGGGGGGGGAGTCCAGAAATTTCAAAAATATTAAAATTAAGTTGATGACAGAATTCGCCACCTTCTGTCGTGGGTCATTGATCCAGAGTGTACGCACTGCTATACATGATATGCTGTGGTCATGTCGGGGGGGGGGGGGACTGATTTCTTTAGTACTTTTTTTAGGTTTACGTACTTCGCCCTACTATGCTGACATCTTTTCCCGAACACGGGTGTATAACTTGTAGCACCGGTATTTTTTTTATCTAAAATGGACACACTGTTTAGACATATTTAAGATTGTTCGAAGGTCTTTCCAATAGGAATATTTTGTCTTTAAATTAATTTCCCATGCGATCAAGGTCGATAGAATCTCCGTAGCTGCGGGTTCCGGATTTTGTTAGCACGCCCAAAGTTGTCGAATCCTAATGTATTGACACACCATATCCTGTGTCAATGTTTGAGCCACAGATCCTGAATTTGATCCTATCTGGGTTCTTTTATCCGGGTCAGTCAGTCTAAAATCTTCTTGCATGGCAAATTCCTTCATTGCGTTAAAATTTGAGTCAAATCAAATGAAGATTTTTAGATAAAGCCCGGAATAGCCCTTTTTCGCTGGCTGCATGGCTAACTGACTGACATGGGAGATTTCGTATTGCTACCCGCGGCTAAAAATAACAATTAATAACATATATTTGTGACAGGGCCAGGATTTCTAGTAGACTGTAATGACACATCGAAACCATAAAGGGTAAAACACACAAGACGCGGGCGTCAGTGCGTCAGATTTCAAACATATGATATTAAAAGGAACAAAACACTACCGCGTGCTTCAGGCGGCACGCGGGTGTTTGGAATCGCTCATGAGGCGATTTTTTACGCGTGCCGCTTGCTGCCGCGAGGGGGAATTCGCATTTCTCACCTGGTCACAAAAGGATGTTCCAGAATTTACAAAATAATGTTCTGACAATTACGTGATAATGGCGTGCGTTTATCCGATTTGCCGCATGCCAGCCACATTCAGTGTGTTTTAATTTTCTGTTTGACGCCCGCGTGTTGCTTGACGGCCGCGTGACGCCCGCTTCCTGTCTTGTCTGCCCTTTACATGACTAAAATTAATTTGAATTTTCCAAACAGCATTTTGAGCTATCCATTATCCATTTATTAAATTGGCCTGTGGGTACACAGTATTTCTGTGTAACAAGTGTATTTACACAGGACCTCCAAATTTGCAGAGCCCCCAAATAGTGATAGAAACATTTTTTTGTCTTAGTTTTTGGTAGTGTTGGGAATTGGTACTATTTTTGTGATTGATGATTGGTTTTACATACTAACCGATGATCAATTAATGATCGATCATAAAATTTTCTCATTTTTACCCATTTTGAAATTTTGAATAGTTATTGCATGTTCATGGATATTTCACCTTAATAATTTACGAAATAATCTTGAATATGTTGAAACTAATTTGATTGGAAGCTGTTGCTGCCTTAGGCAGCAACAGCTTCCAGTCAACTAAGTTATAAAATATTCAACAGGTTATTGGTATGGTGGTTTTGACATTAGCATACTATTTCGGTGTTGTGAGGTTTACTGTCTTAGACTATTGACTTGGAGAGAGTAATACTATATTAGTTGTAAAAATGAAATTAAAATGGTATTGCCAAAAAACCAAAAGAATCATCTGCAGTTTTAATATCGTAAATTTATAAGCAGTCAAAATCGATTTCTGAAATCATCATTGATCTGTTGTTTAGACATGCAAACCAATCAATAATCGATCAAATTGATTAATTGGAACACCACCAGTTTTGGAGCCCCTACGTAACTTCAACTCACATGTTATGAAGAAAAATAATGATGCTGTTTATCTCTGTGAATCCAGCCATGAGATAGTGCGTCATCAGAATCACAGAGCGATTACTCTCAATGTTTAACCGAGACAAGTCTGACTTTGGTCATGACAACTGGGCACATGGCCGTTCTGATGGCACCGGATAACAATTTCAGAAACGTTGCACAGGGACCCATGAATCGTTCAGCCCTGGAGATGGGATGCGGGTTGGTTAAGTAAATAAGATGAAATTTATTTGGACAGATTTAGATATTGTTTTAGTAAACTATTCCGATTATCTTTCAGGTACTTATCTGCAGGTGTAGATGGTTCTTCGCCACTACGCTCAGCTCGTGCAATGACACCTACCGCGAAATCTCTACACGAATTTACACCTGTGCCGGCAATGACAAAATCTCCGGAGAATCCCAAACATTCTAATGATAAACAGATAAGCGCGAGAACTAGGGACGAGCATGCTGTCTCGCCTCTAAAGCAATGTTCACCGGTGGCAGTACTCGCCACACCTACTTCACCTAGACACATGGTTAATGTAGGGTCTGGAAAGGAAATTCCAACAAAAAGTCCATTACGTTCTAGGAGATCGTTTAGATCCAAACACTCATGTGAAAGAAAACTTGTATGTAACGAGGAGCTAGTTGCCTCTCAACAAGCACATGAATGTGAACAAAAGACAAAATTAAATCACGCATCAAATATCCAAATTTGTAAGTCACATATCGAGGATTCCAATAGCAGGATGACTATCCCTGCTAGCACAACAGGTCACGAGGACTTCCTACCAAACATTTCAGAACAAAATCGTAAGATAATGTTAGAGGTTCTTGACTTGAAAATGCGACAAAAGAGAAGGCAGCCGTTAAAATATCGTATTGAAAATTTCTTCGAGAAGATTAGGTCTTTGAGAGAAGATCCCATTACAGTAAATATTGTGAGAGATGACACTCAAAATGCGGCAGATAAATGGATTTATATTCCAACTGCCGAGAAAGCCGTGTCTGAAGTGTCTAGCACACCTAGTTTCGAGAATAAGCTGCATACCATTTAAAGGAACGGTCACCTCATATCATCTTATTATATACTATCCATTCAGATCATTCAATCGGCTACACCACACATACTATACATGTCATTTTTAGCTTGGCTAAGTTAGTTAAAGGAAATTCAATTTCATCTCAATAGCAACATGTTGATACATTTCTCTAATCTATGATTGCTGTCATTGTTACGCACAGATCACATTAGTTTCACAATATTTTACATCATTATTATTACATAATAACGAATATGTTTGATTGGCATCTACTTGACACACTATCGCTCAAGCAGGCAAAATGGCGTCGACAAGGGTTCAGCATTAATACAATGTTAAAAAGTAACCAATTATGATACAGATGAAGAAGTGCGCCGTCAAGTCAATAATATTGAATCTATATACCAGAATCTATGATCAGTAAAATACAATATTTGAGATGTGATGCTTTTTGCCTTTAACTGACCAATGTGCATGTGTGGATGTCCTCTTGAAAGATCAAACTTAAAATTATTTTCCTGTGCTGTTCAGAGGTTAACTGTGAAGCGTTGCATGGCATACTATATGGCCGGTGAAACCATCTCCCACAATCAGAAGGTTTGCACGTCTTACCCTGGAAAATTCTTAAATTTGGTCTCTGAACTGCCATTTCGGCCGGCTTAGCACCAATCCAAACATACTACTCATGGCAGTAAAATCTGTGTGACCGTTTAACCATAGATACAAGATATTGATTTAACGATCATAAATATGCCAGTTTTTGGGTGGGTGGTGACGTGGGGACATAGCATATGGTGTCCACGAACCCCAACCTAATAAAATTGTTAGGGAGTCAGACTCTCCAACCCCGCCCCCAATACTATTACACCACCCATAGTGGTCTAAGTGATGGGCCTAAGAACAATTTCTTTAGAATGCACAGAATGGCTTCTCAGAGTATCTAATTTCAATATCGTAATAATTACGATATTGAAATTAGATACTCTGAGAAGCCATTCCATGCATTCTAAAGAAATTATTCTTAGCCCCTATCACTTAGACCACTATAGGTGGTGTAACGGTGTTGGAGAGTCTGACTATTGTGAAGGGCAATATGTCGTGTAAGTTCATAATATTTCTCCGCCAGTAGGTCCACTAAAGTTTGTAAATGACGTGGTATCTGCAGTAAAAGATACTATCACAATCTTCAAAGCTACTTCAAGCTTATCCTTAGGAATTAAATTATTGTTTTGTGCTATAGAATTATAAATATAGAACTAGGTCATCTAAGATGGCTACCGAAGCATTTGGCTAATGATTATAGAATTATTCTTGTAATTGAACATGACATTAAATTTTAGTTTTAGTCGGATCCGGATGCTATTTCCATTTAATTACTTACCTTATTTAGCATAATGTGTCATCACCAAGTGCATGTCAGTTAGTGACTATTTTGAAACTAATTTGACTGGGAGCTGTTGCTGCCGATGACATGTACATATTTTATTCAAATTCGGTACAAAATACACACCATAATGTTTATTAAATTGTAATATACAATTCAGATGACTACTCAGTTACTGTCAGACTATTGGGACTAACATACGTCATTTGATTGTGACGTCAGCTATCATTAATTCCAAGAGTTAAAGGGGGTAGCCTGGGTGTTACAAAGCTAAAACAATCTATAGGCTGTTAATATGGTCTTTAGGCATATTAGACAGATTCACCCTTTCCTGATGAAGCCAACCAACACCGACCTCTGCCGTGGTCTTGAAGAACGTTCATGTGCATGCCAAATGAAAACTATTTACCAGTGGATGGATTGGCTCGATAACCCCAGTCATTCCAGTGGTACATTCTCATAAATAGTCTTCTCTTGTTCTGCAAATGGACATTAAATAAGCAAATATTTTTAATCTCTTGACCAAATTTAGCCAATAAAGGGTGAACAGAGGTATAGAAATGGCAACATGTTTATAGTGACCTCGTATGGTTATGGCCCAAGCAATGCCTGTTATAGGTAGGTTGTACCCTAGTCCCCCCCCCCTCTATGATGATAGGAAGAAGCATAGGCATACACTCTGTCAATGGACCTTTCCAGTTTTAGCCATGCCACGCCCATCTCTAGTTAAGCTCCACCCGCACCTCACTCAAGTTGGGATCGATCGATTGCTGAACTCCCTGACTATTAATTTCCTGAAAACTATACAAGTAAGCGGTGGAATATTTTGAAACTAATTTGACTGGGTGCTGTGGCTGCCATGGCAGCACCAGTGCCCAGTAAAATTAATTTCAAAATGTTTGACAGAATGTTTAATAAATAGTAAAGACATACAATTCTTACAACGTGTCAGACCATTAAGCGTTAAGACAGACTAAATTGAGTCATTCATACTGTAATTGATTATGACGTCATGCTACACGTCACGTAGTTAATTACGACATCATATGATGGATGGATAAACTGGAAGGGTCCATTATTGGACAAGTACCAGATCCCTCAGCTAAGTTATAAGAGCGGGGCCATTTCTAACTATGCTTGCCCATATCTACATACGCTCTGCCCACTTTTTGTGCATGTTACAGTCGATTCAAACCTGAAACCTGACTCATAATTTATGTTTCAAGTAAGCTTTTGACTATTTTGAAACAACTTTAACTGGGACCTGATGCTGGATATGGTAACAAGAGCTAAGGGCTCTATGTCACGGTCTTCATCATTTCTTTTACGGGAAATAATGGTGCCGGTTTTGCAATGACGGTATCTTCCAGAGACATTTTTCTGTGCATCAGTGGTCAAACATATGCCAATTCCTGATGTCATCTAAAATAATACTCAGACTGATACAGAAAAGTAACTAAGAGTGCATCTCTCTATTATACTGAATATGGACATGCTGCTGCAGACTGGAGATGATTGGCTGTATATGGTGCAGTTACAGGACAGATGATGACTAAGTCATGATGATGAGGAGGACGTTTCCTAAAATCGGCCGAAATCCAAGATGGTCACCGGCCAAATTGGCCGATTGGCTTCATTTGAACAAACTTGGATCCGTATGCCCTAAGGATGCGTCTTGCCAAATATAATTGAAATCGGCCCAGTGGTTCTTGAAGTCGTTTAAAAGAAAAGTTGACGGACTAATGGATAAGTTCACTTGGCCTTTCAGATCAGGTGAGCTAATAATGATGATGGAGATCTGGTAATAGTTGATATGGAATGAAGCGTCATCTGTGTGCGGTGGTATATCTGTAGATCCAAAAGGATGATCACCTAATCAGTGTGTACAAAGATTTGCGATGAATGACATAAGACAGCTGATCACACTTCTTAGAGTCAAGTCTAGTAGAGGAACAGAAACATACTTCTCACTGTAACAGTGTAACTGTAGCAAAACTTGTTCAATTGACCTTTCCGGTTTTAGCTATGCCCTGCCCATCTCTAGCTAAGCTCCACCCATACCTTGCTCGTGTTGGGATCGATCGATCTCTGAACACCCTGACTATCAATTTCCAAAAAACTACACAGGTAAGCTGTTGAATATTTTGAAACTAATTTGACTGGGTGCTGTTGCTGTCTAAGGCAGCAACAGCGCCCTGTCATATCAGTTTCAAAATATTCAACAGCATGTTTATTAAATAGCTCAAACAACGTGTCAGACCATTTCAGATTTGATGACGGTCTATATGGAACTCTTTGTGACGTCATCATACACACACTGAGCTGATTATGAGGTCATACAAGGTCAGATGATGGATGGATACTATGGAAAGGTGAATTAAGCCTTTGAGTGTACCATGTATATTGCACAGGCACAACAGAATAAAATATAGCAGAATTGGAATAACTTACTCCTACAAACAAGGTCGGTTTTCTCTTCGGTTACAACATATCAGCATTCACTCCAAAGATCCTTGGTTCTGACCCATGCTACACCAGGTATCAAATCAAGCTTGGTTAAAATGGGGTTAATGTATATTAAGTATTTTTAATGCTTACTTTATTAAATTTCTGTAATCACTATAACAAGGTCCATGGAATCTCGGTAGTTGCTCGTGAAACATGAAAAGTAGGTCACACTAACATACTTTTCTTATGCTACATAAGCTAAGCCTACAATGCATGCTTACACCATGTTTGATTACCGTATACAAAAGCTCTTCACGATTCAAGATTATTTATTTCATGCATAATATACAATGTACGTGGTTTATTACAGTGGTAACCGCATGGCATAAACAAACCCATCCAGCGACTACTCTACGTATGTAAACAAGCACACATTTGTTCAATACTTGCGTCAATCGCATTTGGAACAATCTTTAATTATGTCACCATGACCGTAATATTTTACCCTTTGTCTTCAAATTTATCACGCTTCCTCAGGATCACATGCGCAACCTTTCACCCACGGTTGGTCATGATATCTCCAGTAGAACCAGAGTTATTGACAAATTAGTTTTCAAAATAATGATATTTAAATTGATCTAGGCTCTGTGGCCTTGACCATTGACCTTTTTACCAAGGTCACAATGACCTTGCCCTTTGACCCCAACATTATTGTGTGATGCCCGGGCATAATAAAGTAACATATGTTCAAGTACACTCAACCAAAGATGAGATATAATCTGCTAAGTTGAGCTAAACGGAGAATGATAATGTTGAAAAATATCATAAATACAAGGTTTTTACCAAGGTCACAGTGAACTTGACTTTTGACCTTTTGACCCCATCGTCATCGTGTGATGTTGAATCATTATAATGAAGCATGTGTCCAAGTTTGCGTCCAGTATGATTAACCAAACAAGAGATATAATCAGAAAATTCGAGCTAAACGGAAAATGTTAATGTTAAAAAACAAGGTTTTTACCAAGCTCACAGTGGCCTTGACCTTTGAACTTTTAGCACCAAGGACATTGTGATGCCGTTTCATTATAAGGAAGCATGTGTCTAAGTATGGGTTGGGTATGATTAACGAAACATGAGATATAAATATAAGTTGAGCTAAACACAAATTTGACGACGACGATGCTGCCGTCACCACACGACGTGCAGAGTATCACGCTAGCTTGTTTTACTTTGTAAAGTCAAGGTAATAAAATCCAAGGTTTTCACGGAAAAAATTGCTTTAAATCGGTTAAAAAGGTATGGAGAAGTGATTTGACAATTTAGGGTAAATTTTCATAAAATCTAAGATTTTCGCCCAAAAATTTGATGAATCAAAATTCTGAATGGAAGGTCTAGAGCCTATCATCATAGAATCCTTTCAGACCAATTTGGTTGAAACTGGTCAAAATGTTATGGAGAGGAAGCAATTTGACAACTTCCAGTTAATTAAAAAAGAATTCTCAAATTTCCACTCAAAAATTTGACGAAACAAAATTGAGAATGGAAATTCAAGGGCCTATCACCATGTGATCCTTTCTGCCATATTTTATTGAAATCTGTCAAAAAGGTGAGACGTGATTTGACAATGTCCGCTAAATTTTGTTAAAAATTTAAGATTTTCACCCAAAGATTTGACAAATCAAAATCCTGAATGGAAGGTCAAGAGCCTATAACCGTAGGATCCTTTCACCCCAATTTGGTTGAAATCGGTCAAAATGGTAAGAAGCAATCTGACAATTTCCGGTAAATTTTTAATAAAATTTAACATTTTCACCCCAAAAAATTGACCAATCAAAATTCTGAATGGATAGTCTATGACAGAAACGTTTCAGCCAAATTTGGTTGAAATCGGTCAAAATAGTAAGAAGGAATTTTTAATAAAATCTAAGATTTTGATCCAAAACATTGGTGAATGAAAATTTTGAATGGAAGTTCTTAAACGAGCATAATAGGATCCTTTGACCTAAACTTGGTTAAAATCTGGATATTGGTTAAGGAGTAGTGGCATTTATGGACAGATGGACAGGGGATGAATGGTTACCATGGCATAACCTCACTTGCCCATTCTGGCCAGGTGACCCAAAAACATGAAAATTATGAAACTGGAAATAAACATTTTTGGATTAAGCATTGACATCTAAATTCCAAAAAAGAACGTTTGACAGGAAACATGAATATTTGTCACAAATCAAAGAATTTTGGTCCACAATACAAATTTGTGACTGAAAAAACCATGTTGACTGACCTAATCGACAAATCGTAATGAAACATGTCCAATTTCTACTGAGTAAGGTCACAAGACCTATATATCACATTTTAGTCTGTCAAAATTCATCAACTACGAAAAGCTAAATTCTGACTTGTGACCATTCTTTATGTAATAGCTTCCT
Source organism: Chaetoderma sp. LZ-2023a (assembly GCA_034401795.1). Classification (NCBI taxonomy): domain Eukaryota; kingdom Metazoa; phylum Mollusca; class Caudofoveata; order Chaetodermatida; family Chaetodermatidae; genus Chaetoderma; species Chaetoderma sp. LZ-2023a. Next base: position 161,237,231 of record CM067370.1, on the reverse strand, counting down.
GTGAATAACGACGAATTGCTATTAGTCTTAGTCCACACTCATATTTCACAAATTCCGGATCGGTCACTTTCAGATAAATAATTTTTCTGACAACTATGATATCCAATATGGTCACCAGACAAATCGATGAATAATGTTCTCCTAGACCAATTTGAGTTCATGCAATAGATGACGTTTCTTGGGTTTCACATGATTTGAACAAATGGTTTAAAAGAGCAGATAAACTACTCAGCTTCCAGTGAAAATCTTTTGATCTCTGACATACACTACAGATACTTCCTATGAAATTTGATTGAAATCTGCCGGATGGTTCTTGAGTTGTCTAAAGGAACAAGTCAACAGACAGGTGAGAGAGAGCCATTTAGATGGATGATGAATGGTCACCATGGCATAAGCTCTTATGGCCTTTCTGGACAGGTGAGGTAACAATTCTCTACTGTCAGAAAGATGGTTTCTGAAATATTCATGTAACCTTTTAGCATAAGATAAAAAATTTCCAATTGAAAACAGTTTCTGCCACAAAGTTTAACAAAATTTCCTTGGTGTATGTGAAAAAGCTTCAGTAAGCTTGGTTCTATATCCACATATTTGTGTGTCAAAGGCCAGCATTAATGATACAAGATTCTTTATGACAAATATGACCCTGAAGTAAGCCCAAATATCCCACTAAAAGACTCGGCAACAAGAGGTACAGCATGAAGGTCTTCAAGAAAAGAGCAAAGACAAGATTGCAGCAATACAGCTTTGCAATCAGAGTATATGAACCAGAGGAAGTGACCAATGCGCCAAACGTAAAAACATTTGAGAAGTGGCTAGACAAGCACTGGCAACATCAAGACATCTACAACTATGAGGCCCAAATTGATACTTCAAGGCACACCACGCAAGTAGTTGTAGACACAGATGAAGAGTATAAAGATCTGGATATACATGCGAAATCCTACATTCATTAACAACTTATGGTATGGTTAAATACTACAAACTTCTCCTCGATCGGAGTGCGAAAGTTGGATGTCAGATATTTGTTTGGTGCCCGCTATTTATAGGTCATGAGATATGGCATGGTCCCTACCATTGCGCATCTCTACGCACATGGCCCCTGATTGCTCCGTTGGACCCTGAAATCAGGATCCAAATTTGCAGGTGTATGCACAGCGGGCAGTCCCCATGTTGTATGGTACCAATGGTGAAGGGTACCTATTTCTGAAGTGTCTCTGGATGTGCGCATGCATGTGCGAGTAAGGGATCCTCAGGTGTGCATGTGTGTGGGTGCATATTTCCTATCTGTAAAATATGAAACTTGGTTGTCATATCAGATTTTGAAGATAGAAAGTAATATGGCGTGTGTGGGGACAATGGCACGTATGATAAATAGAGATAGCAGTGGAAAAGGTCTGTCCAGACACATTCAGAGATTCGACTTTATGGCAGTTTGATCCCGGTGGGAAGGTCATCAGAGGATTTAGCTACATACATGTGTAAAGGGGTACACAACAAGAATAAAATTAGGATGAAGTTAGCTTATGTTTCTGGCCTTTCCTTTTCTTTTGAAATGTTTTACATATGGTTTTTATGTTAACAGAGATATGTGAGAAAAGTCAGTAATAGATATTGAAGATGAAATTTCTAAAGTTTTTAAAGATATATAAACGGGTTTTTTATTTTGAGACAGGTGATATAGTCTTACTGGACATCTAAATCTTGCAGATTTCCATCATGCAGGCAGATGAATAATGAATGGCTTTGGCCAGTTTAGCTAATTCTTAGTGTGCTGTCTGGTGTGGCACCTCATTTGGACATGTTGGTATGGGCTTTGGATATCTGTTGTATCCGTATACATTTGCTGTCTGGACCAACTGTTCTTTCACGGCATAAACACAATCATGGTGTTTCGGCTGGCTGTGTCGGGACCAATATGCACTTGGATGGAGAGGTAAAGACGAATACAGTCATGTAAGTGGGCAAATCAGGTATGTCTAAGACTCTTAGCAGACACCCTTCTCTCATGTCTGGAACATTGTTTGGTCTAGTGATGTCAAGAATGGGGTTTGAGTGTGGTGTGGACTGTGGAGAAGTGATATTTTCAATAGTAAGTGCATAGGAGCTTCAACACACCACCACCCACCCACCCACCCCCATCCCCCATTTATTAGCATTTTGGGTTTTTTGCTATTGGTTGATATAGGCATGGTGTTTTTGCCTAGGTTGGTAGTTTTCTTACACGTGCGTGCATGTGTGTGTGTGCGCGTGCGTGCGTGAGGGGGGGGGGGGGGTTTGTTCAACAAAATTAAAATTTTCTCATAGAAAATGTCCATTTGCAGACCAAGAAGACTTTTTTTTTAACTTACCGCTGGAATGACTGGCTCGGTTATTTAGCCAGTCATTCCAGCGGTAAATTTAAAAAAAATGTCTTCTCATGGTCTGCAAATGGACATTTCTCAAGACCACTGCAGAAGCCGTTTTTGGATGATACGAGTGTTAAAGGGTTAACTTCACTAAAAGTTATAATACAGTGCAGTAAATACTGTTAACACCGAATATCACACTCTCGCATTTAAAGCACCTATACAAGAAAGACATTGAGTATTTTGAAACTAATTTTACAGGGAACTGCTACTGCCTTAGAAAACAACATCTGCCAGTCAATGGAATATATTTCTTTGATCGCACACTTAGTTGTATCCAGTAAGGTGCCTCTAGCTGATTAACTCGCATTCACAGATCATGTGATTGTAGAACATTCTGGGTTCATTGTCAGTAGGTTTATCAACACAGACACAACATGAACGTTGAGGCTGTTTCCGAGGACTCTATAGTGCTGTATAGTTGATAGACCTTTAAGCAAATCTGCAACATGGAAAAAAGCAGAAATTAGGTGTCCAGTCGATTTATCATCTAGACAAATACAGGTAATACTTAAAGCTAATCCGTCAGGCTATAAGGAGCAATATTTTAGCCCTATCAGAAACGTAGTGCTATCAATATATTTCCATTTTCATTAACTCTATTATGAGTACAGGTATTGTTATTTTAGACAATACACACCTAACATTCCTATCGCATTATAAAAGGATTCGCTCAGTACATAGAGCTCAGTCAGCCGGTATGTGTTGGCATGAGTGTTTGGCAGCTAAGTAATACACATGCAACAGTTCTGCATATCACTGCTCTATGTATTCCTTACCTGTCAAACGCACGCTAACACACCCGCTGCCTAACTGATAACTCGCACTACTATTTATACCACCTTGGAGATGTTGCATAGGTCTTGTAACACTTGCTTAGTGAATCAATGCCCAAACCATACACACGTGCTACTGAAAATGTAAATCTATTGACAAGGACTACTTATGTTACTGGTGGGGATTAAGCATTGATTATTTTAGCATGACGGTTTAGCTTTAAATCTCTAAAGCCAAAAACAGATTCTGCAGTGGTCTTGCGAAATGGTCATTTGCAGACCAAGGGAAGACAATTTCTGAAGATTTATCACTGGAATGCATGGCTTGATAATTGAGCCAGTCATTTATGTGATAATGTTTCAAAACTACTCTCCTCTTGGTCTGCAAATGGACATTTACTGAGAAAAAATGTAGGTTTTCTTTACAATGGATGAATCCAGTTTTAGCTATGACCCACCTATTTTTAGCTAAGCTCCATCCCCACTTCGCCTCTGTTGGGATCAATTCCATGAACTCACTGACTATCAATTTCCAGAAAACTTTACAGGTAAGCTGTTGAGAATTTTGTAACTAATTTGACTGGGTGCTGTTGCTGCCTATGGCAGCCCCAGCGCCCAGTCAAATTAGATTCAAAATACTCAACCGCATGTTTATTAATTAGCAGACATACAATTTGTACAACAATAGTCTGTCATCAATCATGCGTTCGTGACAAACTTAGCTACGTTATTCATGACATAATTGATTATGACATCATCTTACACATCACATAGTTGATTATGATGTCATCTGATTGATGGACAAACTGCAATCCTCTATTAAAGGCGTAAAGTTACACAAATTGATGATAATCAACACTACAATATTCAGTTAATTTGCAAGGTAAAGATTTTCCATTTAAGCCGACAGAACCTGCTTAGATATATGTAACCTGTTCAATGACAACTTTTGCCACACTTAAACCTGCTTGAGGGAGAACTTCACATTTATATTTATTAGGGAAGAAACTGTTCATGAAAATAGACAGATTTCATTAAAACTCAATCCCAAGCCAGCATGTACCATGTATTAATTTACCAAATTTCAGTCCACACTGGGTAACTACATTTCTCTCTGAAAATGAATATAAATGCACATGGCTTAATTCTTATGCCTCACCCCGCCACCCTCCGACTCCCATCAACATCGGGGAGACAGATATAATCACCTTCTTTTACAAAGAGGAGGGGGGGGGGGGGGGGGGGGGGAATAAAACATGCTTAAACAAACCTACTACTTATACAGTGGAAGAATTGTATAGATATTCCTTTTGAATGTAATGACCATCTACAATATGTAGGTATGAATCAAAGCATCACATACAAAACAATTAGAAATATTCTGCTGAATATTTCGAAATTAATTTGACTGAGAGCTCTTATGGCAACAACAGATGCCTGTCAAACCAGTTACAAAGTATTCAACACCTTATGTAAATATGTGTCTTAAACCTTTTCATTCTTGAAATGGCTATTTCAAGACAACTATATCTGAAAGCTGTTCAATAAGTTCACAACAACTCTTGGCCAAATTAGTCTCAAATATTCAACTGGTTATTTCTTATATTATAAAGAATTTGTCAGTTCTGTCTACAAAGGTCAAAATTTATATTCTGTGACTCCAAAGTGTTAAAGAGAATGGCAAGTCCACTGTCTGGGTCAGTGCATTGTACCCTTGGACATTGCTGAAACCTCCCATCCAAGTTTGGTGGAGATCCCTTATGTAGAATTTGAGCTTCCATCTGGTAATGAAACACAATTTCTGTAATTGGGTCAGCATGACCTTAACCGTAGACCATTTGACCACAAAGTCCATAGGGTTCTTTGTAGGGCAACATCCCACCAAAGTCGGATGAAACCTCCTCCGCCCCCCCTTCTGCAGGACTTGAGCCATCATCCAGAAATGCAATGCAATGCCATTAAATTGGGCACCCTGACATTTGACCTTTTGACCACAATATCAATGGACATCTTCGTAGCACCAAAGGTAATATTCCACCTAAGTTTGTTGACACTCACTTCAGTAGAACTGAAGATACATGTAGTATGCAAAGAAACATTTATAAACACATAAACAAACATATTTATAGAAGGTTCTTTAGAGAAGCTTGGTTCTGCTTAGTTTGTGCTGACGCGAACTTGTGTGCAAGTTTGAGTCTGGATACCAATACACAGTTTGTGTCTTCCTTTTATACTTTCCAAAAAGCGGCTACACGTAGGGGTGTGACCGGATTTGATTCTTGTAGCCGGATTAGACATTTGTAGCCAGATTTGTGGCTAGTGTAGCCGCTTGATCAAGTTGTGTAGCCGGGATTAGGTTGTCCCGTAGCCGGATTGGCTTTGTATGTAGCCGGTAGTGTAGCTACAGTGGCCGATTTAGTTGAAACTTGAAAGTGTAGCCGGATTCGTGTGTGTGGTGTAGCCGGGAGGGGTGGCTACCGTAGCCGGATTGGTTTGGATGAATAAGGCATTGTAGCCGGTTTTGTTTTCTAAAGTAGCCGGTTGCAGCCGTGTTGGCGCATCCGTGGTTAGGAAATTTTTATGGGGTTGAAAATTTCCTGTTTAAAATGGCCACTAGCGGGTGGTCATTATGTCTATTTGTGGCTATCATTATAAATTTAGTTTAAATTTATAATCAGTGGTCATAGTCTAATGGAAAGGTATAATTGGAGTAGAATTGGTAAGTGAATACTGGTTAAAGTATTCGTTCCAGTGAGATCCTGACTCGTAGCGTTTCGTACCAAGTTTGGTTATACTCATCAGAGGAGACATGATATATAAGTGATATATCTTATCATCCATATTTTTGGATGGTTAATTTTAGTCAGAAAAAAAGGTATAGAAAGTTATATTCTTACCTTTAGTCCAATTCGTTAAGAATGCCGATTATCAGTGGCAATGGGAGCCCTACTGAACTCATCAGTAGCTTTGTCGATGAACATATCAAAATTCATCTTCACAATATTAAATCATACATCCAGGACACTACTGACTTCATAAACAAACTAGAAACTTTTGGCGCCATAGCGCCTCATGCCATTCTGGTTACTATGGACGTCACATCACTATACACTAACATCCCTCACAATGAGGGCCTTAGAGCTGTATCCCAACATTTGAGAACACATCGCTGTCCAGGCACGCTAATACCACGCAGATTGCTAACGTTACTAAAACTAGTGCTCACATGTAACAACTTCCAGTTTAATGATGAACATTATCTCCAAATTGGCGGTACAGCTATGGGCACTAAACTAGCACCCAGCTATGCCATCATTTTTATGGCCCAACTCGAGGAAAAAATACTCAGGACAGCTGAAACACAGCCAGCCCTATACTATCGCTATATTGATGATATTTTCATAATCTGGACGAAAGGTTCCGATTCACTAGCAAAATTCATAACACATATGAATAACGCACACGCAACGATCAAATTCACAGTAGAACAATCCACAAATTCCATCAATTTTTTGGATACAAAAGTGTTTGTCCTCCCGAACAGACACTTAGGCTTTGACCTCTATACTAAACCAACAGATACACACGGATATCTACACTACTCATCGGCTCACCCAAACTCTTCCAAACAAGCGAGCCCATATGGTCAATTTCTGAGACTACGGAGGATCTGTAGCAGAGAAACAGATTTTCTCAAAAACGCCCATGAAATGGTTCACCACTATGCTATCAGAGGATACCCAACAGATACCCTCATCACCAGCCTGCATAGAGCAATACAACAAAACCGCTCTGATCTACTTTTGCCAAAACTAAACAAGGAAATCAACACTCGGATACCATGTATCACTGATTTCCACCAACACAGCAAATCAGCCCAAAAAATCATTAAACGCCACTGGCCAACACTACAATCCAGCCCAAAATGCCGGGCAACATTCACAGAAACACCTATCTTTGGCCATAGACGTAACCCGTCCTTCAAGGACACACTGGTCACTGCTAAATTTACAGATCCAAGGAAATTCGGACAAAAAGGGAAAAGCATAGCAAACCCTATACATCCATGCGCCAAAAACAACTGTTTATTTTGCAAAAACATGGACAGCACAAAAAGTTTCAAAAGCTCACACACTGGGCTTAAATATTTTATTAAAACAAAAACATTCTGTCATACAATGAATGTTATCTAGCTACTTACCTGTAACGAATGCCGCAAACAATATGTAGGTGAAACTAAACGAGAATTCCAAGTTCGCATCAAAGAACACATGAGGGATATCAAAAACAACAAAGACACGCCTGTAGCACAACATTTTAATCTCCCCAACAACGGACCCACAGATATCAACCACAGAATCATCGAAGTATTACGTCACGATCCTGACAGCACGGAAGCCACAGCTTTCCGCAAGGACCGTGAAAAATTCTGGATCCATCAACTACACTGTATGGACCCAATCGGCATCAATCACGCTGATTGGTAACCATCATCTACCTTTGGTAGTAAAACTTATATTTATAGAAGGTGGTTGATAAATGTATGCTAATTTCATAGTTTATGTAGTACCAGTACCATATTTTACAGCTCATGTGTATTTATGACACAATGGGTAACTGGTACTTACTAAAAGATAGCGGGAAACAGAGCAGATTAGCTATTTCCCTCGGTGTAAAATATCGCAGTCGCAGCTTCCGGAGGATTACTAGTTCTGGTTGAGCCCAGGTGTTTGAATTCTTTAATTCTATTGCACGCTCTTTCAGTGAAACTGACATGCTAATATCCTGATGATAAAAAAATGTATACAGTAAAAACATCACTTGTTAATAAAATCAACTCTGAAATTTAAAGCAAATTTAGTAGACGCTGCTCATATACATCTAATGCTTGCAGAGTTCAGTAAAATCCTATCTGAACCCTTTAACACTCAAATCAGCCAACAACGGCCTCTGCAGTGGACATGAGATATGTCCATTTGCAGACCACAAGAAGCGTATTTTTGAAAATTGACCACTGGAATGACTGGCTCGATCACAGAGCCAGTCATTCCAGTGGTCAATTTTCAAAAATACTCTTCTCTTGGTCCGCAAATGGACATTTTCTATGAGAAAATAAAAATTTTTTTGAACAAATTTAAGTGTTAAAGGGCTAACTAACCCTTTAATCATTTCAATGACAAATCCCTGAAAAAGTAAATTCTTTATAATATAAAACTGATTCTGTTGAATATTTTGGAAGTTCATTTGGCTGGAAGCCATTGCTGCATACGGCAACTACGGCTGCCACTCAAATTAATTTCAAAATAATGAACATTTTTGTACGGTTGCTTTGAAAATGTGACTTGGGGAATTCATCGGTGAAAGGGTTAATACTAAAGTTTACAAAAAAATGGTGTTCTGCAGTGGTCTTGGGAAATGACCATTTGCACACCACTGGAATGACTAGCTTGATAATCTAGCCAGTCAGTTGATAATCAAGCCAGTTTTTCCAATGATAAATTTTCAAAAATAATCGCTTAATTTGTAAATTGACATTTTCTACGAGAAAACTGAAATGATCACAAACAAATTTGAGAGTTAAAGGGTCCACCTTATAGAGTGACAATAAGTGGTCAGTAAAGACAAACTCTCCATATGAAAAGACTGTTGAGAGCAATCATGTGATGTCATAATCAACGTGACGCGTAAGCTGACATCATAATAAATTATGTCATGAATGACGTAGCTAAGTTCATCACGAATGCATAACTGATGATGGACTAAGCGTTGTTGTATGAATTGTATGTATTTTCTATCCAATCGCATTTGTTTCAAAATATTCAACAGCTTACCTGACGGTGTATAGTTTTCTGGAAATTGAGACTCAAGATCTAAAAGGTACTTCCTTGTGAATTGATCGATCCCAACACTGGCAAAGCTTGGGTGGAACTTAGCTAGAGATGGGCGAGACATGGCTAAAACTGGATTCCTCCATAGATGGCACATGTAATTCATTATTTCCGCCAAGCTATCATACACCCAATTGCCGTAATGTTTTAACCCTCAAATTTTATTCAAGAAAATTTAAATTTTTTCATTGAAAATGTCCATTTGCAGACCAAGAGAAGACTATTATTGAGAATTTACCACTGGAATGACTGGCTCGGTTATTGAGCCAGTCATTCCAGTTGTAAATTTTGAAAAACAGTCTTCTCTTGGTCTGCAAATAGACAATCCTCAAGATGACTGCAGAGGACGGTCCTGACCGGCTATACCATTAAACGCTTAAAAATGTGCTCCTGATCTAAAGGTACTTCCTTGTGGTGGTGTTCAAAGAAATACTATGTATTAACACTAAAGGTCAAGATTGGTCAAAGATTTTGCTTAATCAATGTCATTTGCAGACCAGGAGAAAACTATATTTTAAAATTCATGAAACTGAATGACAGGCATTCCAGTGGTTAATTTACAAGAAGCCCAAGGGGCCTGTATTGCTCAGCTGAAATTATTGGCCAAAGGCACAACCGAAAAAAATGAGATGACCACTGGAAAAATCTACCAATTTAATTTTTGTGAAGAACGCTTAGCCAAGTTTTAATCAAATTTGCCCAGCAGTTAATAACTTTCTTTTTACATGTATATGATTTTCTCAGAAATTTTCAGAAAATCCAACATGGCCATCAAACACGCTAAATTTGGATTAATCCACGGCGATCATTTTTTTTGCCATATCAACTTTCCATGGCCAAATTTAATGGCCCTTAGTCCCTAGTCATACCTCCAAAATTTGACCCTGATCTGTTTAGTAGTACCTGAGTTGTTTTTGCGAAAACTAGGTCATCCACGATGGCAGCCGAACTATTTGGCGAATCAAGTTCACTTGAACAAAATTTGTTTCAGTTCTTGCCCTAATGCTATTTCATGAGTTTTGAATAAATCCCCCAAGTGGTTTCGAAGAAAATATTTAAAGACATTTCTAAAATCCAAGATAGCCACCAAATTGGCTGATCAGCGTCCTTTGAACAATCTTGGATCTCTATGCCCTAAAGATGCTTCCTTCCAAATATAATTGAAATCAGCTCAGTGGTTCTCGAGAAGACATTCAAAATTTCGTATTGCTTTAGTATGGGAGTTTTTGGTGGGAAAACTATCCATGATGGCTTCCAAACCGTTTATCCAACAGTGTCATAAGTGGAAATTTGAAAGCAGCATACCCAAAAACACATATTAAGAAGCAATTTAGGCATCAAAATCTGCTTGGTGTTGAATGCATTAAGGAATCTTTCTCCCAGTTGTGTCATGAAGTTGATGGAATAACCAGGCGTGACTTTGGTCCACATTGCCATGCCTCCTATTTGGAGGTATTGTCAATTATTGAATTCCAAATTTCTACATAACAGGATAACTTTGAGTAAGGAGAGGAGTATCCTTGGTGTGACAGAACATGGCCATCCGTGTGTTCTGAGGAATTGAGCTACTGATTTTATGCCCTCACTGTGTGAGATATTAGTGCATAGTGAAATGACATCCATTGTGACGAGAATTGCCTGTGGAGGCATTGGTCTGAAATTTCTAGTTTATTAATAAAGTTGGTGGTGTCGCATACGTAACACTTAAATCGTGATAGATGAATTTTGATGTGTATCAATGAAACTGCTGAAGTGTTCAGTAGGACTACCATTTCCACTGATTATTGGTCTCCTTGGTGTGAGCAGGCCAACTGTCTGTCTGTGTGTTTCTGGGAGGAGATAAAATCTTACTATAAACAGATTGTCTACTCTTAGACCATATCTGTCATGGCCATTTCCACTCTTTCTACGTGGGAAGTGGTGAAATCAGTAATTTGTTTGACATACCAGTTATGGTCACTAAGTTGTCTTACTGCTTCCTATTTGTATCACAGTAGCCTGACCCTTGTCTGCTTTTTTTATGACTATGGTTTTGTAATTTTTTAGATTATTGATAATCTTTTTGTTCTGTTTTGAACGATTACCAGATTGGTAATGACGGTGTGCCTTTTTGTATATATTGTCGTGACTGACTATCCTAATAAACGCATTTAGAGTCGCACTATTGCCTTGTGGCGGTGTCTACATGTTCAGTGGTTTGAACTTTTGTGAGTTTATCACTAAAACTGTTACTTTGAGTGACAGTTGGAGTGATTTGAGTTGACCTGGACTCATTTCCCCAGAAGGCAGGCGCGGTATTGGAAATGAGTCAACCTGAGTCTTCTGAAGAATCTGTTAAGATCCGATAAGAGCTGTCCAAGATTTGGTTGAACAATGCTTGGGCTAAAACCCAGCCCCAAGTCGAGTACCTTCCGTAATTGACAACAAATGGTTTTATATGTTTTGAATGAGCATTTTTATATTTTAAAAATACATTGTAGAATTTTGCAACAGTTAAATACAGTGCTGATATAAGTATTTATTGGTTAAATATTTGAGTGAGTCTCTTTAGAGCTTGAAACAGTTGTTCTAGGGTTTTTTCCTTCTCTCTGTCCTTCGCATACTGGTTGTATTGTCTATTCTCTGCTCTTGGCATACTAGTTGTCTTGTCTCTTCTCTCTGTTCTTGGCACATTGGCTGTATAGGATCTTCTTCTTCTGTCCTTGGTATACGAGTTGGCTTGTCTCTTCTCTCTGTCCTTGGTATACTAGTTGTATTGGATCTTCCTCTCTCTGTCCTTGGTATACTGGTTGTATTGTCTCTTCTTCTCTCTGTCCTTGGTATACTGGTTGTATTGTCTCTTCTTCTCTTTGTCCTTGACATATTAATTGTCTTGTCTCTTCTCTCTATTTTCTCTTCTTCTCTGTCCTTGGCATACTAGTTGTCTTGTCTCTTCTGTCTGTTCTTGGCACACTGGTTGTATTAGATCTTCTTCTCTCTGTCCTTGGCATACTAGTTGTCTTGTCTCTTCTCTCTGTCCTTGGCATACTAGTTGTCTTGTCTCTTCTCTCTGTCCTTGGTATACTAGTTGTCTTGTCTCTTCTCTCTGTCCTTGGCATACTAGTTGTCTTGTCTCTTCTCTCTGTCCTTGGCATACTAGTTGTCTTGTCTCTTCTCTCTGTCCTTGGTATACTGGTTGTATTGGATCTTCTTCTCTCTGACCTTGATATACTGGTTGCATTGTCTCTTCTCTCTGTCCTTGGTATACTGGTTGTATTGTCTCATCTTCTCTCTGTCCTTGGTATACTGGTTGCATTGTCTCCTCTTCTCTCTGTCCTTGGCATACTAGTTGTCTTGTCTTATCTCTCTGTCCTTGGTATACTAGTTGTCTTGTTTCTTCTCTCTATTCATGGTATACTGGTTTTATTGTATCTTCTTCTCTCTGTCCTTGGCATACTGGTTGTATTGTCTCTTCTCTCTGTCCTTGGCATACTGGTTGTATTGTCTCTTCTTCTCTCTGTCCTTGGCATACTAGTTGTCTTGTCTCTTCTCTCTGTTCTTGGCACACTGGTTGTATTGTCTCTTCTCTCTGTCCTTGGCATACTAGTTGTCTTGTCTCTTCTCTCTGTCCTTGCAATACTGGTGGTATTGGATCTTCTTCTCTCTGTCCTTGCAGTACTGGTGGTATTTGATCTTCTTCTCTCTGTCCTTGCAATACTGGTTGTATTGTCTCTTCTTCTCTCTGTCCTTGGTATACTGGTTGTATTGTCTCTTCTTCTCTCTGTCCTTGCAATACTGGTTGTATTCTCTTCTCTCTGTCCTTGGTATACTGGTTGTACTGTCTCTTCTCTCTGTCCTTGGTATACTGGTTGTACTGTCTCTTCTTTATGTCCTTGCAATACCGGTTGTATTGTCTCTTCTTCTCTCTGTCCTTGCAATACTGGTTGTAGTGTCTCTTCTCTGTCCTTGGTATACTGGTTGTACTGTCTCTTCTTTATGTCCTTGCAATACCGGTTGTATTGTCTCTTCTTCTCTCTGTCCTTGGTATACTGGTTGTCTTGTCTTTTCAATGTCCTTGGCATACTGGTTGCATTGGCTCTTCTCCCTGTCCCATGGGTTCTTCGCTGGACTGGCGGATTTCTCTTGTGTTTTGAGGACAGTGGCCATGATTTCCTAGGTAGCTTCTTCGAAAATGCTATGGTCATACATGGCTGCCTGAAAACCCGCCTTGTGGCACTGAGTCTGTTCGGATAGTCAGTCTGCTCTGTTTCTAAGGACTGTGATGAGATCTGACATCAGCTGCAGACTGTGTCTTCTCAGGATCTCATTCCATTGACTGGTGACGGTGTTGTCATCAGTTGGTGGAATATACCATACAGTAACAGTGAGGTTGGTTGGTGGCTCATCTCTGGAGACCGCCAGCTCTAGTTTGTCTAATTTTATCCAGACTCAATGAACTTTGCTGTTTGCGCTAGGACAACTAAGCATCTTACAAGCTGAACAAAATATATGTATTAGAATTAACCTTGATATTACATTGCATTGGTTTACCTCAATGCTATCAGTCTTCATGATAATGGACCCGGCTCCTTCCATGAAATGACCATACCTAGGAAGAGATGAAGAATAGCATGGCAGGGATTGAAATTAACATGGCATGTCAGCCTTAACCTGGATGACAGGGAATGATTTTAACATGGCATGTCAGCCTTAAACTGGATGACAGGGATTGATATTAACATGGCATGTCAGCCTTAACCGGGATGACGTCGATTGAAATTAACATAGCATGTCAGCCTTAACCTGGATGACAGGGATTGAAAATAACGTGGTATGTCAGCCTTAAACCAGATGACAGGATTGATAAAAACAAGGCATGGCAGCCTTAACCTGGATGACAGGGAGTGATAATAACATGGCATGTCAGCTTTAACCTCGATGACAGGGATTGATAATAACATAGCATGTCAGCCTTAACCTAGATGACAGGGAGTGAAATTAACATTGCCTCCCGCTGTCTGGCGCATTTGACTGTGAGCAAAAGCACATAGATTTGTTATTATTAATAACTATGAAGAATATATGTGCTGCGCTTAACAAATTAACCCTTTCAACGATGAATTCCAGACCTCATTTTCAAGACAACAATACCAAGAAATTGTTAAATATTTTGAAATTAGTTTGACTGGAAGCCGTTGCTGCCTTACGTTTATATCATAAAAATCTACTTTTTCAGGCATTTGTCAGTAAAAGGGTTAACCCTCACACACCAAATGAGGAATTATTTATAATGTAGGGAATATTAAGAATTAATTTCCAAATATTCAACAACTTACATATTGATGTTTGCTTTGGAATTGTTATACTGGTATTTCGTGCATGAAAGGTGTAAAACAGGTCTGATAAATTCTGATAAATTCCAAGCTTTAATGACAGTTTTATACCCGACAAACCAAATACAAAAAGAATCATCTACAATGCAAGAAGTATTCTGTGGGATATTTTGAAACTAATCACACTGAGACATGTTGCTTTTTGGCAGCAACATGTTGTCCTGGAGAGAAAAACTTTGAAATATGAAATTGCAGAACAAGAGAAAACTATTGTTGAACATTTACCACTGGAATGACAGACAGACTCGAGGAGCGAAACAGTTATTCCAGTGATAAATTTTCAAAAACTGTGTTCTTTGTTCTGCAAATGAGCATTTTCTAAGAGAAAATTAAAACTGCCATGAACAAATTTACGGATTAAAGGGTTACTGCAGCTGCACCTTGATGAAGTAAAAGAGAATGGACCTTTCCCATTTATCTATCAATCATATGATGTCATAAACATCTACGCTTAGTTGATAATGGACTAAGCGTTGTTGTACGAATTGTATGTTTTTATTATTTAATAAACATTCTGTTGAATGTTTTGAAAATAATTTGACTGAGATGCCACAGGCAGTAACAGCAACCTGTTAATTTAGTTTCAAAATATTCAACATCTTAGCTGTATAGTTTTATGGAAATTGAGATTCAGGGAGTGCAGGGATTGCTCGATATCAACACGGGCAAGCATGGTTGGAGCTGAGCTAGAGATGGGCAGGTCATAGCTAAAACTGGATTCCTCCATTAATTACATACCTCTTTGTGAAACAGCTACACTTTCTCAACGACGCATGTACGACATCCATGATAACAAATCGCAACAAATCACGATCAGCCAACATGTACTCATCAAAATAACCACCACCCTCATCACAATGTTCTAGAAACTCATCCAGTGCTAAGCATTCTGGGTAATTAGCGAGATCATCTTCATGAGTTAGGCGAAGGCTATGACTACATAACTCAAGTTCCACTAAATATGCCGGGCTTAATTTATCACTACTTGTCCGGACTGTACAGTCCGTTGTCACATGATTACACCCGCCACTGTGTCGATGAGAGCCATTAGTGATATTAAGTGTTTCTAACGAAACATTATCTATCATGCTGCTAACTATATCACAACTGGCTGATGTCGCTAACGGTAAACCTTGCTTGCTAGTCTCCAAACACAAATCACATTCATGTGTGTCAAAGATTGTTGCTAACGCATCATGATGTTTTGAGGCAGTTAACTCATTCTCCTTAGTACAATCAGTTATACTCTCACTACAGTGTAATCTTTCAAGATGAAAATCAAGCTTTCTATTGGACTCTTCCTCTGTAAGTAAATGACCACTATCTTCAGAACCACCGGAATAGATTTCTCGATTTTTGTCTGATTTAGATTGGGCGTGACACGAGTCTTTATATCTAAGAAATGGAGAAGCCTGTGCTGGAATATCTTTTATTATCTGAAATAAATTGCATGATTATTAAACAATAGCTCGTCACTTAACCTTTTCCTATGGTTGCCACAAACCGAATGTCGAAAACAAGTCACATAGGATCATTTTAATTCATGTTTCCAGAATATCCATCCATCAGCTGACCTCATATGACATCATAATCAGTTCAGCGTGTGTATGATGATGCCATAATCATTACGTCACAAAGGGCGCCATATAGACCGTCGCCAAATCTCAAATGGTCCGACATGTTGTATGAATTGTATGTCTTTGTAGTTGTTTGCCATTTAATAAGCATGCTGTTGAATATTTTGAAACTAATTTGACTGGGCGCTGTTGCTGCCTTAGGCAGCAACAGCACCCAGTCAAATTAGTTTCAAAATATTCAACAGCTTACCTGTGGGTTTTTTTGTGGAAATTGATAGTCATGGTTTCAGAGATCGATCGATCCCAACATGAGCAAGTTGTGGGTGGAGCTTAGCTAGAGAAGGGCGGAGGCATAGTTAAAACCGGAAAGGTCCATTGCCCTGAATAAAACACAAGATATGACTTCAGACAGGCTGTCATAATTTAACCCGTTCCAATTTAAATTTTAAAACCATATATGACAAAACTTTAGCTTTTTTCCTTTAACCCTTACCACTCTGACATCAAAATTTAAAGATCTTAAATTAAATTAACAGATGAGCTACATTTCATTTTTCAACAAATTTTCTGGAAGATGTTGCTATCACTTCAATTGCTGCTAAGGAAATTAGCGGTATTTTATCAATGGCATAACATAAATAAAATGTAATTGTATACATGAAAGGAACTGAATGGAGGAAGAGTTTTAGCTCTATCTCTCGCTCCAAGCATGCTTTGCTCATGTTGGGATAGAGCCATTTACTCTCTGAAACTCAATTTCCAGAAAACTATACAGGTAAGCTGCTGAATATTTTGAAACGAATTTGACTATCAAATTTGACAGTCAAATTAGTTTCAAAATATTCAACAGCATGTTTATTAAATAGTAAGGACATACATTTTATACAACAATGCTTAGTCTGCTATCAATTAAACATTCGTGTTGAACGTAGCTACATCATTCATGATGTAATTTATTATGACATCATACCACACATCACATAGTTGATTATGACGTCATATGATTGACTGAGAAACTGGAATCCTTCATTAACCAGAAACAACAAGATAATTATGGGTACAATCATGATAATGCATGCAATATTGTTAAAACAAATTTTACTGGAAGTTGTCGCTGCATTAAGTAAGTTAGTTTCATGATATTCTACGGCTTGTCTCTGCTATGGTAGCTTTGTGATACAGGGATCCATGTCTAGATATGCCCCGCCCATTCCTTGCTAAGCTCCATCCACTTTTACGTGTGTTGGAGTCAATTTATATAGTTTAAATCCTGAATTCCCAGAATCCCAATTTCAAGGTAACTATCCAAGTAAGCTGTTGAATGTTTCGAAACAGAAAGTTTATCAAATAGTAAAGACATACAATCCATTCACTTGACAGACCTTTCAATGTTTATGATGAAGCTAGATACGTCACTATGTATTGTGACCTCAGCATACATATGACATAATTGAGTATGACGTTATAAATATTAGTCACAGATCACATCCCTGCATTGGGATACAGATTTCGGGAATGAAGGTATTAAATACTGAATGCAGCATACCTCAGTTTTTCGCTGAAAGATGAATTCGTTCGGCGGTAACTTGGCAAGGAGATAGTACCTGAGACGCGAGTTTGGAATGCCAAACTGAAGCGGTGTCAAGAGAAATTCCTAAAAACATAAATAAAAGCAAAAATACATGTACTGATATCTCAAAGGAGTATAGCTAATTAGCTATACAAGATAAACTTCAAGTTATAAAAGTGCTTTAATTATAAAGACACGTTGACAGGAAATAACATTTAAGAAATGATTCACACGTCCTCTAAACTTAGTAAAAATATAAATCTGAATAGACATTAAAAAAAATATACACAAGTAGTATAAATCTGTCTGTCTATCTGTCTGTTTAAAGTTTTTCACAATTTTGACAAAGCGGCTTATATCTCAATGATAGCGTGTTCGCCCTTGTTTTTTGTGCCTCATAATAAGTTAGTATTTACCCTTTTAATGGTCAAATTTGGACACAAAAAAAATCAAAATATTTGCTTATTGAATATCCATTTGCAGACCAAGAGAGGACTATTTTTGAAAATTTACCCCTGGAATGACTGGCTCGGTTATCGAGCCAGTCATTGCAGTATTAAATTTTCAAAAATAGTCTTCTCTTGGCCTGCAAAATGAACAGTCCTCAAGACCATTGCAGAGGCCCATTTTGGCCGGCTTGAGTATTAAATAATTAAAGTTGCCTGTCAAATTTTTTACATTTTTGACAAAACCAGCTATGTTGCACCAACAGGGAGCTCACACTTCTTTTATAAACATTTAGTTTTACAACGTCAACAACCTATATCACCAGGGCAAATAGCGAACATAGATTTTACTGAAATGCAAAACTGAAAGTGCAGGCCATATTCATGCTAGCCAGTATCCATGTAGCAAATTAAGTGTAAATCCATGCAGATTTTTAAAGAATTTCAAATGGTTTATGGGAGGATAATTCTAGTAATTATCGACAGATTTTATGAAGCACACTCCCAATAGAGATCTTGTCCTGAGATATTAGGTTTTAGGGTACCAAATTCAATGGTCAAGCAGGCCCAAAAAATGTGTTTGTAGTCGGCTTCAGGAATGACGATTTGCAGGTCAAGAAGACTTTTTTTTTAATTCTCCACTGGAATTCCCGGCTCGATAATCAAGTCATTCCAGTGGTAAATTTACAAAAAGTAGTTTTCTCCTGTCCTGTAAATTAAACGAAATCAAGGATTTCTTTTTTCACGAGAGAGTTGATACTTACCTCCCTAATACTTTTGATATTGCTAAATATTGGCTTTCACTCAATAAAACACTCAGATTAAAAACAGTTAGGTGCCCCTACTGGGCAGGTAGTCAGAGGTAGTCCGGCGGATGCCAGCCCCACCACCGCGCATGCGCCGACTACTACTTCCTCTGACTAATTTATTGGCTAACACATGCAACTACCAAGAGCCTGAAGACCGAGCCTCTGTGGGGTGGAGAGGCCGGGTCCGTATCTAGGGAGGTAAGTATCAACTCTCTCGTGAAAAAAGAAATCCTTGATTTCGTTTATTTCACATCAAGAGTATACTTACCTCCCTAATACTTTTGATATTGCCAGAATTCGAAAGTGAATCTGGCAGGAGGGAGGCGAGGTCAAAAGACCAGCTCTTCCCTATACGCTTTCACGCGTTTAAGGCACTTATGACGTCTGAAATGTGTGAGAACACAGTCAGGATTTGACAAACCATCGGATAACACAACCGATGCATGAGAGATGACCGAATGTCATATGCGCTCCCCCCCCCCCCCTCCTGGGAGGAAGACTAGATGACCTCAATGTCCTATACGCTCTCTACGTACTAGTGCCAAGTACTATAGGACAGAGACGAAAAGGCTCCATTTTCGTATACTCTCTATGATGAACCACCTCCCACATAAACCATCACCATATTAATAATAATGGGTAACGTGACAATACAAGTAACAATGAACAACACATGAACAAGACTGACCTTGTTGAACTTGGAAGCTGTCATCATGATCCCAGTAGAGAAGCCTGATGCAGTCCCGACAAGTGGTTGTTACCATCGCTAAATTGCGAAGTATATAAGCAATGCGGAAGCACTCCTCACAAAATCTAAAAGCGATTAATGTTTCAAAATCGATAAGGCGAGAGGGTTAGAGGTGTCACGGAGGTAATGGTCTGTAAAACTTGACTCACAGTGCCACTGAGCCACGGACATAATGTCATCCACAGGGACCCCACAAAACAGGGCAGTGGATGCCACGACACCGCGGACACTGTGAGCCTTGGCCACATCAACCTGTCTCCCGGTGGCGGATTTGTGACAAAACTGAATACACTCCACAATCCACCTAGAAATGGTGTCCTTAGACGCCCTGCCATGGGGTTCAATATATGACAACCATAACGCTGATAGGTCGGTATGCCACTCCCAAGTACGCTGTTTGTACCGGAGCAGCGCCCGGACGGGGCACCATGCTTTAGAATTAGGATCATATCCAGTTAAAGACGGCAAAAAAATAGGTTGACCTGGATATTTCAATGACTGATTCTTAGCCAAGAAATTAATCCTAGGTAGAAGCTTAAGGCCTTCCCCTGAAACCACAAAACGGTCATCCTCGGCTGATAAGGCGTGAATCTCACTCCTACGCCTTGCCGAGGCCGCAGCAATTAAAAATACAGTTTTAAGCGTTAACATTTTCATAGAAATGGAACTAAGTGGTTCAAAAGGCTTATCTCCTAGTACCTGAAGCACCAGAGATAAACTCCAAGACGGAATCAGTGGAGGATTCCTTGGTCTTAGATTGCCCATGCCTTTAATTAATACATTTAATGTACTTACTTCATCACTCCCCCTCTTAGCCAAGCAAGGGATAACAGTCATTAATGCTGATTTGTAACCAGCAATAGAGTTAGGCTTGAGGCTATAGGCATCATATAGGTGACGGAGGAAATCAGCCACTACCTGAATAGATGAGTCCATTGGATCAATACATCTTTTCGAGCACCACTCTGCAAATCTGTTGATTTTATAATTATATGCTCTGGAGGTTGACCCCCTCCTGGCTTTGGCCATAAACATGGCCGCTTGCTCAGAAAAGCCCTCCTTAATTCTAGATTCCTTGACAACATCCACGCAGTCAATCTGAACATTGACGGATTGTCGTGAAGGGCCTTGCCCTGGAAGATAAGGTCGTCCATCAGAGGCAGAGGAACCGGATTGCAGACCAGAAGGTCCAGCAGATCCGTATACCACGATCGGCTTGGCCAATCCGGGGCGATCAGAAGCACTTGGCACTCCTGCTGCCTGATTTTCTGAAGCACCTTTGGAATCAGGATTGCTGGAGGGAATGCGTATGCATACATTCCCCCCCAGCTGATAGCTAACGCATCTGTTGCGAAAGCGCTTGGGTCTGGAATCGGAGAGACGTACGTCGTCATCTTCGCATTCTTCTTCGTTGCGAACAAATCGATGTTGGGTTTCCCCCAATGGTCGAACAGACGATCCGCCACACATTGATTTAGTTGCCATTCCGTGGGTAAAACACTCATCCTTCGGCTCAATGAGTCTGCTAGCAGATTTAGCCTTCCCGGAATATGAACTGCCTTCAAGGTGATCCCATGATCTAGGCACCAACAAAGCAGTTTCCATGTCATCATACAGAGACTGGGCGACTTCGTTCCGCCCTGGCGGTTTATGTAAGTCACTACTGTTGAGTTGTCTAAACGAATTAGAACAATCTTGCCCTGAACTTTCTGTAAGAAATGTTCCAGGCCCAGGACTACTGCTCTTAGCTCTAGTAGATTGATATGTTCCTTGGACTGATCCAGATCCCAAAGCCCTGATATTGTGGACTCTTCCAGACAAGCTCCCCACCCCTCCATCGATGCATCTGTATACACAGTCACCTGAGGGTGGGGAGGGGTTAGCAAAACCCCGGCAAGAGATTCTCTGTATTCAACCACCATTGCAGGTGGTGAATCAGAGGCGCCAACACTGACACGTTCGAGTCCAGCGAACCTGAACTCTGGGTCCACTGTGTCATGAGAAACAACTGGATCGGGCGCCTGCGCAAGGCGGCCTGCGGAATGACTGGTTCCAATGAAACCATCAACCCCAGCATTCTCAAGTAAACCCGTGCCAGGACATGACGACTGTCGCACACCGACTGTATTACTGAGATGAGTCTTTGAACCCTCTCCTGAGTGGGATAAACATATCCCCTCTCCAGATCGAAGAACATGCCCAGGTAAACAAACTTCTGGGATGGAGTTAGCTCTGATTTTTGGAAATTGACTAGTCCGTGAGAGTTTTCAAAACAATCTCCAGATTGGCCGATAACGTTTCCCGGGTGTGTGCTTTCAACAGCCAGTCGTCTATGTACGTGTGGACTGCTATGCTTCTCCTGCGGAGGTATGCAGTGATCGCGAGAACCACACGGGTGAAGACCCGAGGAGCCGTGGAAATTCCGAAGGGTAATACCCTGAATTCCCACTGTCTGCCCTGGAATGCAAATCTCAGGAAGCGACGGAAACTCCTCTCTATGGGAATGTGGAAATAAGCATCCTTCAAATCTATTGACGCTGTCCACATTCCTCGCTCTAACCCCGCCAACACCGAGCGCATAGTCTCCATCTTGAAACTGGGCGTCTCTATGAACTTGTTCAATGGCTTGAGGTTGAGAATCGGCCTCCACCCTCCGGTGTTTTTCGTTACTAAGAACACGGTTGAATAGAAGCCCGGGCACCTCTGCGCCGGCTGAATGGCTTCCTTTAGTATGAGGGAATTTATTTCCTCCTCTATACACAACCTTTGATCTGGATCCCTCGGAATCGGAGTCCAGATCGGCACGAGAGACAGTCGCGATGGCGGGCCTGTCATACAATCGGGACGATACCCGACTGAAAGCCATCGCAAGACTAAACGGTCCTGAGTCAACCCACCGGTCCACCTAGGGAGAGAGGTGGACATAAGGAGTGCGAGAGTGGCACTGTCTTCTCGGCCTGAAACACCGGAGTGGTTCCCACCGCGGTAACCGGCCCATCAGGCCCGATTACCGCGACCAGATCCCCGCGCGCCACGCCAAGCACCGCGCGCACCACGGTGCGTGGGTGGCTGCCTGCGCCTGGGGAGCCTGCGCCCCCCTCACTGCCGGCCGAATCGCACGCGGCCTAGACCGACGCTGCGCTGGTGGCTGGCCTCTGACCTGGCCAGCGCCACCTCGAGCCTGCAGGGGACGATACGCAGGGGGTGCTGCGCGAACGCGCGAACGCCGGAGCACCTCAAACTGCTCACGCAGCGCCCTCTGGTTGTTGACCAGAGTCACCGTCTCCTGGAGGTGTTTACATCCCTCACCTCCAAAGAGACCAGGACCTGTCATAGGAGTTCGCAGCAGCCTATTATACAGGTCCTGGGATGGGCACAGATTGTCAAGAGCAAACGTGCGCCTCGCCCGGACACTCCTGGTCACCGCCCGCGTCAAACAGTCCAGAGCCAGGTTGATACCATCCTGGATGGCTCTCTGGACTGTGACCGGGCTTGGCTGGCATGAAGCGGATGCTGTTACCACCCCCTGTAACAGCTGGGAGACGTGGGACAGAGCAGCAATCGACGCTCTCCCACTCTCCTCCGCATCACGCAGCGCGGTATTAGCCGAACGCAACGCGTTCGAGCACAGGACACCCGTCTCAGAACGGGAGCCTGGCCGCGCATCTTCGCCCAAAGCCGCGCGATCATCTACGCTGGGCTTAGGCACCTTCGCGAGATGCCCATTCGCCTTAATGGACGTCTCTGCCGCCTCGAACATGTCAACGACATGCTCAGCCAGCGGCAGAGATGGCATAGCGGTGGCAGTCGGCTTACCAGCTAACCACGGCCTATGGTCACGCTGGCTTGCCGACTGCTCCACGGGCAGATCTGGCCGAACACTTACCAGCCACTGGCAAGCGTCCGACCAATCTTCCTCCGTGGCTAACTGCGAGCGCTCTACTAGACGAGGGCCTTCGTCTTCCTCCTGAGCGCACGGTTGTACTAGACGGCGGATATGCTGATACCCCTGGCAAGCCAGGGAAAGCATGCGGGCCCGAAGGAACAGGCATGCTAAACTCCCTGGCTTGACCAGGAGCAGGCGCCGTGGTAGAGCGCGGGGCAGACACCGCCCCACCACGGCCCTGGCCAGCACCAGCGATACTCTCGGCAAGCCGAGGTATGCGGTAACCGTGGCCATCAGCACTGCCCAGGGTCACCTTCTGGACCGTGAATTCTACTCCTGCGTGAGTAGAACCATGGAACACGTCGCCCGTATTCCCCGCGAGGGGTGCACAGACGTCGTACTCCATGGCCACGTCCCCAGACGGCGACCCTAGCAGGAAATCCTCTTCCTCCTGGCCAGAAAGGTTAGGCTCCGGGTCAGCAAAGAGAGCTAACCCGGACTGGCCAGGGAAGGTGCCATAGGAGGCTTTGACACCCGCGGCGTGCGGATACCCAGGGTCTGATGAGCAGACCGCAGGTCCCAGCAACCACCGTTGTCCACGGCCCCTCGGCGCGGCACCAAGCCTGCTGCCAGGGTCGTGGACCGCCCCCATCAACGGGGCCACCTCTGAATCCCCCTCGAACAACGGAACGGACCTATGGAACTCGGATTCAGAGGCAGGGATCCTTGGACTGATCCAGATCCCAAAGCCCTGATATTGTGGACTCTTCCAGACAAGCTCCCCACCCCTCCTCTGGTGAATTTGTTCTCTCTGACATCTTTCTTCAATAGAATTGAACTCAACAGACGTGAAAATAGGCTCAAACGCGTAGAAAACTTGTAGATAACTGCAAGCGCATGTGAATCTTTGCCAATAAATTAGCAAAGAGGTAGTAGCAGTCGGCGCATGCGCGGTGGTGGGGCTGGCATCCGCCGGACTACCTCTGACTACCTGCCCAGTAGGGGCACCTAACTGTTTTTAATCTGAGTGTTTTATTGAGTGAAAGCCAATATTTAGCAATATCAAAAGTATTAGGGAGGTAAGTATACTCTTGATGTGAAATGGCATTCATAAGGAGAATTTTGGATTTTCTCAATCAATTTTAACCCTTAACCATTCACACTCTGGTGCTCATTTTTCAAATTTGGTGGGAGATGGTGTTGTCGCAGACAGCAACATCTTCCAGCAAAATTGTTGAAAAATGTTCAACAGTTTCTTTGATATTGACACAGTAAAAGATAGAATGTTGACATGAGAGTGCTAAAGGTTAAAGGTCTAAAGGCTTTTTGATAGGATAACAGAGTTATTCACCTGCCATATATATCCACACTGTTGTAAGGTATCCAGGAGTATTTGTCGTGTGTGAGAACTTTCAAAGCCTCTAACATTCTCAACAAGCAGATAGTGAGGTGGAAACTCCAACCTACAAAGCACACAAACAATCAATGACATTTATTCCATACAGAAACATGACACATTGGCTTTTGGTGCTCACCTGGAAGCAGTGATTCTCATATGCATCCTAAAAGGTTACAGAGGACAGTGGTGTTTGTTAACAGTACAACAAAGCTTACATTACCCAAAGCATATATATGCGAAATTCCAGAGTCCAACCATTACTGTACCTATAAATATATGATAACTGCTACTCATTTTGGAAACTGTTGCCATAAGCTGTTGCTACATACATGTAGACAGCTTTCGGCATTGTTGTTTGCACAATTTATCTTTCTTGTACTGGGGTCATTCCCTGTCAAATCACCCCAAAAAAATGGGAAAATGAAACCTCACCTGCTCCGATTTTGCTCACAATTGGTATATAGGGTTACTGGGGCTGAAAAAGATGATATTTCAAATTTTAGCATGATCGGTCAAGAAGTTTCTGATGTGGTCTATTTTGTAATTAATCAAGATAATTTAAGATTAATTAATACAAATAAATGAGACACTCGTGTGTGTGTGTATATATATATATATATATATATATATATATATATACCCTGCAAAAAAAGTAAGTTCTCCCCTAAATAGAAGCTAATATATTGCAAGATATAGACTGAATTCCAGTAAAAACTTTCATAGATCACTAGTTCGACTATAGCATCAATCTGTGAAAATGGTTACCATGTCAACATTGATAGGCCTGAATGCGAATGCGTTAAATGCAAATTTGGCTCATTTACAAATTCGTAATGTCATACTAACAATACAATTTTTATTCAGTAGCAGTAAAATCATAACAGATAGAGTAAAAATAACAATCCTGTCTCAATTAGTCATTTCATATCAGAGAAAGCATAAAGATTTCATTCGCCAGAAGAATTCCATTAGCTCAAAGGAATTAAACGATCGGACAGTAAATCACAGATTTCACATGTTAATAACGCGTGTATCCACCATTCTGCTGAATCATGCAGCGGCACCGATTTCTCATAGAGTTGATGAGGCGGATGATTCTGCGCTGTGGGATAGCCATCCATTCTTCTTGTAACAGCTGATGCATGTCTCGAAGTACTGTGTCATCATTAACCCTGCGATGCACTGCTCGTTTGAGTTGATCCCATAGATGTTCTATGGGATTAATATCCGGTGAGCAGGCTGGCCATACCATCTGCTCAATACCGTGATGGTCTAAAAAGTCATTAGCTACTCTTCCACGGTGTGGACGCGCGTTGTCATCCATAAAGACGAACTGATCACCAATGGCTCCAGCATAGGGTAGCACATGGGGTTCCAAGATTTCTTCAACATAGCGATTGGAATTAAGGTTTCCTTCAATCGGAATCAAGTCAGTTTTTCCCCCTACACTAATACCCGCCCACACCATCACGCTGCTGCCTCCGAATGCTATCACTGGTTCTACACAACAATCTGCATATCGTTCTCCTCGGCGACGCCACACACGCTTCCTTCCATCAACTTGGTGTAGACTCACACGTACCTCATCACTAAATAAGACATTTGACCATTGCTGTCGGGTCCACCGCTCATGCTCACGTGCCCATTCAAGACGAATTTCTCGGTGGCGCAATAGCAGTGTGGGTCTCCTGGCCATCCGACGAGCACGTAATCCAGCTCTATGTAAGCGATTTCTGACAGTTTGATCACTGAATCTCTGGGCACCAGCACCAGCAGCTCTGTGTATCTGATCCCTTATATGGCGTGCAGTGGATCTCCGTCCTCGCAATGCTAGGTTTGTGATAAGACGATCTTGACCGCGTGTAGTTACTCTTGGTCTGCCACTTCTGTGTTTATCATGCACCTCATCAGTCTGCTGGAATTTAGTCCTCAGCTTTCTGATGGCATTTGGACTGACGCCCATCCGACGTGCAACCTGTTTCACTGGATGATTTGCCTCAAGCAGACCAATTGCAATAGCCCTATTCTGGTTAGTTAACCGTGGCATTATGGAAGTGCAAGACTCACTACTGTGTGCTAAATTTCAACAATGTTAGTGTCAGAATGACTAATATTCCTATAGACTAAGCATACACCAGATTTTCCAAAGTTGCACAACGTTAATGTGAGAATGACTAATACTCCTAAAGAAAAGGCTAGAATGTCAGATTTCTGACTTTTTGAAATGCACGACATTTGCATTTAGTGACCGCTCAATGAGCCGTGACTCAGACACCAAGGGAATCCATTTCACATTTAAAGGCTATAGTGTATGTAGTCACCTGAGAGAAATTTCATTACAATCGCCTATATATTTCAGAAATTATTAGCCTCTATTTAGGGGGGAACTTACTTTTTTTGAATGGTATATATATATATATATATATATAATATATATATATATATACAGGGAACATGGAACACAACTGATGACTATATACAGGGTACATGAGACACAACTGATGACCATCATAGAATCCAAGGAAGATTTCATTGAAAACTTGGCGACCCAAGTATTCAAATTGACTCGCCATAGCTACACCGCCAAATCACAAAGTGTGCATATGAAAGAACTCAAGACTTCCATGATGCCAACGGAAGAAATCATAGTTCAGGGAGACTTTGTCAAAAACTACTCCTACAGAGTTCAGGATAAAATCCAATGTTTCCATTGGGAGAATAAGCAGGTAACCTTGCACCCGTTTGTAGCATACCAACGACAGGATGGCACACTTCAGCATCAAAATATCTGTCGTTGGTGACTGCAAAGATCATACAACAGTGACTGTTTTCGCCTTTCTGAAGGGTGTCATAGAATACCTGAAGACAGCGTTTCCAGCAGTGAAGAAAATTCACTACTTCACTGACGGTTGTGCGGGACAGTACAAAAATAGGTTCAATTTCATAAATCTCTAGTAGCTTAATGGAACTTTTTTGCCACGTCCCATGGGAAAAGCCCTGTGATGGTGTCTGTGAAACGATTGGTGACAAAGACTAGTTTGCAGCGATCGTATAATGATCAAATACTCACATCTGATGCAATGGTCGATTTCTGTAAGGAGAACATCCAAGGTATCCAGTTCTTCAATGTAACACCAGAGGAAATAGCCAAATCAGAAACTGAACTGGAAGTAAGGTTTTAGTCAGCAAAAACTGTGAAAGGGACTCTTCAGTTTCACAGATTTGTCCCTGCCTCCAAATCTACCCTGCAAGTCTACAGGTTGAGTGCACAGTTTGATAACCCAAAACTGGGGGGGTGCCTATATCAGCACGATGATGTGGAAATGGAAGGCGAACCAACAGCGCCAGTGCAAGTGCAGGAGCAGTCCTTTGTCTGTTCTCTCTATGACAATTTCCCTTGGATTGGCATGGTGGGTGAAATTTCAGACCAGTTTGGATACTATAGGATTAACTTCATGCATCCATATGGCTAGACAATTTCATTGGCCATTGAGAAAGGATCAGTGTTGGATTCCGAAAGTTGACATTTTGAGCCGTCTTGAAGCGCCATCACTGACATCCTCGTCATCAAGGAATTACTGCATCAGCCAAAACGATGTAGCAAGGATTTTACGCATCTGCCAGACCTGGGTTATAGACAATGAATAAAATGATGAAACATTGCAGTCTACAGACATTACGCTTTAGCCTCAGGTATGCATAATTTTATCTGATTTTACAGGCTAATAAGAAATAATATACCTCCAATTTTTTTATATTATGCAGTAAACATGTTGGGCTACATTTTTCATACCAGGTCATCTCAAGGTCATGTGATCCACAAGGTCAAAGTCAAGGTCAAAAGGTCAACATGCTTAAAATTATCCCTATGTAAAAAATAATTTTGGAATCCTTGTGAAATTACCTTTCTAGAAATGCCAATTTCATCAAGATTGACCAATTGGTTGCTGAGCTATAGTCATTTGAATATTGGTGGCCATGTCTCTATTGGCGAAAATTGCCAAAGTTGAAGGGGCCATATTTCAGAAACCGCTTGTACGATCATGCTAACATTTGAAATGTTGTCATTTTCAGCCACAATAACCCCATATACCAATGATCCATGATGGCCGCTAAAACATTTATCCGACAGTCTCGAAAGTGGCATATTTGAACTCACCACCCTGATAAGCATATATAGAGCAATTTTTGCCGATGTAAAATACATCAAATACAAAAAAAAATATGATCAACAAATGCTAAATTTTGATTGGTTGATGCCGGCCATGTTTTTTAACGTACAGAATTCCTTTGAACAAATTTGAATGGCCCTTGGTCCCTAAGAATATTTAATAAATTTCAGCTCTATCCCTTCAGCGGTTCGGGAGAAGTCGTTTTCAGGAAAACAACGTCATCCAAGATGGCCGCCAAGCAAATAGGCCTATACGGTTGGCTTGATGTGTTATGAGTTTTGAATCAATTCCTCCAGCAGTTTCGGAGAAGATTTTTTAAAGTGTTTCTAAATATCCGCCATTTTGGCCGGCGGCCATCTTGGATATTGACCGATCCGCTTCCTTTGAACAAACTTAGATCTCTATGCCCTATGAATGCTTCCTCCCACATATAATTGAAATCGGCCCAGTGGTTCTTGAGAAAAAGTCGTTTAAAGAATTCCACATTGCTTTACTATGGGAGCCCATTGCTTTACTATGGGAGCCTATAGCGGGAAAACAAACCAAGATGGCAGCCAAACCGTTTATCTGACAGTCTCGAAAGTGGCATATTTGAACTCGCCACACTGATATGCATATATAAAGCAATTTTCGCCATCAAAATACATCAAATACAAAAAAGCAAATATTACCAATGCTAGATTTTGATTGGTTGATGGCGGCCATGTTTTTAATGTACGAACTTCCCTTGAATAAACTTGAATAGATCTTGGTCCCTAAGCATATATACCAAATTTCAGGTCTATCCCTTCAGCGGTTCGGGAGAAGTCGTTATCGCGAAAACTAGGTCATCCAAGATGGCCACCAAGCAAATCGGCCAATCAGGTTGCCTTGAACAAACTTGGGTCTACCATTGCAATAGATGATGTGTTATGAGTTTTGAATCAATTCGTCCAGCGGTTTCGGAGAAGATTTTTTAAAGTGTTTCTAAAAAATCGGCCATTTTGGCCAGCGGCCATCTTGGATTTTGGCCGATCAGCTTCGTTTGAACAAACTTGAATCTCTATGCCCTAGGGATGCTTCCCGTCAAATATAATTGAAATCGGCCCAGTGGTTCTTGAGAAGAAGTCGTTTAAAGAAACAGTTGACGGACGACAGACGACTGACGACACACAGACTACGGACGGTCGCCATCGCATAAACCCACTTGGCCATTCTGGTCAGGTGAGCTAATAATTCTAAGATTCATTGATCACCTGGTTAGCAAGTGCATAAAATGGAGGAATGAGGATGTCCTTAAATCATCAGCGTCTCGTTTTTTACCCATCCTCGTGAACGGCTGACAGGGCGGACTCATGAGCACCATGTCAATCTTTAAACCTCTCAGCTGCTCCTCAGTCAACATCTGTAAATGAAATGGCAGGGGGCACAATACAGGGATCCACTTCTAGATATATGCTCCTCTCATTTCTAGCCAAGATCCACCAATTTTACATGTGTGTTGTAATCAATTCGAAACTTTGAAACCGGAATTCTCATAAACTAAATTTCAAGGTAATTATACTAATTATCAATGTAAGTTGTTGAATATTTTGAAACTAATTCGACGGGGGATATCACAGTTCCAAGTCAAATCAGTTTCAAGATATTCAACAAAATATTTATTAAATTGCAAAGAACAGCATACAATTTGTACATTAGTGACATACTTTTTGATTTTTGCGACAAAGCTAGATATGTCATTATGATGGTGACTAAGTTTGCGTAATTACGTGATTAAATCGAAATTAAATCGTGACTTACATGTAATATAATTAAAAATTAAATAATCGAATAATCGTGAATATTTTCTATTGCATAAAATATTTCAAAACCTAACTTTTAATTACTTTTTAATCCGATCGGTCAAGAAAAATTATATTTTGCTTATTAAATGTATGTCCATTTGCAGTGCAAGAGAAAACTATTTTTGAAAATGTATTACTGGAATGCCTGGCTCGATTCTCGAGCCAGGCATTCCAGAGATACATTTTCAAAAATAGTCTTCTCTTGCCCTGCAAATGGACTTTTCTAGACACCATTGCAATTTTCGTCATTGATATTCTTTTCTTGTTATGTCTTGGTAATTTGTAGCATGGAAGCCACCGCTTTCCGCAAGGACCGTGAAAAATGGATCCATCAGCTGCATCGTATGGATCCTGTAGGCATCAACCACGCTGATTGGTAACCTTCTCTACCTATGTTAGTAAAACTATTAATAGTGTATCCAAAGAATGGCCATATTTCAATTAAATCCAATACATATTTTAATAGAAAGCCATCAAAGTTGAGCATGTTTTTTTAGTTCACCCGATATATATATTCTATAAAGTATAAGACATCTTGCAACAATTATTTTGATATATATCTGAATAAATCTGCTATATAGCTTTCAATCAAATGGAGCTCAAATAAAATATGACTCAAACAATCAACATATATCATGGGAATGAAAGTTTGCTTTAACCCTTTCACCGACACACCCCTGAAAAGTCAATCCGTTACAATTTAGGTATAATTCTGTTCGATATTTTGAAATTAATTTGACTGCCAGCAACAGCTTCTAGTCAAATTAATTTCAAAATATTGAACAGTTTCACTGTACATATGGTTGACTTAAAAAGAAGTAATCGGGAATACATCAGCGAATCAAAAAGTGAGGTGCTTTTTGTTTCTACGCGAATTGTTAATAGTTACCAGATTATAATGTCTATTATCTAAGTCGCGCTCAAAATAAATATTAAAACCCTGCTCTCTCCGTGGACCTGCTCCAACTGTGTCCGGGAATTATCATAAGCCCCAGGTACTGAGTCAATTCCTGGGTACAGACAGATTCATCTTATGTTTGCCTTGAAAAAACAATGAAAGCAGCTCAGCCTCACCTCAGCGAGGAGGTTGAGGAAGGCCATAGTACATCTGATAAGTATTAACAATTCTCGTAGAACCGAAAATCACCCTGCCCTGTTAATTCTTCTTCAAATAATACTTACCAGCTGCACTATGGTGATAAACCCCAGATTTCGACAGCAAGGAATTCAGGTGGGTGGAGGTGAGGCTCGTACAAGCTCTCATCTACCAACCAAAGAAAAGGTTTGTGAAGAGACTGAAAAACCCACCGCCTGCTTGGGTTCTGCTCTCTGACTCATAGAACGCAAAAGCAGCTATTGTCCAGACTGCGCTCACCCCTGACCCCCCCCCCACCCCTCATTTGTCTGCACAAATTACTGAGGGCTCTCAGGAGGAGACAACAACAACCAGACCTGTGTTAGGCCCATGTCTCTGCTAGGGCAGTCTAGGAAAATGCCAAGAAGCTACTACAACCCCTAATTCTTGAAAATACCATCATTAATCTGATCAGTTTCTCAATTCGGAATGAGTCTTAGGTCTGTTCAAAATAAATAAGTATACTCTTGAATCAGACACATCATGAGTAGCCTGGTAAACGGCTACAAATGATGAATATAAAATAAGTCACTAATTATGCATGAAAAACATTTTGAGTGCTTGATCTTTAGTCTTGTCCCACGAGTTTGCCCATCCATGTCCATAGAGAGGAAGTCGGATGTGACCTAATTAAGATTCAACAGATAGATATATCACGAAGATAGAAATTGGTAAACGACGACTCGGCATACCATTGTGCTACAGACATCACCTCCTCTAGGGCGACTCCCTTATATAGGGCAGATGCTGCTTCTAGTGCTCGGACTTGATGGGCATTAGCTCGATCAATCTACTTCCCTGTTGCAATTTTGTACGACATCTGAATAGCATCGACTATCCACCGACATGACCGAGAAACAAGACACCAAGCAGAAGAGCTCAGATCATGTCTGATTAGACTTGGCAAATTGGTTTGTTGACCTGGATATTTTAGTGACTGATTCTTTGCCAGAAAGCAAAGACGCTGTAGCAGTCTTCACATGTAACGACAAAATGGTCCTGTTCAGCAGAAAGCGCATAAATTTCGCTTTTCCTCGCCGATGCTGCTGCAACAAAGAAAACTTATTTTAGAGTTACCAGTTTAATATCTATAGATCTAATAGGCTCAAAAGGAGCATGCTCCAAAACCTGAAGAACAAGAGAAATGTTCCATACAGGAATAGGCATAGGCTGTCTAGGTCGCAGATTGCTCATTCCTTTAATAACTTCATTTAAAGTATCATTCTCTCCAGCCTTGGAATGACTGAGGCTAAAGCAGACTTATATTCTGCCAGGGTTGAACATACAAGTTTGTCAACTTCGTATAAATGACAGATAAAATCTGCTACATGTTGAACAGTTGCAGAAAAGGGATCAATATTTCTTCCCTTACACCACTCTGCGAACTTGTTGATTCGATAATTATACCTTCTGGTGGTTGACACTCTTTTGGCCGAAGCAACAAATTTCGCTGCTTGTTCAGAAAAGCCACCCTCAATTTCTCGCTGCTTGATAATATCCATGCAGTCAATTTGAACATTTCCGGTCTGCTGTTGTAATACAAACCCCTGTTCTGGGTTATCAGATCTCGTTTGTCTGGAGGAGGCACCGGATTGCAGACCAGAAGGTCCAGCAGATCCGTAAACCATGATCGGCCCGGCCAATGAGGAGCGATCAGTAGTACTTGGCATGTGCTCTCTCTTAACTTTTCTAGAATATTTGGAATTAGAATTGTTGTAGGATGTAAACATTCCTTTCCAACTTAGAGCCAGTGCATCTATTGCTAGAGATAGCGGGTCTGGAATCGGAGAGACGTATGTGATCATCTTTGCATTTCCTTCCATCACAAATAGATCTACATATGGTTTGCCCCAATGATTGAATAGAACTTCTGCTACCGATTGGCTGAGCTGCCATTCCGTGGGACAACAAATCGTCCTTCAACTGAGAGCATCTCGAAGAATTACATTCCTCTTTTGGCACCATAACAGAAGGTTCGAAATCATCATGCACAACTCTGGTGACCTCGTCCCGCCTTGGCAGTTTAAATAGTCCACCACTGTTGAGCTGTCTGTCCTTATCAGAACAACTCTGTCTCAGATTAAGTCCTCCAACTTTCGAAGCGCTAATGCAACATTTATATGTTTCTGCGCATTTGTCTGCTCCCATTCCCCTGACACCAACAGGTTGTCCATTACTGCTCCCGATCCTGACACAGATGCATCCGTGAAAATGGACAACTGCGGTTGAGGAGGCTGTAGTGGAACTACTCGCAGGAGATTCTGTTCTGATAGCCACCACTGAAGGTGGAATATCAATGGTTCTTTTAGTGGAATCTTCAGAGATAACGGATCCGTTCTCTTAGACCAGAATGACATTAAATACATCACAATCGGCCTCTTTCTGAGTGTCGCATAAGGCACCACCTTCTCCAAAGATACTAGCAAACCCAGTATCTTTAGAAATTGGTGTGCCATCAGAAAGGTTCCTAGAGAAATTGACCCCAGTACTGCTAATAAACTCTTGACTCTGCTCTGCGCTGTAAAAGTTATGCCGTCCTTGAGGTTGAATAATATTCCCAGGTAAACAGCTCCTGGGATGGAGTCAGTTCTGATTTCTCTAGATTGACAATCCATCCTAGCTCTTTTAACAGAGCCAGGACAATTTTCAGATTATTGCGCAGAGTGACTGGATTCCCTGCCTTCAGCAGCCAGTCATCTATGTACGTATGAACAGCTATGTTTCTCCTGCGATGATGAGAAGTCATGGCGAAAACCACTTTGGTGAAGACACTGGGCGCTGTCGTCAGGTCAAATGGAAACGTCTCGGTCGCCAACATCCAGTGTTTTGGAAAGAAGAAAATCATCGAACAGAAGCCCTGGGAGGCTTGATCGCAGACTAAATGAATCACGTTCTTCTGTAGATCCTTGATTTCTGAGCGAATGACTTCTAAATGATCGATCTCCTTTGGATAGGGAGTCCAAACAGAAATCGTAGTTAACTCACTTGGGTGAAGATTTATGACCCCAGACGTCCAAGACAACACTGGAACGCGTCTCGCCGGAAATCTGCCAGGACAGGCCCCCTGGCCTCCATGCAGCGTCTTAGCATACGATGGCCCAGAACCACCGCCTCTGTTATCCTTACGATAACTGGGTCTTCCGTAACTGCCACCATTCATGTCATCCTCATAAGGCCGCTTATTTGGTGCCTTATACGAAGATGACCAGCCAGATCCTTGAGAACTGGATGCCTGATGGCCATCATCGTCTACAGGATGGAAGGGGGATATCTGGCGCTGCTACTGTCTCTGCCAGTAGGACTGTGGCTGTGCCCTCTTCGTTGACTCCCACGACTTGCCGACTACCACTTGTTCTGCAACAATGGAGATGACATTGAAGAGTGCTTGTCTTGCCGAGCCGTCAATTCTCCGTCACTCAGCCAAAGTCCTGGTGATCACTCTGGCCAATCAATCCTGAGATAGGCGCATAGCGTCCCGGACAACTTCAGGAGCCGCTTCAGGCACCTTCTCACCCTCCACCGCGCAGGTCAGCATCCCTTACAGGACAGTACAGTCATGTGCCAAGGTGGCCATGCCCGATCTTGACGCATCTTCAATAAGCGAGAGCTCATTGAAGGCATCCTTATTGGGAGCGAAAACCAATGGTCGTGAATGACCGATAGATTTTCCTGCCAATGACCTTTTCAGTGCCTCATGTTCCTTCATCGACAGACGAGGAGCCCGGGCATATTGATGGTAGGCAAGCACTGGAATGCAGACCCTGCTTATGCCTTTGGGGACCTTGGGCAGCGAATACTCCCACTGTACCAGACGGTAAGCCGCGACTTCAAGCATGTCTGAAGTCTGTGTATCCAAAGGAAGACCAGAAATGACTGAAGAGCCACTCGACAGAGCGTTAGTCACACGCTCTGACATCCGCTCCATTGCCGGATCGTGCTGGGATCCCTGGTCCGATGCCAACCTGAGACGATTGGACATCCACCTGAGAACCTGCACCCATTCAGCCTCTGTGCAGAACATTAATGGATTGCCATTCTCGTCCTCCTTCTCACCCGTGGATGAGGTTACCAACGATCTATGCAGAGAGCCAGCGACCGTACTCCCAATTCGAAGGGAGTCGACTCGGATACTTGTGGTTTTCGTGTCAAACGAATTCACTGACATGGATTCAACACAGTCTAGCGGGTTCCCGACAGGAACCGGCGTCAACATAGCCGAGGGCAGAACGGTTTGCATGACTCCAACGGTAGCGGCAATGCCGTATCCAGAAAACCGACGGAAGTTGTATCATACGACTCTGCTGGCGGGACAGATCCCATGAATTCCAGGTGAATAATGCCGGATGGAACATCTACATCACTGTCCGGCTGGGAGACACACACAAATCCTGGGGAGACCTGTGGGACTGTGAATTTCCGCTGC
This sequence comes from Chaetoderma sp. LZ-2023a, assembly GCA_034401795.1. Classification (NCBI taxonomy): domain Eukaryota; kingdom Metazoa; phylum Mollusca; class Caudofoveata; order Chaetodermatida; family Chaetodermatidae; genus Chaetoderma; species Chaetoderma sp. LZ-2023a. The sequence goes on along the minus strand of CM067370.1, from coordinate 161,200,799 downwards.
CTTTGGCAGCATGGGCATACCGGCATCTTCCGAGAGCAAAAGATCCTCCTCCTCTCCGATCAGATCGTAAACCGACACAAGAGGGAGCGGGTGCTTGCTCCTCCGCAAGCTGGACAGGGCCACCAATTGGTTGCCCTGCATCTGGCTACATCGTTGGAACTCCCGTGGACATCTGGAAGGACTCCATGTACGTGTTCAGCCTCTCTCCCAGTCCCTGCATGGCCGCCTGGTCAGCTTGCGCTGTCTTATCTTTCGGGATACGATCGTGCTATCATTCTCAGACTCTGCCACCAAGTCTGAAGACCATCTCACATCTCGCAGGGAGCTCCCACCTTTCATCTGGCACAGGCAACACAGTGGTCACCAGCGAATTTCTTCTTCATAAACCTATTGCATTTACTGCAACGGGTTTTCGGAAGGGCTTTGCCCTGGCCTTTGATCTTCTGCGATCACAGATTAAGAATTAAAACCCTGAACATGTCAACATGAATCGAGCACATAAGCACAACTGCCAGATTATAATCAATCATTATCCAAACATTAAAGAATTAACGTTAATCTTGGCTATGAACAGGATAAAACATTACGTTGAACGCTTAATAATATCTTAGATATTGAAGAAATCTTACTATCTAACAAGAAGAATCCTAAACATGATGTAACTACATACACTCTCGGCAATTAAGCAAGAGCCAACATCGGCTTGGATAGAGAGTAGATATGCTTAACCAAAACAAACGTAAACACAATGCGTCGCCATCTTGGCTAAGGGTGCATCCATCTTGGAGGGAACTGAGTCGCTAAGAGAAATTAACCGGGCACCCGGATAGAGTTAAAAATTTAACGGGTATCGGAGCGACCCCAATGATGGCGACGAAATTAAAACATGCCATTTCAAGTAAAATTCAAACAGGCATTACGGCGCGAATGTACATATATTTTAAATACATACAATCTGCCCCTGGGATGATTTTCCTTTTCCCTCCATCCTCGCAGTAACCACTAATCTGAAACACATGAATTAACAAATAAAATACTAAAAATTTGCAGGGCAAATTGCAATTTGACTATTTGTTTTCGCAAAATAGACGAATCTGTCTATACCCTGGAATAGACTCGGTACCTGGGGCTTATGGTAATTCCAGGGCACCGCTGGAGCAGGTCCACAGAGCGTGTGGAGTTTTAATTGTTAATTTGAGCAAGACTTAGAAAATAGACATTATCTAATAGTATATCTGGCAAGTATATATTTGAAGCAGAAAGGGTTAACAACATCTGATTCAGACAAACCTGAATTGTTGAAGATGAAATCTTGGTATCGCGAAAGTTATGTCGATAAATCTGATTAGCTGTCGTGTTGATGTCCATTGCTAACACCACTTCATAACTGATACCACTTTCTGAAATGCAAAACAATAGTATATAGAAAAACCAATACTTTAGCTTTCTAACCCTCATTATTAGCCAAAAAGAGCTCTTGCAGTGGTCTTGAGAAATGTCCATTTGTCCAGTTGTTGTTGGGATGAGCTCAATTATGACATTTGAGCCGTAAATGGCTTACTTTACACGAGATACTGTGAAGAGAACGACGGAAATGTTCAATTGGTTAACTATAGTTATCTGTACATGACTATTTGCCAGCTGAACGCACCAGTTTCGGACAATTTAATTCGAGAAATGTTGTTCGCCTGTCAAATATTCGATATATGCGATGTAACAAGTCGAACTCGCCTCGCTCTGGAATTTAGTACACATCCAAATTGCAGATAAAAGACGCTTTTTGATTGGTCAATTAACAGGTTCTGACCTATGTGCTATCATGCTGATTTCTAAAATTATAGGTAACCATGTATTCAAGCTATGTTCCAATAGGAGTAACCATTCCTGAAATATAATGATTTGCTTAACGGAAATACAGACATGACAGAGGTGAAATATCAAGTCTATGATGACCTTAAATCTAGTGATGTCACTATCAGCATGCAGCTTCCTTATTTTATAGGGGAGCATGTGTCGAAGATTAGTTCTGGTAATATTAAGTAATTCTCTAATTTGCTAAATGGAAAAAGTTGAAAGAGCAGAGATAAAATTGCAGGGTCAGAATGACCTTGACCTTTAACCTGGTGACCTCCATGTCACCATCCTGGATCCTTTATAAGTTAACTTATTACTAAGCCACTCTGTACCACTTGTGAATATCGGATTCTAGGATTAGCTACCCTCAGATCTGCCGAGTACGATATTGTATATTTAGTACTTGGAAAATATTGGCATATGAGCTTCAACACTGTGCGTTTGAAATCAAAGCGTCAATTTCTCAATGGTGAATATTTATTACAGTATCGTCACATTACGTCATTTGGGGATTCCAAGGTACCAGGAAATATAAGCCCTTATAGACAGGTCAGATGCGAAGCAGGTATGAGCATGGATGATGCGTAGTATGTATTATTACATCGCTGGGGGAAACCCGATGACTGTTTTAGTAATGATCTATAGCAAGTTCAAACATGTAGACTGAATGTCAGGATGACTGTTTGAATATTTTGTAAAGAATTGTTTTGTAAACGAAGAGCTGGTAAATACGATCACTATGGACAGACAAATTTTGCTGTTCATATATGAAATCAGTTTGATTGAGTTGGGTGTTATTATCACCAACCAATCTAGTTTTGTCATTTCAGATATTTTCAATAGCCATTTTGGGTTTGGGTTTAAACACAGCTATAAATTACTAGAAATAAGGAAGCAGAGTTTACCCGCGTTACACCGTAGAACTGGTTCTGGTATTTTAATGAGAATGGCACAGCGTGACGGTAAGACAGTGATGGATTAAATACTGAGAAGCTTTAAGGAGACGTTCTCGGTAGTTAATGCAACAGAGTCCTACGGGACCACTGTGCAAAATAAAATTATGATGGTGGCCAAGGAAAATTGTTGAATAACGGGAATGGCCATAACAGTCCTAAGGAAACCAGTTCTATGATTCACTACCGCGTGGTGCCTGATGCTGATTGCACAAATTGTGATCATCCTGGAATAACCCTACCGGGTTAAGGTTCAGGCACTGGTATGTCATGACAAGTGATAACCATCCGTCGTCGTGACTAAATGGAAATTGTCCCATTGTGAAAATAATTACAGCAGTATCCTGCTTGGTTGGTTAACGCTCTTGTCACAATAAAACAAAAGGAGTGGGAACACAAAGTATGCTAGCTATGGCTGTTGATGAGTCTTGTCAAAGCAAGCAAAGTTTACATTAACTGTCAGGGGACATCACTCCCAAACCGGTTCCTACTTGTTCTGAGATTGCACAATGGGGGAGCAAGGGACCAATCAAAGTGCGAGTTTTAGGGGGAAATCCTTGGGATAACCCAAAATGACGTCAGAGCAGAGGAACCACTTTATTTGTATATAAGTTGGTGTCTGCTCTGTTTTCAGTTATCTTTATTCCAACTGGAGATCCAGGAGGTAATCTTTATACCATCGTTAGAATCGTTCGTAATTTAGTTGAATAATCTTTGTTAGAAATCATAGCTATAGTATATATTTGATTTACAAATTATTATATTGAAAGTATCTTCAATTTTTACAAGCCTTCAATGTATGTATGTATGATTACTGTATTCTGCGGCTGTAGTAGTAGAAATATCCTACAGCTGCAATCAGTCCTTCTACGCTTTTGCCCACTGTGTCTTGTCCTCAGCCGAAATCCTTAGCTTCCTCAGGTCCATTCTTGACTTGGGTGTACAGAGCCCTGCTTTCTTGAGGTCAACTCATAGCACACTTAGCAGATTTATGCAATGACGTCCTCTCCTGGCTTTGTATTTGCTGGCTCCGAGTAGGGCGAATTCCAGGGCTCTCAATGTGGCCATTGTAAAAGTTGTAGCTTGGTAATAAAGTTTAAATAAGTTTCATATTAATTTTGCAAACATGTTAAGTATTATTTGTTAAGACAAAGGAAGACCACCTTTCCTGAACCCGCGAGAAGTTAGATCGATTCAGAGATAGATTTAGTAGCGATTTATTCATTAAGAGGATTGTGAATTCTTCACACTGGAATGACTAGCTCCGTTATCGAAATATCGAAAACAGTCTTCTATAGGTCTGCAAACAGACATTTCTCAAGACCACTGCAGAAAGCATTTTTGGGTTAAAGGGTTATGACCAAATATTTTTTGTCTTGAAGATCCATTATCTTCACAGATTCAAAATAATTACATCACAATGGAGGTAGAGTCAAAACACACAGCTGGGTGTGGGGTAATTTCTTTCCTGGTTAAGAAGCCTACATTTACAGCAAGAAATAAGAAAGAGAAAATGTCGGCTATTTATTTTGATAGTTTAACTTGAAGCGACTGCTTCCTTAGGCAACAATTTCTTTCAATCAAATTGTTTTAGAAATTTTTAACTGAATTTATATTTAGATAACTAAGCTCACTTTCTAGGGAATTCAGAATAAATCTCATTTTGATTAAGCTTATCTAAGATCAGAGGCTGAACATGATTTACGCTTGCAGGCAATTGTCTGTAAACTATTACATGCTGTAATCATGTGTCCTCCTCGGTTTAGATTAGAATAGAAAGTGTATAGGGTTAACCATTTCAACTCTACAGACCATATATTACACATTCTTTATTAACTTAAAAATAAATTATATACTGTTGCATCTTTTGAAAATACATTTACTGGAGGTCTAACTATCCATAGGTAGCCAAGTATTCTACTCAAATTAGATTCAAAAGATTCAAAAGTTTTCATATAAATTGCTTTATGGTTGAGGTACTGGGATACTAGGGATAAAAGAGCTAAAATATTCACTGAATTGTGTTTTTAGTCATTATTCTTATTAGTTTTGCAGCACAATAACAGAGTCAGTCATTCCAGTGATAAATTTTCAAAAATAGTTTTCTCTGAGTCTGCAAGTGGACATTTTCTATGAGAAACTTAAAATTTTCTTGAACAAATTTGTTTATAAAAGGGTTAATTACACCCACATTATGCCAATTTACACTGTATATTACAGTAAATAGGATTAATATCTATAAAGGCACTTTGAGTGCCCTAAATACAAAGTTTACACAACCATTAAGCATTTGAAAAACATCTGAGTTTCTTCCGGAAGGAACTAGTGCAAGAAACTATTTCTTCCGTGACAGAAGAAACTGGAAAAACAGCCCTTCCGAAGAAACTGCCAACTCTGGGCACAATTACTCTTTGTGATGGCAAGACTGTCATAGATGATACTCCAGAGGGACTTCAAGCGGGCCTAACACTGCTTCCACTCATGCCAACAGAGAAAGGTATGTAAATGGCATCTCAAAGAGTCAGGTGTTGATCTACAATGGCAAAGCCTCACATAAAATCCAGCATGAGTGGATGATAAACGATCAGCAGATGGATGTCGTCAATGAGTATAAACACGCTTAGACAGGCGAGTGCCAAAGCAGATGTTGCCCAGGATGTCATTCAAAGAGCATGTGCAAAAGCGTATGCCCTAATGGGCTCAGGATTTCATTGAGCGAATGGCACCAATCCGATGGTCAGCTGAAAACTTTGGACAATATTTGACGTAGCCAAATGTACTTATGGGCTCATGCTAAGCAAACTAAAAAGGGGGGATAAAGTAATAAAAATCAAAGATTAAATTACAATAGCGCCAAAATATTGTATTCAGATACAGCCTTGCATGATATAGAATGTAAATCAACTGCCAAATCGTGTGTAATCAAATGAAATGAAATATAAGCAACACCACCACCCAACACCACCCCCCCAAACCACACCCTTTTTGAAGGGAGAGAACTAAAAGGAAAAGGAAAGAACCGCTATGAGAACCAAAATTAAGAGGAAAGTAAAAATAAACACAATGCAAGGAACCTACTAATCAGACAAGAAAAAAATAAGAGACTTAAGGCCATTAAAAGGATATTAGAACATTTACACAACCGAAAGCCTCATCTCACATATCCGTCCCCGCATGACAGACACCAAGATACAGAAAAAACAAATGAAAACCATTCACTGAAAATGTCAAGAAGGGTATGATTAATAAAGAAAAGCCTATTGAAGAATAAGGCTATGAAATAAACATGCATAAACATAACTTCAAAGATCGACTAAATAAACCCTGATCTAGGAGAAAAAAACAGCAGCCTACAAAAAGATAGAAAGATATCGTGGAATGAATTAAAAGGGGAAAACGAAAAAGGGAAAAGGATGAATCAAACTGACAGATAAGACAACGATCGATAGCTACCGGAAGTAGAAGGAAAAGATAGAAATTTGTAAATTTACTAGCCTAGAAAAACTGATGCCAAGATGTAAGGAAAGAACAAGCTTTTAAGTAAAATGATAAAACTAGAAGCAAGCCAAAAAGTTTTAAAATAATATAGAACTAGAGCTCGGCAAATGGCGCATAATACCCTGCCATGATGACAAACTAATGAATGACAGCTATCAGAAAATATTTATTTCTTCCTCACACCCATCAGACCAGTAACCCTTATGAAGTGTCAAAGCAATCCGCTGAACGGTCAAGGCGGTATCATCCGGAAACCAATTTCCAAGATGGCTGTCGCCGACTGGTGGCCATATTGGATTTCGGATTATCATAAATTTTGATAGGTTTCTTCACCAGACATATTCCAACGACCCTAGGAAGTGATCCGATAAATGGTAACAGAGATATTATCCAGAAACCAACTTTCAAGATGGCAGCCCGTGGTTGGCAGCCATCTTGGATTTCGGATCATTGTCAATTTCGGTAGCTTTCTTCCTCAGACCTAGTCCAACCACTCTATAAAGTTTCAAAGTGATCCGATAAACAGTAACGGAGTTATCACCCAGAAACTAATTTTCAAGATGGCAGCCTGTGGCTGGCGGCCATCTAGGGCTGCACGATTTTTCGATTAATCGCGATCATATAAATCAAAATGATCGTGGACGATTACAAAATAAAATAATCGTGTAATCGCCATGTTGAAATTTTTATCAAGACACTTTTACGCTTGTGAAACTCTGCTCGCGTTACCAATCATGGAAACAAACATCCGGCTATCAGCCAAATGTGTGAATGATTAAATAAACTAAGTAAATTACTGATTTGTTTGTATTGACTCATGATTAGATTTAGATGAATAAAGATTATTCACTTGGTCGCTATTTGTCATTGTTGTTGTAATCACACACGCTTATCCCGCGTTCCCCATTCTCTGGATAGTTATGCGCTAATGGTTTTCCTAAAAAAGTTCCATGGAAATGCAACGCATTTTCTCCCATAAAAATTCTCACCGCCTACGCCTATGTTTAATGTATACCTCAACACATCACCGGGGAAGTGAAATTATTTGATTTGAGCACCTAAATATTATGTATCCTTTAATAAAGGTCGTTTATTACATCAAAATTAATCCACAACTTGATATAAAATGGGGTCGCGAAAGAATACAAATCACGTGATTCGCCTCCAATTGAAGAGTTTATTTTAGAGCGAGTACTCGGATAAAAACATTCTGGAACCGGGGACTCAGGAATTTCTATATATTATCATTGCACGATAGGAACTGAGTATTATACTGATCTGAATAACAGGTACCCATTTGATAAACTCCTGTTAGCGTATAATATCTCGCGAAAACACGCAAAAGAGTCGCTGGCTCACCAACTTAAGAAGCCGGCTATATTGTCGTTCATAATAATTCAATTTGGATCATTTAATGTTGGGGGTGGGCTTCTAATAGAGTTTTGCCGTTTTGAAACTGCTAAGAAATCATTGGAGCTCATATGTCAAAGTTAGGGGGTGTGCTTCTATTAGAGCATAGGCTACAATTAAGCGAAATACGGTACCTTCTGTTTTCCGTCTAGAAAAATCTTGATACATTCCTTTGTTTGCAATCAGCAACTGGCGTATTCTGTCCATGTATGTATACTCAAGTGCCTAACCCATAATCTTACAATCTGCAGTAGCATCCAAATAAGGACATTATTTATGGTACAAAATGTATATGTGTCAATTATCGTGTGTCCTATATGTATGTGTATATATGTGTGTATATGTATATATATATATATATACACCTGTGCAAAAGTTAAGCACCAGCAAAAACAATAGAACGTAGAAACATGATGGTACAACTAGGCTGCCATACTTTTTGTCCCCGCGTTAGCTGACATAATTCCAAGTACGAAATGCACATGCATGCATGACTTCACGCCGCTTGATGTCCGTGCGTGGCGGGAAACAGCACACGTGTTCAGTTATGTAAAAGTCCAGTTTGAGGTGTAGAACATTACATACAGATTTAGGCGACAAGATTAGGAATTTTGTGTTCATGACCATGGTTTATTTGTACAGAGAGAATTAGCACTTGATTGTGAACCGCTATGGCAAGACGAAGGTTAAGTGATCGTGTGAAATGGCAAATCATAGGCATGCATACCACTGGTATGTCATGCAGAGAGATTGGCAGACAGCTGAACATTAACCATACTGTAATCAGTCGTTTGATTGCAAAACATGGGCAAACTAACGAGGTGAAGGACAGGCCTAGATCTGGAAGACCGAAGAAGACTACAGCCCGTGTTGATCGAGCCCTAGTACGCCTTGTTAGGAGATCTCCATTCACCAACAGCAGAGTGCTCAGCCAGCAATGGGAAACGCGCAATAGAGTGTCAATGTCTACCGTCAAAAGGAGACTGTATGCTGCTGGCATGAAAGCTAGGAGACCTGTCAGACATCCTCTCCTCACTGCACACCACAAAGAGGAGCGTCTGAGGTGGTGCAACGAAAGAAGACACTGGAACATGAGATCCTGGAGACGGGTACACTGGTCCGATGAAAGTCGGTTCCTGCTTCATGCCACAGATGGTCGAACTCGTGTATGGAGGTCCAGACGCACGGCGTACGACCAACGTAACATCATGGAAGAAGTTCCATTTGGTGGAGGTTCCGTTATGATATGGGGGTGCATCTCATTTGATTGTAAGCTGGATCTGTTGACTGTACCTGGAACACTAAATGGACAAAGATATCAAGATTCCATACTGGATAGAGTTGTGGTCCCTCATTTTGTAAATCATGCACCTGGAACCCACCCTATATTCATGGATGACAACGCCCGACCACATCGTGCTAGAGCTGTGCATGAATACCTACCATGGCCAGCAAGGAGCCCTGACATGAACCCTATTGAGCATATCTGGGACATTCTGGGAAACATGGTGAGGAGGGATCCTCCTGTGCAGAACCTACAGGAATTAACAGACGCACTCCATCTTGAATGGCAACGAATACCACAATGGCGTATCAGTCGGTTGGTGACCAGCATGAGATGTCGTGTCCAGGCCGTCATCCAGGCACAAGGTGGATATATCCGGTATTAATAATGACAGTCTCAAACTCGTGCACAGATGTTAAACTTCGTTTTCAGACACCATTAATGACAATCTAGCCACGTGTGTCAACTGTAGGGCAATAGTTGTCAGTTGTGTCAACGTAACCATATTCAGGCCTCGTTTTCAAGTTCAAACAAAAACATACAGTGTTTCCCCACCATCATAATCAGCATTCCTCTAGTTGCATTATTACCTCTTGCACTAAGATGGATGGGTACATAAATGTTTATGCTATTGCTTTCTTCATAGCACATGAATATACCCTCGCATGTGCGTAAAAATAGGGTGGTGCTTAACTTTTGCACAGGTGTATATATATATGTGTGTATGTGTGTACATGCATAAGTATAAGCTACATGCTATATACTACATGTCATAGCAGCTCTCATCCCCTATGGCATGTACACTGTCTCGTATTGTATGTCAGGGGGTCCATCGACTCATAGGCTGTGCCTTTGATGGACTGCCCATTTTCGATTTATATATATGTAAAATATGGTATGAAATAAACAACTTTGAACTTTGAACTTTAGCATAATAACGTCCTCTAAGCAGCATTGACGTAGTTAATATAGTTCATGATTAATCGTATGATCGCGATTATGAAAAGTGAATAATCGTGCAACCATACGGCCATCATGGATTTCGGATCACCATCGGTTTGGATAGGTTTCTTCCCCAGACCTAGTCCAACCACTCTATGAAGGTTCAAAGCGATGCGATAAACAGTAATGGAGTTATCATCTGGAAACCAATTTTCAAGATGGCCACTGGTGGCTAGTGGCCATCTTGGATTTCGGATCATTGTCACTTTCGATAAGTTTCTTCCTCAGACCTAGTCTAACCACTCCATGAAATTTCAAAGCGATTCTATAAACGGTAACGGAGTTATCATCCGGAAACCAATTCTCAAGATGGCCGCCAGCCATCTTGGATTTCGGATCATCGTCGATTTCGATAGGTTTCTTTCCAAGACCTAGTCCAATCACCCTATGAAGTTTCAATGCGATCCAACAAATGGTAACGGAGTTATTATCCGGAAACCACTCTGCCGCCCGCCGACCCAGATGGACGGCACCATTACATAATACCCCGCGGTGGGGGATAAAAAGGAAGAAAATGCTGAAACGACATGAAACCAGGGCGAAATGACTTGCCGCAACCATGATGACAGAAAAGAAAACTTACAGTCACTGAAAGGATACAGAATCAGGAGAGGATAAACAGAGAAGAGAATGGCACCAAGAATAATGTCCAAAAGAATAAAAAGACACTAAGAAAGGAGAAATAACCTATAAATGGAAAAGGAATAACGAATAATGTTCCTCATATAGTATTATCATGCTCTGAGTTAAGGGGAACCAGGTCTTCGTAATCACCTCTGGTGACCAACATTGCCCTCTAAGCATTCCTAGAGCCACCACTGATGATAATCTGTTGACCTTCCAGCAGATTGTCTACACCGATGTCGCACCAGGTGTCAGCTAGAAAGGCACACGAATTCTGTTTGTTTCGTATATTTCTTATGTACTTAAGCTACTTCTTTGCAAGAGAAGTAACTGGCCCTTGGATTGTCACCTCTAAGGCTGACATGGTTCCTCGTTACTCTTGTTCCCTAGTTTTGATCGAGAGGGTGAAGTACTGGTCGAAGACAACATCGACTCGCTTAAATCCATCCTGACATAGTGGTGCTGTAATTAGAATGTAGTACTTGAATGCTATTTCACCACAGCTTGTTGCACCAGCGGTCTTTGTCATCTCTGCAAGTGCCATCATATCGAAGATGTGGGCAGCAGATATCTCACTGGTGGTGATTTGTGGCAGTTTTGGTTAGATGTCTGCCTTCTTCTCTAGCTCGGCAATTAGTTTGTGCTCCTGTTGCTTTTTCTCAGGCTACCATCATGGTGGGCCAGGGAGAATGAAGGAAAACGCCCAGTACCCATCGGTCATCCTCCGTGACCGACGGGACTACACATACCTGTCGTATTCCCCCCCGCGGAATGCAGGAAATGTCAATTTCCCTTTCTCCGAGATCTAACAATACTCACCATTCTGTTACTTCTGATATACAGCTGGCCTTGACAGCAGCTCTAGGATTATAGACTTAGAAAGATTTACCAACTCCTGGGAACCGGGTACTCGGCTCCCAACTGCCGAGTACCCATTTACCATAGAGCTCATATTGTTTGCATAGCCACCAAACAAGAGAAAACTATGGCTTGCCTCTGTGGGGCTGGGAGGCTGGGTCTGTAACAGAATGGTGAGTATTGTTAGATCTCGGAGAAAGGGAAATTGACATTTCCTTCATTCTCCTTCGATCAATACTCACCATTCTGTTACTTCTGATATACACCAGATTTGATCAGTAACCTGGTGGGAAGGGGCAAGCCATAAATGCTAATTTTGCCCCTTGGAGAAAGATTTTAGACTTCAAAACTTGACTAACGGAGACCTAAAAGGACCATCAAGTTTACGGAACCGAATCACATTCGCATCACCGGCCCCCCCCCCCCTCCCCCTTTTTCCTCCTAAGAAAAGGGAGAGAACTCACGAACATGTATCTCGCCTGAAACACAAATATGCCAAGAGGGTTAACTGCTCCCTGCATATTCCATGTATTAGCCTGGGAATGAGCATGAATATATAAGATGAATGAACATGATACACATCCATGATAGAAAAAACTCTCACTATTGAATTACCTTATGATAATTGGACTCCAGACGTACTGCCTCCAACCATTCACTGGTTCGGCCATCAGTGACACAATCTGGTTGTCATCCTCTCGCTTGACCATGCCTGCTTTAGGTTCTTTTCTTACCAAAGTGAAAAAAGGGTGAAGAGCAGTGTGGTCACTAACTATCGTTTCAAAACAGCTAAAGCGAGTGGATTGGCTGAGTCTGACACATCCCTCATATAGTAATCCGTAAATGAGGACTCACAGTGCCATTGTGCAACGGCCATGATGTCCTCTAACAGAACACCATTGTAAAGGGCGGTCGAGGCGGCTATTCCTCTGACATCGTGTGCCCTTACGCCTTGCACCTGGTGCCCAGTCGCCATCTCGTGAGTAGTCTGAATGCATTCGACCACCCAACGAGAGATAGTATCCATGGATGCGGTGCCATAAGGCTTTTTATGGCAGATCCACAGATGTCTATCGTTCGACCGTAACGAGTCAGTCCGTTTCTTGTACTTAGTCAAAGCAGGGACCGGGAACCAGACACTGGCATCACGATCAAACCTAGTTAACTTCGGTATAATGATCGGTTTGCCGGGATATCTCAAAGATTGGTTCTTTGACATAAACTCTGCTCTTGGCAGAAGACGCAGACCTTCTCCAGAAACAATAAATCGGTCCCTCTCTGCCGAAAGCGCATGGATCTCACTGCGCCTTCTAGCTGAGGAAGCTGTCAATAGAAAGACCGCCTTTAGAGTCAAATGCTTTAGACTAGCCGAACGCAACGGTTCGAAAGGGTGCTTGGTCAGTACATTAAGCACTAAAGATAGACTCCAGGCTGGAATGACTACCGGTTGTCTCGGTCGGAGATTGCTCATTCCCTTCAACATCACATTTAACCGGGCCACCTCCGGACTATCCCTGTTGGCTAGACAAGGGATAACTGATGCCAAAGCTGACTTGTATCCAGCAACTGTGACGGGAGCTAGTCCTGAAAAGAACAGCTCACAGAGAAAGTCTGCTATTTGCTGAATAGTGGATTGAAAGGTATCAATACCCTTTTCGTCACACCAGTCTGCAAATCTGTTAACCGTGTTGTTATATGACTTGAAGGTTGACCTCCTTCTCGCAGCCGCGATGAAATCAGCAGCCTGTCGAGAAAAGCCTTCCGACGTGGAACGTTGTTTGATAGCATCCACGCAGTCAATTTGAACATTTCGGGACGCTTGTGTAGGAAGCGTCCCTTGGCCTGGGAGATTATGTTCGGAATCTCGGGCAACTGCACAGGATTTTCCACCAACAGATCTAGAAGATCCGTGAACCACGCCCTGCTCGGCCAATACGGCGCTATTAGCAGGACCAGACACGGTTCCTCCCTGACCTTCACCAATACCTTCGGAAGAAGAATGGTGGGTGGGTACGCGTAAGCGTGCATCCCTCTCCAGCTTATCGCCAGAGCGTCTGTATCGACGGCATTTGGATCTGGAATCGGCGAGACATATGTCATGATTTGAGCATTTTCCTTTGTGGCGAACAAGTCCACGTTGGGTTTGCCCCAATGCTCGAAGATCCATCGCAGAACTGGAGGGTTGAGGGACCATTCTGTTGGCAGAATTCTCTGTCTGCGAGACAAAGCATCCGCCAGAATGTTCAATCGGCCAGGAATATGAGCTGCTTTCAAAACAACCGAGTAATTCCTGCACCATTGAATCAAGTGCCACACTCTGATACACAGAGTGGGCGACCTGGTCCCGCCTTGGCGATTTATATATGATACTACTGTCGAATTGTCCGACCGCATCAATATCACCTTGCCCCTGATCATCGGAAGGAAGTCTTCCAACGCCAGTTCCACTGCCATCATTTCCAACAGATTGATATGCAGCTGACTCTCCGGGAGAGTCCATGTGCCCGAGACCTGGTGTTCTCCCAGGCAGGCACCCACCCCTCCAGCGATGCACCCGTGTACACAGACAGCTGGGGGTGGGGTAGGTGCAGCGAAACCCCTACTAGGAGATTCTGACGCTCCTTCCACCATACAAGATGCGACATTATCGGCTCAAAAACTGGTACCAGTTTTGACAGGGGTTCTGTTCTCTGTTTCCACAGAGACATCAGATACAACTGGATAGGCCTTCGCATTAGAGCAGCGTACGGGATAACCTGCTCCATGGAGACCATCATGCCCAGCATCTGAAGGAACCACCTCGCCTGAATGTGGTTTCCCACTCGAAAACTCTTGAGGATGGCTAACAGAGACACCACTCTGGGCTCTGACGGGTACACCCTGCCCTCCTCGAGATCGAATCGCATCCCCAAATAAACGAAATGTTGAGTGGGTGTCAACTCAGATTTCTCCTCGTTGACTATCCAGCCTAGATCTGAAAGTAACCTCAGAGTCAGAGCAGTATCCACGTTCAACCTGGCTGCCGAGTCTGCCTTGATCAGCCAGTCGTCTATGTAGGTGTGTAGCGCCACGTTCTCTTTTCTGAGAAACGCTGTCACCGCAAGGACCACTCTTGTGAAAACCCTCGGAGCCGTCGACAGGCCAAATGGGAGAACAATAAACTCCCATACTTGATTCTGAAACGCAAATCTCAGAAACCTGTGACAACTCCTGTTCATCGGAATGTGGAAATATGCATCTTTCAGATCGATCGATACACACCACATTACTTTCCTCAATCCCGCCATTACCGACCTCGGCGTTTCCATCTGGAACCGAGGCGTATGGATAAACCAATTTAATGGCCTGAGATTGAGTATGGGTCTCCATCCCCCTGTGCTCTTGGGGACAAGGAACATGTTTGAATAGAAGCCTGGAGTGTTTCGGTTTGCTGGTTTTATTGCTCCCTTCAGAAGCAAACCCGACACTTCCTTTTGAACGGCTTCTAACTTGTCTGGCTCCCTTGGTACGGGTGTCCAGACAGGTGCCAAAGACAGATTTTGTGGTGGAAAGTCCCACCACTCCGGCATGTAACCCTGGGATAACCATCCCAGGACCAGACTGTCTGACGTCACACCTCGCCAGGCCTCGACGAAACGCATGAGCCTTCCACCCACCATAGACGCCTCGACGTCTAACGGGGTTGTCCGGCTCGTAGTCCGCTCCCCCCTCTTTCTTAACGAGAGAGAGAACCATTTCGTTCTAGGCACGATGGGTATAACTGGCACCGCTGTTCCTGTCGCACAGGCGCAGTCCAGACAGATATGAAGGGAGCTCTCGTACCCTCAGGTACGATCCGGCCCCTTCTGTCCGCCCTTTGAGGACTTACCCTTACCCTTCCCCTTGCCCTTCCCGCCTCTAGGACAGGTCAGGAGCAACCTTGGGGAGGGTAGGCGCCTCTACAACCTTCCTGGCTTTCTTCGCCGGCGGCGGCTGAGAAAAGCCAGCTGAAGCAGAAGTCGCAACAGGCTTAGCTTTCACCTTGCCCTTATGCTTCTTTGAAGGTTGTCCCGCTAGCGGTTTCCCTACAGCCGCTAGTGCGTGCGCTTGCCGCACTAGCTCTAGCTGCAGGTTGACCGCTAACCGATTCTGCGCGATACTGGCTGTATCCTCTAAGATGGCCCGCGCCTGCCCACCGAAGATGCTAGGCCCTGTTAGGGGCGTCCCAAGAAGACGCTCCCTGACTGCCGTAGCCGGACGCATATGGTCAATGACCATTTGCCTCCTGGATTTAGTCACTCGCGCTTGCACCCTTGCCAATGCGTCCATAGACAGCACCAGGCCGTCATTTACTCACGAAAGCGCCACAGGGTGGCCTGCCCCCGCTTCAGCCCACACCGACTGAAGGAGACGATACGAGTGGTTGACAGCGCTCATAGCTGCCCTCACACCCTCATCGCATAGGGACAGGACGTCCTCTTGGTGTACCTGAGCCGTGTCCACAAGTGCCGGACCGGGGCCACCCGCCCCGGCACTCTGAATGCCCAGTACCCATCGGTCATCCTCGGTGACCGACGGGACTACACCATATCTGTCGTATTCCCCCCGCGGAATATGACATCTTGCCCGCACCTCCCTGGAGGCCACAGGGAGCTGACCCTTGGTCATAAGTTGTTTGCTATAAATAGCCTCCAACAATTCTATGAACCGTGGATCCAGTCCCACAGACTGGATCCGGGCCGCGGGCAAAATCCCCGTCCTGATCGACGCAACCGACGGACGGGGCGCATCTTCATCGGCCGTGGCCGAAACCACAGACGGGTCAACCCTGGCTAGCCACGCCAGAGCCTCTGACCAATCTATCTCCGATGAAGACACACCCGCAAACACGTCACCCGTTGACGTGTTCACGGGCCTGCCAGCCACGGCCTCCCGGCAAGGAGCCACGGCTGACACGCCAGGCACTCCGGTACCACACGGTTCCGCCGCCACCCCATGAAACACTCCGGTCCATGGGGTAGGTCCGCACGGAAAACCATACGGACCCGTAGCAGTCGCGGAACCGTAGCCAGACACGGGCGCCAACGGCACCCCACGTCCGACTGCCGGACCCGGCGAGTACCACGCCCGGCCCGGCCGACCCGTTACCGTGTCGGCTGGTGCCAAACCAACCGTCACGGAACCGGTGCCCGGTACCAGATTAGCCTCAGCCACAGGCGGAGCCACTGCCCTGGCTTACGCCAAGCCAGACAAATGGAGGCCGGTTCCGTCCAGGACGGAATCGACCTCCATATTCTCCACCTGCGGCATCACAGGCCGCAGCAACCTCTCCTCCTCGTCTTCAGACTCCGAAGAGTCGTCACTAGACGAGGAAACCGTGGAGCCGTCCTGGTGGACGGCTCCGACACCTGACGGACCGGCCACCGCTACTGGACCACCCGGAGGTGGCCGCAGAGAAACAGAACACGTCTGGCCGGAGCCAGACGGGACTGCCAGGGGTCCGTACAAGACGGCCCCCTCGGAAACCAGTCCAGAACCCTGTCCGAGGACAGGGTCCATACCAGGCATGGGGAGAAACTGCCCCCAACCTTTGGTTGCAGGGACAACACCAGCGTGGGCAGAACGCTCTGCAGAAAACCCTGCATAGCCGGACCAAACCACGCCGGCGGTGCCATCTCTGCCACCTCCAGCTGGGGATGTGGAGCACCCCCACCGGCCGAACTGGGCACTCCATGATTTACTCTCGGACCGCCTGACCCCGCGTCAGACCCAGCCAAGTCCTTCTGGGCAAGGAACTTAACCATCATATACACGGACCACACTGCGCACACATTACACCTATGGTCTAGGTTACAGGGCGAACACCTAAAACAGACATGGTCCTTGAATACGACTCGTACAAATTTATGGCACTCGTCACATGATGGCGGGGTTGGCTTGGCCTATAAAATAAGCACAAACCTACAATTACAAGCGGAACGAGACCCTGATGGAAGGCAGACAATTAATTTTCAAATAATTTGACTCATAAATTAACCGTAACCCTCCCGCACCCCACCCCGCCACATTACAACAAAGATCGCATTGATTATGACGACAAGAACGAAGCGGGCATAAAACACACCCATATTAGATCCTCCAGGATGTGTAACGGCTCCAGGAATCATATCGCATAGCATTCGGGGTAAATTTACCAATCAATATAAATTATACTCCCTAACGAAAGCCAAACGATATGTGAAGAAAACAACAAAATGTATAACAAACTGCTGTATCACACGGTAAAACCGCAGACCACGCATCTACTCAAGAATTTTGAAACCACCGATCATTGCAAACCGATCGTGATCGCACGTAAACTTGAACATTCTAAAGTTTCCGGTACCATTTTTAGTACGCAGCACCCAGAACGAGATGCGCGAATTAATGAAAATTTTTTCCTTCACATAAACATCCGAGCGACCGGGTGTGACGTCACCCGCTCGGATCCTACGGAGAACGACGTCAGCCGATATTCGTGTTAGAAATACCGTAGCAAACACCTATTTTCATATCTGCCGATCGCCTGTTGGGGTTTAAAGAAGGCGATCGTCTGGCATATATCGTTGTTAGCACACGTCCCAGATTCTCTGGGGTCAGAAATCAGGACATGCGACACAGCGAAATTTAGAGACCTAAGTCTTTTAACTATGGATAATAAAGAATGATACAACCTGGTTTTCATCGGCGGTATTCTCCATAGTATCCAGTTAAATACTTCAAGAACGCACAAACTATCACTTTACAGACAAAGACTTAGATTTCTTTAACAGAAGACACTAAAATCTTCTCCCTGCAGAAAGCATTATTGCTCTTGTTGCTATGCAAACAAGAATGAGCTCTATGGTAAATGGGTACTCGGCAGTTGGGAGCCGAGTACCCGGTTCCCAGGAGTCGGTAAAGCTTTCTAAGTCTATAATCCTAGAGCCGCTGTCAAGGCCAGCTGTATATCAGAAGTAACAGAATGGTGAGTATTGATCGAAGGAGAATGGCAGTGTTGATAACCTGTAGCTAAGGACATATCTCAGATTGATGTCACATGATTTTGCTGCGATCATAAGGAGACCAAAGAGTTCACAGTCAGCATTAAGAGTGAGAACAGACATTTTTATTGACTTTTTCTTGACTAATGTGGCAAATGTTTTGATCTTCAAGTTTGAAAAGAATCGCAAAATTTCACTGTATTGGTATTGAGTCTCTGTTCAACAAATGTTGTCAAGTGATCAGTTCCAATCTCGGAGGAGCTGAGTAGGCGTGCTGCAGCACCTGGTGGCATTGTTATTCCTGTGGCAATGTTGACCATTGGAGAAGTCTCATCATCCAAGCAGAAGGGATCTGTCATATGCTCTGATGTGATGACAGCCAATAGCTTTGGAACATCACAGGGTTGGCTTGATTTAAATCAATTGATTTATATCATGATTTAAATCATGATTTAAATCACTCGATTTTTATCGAAAAAATCGTGATTTAAATCAGTTTTGCAAAAATAGAGGAATTTTCAAGTAATTAATACAATTAACAGTAATTTTGTTAAATTAAAGTAACATAATTATTTTACTGCTTCCATGGCACTTGAACATCAACACAAAATAGAATTATACACTTAATTGCTCATATTTGTTATCAGCAAGACTAGACCCAGTGCACGAGTCCACATCTACAATCTACATACTTGAGGTTCATGTACACAGTACATCACACATGTGTACAAAGTATGATCATTAAGTATGTGTAAGCTGTAAAGAAGAGGAGAATTCCATGTGCGTACATGTCACTACATGACCATTAAAGCAATAGTGTACATGAAAAGTCATGTATGGGCCAGTATGGCTATTACTATTAGTCTAATTCCAAAAGCACACTCTTTTAAAGCAAGACACTGTCTCTTTTTTCAGCTATGACATGCGTCTGGAGTCACTCTGGAGTGTCATTGAGTGTCTCGATTACTATTGGCTAGTGCTTATCAAGTTGGACTTTTGGGCTCCATTTTATTTAACACTAAAACAATAAAGATTGAAATGTTATTAAATTAAGTAGTTTACTACAACTTCAAAAATCAAAATCAGTAATTGCTGAAACTGGCAAGAAACTATATACATTGTAACACGTAAACACATCATTACATTACATTAACCCTTAGCACACTGATGTAGGAGTTTTAATTTTTCAAAATAAACATAACCCCTAGCACTCTGGAGCATGATAATTTAAATTTTCAAATTAAATTTAAAGATAAACTGGTGTACAATTTGCAACAATTTTTGTGGACGATGCTGCTGTCTGTGACAGCACCATCTTCCACAAAATTTGTTGAAAAACGTACACCAGTTTATCTTTAAATTTAATTTGAAATTTAAAAATTTCGACATCAGTGTGCTAAGGGTTAAAGATAAACTGGTGTACATTTTTCAACAAATTTGGTGGATGATAGAGCTGTCGCAGACAGCAACATCGTCCACCAAAATTGTTGAAAAATGTACACCAGTTTATCAATTTTAATTTGAGCATATTTTTAAAGACAGAAGTTAACAAGGTTGATAGACTTAGACAATGATGACTTTTGCATACCTTCATAGATTTTGTGCATCTAATTAGGGCTAATTCGTTAGATTTATGCATTGCATCATTTCTGTCCTATTGCTACTCACTGTATCTGTGATGCAATTGTGAACAAAATTGAAAAATCGTTGCTAATATGACGTAATATATAAATTTTGAACTCTATATATTATTAGTTCAAACAGTGATAATTAAAGAATAGACATCCCATCATTCGTAACATAATAAACATATTGAATATTTTGAAAGCAATTTCACTGAAAACCGTTGCTGACTTAGGCAGCAACGGCTTCCAGTGAAATTGCTTTCAAAATATTCAATATGTTATGAATGATGGGATGCATATTCTTTAATTATTCACAATTAAGTGATTAACCAGAACACTCGATATATTGACTATTGAGATACCGCAATTTTTTTATAATAACGATATCGATATTCTCTCAAGCAATATCGCGCAAACCTAACTGAGTCACAGATAGATGTGTCTGTCATCACTTTTCACTTTCAGTTTTCAATAATGCTGCAATTGTACTTCACTAGTCTAGTCAACAATCATCATTCAACTGAAACCGGAAGTCATTTTCTTTGTCACAGTTTAGGGACCGAAAAAGAAATACTAGTTTAGCCGCTTTTAAAGTTCCAAGTTTGTTTCTCAACTTACTCTGCACGAGCCCATAGCTGGAGAACACGCGCTCGACACCAGCTGACGCCGCCACAGCTGACATCAGACGCTGAGTGAATTCAAATGCTTCCAGCAGATCATCCTCGAAGTCACGTCTGTGCGACTTCCACCAATGAAGAGAGGTTACTCCATTAACAACTTCGTCGTTAAATTTAAGAATGTGAAATGGTGGTGCCATGGCCTCGAATTTGATTACCAAAGTCATCAAACCAGGGATTTCGGATGCTACGGTGAGTGCAGTTTCACGTTCTTGCTGAGTCAAGTTTCGACCACGGTATTTAGGGTGGAGTAGATTGGCCAGCATGTGGTGAGGTGTCACAGCTTGTTGATAACGCTTATCGGCCGCACGCTTTGTTGAATTATTAGTGTCATTATGCAGGGCCGTTTTTACATCTTTCCATAATTCAACTGCTTCTGCTATTGTGCAATTGTCCGATTGAGCTTTATCGAGAGCGCAAGCTACTGGTTTCAAACAAAGTCGGTATTCATCTGCAGAACGTTTGATTACTACATTACGAACTTTATTGGCAATGGCAACATCTATGCGGTCAGTATGTCCATCACAGATTGTCACAAGTGTCGGCCATGCCTCACAATACGAGTTTAAACAATCGTACATTGTGTTCCACCTTGTATCTGCTGGCATCACTAACTTTCTGCACGATGATTGGCGTATTTGGGCACTAGCAAAGTGGTTATTTCGGAAATACTTCACAACTTGTGTGACATGCTCCTTAACATTACCCATTTCTACGTCCTTTGAAGTCAGATTTAGAAGATGAGGCGTGCATCCATACGCAATCATGTTGAAACCCAGTCGTTCTTTCAAGAACTCTCGCCTCTTTGCTACATTAGCAGCATTGTCTGTGACGATACTACATATAATGCACCCAAAATCATTGTGCGTGTTTTCAATTGTCTGCTTCGCAATGTCATAAAGATATTCCGCTGTGTGAGGATGTCCAGAGGTGTCCGTAGTATCCACTAAGTAAATATCACCTAAGCAGGTCGTCACTGTAGCACATACGATAGGCTCGTTATGAATATTGCTCCAACCGTCTAATGCTAGACAGACAAGTTCACCTTCCAAATTTTTTCTCGCCTTCTCCCGCTCTTCTGTGTAGATAACATCCAAATATTTCCCCCCTATGTCCTTTCTGGATGGTGGTTGATAGCCTGGTCGTAAATCTTTTACAAGGTTTATAAAATGTCTATTTTCTACTAAGCGAAATGGGGAGTTCGTAGCATACACCATCCTAGCTACATCACGATCTAATTCACCACGTTTTTCTGCTGAAGTTCTGATGACATAATTCTGTAGACCATAATTCAGCTTGGGTATCTTAGCGGCCAATGTACCAGCAGCTAATTGACCGTGCACTGGGCGCTTCACTGCCGCTGAAGCAGAACTTGAAGTTGACAGAGGTTCAACTTCCATCACCACCACATCGTTTTGATCAACAACAGTTTCAACGCGCTGCTGCTGCTCAGATTGAGATGAAGTCCCCGTTTCTGTTGCGGCTACAGCTAGACCTTGAAGTGCTGGTGTTGGTGGACCTGTGCAATTGGCTGCATGTTTTTTTAACCGCTCTGGGATACCTTGGAGTTCGTGTCGGCAGACCTTGCAGACAGCCCGGACACCGGCCTTATCTGGGGTCTTCACTTTCTCATAATGAATCCATATTGGATCTTGTTTTCGGCCGGAGTTAGACATTTTGCTAATTATGGAATTGAAAATATTTCATAGCCTTTGTCACTTAAGCAGTTTTGACTGTATTTTTCAAGAATGAAAAAATGCTTTTCTATTGCATCATTTAAAAAAAATGATGCAATAAAAAAATGATGCAATAGAAAAATGATGCAATAAAAAAATGATGCAATAAAAAATGATGCAATAATAATACTGTTAAAACTGCTTAAGCGAACAAAGTTTTTTTGTATTAAGAAACCAGCAAGCTTAAAATTCAGTTAAAAATAAGTCATAAAAATACCACTTTATTCAGTTCCAAAATACAGTTTAGCAATGCATCTGGACCTGTATTAAGAGGCCACCTGTCTTAAGAGACCACCTTCTGCGACTCCCACAGCCAGTGTCTTCTTAATACAGGTTTCACTGTATAAGTTTTACGTAATTTCCTGGGATGTCGCGAATAAAAATCGATTTAAATCATTGAAATCGATTTAAATCAAAAAAATCGATTGATTTGATTTTTTTGAAAAAAATCGATTTTTTTCCAACCCTGGAACATCATGCTCATCTCTCTCCACCCTCCTCTATGGCTAGCAACGCGATCTGGATCATGTAGGGTACACATCTCCATCATTGCTGTTGTGATTACCCCTTATTCATTGCATGTTGTTAGGACCCATCTCTCCAGGGCTCCTGGTCTCTGACTGATGCCTATTATGCCGTCACTTGTTTTGCTATCAATGTTAGCGGACTGTTCAGGCCACACTTCCAAATTTCCAGACATGAATTCTTCATCCACGGTAGAGTGGGTTTCTGAGAGCTGGTTAATCTCAGGCAGGTAAACTAGAAGCCACCGATAGTAGTTGGGTCAATCCATTGAGAAGAAGTGGGGTGTCATTTCAGCTGTAGCTGATAGATGCGGAAGCCGGTTGCCAGTCCTCTCTGCTTGGATGAACTGAAGATGCAGCTTACCATGGAAACATAGTCACTCCAATATGCAAACAGCTGAGACTTGCCACGTGTCTCAGTTTGGAACCTTGTCAACTCTGACGCTAATAAGGTGCTGGCATCATACATCACCAGCATGGTATTCTGGATATCGTCCATGTCTTCCAGAGCTAATTGGCATGCAATAACTTGCTCTCTCACTGAATTTTATCTACATCACTGCACTCTTGCCCCATAAAGCCACTTTATGAAGGTACGCCACTCCAGCCAAAACATGGCTTCTATGACTATTTTGTGGCCACTCACTTCACTGTTGTAGGACTTCCCTTTTAGAATGGTAGAGGTTGTCGAACTGCCATACACGCCAGATTCTATAAGCAGATCCTCAATGCCTGATATCTGGTACTTCTTTCCCAAAACATCCACATAATTCATAGCAATGCGAAAGCCTTCCAAGCGTATCACCATGTCTTCAAACTAATTTTGGATCTCTTTGACCTTCATATAGATAACAGGGTAAAATGTAATGACACTGACATTTTGGCCACAGTTTGTATCATACACTGCACATTCTTCATAACTGTGTAGACTGTGCTGAACTCTGCTGGGGAGCCATCGATCATAGGATAATAGCCAAAGTGTGTACGAACAGGAACACAGGAGTGAACTAGAGTATTGAACACACTCCAACCAGGAACCTTTTGTTTTTGTGGGAAACAGCTCTACCTCCAACAACTTCATTGGTGTCATTCTTATCAATGACCGAGCAAGATCCGTCAATTAGGTTGCCGAATGTAAGCTTGTGTCTTCCCGGGGAAACTTGTAACGACGTGTCTATTTCCATATACACCGTACTCTTATGGATTGACACATTACTGAGGCTTGGTGTGACCGTTTCCTCTTTGTGTGGTCTGCATAAACCCTCTGCACTGGAGCTGGACCAAAATGTCCGCGCCAATAGAGTTTTGTGACATGGGTTGTGCCCTTTTCGTCAAAAGTCTCTTTATTGATGTCATTGTTGTCTCCTGCCACCTTTACAAAGCTGCTTGCTGCGATATTTGATGGCAACACGCATGCACGCACACACACAGTTGCTCTCTTGGCCACGATCTCATATAACAGATGTTGTAAGATTTAAATCTGTGATACTAGGTGGCCGGACCGATATGCCTTGGCCATCATTAATCTTAGACTTAATGAGTTTGACAGTGCAGTACAGCAGCTTTACTCTGTCACTGTCATCTACCACTTTGGTGCCTGTTTGTTAGGAACCTGCTTGGTTGTGTCAGTGTTAGGTTGGTAAGCAGCCTTAATGGCATCTTGAATGGATATGGAGCTTGAATACAGAAGTTCTCACTGACTGCGCTCATATGGCTTTTGAAAGCCAATACCATCTCCAAAATGTTTCTTTAGTCGGAGCTTTAGTCGTTGAGTAGTGTCACCTTCAACTGTTACTCCATGTCCACGCAAAGAAAGTGTATACCTCTCCAACACAATAGACTTGTCAAAAGCTAAATCACCAACCCGGCCAGCAGAGATATCGTCAGCCAATTTTGAGAATGCTGTATCATAAAACATTTCTTGTCTCCCTTCGTGGAAGCCAACATACTGCAGATTAGATTTGCTGATGTACGATGCATGACAAGCTCTGCGATATCTAGCTTCGGCTTCAACTAGATCATAACTAGATCATTACTGCCACCACCAGTGCTGTGTAACATCTCCTCATCGCCCTGTGCAGTTGCTGTTTGCACAGCCATTTAACATGCTTGGAAAGTGCATATCATGTTAATTTGCTTTACCCTTTTGTGTGGTCCAGATCTGATTACAATCCCTTGTATGCTTCATCTCTTCGGAGTTCCACGGCTGCAACTAGTGTTTGCGTTGAGGTATATCTGGCTTTTTGCAATGTCTTGGTTGAGTCCAGCTGACAAATTATGCACTTTTAAAAGTTGGTCAGCTTCTTTCTCTTTGCCGGTAGCAACTCTTATAGTTCCTGACTCTCTGGACTTGTCATTTTAGTTGGTTAGCTGGATTCTTTTAGATGTTCAATCTGCAATAGAAAAATAGTGCGACAATGTTGAAACACAGACTGTTTTCTTACCATTATCATAAACATAGGATCTAAATGTGTATGTCCATTGAAGGATAATACTCTATGATGGGGCCTATATGTGGGTATTTCATTCCTTTGTGATGTAATTGTTACCATTAACAAGTACATGTAGCCAAAGATAATTAGTTTATTATCTTTGATGTAACCGTGATGATTTCATACATCTCTATATGAGCGCTGTTCGACTAAATGGTCATAATATTTGTTTTGAGTTGTGATTTTACCTATACTGGTTGTATAACCCCAATGAATATTCATATTGATGAAGATCTTCTTATGGGGAATTATAAGACGGAGCGATTGATACCTGCATGGTGAAAATAGTTTGAGTCTGGAGAAAGATATTTGCATTTACATTACCCCTCCCCCTTAAATTTTAATTGACTACAGTGACGGACCCCTGCCATATATTATGGCCTGTAGAAAATTAATGACACCACAATTTGAAACCACATACTATCTGAGGTGGTTCTAGAGGGTCTATTCTACCACCCTGTCATGTCAAACCTTTTCTGTAGGTGGTGTTGTACGATTTCATTTTTACAGGTCCTTGCTCCTGGACTATAAGACTAACTCTTAGGCAAGATGATGACCAGATCCTAAGAAAACGAACATGGAAACCAGACCTGAAGAACAAACCTGGAATGCCAGGAAGTTCTCTATCACAGGAAATTAAAAACAGGAAGAGGATGACCAGACCGGAAGTTAATACTGAAACACCAGAAAATCCCTATCACCAGAAATAACAATGACAGGGGAGGGCACAAAACCGGAGATTGAATCTGGAACACCAGGAAGATACCTGAAACAGGAAGTGACCCTATCCCCGGATGTATGAAAACCAGAAGCGGAAAAGATTTTAGGACCGGAAATATGTGAACCGTAAGTAGAAAATCGGAAACTAAACAGGATCTTACAGACCCAGGTGAACAGAAAAAAACGGAAGTAGAATACGAATCGGAAATGAGCAAACCGAACGTAGAAAACCGGAAACTGAACAGGATCATACAGACTCGGATGTACAGTAAAAACAGGATGTAGAATAGGAACCAGAAATGCGCAAACCGGAAGTATAAAACCTGAAACTGAACAGGATCATACAGACCCGGATATACAGTAAAAAACGGAAGTAGAAGAGGAACTGGAACTGCGTGAACCGGTAGCAGAAAACGAAAACTGAATAGGATCATACAGACCCGGATATACAGTAAAAAGCAGAAGCAGAAGAGGAACCGGAATTGCACGAACCGGAAGCAGAAAACTGAATAGGATCATACAGACACGGATGTACAGATAAAACCGGAAGTAAAATAGGAAACGGAAATGCGCAAACTGGAAACAAAAAAAACGGAAACTGAACAGTATCACACAGACCCGGATGTACAGAAAAAAAGGAAGTAAAAATGGAACTGGAAATGCACGAACCGGAAACTGAACAGGCTCATAAAGACCCTGATGTGCAGAATAAACTTGAATTAGAAGATTTTGAGGAAAAACCGGAACCCGAAGTGCACAAACCAGAAGTGCCCGCTAAAACGGAAATGTAAAAATTTGGAATTAAAATTATGACCCGAAAACGATCTCTTGCACGTTACGAATCACTAAGGCTGCGCTGTATAGCATAATGTCAAACCGGTGACGATATCTATTTTTAAACCGGTTTGATCCGTATATTGGTTTTATGGGGTGGGATCCAACGATGAGTGAGTACAATTATTGTATGTAAGACTATTTCACATAAGGAAATGTCGATGGCAAGGACAAAAACGAATGTAAATACACCTATAACAAGTAATGATAAATAGTGTAATAATGATGATGATGATGATGATGAGAAAAATGTTGATGATAATAACGATTAAGTATTAAGTATTTATATTATAATGATAATTAATTTCCACTCTGTCTGCAAAATATTGTAAAATCGTGTTCCCATATGTCATGTATGTATGACCTGGGTGTAAATAAAAATTCAAGTTCAACTGTTCAAGATTAGACATTCCGGTAATGATGATTATGTGCTGTTATCGCGATTTAGAAAAAGATTGTGATTTTGAAAAAAAGATCATGATTTTCTACGATGTAATTGGAAAAAAAGATCGAAAAATCGTGAAAAAATTCTGCTGAATATAAGACTTAAAACTCATCATTCAGCAGTAAAAGAATACAGTTATAATCCCTTCGCGCATGTATCCATTGTGTTTTTTCTTGATCGTTTCACGCATGTGTTCACTAAGTCCTAATCAAAACACAAAGCTCTACGGTAAACCAGCTAACAATAGGTAGTTACTCCGTCGAATCGCCATATAATTTTCTTTGCTGCAGACCCTGAGTCTGTCGTGCAATACCAAGTATATACTTAGTTGCAGTATTAGGCAATAATCACTGAACATAATTCTTTTAGCAATTTCAGGCTGTGTACTAATTTTTCCTTTTTGATTTGGTTGTCATGCCTAATTAAAGAAAATAACGCAACAGTATTCGCGATTGTTGTATTTTGAACAGTGTGTTCTGTTGATATTCTTAAATGAAAATCGTACATTCTGAAAGCAACTATAAACTGCACTATTAGATGAGTTTACGCCGTTACTATCGTAGCTACTCAAAGCTACCGTCCTATGCATATGATTTGTGCAGTATCTACCCAGGTACTAATATTAGCGTCTTCGCGCTAATCGGGTAATGACCTAAACTCATCCTACAAAGGGAGGCTATAAGCGGAAGCTGGATGTATAGTTTTACTCGACGACATTTTATGTCAAATTTTGATGAAATAAACGATGTTTATTAAACTATACGCATTATTTAGGCGGTCCCAATTAATAATTTCACTCCCGCGATGATGGATATAAGGTATACATTAAGCATAGATGTAGGATGGTAAGAATTTGCCGCATGAAATTGTGTTCTAATTTCATGCTATTTTTGTATCATTTATTTCAACTTTTTCTAGAAATTACAAGCCCCAGTTTTGGTGACTTGTCACGTTACCCCCATTTATACTTTTGGGAATTTGGACCTACGATTTAATAAAAAAAATCAGGATTTTTTTTATAAAATCGATCGCGATGTTTCAAAGCAAAAATCACGCAACCCTAGAAGAATTAAGACGAGAAATCATTGTAGGACCCTATACCCAATTAGACTGTTAACACTGAATACGAAAGACCAATAGAAAGTCAATCATTTACAATTTTATCAATATTATCGTGTACATTAAATATTTACGAAAGTAATTTGACTGAGATTTGGTGCTACAACCAACTGCAGCATCTTGCAGTCACATTAGTTTCAAAATAGTGTAAGGTTTACAGACAGAGGGCAATTTATCATAAGCAATTTAGTGGGAATATAAAATAACATTTTAACCCATTAATCCACAAATTTGGTCAATATATTTTTAATTTTCTCATGGAATTTGCAGACAAAGGAAGATTATCTTTGAAAATTTACCTAGAGTGTCTGGTTTCATTATCGAGCCAGTCATTGCAGTGGTAAATTTTCTAAAATAGACTTCATTAGGTCGGCAAATTGACAGTTCTCAAGACCACTACAAAGCCTGACTTAGCAGCAATATTTGTAATTAAAAAAGATTAACCAGTAATAGATAAAACAAAAAAGTTTTTCGGTTTGAGCATAGCATGATTATGGCGGTTTGCAAACCATCACCATATTGAACTGGTTTACGATGTGAGATCGGTATTTCGCGCAGATCTACGAATCACAGGAGTTACTAATAACTTTATGACGTCAAATTTGATGAACCATACACGTCTGAGAAAACCGGTGACTTTCACGAAATCACTTAGGTGTTTCTCTTTCTTATCAGGCAATCTTATGAACCAGCACTTGGGGGTATGCCAAGCCTGCAAGATTTAGGTGGGTTTACAGAAAAACAAGTGACTTACACTAAATCACTTTTCTCTTCATGGAATCCTTCTTCTTAGACTTTGATGAACACACCTCTTGTCTCGCTCTGCGCCTGGTTATCCGAGTATTCCGAAACACTATTTATTTTAGCCGCGCGAATACCCGATGAGAAACGCTCTTAGAAATGCAACTAATTTTCAATTCCGAGAGAAAAAACGATTGTATATAGATGATGACCTTCACCACCGATTTAACGGATTCCTCAAATCAAAATAATGAGAGAAAATGAACCATACAGCTTCTGAGAAAGTTAACATTCTCAAAATCAATCCTCATGAAAAGTAGAAGAAAGCACATGGCTTGAAAGGCGGGAAATCAAAATTCAAATATCAAAGTGAGATTTGATACTGACCCTTAAAATTTTCTAGGGACATACGTTAAACGCAGGAAGAACACATTGCAGTGGTAAATTTCCTACTTAAAAAGATAATAACGAGGGCAGATGATGAAATGGTATAATTGAACAACACGAAAACCGGTAACAAAGTTACAAAAGTACAAATAAATCATCAGAATCAATGATAAATTCATAAAATGTGGCCTTATCCACAAAGACTTCATACCAGGCATGATCTTTCACTAATTAATCCTTCAAATCAGTAACTGACACAGTAAAGTACAAAAACTTAGACTGGATTTTCAGCTAACCATCTGCTTGCAGAATATTTGAAAAGAGAATCTATTTGCTATTTGGCTCCTCTGCACATGCGCGGACATGCGTGATGACCTAGGTCACTGAGGAGTGACCATAGACTGGTTCCCAGTCTCTTGCAGGCCAAGCTACAAGACAACTAAACTGGCAATCCCTAGAACAATGATCCCAACAACAGCTAATACTCCTATATAAGATAACATACCAACTCATCGTAGTACCACCAGCCTACATAGTACTAGGCTTGCGCGATTTTTCAATTTAATCATGAAGTTCGACTTATTTTTAAAATCACGATTTTTACGATGTAATTGAGTAGAAATCAGAAAATTTTCAAAAATGTCATGTTTTTTTTAAATCTGAAGTGTGTACTTTTCCGTCGCATTTTATCAGTACATGAGTACAATTATAATCGATTCACGCCTGTGTTCATTGTGTTTGTATCCCGCTGTGCCATGCTCGTGTCGAATAATTACTAATCACAACACAAAGCGCTAAAATAAACAAGTTAACAATAGCGAGGTAACACCTTTGTCATTGAGAAAACCAGCTAGTTACTCCGTCGAAGCGCCATACAATTTTTTTTCTTTTGCTGCAGACCCTGAGTCTGTCGTGAAATGCCAAGTATATACTTAGTTGCAGAGTGTTAGGCAATCAGTGAACATAATTCTTTTTAATTCTAGAGTTAGCAATTTCAGGCGGTGTAATAATTTTTCCTTTTTGATTCGCTTGTCATGTTAAATTAAAGAAAATAATGCAACATCATTCCAGATTGTTTGATTTTGAACAGAGCGTTATGTTGATTATTCTTAAATGGAAATTGTGCATTCTGAAAGCAACTATAAACTGCACTATAGGACGAGTTTATGCCGTTACACTTGTACTTACTCAAAGCTACCATCCTATGTATGTGGATTGCGCAGTATCTCCCCTGGTACTAATATTAACGTCTTCACATTACTCGTGTAATGACATAAACTTGTCCTACAAAGGGAGACTATAAGCGGAAGCTGATAAGTTCTGTAATTTATTTTTTTTTTCTCGGCGACATTTTATCTCAAATTTTGATGAGATAAATAATGTTTATTAAACTATATGCAATATTTAGGCGGTACCAATTAATAATTTCACACCCACGATGATGGATATAAGGTATACATTAAGCATAGATGTAGGACGGTAAGAATTCGTCGCATGAAAATGTGTTCTAATTTTGTGCTATTTTTGTATCATTTATTTCAAATTTTTCTAGAAACAAGTCATGTTATCCCGGTTTATACTTTTGGGAATTTGGACATACGATTTAATCGAAAATCACGATTTTTAAAAATAAAATTTGATCCCGATGTTTCACATCAAAAATCGCACAAGCCTACTAGCCACCTCTAGCCAACAGACTATTCATGAGTCATTCTCACAACCTCAAATTTCTACCATACCACTCAACAGTAGATGTCTTCAAATTCAACCTAATTCTGCGAACAATACCTCTGTGGCATAAACTACCATCGGATGCAGCAGCGGCACCATCAGTTGAAATCTTCAAAACAATGGTGAAGCAGGCGGGTCCATAAAACGCCAAAATCAGGTACAGTGTATATATTTTTAACAACACTTGTATATAAGTTTTTCGGAACCAATCACTGCGCCTCCTTCGCGCAATCGCACACACTTCGTGGGACATCCAATTGAAATTTGCGGAGTCAACACATACAGATATGCTGGGAGTGTACTCTACCAGTAGCCAGGTTGAGGGTATGATGAAGTGGAACAGGCATATAAGCAAGCATAAGTCTTTTTCTGGTGCTAAATGTAGAATATTTGATTTAACAAGTAGTGATTGAATGGTATAGATGTTTTGTGGTGTAATAACAACTTTGGTACAGAGGTCCAGTGAGTCCAATAATTGTGTGATAGTGATACAGGAACTCACATGAATCCTCTTCTGACAGAAGGCATCAAATGGCCTCTGGCGTCAGTTCTGGGCTGCATATACTGGATGGCTGATTCAGTTATAGTTTGTCACCACATTCATGATTTGTTAGCATTTCTTTAAAGAAAGTGAGATGAAAGATTGAATCAGATTCGAAGTTGAATAGCAGTGGGTGTCTACTCCATAATTGGTCTAATCTGGATGTAAAAGAGTTGATAGAAAGTGCATTGATAATGTATTCAGGTAGTTTGTTCCATTGGTCTGTGCAGCGCAGTGGAAATGAAAACTTTCTGATATTTAACCTAGCTCTGATTTTCAGAATTTTTACGCTATGACCTCTTGCAATACTGTTATTGTCAAAAAGATTGATGAGGTTTGATGGAGGTTGATCATATTTGTTGTGAAGTATTTTCTATATCTCAATCATATCACCTCACAGTCTTCTGAATGTGAGAGTTGGTAAGTTGAGTTCTTTTAGTTTCTTGTATGGTAGGTTACGCATTCCTGGGATAAGTTTTGTAGAATTGAGGGTTTGTTGGATCCACGCCCTCGAGTTGGCTTGTTTATTATTTGTTCCATGAAGCAGTCATGTACAACTTCCATAAAATTATGTGTAAATTCAGAGTTAAGACTGGTGTTATGACTAGTGAATGTATATGATGACCAATTGATGTGTGGCATATTGAAGTCACCTAATATAACTGTGTGCATATTAGTGGCACACACTTCTTGAAATAGCTTAGAGAGATCTATGTTGTTTTGCCTGTTAGAATTTGGGCTTCTATATACCACCACCAATCTCAACGTTTCGAGCTCAGATTGTAGGTCACATATGATACATTCTTCAAATGTTTGGGTGGTGGGTTACCAGTCTGTATCATAGGGATTTTTTTATATATAAAAGGATGCCTCTGCCTTTAGTAGTAGTGATATTTGTTGCTTCAGTAATATAACCATCCATAATGTAGTCTGATAAATTGGGTTGACATTTGTAATTTTTAGGTTTAACCTCAGTGATGGCTATAACATGCGGGGATTTATCCGGAGTTAGATGCACGAGTTCAGTTTTCTTTTCGGGTGTGAACACATCTGCATTTGTATAGAATGCTAAAATATTGTTTTCGGATCCGGTTTCAGTGTGAACTAACTTGTTAGGCATCTGTTCGTTTAGTTTCTTAGTATTATGACCTAAGAAGGGTGAGAAAGTATTTACATTTTTACCTGTACAAACAGAGACATCTTGCAAAACTGTATAGTGCTTATCCTTTGCTAATCTTTTGCTTTTATTTGGGTTTGTTGTTTTAAGATTTGATTGGGGATCAGATTGGAACATATATTGGCCATCATCAGTGTGTGTACATTCATCTTGAAGTACAGAAAATGCATTTTCAGTTGGTATGGCTGAATTTGTGTCTAGTTTAATTAGGCTAGGGGAGCTATTTACATTCATGTGTTGATACAGTGGATTGGTATCTCGTTCTGCTAGGCTAGAAAAACTATTTACATTTATATATTTACAAACAGACTTGTCTGGGAAAAGTATACAATAATAATTATCTTTTGTTAATTGTGATGTGATGTACTCATCCTGTGTATCCCCCCCCCCATTGTAAAAATGTGGATCAGCGGGCTGGAAGTACGCTGAATAAGTATGTGGATGGGTAGGTTTGTGTCTGTATTGTGAAAGGTTTAGTGAGGAGCTTAGATAGTTCATTATATTCTCAGATAAGAGCCTGGTGCCAATTACATTTGGATGAATATGGTCCCAGAACAAATCCCTGATAACTTCACCACTCACGTTGTTCTTCTTCTTCTTTTCGTTCGCTGATCATACCGCCAGTCCTGTAAGTGACTATCGACATGATCATAAACTCACGTTGTTGAAGAGCTGAGAGTGGTCCACAAATGTTACGTTTAGGGTTTCAGAAATAGTATAGAGCATACAGTTGAATTGCAGTGTGAGGTTGTGGTGATACTCATTCTGTGGCCGAGGTAAGAGAGATGAGACAAAGATTTGTATGTGGGGTGAAATAGCTCGAATGTGTTGGATCAGGGTTGTATAATCTTCTATGAAGTTTTCCGGGTTTCTGTTTGATATGTCATCGCTTCCGACACGGGTGACAATGGCATCATGACTATTAGTAGAAAGGTGATTCTCTAACTGGTTATTTACATCAAGTACTCGTGCCCCTCGCAGTGTCCTTATATTCACATTGAGGTCACTTGTAGACATATATCTGTCACTCAGTTTCCTGAGAGTAGAGCTGCCCACAACCAGAACCCTTTTTCTGGAGTCTTCTGTCTGTTCATGTGTATCTAATGGATTGCGATGTGACATGTTTGTAGTGGGTAGTCTGCCATTGTGTGTAACGTTGGCATGACGTTTTTTAGAGTTTGCCATTGTATTACTCTGAAAATTGTGGCTAGTAGCAGATGGATATGAGACTAGCTGTGTTGAGGCTTTGGGTTGGGTATATCCTGAAGTTTGCTTGCGGAGAACTGTATTTTGCAGTGATGTTGTAGTGCTGCCCCCTCTAGTTAATACTGATATTGACCTACTATCAGTTGGTGTGGCAGTGGAACTCTTGTTCGCATGGTTAGGTATTTTTCTGGTTGATTGCTAGTTTGTTTTAGTATTGACTGTAGGTAGTTTAATTTATTTTGCATTGTTTCGAATTGAAGCTGCATGTGCTTCATCTGTGTTGTTAGGTCTTGCAACATAGATGAGTGAGATGTGGGTGCTGCTATGTGCTGTGGATTGGCTGGTGCACTCAGCAAGGGAGCAGGTGGTGTGTTTGTCGGGTTGGCTGAGGTCACCTTAAGTAGATTGTCACGCACTTTGTTATGCAAAGCTGAGGTAGATGTATGGGTGATGTGTAAATAATTGTGTTCTGCTGTGGTTCTGGGTACTGTATCCTTGGTAGATATCGGGATTGGAGCTGCAGTAGCAGTAGAGGAGGCTATGGTTGTATCACATTCCGATTCATTGTTAGGTTGTTTAGGGTCAACATCAGTAGCAACAGCTACGGTTGTGTCATTTTGATTTACAATATTAATTGTTTTGTTAGCATCCACCCATTCTAGATATTCTTCTATGTGTTTTGTTACAGCAGGTGTATTTACGGCGTGTACTCGTTAGACTTGAAAGCATGTATAGTGGGAGTTTAGTACAAGCATAATGCTGCCAGCTTTTGCAGGTGTGGCACATTAGCATATACTTGTTATTTGGATTCTCACATGTACATAGAATGCGACTACTGGAAAAATCGCAATCTTGATTATCATCTGCTATGTCTAGGTTAGGCGTATCTACTAAAGTGATGTCATTAAGTGCAGGTTTTGCCATGTTGTCTTGAGTGAATGCCCCTGTTGGGGAAATAGTGATGGATAGGTTGGCTCTTTTTGGCAATGTTGTTTGGTTTGGAGGGCTAACTGGTCGGGGTCTTGGCTCTTCAATACTTGTGGCTACAATGGCACAGGTGGCTGGTGTGGGCCTACTTGATAGGTGGCATTTTTCACAACACTCATGACAAAGCATGTATTCACTTGGACTGTTTGATACATCTTTTTTTAAGGCAGTCATCACAGTAGCCAATGGCCATCCTTTACAAAATTAATTTGTCATTTTATCTGTGTATACTTTTATATAAATACCATACACACTATAGAAGTCGGAATGTTGCGCTGTTTTGGAAAATTTGTTTGTCTGTTTGGATTGTGTGTCTTTGGTTTGTTTATTTAAGCGCAGGACACCACAAAAAGGATAGAGCCCTATTTGTTAGTAGAAATTTCGTAGTATTATGCCTTTGCCCTGCGGCGACTCAGGGAAAGCGGAGCCATAGGAACCGGAAAGAAAGACAGCACATTTATACAGGTTGTTAGAATAGATATTGAGGGGCGTACAAGTGCAACAAAATACACAGAACTCGACTAATAAATAAGCAAACAAAGTAAAATGAGGGTTAGAACTCAAAATAAATGAATGAACAGACAAATCTGACTAACAAGGCTGAGCTTTAGGGTTTTAGCGTTTCAGTGTGTTGTCCTATATTAACTATGTGACACAGGACGGAATCGAAAATATGTTCTTTTGCATCAACATGTCTACATGGTAGGTGTAAGAATAATATAGATCATAAATTGTTCGCGTATATATTATTATTATATAGCTAATTAGATTTTATAACTACGCTAGTTGGCTTGCATGTGGATATACTCTATCAACTTTTAGTGATAACAATGGCCGTTGCTATAGGCAACGTTGTTACGATCGTATACAGTGAACGAAAATAGGTATCATAATGTTTTCTGTTTTAGTGACTTGTTGTACGGGCTAGAAACAGATTAGATATGATTAGTATTTGAATTGTTAGTCACAATTGCACAGAAATTATTAGAAATAGCAGTCACTGTTACGACTGTAAGTAATTTTGCGAGCATTATTAGAAAGCACTAATCTAAAAATACATCTAGACATTTTCAATATTCATATTGTACAGCTTTTTCGTAGAACGTCCTATTTAATTGCAGTTTTTTGTTATGGTTAGACCTGTAGCTCCTAGGTAGACGCAACGGTGTAGCCGTAAGCGCATGGAGATACAGTACTGCAGCTACTACTCAGTAGTCTACTGACCACAGTTTTTGGGTACCTTGCCCTACTCACGGAAAAAGAATACTTTGCACGATAACTGGTTATTGTAGTGTTATTTCCTTCAGGTATTATGTAACTTTAATCTATACAATATTCAGCTGTCATGACTGCACCTTCTAGAGCGCAGTGCATTCCTCCAATACCACTATACAACTCAAGTACTCTAAATGGTAGAGACATTTGGAAAATAAGGGGTTTTTTCTTGTTCTGTATGTTCCTACTCTGTATCTGCATGTTTTCTGGACAAAATTCTTGTCGTACATCATGTCTAGGTGCGCGTCTGGAAAGTGGCTGCCACTCCAGCAGATTAAAAACAGGCTATGTACATATTTACATGGAATGTTTGGTATTTTCAGATAGTTGCCTCCCGGATGTAGTTCTTGTTCCAGAGTGTCACTATTCTTGGTAGGAATGAATGCTGGTATTGACTGATGGATGTCTGGAATGTATGTAGCTTCTGTGAGTGACGTCGCCTGGTAGTGTTGACGTTTGCTCTTATAGGTTGATATGTGGTGGTATAGCTACATGACCATTTAACAGTTTGTACATTAGAGTCACATATTACTCTGCTAGTTGCGTTAAATCCATGTTAAGTTACGGCCAAATGGTGAAATTTATGGATATCCCGGCGTATTCTCTCATCCTGTATAATGAGTAACTTCACCATTTGAATCCCTGTTCCTTCAAAGACCAAGAGCTGCAACTGCATGACCAACTCTCTCTTCTCAATGATAGAATTGAGAAAGTTAATGCGGATATTGGTGTACACACCATCAAATGCAGTGTAGAGTTAATACTCCATAAAAAAAATCTAGTGCACATAAACGCATCCGTTATTATTATACTTTTGAGTTTCTGAAGGACAGTTTGCATGCAGGTACGCTACTGAATCTGGTTTGGATTCGGAAGATTCATTTAGACGTTCTCCAGAGTTGCACCACCATCACTACTCAGTGAATTATATTTTTCAGTAAGCATACGCTCACAACTTATTTCAGTAAATGATATTACTTCTTAGCGAATATTAATTTCGCTTCCCTTGTATAAATCAACAGGTGACCCATAATGCCGAAACCTTTGTGTATTAACACTGCAACCGTGGAGGAACTTATAGTGCACTCCATAATATTGATAAAATTTGAGCTGCTGGCATAGTAAGTTTTCATGAGTCCAGAGGAGGTTGCACATATCTCTGGCCGACATTAAGGCAGATCCTGCTCTGCCCGCCACAGCTACAGTCCTTGAACGATTGCTCCATGCTGGGGACGTCGTATTCGACATCAATGATGAAGGCGCTGTTAAGCCCAAGTAGCTCGGGTAACATTGAAGCAGAAAGTGGTTGTTGGTCCTTTTGAGGCCGTGAAGACCACAGGCGTTCTGGATCGGGAGGTACAGAATGATGTTGTGCTCCAGCCCTCATCTAAACTGGAGGGTCTGGTAACACCTCATACAGTGGCCACTGCCAAAGATTCGCAGATTCCTATTTTGTTAAGGAACCTGTCGGCCCAATATATTACTCTGGAACAAGCGCACAACCTTGGTATTGTCACAGAAATTGAGGAGGTTTTAGACCCTAGAACAGAATTTCAACTTGCTGGTAACCCCATAAACCAGGACAGTTTACAGACTTCTACAGCCACTGAGGTGGACATCCCTGTGTTCTTACAGGATCTGTATGAAAGGTCGACATCGATTTTATCGGAGATGCAGTCTTTACAAGTTAAATCCATGTTAATCGAGTATCAGGATGCATTTGCAAAGGATGATCTTGATTTAGGTTTGTCCAAGGGGATAAGACATAAGGTTGACACAGGTAATGCACAACCTGTTCATTCTAAACTTAGACGAACTCCTCTTGGTTTTGAGTATGAGGAAGAGAAACACCTTGCGGAAATGTTAGAGAAAGGTATCATAGTTCCGTCAACATCTGAGTGGTCATCAGCCCCAGTATTAGTTCGGAAGAAAGACGGTACTGTGCGGTACTGCGTCGATTTTCGAGCTCTGAACAGTCTAACTCGCAAAGACCTTTACCCCCTACCAAACATTGAGACATGTCTGGATGCACTTGGTGATGCTAAATTCATCAGCACACTTGATATGGCAGCCAGGTATTGGCAGGTCGAGGTTGACCCAGAGGACCGCCACAAGCTCGCATTTATCACAAGATATGGGCTCTTTGAATTTGTCCGGATGCCATTTGGTATATGCAACATCCCGCCTACCTTTCAGAGGGTTGTTCAGCTGGTGTTGCTAGGTCTTGACTGGTGCGAGTGTCTTGCATATTTAGATGACATGGTGGTGACAGAGACTGAATTTGACAGTCATATGACCAACTTGAAAGCTGCCGTTTCCTGATTCCTGTCGCACTACCTTAGATTAAAACCTAAGAAGTATAATTTGTTCTGTACAGAACTCTGTTTCTTAGGTAAGTTGGTGAGTGATAAGGGAATCGCTGTTAAGCCAAACAATATGGAAAGCATCGCTAATTGGCCTGTTCCTAAGACCAGGAAAGAGCTGGAATCTTTCCTAGGGTTCATGAATTACCACCGAGAGCACATACAGGGTTTTGCTGGTATTTCTGCTCCTCTCTCTGCACTTACGAGTTCCAAAGTAGAGTATGACTGGACTCTAGAGCATCGGGTAGCTTTCGAAACACTTCAGGGTGCTATGGCCAACCCTGCAGTGTTAGGTTATCCAACACCGGATGGTACCTTCATACTGGATACTGATGCTTCAGAGGCTGCTATTGGTGCAGAGTTATCCCAAATGCAGAATGGGGAAGAGGTGCTTATTGGTTTTGCGAGCCAAACGTGGACACCGGCTCAGCGTAAATATTGTGTTACACGCAAAGAGTTGCTAGCCGTGGTAGCATTTACTAGGCAGTACTGTTGTACTTGCTAGGATGGTCATTTATTGTGCGGACTGATCATCACAGTCTCATGTGGCTGCTCAGTTTCAAGCACATCGAAGGACAACTAGCTAGATGGCTAGAAGAACTGTCCCAATATAATATGACGATGCAGTACAGGCCCGGTAAACAGCACTCTAACGCTGATGGTCTATCACGAGTTCCAAGTGATTCTTCACCTTGCCACTGTTGTAAAGCTGGCCAATCTCTTAGTTCATTACCATGTGGTGGGTGTAAATATTGTACCAAGCTTCAGCAGCAATGGTCCCAATTTAAACAAGATGTTGATGATGTAATTCCTTTGGCTTTTCAAACCATAAGGGCCCTTCAACTGAGTAAAAACACCTATCAGACAGCGACACAGACAGGACCATCCAGATGGACTGCTGGATGGTGTCCCCCAAACAGACCAGGTTATCAAAGGTCAAACTGGTTAGACACATTCTCTTTGGAAGATCTAAGGGAGCGTCAGTTGGAGGATCCTGATCTGAAGATGGTTGTATCATGGATTGAGCAGTCACACACACCATCTGACGCGGAGCTATATTTAGCTAGTCCAGCTGTCAAGTTTTGGTGGGCTCGTTGTGATCAATTGATTTTTGTCGATAGCATTTTGCACTATCTCTGGGTAGAAGCAAATAGCACATGGAGTCTGCTGGTAGTCCCAAAGTCTCTCCAGAAGCTGGTTTTGGAAAATTGTCATGATTCCAAGCTTGCCAGTCACATGGGTGAGCAGACGACATTAGAGAGAGTGAGGGCTAAATATATCTGGCACA
Source organism: Chaetoderma sp. LZ-2023a (assembly GCA_034401795.1). Taxonomy (NCBI): domain Eukaryota; kingdom Metazoa; phylum Mollusca; class Caudofoveata; order Chaetodermatida; family Chaetodermatidae; genus Chaetoderma; species Chaetoderma sp. LZ-2023a. The sequence goes on along the minus strand of CM067370.1, from coordinate 161,160,446 downwards.
GATACTCTCGTGATGTGGTGGCATATGTGAAATCCTGTCGGATTTGTAGCTGTAGCAAACAAGCTTCCATCCGACCTAGAGCTGCTCTGGGCGAGTTCCATGCCGGTTTTCCCTTGGAACGGGTACATATGGACATTTTGGGCCCCTTTATCACATCTGCACTGGGAAATAGATATGTGTTAATGATCATAGATCAGTTCACTAAATGGGTTGAGTGCTATGCGCTCCCTGAACAAGGGGCAGAACTGGTAGCCAAAACGTATGTGAAGCGTTTTGTCACCACATTTGGCTGTTCATATTTCTTACACACCGACCAGGGTCGTACCTTTGAGAGCAGCCTATTTAAGGAACTGTGCCATCTACTGGAGATTTCAAAAACACGCACCACAGCTTATAGACCATGTTCAAATGGACAGATTGAACATATAAACCGTACTGTCTCGCAGTGTATACGGTGTTACCTGCAAGAGCATGACAGACAGAAAGATTGGGACAAGTGTATTCCTTTCATAGCTGGAGCTATACGATCTACTGTAAGCCGACAGACAGGGTATACTCCCAACATGATGATGCTTGGTCGAGAAGTGCTACAGCCTATTGACATAATGTGCAAATGCCCTGTGTCTGCGACTACACAGGATGCCCCTTCATATGCCAGTGACCTCGCCCAACAGTTGCAGCAAACGTTGCGTGAAACTCATGAGATAGCACGGGATAACCTTAAAATGGCTCAGAAGTGCCAGAAAAAAGAGTATGATCTACGTTTGCATGAGTGTGCCTATCATGTTGGTGATGTAGTTTTTCTTGCTAATTCTGCAACTAAAATAGGTCAGTCCAGTAAACTACAACCTCCTTGGACTGGTCCATTTATTATTTATAAAAAGTTGTCAGAAGCACTGTTTGGTGTCAAAAACCAATGCCGGGAACTAGTTGTTCACCATGATAGATTAAAGCTGTGCAGAGATCGTGATTTACCTCTCTGGATATTGCGAATGAGACGTGCTATAAGCTCTGAAGATCATGGTGATGATGATGACTTATTATTCCCCGATAATGGCCGTAGGTTATCTGATGGTAACCATGTATCCATTTTTGGAGAGGATTTGGATGAAACCATTCCATATGGTATTGATCCATCCTCATCAATTCTGCATAATGATCTAGATGCTGTTTTGACAGATGGCCTGGATATCGACTTTGTTTTACCAGTCCCACAAACACAGCATCACTCTCCCAGGCGCATGAGGTGTCAGGTCCGAGGAGAAACGCATAACACTTCCCCTAGGTGCATGAGGTGTCAGGTCCGAGGGGAACCGCACCACACTTTTTCCCCTTGGCGTATGAGGTGTCAGGTCCGTGGGGAAATACATCTCCTAGAGATGACCCACTCCAAACTCACACTATTCAGAGCCGAACTGGAAGGCAGTGCCGTCTTCCCAACAGGTTCCTAGATTATGAACTGTATTAGAATGCTCTTTAAGCATTCATGAATTAGACTATGTAAGTCTTCATGGACCATACTTGTCCACCCGCATAAATGTTCCTCTGGTTTCGTCTTATTTCGGATTCATTTGCTCATGGTATTGTTGCGGACTGCAGTTAGCTTTTTGGTCGTAGTACAGTATTACAATAGTAATGTGATAATGTACAATGGTAACAGTAATTCAACATTAAAAGAATTACTGTAATCCAGATGATTTGAATTATGACTTCAAATTTTAACATTCTGCATGACACTGAAGACATTCAACTTGTCCGGAAAACATTTATAATCATTGGCTTATGTTCCATTTCAATCTTAGCTTTAGTTTCAGCAATAGCACAATCGTGATGTTCTATTCTTTGTAAGTTTTTGGGAAACTAAATTAGTTGGACACATAAGCACATAGTGGCTTTTTCCAGCAATAATACCCCTTGAGATACCAAAACCAACAGGGGTCCATCACTGTATGGCTCACAGAACGCGTTATTATAATTACGCGTTTTTCAAATGATGCGTGAATAATTGCGCGTAGTAATGCGTGGTTATATTTACGCATTTCTTGATCACGCATTACAAATATGCGTTGTCAAATGATGTGTAAATTGCTATGCATCAATCATACGCATTGTATTGTTAACTGTATTTATCGTCCGTCATGACGTGTAGTCATAATAATGCTCTCTGTTTATGTGTATATGGATTAAATCCATGTACACGCTTTTTATAAGTATATGCATCATATGTTATGATGCAAACTCATCTATGCATAGTGAAATTCAGTTTAGGTTAGCTACACTACGTCAGTTCTACATTTGTCAGCTCAGATATTTTTTAGGGTAGCTCGAATACATATATAGTTTTATTAGGCCAGCTCAGATATTTTATAGGATAGCCCAGATATATTAATTCTAGATAGGTCAGTTCAGATATTTTATATTAGGCCAACATATTATATACTGCCATACCTAGGTATTTCATTTATTAGACGTGTAACAATTACATGTTAAAATGATGCAATGATGCATTATTACTCTATAATGCATAACTCATGCATATTTATAGTGTGCATTACTCCATGATGCAGAAATCCTGCATATGACAGCATATTTATAATATGCATTTAGCAAAGACTGCATAAATCGTGCAGATGCATTCCTTGCGCTTACCACTTTATAATGCGCAAAGTAATTGGTGCATTAGTCATAACGCAAAAGCATGTTTCTTTTTTCTGCTGTATTATCCGTTCCGTTTTAGCTTCACTCAGATATATTTATTGTGATAGGGATAGTGGTTTTCCGGATTTCCTAAATTTGTAAATTCAGATCTGTTCAATTATATAAGAGGTATATCATAAATGTTAAGGCTAAAAATGTTCACTAAAATTTAAAATATGCAATATTCATAGGTTTTCCTCGAATCTCACATATTTTAATTTCAGATAACACTTCCACTAAATTCATGTGAGATTATTTTTATTGCTTCTTTATCAATTTGGCAATTCCGTCATTTGTGTCAGTTTTCTGCTGTGGTGGAAAACCACTATCCTTAATTTTAGTTAGGGATGCTATGCTATTTTAAAATCTGTAACGATGGCCCTTGTCCGACAGCTGTTGATCTATCCATCTGTCTTATGCCGCTATGTCTGGACAGATTGACATCTATCATGGTCAAAATTTTGGCGTTTTCTTTGTATTATTTTTTAGAATTATTTTTTTTTAATATTCTAATCCTTCCTTTAGCAGTTGAGCGTCAATGCCTGTATGTTTCTTGTTGAATACAACAGTGAACCAGTCTGATTTTCTATAAAAAAAACTTTAGAAGACAATTTTTACTAGCAATAGGGTACTGGCGCCTCATGTTAAAAATCGAAACAAAGCTATTTGTGATAATGTTATGTATACAAATTTTTATGAAGCTTCCAGTATCAAAGCCCTTGGGTTTCTTATTGGGTGTAAATTTTAAAAGATATAAGAAAATTTCATGTAAATTTTCATTGTCTTTTCACACATGAATTTTATATTGGAAGTTTTGTTTTAACCTTAGATTCTTTTTAATAAAATTTTTATTTAAAATGTTTATAGATGGACAGGTTAACTGAAAATTGTATAATCTGGGTGTCCATTGTCTAATTAAAAAAAAAATTTAAGAACGGGGAGGAGTGTGGTGCTGGTGGTATCCCGCAATCCCGGAGTTCGCCTTTCGCGGCTGCCGGGCTAGCTGATTCCCGCCGTTTCTACAGATGCCTGGCAGTCGTACCTTGGAACTTGAACTGCGCATATCTGCCGCCGGTTCCACGGGCCGATTCGAGACCTCTGTTGGGTGAGTAACCTTTTATACATAGCTAAGTTACTACATAGTTATACATTTAATTACATAGTTACATATTCCTCTTCTGCTGGACACTGCACCTTAGACCTACTAATACCCCCTCAACCACATTTATAATCCATCAATCATGCAAGGCATAGTCCATCAAAACTAAACGCTGCACGAGTAACACCTATATACAAAGCAAAGGATTCATCTAACTTCACAAACTATAGACCCATCTCAATACTTCCACTTTTCTCCAAATTAATGGAATGACTTATGCCCGCACATACCACTCAGGGGATCCAGTGCCACCAGTGGACACAACCTTAAGATCGTCAAGCAGAGAGCAAAGACCAAACTCAGACAGAAGAGTTTCTGCATCCCAGTCGCTGAACCATGGAACAGTCTGCATGAGGAAGTGGTAAAAGCACAGACAGTGAAGGCTTTCGAAGCATGATTGGACAGGCAATGGTTGATCTACAATTTTAAGGCACTCCTGGAGATAGCTGCTTCGCGACACAATGCAGCAGTTTTGCTAACAAGTATTGAAGCTAAGGTTCTGGACTCATAGGCATAGCCTTTCGTCCAGAAACAACAAATGGTATCATATGGTATAATCAACTTATTAGCTATTTAGACAAAAAGTCAATCCTGTATACATCACAATACAGGGTTCATGAAAAACATTGAACAATGCTAGCGCTAATTGAAATGATAGAAAAAATTATTTTGATTTGATTTGATATTTTCTCGTGCTAAATATAATAATTACAAATATGATAACAGAGAGTCCATTAGAGGCTGTAATTTCTAGTAATTTATAGCTGTGCTTAAACACAACCCCAAAACAACTATTAAAAATATCTGAAGTGACAAATCTAGATTGGTTGGTGGTAATCACACCCAACTCAATCAGACTGATTACAAACATGACTAGCATATTTCCGAAAAAGTTGGTCCCGATCCCAGGATGATTCATAATAAGGAAAAATTAATTACCTCTCCGGGATGTAGAAATTGTTTGAGTGTAGCTTTCGTGACCATCTCGGTCACTTTTTCAGCACTAACTGATGGTCGCTGGCGACGTCACTCTGGTAAGATCTTGTGGAGTGATGTGACAGCATGGACTGGTATACTGCTGGTATACGGTATCCCTCATCTCTGTTCATGGTTGGTTGATGCTTGTAGATTTCTATGGCCTCGTTAACCTTCCGTTTGAATAAGTTGGTCTCAATGTTGATGACCGAGGCACTGCTGGCGGGGATGACGTGGCCAGTGGATTCTGTATGTTCTGCCACAGCTGAGTTGGAATTGATTTTAATATGTTCTTTGACTCTGGTGCTGAGAGGCCTTTTGTTTTCGTCTATGTATGTCCGCTCACATTGGTCACAATCGATCTTGTAGATGACTCCAGAGTGTTCATCTGTGGTCAGTTTATCTTTGGGTCTTACTAGTTGTGATCTTAAGGTGTTGACAGGCTTGTGGTAGGTTGTGATGTTGTGTTCTCTGACGTCTGCCAAGGTGTTCTGATATGCCTTGGATGTATGGAAGTCCGACTAGTGGAAGTTTTTCGAAATCTGGTGGTTTATTGCGAGGTGGGGGAGGTGGTTTTCTCATCCACAAAGTGTAACCGTTGGCTATGAGAGACTGTTGGATGTGATGATGTTCTTCTTTTCTGTCTTATGTTTCTGTGATGATGGAGTCTGCGCGGTGAAATAGAGTTCTGACAACTGACCTTTTGTGTTCCAAATGGTGATTAGAGTGAAAATTTAGATATTGATCTGTGTGTGTGGGTTTTCTGTACACGGTAAGTTTGGTGGTTCCGGAATCACTGACATGTACCAAGACGTCCAGGAAGGCAATCTGGCCATCTTCTTCGACTTCGCTGGTGAATTGGATGCATTGCTCGATGCTGTTGACGTGATCAGTGAAAGGTTGGATGTTCTAGAGGTGCAGGCAAGTGAAATCGTTATCCACATGTCAGTACCAGAAATGTGGGGGGTCTGTGGCTGTGCTAAGTGCTTATTGCTCGAAGGATTCCATATAAAGATTTGTGATCACTGGTGACACTGATGAGCCCATAGCTACTCCATGAATTTGCTGGTAGAAGTAACCACTCTGAACGAAATAGGTGGTGTCTAACACGATCTTCAAGAGGCTGATAACCTGTGTTGGAGAGAGGCTGGTCCGGTCTTTCAATGTAGTGTCTAGGTCCAGAGCTCTCTGGATGACTGTAAGAGCCTTGTCCACTGGGATGCTGGTGAAGAGTGAAGATACGTCGAAAGAAACTAGTTTGTGTGTGGGCAGGACTTCAAGAGACTGGATTTTGGTGGCGAAATCTTTGCTGTTTTTTTATGTGGTGCTCTGAGTGGCCAACTAGTGATTTCAGGATCTGTGTGAGATATTTCGAGGCTTGAGATGTGGTGCATCCAATGCTGGCAACGATGGGTCTAAGAGGAATGTTGGTCTTGTGGATGTTGGGGAGTCCATAGAATCTTGGGACAATGGCAGTTCTGGGGTAGAGTTTGAAGCATAGGAATTGGTCGATGATGTTCTGGCTTTTTCAGTCTTTGAGAAGTTTTAGCAGGTGGTTTTTGTACTGGTTGGTTGGGTCAGAAGATAATTTGGTTGTCTGAAAGAAGGGCACTGATTTTGTCTTGGTAGTCATCTTTATCCATTATCACTGTGCACCTCCCCTTGTCGGCTAGCAAAATTTGGATGGAGTCATTGTGTTTCACATGTTGTAGAGCCCTACGTTCTTCAATTGTAATGCAGCTTCTCATAGTTGGTCTCTTGTTGAATTTAGTGACAGTTTTTGTCACTTCGCTTCTAAGGCTGTCTGCCTGTGAGTTAACAAGATGTTGACAAGCGCTCTCAGTGCAGGAAATAATTACTTCGACAGGGATGGAGTGGAGGAAACCGTGAAATTTAACCCTCTGGAAAGAATGTTGCGCTCGTTTTCAGATATTATGGCTACTGAGGTTAAGAACCCACCTGTCTGTATCGATCTTGCCGAGATTTTCATCTTTACGCGTTTCTTCTAACTTTTTACGGGCGCAGAACTTCTCAAACTTATTGATTTGTGTTGTTTTTGTTTTGTCAAAAGTGAAGTCGTATGCACGTGCAAAAGCCGCTTCCACTTCCGGTTGGTCGTCTAGCCGAATTTTCGTATACATGAACTCTTGTAGCGCCGTTTTTTCCAGAATAAAGCCGATGCAGGGTGTAATCGCATTGTCTAATTCTAATATCTAATAATTGGCGTTGTAGTCCAGGAGTTAAAGCTAGGTCAGAATCGTGACGTAGCACACCCAGTATTCGGAAGGTCTGAACACTTGCTGTGGCTTGGGGGACAAGTCCCACACATTTTAAGCCCTGTTGTACAAACAAATTATGGTAGCACTAATTAGTTATCCTGATTTCTTTGCATAGAGGGTCTAGGCTTTGGCTGTATCCACAGTGCACAACGATATAAGCATGATCGTGTCATAACTCAAAGTAATATCGTATTAGATTCACCATATATGATATTTAGACGGATATCGACCTAACATATATCCAACATACATTTTGCATGCATATACCAAAGGCGAGGGTGAAATGTGAAGGTTATATTTTATGTATGTATACTAACTCCATCACAGAGTGGATTTAATGCACTTGTATCATGTGCTAACGCACCTTTTGCACAAATCGGTTACTGTCCAATGATTTCCGGATCACCAACTGAATTCAATACGGTGTATACGGTCATGAAACAAGTTCAAAGAATGATGACAACACTAGGACAGAATGACTCGGTCATTACATTCGACTTGGCCATATTTGTCAAGGCAAAGGAGATACAGTGGCGATATAAAGAAGAGTTTAGTGACACTGTGATCAGACTGGGGGGATTCCACATTGCGCTAAACTACTTAGCTGTTATTGGAAAGATGTTTGATGACTCTGGCTTAGAAGATCTCCTCATAGAGGCCAACACATATGGTAGCAGCACGGCTGCTGCTCTACTTAAAGGGAAGTCATATAATCGAGGAGTGAGGGCTTACAAATTGGTTCTGGAAGCGCTGCTGCGATTACAATGGCAGTCTTTTTCCAAATGGGTTCAACAAAATGGACAACATGAAGACCACATTACTCCAACAGATTTGGAGAGTCTGGATGAGAAAATTAAGATGTGCCGAAGCAGCATTGACGACTTAGACGCACTGCAAGAAAATTTCAAAGAGGTGTGTATGTACGTGAATAAATTGCAACAGCTGTTCAAATCCTTTAAAGTTGAGTCAAGCTCGAAATCACACCTGTTCGCATTTTGGAACTCATATATTCATATGGTAGAGCTGCTGCTTGGATTCATAAGAGCTGAGAGAACTGGAGATTGGCAGGCACACCTATCTGCTACTGCTGCTATGCGCCATATTTCTACAGCATGGACAGAACCAATTATGCAAGATGGCTGCCAATATATCTTGCGGACATGAAGATGCTTCCAAGTACACATCCCCATGTACATGAACAATTCTTGAATGGAAATCATTCCGTAAGTCGCTCACACCATCCATTTAATCAAGTGTGGACAGATATGGCCTTAGAGCAATCGATTAATTTGGATTCCAAAAAGTGAGGTGGTATTATTGGAATAACACAAAAGCCAGGAGCTCTGGAGAGGTGGTTTTTAACTAGCCACGAGAGGGCAGCCATAACAACGGTCACAAAGCAAATGTGTGGGTTACAAGATAGTCACATGTTTGGAGTACATAATGAAATGGGGACTAATCGAATGAACAGGGATGAAACCGATGTGCAGAAGATACTTTCGATGTGCTCATCAGATATAATGACCAATCCCTTTAATATTGCGGAAAACGACGACAGCGAGTGTCTTCCACTTGTAAACATTGCAACTGGCGTGGTATTGCCTAGTGAAATCGCCAAGAGACTTGTTTCCGCCTGTGACATTGGTAAGGAGATTATGGACAATTCTGTTCAGGAGCGGCTGGACACTAACACGAGAAGCTTTTGGGACACGTTGCCACACTTAAAACTTAAAACATTTGCCAGCCTAGCACAGAAGAAAAAACTCAAAACAAATGATGACAAAATTCACAATGTGAGATCTGACCGCGAACTATTTGGTCGATTAATTATTGCCGCAAGGTCCAGAGATGTTGATTTAAAACTAGTGATGACGTATGAACTGTCTGCTGTTCCACTATCATTGTCACATACGGATGGGACTCTAAGAAAGAATGTGAAAAGTGTTTTGTTAAGTGAACTAGAAAAGGAAGTAAATGTTGATGGACGGCTTCCACCTGTTGACAAGACAGGCGCAACAGCTTATGTAGTAGATGGCATGGCAATTGTGCAAATGGTTAAAACTGGAGGTACGTCTACATTTGGAGAATTGGCTGATAGATACTGGCACATCTTTACAGTTCCACTGAATCAAGAAGACTGCAACAGAGTAGATATAGTTTTTGACAGATATGATAGACTGCACTCTCAAAGCGGAAGAGCGGCTAAAACGTGGGTCATCAACAGCATTGGAAGTAAAGATTGCTGGAGAAAATACTCCCATTCCAAAGCAATGGGCCAAGTACATCAGCAATCCAAGCAACAAAAGTAACCTGGTTGCATTTCTCAGCAAGCGGTGGCGTGATACTGGTCCAAATATGCTATCTGCCGACAATTGCGTCATTCTTGCTGGTGGCTTTAACGATGGAATGGATGTTGTTGTCATTTCAGCGAACAATTCGTCGTATTTGGAAGAACTTCGATCAGATCACGAGGAAGCAGATACGCGTATGATGTTGCACGCGCTACATGCTTCAAAAGACCACATGCGTGTTGTTATACAGTCTCCTGATACAGACGTGGCAGTACTTAGTATATATACATATCGTTCGCTTCACTGTTCTGAACTATGGTTCCGTACGGGCACAAAAGATAAATTGCGATACATACCAATACATACAGTTGCTCAAGTACTGGGCCCAGCTATCTGTCTGTCTTTGCCTGGGTTTCATTCTCTTACAGGTTGTGATAGCACTAGTGCATTATTTGGAGTCGCTAAGAGGAAAGCATTCAATCTCTTAAAGTCATCTGAATGTCATCAGCTTAGCTTAGCCCAACTCGGCGAACATGTTGACTTATCACCGAATACTGCAATTCTATGTGAGAAATTTGTCTGTGAGTTGTATACCACCAGGGATGTGGGAAAGACAGCTGATGAAACCCGTTATTGGCTCTTTTGTCAAAAGAGACAAAGAAATGAAAATCTTCCACCTACATCGAATAGTCTAAAGCATCACACCGAAAGGGCCAATTTTCAAGCTCTTGTTTGGAGACGTTCATTGCAAGCTGTTCAGAATCTTCCATCTCCAAATGGACATGGCTGGAGTATAGTGGATGGTCTAGTCAAGCCTGTTCTAATGTCAAAGGATCCTGCTCCATTTGGATTAATTGAACTCACATCATGTAGATGTCAAAAGTCTGCCTGCAAAAGAACAGATCTCTGTCAATGCAAGGCTAACAATCTACTCTGCACTGAAGCATGCCTTTGTATGGGAGGTGAAATGTGTGACAATGTTCAGCATACAATTGTCGAAGATGACTCTGACACAGATGAGTAACATTCTCTCATTTGCTCACGTGATAAATATGTCCTGCCAGCTTGTGTAGACATGCACTACATGTCAGTTAAAAGTTTAATTATGAAAAATGTAGAAAACATGGGCATTGTTGTAGCTAAGGTATTGCTAGTCACAAGAAGACCTAAGTGCCCCAATATGTACAAAGCAACATATGGGTGTCTTAAACGAGGTTGATTATGTATAAATCTGCGATATACGATCACTCCTTTCCATTTTGGTTAAGATTGTATTGATATAACATGCGCTTAAGTTTGTGAAAAATTTACCATTGTGAAAATTGTCTGAAAACTACATTCAACACCTATTGTAGATGGGCTTCTCACGGGTTAGTGATACCACAATTTTCTTGTACAACACAGCTCAGAATATACCCAAGACATCGGTCTAGCATAATATAGAGACAAACCTTCTGAATAATGGGTGTGCTACGAAACCATTCTTCTAGACCCTTTTTGAAAATTGGCTCCCGGACTATTGAGCTTTGATGAGGACGCGATCCGCTTGATTTCTTTTGATGTTAGACCGGAGTTGTACGCTCGATGGGAGGATGTTACTATGGCGACAACGGATCATAAATAGGGAAAAAACCCAAAAACTACTTACGATCCGTTGTCGCCATAGTAACATCTTCCCACCGAGTGTACAACTCCGATAGGAGAGTAAATGATGCCCCAAAGACATCACTGGATCAGTTGGACAAAGTAGAATTCTTTGTGAAGACAGGGATTTGTGTTTACGAACCTACCAAAGAGGGAAGCTGGCAGCTGACCAGGCAACCGGCACATTATCCGAACATCATGATCATTTGAGTGTACGACAACCATGCATTATTCATTAAACAGCTCTCCAAGCTGGCTCAGACTTTTATGTGCAGGCACTGTCAACAGCAATTCACAAAAGCTTGTACTCTCCATCGCCATGTTGTCCACTGCACAGGTGGAAAAACCACCATCGTGTGCCCCGGGGAAGGGGTTGAAGCACTAAAGTCTACTTATGAGAAGACCATCTATCTACGCCAACCGGCCAGTTCAGCGGCCACTCATTGGATCGAGAACGAGTCAAGAAACCAAGGAACTCACATACATCATGCAAAGTGTGGACATGGTGGCGAGCATTGGGTCGGGGTGCTCCCGTAGATGGTTATGCTCCAACAACCAACACGGTTTACTATTTCCATGGCTATCACTGGCATGGGTGTCCACAAAACCGGCGAGATGAGGATGCCGTTCAAAGATAACGCAAGACAATCGCAAGAGGTGACAAGCTGAGAGCATCTGGATGCAGGCTTGTCATACAGTGGTGCATAAAACGCTGCTCAAAAGTCCCTGCACAGGTGCGGATGGTACCATACCCACACTTCGTCGTCTATGACTTTGAAGCACTCCTAGATGGTATCAAGCCCCATCGGATGGAGACTATCATGACAGAGAGTACCCACATACCTATCTCAGTGTCCGTCAGCTGCTCCTTAGATGGAAGCGCGAGCGAGCCAACTCACTTCTTCAATGCCAACCCCAAAGTGCTGATCAGAGAGTTTATGCAGGAGATCCAACTACGAGCACACCGAATCCAGACACGTGTCCGGGCATAGTACCTACACGCTGACGTCAACAAGCTTCCACAATGACTTGAAAGTCGCTAAGAAAGCTAGCCAGCCAATGTTCCTCATCACACCCAAGCTGAGGTTTCTCGATGTGCTGAACTACCTCCGTCCTGGAGTCTCCTTAAAGGTGTGGACCAAAGCTTATGGGTGTACACGGCAAAAGAGCTGGTTCCTGTATGAGTGGCTCGACACACCCGAGAAGCTCTACTACCCAGGGCTGCCAAACTACTAAGTGTGATGGTCTAAGTTCAAGGGCAGTTACCTCCTGAAGCTATCAGAGTGGAAGCAATGTAAGCAGACCTTCAGAGAGCAAGGGATGCAGGCATCCACCGACTGGCTGCGATACTACAATAACCTGGATGTCAGCCCATTCATCAAAACCCTAGAGTGGATGTGACAGTTCTACACAGAACGAGGTATAGACATCCTGAAAGATGCAGTGTCTCTCTCAAGGATATCTCTACAATATCTCCTTCATGGAACTGCTCAGCACCTACCTGATGTAGGCCTCTACGCACCTGGGGAGGAAGCCTATCAGATGCTGAAGGACGCAGTTGTTGGTGGACACAGGGTCGTGTTCACAAGATAACATAAGTCTGGTGTGACCTGAATTCATCAGGGTGAGCATTAAGTTGACAATCACTATTCGTCGACCATTCAAGGTGAGGTATGCGAGCTCTACTACGACTTCCCTGATCACTATGTACACCATGACAGCTTCGAGTGCCTGCAGATAGACACCGATTCTGCGTACATCACTATGGCCAAAAACTGCCTCGATGAGGTAATGCGTCCAGAGATGTGTATGGAGTATGAAGCCCATAAGCAGGATTGGCTGTTTTGGGGCAAATGGTCTGGATGGACTCCGGAACAGTTCAAGCTCGAATTCGAAGGGACTCGCGGGATCGCTCTCTGCTCCATGTGCTACTATGTGTAGAGCTCTGCTGGTAAGGCAAAGCGCTTGGTTAAGGGGATGTCTAAGCACCCGAATGATGTCTCTTGGCAGAGGTTCTACAGTGCCCTCCATGGTGGAGTGGACAGAGCCACAAACCAAGGACTCCACATGCGCGCATGTGGTATGGCCACATATGAGCAGAAAAAAATTGGGCTCTGCGCCTACTATTATAAGCGGCATGTGCTGCTAGATGGTGTACACACTAAGCCCATCGAGTATCATGTGGGACAGCTTGTCATGGATTCAGTGGCATGCCGATAGTCCAGGCTTGCTATCTGGAGGACCTCTACTCGACGGAAGTACTCCATGTGGAGGAAACTGAGTGTCTATAGGCACGATCTGAAGCTCCTCTTGTACAAATGGCCACCTAGGACTGCTATCTGAGCATTCCAGGTAGTACAGCATAGGATTTCCAGCCGCCTCCACATACCGGTCAAGTCTGTGGACATCTATCGACCAGTTAGGATCCGTTGCGCACTGTCGACCACCTTCCAGCTCACCAGGCTCATACAGGAACCGAACTAGGGCATCGGATTGAAGGTGCACCTCATTTCCTTCATCTCTAGTGCGACTGGTAACAGTTGGGACTCTGATCACATCTGCCAGCTTCTGCCCAATCAGGTGCATTACCTCAACATTAGATCTCTCCACCACCATGGGCAAGAAGCCTCTCACCCATACCGTAGAATGATCGCCCGCTATTGCCATCTCCTGAGCATACTGATGTGGGAACAGTCTCTCTGCCAGTGTCCGATTCCACAACTCAATGATTGTTTGAGCACAGTGATGACCAACTTCTCCACGCCTAATCACTACGCCATGTGTCTGCATGAGGGCTGCAGTTTCACCTCTGAAATCCTTACTCTCATCAACTTGTAGCAACTCTTGCCACTGAAATAGCATTTTCGGATCCTCATAGACACTTTGGAAGCTGGCTGCAAACTTACCTGCGGACTTATCAGTGAGCGGTACTGCAGCCTTGTATCTGCTGGTGACATCGACGATGGTGAGGGCATACTTGTAGGTCTTGCATCCCACGTTGTCATGCGGAAGGAACAGCATGATGGCCTGGTGTACTCTGTTCAGGACAGGCTCCATGAAGTGTGCTCGCCGAATGTGGCATGGGCAAGGTCTTATATCTGCCAAATCAACTGCCTGAGGAGCCACTGTCTGACAGTCTCCAGGATGATATTGTGACCGTTGTGGCATGCAGCCTCTTATATCTGCCAAATCGACTGCCTGAGGAGCCACTGACTGACAGTCTCCAGGATGATATTGTGACAGTTGTGGCATGCAGCCTCAAGTAGCTGGTGAGGTTCATGGTAATAGCTACAGGGTCGGTAGTAAAGGGCATCAAGAGAGTTGGTCGATGAACTCTCGGATATCATTGCCTATGTAGACTCCTGTCCTCTCAAGTACAGCTTTGGCAAACTCTAAACAGATGAACAGATGACCGGCATTCATCCGGCCATTGCTGAACACGTCTAATCTCTGCTGGATCCTCGCTGAAAGGCAGTGTATTGACAAATCCTCGCCAGTTAAGGGACTTGACGAGGTCATACTGAGATGTCATACTATATAGCATGTCTTAAGTGTTCGGCGAATAGATGGCTGCGAGGGCTATCACAACATATTGGATCCATGGACCGACAACACCAAAGAATGTGCCTACCCCTGAGGCAATGGCTGGAATAGCCTCATAGATCTTCTTAATTCCATGGAGAGTGTTGGCAGTGATCTTGCGGACTGTCTCGCCAGCCTTTGTTGTGAACAGAGCAATCAGAGCTCCGACTGCTGCTAGAGGGCAAGCAGAGCCCTTCATGTAGGTTTGATAGATCTCTTTGGCTTGGTGGATTAGTCGGCGGGATTCTGGCTCTACATCATCACCATCACAGTCGCCACCATCATAGTCCTCATCATAATCATCCTTATCATAGTCTTCATCCTCGTCATAGTCAGCGTCGACATCATCATAGTCCTCGTTGACTGGATCCTCGAAAGCTTCTGGTTCATATATCATCCGCTGCTATACAGGAGCTTTAAACTCGCTATATATAGCACTGGAGACATGGCATCCACAATCTTAAATGCAGGCGTGTTTGCCTTGGCGACCTGGGGTCTAA
The DNA here is from genome assembly GCA_034401795.1 of Chaetoderma sp. LZ-2023a. Taxonomy (NCBI): domain Eukaryota; kingdom Metazoa; phylum Mollusca; class Caudofoveata; order Chaetodermatida; family Chaetodermatidae; genus Chaetoderma; species Chaetoderma sp. LZ-2023a. The sequence goes on along the minus strand of CM067370.1, from coordinate 161,145,319 downwards.
GATTTGCAAACCATAAGGCCGCAGATGTAGAGCAAAAACGTCATAACCAGGTGATGGAGAAGCTCTCTAAGGAGATGTTTGAGTACAGCACGGCACTCGAGTATATGTACCACAGGGTGGCACGCCAACGGCAATAAAGGGCTCAAGCCACCCTGAACATCAAAGAGGCTGATAAGAGTCTCAGCGAGTACTACAAGGCTGTAAATATCTCTGAGCCAACGCTCCACTGTAAGGCATTGGCAGCTCAGAAAACGGCGGAGGCTATAGTAGTGGTGGCTGCGGGTGGTGCCATGATGACAGGAATTTTACTGAAATACCAATGGTGTGTGATACTGTAGCGCGGAGTGACCGGTCAGGTATAAACTGTCCCAGTCTACCTGGGTACAGAATGGCCGGATCTGGGACGTTCCAAACTCACCCCCTGGGTAGAAAGATAAGCACATATAGCCATATGATAGCGGCTTAGAATAACAGAGTCCGTGAGATGGCCTGTTGCACATGCGCAGCCATAAGAGATAGCCTACATACGCGCATTAGCATGTTGAGAATGGCAGCTTATGAATATTTCGGGGGACTGTGTCTGTAATTTCTTAAATGCAGTCCATCCTTGCTTTCCTTGGTAAGAATCGTTAGCAGAAATATACATCGCCATAGCGCATGTGTATGGTAGGGTGAAGACCTGCTAATCATGTGGTCAGTACCCGTACTTTATATACGACATGCGGGATGATTGGCCGCGACGTCCTGGCATGATGTCATCCTTTAGTATAAAAGGTGCTCCAAAATTCTAATCGAGAGGCAGCTGGTCCTGGGTCTGCCAGAGACAAAGACATGTACTACTGCTTACTCTGTGGAGCGGACGTTTGGCCATGATGTAACATCCAAACCAGTATGTAGAACATGTGATGTTCAATGATATCTCACCAGATCTGCCGTATCATGCTGAAAATGTGATAGATCCAACTTTGCACATGTCTAGTGATCCAAATTAATGTGTTAGACCGCAGTCCGGATAAGGACATTGTTTTACACACCGCATGAGCTATACAGTGTGTATCTCTCCAGATCTGCTATACCACGCTGAAAATGTAGTAGATCAAACTTTGCACATGTCTAGTGATCCAAAGTAATGTTTCCGACTGCAGTCCGGATAAGGACATTGTTTTACGCACTGCACAAGCTATACAGTGTATCATCTTGTGCCACAAGATATATATCATGTATCAATATAACTTTCATCATAGTATTTATGGAATAGAAAAGGCATTTTTAATCCGCACTAGTACAGAACTAGTAGTCATGTAGTCATGTCTCGGTAGTCATGTCCAAACACTGGGATTTCCACAAAATGGTCATTGATTTGTCACGAGCCGTCGACACAATTAAACACTCAAAGATCCTAGATGTACTATGCCAGGCCAGGTGCGATGAAGATAAGTTATGGCTAGTGAGACTACTGCTTGCAGACACCAAGCTGAGAGCACGAGTCAAGTCAGTGAAGTCTGTAGAGTTTGAAACATCAATCGGCTCCCCACAGGGAGTTGGTCTATCCCCTGTGCTCTTCACCTGTTACCTGGCTGCTGTATTGAAATCCGTGCGGGAAAACTACACAAGACCAAACACCCTGGTGTCAATACTGGGCATGCCACTAGAGATGGAATATGCCGATGATGTGGACTTCATAGATGAGGAAAAGAACCCCCTTGACGAACTTCTCCCAATAGCTGCAAGCACACTAAAAATTGAGAATCTCTTTATGAATGAATCCAAAACAGAGATCACCCACATATACCTATCTACAAAGCATGAAACTAAAGCAAATGATGATCCGCTTCATGGCACCAAACCATGGAGGAAAAGTAGAATCCTGGGCTCACTGCTTTGCAGTACTGCTGACATTGCTGCACACTGCGTCATGGGGAACATAGCTTTCCCATCTTTCTGGAATCTATGGATTCATAGATCAAAGATGCCCTTGATTGAAAGGCTACGTTTATACAATGCAACATGTGTATCCTTGATGCTGTATAACTGTAACAGTTGGGCAGCTCCAAAGGGAGCTCTAGACAAACTCGATGCTTGGTACCGCAAATACCTACGCACAGGCACCAGACACTGATGGCCAGACAGCATAATTTCGAATGATGCACTGTACAAGATGTGTAATACGTTGCCGCTGTCTGTAAAAGTCGCCCAGCAAAGGTGGTCCATGTGTGGCCATGTGCTAAGGATGCCAGAAGAGACACCAGCACAGAGCCTTGGAATTTACCTTACTCGGAGCCAGCAAATACAAAGACAGGCGATGACGTCATTGCATAAATCTGCTAAGCATGCTACGAGGTGACCTAAAGAAAGTAGGACTCGGTACACTCAAGTCAAGAATGGACCTGAGGAACCTAAAAATTACGGCTGAGGACAAGACACAGTGGGCAAAAATGAAGAAGGACAGATTGCAGCTGTAGGATATTTCTACTACTACAGCCGCAGAATACAGTAATCACACATACAGTATGGAACTTCTCACGGCTGCATAATTAAAGCTTTATAATTGGTGCATGACTATCTACTAGCCATCCAAAGTGAGTTCTTCTTCGCCATTCCTGAGTATGAGCCGCATCAGCTAGATCGTCTGTGGCTAACTATCAAGCAGTGATTACGGAATCATGCCTGCTCGCGCTGCACACACATGATGCTTCAACAACAGTGACGTTTTAGAGCATTTTGTACAGATGACTAATAGGTACTCTGCAATATTATTATTTTACCATTTTTCAAAGTAGGTACCGATGACTATTAGGTACCGCAAGGTCGGATGTGACCTTTATTATATTTTACTGCATATACTTATTTTATTTGTATAGTGCTGATGACTAACAGGCACCGCAACATCGGATGTGACCTCATTATTTTTACTGTATTGTATAGTTATGTAATATAGCAGTCACTATCCAAATTAATACTTTTTGTTTAATTAGATATATTATTTCTACAAAAATATGTGGACCGCACTTTGCCTAGGTTACACTATACACCAACAACAAACACACCACATTGTTTCTCCCATACAGCAACAATTTTTCACTGAGGTGACTGTTCATGTTTTCACTAGCGAACATGACATGCGGCCGCTAAACCTAACTATGATAGCTCAGCAGAACAGGTTTAAAAGTACCGCGGAACGGCTACTCTGAAGGAGACCTGTTTGTGTAAAGCCTCTTTTCCGAGTGCAGTGGCTCCGTTATATCACACGCACCAGCAAGTTTTCATAATTGGCCACCTACCTTAGGGCCTCCTAAATTCTATATATTGAGTAGTTGTCTTTTCCTACGCTTCTCCGGCCACCTGGCCTAATAATTTTTGGGATTCCCTCCGCCACATTGGTTAGGACTGATTTAAGAAGCTATTGGGATTTGTTGGTGGTCAGAATCAAAATGTCGATGAACACACACTCCGCCCCCCCCCACCCCCACCCCACCCCCACCCACCCTGTATCTTCGGATACCTATTAGCTAAGCCTTTTTGCCAAAGTAGGAATCACTGCGAAAATATAAGTATAATAGCCTGCCCCAGCAGTGCATTCTTATGGTCAACTTTCCTTAATTCTACAGCAGATAAACGTTAGCTCCGGGGAGCGGATCTCACATGGTCTGCCCTCGAAACGCTAAGTGACGGATAAAGACACAAATCGCCATCTAACTCGAAACGGTGCAGTTCAACTTCAGCGGTAATGGTTGCACGGCCCCACTGGAATGTGATCATTCCACCGACTCTAGTCTTTGTGGAATTCAGTGAGACATGGTTATTCTCCATTATCCCCGAGGCCAGCTTACCAGCATCATCGGGCTGACGCAAAGTGCACCTGTGCTATCAATGTACAGGATGACTACACAGAGCAGCATGTACCCCTGGAGACTACTGTGGTATTATGTTACACCGCTTCTGGTAATCCGCATGTTATTAGTACCCGTTAGTCGAGTAAACATTGTAGCACAGATCAGCCGGACAGGTACGGACCATCACAGGTAGGCTGGGTACGGAACGACCACTCTGGGTACATTCCAAGCATGCCCCCTGGGTAGGATAGCATGTGTGTATAAAGCCATGTAGGAGAGGTTTTCTATAAAACAGCTAAGTCCGTGAGACCACGTAGCACACATGCATGCATGTCAGAGCTCCCCTGACAACAAGTGTCAGCGTTGGGAGAGAATGCATACTTATAGTGAACCGAGTTGGTGTGCGTGATTTCTTCAAGTCAATCCATTCTCGCCGTTCTTGGTACCAATCAGGCCCCGAATGAGACGAGGATTCCAATACTGTTTTAAAATACCTTTTTAAAATCGGACCAGAAATAGCCGAGTTATCCTTAAATGGCTTATTGAAATTATTTTCAAAATATTACTGGGGCATCGTAATCGCGTGTATGTATTAAATGAATGGGGAATGCGCTTATCACGTGATAGCATCGTCACCCTTTCTGGCTGCATGCTGATTGGCTACAGATCGCCAGCTGATTGGCTGGGCATCCTGTCTCTGACGTCACGAGAAGTATAAAAGGAGCGAAAAAGCTAGAATCAACACCACACTTCCGCGAGAGACAGCCAGCGGTAGGTTGTTGGACCAGTGAACTGCTAGACGTGGGTAACTGCTTACTGAATGGGGTCCCCTGCACCGCAGCAGTGCCTTTTGGAATTCAGTTCTCCTGCGCTGGTCAGCAATCGAAATCCGCAATCACTAAGTTTTTGCAAGCCCTCAGATGGCCATCCGGGGGCAATTAAATAAATAGAAAAGACTTCCTCACTACAACACTTCAAGACGAGCCTTCCTGCGGATGGGCCTCGTGGCCCAGATGTAATCTCTACAGCATGTGGAACAAGTGGTGATTCTTGATGGATAACTCGTCAGATCTTCCGGACCATGCTGAAAAGTGGTATCAAACTTCCGCGCAGCATGTCGTGTGATTAATTAACCTTTAGGCCACAGTCTGGTGGGCCTCTACCTGGTACACCACAAGAGCTTTGCGATGTATCATGTACAGTATACCCAGTTATAAACATGATATATTTAATTATAACTGTAGCCCTCTCTGTAGCGGCCAACTTTCAGACAACCATCACCGTACGGACACTTTCTAACTTACTGTTTAAATTAACATATTAGTTATTATGACTATCTAATGAGGTGGCAGATGTAGCGGTGATAGTAGTGACATAGACTGAGAAAGCTTCATGTATTTGTCACAGTTGTGGGTGTCTTCCAGTTGGCTACTGCACACATTTTCTCAGGTTGGCTGACCATACCATTGGTGGATATAACATTGCCCAGGAATTCAGCCTTCTTTTGAAAGAAATGACACTTCTTGGATTTAAGCTTTAAGTTGGCATTACACAACCGCTCCAACACCTCAAGGCCATGGTTTGCTCAAATGAAGAGACAAAAACAATCATGTCGTCCAGGTATCATAAGCAGATCTGCCATTGTAACTTAGTTAAGACCTGCTCCATCAGGCGTTCGAACGTGCCTGGGACATTGCACAGGCTATACAATATTTTTTTAAACTGAAACAGCTGTTTTCTCATGGTCGGCATCCTCCATGGCCACCTACCAATAACCATTCACGAGATCTAGTGTGCAGAACCATTTGGCCCCGGCCAACGGTTCCAGAGCCTGATCGATGCGAGGAAGGGGATATGCATCTTTCACACTCAGATCTAACAGGCGACGGTAATCGATGCAGAAATGCAACGATCCATCATTTTTACCTGCGAGGACTATAAGGCTGGCCCAGGGGGATGCAGAGGGTTCGATAATGCATGTTCTCAGAATGTTGGTTACTTGTTGTTGAGCTTCTGCTTCCTTATGGATTTGAAGATGACGTACAGGTTTGCGGACTGGCGGATTATTCCAGTGTCGATGGAGTGACATACTAGATGAGTTTCTCCCAGGTAGAGATCACCCAATGAGAAACTGTCCCAGTATTTGCATAGTAAACGGCGCACCACCCCCACCCCACCCCCACCCCACCCCCAGCCCACATTTGTGCTTTAGTTTAGCCAATTGTGGCATGCAAATATAAATTGTGTGAATGTTCAGATAGGCTAATGTCAGAGACAGTGCAGTGTGTGTGTGTGTGTGGGGGTGGGGGTGGGGGGAGGGTGGTGGTGGTGGTGTGTGTGTGCGTGTGCGTGTGCGTGCGCGTGCGCATGCGTGTGTGTGTGTGTGCTGGAGGGTGTTTCCAGTGAGATCACTTCTACCAAGTGGCCACAGCGAACGCCAGGGGTGAGGGTGATAGCATCTGCTGTGCCATTGAATACTCTGAAAAGTATCTGATCTTTATTGGTGGTGGTTGCTAAAATGTGCGGACTAACACATTGTGAGCCTAGCATGTATTCTGGGTCAGGTTCCAACATGGTCGTGTTTGTGCATGTGCGATGGCGAAGGTGTGGTGCAGTGGCCCATAGATGTCCTCTCGGCCAGACTCAACTGTGGCTGTATATGCCAATATCAATGCGCATGCGTCATACATTGATGAGTCCGGTCATAAGGGTGTATGGCAGCCGTGTATGTCAAGTTTCTGTTGTCTGCAGTGAATTACGGTTTCGCTGGCACTGAGAAAGAAGGGCATCATTTTGGATAGAGATGATGACAACTCGCTGTATGAATTGCATCTCCTCTATCTGAATCACGATGTTTACTATTCCAGCCACTGAAACGTTAGCGCCGGTGGCTGTTTGTAGGAAAATAGATGTTGACCTAAGTGGGGACTGTCTATCAGGTGGGATGCTCTCATATAGGCGCTTGTTAAATACTGTGATGGAGGCTCCAGTGTCCACAGTGACACTGGTGGATATGCTGCCAAAGAGACAGGCACACTTGTATATTGTTTTGTGTAGTGCCTCATGAAGAGATTCCAGGCTAATGCCCTGGTTATCTTCCTCTTTGGTAGCAGGATCTTCTATGTAGAAGGCCTGTTTGGTGATCGGTTCTGTTAAAGAAATAGGTGGCTGAGTGAGGAAAGGGACGACTTGTCTACGCTGCTGCTGGTTTTGCGTTGGCGAAGACGGAGTAATAAAATAATCTTAACTACAGCATAATGACTATAACCTGGATACAAATCAGCTTTAAAATAATCAAAGTCAAACGGCTGTAAAAGTATAGAAAGATTTTGAAAATCAATTTAATTTTGATGTGGACAGGTCCTAATTAAGCACCGTAGAGAACAAATCCGGGAAGTTTTATTACAACCAGATAAACCCTTGTTGTCTAAATTGTCATTTGAAAAAAGCATAACCACAACATAATACACATATCCAATCAGCATAATACATATAACCTGGATGAAAGTTCAGCCATAAAATAATCAATGTTCAAACACCGAGTTCGGCTTCGCCGCTTCTCCTCCTCCGCTTCGCCATAAGAGGCTATATAGTACCCTGTGCTGGAGGTCCGCACGAGGCACCTTTCCTCTTGCAAAAACAGATATTTGGCCCACTTGAGGCATCTTTAATTAACCTACATCTGAACGCATAGGGCATATCCCTCCCGCCGTCGCCTCAGTTGTGTAATAGTAGGGTAGGTATGAAATGGTGAGACTGAGATTACTGGCGCTATAGATGCCCCTCTATAATACTAACAAGCAAGCCACCTTATCACTGTGCGTCCTTACTTCCACATCTCTCTAGGGCCAGCCCTCGCTCGGCCCTCTTTACGTAATCTCATAGAAGAAAATTCCATCAATTACGACAATTGTAGAATTCAATTCAAGTCAAATTCAATTCAAATATTTTTTTATTTTATAGTAGCATTTCAAATTTATATTACAATGGACAGTTAGTCCATCAAAGGCAAAGTCCTTGTGGTGATGGACCCCTATCATATATTAGACAAAGAAACATTACAACATTAAATTATTGTACATCTTACAAATAACAACATTACAACACTACCCGTAACGCACACAAAAACATAATAAAGTTATATATATATATATATATATATATATATATATATATATATATATATATATATATATATATATATATATATATATATATATATATATATTTTCTCCACTTGCACACACAGTATCTATGCATTAATTTTAAATTTTTAACATTTAGTGCTAGAAGATCTGCAGTTTTAAGTTGCTAGAGGTAATGGAGAGATGGTTGGAGAGGAGTGGGGGAAGGGGCGTTCATCGAACTTAAAACAGTAATCCAGTATGTGATGTATTATTATTATTATTATTATTATTATTATTATTATTATTATTATTATTATTATTAATCTGCGATGTAATCGCAGATTATTATTTTTACTCAGGATCTTTCTTTTTATTATTATTCTTCTCCCAAAAGGTTAGGAGCTATCTCCTCCTACAGTTTTCATCCGATCAACTCCAAACTTGGTCAACTTCAAGGGCCCATGCCAAAATTAATGCTATTACTTTTATTTTGGATCCACCCAACCATTTTCGAGCTACCCACCTTTGAGTCGGCAAAAAGTGTCATAGGAAATGTATGGGGATTTTCAAAATTGATCTTTGAAGTGCTACTACAGCTAGAGTTTGGAATGGATCACTACCATATGCTGAGGATGTTACCACTGGCCATTTGTTTTTGAATAAAAAATGTTCGCCAGACCTTTGACCCCACAATGAATAGAATAAATCCCATAGGAAATGTATGGGGATTTCAGATGGATGTTTAAAGTGCTACTATACCTAGAGTGTCACTCCCATACTTGGGTAGGATGTTGCCACTGATGATTGTTTTTGAAAATTGTTTTCAAAATGGCCGCCATCAAAAGTTTTTGTGCAAAAATAACAGTTTTCATTTTTTTGCAGAAATGAACTCAGGATGAAAATTTGTGGGAAAAAAATGTTTGGGGAAAATTATTTTTGGAAAAATGATGACCAGGCTCACCTTTTGGGGCCAAAATGACCAACAATTATTTTTGCTCCGATCGACTTGAAATTTGGTGCACTTCTACGTCTTACATTGACTTGATTTGGTGTCAAATTTAAAGTTGATCTGACCTCAGGGCTGGTGTAACTGTAACTTGTAACTGTAACTGACTGTAACTTAGTTACATTTTTCATGTAACTGAAGTAACTTGTAACTGGAGAATTTTTTTAGTTACAGTAGCTGAAATGTAACCAGTTACATTGCAAATGTAACTGAAATTTCAGTTACTTTTCAGTTACATTTCAAACTTTTTTACCTAATTTATTACACTTTTCTTAATCTGCGGCATAGCTACTGTTATGCATGCAACACTCCAATATCCAAATTTCAATGTAATCATTCAGGTAAGCTGTTGAATATGTTGGATGCTAATTTTACTTTGAAGATGTTGATGCCATGGGCAACAAACTTTATTTCCAAGCGTCAATGATATTTATTTGAGAAATGTGTCATGGGAATGACTGGTTTGATTATTGGGGCGGCCATTCCAGTGAGACATTTTCAAATATAAATCTTTTAGTCTCAAAAATAGACATTTCTTGACCAATCTTGACTACAGTTTTCGAGAAAATCAGTTTTTCCTTGGCACATAACCCCATAGTAAACCTATAGGAGCAATATTGGAGCAGTGTTATCTCCTACAGTTTTCTTCCGATCCTCTTCAAACATGCCCAGATTCTAGAACATTGAGAGATCTAGAAAATTTCCAATGAAAATTTTAATATCTCCCATGGTGTCAAGGTCATTATGGGTAAAGCTTTCTAGTTTTCATGTTTGGCATAAGTTACCTGCCTTTCATCATGCAACTTCAAAGATCATGTTAGAAGACACACTTTGTTTTATCATTAGGGTCAAGGTGACCTTTTAGTGTAACCCTATGGGCTTTCCAGCATGGATCTTTGAGCTGTGACACAGAGTTTTTATCAGATCAGCACTGGGTATGTTCAGTCATCTTGTAAGACGAGGCCTTATACTATTTCTAAATGACCAGACACCACAGATTTACAGTTACTTCAGAAAATGTTTTCTAGTTATTATTATTATTATTATTATTATTATTAATTTATTATTATTGATATTAATATAGCCTATGACGAGCCATACTCTATGATGAGCCATGGTGGTAGTGATGATCGTCCTAAAATTAATGAGATTGTTAAATCCCTCAGACTTCCACAGTCATACTCCCTCCTCGTGTCTTGTTCTAAAGGGGTCTACCTATATGTGATTAACCCTTTCCCTGATGCGTATCCTATACCTCACTTAAGTCCAGAGACAACAATTTATGAAAACTGTTGAATATTTTGAAATTATTCCGACTGGAAGCTGACAGATGAACAATACAAATATTAAATGACATGTTTCGAAGGAGCCAACTATTGCACATTACAAATATAAATATATAAATAATAGATGACTTCGGTTACTATAAAAATAAACAGACATACATCCTTTCATTTACATTATTATGCAGCTAACAATATGATTCCAGTCAGATCAAATTCAGTACACCCAACAGAACTAGACATGTATCATAAGCAATGAACTTTGCCAAGGACTCATCAGCGAAAATGTTAGTAGGAGTCTATAATAATTGTCTTGAGGTTCTTTTTGTATGATTTTTTGGTGATAATCTATGTGCGGGTGTCTGTTTGTGTGTTGTTCCATAGGTGTATTGCTTTTGTTGATGGCTTTTGTCTGGAGGCTTTTGTGCGGCAAAAGCTTGTATGCAGATTTTTTCTTGATCGTCTGTTGTGTGAGTGTGTCTTCGTTATTCTTGAAGAGGTTTAATAATAGGGTTGGTAGATTATTGTTATAGAAGTCTCTGAGGACGGAGTATAGTTGGAGCTTTCTTAAGTCTTCAAGCTTTAATAGTTTTTCTGTTTTACAAACATTTTGACCTGCTGTTGGTGAGAAAATATCTGTATAGCGTTTTCCTGAAGTGTCTTTAATTTTTTTTAGTTTTGATGAGTAAGTGTTAGTCCAAGTAGTGTTGCAGTATGTGATTTGCGGTAATATTAACGTGCTATATAGCATTTTTTTATAAGGCGTTTTGGTAAGTAGCTTTTTAGTCGACGCATACTACCAATGTTTTTTGCAACCTTTGGCATTACAATTTGTATATGTTATAGAATGCAGAAACACTCTGGCTATACCAATAGTTGGTAGTGTTCACCGTTGGCGGGAATGCTCGCCCCCACCACCCCCACCCCCCACCCCCCCCCCCTCGCCCCACTAGAACGTGAACGTTCCACTGGTCCTAGAGGCCGATCTTTGTATGAACTGATGATGATGATGATAAAAAGGGCTATTACAGCTGCCTGCAAAAAAGAGAACTGGATTGTACCAGACCAGATCGAGATGTCAGGATAGATCAATTAATCAACACTCCTCAACACTCATAATTATGTTCTTCAATATTACATAGTTACATAGTCCTTTTCTGCTGAATAGGCTAGACAGCCTGTAGCAGATATTCATATTCGCTGGCAATAACTTAGATCCATTCCTCTTGTACCTGTTGTATATGTGGGTGGGTGCGGATGAGTTCGATGGGAAAGTAATTTTTGAACATCTGATCTTTGTAAAGCTTGTCGAGTCTTCCCTTGAAGGTGTTGAGCGTAGGAGCTGTGACAACTGACTCAGGTAGACCATTCCAGTAGTTTGCCACCAGAATGCTGAAAAATCTCTTCCATGTGTTAGATTTAAAATGTGCTTTAAGAGTTTGACGCTGTGACCTCTTGTGCATCAGATGGCAGCAGCTCCTCACAATTTACATCATAGATCCCATGAACATACTTGTAAGTCTCTATTAGGTCGCCACACAAGCACCGGTATATCAAACTGGGCAGAGTAGTGCCTTCAAGCGGTCTTCATATGGGCTGTCTTTCAGGCCTGCTATTAGTTTTGTAGCTCGACGCTGGACATTCTCGATGAGCCAGATGTCTTTTTTGTGCAGGGTGTGGGGGTGGGGTGGGAGACCATGCCACATTTCCGTATTCTAGATGTGACCTCACTAAACTCTTGTAAAGCAGTATAAGTGTGTTGGCTTCCAAGCAGACAAATGATCTTCGTATAATACCAAGGATCGTATTGGCTTTGTTGACTGCCGTCTCCACATGCTGCCTGAATTTTAGATTGTCGTCGACATATACGTCCAGGTCCTTTTCACAGGTGGTGTCATCTAGAATGATCTCCTGGCTATTATCTATCATCGTATACCTCATCTTCACGTTGGACCTGCCTAAGTGCATTACTTTGCATTTGGATGCATTGAACCGCATGCGCCAGGTGTCTGCCCATTCTTTTAGGTTGATAAGGTCTGTTTGAAACGTGTCATGTTCTTCTGTTGTAGCAATCCTTGAAAGGAACTTGGTATCATCAGCGAACATCTTGACTAAGTTGTGCGCAACTTGTGGCATGTCGTTAATAAAGCAGACGAACAGTACTGGCCCTAAACCACTTCCCTGGGGTATCTCACTAAGCACTGGTGACCAGCTTGAGCAGGAACTGTTTACTGATACTCTTTGTCTTCTGTTGTTAAGAAAATCGGCTATCCATCCCATGACTTCACCTCCAATGCCGTAGTTTCTCAATTTGCTAATCAGTCTTTTGTGTGGCACAGTGTCAAATGCCTTGGCAAAATCGAGGTAGATAACATCCACCACCTCACCATTATCCACAGCTTGTGTACAGAAGTCCAGAGTGTCCAGCAGTTGTGTAATACAGGAACGCCCATTTAGAAAGCCATGCTGACACTCAGTAATAAAGTCAGTCATATGATGATATGATGCATAAGCGCGTCTCTGATGAATAGTTCCATAATTTTACAGATGACGGATGTTAGACTGACAGGTCTATAATTACAGGCTGTTGATTTCTTCCCCTTTTTGAATATTGGTGTTATCTGTCCCATCTTCCAGTCATGTGGTAATGTTTTTTTCCTTAAGGGATCTATTGAACAGTAAGGCTAATGGTTTTCCTATTATTTGCCTGGTCTCTTTTAGAACTCTGGGATGCAATCCATCTGAGCCTTGGGATTTGGAGACTGACTGTTTGTCCAGGAGTCTGATGACATCCTCTTCTTTGATGGTGATTTCTTCTAAGCGATCTAGCGATATGATATCGTGCAGCTGAGGAATGCATGATGTATCTTCATGGGTGAAAACACTGGAGAAATATTTGTTCAGTTCCTCTGCCTTCTCTGTATCTGATCTAGTTATTGATCCATCTTCACATTCTAGATCCGCTATTCCAGAAGTCGTCTTTAATTTTGCCTTTACGTAACTATAGAAGGCCTTTGGGTTAATTTTAGACTTTTGTGCAACCTCGCGCTCATAATCGCATTTCGCCTTTCGTACTTCCCTCTTCAGCTGGTTATGACATATTAATATTAAGGTTTTAAAACCGTTCTCACCAGATGTGATGGAACTACAACGTCAAGATTCAGGAGTCAAGATTCAAGATTATTTATTTCATGCTTGATATACAATATACAGACATTACAATTGGGCAGTCCATCAAAGGCAGAGCCTATGAGTCGATGGACCCCATCCACACAAAACAAAACATTACAATATATAAGGTGATAGTTAATTATACAAACATCTGTGAGTAAACATAGAACACGGGACGGCACAACATCTATTTTTGTACCATATTGTCATGATTGTTCTAGGCTTGCGTGATTACGTAATTAAATTGTTGGTACAATCTACAGGCCTCCTGACAGTGACAACAAACAATTCATTGAAGCTTTGAGCAGAATTCTGGATACAATACAAAGGGAAAATAAAACAGCCTACCTTATGAGTGATTTCAATATTGATCTTCAGCAACAGAAATGTTGTCATACCAAAGACTTCATTAACTTATTAAATACCTACTTTTACTATCCGACAATAACTAAACCAACTAGAATAACAGAATCTACGGCGATCGTCATTGACAACATATTCTGCAATAATATTAATCGCAATATCAGTAAAACTCATGTCGGAATTTTTGTAACTGATATCTCAGATCATTTACCTATATTTCTCCTAGAAAAACAACAAACATACCCGAAACAATTCGAACATGAAAAATTTAAATGCAGAGATTACTGTCAGGTCAACATTGAAACATTCAAAAGATCTATGTCAGAGGTCGATTGGAGCATAGTAACATACATTCAGTCTTGTGAGCATGCCTACAACAAATTTCATGACATCTGCACGACTATTTTAGAACAAAGCTTTCCAATGAAAGAAAGTAAAAAATATAAGCATAACCCAACTAAACCTTGGCTTACAAGTGGATTAATAGCTGCCTGTCACACAAAACATCAGCTCTACTTAACATGTATCAAGTGTCAGACTAACTGCAATGAAATTCAGTTTAAAAAATATAGAAATAAATTAGATCAAATAATAAAAACAGCTAAGAAAACATATTATCACAAGAAATTTGAACATTCTAAAAATGACATAAAAGAGACATGGAAAACCATTAAATCACTTTTAAACAAGACCAATTCGGCACAACAGACACAATTTCTTCACAAGAATAAGGTCATTACCGAAAAATTCGAAATTGCCAATGCATTCAATGATTATTTCGTAAATATAGGACCAGAACTTTCGACCAAAATCCAATCAACATCCAACAAAAAAATTTCTGATTACCTTACAGGCAGCTATCAATCATCATTCTTCGTTAACCCTACTAATACTGAAGAGATCTTTAACGTTCTAAACAAACTCAACCCAGCCAAAAGTGCCGGAATCGATGGTTTTAAGTGGTGCATTTATAAAACCTGTGTTATGGATATCCTTATCCCACTTAGTCACATTTGCAACTTATCCCTACCACAAGGCATTTTCCCATCAAAACTAAAAATAGCACGTGTTACACCAATTTATAAAGCCAAGGATTCTACTAACTTCTCAAACTATAGACCAGTCTCCATACTTCAACTTTTCTCCAAGTTACTAGAGCGCCTTATGTACAATCGACTGACAAATTACCTGGACAAAAAGTCCATTTTATACAAATCGCAATATGGATTTCGTGGGAAACATTCAAAAATGCATGCAATAGCCGAAATGACAGAAAAAATTATTGAATCACTGGAAAAACCCCAAAGTATAATAGGCATCTTCTTGGACCTTTCAAAAGCTTTCGACACTATCAACCACCAGATCTTACTAGAAAAACTTGCCTATTATGGTATAAGAGGCAGTGCACTCACCTGGTTCCAGAACTACCTAAGTAAAAGAACACAATGCGTACAATATAATGAGATATGCTCTGAAAACAGGCAATTAACTTGTGGTGTTCCTCAAGGATCTATTCTTGGCCCATTGCTGTTCCTTCTTTACATGAATGATCTACCTAACATATGCAAGCACATGTCATTAATACTGTTCGCTGATGACACAAATGCTTTTTGCTGCGATGACAACATAGACACCTTATACAGAAAAACAAATAAGGAAATGGAAGAAATTACTGACTGGTTTTCAATAAACAAATTACCGTTGAATGTTGACAAAACAAATTAAATGTTATTTAGAAATCTCAAACTAAAAAAAGATGAAATTCCAAAAATCTACATAAACAAAAAGGAAATTGAGATGGGGGGGCCCTATTTGCCAAATTCTTGGGAGTATATTTGGATAAACATTTGACCTGGGCTAAACAAATCGAGATGGTAACAGCAAAGGTGGCATGAGGCATAGGTGTCATACAAAGACTAAAACCTTACATGACACCAGCTACAATTAAAACTCTATACTGCACCCTTGTTCTTCCGCATCTCACCTACTGTAACGCTATCTGGACGAATACACACAAAAGCAACCTAACAAAACTACAAAGTCTACAGAAAAAGGCACTAAAACTCTTTTCTAAACCAGCAAAGTGCCAGAATATATTCAAGTCAGAAAAGCTATTAAAACTAAAGGACATAGGCAAACTACAGATGTACATCATTGTAAAGGAGTTTCACCACAATACATTACCACAATCCATAGCCTCCAATTTCACACTAATCACCGACATCCACAAACACAACACTATGACAAAACACAATTTACACACTCAATTTACACGAACAGAAATAGGAAAACGACGAATTACAATAGCAGCCACAAAACTATGGAACAGCACCAGTACAAAAATACGCGATAGTATATTAAACCTGAAATCCTTTAAGAAGATTGCCAGGGAATCTATGATCGACAAATACTAAATTAATATATTTATACCTGATGGTCACAGATTCTCTGCTAATTAATAATAATACAAGCCTAAGACATTCCACCACCACCACCACTATAGATAAACTAACCTAACCTAATAATTGAATTAAGAAGTCTAAACACAAACATACTTCACAGTTTACTTTCACTACTACTACACCTAAATAGCCCACATACGATCAACGCATCTATCGATTCTTAACAACTCTAACTATCTCAACTTTATATTACAGTGATGAGCTCTTCCCTGCCCACCCCCACCCCCACCCCCACCCCAACCCACCCTCAGTAGCATACAAAAGTCCTATATATTAATAAACCACTCCAAACTAAATTTAAATAAAATGAGATAATGATGTAATTAGGGAGTATATGTATAATATATGTTTAATTAAGTCAGTAAATATGTATGAGTGTATTTAAATATTAATGCCATAAATATGTGTTTGAATGTCGTGTGTTTTATGTTTGTGCACATAGTGGCATATATCTATGTAAACATCAAAGAAGGGACAGCCCTACCCACCCACCGCTTAATGGAAGGCATATGTATTAAATACATGTATATATGACATATATATCAAAGTTTATGTCCGAACTCCACAAAACAAACCAAAATAGTCCTGGACTTCCTATTATTGGCCCTGATATCTCTAAAAACAATTATTTTAACCAAATTATATGTATTTGAACCATTTTAGACCTTCATGTTTCTAGCTTAGACTCCCAATAGCATTACCCAAAAAGTCCCAGACTTCCTGTATTTAGAAGTTTGTTGAACCCCTGGTATGTGTGTGTATGTATGTGTATGTTTGTATGTATGTATGTATGTATTGTACATTATAAGTCTGAGGCGAGACTCATATCCCTTCTAACCGAAAATCTGTATGGCTAATAAAATCCCCAAATAGGTTAATTTACTGGCTAATAATCCCAGAAAGGTAGTCAAGTCCCTGTATAAGTTTTCATACCAAGGTAACTTTTCAGCATTCTGTCACTGTGCCACTGTCCTGTGTGTCATATATGTGTTAATGTATAAATGTTTTGTAATGTGTGTAAGGAGTCCATCACTCAATAGGCCATGCCTTTGATGGACTGCCTGTTTAGATTATATTTACATGTATAGAAAAAAACATGAAATAAAGCAACTTTGAACTTTGTAAATCGAAAATCGTGATTATGTTTTAAATCGTGAATTTATATGATTAAAAATTAAATGATCGAATAATCGTGAATATTTTCTATTGCATAAAATATTTCAAAACCTAACTTTCAATTACTTTTTAGTGCGACCGGTAATAAAACGTGATATTTTGCTTAGTGTATGTATGTCCATGTGCATGGCAAGACGAGACTATTTTTAAAAATGTATTACTGGAATGCCTGGCTCGATTTCTCTTGCCCTTCAAATGGACTTTTCTAAACACCATTGCAATTTTCGTCATTGATTTTCTTTTGTTGTTATGTCTTTGTAAGTTGTATCCACGCTGATTGATCGAGTAATCACACAATCGATCGCGATCACTCAACGCAATAACCGCACAAGGCTAGATTGTTCTACATGTAGTGTATTCTACATATAAAGGGTCTTTTAGATTGCAACTAGGATTTTTGATTGTAGATACAGGTATTTCTTTTAATATTCAAGATGATGATGATGATGATGATGATGATGAGATTGAGTTTGTCATTTTAGAAAAATACTGTACATTACAATTTGCCGGGCGACTAAATGAGATGCCATTTTACCCCAAGCTTCCCTAGATGCGAGTTCGCGTGATCGACAAGCAAGTGCGAGCCTCGTTCTGAGGATCATTACTGATGCGCTTTTTGCTCGTAAATGTAGTTGTCAAAGAACTGTTGCGAGTGTAATGATATCGTTATTTTCAGTCATTGTCAATGGGTATTTTTTATGCGTTTATCAATAACAGGAAACATCGATTGAATACAATCTGCAATTAAGTCATTAATGTCCATGTAACACACGGGTGCAATTTGTTTCAACGTGTAGGAACTAACCGCTTTTTGTCAGTGCCCGAAGGGAATCAGCGAGCTTGCCAAATAGTACGCGCTGTTCGCATAATTAGCACGCGATCTAAGCGGTGTTTGGGAAGAGCTTAGGCCTGCTAATTTGTCCTTCCCAGCTAATTCTTAGTCTAACATATAGTGGGGAATTAATGGTATACGATTCATACATATAGTTATAATAGGGCATACATTAATATGTACTATGGCTGTTTGTGTTTAGCCTGCTAAATAGAGTTTAGTTTGCTAAATAGAACAGCCTCGAGCAATAGCGCATCCTATTCATATCACTGGTATCTTTAGTAGTTAAGCGGGTACAGTCCAGAGAGTCCTGAGTACGGAGTCTGATCTCTCTGATCTTCAACAACCTGTTCGCAAACTGGATTACCTTATATGTAGACCAGATTTTATGTTCTGATCTCATTTCAACATTTGTGTTTATTAAACTAATAATCCTGGATTTTAATTTGTGTAAGAATTTATTGCATATCTAGAAGAAGTAACCTACATCAAGATGGCGCTAGGAGGGTGTTACAGCTGTATCAAATATCTTATGTTTGCTTTCAACTTTCTTTTTTGGGTGAGTATCTTGCAATGGACTTTTCCAGTTTTAGCTATGCCCCGCCCATCTCTACTAGCTAAGCGCCACCCACATCTCGCTAATTTTGGGATTGTTCAACTCCATGACTATCAATTTCTAGAACACTATACAGATAAGCTGTTAAATATTTTGAAACTAATTTAACTGGTTGCTGTCGCTAGCTATAGCACAGGCCTTTGAATTCGTCCATCCATCCCTCTACCACATATCCCCCACCACTACTATATATAATATACACAAGGTATGAAACCTTCATCTGTGGGCACCATTGATTGTCAGAAAGCTGATTGGTTGGTTTGTAGTCAGAACCGTGATGTCATCGGATTTTGACAACAAACCAACCAATCAGCTTTCTGACAATGGTGCCCACAGATGAAGGTTTCACACCGTGTGTATATTATATATAGTAGGGGGAATATGTGGTAGAGGGATGGATGGATGGAAATTCAAAGGCCTGTGGCTATAGCAGCAACAATGGCCACTCAAATTAGTTTCAAAAGTATTCAACAGAATTTTTATTAAATGGTAAAGACATAGACATAGATAGACAATTCATACAGCGCATCGGACTAGTAACCGTTACAGACAGACTATATCGAGTCATTCATGCCATAATTAAATATGTCGTCATCCTACACATCACATAGTTGATTATGACGAAAGATGATGTATCATATGGGTAAACTGAAAAGCTCAGTTACGCAAGTATTATATATATGTATACACTGTATGGAAGAACATATATTCTAAAGCATGTAAAAGCTGAGGCAACAAGCCAATTTGATGGCTTATGCTTGGTAACTTTATGTATGTATTTAGAACTATCAGCCCTGGATAGAGTACCTAGATTAACAAAATAAACCTAGTTTTAGTACCAGCTCGGATACACCCCTTTATCCAATGAGAGACACCCCCTTTATCACTGAGCCAGTGGGTTGTCACATTGTGTAAGTGGGCATGTCCCAGCCGGTGTTAAAACTATCCCAGATAACGCATTGGTGCCAGACCAGTATCGGACAAATCATCGACGTCGGTCCGATAGTGCCGGGTCGTTACTGGCAGCCGAATCACAGCCGATACAATTTGTATCAGCCCGGTATCGGCAATGTAATATGCATCGGCACAGTATCGGCATCATATCAGCATAGCATTGACACTGTATCGGCCCTCTGCTGGCATGCTGAACTGGTGAAAAATTGTTTTGAAAATGGGACTGCTGATAGCTTTTGCTTCTTCAGCTTCTGTACTATCGGCACAGTGTCGGCACAGTAAACATTGTTTTGCAATCCTCAATCATATGTGTACATGTAACTAACATGTACCAAATTTTGTTGAATTCTGTAAATTTAACTTTATTTCCCCCCCTTCCCCCCCCCCCCCCCCTCCCCTCCCCCCACCGTGGCCCCACCCACCCACCCAAGCGTTGCATTGAGGGTGAGCCCGAGGGGCATTTGCCAACCTAAAATGCAAATGTCCCTTTTCTTTGGTATCAGGGGAGATATGCTGACAGACAGACACAGGCGATTGCAATATCCCCTAAGATCCATTTTTTCCCCAAAACAAGTGGTGATAATGAGATCAATTTATTAGACGTGACCTCTGCGGCACCTCTTATGGACTTCTAGCTTACCACTGTACTGTCAGGGCTTTAGGTTTACCTCAATTGGGCACACCACCTGTGGTCCTGGATCCATCAATGCTCCTAGAAACTAGAGGATTTTGAAATCTCAGAGACTGATTTTGAGCCATTTTTAATAGCAAAATAGGACCTCTGAATAGCCATAAAATGCCACAGCATTCATCTCTGAGTATTTAATTGACTGTAAATCAATTAATTAGTGTTCATAGCAGTCGGTAAAATTTTAATTTGGGCTCACTAATATGGGTAAATTTCATTTGGGCATGACTTGTAAAGCTAAGGGGTAATCTAAAGCCCTGACTGTACATATTTAAGACTATAACATATTTATTAACGAGCTCCTCATCAACAGGGTATATATCATATTGTTAACATCAACATTCTTACCATGTTTAGAAGTAATCCATTCATGATTGAGTACTAGCAAAACCAGACCTCCAGCCAGATGATCAAAGATAGACTTTCCATGAGTTGAAAGTTGCAAATGTAGGAAATCATTTAATTATGGATTAAAGTTTCTTAACATTTTCGGAAGAACCTGAAGATCTCTATTAGATTGAATTTGTATACTTTTTTTATTGAACAATATTGATTAAAGATGTTGCAGCCTTAGACAGCAACATCTTCCACCAAAACTATTTCAAAAAGTCTTGTTTGCTACTGGAACAGTAAAAGATAGAATATAAACATCAGTGTGGTGTGGGAATAGGGCACGCAGTTACTGTACTCATGGGGATGATCATAAAATCTAGTATTTTAAGGAGATAACTGTTGCAAATGTTGTCCCTAGTACGGGTGAGGGAGTAGGGGGATTAAAATGTCAAATATTGTAACCTTGGGGATGGTGGACATGGCAGGGTCAAAAGGTCAACGTTGGGAAACCTGTGGAGGGTTGTGATAGTGTGCCATTGACTGTGCATTCCAGTTAAATTTCTTGTTGTAAGGTATTACATGTAGCTTTCCTAGTTTCTGCTAGCTCTCTGAGGCTCTTTGTGGGGTACATGTAGATATAACAGATTTCCAATAAAAGTTTGTCGACCAGTCGATGTGTTGCACAAATATTGATACACAGAGTATGTCTTACTACTTGTAAAGCATCAATGTATGTGCAGACTATGAAATATAATTCTTGAACATCTTGGAAGTAAATGTCCAGATAAGTATTTGAGATGACAGCTGCAATAAAAGTCTAGCCGTCGCTTGTGGCAAGCATAATTTTGTCTGCATTTGTTTCATTTTGTTACTTTAGTATTTATGCAGTGTCAGAGTATGGCATATTAAGGTCAAAGCAGGGACAGTTCTCCTTCGATCAATACTCACCATTCTGTTACTTTCTGATACACAGCTGGCCGTGACAGCTGGCTCTAGGACTATAGACGTAGAAAGCTTTACCGACTCCTTGGAACCGGGTACTCGGCTCCCAACTGCAGAGTACCCGTCTACCATAGAGCTCATTCTTGTTTGCATAGCGACAAGAGCTGTCCACATTTTTTTTGCAGGAGAAAGATTAAAGTTTTTGAAAAGAAATCTAAGTCTTTTATACTGTGATTTGATAGTTTGTGCGTTCTTGAAAGGATCTAACTGGATAAAATGGAGAATACCGCCAATGATGACCCGGTTGTATTATTCCGTATTATCCATAGTTAAAAGACTTAGGTCTCTAAATTTTGTTGTGTCGCATGTCCCAATTTCTGACCCCATAGAATCTGGGACGTGTGCTAACAACGTGATATGCCAGATGATCGCCTTCTTTAAATCCCAACAGGCGATCGGCAGATATGAAAATAGGTGTTTGCTACGGTATTTCTAACACAAATATCGGCTGACGTCGTTCTCCGTAAGGTCTGAGCGGGTGATGTCACACCCGTGATGCTCGGATGTTTATGTGAAGAAAATTTTTTCATTAATTCGCGCATCTTGTTCTGGGTGCTGCGTACTAAAAATGGTACCAGAAAACTTTGGAATGGTCAAGTTTACGTGTGATCACGATCGGTTTGCAATGATCAGTGGTGTCAAAATTCTTGAGTGATGCGTGGTCTGCGGTTTTACCGTGTGCTACAGCAGTTTGTTTACATTTTGTTGTTTCTTCACATATCGTGTCGGCTTTCGTTAGGAGTGTAATCTATATTGATTGGTAAATATACCCCGAATGCTATGCGATATGATTCCTGGTTCCGTTATACATCCTGGAGGATCAGTTTATGGGTGTATTTATGCCCGCTTCGTTCTTGTCGTCATAATCAATGCGATCTTTGCTGTAACGTTGCGGGGTGGGGTGCGGGAGGGTTTGCAGTTAATTTATGGTCAAATTATTTGAAAATTAATTGTCTGCCTTCCACTTTTGTTTCGTTCCGCTGGCTTATTGTAGGTTTGGTTTATAGGCCAAGCCATCCCCGCCATCATGTGTCGAGTGCCACATATAGTACGGGTTCTATACAAGGACCATGTCTGTTTCTCCTTCGATCAATACTCACCATTCTGTTACTTCTGATATACAGCTGGCCCTGACAGCGGCTCTAGGATTATAGACTTAGAAAGCTTTACCGACTCCTGGGAACCGGGTACTCGGCTCCCAACTGCCGAGTACCCGTTTACCATAGAGCTCATTCTTGTTTGCATAGCAACAAGAGCAATACATGCTTTCTGCATTAAGGATTTTAGTGGTTTTTAAATAAAATCTAAGTCTTTAATCTGTGATAGGTTGTGTGTTCGTGAAAGGATTAACTAAGGACTATGGAGAATACCGCCGAAGATAACCAGGTTGTATCGTTCTTTATTATCCATAGTTAAAAGACTTAGGTCTCTAAATTTCGTTGTGTCGCATGTTCCAATTTCTGACCCCATAGAATCTGGGACGATCGCCTTCTTTAACCCCCAACAGGCGATCGGCAGATATGAAAATAGGTGTTTGCTACGGTATTTCTAACACGAATATCGGCTGACGTCGTTCTCCGTAGAATCCGAGCGGGTGACGTCACACCCGGTCGCTCGGATGTTTATGTGAAGAAAATTTTTTCATTAATTCTCGCATCTTATTCTGGGTGCTGCGTACTAAAAATGGTACCGGAAACTTTAGAATGATCAAGTTTACGTGCGATCACGATCGGTTTGCAATGATCGGTGGTTTCAAAATTCTTGAGTAGATGTGTGGTCTGCGGTTTTACCGTGTGAGACAGCAGTTTTGTTATACATTTTGTTGTTTTCTTCACATATCGTGCTGCGTTCGTTAGGAGTATAATTTATATTGATTAGTAAATATACCCTGAATGCTATGCGATATGATTCCTGGAGCCGTTACACATCCTGGAGGATCTATTATGGGTGTGTTGTGCCCGCCGCGTACTTGTCGTCATAATCAATGCGATCGTTGTTGTAACGTGGCGGGGTGGGGTGCGGGGAGGTTACGGTTAATTTATGAGTCAAATTATTTGAAAATTAATTGTCTGCCTTCCATCCGGGTCTCGTTCCGCTTGTTTATTGTAGGTTTGTGCTTATTTTATAGGCCAAGCCAGCCCCGCCATCATGTGATGACTGCCATAAGTTTGTCCGTGTAATGTTCAAGGACCATGTCTGTTTTATGTGTGCCCTGTGTAATATAGATCATAGGTGTAATGTTTGTGCAGTGTGGTCCGTCGAAACGATGGTTAAGTTCCTTGCCCAGAAGGACTTGGCTGGGTCTGACGCGGGGTCAGGCGGTCCGAGAGTAAATCGTGGAGCGCCCGGTTCGGCCGGTGCGGGTGCTCCACGTCCCCAGCTGGAGGTGGCGGAGATGGCACCGCCGGCGTGGTTTGGTCCGGCTCTGCAGGGTTTTTCTGCATAGCGTTCTGACCACGCTGGTGTCGTCCCTGCTACCAAAGGTTGGGGGGCAGTTTCTCCCCATGCCTGGTACGGATCCTGTCCTCGGACAGGATTCTGGACTGGTTACCGAGGGGGCCGTCTCGTACGGCCCCCTGGCAGTCCCGTCTGGCTTTGGCCAGACGGGTTTCTGTTTCTCTGCGTCTACCTCCGGGTGGTCCAGTAGCGGTGGCTGGTCCGTCAGGTGTGGGAGCCGTCGGAGTCTGAAGACGAGGAGGCCGAGGAGGAGAGGTTGCTGCGGCCCGTGAAGCCGTAGGTGGAGAATATGGAGGTTGATTCCGTCCTAGACGGAACCGGCCTCCATTTGTCTGGTTTGGCGCAAGCCAGGTCAGCGGCTCCGCCTGTGGCTGAGGCAAATCCGTTACCATGCACCGGTTCCGTGCGGCTTGGTTTGGCACCAGCCGTCACGGGAACGGGTGTGCCGGGCCGGGCGTGGTACTCACCTATCTCGCCTGGTCCGGCAGTCGGACGTGGGGTGCCGTGGGCGCCCGTGTCCGGCTATGGTTCCGC
The DNA here is from genome assembly GCA_034401795.1 of Chaetoderma sp. LZ-2023a. Classification (NCBI taxonomy): domain Eukaryota; kingdom Metazoa; phylum Mollusca; class Caudofoveata; order Chaetodermatida; family Chaetodermatidae; genus Chaetoderma; species Chaetoderma sp. LZ-2023a. The sequence continues at coordinate 161,120,482 of CM067370.1, read as the reverse complement.
GACTGCTACGGGTCCGTACGGTTTTCCGTGCGGACCTACCCCATGGACCGGAGTGTTTCATGGGGTGGCGGCGGAACCGTGTGGTACCGGAGTGCCTGGCGTGTCAGCCGTGGCTCCTTGCTGGGAGGCCGTGGCTGGCAGACCCGTGAGCACGTCAACGGGTGACGTGTTTGCGGGGGTGTCTTCATCGGAGATAGATTGGTCAGATGCTCTGGCGTGGCTAGCCAGGGTTGACCCGTCTGGTTTCGGCCACGGCCGATGAAGATGCGCCCCGTCCGTCGGTTGCGTCGATCAGGACGGGGATTTTGCCCGCGGCCCGGATCCAGTCAGTGGGACTGGATCCACGGTTCATAGAATGGTTGGATGCTATTGATAGCAAACAACTGATGACCAAGGGTCAGCTCCCTGCAGCCTCCAGGGAGGTGCGGGCAAGATGTCGTATTCCGCGGGGGGAATACGACAGGTATGGTGTAGTCCCGTCGGTCACGATGGGTACTGGGCGTCCAGAGTGCCGTGCCGGGTCACCCCGGTCCAGCACTTGTGGACAAGTCTCAGGTACACCAGGAAGAAGTCCTGTCCCTATGCGATGAGGGTGTGAGGGCAGCGATGAGCGCTGTCAACCACTCTTATCGTCTCCTTCAGTCGGTGTGGGCTGAAGCGGGGCAGGCCACCCTGTGCCACCTGTGGCGCTTTCATGTGTCAATGACGGCCTGGTGCTGTCGATGGACACATTGGCAAGGGTGCAAGCACGTGTGACAAAATCCAGGAGGCAAATGGTCATTGACCATATGCGTCCGGCTACGGCAGTCAGGGAGCGTCTCCTTGGGACACCCCTGACAGGGCCTAGCATCTTCGGTGGCCAAGCGTGGGCCATCGTAGAGGATACCGCCAGTATCGCGCAGAATCGGTTAGCGGTAAACCTACAGCTAGAGCTAGTGCGGCAAGCGCATGCACTAGGGCCTGTGGGGAAACCGCTAACGGGACAACCTTCAAAGGAGCAGAAGAAGCATAAGGGCAAGGCGAAAGCTAGGCCTGTTGCGACTTCTGCTTCAGCTGGGGTTTCAGAGCCGCCGGTGAAGAAGCCCAGGAAGGTTGTAGAGGCGCCTACCCTCCCCAATGTTGCTCCTGACCGCCCTAGAGGCGGGAAGGGGAAGGGTAAGGGGAAGGCCTCAAAGGGCGGACAGAAGGGGCCGAAGCGTACCTGAGGGTACGAAAGCTCCCTTCATATCCGCCTGGACCGCGTCTGTGCGACAGGAACAGCGGTGCCAGTTATACCCGTCGTGCCTAGAACGAAATGGTTCTCTCTCTCTCTCCTTAAGAAAGAGTGGGGGGGGGGGGCGGACTGCGAGCCGGACAACCCCGTTAGACGTCGAGGCGTCTATGGTGGGTGGAAGGCTCATGCGTTTCGTCGAGGCCTGGCAAGGTGTGATGTCAGACAGTCTGGTCCTGGGACGGTTATCCCAAGGTTACATGCCGGAGTGGTGGGACTTTCCACCACAAAATCTGTCTTTGGCACCTGTCTGGACACCCGTACCAAGGGAGCCAGACAAGTTAGAAGCCGTTCAAAAGGAAGTGTCGGGTTTGCTTCTGAAGGGAGCAATAAAACCAGCAAATCGAAACACTCCAGGCTTCTATTCAAACATGTTCCTTGTCCCCAAGAGCACAGGGGGATGGAGACCCATACTCAATCTCAGGCCATTAAATTGGTTTATCCATATGCCTCGGTTCCAGATGGAAACGCCGAGGTCGGTAATGCGGGATTGAGGAAAGGAATGTGGTGTGTATCGATCGATCTGAAAAATGCATATTTCCACATTCCTATGAATCGGAGTTGGCACAGGTTTCTGAGATTTGCGTTTCAGAATCAAGTATGGGAGTTTACAGTCTCCCGTTTGGCCTGTCGACAGCTCCGAGGGTTTTCACAAGAGTGGTCCTTGCGGTGACAGCGTTTCTCAGAAAAGAGAACGTGGCGCTACACACCTACATAGACGACTGGCTGCTTAAGGCAGACTCGGCAGCCAGGTTGAACGTGGATACTGCTCTAACTCTGAAGTTACTTTCAGATCTACGCTGCATAGTCATCGAGGAGAAATCCGAGTTGATGCCCACTCAACGTTTTGTTTATTTGGGGATGCGATTCGACCTTGAGGAGGGCAGGGTTTACCCATCAGAGCCCAGAGTGGTGTCTCTGTTAGCCATCCTCAAGAGTTTTCGAGTGGGAAACCACATTCAAGGCGAGGCGGTTCCTTCAGATGCTGGGCATGATGGTCTCCATGGAGCAGGTTATCCCGTACGATGCTCTAATGCGAAGGCCTATCCAGTTGTATCTGATGTCTCTGTGGAAACAGAGAACAGAACCATTATCAAAACTGTTGCCAGTTTTGGAGCTGATAATATCGCATCTTCTATGGTGGAAACAGCGTCAGAATCTCCTATTAGGGGTTTCGCTGCACCTACCCCGCCCCCAGCTATCCATCTACACGGATGCATCGCTGGAAGGGTGGGGTGCCTGCCTGGGAGAACCAGGTCTCGGGCACATGGACTCTCCCGGAGAGTCAGCTGCATATCAATCTGTTGGAAATGATGGCAGTGGAACTGGCGTTGGAAGAGTTCCTTCCGATGATCAGGGGCAAGGTGATATTGATACGGTCGGACAATTCGACAGTAGTATCATATATAAATCGCCAAGGCGGGACCAGGTCGCCCACTCTGTGTATCAGGGTGTGGCACTTGATTCAATGGTGCAGGAATTGCTCGGTTGTTTTAAAAGCAGCTCGTATTCCTGGCCGATTGAACATTCTGGCGGATGCTTTGTCTCGCAGACAGAGAATCTTGCCAACAGAATGGTCCCTCAACCCTCCGGTTCTGCGACGGATCTTCGAGCATTGGGGCAAACCCAACGTGGACTTGTTCGCCACAAAGGAAAATGCTCAAATCATGACATATGTCTCGCCGATTCCAGATCCAAATGCCGTCGATACAGACGCTCTGGCGATAAGCTGGAGAGGGATGCATGCTTATGCGTACCCACCCACCATTCTTCTACCGAAGGTATTGTTGAAGGTCAGGGAGGAGCCGTGTCTGGTCCTGCTAATAGCGCCGTATTAGCCGAGCAGGGCGTGGTTCACGGATCTTCTAGATCTGCTGGTGGAAAATCCTGTGCAGTTGCCCGAGATTCCGAACATAATCTCCCAGGCCAAGGGATGCTTCCTACACGAGCGTCCCGAAATGTTCAAATTGACTGCGTGGATGTTGTCAAACAACGTTCCACGTCGGAAGGCTTTTCTCGACAGGCTGCTGATTTCATCGCGGCTGCGAGAAGGAGGTCAACCTTCAAGTCATATAACAACAAGGTTAACAGATTTGCAGACTGGTGTGAAGAAAAGGGTATTGATACCTTTCAATCCACTATTCAGCAAATAGCAGACTCTCTGTGAGCTGTTCTTTGCAGGACTAGCTCCCGTCACAGTTGCTGGATACAAGTCAGCTTTGGCATCAGTTATCCCTTGTCTAGCCAACAGGGATAGTCCAGAGGTGGCCCAGTTAAATGTGATGTTGAAGGGAATGAGCAATCTCCGCCCGAGACAACCGGTAGTCATTCCAGCCTGGAGTCTATCTTTAGTGCTTAATGTACTGGCCAAGCACCCTTTCGAACCGTTGCGTTCGGCTAGTCTAAAGCATTTGACTCTAAAGGCGGTCTTTCTATTGGCAGCTTCCTCAGCTAGAAGGTGCAGTGAGATCCATGCGCTTTCGGCAGAGAGGAACCGATTTATTGTTTCTGGAGAAGGTCTGCGTCTTCTGCCAAGAGCAGAGTTTATGTCAAAGAACCAATCTTTGAGATATCCCGGCAAACCGATCATTATACCGAAGTTAACTAGGTTTGATCGTGATGCCAGTGTCTGGTGCCCGGTCCGTGCTTTGACTAAGTACAAGAAACGGACTGACTCGTTACGGTCGAACGATAGACATCTGTGGATCTGCCATAAAAAGCCTTATGGCGCCGCATCCATGGATACTATCTCTCGTTGGGTGGTCGAATGCATTCAGACTACTCACGAGATGGCGACTGGGCACCAGGTGCAGGGCGTAAGGGCACACGATGTTAGAGGAATAGCCGCCTCGACTGCCCTTTACAATGGTGTTCCATTAGAGGACATCATGGCCGTTGCACAATGGCACTGTGAGTCCTCATTTACGGATTACTATATGAGGGATGTGTCAGACTCAGCCAATCCACTCGCTTTAGCTGTTTTGAAACGATAGTTAGTGACCACACTGCTTTTCCCCTTTTTTCACTTTGGTAAGAAAAGAACCTAAAGCAGGCATGGTCAAGCGAGAGGATGTCAACCAGATTGTGTCACTGATGGCCGAACCGGTGAATGGTTGGAGGCGGTACGTCTGAAGTCCTGTTATCATAAGGTAATTCAATAAGTGAGAGTTTTTTGTATTATGTATATGTATCATGTTCATTCATCTTATATATTCATGCTCATTCCCAGGCTAATTCAGGCAATATGCAGGGAGTAGTTAACCCTCTTGGCATATTGGTGTTTTCAGGCGAGATACATGTTCGTTAGTTCTCTCCCTTTTCTTAGGAGGAAAAAGGGGGAGGGGGATGTGACGAGAATGTGATTCGGTTCCGTGAACTTGACGGTCCTTTTAGGTCTCCGTTAGTCAAGTTTGAAGTCTAAAATCTTTCTCCAAGGGGCAAAATTAGCATGTATGGCTTGCCCCTTCCCACCAGGTTACTGATCAAATCTGGTTTATATCAGAAGTAACAGAATGGTGAGTATTGATCGAAGGAGAATGCAGGAAATGTCAATTTCCCTTTCTCCGAGATCTAACAATACTCACCATTCTGTTACGGACCCAGCCTCCCAGCCCCACGGAGGCAAGCCATAGTTTTCTCTTGTTTGGTGGCTATGCAAACAATATGAGCTCTATGGTAAACGGGTACTCGGCAGTTGGGAGCCGAGTACCCGGTTCCCAGGAGTCGGTAAAGCTTTCTAAGTCTATAATCCTAGAGCCGCTGTCAAGGCCTGCTGTATATCAGAAGTAACAGAATGGTGAGTATTGTTAGATCTCGGAGAAAGGGAAATTGACATTTCCTGCATTCTCCGAGATCTAACAATACTCACCATTCTGTTACGGACCCAGCCTCCCAGCTCCACGGAGGCAAGCCATAGTTTTCTCTTGTTTGGTGGCTATGCAAACAATATGAGCTCTATGGTAAACGGGTACTCGGCAGTTGGGAGCCGAGTACCCGGTTCCCAGGAGTCGGTAAAGCTTTCCAAGTCTATAATCATAGAGCCGCTGTCAGAGCCAGCTGTATATCAGAAGTAACAGAATGGTGAGTATTGTTAGATCTCGGAGAAAGGGAAATTGACATTTCCTGCATTCCACTGTAGTAAGTGTAGTCTTGACAGTAGGTGTAACGTTTGCGCGGTGTGGTCGGTCGATATGATGCTTAAGTTCCTTGCCAGAACGACTTGGCAGGGTCTGACGCGGGGTCAGGCGGTCCGAAAGTAAATCGTGGAGCGTCCGTTTCGGCCCGTGGGGGCCTTCCACGTCTGCAACCGGAGGTGGCGGAGATGGCACCGCCGGCGTGGTTTGGTCCGGCTAGGCAAGGTGTCTTGCATAGCGTTCTGCCCACGCTGGTGTCGTCCCTGATGCCAAAAGTTGTAGGGCAGTCTTTCACCATGTTTGATTCGTACCCTGTCCTTGGACAGGGTTCTGGACTGGACACCGGGGGAGCCGTTTCGTACGGCCCCCTGGCAGTCCCGTCAGGCTCCGGCCTGATGGGTTCTGTCTCTCTGCGGCCACCTCCGGGTGGTCCAGTAGCGGTGGCCGGTCCGTCAGGCATGGGAGCCGTCCGCCAGGACCGCTCCACGGTTTTCCTTGTCTAGTAACGACTCTTAGGGGTCTGAAGATGAGGAGGCCGAGGAGGAGTGTGCTGCGACCTCACCGGCCGCGGGTGGAGAGCATGGAGGTCGATTCCGTCCTGATGGAACCCGACCTCCATCTGTCTGGCCTGGCGCAAGCCAGGGCAGCGGCTCCGCCCGTGGTTGAGGCCACTCCGGTACCGGGCTTCGGTCCCGTGATGGTTGGTTTGCGGCCAACCGCCACAGTGACGGGTGTGGCCGGCCAGGCATGGTACTCACCTATCTCCCCTGGTCCGGCGGTCAGACATGGGGTGCCGTTGGCGCCCGTGTTTGGCCACGGTTCCTTAACCGCTACAGGTCCGCACAGTTTCCGTGCAGGCCTACTCCATGGACTGGTGTGTTCCATGGGGTGGCGGCGGAACCGTACGGTACCGGAGTTCCTGGCATATCAGCAATGGCTCCTAGCCGGGAGGCCGTTGCTGGTAGGGCCGTGAACATGTCAACGGGTGACGTGTTCACGGGAGTGTCCTCCTCAGAGACGGATTGGTCTGAGGCTCTGGCTTGGCTAGCCAGGGTGGACCCGTCTGTGGTTTCGACCACGGCCGAGGAGGATCTACCCCGTCCATCGGTGCATCGATTAGGATTGGGATCTTTCCCGCAGCCCTGATCCAGTCTGTTGGACTGGATCCATGGTTTATGGTGTTGCTTGATACTATGTATAGCAAACAACGCATGAACAAGGGCCAGCTTCTTGCGGCCTCCATGGAGGTGCGGGCGAGGGGTCGTATTCCACGGGGGGAATACGACAGGTATGGTGTTGTCCCGTCGGTCACCGAGAATGACCGCTGGGTACTGGGTGTTCAGAGTGCTGGAGCGGGTGGCCCCGGTCCGGCACTTGTGGACAAGTCCCAGGCACACCAGGATGAAGTCCTGTCCCTATGCGATGTGGGTGTGAGGGCAGCTATGAGTGCTGTCAACCAATTGTATCGCCTTCTTCAGTCGGTGTGGGCTGAAGCATGGGCAGGCCACCCTGTGCCACCTGTGGCGCTTTCGTGCGTCAATAACGGCTTGGTGCTGTCTATGGACGCACTGGCAAGGAGTCCAGGAGGCAAATGGTTCTTGACCATATGCATCCAGCTACGGCAGTCAGGGAGCGTCTTCTTGGGACACCCCTGACAGGGCCTAGCATCTTCGGTGGCCAGGCGTGGGCCATCCTAGAGGACTGCCAGCATTGCGCAGAATCGGTTGGCGGTAGGCCTACAGCTGGACCGAGTACGTGCGCCGCACTAGGGGCTGTAGGGAAACCGTTAGCTGTCCAACTTTCGAAGACACAGAAGAAGCAGAAAGGCAAGGCGAAAGCTAAGCCTACTGCGACTTCTGCTTCGTCTGGATTTTTCTCAGCCACCGCCGGCTAAGAAAGCCAGGAAGGTTGTGGAGGCCCCTACCCTCCCCACTGTTGCTCATAATCGCCCAAGAGGCGGGAAGGGCAGGGGGAGGGGTAAGGGTAAGTCCTCCAAGGGCGGAAAGAAGGGAGCGGATCGTACCTGAGGGTACGAGGGCTCCCTTCATATCCGCCTGGACCGCACCTGTGCGACAGGAACAGCGGTGCCGGTTATACCTGCCGAGCCAAGAAGGAAATCGTTCTCTCTCTCTCTCTCTCTCTCTCTCTCTCTCGTTAAGAAAGGGTGGGGGAGCGGACCGCGAGCCGGACAACCCCGTTAGACGTCGAGGCGTCTATGGTGGGTGGAAGGCTCATGCATTTCGTCGAGGCCTGGCGAGGTGTGACGACAGACAGTCTGGTCCCGGGATGGTTATCCCAGGGGTACATGCCGGAGTGGTGGGACGTTCCACCGCAGAATCTGTCTTTGGCACCTGTCTGGACACCCGTACCACGGGACCCAGACAAGTTAGAAGCCGTTCAAAACGAAGTGTCGGGTTTGCTTCTGAAGGGAGCAATAAACCCAGCGAACCAGAACACTCCGGGCTTCTATTCAATTATGTTCCTTGTCCCCAAGAGCACGGGGGAATGGAGACCCATACTCAATCTCAGGCCATTGAATTGGTTTATCCATACGCCTCGGTTCCAGATGGAAAAACCGAGGTCGGTAATGGCAGGATTGAGGAAGGGAATGTGGTGTGTGTCGATTGATCTGAAAGATGCATATTTCCACATTCCTATGAACCGGAGTTGGCACAGGTTTCTGAGATTTGCGTTTCAGAATCTAGTATGGGAGGTTACTGTTCTCCCGTTTGGCCTGTCGACAGCTCCGAGGGTTTTCACAAGAGTGGTCCTTGCGGTGACAACGTTTCTCAGAGAAGAGAACGTGGCGCTACACACCTACATAGACGACTGGCTGCTCAAAGCAGACTGCAGCCAGGTTGAACGTGGATACTGCTCTGACTCTGAAGTTACTTTCAGATCTAGGCTGGATAGTCAACAAGGAGAAATCCGAGTTGACACCCACTCAACATTTCGTTTATTTGGGGATGCGATTCGATCTCGAGGAGGGCAGGGTTTACCCTTCAGAGCCCAGAGTGGTGTCTCTGTTAGCCATCCTCAAGAGTTTTCGAGTGGGAAACCACATTCAGGCGAGGCGGTTTCTTCAGATGCTGGGCATGATGGTCTCCATGGAGCAAGTGATCCCGTACGCTGCTCTAATGCGAAGACCTATCCAGTTGTATCTGATGTCTCTGTGGAAACAGAGAACAGAACCCCTGTCAAAACTGGTGCCAGTTTTGGAGCCGATAATATCGCATCTTGTATGGTGGAAACAGCGTCAGAATCTCCTAGTAGGGGTTTCGCTGCACCTACCCCACCCCCGGCTGTCCATGTACACGGATGCATAGCTGGAGGGGTGGGGGGCCTGCCTGGGAGAACACCAGGTCTCGGGAGAGTCAGCTGCATATCAATCTGTTGGAAATGATGGCAGTGGAACTGGCGTTGGAAGAGTTTCTTCCGATGATCAGGGGCACGGTGATATTGATACGGTCGGACAACGACGGTAGTATCATACATAAATCGCCAAGAGGGACAAGGTCACCCACACTGTGTATCAAAGTGTGGCACTTGATTCAATGGTGCAGGAATTACTCAGTTGTTTTGAAAGCAGCTCACATTCCTGGCCGATTGAACATTCTGGCGGATGCTTTGTCTCGCAGACATAGAATTCTGCCAACAGAATGGTCCCTCAACCCTCCAGTTCTACGAAGGATCTTCGAGCATTGGGGCAAACCCAACGTGGACTTGTTTGCCACAAGGGGAAATGCTCAAGTCATGACTTATGTCTCGCCGATTCCAGATCCAAATGCCGTCGATACAGACGCTTTGGCGATAAGCTGGAGAGGGATGCACACTTACACGTACCCACCCACCATCCTTCTGCCGAAGGTATTGGTGAAGATCAGGGAGGAACCGTGTCTGGTCCTGCTAAGGTAACCAGGGTTTGTATTGCAGCTCTGGGGGCGAGCCTCTGACTATACTTTCTGTCGGATGGAGTGACAGACGGACAGACTGATGAATGTCTATTAGACTATTTACTGGATAGACCGATGTTATTTTCTCTATTCTGAAGGTTGACTATAATTATTCCAGAGAGCGACAACAACGCAGTCTTAACTTGTACCATGTTTTTCAGATTCAAATTCATTAACTTTACATAGCAACTTTATATATTCAGAATTCTACATAACTCTCTGCATTTAGAAACTTACTCACTGACATGCTCCCCTAGCTCTCAACTTCTTCCTTCTTTTAAAAAATAATTTCACACATATATAGCATACTAATTTCCAGGCAAACAAACTTTCACCATTCAAACATGTCTGTTCAGTAATTTGTAAAAACATGAATTTTCAGCAATATTTTCAATTAAATACAATCCTTAATAATATCAGGCTTAAACCTCATGTAGCTACTTAACCATTGTAATGCTGAATTTACTGAATTAAATTATTATTGCAGGCAGACTGGTCTGCCAGCAATATGGATTCCATTTTAGAATTATAAATTGTTAATATCTGGGTTCAGTAGTATAATGGTTAAATCTCTATATTTAAAATATATCCATAGTATGAGGATTTACCCTTTCATTCCAATGCTGTACTAATTGTATTTACTTTTTATAACATTCATACAAAGCAACTATTGGATATTTTTCAAATAATTTAACAGAAAATGTTTGCTGCCTCTGGCAGCAACAACCTTCAATTAAATCATTTCCCAAATGTTCAGCAGAATAAGTATGACATCATAAATTGCAATACATATATGTATGCCGTAAGGCTCAAAGGGTTAATACTCTCTTGTGCTGGTTGTATGTTTCTTCAAACACAATGGGTCAATTAATGACTTAGTAGCTGGCTCTCTGTAGTAAGCCCAGCAGATTATTTAACAATTAAACAGTTCAATTATAACTGGTAATAAGTCCATGTAAATATGCTATTGTTCCTTGTTGAGCTGCTTAGTGCCACTGACTTCAAACCAGTGTAGACTGTACACAATGGGGTTTTTTTTTTTTGGTTTTTTTTTTTGATAAAATTATTTTTACATTAAATATAAACAATATTATAATATAGTCAAATATTTCTTGGGCATGATACTGCTAATAGCACCGTATTGGCCAAGCAGGGCGTGGTTCACGGATCTGCTAGATCTGCTGGTGGTAAATCCAGTGCAGTTGCCCGAGATTCCGAACATAATATCCCAGGCCAAGGGACGCTTCCTACACGAGCGTCCCGAAATGTTCAAATTGACTGCGTGGATGTTGTCAAACAACGTTCCACGTCGGAAGGCTTTTCTCGACAGGCTGCTGATTTCATCGCGGCTGCGAGAAGGAGGTCAACCTTCAAGTCATATAACAACAAGGTTAACAGATTTGCTGACTGGTGTGAAGAAAAGGGTATTGATACCTTTCAATCCACTATTCAGCAAATAGCAGACTTTCTCTGTGAGCTGTTCTTTACAGGACTAGCTCCCGTCACAATTGCTGGATACAAGTCAGCTTTGGCATCAGTTATCCCTTGTCTAGCCAACAGGGATAGTCCAGAGGTGGCCCAGTTAAACGTGATGTTGAAGGGAATGAGCAATCTCCGCCCGTGACAACCGGTAGTCATTCCAGCCTGGAGTCTATCTTTAGTGCTTAATGTACTGGCCAAGCACCCATTCGAACCGTTGCGTTCGGCTAGTCTAAAGCATTTGACTCTAAAGGCGGTCTTTCTATTGGCAGCTTCCTCAGCTAGAAGGCGCAGTGAGATCCATGCGCTTTCGGCAGAGAGGAACCGATTTATTGTTTCTGGAGAAGGTCTGCGTCTTCTGCCAAGAGCAGAATTTATGTCAAAGAACCAATCTTTGAGATATCCCGGCAAACCGATCATTATACCGAAGTTAACCAGGTTTGATCGTGATGCCAGTGTCTGGTGCCGGTCCGTGTTTTGACTAAGTACAAGAAACGGACTGACTCGTTACGGTCGAACGATAGACATCTGTGGATCTGCCATAAAAAGCCTTATGGCGCCGCATCCATGGATACTATCTCTCGTTGGGTGGTCGAATGCATTCAGACTACTCATGAGATGGCGACTGGGCACCAGGTGCAGGGCGTAAGGGCACACGATGTTAGAGGAATAGCCGCCTCGACCGCCCTTTACAATGGTGTTCCGTTAGAGGACATCATGGCCGTTGCACAATGGCACTGTGAGTCCTCATTTACGGATTACTATATGAGGGATGTGTCAGACTTAGCCAATCCACTCGCTTTAGCTGTTTTGAAACGATAGTTAGTGACCACACTGCTTTTCCCCTTTTTTCACTTTGGTAAGAAAAGAACCTAAAGCAGGCATGGTCAAGCGAGAGGATGTCAACCAGATTGTGTCACTGATGGCCAAACCGGTGAATGGTTGTAGGCGGTACGTCTGAAGTCCTGTTATCATAAGGTAATTCAACAAGTGAGAGTTTTTTGTATTATGTATATGTATCATGTTCATTCATCTTATATATTCATGCTCATTCCCAGGCTAATACAAGCGATATGCAGGGAGTAGTTAACCCTCTTGGCATATTGGTGTTTCAGGCGAGATACATGTTGGTTAGTTCTCTCCCTTTTCTTAGGAGGAAAAAGGGGGGGGGCTGTGACGCGAATGTGATTCGGTTCCGTGAACTTGACGGTCCTTTTAGGTCTCCGTTAGTCAAGTTTGAAGTCTAAAATCTTTCTCCAAGGGGCAAAATTAGCATGTATGGCTTGCCCCTTGCCACCAGGTTACTGATCAAATCTGGTGTATATCAGAAGTAACAGAATGGTGAGTATTGATCGAAGGAGAATGCAGGAAATGTCAATTTCCCTTTCTCCGAGATCTAACAATACTCACCATTCTGTTACGGACCCAGCCTCCCAGCCCCACGGAGGCAAGCCATAGTTTTCTCTTGTTTGGTGGCTATGCAAACAATATGAGCTCTATGGTAAACGGGTACTCGGCAGTGGGGAGCCGGGTACCCGGTTCCCAGGAGTCGGTAAAGCTTTCTAAGTCTATAATCCTAGAGCCGCTGTCAAGGCCAGCTGTATATATCAGAAGTAACAGAATGGTGAGTATTGTTAGATCTCGGAGAAAGGGAAATTGACATTTCCTGCATTCTCCTTCGATCAATACTCACCATTCTGTTACTTCTGATATACAGCTGGCCTTGACAGCGGCTCTAGGATTATAGACTTCGAAAGCTTTACCGACTCCTGGGAACCGGGTACTCGGCTCCCAACTGCCGAGTACCCGTTTACCATAGAGCTCATTCTTGTTTGCATAGCAACAAGAGCAATACATGCTTTCTGCATTGAGGATTTTAGTGTTTTTTGTGAAAGAAAATCTAAGTCTTTAATCTGTAGTGATAGTTTGTGTGTTCGTGAAAGGATTAACTAAAGGATACTATGGAGAATACCGCCGAAGATAACCAGGTTGTATCATTCTTTATTATCCATAGTTAAAAGACTTAGGTCTAAATTTCGCTGTGTCGCATGTTCCAATTTCTAACCCCATAGAATCTGGGACGTGTGCTAACAACGATATATGCCAGACGATCGCCTTCTTTAACCCCCAACAGGCGATCTGCAGATATGAAAATAGGTGTTATGCTACGGTATTTCTAACACGAATATCGGCTGACGTCGTTCTCCGTAGGATCCGAGCGGGTGACGTCACACCCGGTCGCTCGGATGTTTATGTGAAGAAGAAATTTTTCATTAATTCGCGCATCTCGTTCTGGGTGCTGCGTACTAAAAATGGTACCGGAAACTTTAGAATGATCAAGTTTACATGCGATCACGATCGGTTTGCAATGATCGGTGGTTTCAAAATTCTTGAGTAGATGCGTGGTCTGCGGTTTTACCGTGTGATACAACAGTTTGTTATACATTTTGTTGTTTTCTTCACATATCGTGCTGCTTTCGTTAGGAGTATAATTTATATTGATTAGTAAATATACCCCGAATGCTATGCGATATGATTCCTGGAGCCATTACACATCCTGGAGGATCTATTATGGGTGTGTTTAATGCCTGCCTCGTTCTCGTCGTCATAATCAATGCGATCGTTGTTGTAACGTGGCGGGGTGGGGTGCGGGAGGGTTACAGTTAATTTATGAGTCAAATTATTTGAAAATTAATTGTCTGCCTTCCATCCGGGTCTCGTTCCGCTTGTTTATTGTAGGTTTGTGCTTATTTTATACGCCAAGCCAGCCCCGCCATCATGTGACGAATGCCATAAGTTTGTCCGTGTCGTGTTCAAGGACCATGCTTGTTTTAGGTGTTCCCTGTGTAATATAGATCATAGGTGTAATGTTTGTGCAGTGTGGTCCGTTGAGATGATGGTTAAGTTCCTTGCCCAGAAGGACTTGGCTGGGTCTGACGCGGGGTCAGGCGGTCCGAGAGTAAATCGTGGAGCGCCCGGTTCGGCCGGTGGGGGTGCTCCACGTCCCCAGCTGGAGGTGGCGGAGATGGCACGGCCGGCGTGGTTTGGTCCGGCTATGCAGGGTTTTCTGCATAGCGTTCTGCCCACGCTGGTGTCGTCCCTGCTACCAAAGGTTGGGGGGCAGTTTCTCCCCATGCCTGGTACGGATCCTGTCCTCGGACAGGATTCTGGACTGGTTACCGAGGGGGCCGTCTCGGCCAGATGGGTTCTGTTTCTCTGCGGCCACCTCCGCGGTGGTCCAGTAGCGGTGGCCGGTCCGTCAGGTGTGGGAGCCGTCCGCCAGGACGGTTCCACGGTTGACTCGTCTAGTGACGACTCTTCGGAGTCTGAAGACGAGGAGGCCGAGGGGGAGAGGTTGCTGCGGCCCTTGAAGCCGCAGGTGGAGAATATGGAGGTTGATTCCGTCCTGGACGGAACCGGCCTCCATTTGTCTGGTTTGGCGCAAGCCAGGTCAGCGGCTCCGCCTGTGGCTGAGGCCAATCTGGTACCGTGCACCGGTTCCGTGCGGCTTGGTTTGGCACCAGCCGTCACGGGAACGGGTGTGCCGGGCCGGTGTGGTACTCACCTTTCTCCTTCGATCAATACTCACCATTCTGTTACTTCTGATATACAGCTGGCCCTGACAGCGGCTCTAGGATTATAGACTTAGAAAGCTTTACCGACTCCTGGGAACCGGGTACCCGGCTCCCCACTGCCGAGTACCCGTTTACCATAGAGCTCATTCTTGTTTGCATAGCGACAAGAGCAATACATGCTTTTTGCATTAAGGATTTTAGTGTTTTAAAATAATCTAAGTCTTTAATCAGTGATAGTTTGTGTGTTCTGAAAGGATTAACTAAGGACTATGGAGAATACCGCCCAAGACAACCAGGTTGTATTGTTCTTTATTATCCATAGTTAAAAGACTTAGGTCTCTAAATTTCGTTGTGTCGCATGTTCCAATTTCTGTCCCCATAGAATCTGGGACGTGTGCTAACAACGATATATGCCAGACGATCGCCTTCTTTAAACCCCAACAGGCGATCGGCAGATATGAAAATAGGTGTTTGCTACGGTATTTCTAACACGAATATCGGCTGACGTCGTTCTCCGTAGAATCCGAGCGGGTGACGTTACACCCGGTCGCTCGGATGTTTATGTGAAGAAAATTTTTTCATTAATTCTCGCATCTTATTCTGGGTGCTGCGTACTAAAAATGGTACCGGAAACTTTAGAATGATCAAGTTTACGTGCGATCACGATCGGTTTGCAATGATCGGTGGTTTCAAAATTCTTGAGTAGATGTGTGGTCTGCGGTTTTACCGTGTGAGACAGCAGTTTTGTTATACATTTTGTTGTTTTCTTCACATATCGTGCTGCGTTCGTTAGGAGTATAATTTATATTGATTAGTAAATATACCCTGAATGCTATGCGATATGATTCCTGGAGCCGTTACACATCCTGGAGGATCTATTATGGGTGTGTTGTGCCCGCCGCGTACTTGTCGTCATAATCAATGCGATCGTTGTTGTAACGGGGCGGGGTGGGGTGCGGGGAGGTTACGGTTAATTTATGAGTCAAATTATTTGAAAATTAATTGTCTGCCTTCCATCCGGGTCTCGTTCCGCTTGTTTATTGTAGGTTTGTGCTTATTTTATAGGCCAAGCCAGCCCCGCCATCATGTGACGAATGCCATAAGTTTGTCCGTGTAATGTTCAAGGACCATGTCTGTTTTATGTGTGCCCTGTGTAATATAGATCATAGGTGTAATGTTTGTGCAGTGTGGTCCGTCGAAACGATGGTTAAGTTCCTTGCCCAGAAGGACTTGGCTGGGTCTGACGCGGGGTCAGGCGGTCCGAGAGTAAATCGTGGAGCGCCCGGTTCGGCCGGTGCGGGTGCTCCACGTCCCCAGCTGGAGGTGGCGGAGATGGCACCGCCGGCGTGGTTTGGTCCGGCTCTGCAGGGTTTTTCTGCATAGCGTTCTGACCACGCTGGTGTCGTCCCTGCTACCAAAGGTTGGGGGGCAGTTTCTCCCCATGCCTGGTACGGATCCTGTCCTCGGACAGGATTCTGGACTGGTTACCGAGGGGGCCATCTCGTACGGCCCCCTGGCAGTCCCGTCTGGCTTCGGCCAGACGGGTTTCTGTTTCTCTGCGGCCACCTCCGGGTGGTCCAGTAGCGGTGGCCGGTCCGTCAGGTGTGGGAGCCGTCCGCCAGGACGGTTCCACGGTTGACTCGTCTAGTGACGACTCTTCGGAGTCTGAAGACGAGGAGGCCGAGGAGGAGAGGTTGCTGCGGCCCGTGAAGCCGCAGGTGGAGAATATGGAGGTTGATTCCGTCCTAGACGGAACCGGCCTCCATTTGTCTGGTTTGGCGCAAGCCAGGTCAGCGGCTCCGCCTATGGCTGAGGCAAATCCGTTACCGTGCACCGGTTCCGTGCGGCTTGGTTTGGCACCAGCCGTCACGGGAACGGGTGTGCCGGGCCGGGCGTGGTACTCACCTATCTCGCCTGGTCCGGCAGTCGGACGTGTGGTGCCGTGGGCGCCCGTGTCCGGCTATGGTTCCGCGACTGCTACGGGTCCGTACGGTTTTCCGTGTGGACCTACCCCATGGACCGGAGTGTTTCATGGGGTGGCGGCGGAACCGTGTGGTACCGGAGTGCCTGGCGTGTCAGCCGTGGCTCCTTGCTGGGAGGCTGTGGCTGGCAGACCCGTGAGCACGTCAACGGGTGACGTGTTTGCGGGGGTGTCTTCATCGGAGGTAGATTGGTCAGATGCTCTGGCATGGCTAGCCAGGGTTGACCCGTCTGTGGTTTCGGCCACGGCCTATGAAGATGCGCCCCGTCCGTCGGTTGCGTCGATCAGGACGGGGATTTTGCCCGCGGCCCGGATCCAGTCAGTGGGACTGGATCCACGGTTCATAGAATGGTTGGATGCTATTTATAGCAAACAACTGATGACCAAGGGTCAGCTCCCTGCGGCCTCCAGGGAGGTGCGGGCAAGATGTCATATTCCGCGGGGGGAATACGACAGGTATGGTGTAGTCCCGTCGGTCACGGAGGATGACCGATGGGTACTGGGCGTCCAGAGTGCCGTGCCGGGTCACCCCGGTCCGGCACTTGTGGACAAGTCTCAGGTACACCAGGAAGAAGTCCTGTCCCTATGCGATGAGGGTGTGAGGGCAGCGATGAGCGCTGTCAACCACTCTTATCGTCTCCTTCAGTCGGTGTGGGCTGAAGCGGGGCAGGCCACCCTGTGCCACCTGTGGCGCTTTCATGTGTCAATGACGGCCTGGTGCTGTCGATGGACGCATTGGCAAGGGTGCAAGCGCGTGTGACGAAATCCAGGAGGCAAATGGTCATTGACCATATGCGTCCGGCTACGGCAGTCAGGGAGCGTCTCCTTGGGACACCCCTGACAGGGCCTAGCATCTTCGGTGGCCAAGCGTGGGCCATCTTAGAGGATACCGCCAATATCGCGCAGAATCGGTTAGCGGTAAACCTACAGCTAGAGCTAGTGCGACAAGCGCATGCACTAGGGCCTGTGGGGAAACCGCTAACGGGACAACCTAAAGGAGCAGAAGAAGCATAAGGGCAAGGCGAAAGCTAGGCCTGTTGCGACTTCTGCTTCAGCTGGGGTTTCAGAGCCGCCGCCGGCGAAGAAGCCCAGGAAGGTTGTAGAGGCGCCTACCCTCCCCAATGTTGCTCCTGACCGCCCTAGAGGTGGGAAGGGCAAGGGGAAGGGTAAGGGTAAGGCCTCAAAGGGCGGACAGAAGGGGCCGAAGCGTACCTGAGGGTACGAAAGCTCCCTTCATATCCGCCTGGACCGCGCCTGTGTGACAGGAACAGCGGTGCCAGTTATACCCGTCGTGCCTAGAACGAAATGGTTCTCTCTCTCTCTCGTTAAGAAAGAGTGGGGGGGGGGGGGGGGCGGACTGCGAGCCGGACAACCCCGTTAGACGTCGAGGCGTCTATGGTGGGTGGAAGGCTCATGCGTTTCGTCGAGGCCTGGCAAGGTGTGACGTCAGACAGTCTGGTCCTGGGATGGTTATCCCAGGGTTACATGCCGGAGTGGTGGGGCTTTCCACCACAAAATCTGTCTTTGGCACCTGTCTGGACACCCGTACCAAGGGAGCCAGACAAGTTAGAAGCCGTTCAAAAGGAAGTGTCGGGTTTGCTTCTGAAGGGAGCAATAAAACCAGCAAATCGAAACACTCCAGGCTTCTATTCAAACATGTTCCTTGTCCCCAAGAGCACAGGGGGATGGAGACCCATACTCAATCTCAGGCCATTAAATTGGTTTAGCCATACGCCTCGGTTCCAGATGGAAATGCCGAGGTCGGTAATGCGGGATTGAGGAAAGGAATGTGGTGTGTATCGATCGATCTGAAAAATGCATATTTCCACATTCCTATGAATCGGAGTTGGCACAGGTTTCTGAGATTTGCGTTTCAGAATCAAGTATGGGAGTTTACAGTCTCCCGTTTGGCCTGTCGACAGCTCCGAGGGTTTTCACAAGAGTGGTCCTTGCGGTGACAGCGTTTCTCAGAAAAGAGAACGTGGCGCTACACACCTACATAGACGACTGGCTGCTTAAGGCAGACTCGGCAGCCAGGTTGAACGTGGATACTGCTCTGACTCTGAAGTTACTTTCAGATCTACGCTGCATAGTCAACGAGGAGAAATCCGAGTTGACGCCCACTCAACGTTTCGTTTATTTGGGGATGCGATTCGACCTCGAGGAGGGCAGGGTTTACCCATCAGAGCCCAGAGTGGTGTCTCTGTTAGCCATCCTCAAGAGTTTTCGAGTGGGAAACCACATTCAAGGCGAGGCGGTTCCTTCAGATGCTGGGCATGATGGTCTCCATGGAGCAGGTTATCCCGTACGATGCTCTAATGCGAAGGCCTATCCAGTTGTATCTGATGTCTCTGTGGAAACAGAGAACAGAACCCCTGTCAAAACTGGTGCCAGTTTTGGAGCCGATAATATCGCATCTTGTATGGTGGAAACAGCGTCAGAATCTCCTAGTAGGGGTTTCGCTGCACCTACCCCACCCCCAGCTGTCCGTCTACACGGATGCATCGCTGGAGGGGTGGGGTGCCTGCCTGGGAGAACACCAGGTCTCGGGCACATGGACTCTCCCGGAGAGTCAGCTGCATATCAATCTGTTGGAAATGATGGCAGTGGAACTGGCGTTGGAAGAGTTCCTTCCGATGATCAAGGGCAAGGTGATATTGATACGGTCGGACAATTCGACAGTAGTATCATATATAAATCGCCATGGCGGGACCAGGTCGCCCACTCTGTGCATCAGGGTGTGGCACTTGATTCAATGGTGCAGGAATTACTCGGTTGTTTTGAAAGCAGCTCATATTCCTGGCCGATTGAACATTCTGGCGGATGCTTTGTCTCGCAGACAGAGAATCTTGCCAACAGAATGGTCCCTCAACCCTCCGGTTCTGCGACGGATCTTCGAGCATTGGGGCAAACCCAACGTGGACTTGTTCGCCTCAAAGGAAAATGCTCAAATCATGACATATGTCTCGCCGATTCCAGATCCAAATGCCGTCGATACAGATGCTCTGGCGATAAGCTGGAGAGGGATGCACGCTTACGCGTACCCACCCACCATTCTTCTACCGAAGGTATTGGTGAAGGTCAGGGAGGAGCCGTGTCTGGTCCTGCTAATAGCGCCGTATTGGCCGAGCAGGGCGTGGTTCACGGATCTTCTAGATCTGCTGGTGGAAAATCCTGTGCAGTGCCCGAGATTCCGAACATAATCTCCCAGGCCAAGGGACGCTTCCTACACGAGCGTCCCGAAATGTTCAAATTGACTGCGTGGATGTTGTCAAACAACGTTCCACGTCGGAAGGCTTTTCTCGACAGGCTGCTGATTTCATCGCAGCTGCGAGAAGGAGGTCAACCTTCAAGTCATATAACAACAAGGTTAACAGATTTGCAGACTGGTGTGAAGAAAAGGGTATTGATACCTTTCAATCCACTATTCCTCAAATAGCAGACTTTCTCTGTGAGCTGTTCTTTTCAGGACTAGCTCCC
This sequence comes from Chaetoderma sp. LZ-2023a, assembly GCA_034401795.1. Classification (NCBI taxonomy): domain Eukaryota; kingdom Metazoa; phylum Mollusca; class Caudofoveata; order Chaetodermatida; family Chaetodermatidae; genus Chaetoderma; species Chaetoderma sp. LZ-2023a. The sequence goes on along the minus strand of CM067370.1, from coordinate 161,100,611 downwards.
GTCACAGTTGCTGGATACAAGTCAGCTTTGGCATCAGTTATCCCTTGTCTAGCCAACAGGGATAGTCCAGAGGTGGCCCAGTTAAATGTGATGTTGAAGGGAATGAGCAATCTCCGCCCGAGACAACCGGTAGTCATTCCAGCCTGGAGTCTATCTTTAGTGCTTAATGTACTGGCCAAGCACCCTTTCGAACCGTTGCGTTCGGCTAGTCTAAAGCATTTGACTCTAAAGGCGGTCTTTCTATTGGCAGCTTCCTCAGCTAGAAGGCGCAGTGAGATCCATGCGCTTTCGGCAGAGAGGAACTGATTTATTGTTTCTGGAGAAGGTCTGCGTCTTCTGCCAAGAGCAGAGTTTATGTCAAAGAACCAATCTTTGAGATATCCCGGCAAACCGATCATTATACCGAAGTTAACTAGGTTTGATCGTGATGCCAGTGTCTGGTGCCCGGTCCGTGCTTTGACTAAGTACAAGAAACGGACTGACTCGTTACGGTCGAATGATAGACATCTGTGGATCTGCCATAAAAAGCCTTATGGCGCCGCATCCATGGATACTATCTCTCGTTGGGTGGTCGAATGCATTCAGACTACTCACGAGATGGCGACTGGGCACCAGGTGCAGGGCGTAAGGGCACACGATGTTAGAGGAATAGCCGCCTCGACCGCCCTTTACAATGGTGTTCCGTTAGAGGACATCATGGCCGTTGCACAATGGCACTGTGAGTCCTCATTTACGGATTACTATATGAGGGATGTGTCACACTCAGCCAATCCACTCGCTTTAGCTGTTTTGAAACGATAGTTAGTGACCACACTGCTTTTCCCCTTTTTTCACTTTGGTAAGAAAAGAACCTAAAGCAGGCATGGTCAAGCGAGAGGATGTCAACCAGATTGTGTCACTGATGGCCGAACCGGTGAATGGTTGGAGGCGGTACGTCTGAAGTCCTGTTATCATAAGGTAATTCAATAAGTGAGTTTTTTGTATTATGTATATGTATCATGTTCATTCATCTTATATATTCATGCTCATTCCCAGGCTAATACAGGCAATATGCAGGGAGTAGTTAACCCTCTTGGCATATTGGTGTTTTCAGGCGAGATACATGTTCGTTAGTTCTCTCCCTTTTCTTAGGAGGAAAAAGGGGGGTGGGGGTGGGCTGTGACGCGAATGTGATTCAGTTCCGTGAACTTGACGGTCCTTTTAGGTCTCCGTTAGTCAAGTTTGAAGTCTAAAATCTTTCTCCAAGGGGCAAAATTAGCATGTATGGCTTGCCCCTTCCCACCAGGTTACTGATCAAATCTGGTGTATATCAGAAGTAACAGAATGGTGAGTATTGATCGAAGGAGAATGCAGGAAATGTCAATTTCCCTTTCTCCGAGATCTAACAATACTCACCATTCTGTTACGGACCCAGCCTCCCAGCCCCACGGAGGCAAGCCATAGTTTTCTCTTGTTTGGTGGCTATGCAAACAATATGAGCTCTATGGTAAACGGGTACTCGGCAGTTGGGAGCCGAGTACTCGGTTCCCAGGAGTCGGTAAAGCTTTCTAAGTCTATAATCCTAGAGCCGCTGTCAAGGCCAGCTGTATATCAGAAGGAACAGAATGGTGAGTATTGTTAGATCTCGGAGAAAGGGAAATTGACATTTCCTGCATTCTCCTTCGATCAATACTCACCATTCTGTTACTTCTGATATACAGCTGGCCTTGACAGCGGCTCTAGGATTATAGACTTCGAAAGCTTTACCGACTCCTGGGAACCGGGTACTCGGCTCCCAACTGCCGAGTACCCGTTTACCATAGAGCTCATTCTTGTTTGCATAGCAACAAGAGCAATACATGCTTTCTGCATTGAGGATTTTAGTGTTTTTTGTGAAAGAAAATCTAAGTCTTTAATCTGTAGTGATAGTTTGTGTGTTCGTGAAAGGATTAACTAAAGGATACTATGGAGAATACCGCCGAAGATAACCAGGTTGTATCATTCTTTATTATCCATAGTTAAAAGACTTAGGTCTAAATTTCGCTGTGTCGCATGTTCCAATTTCTAACCCCATAGAATCTGGGACGTGTGCTAACAACGATATATGCCAGACGATCGCCTTCTTTAACCCCCAACAGGCGATCTGCAGATATGAAAATAGGTGTTATGCTACGGTATTTCTAACACGAATATCGGCTGACGTCGTTCTCCGTAGGATCCGAGCGGGTGACGTCACACCCGGTCGCTCGGATGTTTATGTGAAGAAGAAATTTTTCATTAATTCGCGCATCTCGTTCTGGGTGCTGCGTACTAAAAATGGTACCGGAAACTTTAGAATGATCAAGTTTACATGCGATCACGATCGGTTTGCAATGATCGGTGGTTTCAAAATTCTTGAGTAGATGCGTGGTCTGCGGTTTTACCGTGTGATACAACAGTTTGTTATACATTTTGTTGTTTTCTTCACATATCGTGCTGCTTTCGTTAGGAGTATAATTTATATTGATTAGTAAATATACCCCGAATGCTATGCGATATGATTCCTGGAGCCATTACACATCCTGGAGGATCTATTATGGGTGTGTTTAATGCCTGCCTCGTTCTTGTCGTCATAATCAATGCGATCGTTGTTGTAACGTGGCGGGGTGGGGTGCGGGAGGGTTACAGTTAATTTATGAGTCAAATTATTTGAAAATTAATTGTCTGCCTTCCATCCGGGTCTCGTTCCGCTTGTTTATTGTAGGTTTGTGCTTATTTTATACGCCAAGCCAGCCCCGCCATCATGTGACGAATGCCATAAGTTTGTCCGTGTCGTGTTCAAGGACCATGCTTGTTTTAGGTGTTCCCTGTGTAATATAGATCATAGGTGTAATGTTTGTGCAGTGTGGTCCGTTGAGATGATGGTTAAGTTCCTTGCCCAGAAGGACTTGGCTGGGTCTGACGCGGGGTCAGGCGGTCCGAGAGTAAATCGTGGAGCGCCCGGTTCGGCCGGTGGGGGTGCTCCACGTCCCCAGCTGGAGGTGGCGGAGATGGCACGGCCGGCGTGGTTTGGTCCGGCTATGCAGGGTTTTCTGCATAGCGTTCTGCCCACGCTGGTGTCGTCCCTGCTACCAAAGGTTGGGGGGCAGTTTCTCCCCATGCCTGGTACGGATCCTGTCCTCGGACAGGATTCTGGACTGGTTACCGAGGGGGCCGTCTCGGCCAGATGGGTTCTGTTTCTCTGCGGCCACCTCCGCGGTGGTCCAGTAGCGGTGGCCGGTCCGTCAGGTGTGGGAGCCGTCCGCCAGGACGGTTCCACGGTTGACTCGTCTAGTGACGACTCTTCGGAGTCTGAAGACGAGGAGGCCGAGGGGGAGAGGTTGCTGCGGCCCTTGAAGCCGCAGGTGGAGAATATGGAGGTTGATTCCGTCCTGGACGGAACCGGCCTCCATTTGTCTGGTTTGGCGCAAGCCAGGTCAGCGGCTCCGCCTGTGGCTGAGGCCAATCTGGTACCGTGCACCGGTTCCGTGCGGCTTGGTTTGGCACCAGCCGTCACGGGAACTGGTGTGCCGGGCCGGTGTGGTACTCACCTTTCTCCTTCGATCAATACTCACCATTCTGTTACTTCTGATATACAGCTGGCCCTGACAGCGGCTCTAGGATTATAGACTTAGAAAGCTTTACCGACTCCTGGGAACCGGGTACCCGGCTCCCCACTGCCGAGTACCCGTTTACCATAGAGCTCATTCTTGTTTGCATAGCGACAAGAGCAATACATGCTTTTTGCATTAAGGATTTTAGTGTTTTAAAATAATCTAAGTCTTTAATCAGTGATAGTTTGTGTGTTCTGAAAGGATTAACTAAGGACTATGGAGAATACCGCCCAAGACAACCAGGTTGTATTGTTCTTTATTATCCATAGTTAAAAGACTTAGGTCTCTAAATTTCGTTGTGTCGCATGTTCCAATTTCTGTCCCCATAGAATCTGGGACGTGTGCTAACAACGATATATGCCAGACGATCGCCTTCTTTAAACCCCAACAGGCGATCGGCAGATATGAAAATAGGTGTTTGCTACGGTATTTCTAACACGAATATCGGCTGACGTCGTTCTCCGTAGAATCCGAGCGGGTGACGTCACACCCGGTCGCTCGGATGTTTATGTGAAGAAAATTTTTTCATTAATTCTCGCATCTTATTCTGGGTGCTGCGTACTAAAAATGGTACCGGAAACTTTAGGAATGATCAAGTTTACGTGCGATCACGATCGGTTTGCAATGATCGGTGGTTTCAAAATTCTTGAGTAGATGTGTGGTCTGCGGTTTTACCGTGTGAGACAGCAGTTTTGTTATACATTTTGTTGTTTTCTTCACATATCGTGCTGCGTTCGTTAGGAGTATAATTTATATTGATTAGTAAATATACCCTGAATGCTATGCGATATGATTCCTGGAGCCGTTACACATCCTGGAGGATCTATTATGGGTGTGTTGTGCCCGCCGCGTACTTGTCGTCATAATCAATGCGATCGTTGTTGTAACGGGGCGGGGTGGGGTGCGGGGAGGTTACGGTTAATTTATGAGTCAAATTATTTGAAAATTAATTGTCTGCCTTCCATCCGGGTCTCGTTCCGCTTGTTTATTGTAGGTTTGTGCTTATTTTATAGGCCAAGCCAGCCCCGCCATCATGTGACGAATGCCATAAGTTTGTCCGTGTAATGTTCAAGGACCATGTCTGTTTTATGTGTGCCCTGTGTAATATAGATCATAGGTGTAATGTTTGTGCAGTGTGGTCCGTCGAAACGATGGTTAAGTTCCTTGCCCAGAAGGACTTGGCTGGGTCTGACGCGGGGTCAGGCGGTCCGAGAGTAAATCGTGGAGCGCCCGGTTCGGCCGGTGCGGGTGCTCCACGTCCCCAGCTGGAGGTGGCGGAGATGGCACCGCCGGCGTGGTTTGGTCCGGCTCTGCAGGGTTTTTCTGCATAGCGTTCTGACCACGCTGGTGTCGTCCCTGCTACCAAAGGTTGGGGGGCAGTTTCTCCCCATGCCTGGTACGGATCCTGTCCTCGGACAGGATTCTGGACTGGTTACCGAGGGGGCCATCTCGTACGGCCCCCTGGCAGTCCCGTCTGGCTTCGGCCAGACGGGTTTCTGTTTCTCTGTGGCCACCTCCGGGTGGTCCAGTAGCGGTGGCCGGTCCGTCAGGTGTGGGAGCCGTCTGCCAGGACGGTTCCACGGTTGACTCGTCTAGTGACGACTCTTCGGAGTCTGAAGACGAGGAGGCCGAGGAGGAGAGGTTGCTGCGGCCCGTGAAGCCGCAGGTGGAGAATATGGAGGTTGATTCCGTCCTAGACGGAACCGGCCTCCATTTGTCTGGTTTGGCGCAAGCCAGGTCAGCGGCTCCGCCTATGGCTGAGGCAAATCCGTTACCGTGCACCGGTTCCGTGCGGCTTGGTTTGGCACCAGCCGTCACGGGAACGGGTGTGCCGGGCCGGGCGTGGTACTCACCTATCTCGCCTGGTCCGGCAGTCGGACGTGTGGTGCCGTGGGCGCCCGTGTCCGGCTATGGTTCCGCGACTGCTACGGGTCCGTACGGTTTTCCGTGTGGACCTACCCCATGGACCGGAGTGTTTCATGGGGTGGCGGCGGAACCGTGTGGTACCGGAGTGCCTGGCGTGTCAGCCGTGGCTCCTTGCTGGGAGGCTGTGGCTGGCAGACCCGTGAGCACGTCAACGGGTGACGTGTTTGCGGGGGTGTCTTCATCGGAGGTAGATTGGTCAGATGCTCTGGCATGGCTAGCCAGGGTTGACCCGTCTGTGGTTTCGGCCACGGCCTATGAAGATGCGCCCCGTCCGTCGGTTGCGTCGATCAGGACGGGGATTTTGCCCGCGGCCCGGATCCAGTCAGTGGGACTGGATCCACGGTTCATAGAATGGTTGGATGCTATTTATAGCAAACAACTGATGACCAAGGGTCAGCTCCCTGCGGCCTCCAGGGAGGTGCGGGCAAGATGTCATATTCCGCGGGGGGAATACGACAGGTATGGTGTAGTCCCGTCGGTCACGGAGGATGACCGATGGGTACTGGGCGTCCAGAGTGCCGTGCCGGGTCACCCCGGTCCGGCACTTGTGGACAAGTCTCAGGTACACCAGGAAGAAGTCCTGTCCCTATGCGATGAGGGTGTGAGGGCAGCGATGAGCGCTGTCAACCACTCTTATCGTCTCCTTCAGTCGGTGTGGGCTGAAGCGGGGCAGGCCACCCTGTGCCACCTGTGGCGCTTTCATGTGTCAATGACGGCCTGGTGCTGTCGATGGACGCATTGGCAAGGGTGCAAGCGCGTGTGACGAAATCCAGGAGGCAAATGGTCATTGACCATATGCGTCCGGCTACGGCAGTCAGGGAGCGTCTCCTTGGGACACCCCTGACAGGGCCTAGCATCTTCGGTGGCCAAGCGTGGGCCATCTTAGAGGATACCGCCAATATCGCGCAGAATCGGTTAGCGGTAAACCTACAGCTAGAGCTAGTGCGACAAGCGCATGCACTAGGGCCTGTGGGGAAACCGCTAACGGGACAACCTAAAGGAGCAGAAGAAGCATAAGGGCAAGGCGAAAGCTAGGCCTGTTGCGACTTCTGCTTCAGCTGGGGTTTCAGAGCCGCCGCCGGCGAAGAAGCCCAGGAAGGTTGTAGAGGCGCCTACCCTCCCCAATGTTGCTCCTGACCGCCCTAGAGGTGGGAAGGGCAAGGGGAAGGGTAAGGGTAAGGCCTCAAAGGGCGGACAGAAGGGGCCGAAGCGTACCTGAGGGTACGAAAGCTCCCTTCATATCCGCCTGGACCGCGCCTGTGTGACAGGAACAGCGGTGCCAGTTATACCCGTCGTGCCTAGAACGAAATGGTTCTCTCTCTCTCTCGTTAAGAAAGAGTGGGGGGGGCGGACTGCGAGCCGGACAACCCCGTTAGACGTCGAGGCGTCTATGGTGGGTGGAAGGCTCATGCGTTTCGTCGAGGCCTGGCAAGGTGTGACGTCAGACAGTCTGGTCCTGGGATGGTTATCCCAGGGTTACATGCCGGAGTGGTGGGGCTTTCCACCACAAAATCTGTCTTTGGCACCTGTCTGGACACCCGTACCAAGGGAGCCAGACAAGTTAGAAGCCGTTCAAAAGGAAGTGTCGGGTTTGCTTCTGAAGGGAGCAATAAAACCAGCAAATCGAAACACTCCAGGCTTCTATTCAAACATGTTCCTTGTCCCCAAGAGCACAGGGGGATGGAGACCCATACTCAATCTCAGGCCATTAAATTGGTTTAGCCATACGCCTCGGTTCCAGATGGAAATGCCGAGGTCGGTAATGCGGGATTGAGGAAAGGAATGTGGTGTGTATCGATCGATCTGAAAAATGCATATTTCCACATTCCTATGAATCGGAGTTGGCACAGGTTTCTGAGATTTGCGTTTCAGAATCAAGTATGGGAGTTTACAGTCTCCCGTTTGGCCTGTCGACAGCTCCGAGGGTTTTCACAAGAGTGGTCCTTGCGGTGACAGCGTTTCTCAGAAAAGAGAACGTGGCGCTACACACCTACATAGACGACTGGCTGCTTAAGGCAGACTCGGCAGCCAGGTTGAACGTGGATACTGCTCTGACTCTGAAGTTACTTTCAGATCTACGCTGCATAGTCAACGAGGAGAAATCCGAGTTGACGCCCACTCAACGTTTCGTTTATTTGGGGATGCGATTCGACCTCGAGGAGGGCAGGGTTTACCCATCAGAGCCCAGAGTGGTGTCTCTGTTAGCCATCCTCAAGAGTTTTCGAGTGGGAAACCACATTCAAGGCGAGGCGGTTCCTTCAGATGCTGGGCATGATGGTCTCCATGGAGCAGGTTATCCCGTACGATGCTCTAATGCGAAGGCCTATCCAGTTGTATCTGATGTCTCTGTGGAAACAGAGAACAGAACCCCTGTCAAAACTGGTGCCAGTTTTGGAGCCGATAATATCGCATCTTGTATGGTGGAAACAGCGTCAGAATCTCCTAGTAGGGGTTTCGCTGCACCTACCCCACCCCCAGCTGTCCGTCTACACGGATGCATCGCTGGAGGGGTGGGGTGCCTGCCTGGGAGAACACCAGGTCTCGGGCACATGGACTCTCCCGGAGAGTCAGCTGCATATCAATCTGTTGGAAATGATGGCAGTGGAACTGGCGTTGGAAGAGTTCCTTCCGATGATCAAGGGCAAGGTGATATTGATACGGTCGGACAATTCGACAGTAGTATCATATATAAATCGCCATGGCGGGACCAGGTCGCCCACTCTGTGCATCAGGGTGTGGCACTTGATTCAATGGTGCAGGAATTACTCGGTTGTTTTGAAAGCAGCTCATATTCCTGGCCGATTGAACATTCTGGCGGATGCTTTGTCTCGCAGACAGAGAATCTTGCCAACAGAATGGTCCCTCAACCCTCCGGTTCTGCGACGGATCTTCGAGCATTGGGGCAAACCCAACGTGGACTTGTTCGCCTCAAAGGAAAATGCTCAAATCATGACATATGTCTCGCCGATTCCAGATCCAAATGCCGTCGATACAGATGCTCTGGCGATAAGCTGGAGAGGGATGCACGCTTACGCGTACCCACCCACCATTCTTCTACCGAAGGTATTGGTGAAGGTCAGGGAGGAGCCGTGTCTGGTCCTGCTAATAGCGCCGTATTGGCCGAGCAGGGCGTGGTTCACGGATCTTCTAGATCTGCTGGTGGAAAATCCTGTGCAGTGCCCGAGATTCCGAACATAATCTCCCAGGCCAAGGGACGCTTCCTACACGAGCGTCCCGAAATGTTCAAATTGACTGCGTGGATGTTGTCAAACAACGTTCCACGTCGGAAGGCTTTTCTCGACAGGCTGCTGATTTCATCGCAGCTGCGAGAAGGAGGTCAACCTTCAAGTCATATAACAACAAGGTTAACAGATTTGCAGACTGGTGTGAAGAAAAGGGTATTGATACCTTTCAATCCACTATTCCTCAAATAGCAGACTTTCTCTGTGAGCTGTTCTTTTCAGGACTAGCTCCCGTCACAGTTGCTGGATACAAGTCAGCTTTGGCATCAGTTATCCCTTGTCTAGCCAACAGGGATAGTCCAGAGGTGGCCCAGTTAAATGTGATGTTGAAGGGAATGAGCAATCTCCGCCCGAGACAACCGGTAGTCATTCCAGCCTGGAGTCTATCTTTAGTGCTTAATGTACTGGCCAAGCACCCTTTCGAACCGTTGCGTTCGGCTAGTCTAAAGCATTTGACTCTAAAGGCGGTCTTTCTATTGGCAGCTTCCTCAGCTAGAAGGCGCAGTGAGATCCATGCGCTTTCGGCAGAGAGGAACCGATTTATTGTTTCTGGAGAAGGTCTGCGTCTTCTGCCAAGAGCAGAGTTTATGTCAAAGAACCAATCTTTGAGATATCCCGGCAAACCGATCATTATACCGAAGTTAACTAGGTTTGATCGTGATGCCAGTGTCTGGTGCCCGGTCCGTGCTTTGACTAAGTACAAGAAACGGACTGACTCGTTACGGTCGAATGATAGACATCTGTGGATCTGCCATAAAAAGCCTTATGGCGCCGCATCCATGGATACTATCTCTCGTTGGGTGGTCGAATGCATTCAGACTACTCACGAGATGGCGACTGGGCACCAGGTGCAGGGCGTAAGGGCACACGATGTTAGAGGAATAGCCGCCTCGACCGCCCTTTACAATGGTGTTCCGTTAGAGGACATCATGGCCGTTGCACAATGGCACTGAGTCCTCATTTACGGATTACTATATGAGGGATGTGTCACACTCAGCCAATCCACTCGCTTTAGCTGTTTTGAAACGATAGTTAGTGACCACACTGCTTTTCCCCTTTTTTCACTTTGGTAAGAAAAGAACCTAAAGCAGGCATGGTCAAGCGAGAGGATGTCAACCAGATTGTGTCACTGATGGCCGAACCGGTGAATGGTTGGAGGCGGTACGTCTGAAGTCCTGTTATCATAAGGTAATTCAATAAGTGAGTTTTTTGTATTATGTATATGTATCATGTTCATTCATCTTATATATTCATGCTCATTCCCAGGCTAATACAGGCAATATGCAGGGAGTAGTTAACCCTCTTGGCATATTGGTGTTTTCAGGCGAGATACATGTTCGTTAGTTCTCTCCCTTTTCTTAGGAGGAAAAAGGGGGGTGGGGGTGGGCTGTGACGCGAATGTGATTCAGTTCCGTGAACTTGACGGTCCTTTTAGGTCTCCGTTAGTCAAGTTTGAAGTCTAAAATCTTTCTCCAAGGGGCAAAATTAGCATGTATGGCTTGCCCCTTCCCACCAGGTTACTGATCAAATCTGGTGTATATCAGAAGTAACAGAATGGTGAGTATTGATCGAAGGAGAATGCAGGAAATGTCAATTTCCCTTTCTCCGAGATCTAACAATACTCACCATTCTGTTACGGACCCAGCCTCCCAGCCCCACGGAGGCAAGCCATAGTTTTCTCTTGTTTGGTGGCTATGCAAACAATATGAGCTCTATGGTAAACGGGTACTCGGCAGTTGGGAGCCGAGTACTCGGTTCCCAGGAGTCGGTAAAGCTTTCTAAGTCTATAATCCTAGAGCCGCTGTCAAGGCCAGCTGTATATCAGAAGGAACAGAATGGTGAGTATTGTTAGATCTCGGAGAAAGGGAAATTGACATTTCCTTCAATCATGAGGTAATTCAAGATTGAGAGTTTTTTGTATTATGTCTATATATCATGTTCATTCATCTTATATATTCATGCTCATTCCCAGGCATATATATATATATGCAAAGAGCAGTTAACCCTCTTGGCATATTTGTGTTTTCAGGCGAGATGCATGTTCATGGGTTTCTCTTGTTTGGTGGCTATGCAAACAATATGAGCTTCATGGTAGACGGGTACTCGGCAGTTGGGAGCCGAGTACCCAGTTCCAGGAGTCGGTAAAGCTTTCTAAGTCTATAGTCCTAGAGCCATCTGTCAGGGCCAGCTGTATATCAGAAGTAATAGAATGGTGAGTATGGTTAGATCTCGGAGAAAGGGAAATTGAAATTTCCTTCATGTCAGGGGCAAAAGAGGCTTTGTATGGCTTGCCCCTTCCCACCAGGTTACCGACTAAATCTGGTGTTATCAATGAGTAATGTAATGGTAAGTATTAATCAAAGGAGAATGAATGAAATTTCAATTTCCCTTTCTCCGAGATCTAACAATACTTACCATTACATTACGGACCCTGCCTCCCAGTCCCACGGAAGCAAGCCATGGGTTATTCTCTTGTTCGGTAGCTATGCAAACAATATGAGTGTACCCGGTTGTTGGGAACTGGGTACCAGATTCCAGGAACCAGTAAAGCTTTCTAAATCTAGATTCCTAGAGCCAGGCATTAGGCTATCTGTATTATCAATGAGTAATGTAATGGTAAGTATTGTTAGATCTCGGAGAAATGGAAATTGAAATTTCCTTCATTCAAAATGACATCTCAGGAATTGCTGTACAGATCAGGCTGGAACTCATGAGATTTATTTTCATCGATAATTAAAGCTGTGTTCTCACTAGCGTGATTAATGTTTGTTCAAGAGAACGTGATCCTTGATAAAACATGGTTGTCATGGGCTAATCAAAATTTTGGGCTCGATTGCCAATTTGGATTTTTATCTCACTTAACCAGAATGGCCATGTGAACTTATGCCACTGCGACCGTCTGTCTATCCATCTCAAATACTACATTTAGTTGAATTCTGTCCGATGTTATCGGAGGAGTTGCATTACAATCAATTTCTTGACACTTGGACTGCACCCCACCCACCCCTGGGGGTGGGGCCAAATCTAAATGTGCTCATGCATTCCACATTTATATGGCTAACGTACAGACCAAATTTGGTTGAATTCCATCTAATAGTTTCGGAGGAGTTGCATTACAGTTTCTTGACCTTCTGACACCCATCCCCCACCCAAAGGGGCTGGGCCAAATGTAAATGTTCTCATCCATTCAACATCGATATGGGTAACTCGCATACCAAATTTGGTTGAATTCCATCCAATGGTTTTGGAGGAGTTGCATTACACTAAATTTGTTTACCCTTTGACCCCATTCACAACCCACCCCTTGGGGTGTGGCCAGGTATAAATGTGCTCATGTACTCCACATGGATATGGTTAACTCATATACAAAATTTCTGTGAATTCTGTCTAACGGTTTCGGAGGAGCTGCGTTACTATCAATTTCCGCAGGTTAAGATTTGAACTTTTGACCCCTCCCTCCGCGAGGCCTCCCTCCGGCCCAAATGTAAATGTCCTCTTGCACTCTGCAATCATATAAGTAACTGACATATCAAATTTGGTTGAGTTCTGTAACGGTTTCGGCGGAGGTGCATTACAATCAATCTTTTACCCCCATCCCCACCCACCCCAGGGTGCGGGCCAAATGTAAATTTGCTCATGTACTCCACATTGATATGGGTAACACATACAGTGTTTCTCATGGCGTCTACATTTTAGAGGTCCCAGGACCCCACACCCTGCAACAAGGGAACCTAAGCTGAAATCTGGGGATCTGAAACTGAAATCTGGTTTTCCCAAGCAATATTTCTCAAAAAGAGAGTATGATGGTCTTGCAAAGTAAAACTATGGTGGTCCCATGCTAGATTTTACACGTAATTTTGTGCAAACCCCACAAACATGTATAAGACTACATAATATTACACAATCATACTAGATTTTCAGGGGTCCCATAGGACCCACTGCTACTACTTTTGTGTGTCCCAAGCTACATTTTAGGGGTATATATGCTCAAAAGGACCTTTATGAGAATCCCTGCTCATATACCAAATTTTGTTGAATTAGGTCCAACTGTTTTGAAGGAAAAGCATTACAATCAATTTCTGCATGTTAAAATTTAACCTTTTGAGGCCCAATTACACCCAACAGTTTGGCCAGACAGATGGAGGCTAATAAAACAATATCCCCGGTGGTTTTAAAAAATATGGGGATAATAAAATGGGGCTTGAAATTGCTAAATAAAATTAGGCTTGAAAGGTACATATTGAAAAATATTTATGGAATTTCATTGTGAACTCTGCAGACAAGGCAGAACATGGATGAGCCCTAATTAAACTGGTTTCCATGCTCTCATCCCAGTCTTCAATTTATGTAATCTAAGGAAGGAATCTGATCTGTCAATCAAGCATGTGTCAATTATCTGACATCATACCGGTAGTCAATTACATTCACTAGTGACATGGAGCTGACATCACAGTCATCACATATGCCACAAAAGTCTCACCCCAGTCAAATTAGTTTCAAAATATTCATTAGGTTACCTGTACAGTTACCTTTAAATTTTGATTCTTTGAATTCAGGCTTCAAATTATGGAAATTGATTGCAACACACATAAAAAACGGGTGGAGCCTATTAAGAAATAGGCGGGGCATAACAATAAATGGATCCCTCCATTAATCTACTTCTACTCTAATCTACTTTGCCCACTGTTCTGACGCATATTCTCAACATTGACTTATGGTATTTAATATACATGATATATATGTACATGTTATATATATTATTAACCTATTTGTTGATTCCATTGCGAGATATTCTATTCTGAACCTTGACATTCTAGATTACTACAATAATGATGAATATCTTAAGCGATCCCAAAGTTCTTCAGCATAATGCTATGAGAGTTCCCATATGAGCTGTTACATTCATGGCATTTAAAAAACTATTGTAGTACATGACTATATTATCTATCTATCCACACACGCACGCACGCACGCACGCACGCACGCACGCACACACACACACAGTTTCTCATGGCATGTACATTTTGGAGGAACCCATACCTGCTAAAATTAGAGAGTATCATGGGTGCACAGCTATGAATTATGGGGTCCAATGCTAGATTTTGTGGATGTCTGTGCAAAACGTATAAATCTAATTAATATTTAATAATCATGCAAGATTTTCAGGGGTCCCATGGGACCCACTACCACAATTTTTGCGGGTCCCCAGTTACATTTTGTGGGTCTATGCCCTCAAAAGGACCCTTATGAGAAACCCTGTATATATTTTATATATATATATATATATATATATATATATATACTTTTAATGATCGTCTTTTCTGTATGTACTGTGTGTCGTAGCTAGTGTGACATGCTATAAGGCCAAAATAAAAAAAATAGTTTCCCTCCCAGGTGAAATTTTTTTTTCACCTAGTCATGAATAAAAGAAATTTCTGCAGGGCATAAATGTTGAAAACATCATTACTTTTATCAAACTATACAAATTACAGTGTTTTAATACTGTTTGTATTCCGTATGAATCCCTTTTGATAATTGTGTCATGAGAAACATGACAAATTTGGCAATTACAAGGATCGTATTTAACCCAATTAGCACACTGATATCAATATTCTATCTTTTACTGTGTCAGTATAAAAAAAACTTGTACATTTTCCAACAATTTTGTTGCGACAGCACCATCTCCCACCAAATTTGTTGAAAAATGAACACCAGTCAAATATCTTTAAACAAAGATAAATTTACGACATAGAATAAATTAATTACCGTATTAAAAAAACGTCACTCCATACTGGTCTTTTTTACAACCCGGTTTGCTGGAAACAAGACATATTCTGAGTGTGTCACAATAAAAATCCCTATAATACTGTTTAATTGTCAAGATTTGTGAATGTTCTTTTGCAGACCAAGCGAAGACTATTTTTGAAAATTAACACTGAAATGGCTTAATTGGTTATCGAGACAGTAGTTGTTATTACACCACAAAAACATCCATTACCATTCAAACACTACTTGCTAAAAACAAATATCTGCATTTAGCTATCAGAATAAAAGTTTTATGCTCGCTTGCATACTCCCTAATGCCAAAACCATCACCATGTAGACCCTCAACCAGGCTTCTGGAAGAGGGACCCCCTGCATTAGCCTTACAATAGACTGGCACCAGTCTGTACTCACTCCTTGGTGACGCTTGTCACTAAGCATGCTCGCGCATGCGCAGTAGGTCCCAATGTGAAAACTGATTCACTTTTCAAATATTCTGCTAGCAGAACAGTTTGCCTGCTATCAAGTGAAATAAAAGTTTATAGCTTTGCTCTGAAAAGTTTCAGCTACATTCTATACTGACATATAAACATGCCTACCATGAAATCTATCCTTCCTAAGTTATGTTTAACTTTTATATCATGGTGTTTTAGAGGTTTTTGTAACGCTAGTTTTTGAGTTACCAGTTTTCGTGTCAATACTCCCGTTTTCGAGGTTCGCGTAACCATGCCTATTATATACCATCAAGTTACCATGTTATAAAATAGCCAATACCACTCCTATTACGTAGATCCTAGTGCTTTCAAACAATTCATTCAGGAATCATTGTGATTCCAGTCTTCAGTCAGTTTGTTAAGTATGCGTATGATGTCTCCTCTGTAGATTTTCTCATTAGTTTTTAACGAAGCTATTGCTTTATTTCCTATCATTTTTTATTTTATAGGAAGTGGTTTTTTCTCCTTCGATCAATACTCACCATTCTGTTACTTCTGATATACAGCTGGCCTTGACAGCGGCTCTAGGATTATAGACTTAGAAAGCTTTACCGACTCCTGGGAACCGGGTACTCGGCTCCCAACTGCCGAGTACCCGTTTACCATAGAGCTCATTCTTGTTTGCATAGCAACAAGAGCAATACATGCTTTCTGCGTTGAGGACTTTAGTGTTTTTTGTGAAAGAAAATCTAAGTCTTTAATGTGTGATAGTTTGTGTGTTCGTGAAAGGATTAACTAAGGATACTATGGAGAATACCGCCGAAGATAACCAGGTTGTATCGTTCTTTATTATCCATAGTTAAAAGACTTAGGTCTCTAAATTTCGTTGTGTCGCATGTTCCAATTTCTGACCCCATAGAATCTGGGACGTGTGCTAACAACGATATATGCCAGACGATCGCCTTCTTTAAACCCCAACAGGCGATCGGCAGATATGAAAATAGGTGTTATGCTACGGTATTTCTAACACGAATATCGGCTGACATCGTTCTCCGTAGGATCCGAGCGGGTGAGGTCACACCCGGTCGCTCGGATGTTTATGTGAAGAAAATTTTTCATTAATTCGCGCATCTCGTTCTGGGTGCTGCGTACTAAAAATGGTACCGGAAACTTTAGAATGATCAAGTTTACGTGCGATCACGATTGGTTTGCAATGATCGGTGGTTTCAAAATTCTTGAGTAAATGCGTGGTCTGCGGTTTTACCGTGTGATACAGCAGTTTGTTATACATTTTGTTGTTTTCTTCACATATCGTGCTGCTTTCGTTAGGAGTATAATTTATATTGATTAGTAAATATACCCCGAATGCTATGCGATATGATTCCTGGAGCCGTTACACATCCTGGAGGATCTATTATGGGTGTGTTTAATTCCCGCCTCGTTCTCGTCGTCATAATCAATGCGATCGTTGTTGTAACGTGGCGGGGTGGGGTGCGGGAGGGTTACAGTTAATTTATGAGTCAAATTATTTGAAAATTAATTGTCTGCCTTCCATCCGGGTCTCGTTCCGCTTGTTTATTGTAGGTTTGTGCTTATGTTATAGGCCAAGCCAGCCCCGCCATCATGTGATGAATGCCATAAGTTTGTCCGTGTCGTGTTCAAGGACCATGCCTGTTTTAGGTGTTCCCTGTGTAATATTGATCATAGGTGTAATGTTTGTGCAGTGTGGTCCGTTGAGATGATGGTTAAGTTCCTTGCCCAGAAGGACGTGGCTGGGTCAGGCGGTCCGAGAGGAAATCGTGGAGCGCCCGGTTCGGCCGGTGGGGGTGCTCCACGTCCCCAGCTGGAGGTGGCGGAGATGGCACCGCCGGCGTGGTTTGGTCCGGCTATGCAGGGTTTTCTGCATAGCGTTCTGCCCACGCTGGTGTCATCCCTGCTACCAAAGGTTGGGGGGCAGTTTCTCCCCATGCCTGGTACGGATCCTGTCCTCGGACAGGATTCTGGACTGGTTACCGAGGGGGCCGTCTCGTACGGCCCCCTGGCAGTCCCAGACGCCAGACGGGTTCTGTTTCTCTGCGGCCACCTCCGGGTGGTCCAGTAGCGGTGGCCGGTCCGTCAGGTGTGGGAGCCGTCCGCCAGGATGGCTCCATGGTTGACTCGTCTAGTGACGACTCTTCGGAGTCTGAAGACGAGGAGGCCGAGGAGGAGAGGTTGCTGCGGCCCGGGAAGCCGCAGGTGGAGAATATGGAGGTTGATTCCGTCCTGGACGGAACCGGCCTCCATTTGTCTGGTTTGGCGCAAGCCAGGTCAGCGGCTCCGCCTGTGGCTGAGGCCAATCCGTTACCGTGCACCAGTTCCGTGCGGCTTGGTTTGGCACCAGCCGTCACGGGAACGGGTGTGCCGGGCCAGGCGTGGTACTCACCTATCTCGCCTGGTCCGGCAGTCGGACGTGGGGTGCCGTTGGCGCCCGTGTCCGGCTATGGTTCCGCGACTGCTACGGGTCCGTACGGTTTTCCGTGCGGACCTACCCCATGGACCGGAGTGTTTCATGGGGTGGCGGCGGAACCGTGTGGTAGCGGAGTGCCTGGCGTGTCAGCCGTGGCTCCTTGCCGGGAGGCCGTGGCTGGCAGACCCGTGAGCACGTCAACGGGTGACGTGTTTGCGGGGGTGTCTTCGTCGGAGGTAGATTGGTCAGATGCTCTGGCGTGGCTAGCCAGGGTTGACCCATCTGTGGTTTCGGCCACGGCCGATGAAGATGCGCCCCGTCCGTCGGTTGCGTCGATCAGGACGGGGATTTTGCCTGCGGCCCGGATCCAGTCAGTGGGACTGGATCCACGGTTTATAGATTTGTTGGATGCTATTTATAGCAAACAACTGATGACCAAGGGTCAGCTCCCTGCGGCCTCCAGGGAGGTGCGGGCAAGATGTCGTATTCCGCGGGGGAATACGACAGATATTGTGTAGTCCCGTCGGTCACGGAGGATGACCGATGGGTACTGGGCGTCCAGAGTGCCGTGGCGGGTGGCCCCGGTCCGGCACTTGTGGACAAGTCTCAGGTACACCAGGAAGAAGTCCTGTCCCTATGCGATGAGGGTGTGAGGGCAGCGATGAGCGCTGTCAACCACTCGTATCGTCTCCTTCAGTCGGTGTGGGCTTAAGCGGGGGCAGGCCACCCTGTGCCACCTGTGGCGCTTTCATGTGTCAATGACGGCCTGGTGCTGTCGATGGACGCATTGGCAAGGGTGCAAGCGCGAGTGACGAAATCCAGGAGGCAAATGGTCATTGACCATATGCGTCCGGCTACGGCAGTCAGGGAGCATCTTCTTGGGACGCCCCTGACAGGGCCTAGCATCTTCGGTGGCCAAGCGCGGACCATCTTAGAGGATACCGCCAGTATCGCGCAGAATCGGTTAGCGGTAAACCTACAGCTAGAGCTAGTGCGGAAAGCGCACGCACTAGGGGCTGTGGGGAAACCGCTAACGGGACAACCTTCAAAGAAGCAGAAGAAGCATAAGGGCAAGGCGAAAGCTAGGCCGGTTGCGACTTCTGCTTCAGCTGGGTTTTCGGAGCCGCCGGCGGCGAAGAAGCCCAGGAAGGTTGTAGAGGCGCCTACCCTCCCCAATGTTGCTCCTGACCGCCCTAGAGGCGGGAAGGGTAAGGGGAAGGGTAAGGCCTCAAATGGCGGACAGAAGGGGCCGAAGCGTACCTGAGGGTACGAAAGCTCCCTTCATATCCGCCTGGACCGCGCCTGTGCGACAGGAACAGCGGTGCCAGTTATACCCGTCGTGCCTAGAACGAAATGGTTCTCACTCTCTCGTTAAGAAAGAGGGGGGGCGGACTGCGAGCCGGACAACCCCGTTAGACGTCGAGGCGTCTATGGTGGGTGGAAGGCTCATGCGTTTCGTCGAGGCCTGGCGAGGTGTGACGTCAGACAGTCTGGTCCTGGGATGGTTATCCCAGGGTTACATGCCGGAGTGGTGGGACTTTCCACCACGAAATCTGTCTTTGGCACCTGTCTGGACACCCGTACCAAGGGAGCCAGACAAGTTAGAAGCCGTTCAAAAGGAAGTGTCGGGTTTGCTTCTGAAGGGAGCAATAAAACCAGCAAACCAAAACACTCCAGGCTTCTATTCAAACATGTTCCTTCTCCCCAAGAGCACAGGGGGATGGAGACCCATACTCAATCTCAGGCCATTAAATTGGTTTATCCATACGCCTCTGTTTCAGATGGAAACTCCGAGGTCGGTAATGGCAGGATTGAGGAAGGGGGTGTGGTGTGTATCGATCGATATGAGAGATGCATGTTCCCACATTCCTATGAACGGGAGTTGTCACAGGTTTCTGAGAGTTGCGTTTCAGAATCTAGTATGGGAGTTTAAATCCTCCCATTCAGCCTGTCGACAGCTCCAAGGGGTTTTCACCAGAGTGGTCCTTGTGGTGAGAGCGTTTCTCAGAAAAGAGAATGTGGCGCTTCACACCTACATAGACGATTGGCTGATCATCAGCCAGGTTAGTGGTGGATACTGCTCTGACTCTGAAGTTGCTTTCAGATCTAGGCTGGATAGTCAACAAGGAGAAATCTGAGTTGACACACCACTCAACATTTCGTGTATTTAAGGATGCGATTCGATCTCGAGGAGGGCAGGGTTTTTTACCCGTCAGAGCCCAGAGTGGTCTCTGTTAGCCATCCTCAAGAGTTTCGATTGGGAAACCACATTCAGGCGAGGCGGTTTCTTCAGATGCTGGGCATGATGGTCTCCATGTAGCAGGTATACCCGTACACTGCTCGGATGCGAACACCTATCCAGTTGTATCTGATGTCTCTGTGGAAACAGAGAATAGAACCCCTGTCAAAACTGGTGCCAATTTTGGAGCCAATAATGTCGCATCTTGTATGGTGGGAAAAAGCGTCAGAATCTCCTAGTAGGAGTTTTCGCTGCACCTACCCCACCCCCAGCTGTCCGTGTAGACGGATGCATCGCTGGAGGGATGGGGGGCCTACCTGGGAGATCACTAGGTCTCGGGCACATGGACTCTCCAAGAGAGCCAGCTGCATATCAATCTGTTGGATATGATGGCAGTGGAACTGGCAGTGGAAAAGGTTTCTTCCAAAAGTCAGGGCTAAGGCGATATTGATACGGTCGGACAACTCAACAGTAGTATCATACAGAAGTCGCCAAGGCGAGACCAAGTCACCCACACTATGTATCTAAGTGTGGCACTTGATTCAATGGTGCAGGAATTACTCGGTTGTTTTTAAAGCAGCTCATAATCCTGGGCGATTGAACATTCTGGCAGATGCTTTGTCTCGCAGACAGAGAATTCTGCCAACAGAATGGTCTCAACCCTCCAGTTCTACACAGGATCTTCGAGCATTGGGGCAAACCCAACGTGGACTTGTTCGCCACAAGGGAAAATGCTCAAATCATGACTTATGTCTCGCCGATTACAGATCCTAATGCCGTCGATACAGACGCTCTGGCGTTAAGCTGGAGCGGGATGCACGCTTACGCGTACCCACCCACCATTCTTCTACCGAAGATATTGGTGAAGATCAGGGAGGAACCGTGCCTGGTCCTGCTATAGCGCCATTTGGCACAGCAGGGCGTGGTTCACGGATCTTCGAGGTCTGTGGGTGGAAAATCCAGTGCAGTTACCCGAGATTCCGAACATAATCTCCCAGGTCAAGGGACGCTTCCTACACGAGCGTCCCGAAATGTTATTGACTGCGTGGTTGTTGTCAAACAACATTCCACGTCGGAGGGCTTTTCTCGACATGCTGCAGATTTCATCGCAGCTGCGAGAGGGAGGTCAACCTTCAAGTCATATAACAACAAGGTTAACGGATTTGCAGACTGGTGTGAGGGAAGGGGTATGGTTACCTTTCATTCCACTATTCAGCAAATACCAGACTTTCTCTGTGAGCTGTTCTTTTCATGACTAGCTCCTGTCACAATTGCTGGATACAAGCCAGCTTTGGCATCAGCTATCCGTTGTCTAGCCAACAGGGATAGTCCAGAGGTGGCCCAGTTGAGTGTGATGGTGAAGGGAATGAGCAACCTCCGACCGAGACAACCGGTAGTCATTCCAGCCTGGAGTCTTTAGTGCTTAATGTACTGGCCAAGCAACCTTTCGAACCGTTGCGTTCGGCTAGTCTAAAGCATTTGACTCTAAAGGCGGTCTTTCTATTGGCAGCTTTCTCAGATAGAAGGCGCAGTGAGATACATGCACTTTCAGCAGAGAGGGACCGATTTATTGTCTCCAGAGAGGGTCTGCGTCTACTGCCAAGAGCAGAGTTTATGTCAAAGATTCAATCTTTGGGATATCCCGGCAAACCGATCGTTATACCGAAACTAAGTAGGTTTGATTGTGATGCCAGTGTCTGGTGCCCAGTCCGTGCTTTGACTAAGTACAAAACGGACACTCGTTATGGTCGAATGATAGACATCTGTGGATCTGCCATAAGGAGCCATATGGTGCCGCATCCGTGGATTCCATCTCTCGGGTAGTCGAATGCATTCAGACTACCCATGAGATTACGACTGGGCACCAAGTGCAATGCGCAAGGGCACGATGTTAGAGGAATAGCCGCCTCTTCCGCCCTTTTACAATGGTGTTCCGTTTAAGGACATCATGGCTGTTGCACAATGGCACTGTGAGTCCTCTTTCACGGATTACTATATGAGGGATGTGTCAGACTTCGCCAATCCACTCGCTTTAGCTGTTTTGAGACGATAGCTATATGACCACACTGCTCTTCTTCCTTTTTTGGCATTTGTAAGAAGGAATTAAGAAGCAGACATGGTCGAGCGAGAGGATATCAACCAGATTGTGTCACTGATGGCCGGACAAGTGAATGGTTGGAGGCTCCAGGTCTGAAATCCAAATATCATGAGATAATTCAGGATTGAGAGTGTTTTGTATTATGTCTATATATCATGATCATTCATCTTATATATTCATGCTCATTCCCAGGCTAATATATGCAAAGATCAGTTAACCCTCTTGGCATATTTGTGTTTTCAGGCGAGATGCATGTTCGTGAGTTCTCTCCCTTTTCTTAGGAGAAAAAAATGGGATGGGGGGGCCAGTGATGCGAATGTGATTCGATTCCGTTAACTTGATGGTCCTTTTAGGTCTCCATTAGTCAAGTTTAAGTCTAGCTCTTTCTCCAAGGGGCAAAAGTAACAGTTATGGCTTGCCCCTTCCCACCAGGTTACTGACCAAATCTCGTGTACATCAGAAGTAATAGAATGGTGAGTATTGATCGAAGGAGAATGAAGGAAATTTCAATTTCCCTTTCTCCGAGATCTAACAATACTCACCATTCTATTACGGACCCAGCCTCCCAGCCACACGGAGGCAAGCCATGAGTTTCTCTTGTTTGGTGGCTATGCAAACAATATGAGCTTCATGGTAGACGGGTACTCGGCAGTTGGGAGCCGAGTACCCGGTTCCAAGGAGTCGGTAAAGCTTTCTAAGTCTATAGTCCTAGAGCCAGCTGTCAGGGCCAGCTGTATATCAGAAGTAATAGAATGGTGAGTATTGTTAGATCTCGGAGAAAGGGAAATTGAAATTTCATTAAGTCCTGATCGTTCGTCTGTCTCTCAGTCTGTTCATTCTTCTGATTTTGTTCATCCTTCCTTTCGCGAGGTAGTATCGCACTCATTCTTCTTCTCACATTTCGCATGTAGTTTCTAAGAAAGGTAGTAATCATCCTTCTCCCTCCTCCTCATCTATGTTGTCGGCTAGGGATTTTTTGTCTGCCCATGTTTCTAATTCTTCTTCTCTTTGTCACTCTTCAACTATCTCTCCTCCTCCTCCTTCGGGGTGCTTCATATTCCGGCTTCTCTCCATCAGAACTCTTCTTCTTCTCAGGTCCCTTCATCTTTTTCTTCGTCTGCCTCTGCTCTTCCTTCTTATTCTTCCTCCTCTTCTGATTTTGATCATTTGGATCCTATTGTGTCTGTCGTACTTTCTCCAGAATTGGAATTCCAGATAGTTGATTCGGGTTTAGATTTTTCATTGTTTTCAGTAAGTCGTGATTCCTCTACATCGCTCTATTATTTCCGCTAGATTTTCAATCCTTTCTAGATTTTCAGCCAGTGGTTTAGATTCATATTCTTTTCCTTCTAATCAGCGCGAGGAACGTGGTGTTAGTCCATCTGATCAGTCTTCTTTGGTTTTGGACTCTTTCTCGGATGCTTCCTCTAGAGGTTTATCGTCTCCTTCCTCTCTAAGAATCTTTGATTCAGCTGCTTCTTTAGAGTCGGACCTTTGTCCTCCTCCCTCTTCTCCATCTCATTCTTCTGTCAATGCTACTCGGAGATCAGTCAGGGCCAGGGACCTGAAGAGGTTCTATCTGATGAGGGCCTCTTCGGATGACTGGTCTAAGTCTCATCAATGGATAGCTTCTTCTCTATCTCTTCCTCTTCAGGATGAATTTTCTGTTGATCCGGCTTCGTTCGGATCTGCTCTTTCATCTTCTGATTCTTCATCTAGTGCTCTTTGTGTTCTTCCAGTGGATAATTTGGTTGTAGATATGCTGGATTTTTATGTTAATGATGTTCAATCAAAAGAGTTCTCTCTTACTCCTAAGGTAGATGCTCCGGTTCAAGTTCCGAAAGATGATTTTATTAGATTTGGCCTCTACTCAATCTCTTAATGGTCCTACTTGGGACGTTCTTTCTTCAAATCTTAAGGAGTCCTCTAAGGTAGAATCATCTTCTGACCTTTTTAAATGGGAGTCTGTTTGTCGTGCTCAATTAAAATCAGCTAATTTTCTGGCCTTTCTTTCAGAGGCTTCTCAGGACTCAGGAGAAGGGTGGTCAGATTCCTCCTGAAGTTTTTAGATCGTTAGCCGATCTTTCACGAGGTTCCTTGAACTCGGTTTGCCGTTCCTTGGGCTTCATTATCTCTAAAAGAAGGTCAAGGAAACTTTCAGAGGTGAATATTTCGAACTCTCTCAGGAGTAACCTTATTTCAGTTCCTCCTTTCGGATTGGATATCTTTGGCCAAACTTCTACTTCTATTCTTAGAGCCGAGTCTGATCGCCTTAGATCAGCAAAGGATCTGCGTAATCAGATCTCTATTTTGAAGCCATCAGTTAAGAGAGACTTCCTCGGTCAAGAGTCCGTCTTCCTCTCCCAGGAGGAAGAGCCTTAAGCCGGATAAGTATGGTGCTTATCCTTCGAGGGTTATCACTAACACTAATCGGTCCTCTGTTTCCCAATCCAGATCCGCGGAGGAGGATCGTTTCAACTCCATTTCTTCTCATAGACCTAGAGCCCAAGTTCGTCAAGCCCAAGGGGTCAGTTTTCTTCACGCGGTTCTAGATCTAATTCTGGAGGCCGCTCCTCTAGAGGTTTTCAAACTAGGCGGGTTTGAAGGGATGGCCATAGCCCGGGTAGGCCTTTCCCTTTCTTTTTTCCTAGTCTTTCCTCCTCTTCTACCACCTTTGGATCTATCGGTGCAGTCCCTTCTTCCCAGCGTGCCAGTAGGAGGGTGCCTGTCTCTGTTTTGGGAGACTTGGCAAGCCCTCGTTCAGGACTCCTGGCTTTTAGAACAAATCTGCTGGTGTTATGCACCGTCTTGGATAGATCTTCCTCCTCCTCTGTCTTGCCAGCCCAAATGGACTCCAGTTCCGTCCAATCTGGTGAAGTTGGGAGCGTTGGAAGACGAATTGGAGTCAATGTGTCTAAAGAAGGCTATAGAAGAGGTTCCTTTTTGGAGAGTAGACCCGGGCTTCTACTCAATTCTTTTTCTACTCCCAGAGAAAACAGGTGGATGGCATCCAATTATCAATCTAAAGAGATTAAACCTAATTTCTACTCCGAAATTCAAAATGGAGACTGTATCTCAGATTATCGCCAGTCAGTCCAGGCATGTGGACGTCTTCCATAGACCTGAAGGACGCCTATTTTCATATTCTCATCCACCCTTCTTTCAGAAAGTTTATGAGATTCGCTTTCAAGGGCCGGGTATGGCAGTTCAGAGTCATGCCTTTCGGCCTGACCACGGCTCCCTTCTTCTTCACCCGCCTAGTGTGAGCAGTAGCAGGAATTCTGCACCGTTGTTCTATTCCCCTTCACATTTATATAGACGATTGGTTACTAAAAGCAGAATCTTCCTCAATTCTGTCAAGTATTGTTCCAGAGGTCTGCAGTCTGTCTTCCAGTCTAGGATGGGTCATAAATCTAGAAAAATCATGTTTGACTCCGTCTCAGGTTTTCACCCACCTAGGCGTTTCTTTCGACCTAGTTCGAGGCTTAGTCTTCCCTTCAGATCTAAGAGTAGAAGCCATCTTTGTGGCCATGGAAATTCTGTCCTCTGCTGTGGTCAGAGCAATCTTTTTGCTCCGGGTGATAGGCTTGATGGTCAGCGTCGAGAACATCATTCCGTGGGCGGCGCTGATGAGAAGACTTTCCAAATGTATCTTATATCCCTGTGGAAACAGTCGATTCATTCGATTTACCATCAGATCCCTGTCAGAGAGCATTTAAGTCCCCATCTAGAATTTTGGAAGGATCGCTCTCTGCTTCTGATGGGTATTCCTCTGGTCAAGTCTTCTCCTCAAGCAATTATCTTCACAGACGCTTCCCAGGAGGGATGGGGAGCGGTCTGGGATTCCCTGTCTGTTTCAGGCCTGTGGTCCCTGGAGGAGTCGTCAGCCCGCATCAACATTCTGGAATTGTGGGCTGTCAAGAAGGCTCTACTTTCTTGGTCGGATCGGGTAAAGGGTCTCAAGATCTCGATTTGATCAGACAATTCAACAGTAGTCTCTTATATCAACAGGAAGGGGGGCACAAAGTTGTCTCTCCTATGTTTTGGGGTGTAGAATCTCCTCATGTGGTGTCGCATGAACCAGATTTTCGTGGTGTCCACCCATGTCCCAGGATGTCTGAATTTTCTTGCGTACCAATTGTCTAGCCCCTCCAAATTCGCCCACACACAGTGGCAATTAAAGAGGTCGGTTGTCAAAGCGATCTTCAACCTCCTGGATCGTCCCCACGTAGATCTGTTCGCGATCTCTCTGAATGCCCAGATCTCCTCTTTCATGTCTCCTTTTCCAGACAATCAGGCGTTGGCTGTGTCTCAGTCCTGGACAGGAATCTTCGCTTTTGCGCTCCCTCCAACAATCCTGATTCCTTTGGTTCTGAAGAAAGTCAGGGACCAGATCTGCGAGATTTTGGCCAAAAAGGATCTGGTTTGTAGACCTTCTCGATCTTCTAATAGACTTCCCTCATCTGCTTCCAGTGTCCCCAGACCTGCTGTCTCAAGTAAGGGGAACTTGCCTTCATCCAAACCTAGGAATCTTCAGTCTGTGCGTTTGGAGAGTATCGAGTGCTCGGTCCCTGAGAATAAAGTTTCTGCAAGATCTCAGGAAATCATTGATTCTGCCAGGAGGGAGTCGACCCGAAGAGTTTACAAGGGTCGACTTAAGATTTTTGGAGAATGGTGTTCAGATCATGATCTCGTGCCTGATTCTGTTTCTATTTCCCAGGTCTTAATCTTTTTATCTTATCCGTTTGATTCTCTACATCTGACTGCTAACACTGTAAGAGGATATAGATTTTCTTTAGCATCTTCTCTTCCTTGTTTGTTGAATGCTGATGTTAAAGATACTAAGGTTCTTAATGGTTTCATCAGAGGTTTAGGTAATATTCGTCGTCCTGTTGCTAAAGCTTTGCCTTCCTGGAACTTGGCTTTGGTTCTTCAGGTTTTGGCAGGTCATCATTTCGAACCTATCTCTACGATTAGCTTAAAACTTTTAACTTTTACGGCTGTTTTTCTAGTGGCTTCTGCTTCTGCTAGAAGACGATCCGAAATCCATGCTTTTTCTGCTGAAAAGGATAAGTTTATCGAATCTGGGGACAGTTTGGTCTTATATCCTAGAAGGGATTTTTTATCGAAGACTCAATCAAACCGTTATCCGGCTAAGCCAATTATTTTAAAATCTTTATCTTCCTTTTCTCCATCTGACAGATTTTGGTGTCCAGTCAGAGCTCTTAAAGTTTATAAGCGTTGTACTGATTTTAAGAGATCCGATCCGTCCCATTTCTGGGTTCCGTATGGGGAAGGGGTAGCCAGACCAGTCTCTAAAGCAACTATTGCTAGATGGATTTGTGAGACCATTCACCTTTGCTATGAGATTGCTTCTCCTGAGCAGATCAATCTCTCTCACATTAAGGCTCATGATGTTAGAGGGATGGCTAGTTATGGCTACCTCTTTTGCTCTTTTTGCTGGCTCTTCTGTAGACGAAGTTATGCAAGTTGCAGGATGGAAATCCGAGTCTACTTTTACTACTTTTTATTTGAAAGACCAGAGCGCAGCGGCTTCATTTTTTAGGAACATTACAATTTTAACAAAAAAGGCTGAAGACCATCTACCAAGCACATCCCACCATTTTCGTTAGGACCGTGCGTCTGCATGCAATGGTGAGAGTTGTTCTTTGGTTTTTATTTATTTCTTTATGTATAAAGTTTTAGTTAGTTGTTAATCACTGTGTGATTGATTTAGATGCACCATTATGTTATGTTATTAACATTTGGTTTTGTCTTGTTTGATTTTTATCTTTGCTTATGGATTCTCAAATCTCCTCCCACCAATGTTTCGTAGTGGGACACTGACCAAATCTACGGGTTTAGCAAGTAGTGATTGAACGGTAATGGGTGTTTTTGTGGTGTAATAACAACCCCCAACAGACCCCCACCCCCACCCCCCACCCTTTAGTGGGTTGGTCTGTAGTTTTATTAACCACTATAAAAACAAACTTACCGTTCAATCACTACGACCCAGCCTCAGCCACCCGCTGGGTATTGATTTGAGAATCTATGCTGGATATATGGCACTTAAATTAAAAAAAGTGAATCAGTTTTCACATTTGGGACCTACTGCGCATGCGCGAGCATGCTTAGTGACAAGTGTCACCAAGGAGTGAGTACAGACTGGTGCCAGTCTATTGTAAGGCTAATGCAGGGGGTCCCTCTTCCAGAAGCCTGGTTGAGGGTCTACATGATGATGGTTTTGGCATTAGGGAGTATGTAAGCGAGCATAAAAATTGTATTCTGATAGCTAAATGCAGATATTTGTTTTAGCAAGTAGTGATTGAACGGTAAGTATGTTTTTATAGTGGTTAATAAAACTACAGACCAACCCACTAAAGGGGGTGTCTGTTGGGGGTTTTAGTGGTAAAATCTCAGACATATTGTTCTTAGTGGATTTTTATTGAGACCGCTGCAATGGCTAGTTTAGACCTGCTTAACCATTAAAATAGTGTTTGAGCTGGCCAAATTTATATTTATCGAGACAGCTGGATTTAACTGGCTTAACAATGGATATTTCCGGTTTTAGCTATGCCCCGCCCATCTCTAGCTAAGCTCCACCCACACCTCACTCGTGTTGGGATCGATCGATCTCTGAACACATTTAAGCTGTTGAATATTTTGAAACCAATTGGACTGGGTGCTGTTGCACACCACCACTATGTGTCGCATGTTTATTAAATAGCAAAGAATTACAAAGACATAATTCATACAACGTGTCAGAGTATTTGAGATTCGGTGACGGTCGATATGGAACCCTTTGTGATGTAATGATTGTGACATCATCATACACGCGATGAGCTGATTATGATGTCATACGAGGTCAGACAATAGATGGATACTATGGAAAGGTGACTTATGGGTGCGGGCCTCACTGTTCTCGCTGTTTCTACTTTTTCAAACATTGTCCCTCGCCCATACGTTTTAATTTGTGTCTATTTCTATTAGAAAAGAAACTTAATTTTAAGACACTAGAAATGAATGAATTTCTTATAGATCTGTACACTTGTAGTTGTCCTTTATTATTAACCTGTTCTGTTAGTATGTCAATTCCATCAGACTCGACCAGAAACCAAATTAAATTTGATTGGCAACTAGCTTCAATTTTGAGGCAATTTAATTCTTCATCATATTGTGACGATTTTTGTTGAGCCCTTTCAGGCTTGTTTGACCCTATTAGACATATTGGAACTAAGCTTGAATACATGGTTGACTATGATGTTAGGTGATGGCATCGAGCTCACACGATCAAGGTCACTGTCTTCTGATGCCTATCTGCAATGAAGATACGCATGATTTGAATCAGCAGAATTCTTGTTCAGTCATCCCAGTGATAGGTTTTCAAAAATTGTCTTCTAAGCCTGATAATGGATATTCAATGAGAAAAGATTTTAATTTTCTTGACAAAATTTAGTCAGTTAAAGGTTAAATTGCAGATATTTTATAAGTGTGAAATTAAAAGTAGCCTTTCTGCCCCGAGCGCATAGACATTGTTTACCCTAGTACAAATATCTCTAGCCGAAATATAAATATTGTTGACCAGCCTGCACTATGATATAAATACACATTAATTTAATAAGTTCTAATTTACTTCCATTCAAAGATTAATAGCTTATGTTTTCTATTCAGTAACCCTTTTATTACTGGAATGTCAATTTCAAAGTAAATAAAGCCCTTTTGTAGTGTTCTTGTTTCCCCGGACTACTGGACAATGCTTTAAAGGGAAATACTACTGTGTATAAAATGAATCTACAGACCGTAATGTTTTAAAATATATAATTGTAAGCTCTGTGCTCAAATTAGAAATATATATCTTCGTTATTTAAATATGTGATACATTAGTTAAATTTCTATTCCCGTATGACGTCATAAGTTGAATGTTCTCGCTGTCATCCAACGCTATCGCAATAAAATTGTGAATTGCGTTGTTATAAGGTGGTTCTCTTCAGCGGTTTTAGGAATATATATATAAATTATATTTGCAGAAATGTTGAATAATATATACTAACAGTCCTTTGTCTGATTTCTCTGATGGTGCCGATTTGACATGAAGTTTTGATCTTGAGATAAATGAATGACGCGATAGTATAGGCATATCAATGTCATTGCCACTATTGAATCAACACTCTCACTGGGACTACTGCAGATAATGTTATTAAAGTTTCATCTATTAATATGAGAGTTTAAATAGTTTGTACATACATCCAGTCCATCTTTAGGTAGTTATGTTTTCATACTAGTAAATAACAACGTAGTCAGTAATATGAGCTACTAGAAGGTATTTACAAAAATATCAAATTTTTGCTTGAGAAAAGCGTGATTTCATCCACAAGACTTTCAAGATGGATACACCGACTGCAGCAACTTCTGCTATATCAATTGAATCTACAGAAACCATTGTAGACATGATGAACAATGCTGTGATTGACAAAGTGGGTTCCGACATTCCACTAAAAAGGCCAACCCTTTTGGCCAATTACTAAGAATCAAGAGATTTTGTAGCAGAGATAAAGACTTCCTCAAACATGCGCATGACGTAATACACTATTATGTCATACGCGGTTACCCAGAAAAAGACTTGGAAAACTGTCTCAACAGAACCCTTGAAAAAACAAGGAAAAATCTACTCTCGCCCAACACACAAAAACAAATTTCAACTCGCATCCCATGCATTATGGATTTCCACCCACATAGCAAACTAGCTTAAAATGTTATCTTACGCCACTGGGACCAACTACAGAGCAGCCCCAAATGTAGGGCAACATTCCAGGAACCGCCATTATTTGGTCACAGAAGGAATCCCTCCTTCAAAGACACACTAATAACGGCCAAATTTATGGATGCAAAAACTTTTGGCATTCAAGGCAGAAACATACCAACCCTGTCATTCCATGCAACAAACACAATTGCGCATTTTGTCAACAAATGGACAAAAAACGCACATTCAAATGCTCACACACTGGGCTTAACTATCATACTAAAACAAAAACATTCTGTAACACAATGAATGTGGTTTATTTAATAACGTGTAATACATGTTCTAAACAATACATTGGTGAAACTAAACGAGAATTTCAGATACGTATTAAAGAACATCTTAGGGACATTAAAAACAAAAAAGACACACCAGTAGCCATTCACTTTAATCTCCCCAATCATAACATCTCTTCAGTCAACTACAGAATCATTGAGGTGTTCCATCGCGATCCTGAATCCACGGAAGCAACATCTATCCGTAAGGAACGCGAGAAATTCTGGATCCACCAGCTACATAGCATGGACCCAATTGGAATTAATCACGCTGATTGGTGACAATCTCTACCTGAAAGTAGTACAATAAATACAATTACTAGAAGGTATTTAGCCTGACGCCTGGTCGCGATGTGAGACCAAAAGTCTGAATGATCTGGACTGAAATTTTCGTCCCTTTTGTACCCTTTCTGGGCGAGCCTGTGGATTGGGTCGAACTTGACCATATATGGACAGAGAAAAACCAGATTGCCGGTTCTGCCATTTGAAATTTTTGGAGGTTTGGCGGTGTGGTCCAACAATTTTTACCGGGTGGCCTATATTTTGCCGGTTGGGGTTGAGTTTACCGGTTGTGACATTTTTTACCGGTTGGACCTTTTTGGCGGTTGTGTGTGGGTTTTGGCGGTTCTGCCATTTTTTGGTGGTTGGGCCATTTTTGGCAGTTGTGGTCATTTTTACCGGTTGTGGAAGTTTTACCGGTTGTGGAAGTTTTTGGCGTTTTTTTGAAAACTTTTTGGTGGTTTTAAGTTTTTTACCGGTTGTAAGTCATTTTGGTGACAAATTTCTAAGGGTTTCTGTAGGTCAAGTTCGTAGAGAGCATAGCAGCCACCACAGTCAGACACAGCCATTTGCACCGGTCTCCAAGTCCGAGACGCAAAACACCAAAGAGGAAATGGGACCGCCAACAGAAGAGACAGTCCAGGGGAAACAACCGCCAACCCTCCAGAAGACCAGGGCCAAATTACCAGCAACAGGCAACTGACCGGAGGAACAATCGGGACACCAACAGTAGCAAGTCGACAGAATCAAGGCGCGCAAGAGCACTTGAGAATCTGCTCCAGGCAGTCAAAAATCTGACAGAGGCGTGCAGATCCACTGTCCTAAGAAAGCAAACTCTCTTTCTCAATATTATAAGCTTACATATAATAATTATTTTTCACAACCGCTTCTGCCTGTCTGTAACTGTAACAACAATGCAGTTATTAAAGACTCAAAAACGTACTCATCCTCGTTTGTCTTTAACCAATCAAATTCCCCACTAACCATGGCAACCGTCAGTCTTCTTGATAAAGGTTTAGGATTCAGTGCTATGGTTTCAGAACCAAACATGGGCAGCCTCTATACTGATTTACAGGCCTTTTTCAGACGCATGCACCTGAAACACTTCTTCACCCCCCACCCACACACCCCACACGCACTCCTACAACAGGGAACTGGTGCGACATTCCCTCCCATAGCATAATCAGAAAATTTGCCGCCAAAAAAACTTCAGTGCCACCTCCAACCTTGGATGCGCCATTTGAAGCTTTTTTCAAAGCAATCAGGTACGAATTCAGTAGACACGTTCACCACAGAACTAATACCAGTAATCTGAGCGAGCAGGAACAGCTCTAGTGCAACTCCAGCACAACCACACAATAGTGGTCAAAAAAGCTGACAAAGGCCAAGCAACCATCATCCAAAACACACCAGATTACATAGCAGAAGCAAATCGCCAGCTAGCGGATGAATGGTTCTATACAAAGGTTGAACAAGATCTAACATATAAACATACAAAACTGGTTGAAAAACGACTAGACCAACTAGTCAGGGACAAGGAAAATGATGCTACAACCACCAGTAGATTAATTTCAAACCGTCCAATAACCGCCAGATTCTACCTACTACCCAAAGTGCACAAAAAGAAGCAAAATGGCCTAGTTCCCGGCAGACCTATCATCAGTGGTATAGGCTGCCCGACGGAGCTGTTAAGCAGTTTCGTGGATGAACACACCAAAGTGCACGTCACTAAGATCAAATCGTATGTGAAAGACACCACGGATTTCATAAACCAGATTGAAGCCTTTGGCAAAGCAAAGCCCGACACTCTTCTGGTGACCATGGACGTCACATCACTATACACAAACATCCCCAACAATGAGGGACTCGGAGCAGTAGCCAGATTCTGCCACAAGTATGGAGTACCAGGTGATCTATCAATCAGAGGTCTTCTCAACCTCCTAAAACTTGTCTTAGAATGCAATAATTTTGAGTTTAACGGCGAACATTACCTACAAGTTGGAGGCACCGCCATGGGAAGCAAAGCTGCATGCACCTTTGCATGCATCTTTATGGCGGATTTAGAAGAAAAACTCCTACAAGCGGCTCCCCACAAGCCAGCCTTCTATCTCAGATACATAGATGACATATTCATGTTTTGGGAACATGGCAAACCCGCCCTAGATGAATTTGTGACACATGAAAGCAGAGCACCATAGCATCAAATTCACAATGGAGTCTTCAAAAACACATATTTCTTTCCTTGACACCATGGTCAAACAAACAGAAGAACATGACATCATTTTCGACCTCTACACAAAACCAACAGACACCCACGGCTACCTCCACTACGATTCAGCACACCCCTCCTCCTGCAAGGATTTGTCTCCATATGGACAATTCCTCAGGTTGAGACGCATCTGTAGTCAAATACAAGACTACGACAAAAATAGTATCATTCTACAAGGATACTTTGAAGCAAGGGTTTACCCTATCAAAATTCTCAACGAATCCAGGGCAAAAGCCAGATCAAAGGACAGACACAGCATCCTCCACCCACCACCAACGACAACCGCCACAAACACTCTACAGAGGCCCATTTTCGTCTGCGAGTTCACACGAACTGGCATTTTTCTGAAGAAAACCAAGAAGTTCTGGCCAATTCTGGAAGCTAGCACCAAATGCAGAAAGGCTTTCCCAGAGCCTCCTCTCTTCGGTTATAGAAGAAACAAAACAATCAAAGATATGATTGTCAGGGCTAAACTTCCATCAGATAACGTCCCCACACAACACAGAAACCCTTTAAAAGCATGCACCACCAAGAACTGTAACATCTGCAAATGGATGCAAAAAAACAGATTCTTCTCTAACTCACACACCGGCCTAACATACAGATCCAAGATCATAGGCAACTGCCAGACGAGGAACATCGTCTACCTACTAACTTGCAACAAATGGTAGAAACAGTATGTAGGAGAAACTCTATGCAGCTTCAAAATCAGAATCTGAGATCGATATCAAACCTCCACAGGAATGAACGATACGACACACCTGTATCCAGACATTTCAATAAACATGGACATTCTAGAACTGACATGCAGTTTAATAAACATGGACATTCTAGAACTGACATGCAGTTTAGAATTATCCAGTTACTCTCATCAGACCCAGACAAAATGAAACTCCACCCCATGGAGAAAACAGAAGGAATGTCATTGGATACACCAGCTCCACACAATGGAGCCTATGGGCATAAACCAAGCCGGATACGGGACGCTTCTCCCCTGGACCAACACGCCCACCACGGACGGACACGGCCAGTATGTCATTATTAAACCATGTTTTCATACTAGCGCCACGACTTCCTGAGATTTTGTAATGTTAATGTAATTGGCAGGTATCTTCACCGATAGAGATATCACCATCCGAATGCATGCACTCCTGTCTTCAGAGTGCCGTTATCATGGTTCTTCTCGGATGGGATTCAACAGTAGCTTAAATATGGGCTCTACAATAGAACTGCGTGTTTTATGCAAATGATGGTGACCCTTCTTGTGTTCCCCTTTAACTATTTAATACGTAAGCTGGCAAAACAGTCCACTGCAATGGTCCACTGCAAATGTAATTGAAAAATTACCAATGGAATGGCTGGCTCGCTTATCGAGCCAGCTGAGCCAGCCATTCCAGTTGTAAATTAAAAAAAAAAAGATTTCTCTTTGTTTACAAATGGTCAGTCAATGAGCTAAGATTTAAATTTTCTTAAAATATCTTGTCCATTATAGGGTGAATTTCACATGGTTCTGTTTACATCATATGCTTAAATTTGATTTTAGAGATGTTTTAAATTTGTTCTGATTTTTGTTTTTCAGTTGATTGGCTGCACATTATTAGGTCTCGGGATATGGATACGCGTTGACAAAAACTTCGACAAATATGTGAATGCTCAGGAAGAGTTCAACCTGCTGTATATCGCAGCATACGTCCTGATTGCGATTGGTGTCCTTGTGATGATCATAGGATTTTTAGGATGCTGCGGTGCCATCAGAGAAAGTCCACTTATGCTTGGTGGGGTGAGTAATTAGATAGAGGACCTCAAACATTGTCAAACAAGTTTACTTTGGATAAATAGAGGATCACGAATGAGTTCCCATTGGATAAATAGACAATCACAAACAAGTTCGCATTGGATAAATAGAGGATCACAAATTAGTAACAGGAGAAATAGAGTATTTCAAACAAGTTTATGTTGGTTATAGAGGATCATGATTGGGGTCCCATTGGATAAAAAGAGGAATTCCCATTGAATAAATAACTTTTGTCTATATACATGTAGCTCTTGATAGAGATATATTGTATAGAATTCTGGAACGGGTATGGAATTATAAGACATATTTCAAGGCCTTGAAAAAGTATGGAAAATTATACATTTTCTTCTGAATGTTTGGAAAAGGACGGAGAATTGAAATATTGCCACATGTGATTTCTGACTTAGAAAATAATATAGAAAATATTCAAAATATTGAAGATAGATTCGTCTTATTATTCCACCATTTCTACAAAATTTAACAGGTTTGATGTTGACATTAGTTGTTGACTTCAAAATAATGGTTTGGGAAATGATAGATTAGGTCTTGATGAAATATGGAAAGAGTCTGGAATTTCATTCTCTCAGAAGGTATGAATGGTGTGTTTATTTCTGTGTCTAACTTGAACAATTGTTGGTGGATGAGCTTAAATTACCTATAAAAGAACTAAGTCAGTGTGACTCATGTGACTCAGTTTCTTGAGACCATCTAGGCAAAAGTTAGTTTTCTTGTTAGAAGCCGTAATAAAATATTCAGCCACCATGTTTTGTATTTTTATTGTTTTTGTATTAAAATC
The DNA here is from genome assembly GCA_034401795.1 of Chaetoderma sp. LZ-2023a. NCBI lineage: Eukaryota > Metazoa > Mollusca > Caudofoveata > Chaetodermatida > Chaetodermatidae > Chaetoderma > Chaetoderma sp. LZ-2023a. The sequence continues at coordinate 161,064,641 of CM067370.1, read as the reverse complement.
CCCGTATCAACCCTAATTTGAACCCTGAATACCCAGAATCCCAATTTTAGAGCAAGGTGTTGAGTATTTTGAAACTAATTTGTCAGTCATGTGTTGCTGCTATACAGCTCCCAGTCAGATTAGTTTCAAAATATTCAACAGAATACAGTTTTAGAAGATGTTAGTGTTTTGGCCAGTTCGTGTTCAAAGGGTTAAATGGGCCTATAAGTCATGTAGAACCAAGAGCTTATCATGTTTAAGCCTTTACCGGTCAAGACCCCAGTCATTCCAATGGTACCGGTAAATTTTAAAAAATGGTCCTCTCTTGGCCTGCAAATGGAGATTCAATAAGCAAATATTTAGATTTTCTTGACCAAAGGGGGTGGGGTTAAGATCACGATTGCTCAAGAAAGTTTCTATTTCCTCATAGGAAATGTCTAAAATATGCAAACCAAGCATGCCAAGTGGAAAATTTATTACATATGATTGACTCAGTTATCGAGCCAGGCATTCCAGTGAAACACTTTCAAACATAGTCTTCTCTTGGCATGCAAATGCGTATTCTTATAGGAGGAAATTGAAATTTTCTTGACCAATCTTGATAATTAAATGGTTAAGCTCTATTGTTTAAGAGGCCACTTTTGGTTATTTTGACCATTAACTCTGTCTGTCTGATGAATTCCTGCAGACTACATTTTCCATGGGCTTTAATTGTGGACATTCTTAATATTTTGAAAACAATTTGACTGAAAATTGTTGGTGGCTACGCCAGCAACAACTTTCAGTCAAATTGTTTTCAAATATTCAACAAGTCAGGAGTTTTTGCTCTTTGAAATTATTATCTGGCGGCTGCAGCAGTTAAACAGTTAAAGGGTTAAATATTAATCAGCTGAGCGGCAATGCCATTTGGAAACACGGCCACACACAAGTGAGGGATCCTTTTCTGGGTATGATCTGCTTATTTCTATCTAATAATATCTACCCATGTTTTTCATGCTAACTATGCAGGTAAGCTGTTAAATATTTTGAAACTAATTTGACTGGCGGCTGTTGCTGGCAGGCATCATCAGCCCCCAGTCAAATTAGTTTCAAAATGTTCAACAGAAAGTTCAATTGTAAACTCATCAAAGACATACGATTTGTACACATTACACAGACTTTTCGATTTATAAGTCATAAATGAATGTGATGTCAGCGATTATGACGTCAGCTATTTGAGTGACCGATCAGATCCCTTACATGTAATTGACAGCTAATCATGTAGATGCGAGGTATCTTATTCAGATATGGCTTCATTGTCTACATTCATGACATCGTAAAGCCACATAACGCCAGTTTGAACATGCCTGTTTCCGTGGACATGGTAGACATATGCTGAATGAGAAGTTTGCTGAGCTTTTGCAGACAACATATTCCAGGCATTATATCTCTGGACCTGCTAAATATTTTGAAAACAGTTTGATTGAAATTTGTGATCATCAACAACTTTCAGTCAAAAAGTATTTTCAAAATATTCAGCAAGTCAAGAGTTTTTATACCCCGGCAAACAAAAATTGACAGGGTATTATGTAATGGCGTTTACCGGCGGGTGGTTGGACTGGCAGCAGAGTGGTTTCGGTACGATATCTCCGCTACCGTTTATCGGATCGCTTTGAAACTTCATAGGATGATTTTACTAGGTCTGACTGAGGAAGCCATCTTGAAAATTGGTTTCCGAACGATAACTCTGTTACCATTTATTGGATCGCTTTGAAACTTGGTATGGTGCTTGGACTGGGTATGGGGAAGAAAACTATCAAAAGTGACAATGAATCAAAATCCAAGATGGTCACCAGCCACCGGCGGCCATCTTAAAAATTGGTTTCCGAATGATAACTCCAATTTTGTTTAGTGGATCAGTTTGAAACTGCATAGGATTACTGAACAACGTATGAGAAAGAAACTTAAATCCAATTAGTAGATGATCCGAAGTCCAATATGGCCGCCAGCCACCGGCCGCGTCTTGAAAATTGGTTTCCAGATGATGACCGTTTAGTGGATCACTTTGAAATTTCAGAGGATGACTGGCCTAGGTCTGAGGAAGAACTCGCTATTCTTTGATAGCACTCATTCATTGATTTGTCATCATGGCGGGGTATTATGCGCCGTTTGCTGATCTCCTGTTGTCCATTAGAATTATTGGCACACAAGCAGTGAGACAAGAAATGGTCAAGAAAATTAATTTATTTGCTTTATAAATGTCCATTTGTTGGCCAAGAAAAAAAAGCTTTGAAAGTTTTCCACTGGAATGACTGGCTCAGTTATCGAGCCATGCATTCCAGCAATAAATTTTCAAAACTATTCTACACTTGGCTTGTAAATGGACAATCCTCATTACCACTATTGAAGCTGTTTTAGCCGACATCACCAATAAATCGTTATTAATCTATGACATTGTTTTATTTTCAGTTCTTTGTATTCCTGTTTCTGATTTTTGCTGGACTTTTAGCCTTCGGCATCTTCCTCATCGTGTCTAAAAACTCTGTGAGTATTATTAGATAGGCATGTATCGCAAGAGCTTAAACCTGCTCAGCCATATTATAATAAATATAAATATTGTAAAAGGTAATTCACCTTTCCATAGTATCCATCCATCATCTGACCTTGTATGACTTCATAATCAACTCAGCACGTGTATGATGTCACAATCATTACGGCACAACGGGTTCCATGTAGACCGTCACCAAATCGCAAATGGTCCGACACGTATGAATTGTATGTCTTTGTAATTCTTTGGTATTTAATAAACATGCTGTTGAATATTTTGAAACTAATTTGACTGGGCTCTGTTGCTGCCTTAGGCAGCAACAGCACCCAGTCAAATTAGTTTCTAAATATTCAACAGCTTGCCTGTGTAGTTTTTAAATTGATAGTCAGGGTGTTCAGAGATCGATCGATCCCAACACGAGCGAGGTGTGGGTGGAGCTTAGCTAGAGATGGGCGGGGCATAGCGAAAACTGGAAACGTCCATTGTCTAGAAGCTATTGTTACTAGACTAGATTGATCAATATAAAATCAGTCAGTCCATTGCTAATCAAGTAGTGGTGCTCACTATGTGATTAGTTAGACTTATTAGTGTTGTTCCAATTAATCAATTTGATCAATGATTGATTGGTTTGGATGTCCAACCAACAGATCAATCATGATTTAAGAAATCGATTTTAACTGTTTTTAAATTTACGATATTTTTATGATTTTTTTGTTGAAAATAGCGGTTTAATTTCATTTTTACAAATATATAACATAGTATTACTCCATACGAGTCCATAGGCTAAGACATTAACCTTCACAACACTGAAATAGTATGCTAACGTCAAAACCACCATACCAATAACCTGTTCAATATTTTGAAACTTATTTGACTGGAAGCTGCTGCTGCCTAAGGCAGCAACCGCTTCCAATCAAATTAGTTTCAAAATATTCAACATGTTATTTCTTAAATTATTTAGATAAATTATTATCCATGAAATGCAATAATTATTACATTCAAAATTTCAGAATGGATAAAAATGAGAAAATGTTGTGATCGATCATTAACTGATCATCAGTTAGTCCGTAAAACCAATCATCGATCACAAAAATAGTACTAATTCCCAACACTACCACTTATCAGATGTTTTTGTCCTCATGTGCTGATTGGGCATGGTCATTGTTTTCAAAAGACTTATTTAGCCCTTTAACCCTCAAATTTGTTTAAGAAAATCTCAATTTTCTCCTTAGAAGCTATCCATTTACAGACCCAGAGAAGACTATTTTTGAAAATGTACCACTGGAATGACTGGCTTGGTTATCGAGGCAGACATGTCAGTTGTAAATTTTCGAAAATAGTCTTCTCTTTGTCTGCAAATGAACAATTCCCAAGACCACGGCTGAAGCCGTTTTTGGCTGGTTTGAGTGTTAAAGGGTTAATGTCAGTGCTATGTTTGACAACAGCAACTTTCAGTCAGATTACTCTCAAGATGTGAAGCATTGTCAGTTATCATCATTACTAAAGATTCAGAATAGAACATGTTAGTTAATTATTTAACACTTGAAATTCCAATGTCTCAATTGACAGGGCAATTCACCTTTCCAGAGTATCCCTCCATCATCTGACCTCGAATGACGTCATAATCAGCTCAACGTGTGCATGATGACATCACAATCATTAGACCGTCATCAAATCTCAAACAGTCCGACACATTGTCTGAATTGTATGTCTTTGTAATTCTTTGCTACATTTAATAAACATGCACCCAGTCAAATTAGTTTCAAAATATTCAACATCTTACCTGCATAGTTTTTTGGAAATTGATAGGCAGGGTGGTCAGAGATCCATCTGTCCCAACACAAGCGAGGTGTGGGTGGAGCTTAGCTAGAGATGGGCGGGGCATAGCTAAAACTGGTTTACTCCATTATACATACATTTAAGTTATTGAATATTCTTGACCATTGATCTGTGGCTGTCTGACAAATGGGACGAATGAGAAACTATTGATTATCTGCTGTCGGGTGTCATGAACCGATCAGTAACTCACCCACACCCACCCAGGGATAGATCCTGATTTTCGTTACCATTTTCTATGAGGATATTGCAATTTTCTTGACCATGTGTATTTATGCTGGCCCTGTAAACATGGTAAAGACAAGAGGGTTTTGTATTTCGCTCTGTTTGTTTGAGAGCTCTATCTAAAAAAACCCTAATGTTACAATTTAGCACACATTTTAACATCACATGGCAAATGCATGGCCTGTTGCTATGGAAGAGGATTTCCAAACTTTGTAGACTAAAAGTAGGCTTGTGTGATTATTGCGTTGAGTGATTGCGATCGATTATTTAAAAATAATCGTTGTTACTCGATTAATCAGTTTGGATACAAATTACCACGACATAACAAAAGAATATCAATGACAAAAATTGCAATGGTGTCCACTTATTAGTGTTGTCCCAATTAATCAATTTGATCAATGATTGATTGGTTTGCATGTCCAACCAACAGATCGATCATGATTTAAGAAATCGATTTTAACTGTTTTTAAATTTACATTATTTTTATGATTTGGACGAAAGAGAAGACTATTTTTGACAATGTATCACTGGAATGCCTGGCTCGATTCTCAAGCATGACATTCCATAAATACATTTTAAAAAATAATCTCTTGCCCTGCAAATGGACATACATTCACTAAGCAAAATGTTTTTTTCATGACCGATCGCATTAAAAAGTAATTTAAAGTTAGGTTTTGAAATATTTTGTGCAATAGAAAATAGTCACGATTATTCGATTACTTAATTTTTAATCATATAAATTCACGATTTAAAACATAATCATGATTTACGATTTAATCACCTAATCACGCAAGCCTAACTAAAAGGTCTAGGTGGGACAAAAGTCTGGGTCTACAGACATCTCAGAAAGTAGAGGTGCGATTTGGCTCAAGCTTTAACACAAGAAAGGGTGACCGTACTCAAAAGATACCACAACTGTGGTCGTGAACCAGAAAATCTGAAAAAAATGCTACAACAGGAGGTCAATCTGTGACATGTCTGAACGCGCTTGTTTGAATATTTTATTAGAAATGCGTGTGTATTTAATATTGAAAATTGAATCATAAATAAAACAGTCTTTCATAGTAATAAGTTGTCATTTCATGAACCAGTGAAATGACTTTGTTGTTGTATTGCAGTAATGCGATAATGTTAACCTTTTAACTCTCATATCAGCCAAAAATGGCTTGTGCAGTGGTCTTGAGAAATGTCCATTTGCAGACCAAGAGAAGACTATTTTTGAAAATTTACCACTTGAATGATTGGCTCGATAACCGAGCCAGTCATTCTAGTGTTAAATTTTTTTAAATAGTTGAGATTATCTTCATCTGCAAATGGACATTTTCTAGGGGGGGAAATTATATTTTTGTAAAAACAAATTTGAGGGTTAACCCTTTAATGACTAAATTTCTTGAAAATTTTTTAATATTTACTTACTGAATGTCCTTTTGCAGGCCAAAGAAGACTATTTTTGAAAATTTACCACTGGAATGCCTGGCTCGGTTTTCTCTTGGCCTGCAAATGGATATTCCCCAATACCACTACAGAGGCCGATTTTGGCCGGCTTCATCGTTAAAGGGTTAATAATAAATAGCCATAGAGATTTTCTTGACAAGTTTGATATGATAAATCTGGTCATAGGCCTGATTATGCATTGAAGTGAGACGTTTACGCTTCATGATACCAGCATTGTCACCTGATCTTCGTATCACTTAGTTTCATCCATCATCTGTCTGACCATCTGGCGACATTGTCAACTTTGTAGTCATCCTTTGTCAGATATTGATGGATTAAATACATTTTTCTCCATGTCCAGATTATTTATTTTCAATATTAGAATATATGTGTTGACTGGCATAACCGAGGCCAGTTTTGGCTGTCTTGACCATTAGAGGGTTAAAATACCTCAAATCTTTGTCCAATAGACTTCGTGTTTACTCATTTTTCATGTTCAAGCGGATTTAAAAGCGCTTTGCAATTGAAATTTAAGACTTCAACATACAGACATGATGGACATGCATTTTAAGAAAAGTTTGTGTTCAATATTTTTGGAAGTTAATTTGGCTGGAAACAGTTGCTGCCTCGGGAATCAACAATGTTCAATAAAATTATTTTCAAATTATTCAACAGCTTGTCTTTATGGGTGGTTTAAAGCAATGGTGTTAAGCTAATTGAAATATGGCATGTATGGATAAATAACGCATATGACACAGAGAGAGTTACTAATTAGTAACAATAGTGGGGATGGGGTGGCAGAGTGTGTGTGGGTGGAATGAAATTAACATTATGATGGAAGACACATTCTGCTACCATACATATTCTGAAACTGATTTGCCTGGAAACTGTTTCTTCCTAACAAATGGTTCTTTTGTAACAAATGGCTGGCATGCCTTTAGAAATTATCAAATCAAATTTAACCCTTTTAAAACACTCATATTTAACCCTTTAACACATATCTGCCAAAAATGGCCTATGCAGTGGTACTGAGAAATGTCCATTTGCAGACCAAGAGATGACAAATTTAGAAAATTTACAACTGAAATGACTGGCTCGATAACCCAGCCAGTCATTCCAGTGGTAAATTATTTTAAAATAACCTCTTGGCCGACAAATGGACATTTTCTATGAGAAAATTTAAATTTTTTGAAACAAATTCTTGAGTTAAAGTGTTAAGACGATATTCAAACAGGAGTTTGAACAGAATCACGGAGAGAAATTGTGCACAAAAAGTATTCATAGCGATTCGTGAAAGTACTTTTAAATCTGATTGAATTCAGAATTTGTTTATTCAAGGCCCTTGGATTAAGCTAATTTACTTGAAAATGCTTAAATTTCAGGAAAAAACCTAAAAAATGTATATACATGTACATATATTTCCACGATACTGTTATAATTTCTGGTACATGTATATTATTAAAGGTACATTGCGTCATAATGACTGAACTTTTAGTTGGTTAATGGTCAGGAATTGTCATGAAAATTAAAATCTTTGTTTCGTGAATATACACTTGGACTATTTTTGAAAATTGACCATTGGAATGTTTCACTAGTTGGATTTAAAAAGTAGTCGTCACTTAACTGTTGACTGTCAAATATACATTCCTCAGGCCTGGACCAATTACGGGTTCAAAAAGTCTGAAAATGCTAAACTATCAGGAAAGATAATGTAAAAATATTTTGTAAATGGTTAAACAAATACGTTTTGAAATTGTGTAATGGAGGGATAATGTACCGTTCTAGTTATGTCACACCCATTTCTAGCTAAGCCCGCTCTCATTCCTACTTTATGCATGTTGGAATAAATTTGAAACTAAATCCTGAATTTCAGAATCTAAATTTCATGGTTACTATTGAATATTGTGGCACTAATTTGACCGGCATGATATGGGGTGGGGGGGGGGGTGGGGTGGGGCGGTTAGTAGGAACAGCTTCCCTCAAATTAGTATCAAAAATATTCAGCTCATTGACTGTTTATTAACCCTTTAACCCTTGAATTTATTCAAGAAAATTTCATAGAAAATGTCTATTTGCAGACCAAGAGAAGAGAATTTTTTTTAATTTACCACTGGATTGACTGGCTCGATAACCGCGCCAGTCAATCCAGTGGTAAATTTTCAAAAATGCTCTTCTTGGTCTGCAATTGGACATTTCTCAAGACCACTGCAGAAGCAGTTTTTGGCCTATATGAGTGTTAAAGGGTTAAATGGTGAATTCATCGAAGTCATACAATTCGTACACTAGTGAGTAGTGACAGACTTTTTAATTTTCGTACATGTAACTTGACTATGCGTTATTATGATTGTGACATGGGCTAACTAACATACGTGACATATTTTGTTATGATGTCAGACACTTGAGCATCAGATTAGATCCCCCCATTCTGGTCAAACGATGACAGTCATAGAATTTCTGAATGTGAATTGTGTATGATCTCTTCATGTGCTATATATGCTTGCTGATGGATGAATCCAGTTTTAGCTATACCCCTCCATCTCTAGCTAAGTTCCACCCACGCTTTGCCCATGTTAGGATCAATCGATCCCTGCGATCTCTGAATCTCAATCAATAGAAAACTATGCAAGTAAGCTGTTGAATATTTTGAGACTAATTTGACTGGGTGCTGTTGCTTCCTACGACAGCAACAGCGCCCCAGTCAAATTAGTTTCAAAATATTCAACATAATGTTTATTAGTTAGTACAAGACATACAATTCATACAGCTTGACAGACGATTACGCATTTAAGACCGACAAAATCTCATCATTCATGACTTAATTTATTATGATGTCAGCCTACACGTTACGTCATAAGATTGATCATTGAAGTGGATTCCATCATTATGATATTTGATTTTTGTGCAGCTTGAAGAGAAGGTGGGTTCTGTAATGGATACCTGGGTGAAGAATTATTGGGATGACAAGGCAGCGAAAACTATCATGGACAACATTCAGGAGGATGTAAGTATGTTGACTGCTTCTCCGATGAATTTCCCATATCTCATTTTCAGTGCTACTGTACAGGAAAACTGTTGAATATTTTGATATTAATTTAACTGGAAGACATTGCTGCCTTAAGCAGCAATGGCTTCCAGTCCAATTAATTTCAAAATATTCAACAAAATAAGTTTTATATCGTAAAGAATATTGTTCTGAAACTTGATAAGTGTTATCATTACGACATGAAGATGTGCATGTGCTATCCATATATTTGTACATCCATCCGTCGGCCCCAAATGTATGTGCGTCTGTCAGGCCATCCTTGTCAATGCAACTCCTACAGTTTAGTTACAATTCTTTTGAAAAGTGGTAAATCTAGTCAGTACCATCTGAAGTTGTACATGTGCTTTTTTCGTGGCCAGAAAATTTTTTATTACAGAGTTATCCCCCTTTAAATAAATACCTTTAAGCCGATACATGAACTGCAGTACCAATCATTTCTTGTCAGCACAACTCCTACAATTTAGCTGTGATTCTTTTGAAACTTGGTAAGGGGTCTCATTACTACTTGAAGATGTGCATGTGCTATCCGTATGCCTGTACAGATTATGCGTCTGTATAGATTATATGTATGTCAGTCTCTTGGTCCATCCATCACTGACAATCATCTCAAGATGTCAACACATCTCCTACAGTTTAGCTATGATTCCAGAAGTCTCTGTTTGATTGACATTAAGGGAGTCTACTCCATCCAGAAACCTGGACTAGAGTAGAGTTGTGGTTCTTGCATTAGGAGGCATTAAATACAAGATTAGAAATCTTTTTCTGGCGCTAAACGTAAGTAGATTTATTTAGCAAGTAGTAATTGAATGATAAGTATGTTTATGTGCTTAATAAAATGACAGACCAACCCTAGGGCGGTCTGTGGTCGTTATGTCCCGTGAAATGCTTCATCAAAATTATCTTGTTCGTGCCAGATCTTGAAGAATTTTGAAGCTATGCTCTCAATTCCTTTGTCACTGAATATATTACTTGAAGAAGCAGTGCTATTATGCCATTTTGAAGAAATTCATCCGCATTTTCCTGAAAAACTTAAAATTCACCAAAATTCTCTTGTCCGGGCATGATAGTTGAATGGAATTGAGCCTTCACTTACAAATAAATCTATAAGGCGAGCTGCAGTGTCAGGATTTTATTTTTATACCCCGCCAAAAAATTTGCCAGTGTGTTATGTAATGGCGGCGTCTGGGCGGGCATGCGGGCGGCAGAGTGGTTTCCGGATGATAACTCCATTACCGTTTGTCGGATCGCATTGAAACTTCATAGGGTGGTTGGACTAGGTCTTGGGAAGAAACCTATCGAAATCGACAATGATCCAAAATCCAATATGACCGCCAGCCGCTGGTGGCCATCTTGAAAATTGGTTTCACGATAATAACGCCATTACCGTTTAACGAATCGCTTTGAAACTTCATAGGGTAGTTGGACTAGGTTTGAAGAAAAACCAACAAAATTGACGATGATCCAAACTCCCAAGATGGCCGCCATCTACGGGCTGCCGTCTTGAAAGTTGGTTTCTTGATGATATCTCCGTTACCATTTATAGGATCACTTCATAGGGTCATTGGAATATGTCTGGTGAAGAAACTTATTGAAATCGGAAATCCAATATGGCCGCCAGTCAGCGGCAGCCATCTTGAAAATTGGTTTCCAGACAATACCTCGTTGACCGTTTAGCGAATCGCTTTGACGCTTCATAAGGATGACTGGTCTGATGGGTCTGAGGAAGAAATAAATATTTTCTAATAGCTCTCATTCATTGGTTTGTCATCATGGCGGGATATTATGAACCGTTTATGGAGCTCTTGTTCATTGATTCGTTTTTAGCTCACCAGGCCTAAAAGACCAAGTGAGCTTATGCCATGATGGCCATCCGTCGTCCTTCTGTCCATCAAATTGCTTCTCCTTAACGGTTTGAACGATTTCAACCAAATGTGGCTGGAATGATTCTACGCTGGTACCCTCCAGACGTTTTTCAGAATTTCGATTGATCAATTTTTTTGATTGAAAATCTGAGATTTTATTTTAAAAAACTACCGGAAATGGGCAAAATGCTGCTACTTCTTAGCTTCCTGACATATTTCAACCAAATTTGACTAGATGGATTCTATGGTGGTAGGCTCTAAAATATCTATTCAGAATTTTGATTGATTAATTTTTTGGTTGAAGATCTTAGATTGTGTAAAAAAATTACCAGAAATTGTCAAAACGCTACTCCTCATGAACTGCTTGGTGGCTGAAAGGACCCTATGGGTGTAGGTTTTAGAACTTGTATACAGAATTTTGATAGGTAAATTATTTAATGAAAATTTACCGGATATTGCTTAAAACACTACTCATTAACTGCTTGGCCGATTTCAACCAGACATGGATGGAAGGACCCTATGGCGGCAGGCTTCAGATCTAGTTCTAAAATATTGTCCTTTACAAGTAAAGTTACATGTATGTCCACTCTTGATGTATGTTTATCTGAAATGAAAATTTAATGACAATTTAGCGGATATTGCTTAAAACGCTACTCATTAACTGCTTGGGCGATTTCAACCAGACTTAGATGGAAGGACCCTATGGTGGCAGGCTTCAGATCTAGTTCTAAAATATTGTCCCTTAAAATTAATGTTACATGTATGTCCACTCTTGATGTATGTTTATCTGAAATGTTTGGAGCCGTAGGGATATGCCGTCTTCTGATGGCTCTGGTTAGCTCACCTGGCTTGAAAGACCAGGTGAGCTTATGCCGTGGTGTCCGTCGTCCGTCAACTTTTCCTTTAAACCACTTCTCAAGAACCGCTGGGCTGGTTTCAATTATATTTGGCAGGAAGCATCCTTAGGACATAGGGATCCAAGTTTGTTCAAACGGAGCCGATCGGCCAATTTGGCCGGCGGTGGCTATCTTGGATTTTGGCAGATTTTTAGAAACCGCTTTGAAAATCTCCGAAATCGATGGAGGCATTGAAGGAAACCTCATGAAATATGGTTTAGGGCCAGAGCTGAACCAAGTTTGTTCAAGGGAACTTGATTGGGCAAATGGTGCGGTGGCCATCTTGATTGACCTAGTTTTAGCGAAAATAACTTCTCCAGAACCGCTGAAGGGATCAGGCCAAAATTTGCCAGATATGATTAGGGACTAAGCGCCATGAAGGTTTGTTTAAGAGAAGTTGCTACATCAAAAAACATGGCCGCCATGGACCAATCGAAATATAGCATGTTTGGTGGCCATATTGGATTTTTTTATTTGATGGATTTTGGGGCCGAAATTGGTTTTATATAGGTTTTTGGGTATTCCGATCTCAAATTTGCAATTTTTGCAACTATCGGATAAATGGTTTGGCGGCCATCTTGGATCATTTTCCCGCCAAAAGCTCCCATACTAAAACAATGGGAAATTTTAAATGTCTTCTCAAGAACTACTGTGCCGATTTCAATTATATTTGGCAGGAAGGATCCTGAAGGCAGAGATTGAAGTTTGTTCAAATGAAGCCGATCGGCCAGCTTGGATTTCGGCTGATTTTTAGAAATGTCCTTAATAATCTCCGAAACCGTTTGATGGATCGATTCAGAACTTACAAAATATGATCTAGTGTAAGAGCTGAACCAAGTTTGTTCAAGGGAACTTGATTGACCAAATGGTTGAACGGCCATCATGGATTACCTAGTTTTTGCAAAAACGACCTCTTCCCCAGAACTGCTGAAGCGATCAGGCCAAAATTTGCGATATATGATTAGGCACTAAGGGCCATTAAAGTTTGTTCAAGAGAAGTTGATCGGTCAAAAAACCAATTGATATATAGCGTGTTTGGCGGCCATATTGGATTTTTTTACTTGATAGATTTTGAGGCCGAAATTGGTTTTATGTATGTTTGGACGTATTGTGATTTCAAATTTGCCATTTTCGACTGTCGGATAAAAGGTTTAGCGGCCATCTTGGGTCATTTACCTGCCAAAATCTCCCATACTAAAGCAATGGGAAATTTAAAATGTATTCTCATGCCATCTTGGATTTTGGTCGATTTTTAGAAATGTCTAACAATATTCTCCAAAATCACTTGGGGATCAATTCAAAACGCATGAAATATGATCTAGGGCAAGAGCTGCACCAAGTTTGTTCATTGGAACTTGATTGGCCAAATGATTTGGCGGCCAACTTGGATAACCTATTTTTTGGCAAAACAACTCCAGAACCACAGTGAATCGGGCCGAAATTTGGGAGATATGATTAGGCACCAAGTGCCACTAAAGGTTGTTCAAGGGAAGGAGCTAGGTCAGAAACATGGCCGCAGTAGCCCAATTAAAATGTAGCGTGTTTGGCGGCCATATTGGACCTGCAAAAATGTCCACAAACTCATTTAAAAGACTACTCCTAAACCACCCACCAACAATTTTGACAAAAATGCATATTGCTCCAGGTGAGCGACACAGGCCCCTTGGGCCTCTTGTTTAGAATTGTCGGTGAAAGGTTTAATTCTAGCATTACTTTTATATACTGCCCTTATTATGAAGTGAATGCAAGGTCCAGTCTGCTTGGGACATTGACCATATGGTATTCAAGCCTATTTGGGACACTGCCCGTAGATTACAGTCAAGCCTTATATCTTGCAGTGTACAATATACCACTTTAACCTGTACAGATCACAAACCACATATTTTTTAGCTCGCCTGTCCATCATCTGTTTGTTGTCCATTGGTCATCCGCTGTTCCTTTTAACATCTCAAGAACCTGTAGACCGATTTGAACTAAATTTGTCACGAGAATCCTCGGGGAATAGAGATCCAAGATTAGTCATAGTGTTATGTCGCTATTCGCCACCTATCTCGAAACACGGGGGATTAGCCGGGTGGGAATAGGTCGTAAACACTTCAGGATGAGACGACAGTTGAAGATACTCGCATAGACAATAAGTAAGATCTTCTTCAACTATAACTGTTATTAAGCTTTTATTACTATCCAGAACTATACTTCAAATATATACTTGATTCAAAATAAACTTTATAAACACTAATTAATAATATAACTCTAACATTCTAACTCTAAAGACTAACTCTGTATCTCTAAATCTAGCTCTCAATCAATCTCTAGCTGTCTCTCTAATTCTAAGTCTAATGCTATCTACCCTATCTGTCTGTAATGCTAACTCTAAAGCTCTCTCCTTAATTTACAAAATCATCTGTCTTTTATAACAAGTGGTATCTATGAAAACAGTGATGTCATAAATGTAGTCAAGAGACATGTTTTGGATTCCAAAACATGTCTAAAAGCATTTATAAGAATTAACTAATTTAAATCAATTTATAATAGTTCATTTTAATTATACAGGATTTATAGAAATGAATGAGAAATATAATATAGTTAACCACTTTAATAATTCTAACTAGCAGCAGATATTTTCCCTACAAAAATTAAGTATTAGTAAATCCTGATGACTATTTTGAAAATAATCAAAGTGAAAGTTGTCTCTGCTTTAGGCAGCAACAACTTTCAGTCAAATCATTTCTAAAATATTCTGCAGGCTTAATATTCCAATATTTCGAAACTATGTTTGTGGGAATTCAGAGTGAAAAGGGTCATCAGATTATAAACACACTTAATACAAACAGAATAATAAGCCTACATGAATCAATCTACAGGTATGTGCAAGACTCAAGATATTATCCTTACTACCGGCTTATAGGTATATTGATTGTTCTGACAGGTAATTGGGCTATTGTCCTTGATCCACTATACACTGGGCATGGTCGCACTTGGTTTCACACAGGCTCTGGTCATAACAGCTAACAACATTATATGTAAAATCACTGATATATTATAACCCACTGAAATCTCTATGTCTGACCTAATAGCCCCATGACAATAGGAAGCTGATTGGTCTATTTGCGTAGTGGCAATCTTGGATTTTGTGCTATTTTTATTGAACGTTTAAAAATCTGCTCTTCAAATATTTGGCTGATTGATTTGAACGTCCAGCAACTTCATCTAGGGGAACTCTTAAGACAAGTTTGTGGGAGAGGATCTGATTGGTCAATTCAACTGATGGCCACCTTTGATGATCTAATTTTCGCAAATGTTGATTCGTAAAAGAAAATTCACCAAGGACCAATTAAACTTTAGCATTTGGTGGCCATATTGGATTTTCTATAAAAATATTTTGCTGGCGAAATTTGCTTTCAACAAGTTTATCGCTATGTCAAATTTAGCACTGGAAACTGTCAGGTAAAACATTTCTGGCCATCTTGTAAATGTTTTCTCGCTAAAAATCTTATAGAAAGACAATGTGAAATTTTAAATGACTTCTCAAGAACCACCAGACATATGCCTGACTTCTCAAGAACCACCAGACATATGCCAGATGGATTTAAACGAAGTTTGACATCGAGCATCATTGGGCATATAGAGATGCAAAACTATAAAAAGTAAACTGATCAGACAATTTGGCCAACAACCATTTTGGATTATTTTCCCACCAAAACTACCATAGGCAAAGAATGTGACACTTCGAACGAGTTCTTCGCATGAACCACTGGGCCAATTTAAATCAATTCTTTAGTAAACAGCCTTTGCTCAATGAACTCCAACATTGTTAAAATGAGGCTATTGGTCAATTTGGATGGCGACCAGCTTGAATTTTGAAGACGAAAATTTCTTTATACATGTATGTGTTTATGAGTATGGCCATGTCATATTTTGCACTTAGTTTTCTCAGATAAATGGATCAGTGACTGCCCGGCCACAATTTGTCCTTTTAAAGCTTACATTAAATTTCTGTGCTTCTGACCAGAATTGTTGAATTTCTTGCCAAATATGTAAAGGACTCTACATTTAGAACATGCCTTTCTAGGTGGAATGCCAATATTCTAGGTGAGCAATACAGGGTCTTTGGGGCTGTTGTTATGTAAGAAATATTCTTTTGATTTCCTAAACTAATTTCACTGGAATTATTGGCGAAATATTAATCAACTTTCCTGCAAAGTAATGAGTGATATGCTAATTACATAGCTGATTTCACTCGGATTTGTCAGAGTCAATACCCAGTTTAACTCTTTAACCCTCATATCAGGCAAAAACGGCTTCTGTAGTGGTCTTGAAAAATGTCCATTTACGGATCAAGCGAAGACTATTTTTGAAAATTTACCACTGGAATGACTGGCTCGATATTCCAGTGGTAAATCTTCAAAAGTAGTCTTCTCTTGGCCTGCAAATGGACATTTTCTGTGAGAAAATTGTAATTTTCATGAACAAATTTGAGTGGGGAAGGGTTAAGCACACTGTCACCGGTGACCAAATGGAGGATTCCAGTTTATCCATCAGTCATATGACATCATAATCAAGTACATGACCTGTAAGATGATGTCATAATCAGTTGCGGCATGAATGACGGAGCTATGTGCTTCACGAACACTTAACTGGTGACAGACTAACATGACTAAGCGCTGTATGTCTACTATTTAGTAAACATGCTGTTGGATATTTTGAAACTAATTTGACTGGGCGCTGTTGCTGGCATACATGGCATAGGCAGCAACATCACCCAGTCAAATTAGTTTCAAAATATTTAGCTTACCTGTATAGTTTTCTGGAAATTGATAGTCAGGGAGTTCAGGGATCGATTGATCCCAACACAGGTGATGTGCGGCCGAAGCTTAGCTAAAGATGGGTGGGGCATAGCTAAAACTGGATTCCTCCATTGACCATTAATCCTAAAATCCCAATATTTACGTAGTGATATCTATTTGTAAGCAAAAGAAGGCCATTTCTGGAAATTTATGACTTGACTGACTGACTGACTCGATTATCGAGCCAATCATTTCAGTGGTAAATTTAAAAAAAATTGCTGAGTGTGTTTGACTGGCTTGACTAGTAACCAGCTTCTGTAATGGTTTTGGGAAATGCCCATTTGCAGGCCATTAGAGGACTGTTTCTTTACCATGATGGCTGGGTTGGTTATTAAGCCTGTCATTCCGGTTGTAAATTTTCAAAAGTAGTCTTCTCTTGGCCAGCAAATGGATATTTACTAAGAAAAGAGATAACTCTTCTTAACCCTTTAATGGTCAATCCAACCAAAACTAGCCGTTGCAGTGGTCTTGAGGAAAGTCCATTTGCAGGCCAATAGAAAACTATTTTTAAAATTTACAACTAATCACTTGCTCGATAACTGAGCCAGTCATACCAGTCGTAAAATTTCAAAAATAGTCTTCTCTTGGACTGCAAATGGACATTCAATGAGCAAATATTTAGATTTTCTTGACCAAATTTGACCAATAAAGGGTTAAATAACCGTAACAATTGACATGTATTATTAACGATTTTGACTGTTCATTTGTTTTCCAGTTTGCTTGCTGTGGCTCCAACATTGGAGTGGAGGATTATAAGTTGAACGAGGAGCCCAAGTCTTGTGAAGAAAAGAACTATGGAGAGGTAATGTCACATACGTGACATAGATAATTTCTTCCAAGTATTGAATTTTTTGTCTCGCCTGTGAAGCAAAATTGAGACATAGATGTCAACATTAAGTTAAAGGAAAACAAATCGTGTAAATCATCTAATTATCACCCCACCCCCTCCTCCATGACAGCGGAGCCACTTAATTCTTAATTACTTTGTTATTTCATTTATCTATGTGAGTGTTCACACATTCTGTGCATTCATGTTGTCCAGGCTATAACTACAACACTAAGGTGACTTTCTCACATGTTTTGCCAAACTCAGTGTATGAATGCATCTTAGTCATATTAAGTATTAAAAACAGGTCAATGTGTCCTACTTAACATGGTTCGTTGAACATCAGACAGCTTTTTCATGGCTATGATTGCAACACTTATATATATAATCACATTCTGGGTTGTCCAGGTAGTCCTTATCTCCAGTGAGTCTATTTGTTTTAATGCGATCTGTCGCTCAAGTATATATAATGTCTTCGTCAAAAACTTCCCATGTTGTCTCATAACACAATCAAAATGACCTATGCCTCTATCATGCAAGTCGAAAAGTCAGCCACAATGTGAATGAATTGTATGTCTGATGAATTTAAAATTGAATAAACATTCTGTGATATATTAAAACCAATTTGACTGCGAGCTGTTGCTGCCATATGACCCTAGTCAAATTAGTTTCAAAAGATTCAACATCCAGGGACAGACCTGGCTTTCGCAAATGATTAGCCAATAGATTATCCAATTACAGTTTTTCTTAGCCAAATCGGAACAATTTTAGCCAATGTTTTGCAATGTATACAGTCCATCTCCATTAGGTAACCATTTCAACTGAACACTACGTGCCATTAATACAAGATTATGTTAAATATTTTGAAATTATTTTGCCTGGAAGCTGTTGCTGCCTAAGGCAGCAACAGCTTCCAGTCAAATTAGTTTCAAAATATTCAACAGCTAACCTATATGTGTGCGTGTAATCTGAGATATTGGAATTTCAGTGTTTATTTGGCCGCAATAAAACATAATATAAGTACTTGTTAGTTCTTCACAATTAATCTTAATGATTCTCTACTTAGAAAATATGTATAATAATATGATTTTAATTATTATCCAAATATTTAGCCAATCCTGCCAGATTTCAATTTTACTAGCATTTGGCTAATTGGTGACTGGGTAGGTCGGTCCATGAACATCTTACCGCTATACTTACTTTAAAATTTAGATTCTAAGAATCAGGTTTCAAAGGTTCCAATTGATTCCAACACATGTATAAAGTGTGTGGAGCTTAATTAGAAATGGGTGGGGCATAGCTAGAAATGGATACCTCCATTGACGAATTTCTCACTTATTTCCTGGGATTTTCCACTTAGTGGAGCACCACCATAAATCGCTCATTAGTAACCGCAGCTTCCAATAGGACAAGGGCTGGAAATTCTTTAAATACAAATCTCAGAAAGGGGCCGACTTCTATTAGGTATATTTCAAGAAAAAATTGAAATCGATTCTCTAAAATGATAAAAAAAACATTAGCACGAAAATAAAACCCAATTTCATAGCAAATTCTTAGTCTTATGACTTTGCTTAATGTATGCTTTATGTCCAGAATCGCGTGAGCGAAATTATTAAATTTCAAAAAATGGTGTGTATGCTTTATTAAACATCATTTATTTCATCAAAATGAATCCAAATTTTGACATAAAATGTCGACGAAAAAAAATACAAATCATGTGATAAATCGGCTTCTGCTATAAGACGAGTTTAGGTCATTGCTTGAGTAGTGCGAAAAAGCTAATATTTCTATACGGGTAGATACTTGCGCAATACACGTAAATGGGCAGATAGCCTCGAGTACATACCAGAGTAGCTACGAGAGTGAACGACTTAACTAAGAGCAAGTACTCAGTAGAATTGTCTCCGATTTATGGACCTAATATACTGGACTCGGGAACTCAGAAATTACTATATACATTATGATATAGTAATCATTACGTGATGGGGACTGAGTATTATACATTCAATCCGATTACCTCCACTTAACAGGTACCCATTTGATAAAATTTGTCATTGATAGGAGTTGTTTCATAAGGAAGTGCCGTAATGTCGAGGCTTTTTCCGTGAAGTTATTGCAAAATTTATTTTCAAATTTATTTTCATTTGACAGTTATAAGTTATTTAACTCACAAAAAAATTCATTCTTTACACAAACTGCTGAAATTTGTATGCGCCTAATATTAGATACATTTGCAGTTTTAAAACTGCTAAGAAATTGAAATGGCTAAACCTAAAAAAAATGACATGACTTCTATTAGGAATGCCGTTATTAATGGGGAATTTACGATACATGTATTTCTCAGTGTATTATTTATCCGTATTTCCCACCTCACAAAATTTTGGCCAACCATTTCACCAAGATATTAACCATAGTTACTGACTTGTAGGCTAAGTGTGCACGACGTGTATCAAACTATACCAGTCTGGTCTGCTTTTCCTGGTTCATTAAGCATCAACAGAAATTTAATATTTGTCTCTTGAATGTGTAATTTCAATTATCCACCTCCACCTGTTAGCAAGAAGATTGGTGTGTTAATGACTCGTAGGATACAGGTGTGTCGCGTAGATCATGGCATATCATGTTATGTCTGAAAAGAGCTGAGTTTTGCCCGTGTGGTCCCAAGGAACATGCTTCACTTTTTGGTGATGAGTTGGCATGATAGTAAGATTGTGATCCAAAACCAGTAAGGTATTTTGGATATCCAGGCATGCCAGGCTAAGTGTGTGTATTAGGATTCAGTTGATTGATGTGGGGTCAAGTGGTCACTGTTATTGTGACCATACATATATTATGGAAATTGCATTTCCTAGTGATAATACAAGTCTTAGATTGCAGATTGACCAGAAAAACCTGGCACACTTTAGTGTCCCTATGTTACAGTCACCAAGTTTGTTATATATTAGCAATCAGAAATGATACTAACACATGTATATCAGTGTTATCTTTGACACATCCTTGTTCTAAATTTATCCCAGTCATATGCTGTTTAAATATTTCAGCCTTGCGTAGATGTATTTACTCAATGGTTGCAAGATCATATGCAACTTTTTGCCATTGTCCTCATAATTATGGCAGTGGTTATGGTAAGTAAGACGGCGACTTCTGCAGATCAGATGACAAATTTCCCCAGTCATATGATTATTATTTTGCAGCTTCGCAGAACACTTGTAGATATGAGAGTTCATGTAGTTTGGTGAGGTAAAGTATATGGCAGGGCTTGGAATTCAGGATCACCCGCTAGCCTAACATGGCTAAGGCTTATAGAAATCTTTCAGAACTACAGTACAGCTCAGAATTTCTATCCACTTATCGTCAAAATATTCGAGAAAACATTTCTCGCATTGTGTTTAGATTTGTACAAACAAACATGTTTTTGTTTTGGAGACATTTTGTTTTTAGCTGTACTTTAATTCAATATTTTTAGATCACCAAAGAAGAAATTCCTATCCTGTAGGAGCTGGTAGATAATACGAGCAGGTGAAATTTAGAAAACGGTGTTCCTGAAAGCTGTTACTAAACATCTTAAATCAGCATTGTTTTCAAAATTATATCAATTTCCTTGCAACAGGAGACTGACCGATTTAGCTCATAAACTGGTATAATTTTGAAATTAGCATTGATGATACCCATTGCAGCATAAGGCAGCAACAGCTTTCAGGTATGCTGTTTTCAAAATTACACCGGTTATCTATGATTAGGCTCATAATTCTGTACACAGTATAGAAGGCAAAAAAAATTGGGATTTTTTTCTCAATATTTAATCATTATTTTTAGGAAAATTTACCCGACAATGGCTAATGCTTGCTAGTAGCTCATTTACCTTTAAAGCTGACATGACATCGTTAGTTATGTAATACAAACTGATACCAGTAATATAGTGGTACAAATACATGTCTGTTTTCTGTAGCTGGGTAGTAATTTTGATATCTGGCTACCTCTCCTCAATGAGTGTATAACACTTATCATACATGTCATAGCTGTGCTGCGTACTGGAGAGAGAGTGAAAGAAACTCTGTATTAACCGAATGTGTTTGTACCCGATGACATCCTATTGGCTAGTTAGTGAAAAGAGACATGCATAGATTCCACTATTTTACTATTTCTGGTTAGTTTTATCCCTTTCAATGACAAATACCTGAAAAAGCAAATTCTTTTCTATATATAGCATGTTCTGTTGAATATTTTGAAAGTAATTTGTCTGGAAGCGCTTGCTTCCCTAGGCAGCAATCGCTTCCAGACATATTAATTTCAAAATATTCAACAGCTTTTCTGTTTGTGTGCCCTGAGATTGAGATACAGGAATTTATCGACGAAATGGTTACATATTTTAACATGTCATCTCAACTTCAATTTCAAGCCCTGTCTAATGCATTGTGTGCTGCTGTGAAACTGAGGTGGATTCGTAGCAAAGCACTAACATCTGAATTCTTACATTTTATTCTTATTTTGCTTTCTATTTTTTCCCACATAAATATTATTATAATAACGATTCTATTCATTAATACTTTCTGCTTCCTCTAATATCGGTGATGGTATTAATTCTCGTTCGTTACAGCCTTGTAAGCAGCGGTTCTTTGATTGGCTCGCAGATCACATGCTGATCGTAGCTGGAGTAGCTATAGGCATTGCTATTGTGCTGGTGAGTCAATAGAGTGATCCGGTTCTAGCTATGCCACGCCTATTTCTGTCTTTATCCATTTAACCCTCGAATTTGTTCAAGAAAATTTAAATTTTCTCATAGAAAATGTCTATTTGCAGAACAAGAGAAGACTATTTTTGAAGATTTACCACTGGAATGACTGGCTCAGTTATCGAGCCAGTCATTCCAGTGAGAAATTTTCAAAAATAATCTTCTCTTGGTCTGCAAATGGACATTTCTTGGCTGATATGAGTGTAAAGGTTCAAGCTCCAGCCACATTTTGTGTGGGTTGGGATTGATTCATATACATGCATGCGCTCTGAACAATGAGTTCTCGGAATCCTATTTTCACAGTAACTATACAAGGAAGCTGTTGAGTATTTTGAAATTAGTTTAACAGTTCTGTTGCTGCCTAGGCAAGCACCAGCAACAGTGCCCAGTCAAATTAGTTTTAAAAATATTCAACAGAATTTTTATTAACTAGTAAATCCATCAAAGACCTACTATGTACACTTGACGGAGTTTATAACGAAGATAGATGCATCATTCATTGCACATTTTAATTGTGATGTCAGCCTACATGTGCATGAGTAACGGATCATATCCATCCATTATTTACTGTTCTAATGTAAACTTTGAAGCGGCAGAGTATTGAATGCCTTGGTTGTGATCTTGAGAAATGTCAGATGGAACTTAAGTCCTTGCTGTGTGACAAGCAGATTTTAAACCTTTGATTGTCAAACTGACCAAAAACAACCTATGCAGAGCTGCCGTGGTAAAATTTTAAAAAATCCTCGACCTGCAATTGGACATTTAATTAGCGAATATTTTGATCTTCCTAACCAGTGAATCATTTTTAACCCTCATGTCTTTTCAAATAATTTAAATTTTCTCATAGAAAATTTGCATTCCAAGAGATTATGTTTGAAGATTTACATCTATAATGACTGGCTCATTTATGGAGCCATTCCTTCCAGTGGTAAATTTTCATAAATAGTGTATTTGCAAGACCGCTGCAAAAGCGTTTTTTTTGGCAGTCTTTAAGGTTTAAGCATAGGGGCTGATCATAGAATGTGTAAGAATGTGATTAATGGGGAAAGGATGGATGGTAATGCTAATTGGGTATTCTTTGGCCAAATATGCCAACAATTGGTCCATCACATCCGTGTTGACCAAATGAAACCCTGAATGCATTATAGCATGCATGTGGTCGGGTAATACAATATCGCTCCGCATGCATGCAATAGAATTGGGCAACAATATCACTGCGTATGTGTACGTATGTTATGCGTATGTGTACAATGTGTTTGGCAAACACAGTGGATGTTAGAAGACTATTTTTAAAAAGTTACAACTAACATAATCGTCTTGTTATGCAAATAGACATTTCTCAATGCAACTGCAGAGGGTATTTTTGTTGGTGTGAGTGTTAAAGGTTTAACAAGTTAACTCGCATCTGCTGCTACTGTAAGGGGGTGAATGGAGCAATCCAGTTTTAACTATGGCCCCCCCCCCCCCCCTCCATCTCTAGCTAAGCTCCGCCCACACTTTTCCGCATGTTGGGATCAATCGATCCCTGCTCTCTAAATTTCAATGGCCAGAAAACTGTGCAGGTAAGCTGTTGAATAGTTTGAAACTAATTTGATAGGGAGCTGTTGCAGCAACAGCCCCAAGTCAAATTAGTTTCAAAATACTCAACAGAATCTTTATTAAATAGTAATACCATACAATTCATACAACTTGACAGACTATTAAGCATTTGTAATGGGTTTAATTATGTCATTGATGACTGGATTGATTATGACGTCATACATGGGACGTAATTGATTATAACGTCATATGATTGACTGAGAAACTGGATTCCTCCATTATATAATCATCTAGTTATGCCCCCCCCCCCCACATATATAGATATATATGCGTGGTATATAGCATTTACATTGTTTGACCATCTGATTGGATAACTCTAACTCTAATGGAGCAACCTTCATCAAACTTGGTTCGGGTGTCCGAAGAAGCTTAGCAACTTGGGGTCTATGGCCAAATTCATGGTGACCTAATTAATGATGTAATATTGGGTTTCCGGATGATAGCTCGAGTTCTATTGAACGGATCATTACCAGTCTTGTATGGGAGCTTGTGCTTGGTGTTTCATAGAACCGTATCGATTTTGCGGTCAAACGGTCACGATTGCAGTGACCTAATTAATGACATAATGTTGCGTTTCCGGATAATAACTAGTTCTATTGAAGGGATTGTTACCAATCTTGCTTGTGGGTGGTAAAGGTCAATGTCACTGTGACCTAATTAATGATGTAATATTGCGTTTCCGGATGATAACTCGAGTTCTATCAAACGGATCATTACCAATCTTGCATGGGAGCTTGTGCTTCGTGGTGCATAGAACCCTATCAATTTTGGGGTCAAACAGTCAACGGTCAATGTCACTGTTACCTAATTAATGATATAAAATTTTGTTTCCAGATAAAAACAAGTTCTATTGAAGGGATCATTACCAATCTTTCGTGGTAGCTTGTCCTTGGTATTCTAAAGAACCCTATCGACTTCGGGGGTCAAAGGTCGATGTGGCGCTGATCTAATTAATGATCTAATATTGCGTTTCTGAATGATGAGGTTGTGCTTGGCGTAATGGTGGACATACTTTAACAATATCTGATTGTTGTTCTTGTTGTGACTTCACTTGACTGGAGGGTGTTAACATTAAATGCAGCTGCTCATTTAAGCTTGTAATTCTTCTCCCAGTTGTCAAATTAAGAAATTGTTTTCCAGTTCAGATTTATTTGGTGAATCTACCTCCTGAATAAAAATGGTCATGTAAGTTTTACATGTCAATCATCCAGAAAAACACCTTAATTAAGAGTAATTTTAAGAAAAATCTTTCCATGCTTCATTACAAATCCTTAATTCTTGTAATCTATTTCCACCGTTAATTGAACACAATGGCACTGTTTTTTATAAAGATCTAATAAGCTGATTTACTAATAATACGATTTCTGTATATTAATAATAATTGCACATTTAATAAATGTCACCATTGGGACATGGATTATGTCTCATTCTGACATTAAAGCTGACATACTTTGCTAAAATCATCTACGCTAACCAACATCAGTGATATTGTACAGCCATGTCTGTTTTCAGTAACTAGCTATTAACCATTTAACACTAAAATTTGATGTTGTAAAGTGGAATTTTCTCATAGAAAAAGTACACGTGCACAGGAGATTAGTTTAAAAAACTTATCACTTGAATGTCTGGCTCGGTTATTGGTAAATTTTCAAAAATAGTATTCAATGTCTGAAAATGTGCATTTCTGAAGACCACTGCAGAAGCTGTTTTGGCCAGCCTGAGTATTAAAGGGTTTAGGTTTGGAGTGTTATTGCTTTCAACATTGTCTAGATAACTCATCCTGGCTAGGTATAAAACTGACCATTCACTCAAATCATCGCAGATTTTGTGTGAGTCAGACAGGACCTTTTATTACTGGTTAGGATTTCATCTATTAACTAGTCATGTCAGCTTTTATATATCTAGTGCAACTGCTAAGAAGCTGTTCTATGACTATTACTAGTACTATCACTAACAAATAACAACAACAATAATTACTAGTTATGTAAATGAGTTTATTAGCTCATCTGGCCTTTCAGGCTAGGTGAGCTTATGCCATGGCGACCATCCATCGTGTGTCCATCGTCCATCCGTCAACTTTTCCTTTAAACGACCTGTCAAGAACCACGGCGCCAATTTCAATTATATTTGGCAGGAGGCATCATTAGGGCATAGGGATCCAAGTTTGTTCAAATGAACCCGATCAGCCAATTTGGCCGGCGGCCATCATGGATTTGGACAGATTTTAGGAAACGTCTTTAAAAATCTCCAAAACTGCTTGAGGGTTTGAAGGAAACCTCATTCCAGGGCAAGAGATCAACCAAGTTTGTTCAGGGGAACTTGATAGGTCAAATGGTTTGGTGGCCATCGTGGTTGACCTAGTTGTTGCGAAAATGACTTCTCCAGAACCGCTGAAGGGATCGGGCCAAAATTTGGCAGATATGATTAGGGCCTAAGGGCCATTAAAGTCTGTTCAAGAGAAGATGATCCGTCAAAAAACATGGTCGCCCGTGGACCAATCAAAATATAGCGTATTTGGCAGCCATATTGGATTTTTTTATTTGAGGGATTTTGATGCCGAAATTGGTTTTGTATGTGTTTTGTGATATTCTGATCACAAATTTGCAATTTTCGAAACTATCGGATAAACGGTTTGGCGGCCATCTTGGATCATTTTCCCACCAAAAGCTTCCATACTAAAGCAATGGGAAATTTAAAATGTTTTCTTCTCGAAAACTACTGGGCCGATTTCAATAATATTTCGCAGGAAGCATCCTTAGGGCATAGATTCAAGTTTGTTCAAAGGAAGCCGATCGTCCAATTGGGCTGGCGGCCATCTTGGATTTTGGCCGATTTTTAGAAACGTCTAAAAATCTTCTCCGAAACTGCTTGGGGGATTGATACAAACCTCATGAAATATGATTTAGAGCAAGTACTGAACCAAGTTTGTTCAAGGGAAATTGATTGGTCAAATGGTTCGGCGGCCATGTTGGTTGACCTGGTTGTGGCAAAAATGACCTCCAGAACCGCTGAAGGGATCGGGCCGATATTTGGCAGATATGATTAGTGCCTAAGGGCCATTAAAATTTGTTCGAGAGAAGTTAATCCATCAAAAAACATGGCCGCCATGGGCCAATCAAAATATGGCATGTTTGGCGGACATATTGGATTTTTTTATTTTATGTATTTTGAGGCCGAAATTGGTTTTATGTTTTTGAGTATTCTGGTCTCAAATTTGCAATTTTCGAAACTGTCGGATAAATGGTTTGGTGGCCATCTTGTTGATAAGGAGCATTCTAGTTGAAATGCCTATGGTTCAGGTGAGTGATACAGGCCCCTTGGGCCTCTTGTTACTGAGACTAGAACGATGAGTATGTCTATAATATATTGTCAATGTTCTACGAGGAGTACTAAAATTATATTGCTTTGTTGAAAATTACATATTGTTGCTTGCAGGTGCGTACAATGCGAGAGTTTTACCATGGAATTGACCTTTCCAGTTTTAGCTATGCCCTGATGTTGGAATTGATCGCTCCCCGAATGCCCTAACTATCAATTTCCCAAAAACTATACAGATAAGCTGTTGAATATTTTGTAACTAATTTGACTGGGTGCTAGGCAGAAACAGCGCCCAGTTAAATTAGTTTTAAAATATTCAACAGAATATTTATTAGACATATTTATCATAATGACATCATTTATTATTATGTCATTCTATGCGTCATGTAGTTGATTATGGCGTCATATGATGGATGGATAAAGGGGAAAGGCCCATTGATAGCTTAGCCAGGGTCGGGTCATTTATTTTGGAATGCTGGATAGAGGATAGCAGCATTGGTTGATGTTGGATATAATGCATTACAAGGGTTAATTAATCCTTTAATTAATCATGACAATACAAATTTGTGCTCAGCAAATATCCATTGTTTGTTTGCCATACTTGTTAGCTCACGAAAGGCCAAGTGAGCTTATGCCATGACAGCCGGCCGTCGTCTGTCCATCTGTCGTCTGTCCGTCAACTTTTTCTTTGAAAGCCTACTCATTAAACACTTGGCCAATTTCAATCAAACCCTAGAGTAGTGTTTCAGAAATTCTATACAGAATTTTGATTGGCCAATTTTTAGCTCACCTGGCCAGAGTGGCCAAGTGAGCTTATGCCATGGCGCCCATCTGGCATCCGTCCATCCATCCGTCAACTTTTTTCTTTAAACGACTTCTCAAGAACCACTGGGTTGATTTCAATTATATTTGGCAGAAAGTATCCTTACGGCATAGGGATCCAAGTTTGTTCAAACAAAGCCGATCGGCCAATTTGGCCTGTGGCCATCTTTGATTTTGGCCGATTTTAGGAAATGTCTTTAAAAATCTTCTCAGAAACCGCTTGGTGGATCGATCCAAAACTCACGAATTATCATATAGGGCAAGAGCTGAACCAAGTTTGTTCGAAGGAACTTGATTAGCCAAATGGTTCGGCGGCCATCTTGGATGACCTAGTTTTCGTGAAAACGACTTCTGCAGAACTGCTGAACGGATCGGGCTGAAATTTTGGGGATATGATTATGGACTAAGGGCCATTAAAGTTTGTTCATGGGAAGTTAATAGGTAAAAACCATAGCCGCTGTGGACCAATCAAATTTTAGCTTGTTTGGCTGCCATATTCAATTTTTTTATTTGATGAATTTTGAAGCTGAAATTGTTTTTCTTAACTCCGCTTACTTGTCAGTCAGCTGTTGTATAGCGATGACCCCATCCATCTTCTGTATGTCCGTCCACCTATCTGTCTGTCCGTCACCAACAATGGCGGCTCATTTTGTTATTTCTTGACGGATTGACACCAGACTTGGTCACACAGTTAATGTCAGCATTTAATATTTGTGTTGTGAAAATGAAACTGATAGGACATCAAATGCCAGAGTTATCACCCCTTAAATATTTGCAGTCTCACTTTCATAGGGCAAATGCAGTTTGTTCCCACCTTCCATTGATTTATCACCATGTCAGATTTTATTGCCAAAGTAGATATTAAACTCAAATTATTTTCTAAATCAACTCCAGCTCACCCTACCCATGCTGCTAACTTGGTGATTCAGCCAGATGCACACTGTTAAATGGATTGTGTGGTGGTGGGGAATAACCTGCTATCTGCCTTTAGAGACCATTTTCTTCAATTGTATTTAAACCTCTAGTAACCGTCTTTTTGCAGATGACATATTCCAACGGTTATATCTCTGAACCTGATACATATTTTGAAAACAATTGAATTGAAAGTTGTTGGTGGCTAAGCCACCAACAACTTTCAGTCAAATTGTTTTCAAAATATTCAACAAGTCAAAAGCTTTTGAAAATTGGAATTATTGGCTGCACATGCTTGCAGCAGTGAGAAAGTTAAGAAACCAGCTGTAGTTAGCACTGATATCATCTATTTTCGCTTAAACATTGTTCAAAAGAACTAATGCAAAAAAACAGTCCAGAGATTGTTGTCAACATATCGAAAACTAAACCATTTGACTGAAAGTCATTGGAAGTGACACCCATGGATGTAAAACTTAAGTAAGATTAGTTGAAATGCCAATGTTCCAGGGGAACGATACAGGCCCATCGGGCCTCTTGTATTTGGCAGGAAACATCCTTAGGGCATAGGGATCCAAGTTTGTTCAAACGAAGCCAATTGGCCAATTTGGCTGACGGTCATCTTGGATTTTGACCAATTTTAAGAAAAAATTCTCCGAAACTGCTTTGGGGATTGATGCAAACCTCATGAAATATGATCTATGGCAAGAGCTGAACCAAGTTTGTTCAAGGGAACTTTATTGGTCAGATGGTTCGGCCGCCATCTTGGTTGACATAGTTTTAGTGAAGACAACTACTCCAGAAGCGTTTAAGGGATTGGTCCGAAATTTGGCAGATATGATTAGTGACTAAGGGCCATCAAAGTTTGTTCAAGGGAAGTTGAACCGTAAAAAAAAAAAAATGCCCACAGCAGGCCAATCAAAATATAGCGTGTTTGTCGGCCATATTGTATTTTTTTATTTTATGGATTTTGAGGCTGAAATTGGTTTTATATCTGTTTTGTGGTATTCTGATCTCAAATTTGCAGTTTTCGAAACTGTCGAATAAACGGCTTAGCAGCCATCCTGGATCATTGGAAATTTAAAATGACTTCTCGAGAACTTCTGGCCCAATTTCAATTATATTTGGCAGGAAGCATCCATAAGGTGTAGAGATTTAAGTTTTTTCAAACGAAGCCAATCGGCCAATTTGGCTGGTGGCCATCTTGGACTTTGGTGGATTTTTAGAAACGTCATTAAAAATCTCCGAAAACACTTGGGGAATCAAATGCAAGACTCATGAAACATCATCTAGGGCAAAAGCTAATCCAAATTTGTTTAATAGCCATCTTGGATCACCTAGTTTTCGCAAAAACAACTCCAGAATATTTACTTATAGCCAATCATCGCCTTTGTGGTTTAAATGCCTATGTTCCAGGTGAGCGATACAGGCCCCGTGGGCCTCTTGTTTTGGTGGGCATCTTGAATTTTCCGAAAAATTGCGGGAAATCGTTTAAAACGTTGCTCCTCATTAACTGCTTGGACAATTTCAACCAGGCTTAGCTGGGGGGATAGTACGCCGGTATGTTTCAGAACTTGTATACAGAATTTTAAAAGTCAATTTTTCCGGCAGCGATCTTGGATTGTCTGACAATTTTGGGAAATCACATAAAAGCCTACTCGATAACCACTGGGCCGATTTCAATTAAACTTGGATGAAAGAACCCTAGCCTGGTATCGTTCAGAACATGTATACAGAATTTTGATTGGTCCATTTTTCCCGCGGTCATATTGAATCTTCCAAAAAAATGGCGGGAAATCGTTGAAAACGCTACTCATTAAACTGCTTGAGCAACTTCAACCAGACTTAAGGATACGCGGCTGGTAGATTTTGGAACTTGTATAGAGAATTTTGATTGGTCCATCTTTCCGGCGGCCATATTGGATTTTCTGAAAATTTTGGGAAATGAGTTAAAAGGCATTAACCCCTTGAACGAGTTCAAGCAAACTCGGCTGGAAGGACCCTAAAATACTATGCTTCAGAGCTTTTATATAGAATTTTGATTGGTCAATTCCATCGGTGGCCATTTTGAATTTTCCGAAAAATGGCTGAAAATCGTCTACTCATTAACTACTTGGGAGATTTCAACCAGACTGGCTGGAACGAGTCTAGGGTGATAGGCTTTAGAATTTGCATATAGAATTTTGATTGCTTAATTTTTCCGGTGGCCATTTTGGATTTTATGAATATTTTGAGAAATCAGTTAAAAGGCTACTACTCATTAACTGCTTGACCGATTTCAACCAAACTCAGCTGGAAGAACTCTAGGCTGACGTGCTTCAGAGGTTGTATACCGAACTTTGACGGCTTGATTTTGATGGTGGCCATATTCGATTTTCTGAAAAAAGGGAATTCATATAAAATGCTACACCTCATTAATCGTTTGAGCAATTTCAACCAAATTTGGCTGGAAAGATATTCTCGTAGCCGATGGAATTCTGAATTTCGATAGGTCAGTGTTTTGGCAGCAATTTCTGATTTTCTGAAAGTTTTCGGCAAACATTTAAAAATGATACTCCTTCGATCAATAGGCTGATTTCAAGAAAACATGGGTGGAACGATCCTATGATGGTAGGCTTCAACATATTAAACGATAGATTTGATAGGTCAATTTGTTGGTGGCCATTTTGGATTTTCCGAAGATCATCCATCATGTCTATTTAAATGCAAATGGTTTAAATGCGAATGATCCAGGTGAGCGCCACAGACCCTTGGGCCTCTTGTTGTATTGGACATATTATACAATACAGCTCGGAAATACTGTAATAAGTTTCCAAAATCAAATCAAATGTACTCTTGAATATTTTGGATTTAATTTAATTGGAAGCCATTGCTGCATAAGGCAGCAATGGCTTCCAGTCAAATTAAATCCAATTTATTCAACAGAACATTTCTTACATTGTGTTCAAAATTGTACTAACTAATATGTTTCTGTTTTTATTTTGGAAACAACTTATTTATAAGAGCTGTACTGTAAATGAATGATTCACTTCTTATTTGCAGATTCTGGGAATGATCTTCTCCATGGTGTTATGCTGTGCTATTCGGGAAGCCACGCCATAGAAATATCCCTATCCACTGGTAATTATTTTAACTAGAACACATTTGCTGAAGTAATATTATGTGTGCCTGCTCTGTAATGAAATGAAGCCTGGTAATGCTGGCACCATCAAAGAGTGAATAGCAAAGCTATTATTTCTGTCATCGGTGTACATGTATATAAACTACATTAAATAGAGCCAGAATGCACTATTTGAGATTTCAGAGAAAAGAATTATTAGCTCACTGGGATAGAATGGCCAAGTGAGCTTATGACATGGCAACCGCCCATCTGTATATCCGTCAACTTTTGCTTTAAAAACACTACTCATTAACCGCTTAACAGATTTCAACCAAATTTGGCTGGAAGGACTCTATTGGGGTAGGCTTCGGAACTTGTATGCAGAATTTTGATTGATAAAATTTTGGGGTGTCTGTGGGGGGGGGATCTAAGATTTTATGAAGAATTTACCTGTAATTGTCACAATGCAACCTCTCATTAATCGATTGGCGGATTTCAACCAAATTTGGTTATAAGGACATTGTCTATAGGCTTCAGAATTTGTATACAGAATTTTGATTGTTCAATTTTTGGTTGAAAACCTTAGATTTTATTAAATATTTACTGGAAATGGGCAAAATGTTACTCTTCTTTAACCGCTTGATGGATTTCAACTTTATTTTGTCTGGACGGACCCTATGTGGGTAGGCTTCAGAACGTGTATACAGAATTTCGATGGGTCAATTGTTTTGGTGAAAATTTGGCCAGAAATTGTCAAAATGTTACACCCCATTAACTGCTTTGCCGATTTCAACTTAATGGGGCTGGAAGGACCCTATGGGGATAGGCTTCAGAACTTCGATGGCCCGATTTCAACGAAACTTGGGTGAAACGATCCTTTGGTGATCCACTTCAAGAGTTCTAATGAGAATTGTGATTGGTCAATTTTTTGGCCAGCCATCTTGGATTTTCCAAACATTTTCCAGAAGAATTTAAATCGCTACTAAGTATGATTAATCAACAGCTCGATTTCAACCAAGCTTTGGGGGGGGGGGGGACAGGGGGTGGGGGAATGGAAACGATCCTATGACGACAAGCTTCTAGAAATCAAATGAGACTTGATTTGTCAATCTCTAGTGGTCATGTTGGATTTTCTGGCAATTGTCCATCGTGTCTATTTAAAGGAAAGGATCAGGGAACTGAATGGCTTCTTGTAGTGAACAATACGTTGCTATTTGGAGAATATATTGCATTCTATTTGCGTGAGAATTGCACAATAAATTGCCGAATGATGCACAGATGAAAATGACTCCTTCAATTCCATAAATCTTGCGACTCCAAAAGATTTTATTTCTGGAAACAATTTAATTTTAGGATGTCTCCAATCTCCATTCTGTATCTCTGGCCATCAGGAAATGTGATTTATATTGATGGTGAAATACTTTCTTTGGATTGAGTATCTCAAAAACTGTTGTCAGCAACTTGTTCTTATTGAAAGATTTTAGTTTCAAACATGGCTAGGGCTCTGTCAGAAAAAAAGCTGATCAACTAGCTAAGGAAGGGTCAAATAAAGAACAATTCAACCGCGAGGTTGACTTTGAAGAACTGAAGCATATCATTAAAGCCACAAGAACCACCACCAGGCGGGCATAATGATGCAATACACAGCCTCAGTAGGGAGGATCAGACATGTATATTCAGATTGAGGACTGGTCACAATCTTCTCAATGCACATCTTCACCATCTCAAGATTACAGATTGTGCACTTTGTGAGTGTCAGCAGGCAGAAGAAACAGCAGAACATCTCTTGCCGCACTACCAGCGATATGAACAGGCTAGGAGAAGCTTCTGGCCTATTGAAGTATCTTTTGAAGAGAAGATCAGAGGAGACAGAAACAGTTTGATGACCACTTCAGCTTTCATGCACCAAATAAGGAAAACAGTCTAAGATATTACTGTCATGAGAAAGATGAACACAAGAAGAAGAAAACACAAAAACAAGGAGAAATTGTTGCTCAAAGCATTTCCAAAAGTACTTTTGGTGAACATTATAAATGGTTTTCTCAACAACCAAATCTAATATTCAGTTGACTTGCTAACGATTCCTCAATTGACCCTTGAAGTTGATCAAGTTTCTTAACAAGAATAATAAGAAAGTTTGGTAAGAAAATAGGTCTACATGAGCTCACATACTAATAATTAATAAAAGGGCAATCTGAGATTGAAGACTTCCTTCCATCTTTCCTGTATAGTTGCATTGGAATAATTTATAGCCGTGTGTCCATGATACCTTCTGATTTTGACATGGATGAGAAAAACTGCATTTGAACCTCAATTTTCAGATTGAGACCCACAGATTTAAGTTTGGGACAAAGATTTTTGGGTGTGTGGGATTTAGACGCCATGGGAAGCACCGATAGACTGTCTAGCGTATTAATTCACCTGGCCTGAAAGGCTAAGTGAGTCTATGCTCCATCATTTGTTTGTCAACTTTTCTTATACGTCATTTCTTCTTAAGAACCATGGTCCAATTTTAATTCAACAGGAAACGTCCTTAGGACATAAGAGACCCACGGTTGCTCAGAGAAAATTGATGGCCGATTTGGTTGGCGGACAAATTTGTTCAATCGATTTTGGCCGATTTTTATACCCCGCCAAAAAATTTGGTGGGGTATTATGTAATGGCGCCATCCGGGTGTGCGGGCGGCAGAGTTGTTTCCGGATGATAGCTCTGTTACCGTTTGTTGGATCGCATTGAAACTTCATTGGGTGGTTCGACTAGGTCTTGGGAAGAAACCTATCGAAATAGACGATGATCCGAAATCCAAGATGGCCGTCAGCCACCGGTGGCCATCTTGAAAATTGGTTTCCGGATGATAACTCCGTTACCGTTTGTCGGATCGCATTGAAACTTCATAGGGTGGTGGGAATAGGTCTGCGGAAGAAACCTATCAAAATCGATGATGATCCGAAATCCAAGATGGCTGCCAGCCACAGGTGGCCATATTGAAAATTGGTTTCCGGATGATAACTCCGTTACCGTTTATTGGATCGCTTTGAAACTTCATAGAGTGGTTGGACTAGGACTGGGGAAGAAGCCTATCGAACTCGATGATGATCCGAAATCCAAGATGGCCACCGGTAGCCATCTTGAAAATTGGTTTCTGGATGATAACTCAGTTACCGTTTATCGGATCGCTTTGAAACTTCATAGAGTGGTTGGAATAGGTCTGCAGAAGAAACCTATTGAAATCAATGATGATCCAAGATGGCGACCAGCTAC
This sequence comes from Chaetoderma sp. LZ-2023a, assembly GCA_034401795.1. Lineage (NCBI taxonomy): Eukaryota > Metazoa > Mollusca > Caudofoveata > Chaetodermatida > Chaetodermatidae > Chaetoderma > Chaetoderma sp. LZ-2023a. The sequence continues at coordinate 161,029,424 of CM067370.1, read as the reverse complement.
AGGCGGCCATCTTGAAAATTGGTTTCCAGATGATAACTCCGTTACCGTTTATCGGATCCCTTTGAAACTTCATAGGGTTGTGTTGGACTAGGTGTGGAGAAGAAGTCTATCGAAATTGACGATGATCCAAACTCGAAGGTGGCTACCAGCCATGGGCTGCCATCTTGAAAGTTGGTTTCTGGATTTCATTTATTGGATCACTTCCTACAGTCATTGGAATATGTCTGGTGAAGAAACTTATTGAAATTTACGATAATCCGAAATCTAATATGGCTGCCAGTCAGCGGCAGCCATCTTGAAAATTGGTTTCCGGACGATACCTCCTTGACCATTTAACGGATCGCTTTGACACTTCATAAGGATGACTGGTCTGATGGGGCTGAGGAAGAAATAAATATGTACTGATAGCTCTCATTCATTGGTTTGTCATCATGGTGGGGTATTATGCGCCGTTTGCGGAGCTCTTGTTAGAAACGTCTTTAAAAATCTCTGAAACCACGTAGGTGATTGATTCCAAACTCATGAAATAAGAGTTATGGCAAGAGCTGAACCAAGTTTGTTCAAGGGAACTTGATTGGCCCAATGGTTCGGCAGCGATCTTGGATGACCTACCATTTTTAGCTCACCTGGCCAGAAGGCCAAGTGAGCTTATGGTATGGCGATCATCCGTCTGGCATCCATCCATCAACTTTTGCTTTAAAACGCTACTCTTCATTAACCGCTTTGCGGATTTCAACCTAAATTGGCTGAAAGGACCCTATGGGGTAGGGCTTCAGAACTGGTATACAGAATTTTGATTGGTCAATTTTTTGGTGGCCATCTTGAATTTTCTGGAAAATGGCGGGAAATCATTTAAAATCCTACTCATTAACTGCTTGGGCAATTTCAACCAGGCTTAGCTGGGAGGATAGTAAGGTGTTTCAGAACATATATACAGAATTTTGCTTGGTCAATTTTTCCGACTGCCATCTTGGATTTTCTGAAATTTTTTGGAAATCACTTAAAAGTGTATCGTATCTTGCCTAATTGAAGCCTATGCTCTAATAGAAGCCCAGCCCCTAATGTAGACATATGAGGTTCAATGATTTCTTAGCAGTTTCAAAACTGCAAAACTGTATTAGAAGCCCACCCTAACTCAGCAGATTGTATAGGAAAATTTTTTTTTTAAGAGCAAATTTGTAAGAATAGCATGTATAATAATAACAATCGTGTCTACTTCACACCGATCTCTGCCCTGATACATTTCCAGCCCCTCTAGAAGTCAATACAGGCCTCGGATTTGTAAATCTCGACAACCTATTAGATTAATACTAATAGTAGGCCACATATGTTCAAGATATAATAAAGTTTATTCCACACTTTTGTAGTCAAAATGTGCGTAAAACAGTCTTGGCGTGATTAAATACCTTCCTTATAAATATATTTTAAGACCAAATTTATGTACCAAACAAACAGTATTGCGCATCAATTTTGTAACGCCGATCAACATTAAATGTTCCAAAATGAAGTATTACGAATGACAATATAGCCAGCTTCTTATGTTGGTGAGCCAGCAGCTCTTTTGCGATTGGAGGCGGCGTGTTCTCGCGAGATATACGCTAACAGGAGTTTATAAAACAGGTACCCGTTATTCAAATCAGTATGATACTCAGTTCCTATCGCGCAATGATAATATATAGAAATTTCTGAGTCCCCGATTCCAGAATATTTATATCCAAGTACTCGCTCTAAAATAAACTTCAATTGGAGGCGAATCACGTGATTTGTATTTTTTCGCGACATCATTTTATATCAAATTGTGGATTAATTTTGATGTGATAAACAACCTTTATTAAAGGATACGCAATATTTGGGCACTCAAATCAAATAATTTCACTTCCCCGGTGATGTTTTGAGGTATACATTAAACATAGGTGTAGGCGTGGGAATTTTTATGGGAGAAAATGTGTTGAATTTCCGTGGTATCAATTTTAGAAAACTTTTGGGAATACTAATATAAGCCCACCCCCTTTCTCAGAGATGTTGAGTTGGAAATTGAACACCTCTTGTCCTAATAGAAGCCTAGTCTCCAATTAAGCGAAATACGGTACTCCTCGATAACCACTGGCCCAATTTCAATCAAACTTGGATGAAATAACCTTAGCGTCGTATGTGTCTGAAATTGTATACAGAATTTTGTTTGGTCCATTTTTACGACGGCAATCTTGACTTTTCCCAAAAATGTTGGGAAATCGTTTAAAACGCTACTCCTCATTAACTGCTTGAGCAATTTCAACCGGACTTGGCTGGAAGGGATACTAGGCTGGTAGGTTTCAAAACTTATACACCAAATTTTTATTGGTCAATGTTTCTGGTGGCCATCTTGGATTTTCTGAAAATTTCTGGAAATCAATTAAAAGCAGACTCCTCGATAACCACTGGGTCGATTTCAATAAAACTTGGCTGAAAGAATCCTAGCATAGTATGCTTCAGAAAGCCTAAACAGAATTTTGATTGGTCAGTTTTTCTGGCGGCTATTCTGAATTTTCCGAAAAATGGCAGGAAATTTTTTTAAATGCTGCTCATTAACTGCTTGAGCAATTTCAACCAGACTTGGCTGCATCTTGAATTTTCCAAAAAAATGGCGGGCAATCATTTAAAACGCTACTCCTCATTAACTTCTTGAGCAATTTCAACCAGACTTGGCTGGAAGGATACTAGGCTGGTAGGTTTCAAAACATGTATACAGAATCTTGATTGGTCAATTTTTCCAATGGCCATCTTGGATTTTCTGAAAAATGGTGGGAAATCGTTAAAGTGCTACTCATTAACTGCTTGGACAATTTCAACCGGGGTCAGCTGGGAGAATAGTACGCTGGTATGTTTCAATACTTATATAGAGAATTTTGATTGGTCTCTTTCCGGCGGACATCTTGGATTTTCTGAAAATTTCTGGAAATCACTTAAAAGCCTACTCGATAACCACTGGGCCGATTTCAATCAAACTGGAAGAACCCTAGCGTAGTATGTTTCAGAACTTCTCTACAGAACTTTGATTGGATTTGGATTTTCCAAAAAATGGCGGGAAATTGTTTAAAACGCTACTCCTCATTAACTGCTTGAGCAATTTCAATCAGACTTGTCAGGAAGGATACTAGGCTGGTAGGTTTCAGATCGTGTATACAGAATTTTGACTGTTCCAATTTTCCGATGGCCATCTTGGATTTTCTGAAAATTTCTGAAAATGAGTTAAGCTTACTCCTTGATAACCATTGGGCCAATTTCAATCAAACATGGATGAATGAACCATAGTGTGGTGTGCTTCAGAATTTGTATAGCGAATTTTCATTGGTCAATTTGCTCGGTGGCCATCTTGAATTTCCTCAATAATGGCTGAAAATTGTTTGCTCATTAACTACTTGGGCGATTTCAACCAGACTGACTGGAACGAGCCTAGGGCAGTAGAACCTGAATATAGAATTTTGATTGGTCAATTTTTCCTGTGCCCATTTTGGATTTTCTGAATATTTTGGGAGATCAGTTAAGTCTACTCCTCATTAACCGATTGGCTGATTTCAACCAAACTCAGCTGGAAGAACCCTAGGCCGGTATACTTCAGAACTTGAATACATAATTTTGACAGCTTGATTTTAATGGTGGCCATCTTGGATTTTCCAAAAAATGGGAATTCATATAAAACGCTACTCCTCATTAATCGCTTGGGCAATTTCAAGCAGATTTGACTGGAAGGATCGTATTGTTGTAGCCTCTAATTGTTCGAGGAAAAGACGCTAGCTTGGACTTGCAAAAATGTCCACAAACTTATTTAAAAGGCTACTAAACTAAAAATGGTAGTTTTCAAGAAAACGACTTCTCCAGAACCGCTGAACGGATCGGGCTAAAATATGGCAGATATGATTACAGACTAAGGGTAATTAAAGTTTAGTTAAACGAGATTGGTTTTATCTACGTTTTTTAGGATGCTGATTTCAAATTTGGCACTCAAAACTGTCGGATAAACAGTTTGGCCGTCATCTTTGGTCATTTTCCCGCCAAAAACTGCCATACTAAAGCAATGAGAAATTTAAAATGTCTTCTCGAGAACCGCTGTGCTGATTTCAAGTGTGGTTGGAATGGAAGTATTCTTAAGGCATAGGGATCCAAGTTTGTTCAAAGGAAACTAATCGAGCATTTTGGCCATGGGCCATCTCAGATTTTGGCCCATTTTTAGAAATGTCTAAAAAATCTCGGAAACTGCTTAGGAGATCGATTAGAAACTCATGAAAGATAATCTATGGCAAGAGCGGAACCAAATTTGTTCAAGGGAACTTGATTGGTCAAATGATTTGGCGGCCATCTTGGGTGACTCCCATATTAAATCAATATGAAATTTTAAATGCTTTCTCGAGAACCACTTGGCCAATTTCAATTATATTTGGTAGGAAGAATCCTTGCGGCGTAGAGATCCAAGTTTGTTCAAACAAAACCAGGCTGCATTTTTGTGATATGACCATCATGGATTTTGATCAATTTTTAGAAATGGCTTTAAAAATCTTATCCAAAACCGATTGAAAGATCATCTAGGGAAAGAGCTGAATCGAATCAAGTTTTTAAAGGGAACTTGATTGGCCAAATTGTTTGACATGACCCAGTTTTCATGAAGATTACTTCTCCAGTACAACTTTTAATCCATGGAAAGTTGATACTTACAAAAAACATGGCCATCTGATCAATCAAAATTTAGCGTGTTTGGCAGCCATATTGGATTTTCTGAGAATTTCTGGGACAATCATATACAAAACTACTTGTTGTGCACTGGGCCAATTTTAATAAAAACTTCGCTAAAGCTTCACAGAAATTAAATTGGTAAATTTGTCCACTGGTCATCCCCGTTTGTTCGTTTTTGCCAGTGGCAAATAATTCCAGGTGAGCAATACGGGCCTCTTGTTTGAAGCACCTTTAAACATCTGCACTGAAGTCAATGGACTTTATCCATCAATCATGTGACAAACACTCGATCAAATTAGTTTCAAATTATTCAACAACTTACCTATATAGTTTTCTGGATTTTTATAGTCAAGGAGTTCAGGGATCGATCGATCTATACTAACACGGGCTAAGTGTAGGTGGAGCTCAGCTAAAGATTGGCATGGCATAGTTAAAACCGGATTCCTCCTTTGGGTTGAAACTTCAAGCAGGCCTGGCGTCAGTTACATTTAAATGTAACTAGTTACAGTTACATTGGACTATGTCAGTTACAGTCAGTTACATTTGTTGAGCAATGTAACTAGTTACATTTCAGTTACTTTGCATAATGTAACTAAAGTTATATTTCGGTTACATTAGTTACTTTGTCTGATAATTACTATGACAAACTATGAACATGAATGTCATCATCAAAACTGTAATGTAGTCAACCAATTTGAGATATATAGTAGAAACAAAATACCACTTTAACCCTCGAATTGTTCAAGAAAATTTATATTTTCTCATAGAAAATGTCCATTTGCAGACCAAGAGAAGAGTATTTTTTTTTTTTTTTAGTTTACCACTAGAATGACTGGCTCGGTTATCTGGCTCGGTTATCGAGCCAGTCATTCCAGTGATAAATTTTCAAAAATAGTCTTCTCTTGGTCTGCAAATGGACATTTCTCAAGACCACTGCAGAAGCCGTTTTTGGATGATATGAGCGTTTAAAGGGCTAACCACTGATATAATATACTGACAGAACTGAATTCAGTCCAGATATAAAATATAAAACCCAAAATTTTTTTAATCAATTTGAATGAATTTTGTTGCTGCCATATGGATTAACAAATTTCATTCAACATGTTTCCAAAATAATAAGATGCTTTCATTGTGAAAATGTGGATAGATGTGCATACACATTTATTCTTCACCTTTCAGCCGTGCAGGTTAGATAACAAACATTATTTTATTGTAAGAAATAATTGGTTGAATATTTTGAAACTAATTTGACTGAAAATATTGCTGACATATGTATCAAAATGTTCAACAGATTTCCTTAGAGCATTGACTTGCTGCCATCTACCATGGGACAATATAACTGGTTAATTTAAAAAAGGGATTTAAATATTTTGAAAATAATTTATTACTTTCATATGTTGCAATGGACCTTTCCAAATTCATCCATCCATCATATGATGTCATAATCAACTACGTGACATGTAGCATGACACCATGATCATGACGTCATGAGTGATTCGATATAGTGCATCTTTAACGCTTAATAGTCTGACACATTGTATGAATTGTATGTCTTTACCATTTAATAAACATTCTGTTGAATATTTTGAAACTTATTTAACTGGTCGCTGTTGCTGCCATAGGCATCAACAGCGACCAGTCAAATTAGTCTCAAAATATTTAACAGCTACCATGTATAGTTTTCTGGAAATTGATTGTCAAGGCGTTCTGTGATCGATCGATTCCAACACGATCGAGGTGTGGGTGGTGATTAGCTGGAGATGGGCGAGGAAAAGCTAAACCCGTAAAGGTGAATTATCTGTCATAGAGATTCTTCGCTAAATACTATAATGGACTTTTCTGGTTTTAGCTATGCCCCACCCATCTCTAAGTAAGCCCCACCCACACCTTGCTCGTGTTGGGATCGATCGATCGCTAAACACCCTGACTATCAATTTCCAAAAAACTACACAGGTAAGCTGTTAAATATTTAGAAACTAATTTGACTGGGTGCTGTTGCTGCCTAAGGCATAATAATTTCAAAATATTCAACAGCATGTTTATTAAATAGCAAAGAATTACAAAGACATGCAATTCATACAATGTGTCAGACCATTTGAGATTTTGTGACGCTCTATATGGAACCCTTTGTGACGTAATGATTATGATGTCATCATACATGCGCGGAGCTGATTACGACATCATACGAGGTCAGATGATGGATGAATACTCTGGAAAGGTGAATTGGTTATTCTTATCGTAATTTCAGAGTTTTCAAGCCACAGATTTTTACTGTTCAAAGCTGATGCTTTTCTCAGATATGAAGAATTAATGACGCTACTAGTGTATAACCGACAGCTTGCTCACACCGACGACGACAACGCCGTGAAACCACGTTCCTGGATAGACAGTTATCAATGCTTGCATTACATTCTTAAGGATATCTCGTCTTCTTGTGGTGCTTTCAGATGTATTATATTTGGTTGTGATAAGCGTATGAATTGATGTGTTTTTTTACGTTAGTTGTGTCGGGACGTTACTCTGAAGACGATGCATGATGTTTTCAACCCTTTAAACCATCACATGCCAAAAGCATTTATTGTGTACGGAATTTTTCTGTTGAATATGTTGAAACTAATTTGACTGGGATTGTTTCTGTTAAATTAATTTCAAAATATTGACAGCTCTTCTGTATCATTGTCTTGAAATTGACACACGTGAAGTTTCAGTGGTTAAAGGGTTCGTACTATATATCGTTTGATAAAAGCTACAGGGCAGTTAGGTTTGTCAATCAAAGTTTCTGAGAAAGGGTTGCAACCTTTCTTGAAATATTGATTTCACCAACGGTTGAATATAATAGCAAAAAAATAGATTAATCTCTTTAGGTAGATCAGGTTAGGTTGTAATAGATTACAATACAATTTCTGGTCATGGTATATTGAAATTATCACTCCTGAAAATTACACTAATAAAAGTAATAGCTTTTGTGTGTAATATTATGTTAGCAATATGCCATACTCTCAGGAACAAATGTCACATGCTATTGTTGTGCAAACTTTGTCAGAAATGTTAAAAAATCTTGATAGACTAACAGACTTTCTAGTGCTGGCTCGCAACTAGGCGATTACACGATTAAAGTGAAAATCATGGTTACTTTTTAAATCGTGAAAAATTGTTAAAAATTTAATCGTGAATAATGTCTACTACATAAAATATTTCAAAACATCTCTTTATTTAGGCCTTTTTTCAGCAAATGTATGTCCGCCTGTAAGCCAAGAGAAGACTATTTTTGAAAATATATGCATGCATTCCAGTGATACATTTTCAAAAATAGTCTTCTCTTGGCCTGCAAATGGACATTGCTAACCACCATTGCAGCTTTCATCATTGATATGCCTTTGTTGTTACCACTATGTATAGGTAATTTGTACCCAGCCTGATTAATCGATTAATCACGATTATTCTTAAATAATTGATCGTAACCACTCAAAGCAATAATCACAACTAAAAAATGTGCTATAGATATAATAATTTGTTAATATTTAATGGTAGAACTGGAACTGATATGAAAATTGGACAGCAAAATTATACAAAATAATTCAGTAGTAGAATATGCCATTTCATCATATCCTTTATTAGAATTAAAATATGTCACAGACTGAGGTTCTAGACTACGCCCCTCTGATATCCGACGTACACTCCGCTTTAGTGACGTACACTCCGCTTTAGTGACGTACACGCCGCTTTAGCGCTATCCTATAAGTTATAAAATAGTACCAGAAATTCAAATCCTACAAAAATCTTCCATAGTCATATTTTTAAAATATTCATAATTCAACAGCATTTTTGCACACATTTTTACTAGCCCACCAATGAAGCAATCGGAGCTATCACTATGATGACCTGTCACTCAAAAAAAAAATTAACCTAATTTTGGTGTTTAGATCGGCATATCTACTAGACGGAATACAGTAATAATAGCACATCGAATTTACTCCTTGATATAACCATTGCGGGTGCACTATGGTTGAGACATAGGCAGCCAAAAATTTGAGACAGACTGACTTATACTAGTCACGAGTCATGACTAAAAACTTTGCTACAATATCTTTGAATATTATTTTTTTAAAGCAATAAAGATTGAAGTATTGCTAATTGCTAACAGTTATTCACCACATCCATTCATTAACCCTTTTGTGATGAAACCAGCCTCTATAGTGGTTTTGAGTAATGTCCATTTGCAGGCCAAGAGAAGACTATTTTTGAAATTTTACCACTGAAATGACTGGCTCAGTACCCGAGCCAGTCATTACAGTGGTAAATTTTCAAAAATAGTCTTCTCTTGTCCTGCAAATGGACATTCAATAAGTAAATATTTTAATTTTTCAAAGAAACTTAGTCATTAAAGGGTTAAAAAGATGTACATTTTCTATGCTGTGACATAGGAAATGACAAATCTAGTATTCTCATTTTGTTGTGCTTTGTTTTTTCTTCATATTTGATCATCTGTGCATCTATTGGCCTATTTTGTTCTTCGTTTTTGGGAAGAGCAGCGACGAATTCACAGTAAAAATTGTATAGTTCTCCATGTATTATGTATGTACAATATTTTTTATTTTGAAAAGAATTACCAGAGCATAAGAATCACTCCTATGTTTGGCCAAAACTGGTCAAGAGGATAGAGATTTTCTCATGAAATGTCCATTCACAGGCAATGAGAATATTTGATAAAACCATACCATAATGACTCCGGTCATTCCACTAGTAAGTTTTCTCAAATATTTTCATGTCCAGAAGTGGATGAAGCCTCAAGATCACTGCAATGGCTGTTTTTGACTGTTAAAGGATGTTTTGGACATGTATATAAAACTGTTCTGTTGTTTGTTCCCAGATATAAGTCCGTACTCTGAGAAAAGCACAAGAATACACTGTAAAAATTGTATTGTTTTATTCATGTGTTATGTATAATATTTTCAAATTTTGTGGAAAATTTTTAGGACATTCACCCGGACTGGGATGCAATAGGATAGGTTAGACACATATATGAAAAGCTTTATTAGCAGATGTTAGGCCATGGTGCTAGCTTGGCATTCTTTTTCATATACATTTTAAGAACAAGCACATACATGCTATTATTGTGACATGGCTTTGTCGGAAGGTTTGAACATTTGACAGGCAAAACCGACTATATATACTAGTTGCGAGTCACAATTAAACAAACGTGTGTGTTTTATGGTTACTAGGTCGATATCTTTGTCAGAACTTTAAACATTTGACAGACCAAAACTAAAGCGATTATATTCCTAAACCTCGCCATTAAGCTGTCTCAATCTCTAATCCATCCTGTGTAAATTATCACATACACTACCATGCCATTATATCAAGCAAAATTGATGTGTTAACTACACCAGGATAATATATACGTTGCTTGATGTCTTCCTTGAGACCATCTTCGAATATTGGCAGCCATCTTGATATTTGCCATACCGCGTGCCTATCAATATTTTTCTCATCCTATTTTCTAGACGATAGATTTTAATTATACATCATATGCTATCTATTAATAAAATGATATAAGCAAATTGATACAAGTTTTTGACGGCTGACAAATTCATAATGTAATTGCCGATGTTAGACATTAACCCCTTCATCTCTGAATTCCCCCAGATCTAATTGTTTAAGCAACCGTACAGGAAAGCTGTTGAATATTTTGAAATTAATCCGACTGGAAGCCGTTCCAAGTCAAATTAATTTCAAAATATTCAACAGAATAAGTTTTATATCGTAAAGAATATACTTTTTCCCGTTATTTGTGTGTGTGTAAGGGTTAAAAAGCAAAGGTTCTGTTTGAATTATAAGTATTTTGTCCATGTAATATCAGATTAACCCTTTGATGATCAAACCAGCCAAAACTAGCCTCTGCAATGCTCATTTGCAATCGAAGAGAAACTATTTTTGAAAATGTACCACTAGAATGCCTGGATCGATAAATGAGCCAGTCATTTCATTGATAAATTTTGAAAAAAAAATTCTTGGCCTGCAAATAGACATTCAATAAGCAAAGTTTAAAACTTTCTTGACCAATGTTGGCTTTTAAACGGCTAAGTAAAACAAAAAGACGCTAGGGCTTCCAGTCAATGTAATTTCAAAATATTCAAAGGATTTCCTGTATGGGTGCCTTGAAAAATAAATATGGGGAATTCATCGGTGAAAAGGTTAATCCTTGGCCAACTGTCTGTGATGTGTTTGTGGAAATCCCAAGAAATCTGGTATGCATTTTGTAAACCGTTTTGCTGTCTCAGCAACAGACTACAGCAACATAGTTTCCAAAATAAACACCAATTAATCATATTAAATGGAACTAAATTGAGGAATAATTCATTTTTGTTTTATGGCTGAAATTAACCTATACAGAAATACAATTATGCTTGACTGACTTCCATCCACCACTATTGTGTTTGTATAGAACCATATGGAATATGAATGTCAATGATGTTTCCTCAGATTTAGCGGTCCAGTAGCATCCCGGTGTCACAAACGTCGTGTAATATGTGTCTGATTGCCTTTAACCCTCGAATTTCTTCAAGAGAATTTCAATTTTCTCATAGTAAATGTCCCTTTGCAGACCATGAGAAGACTATTTTTGAAAATGTACCACGGGAATAACTGGCTCGGTTATCAAGCCAGTCATTCCGGGGGTAATTTTCAAAAATACTTCTCTCGGTTTGCAAATTGACAATTCTTAGGGCTACTGCAAAAGCCATTTTTTGGCTAATATGAGTGTTAAATGGTTACAGACAGACAGAACATGATTAAAGCAGATTAACACAGATCAGTTTGCTTAATCCTTTCACCGACAAATCCATCAAAATAGAAATTCATTTCGATGCATAGCATATTTTGTTGAATATTTTTAAAAGTTAGCATATCGGGGAACCCATTGCTGCCTAGTATTTAATGTCAACATATTCAACAGCTTTTGTGTATTCTTAAGGAGAATTCATTGATGAGCGGGTTAATCAGCTTGATGCTCTTCTAGCTATAACATTTTAATGCTCACATTTGGGTGAGAAAATCTAAATATTTGCTTATTGAATGTCCATTTGCCGGCATAAAGAAGGATATTTTTTTTAATTTACCACTGGAATCACTAGCTCGGTTATTGAGGCTGGCAGTCTAGTGGTAAATTCAGAAGAAATAATCGTGACATTCTTCTCACGGCCACTACAGACACCAGTGGTGGCCGGCTTGACCATTAACGGGGTTAAATGTTCATTTTGGCTGTGAGAAATTAACTCCATTTACACTTTCAGTACAAGACCGGCCTCTGCAGGGGTCTTGAGAAATGTCCATTTGCAGGCCAAGAGAAGACTATTTTTGAAAATTTACCACTGCAATGACTGGCTCGATAACTGAGCCAGTCATTCCAGTGGTAAATTTTCAAAAATAGTCTTGGCCTGCAAATGGACAGTTGATAAGTAAGTATTTAAATTTTTTGAACAAATTTAGTCATTAAAGGGTTAATGATGTTTTAAAAGCATCCAAAGTACCGTGTTTCCTCAGATTAAATGTTGATTTTATGAGAAAACACATTTAAAAAAAGGAATGGTGGATTAGATCCCCGCGCCTACATGATCAAACTTATGTTTGTTATTTACATGTGTTATTCATGTATGTGTGAAAAGCATCTTATTATTTGTAATTATTAGCTCACCTGGCTTGAAAGGCCAAGTGAGCTTACGCCGTGGTGAACGTCTATCGTCCGTCAACTTTTGCTTTAAAACACTGCTCCTCCTTAACCAATAGCCGTATCTTAACTAAATTTTGGTCAAAGGATGCTATTGTGCTCGGATCCGGAACTTCCATTTGGAAGTTTGATTCATAAATATTTTTGGGTGAAAAAAAGATTTTATTAAAAATTTACCGGAAATTGTCAAATTGCTTCTTCTTACCATTTTGACCGATTTCAACCAAATTGGGCTGAAAGAATCCTATCGTCATAGCCTCTAGAACATCCATTCAGAATTTTGATTCGTAAATATTTTGGGTGAAAAACTTAGATTTTATTACAAATTTACCGGAAATTGTCAAATTGCTACTACTTCTTGCCATTTTGACCAATTTTAACCAAATTGGGCTGAAATAATCCTATGGTCATAGGCTCTAGAACATCCATTCAGAATTTTGTTGCGTAAATATTTTGGGTGAAAATCCTCGATTTTATTAAAAATTTACCGGAAATTGTCAAATCTCTACTTCTCCTTACCATTTTGCCAGATTTCAACCAAATTGGACTGAAAGGATTCTATTGTGATAGGCTCTAGTAATTCTATTCAGTGAAAATCTTAGATTTTAGATTAAATTTACCAGAACTTGTCAAAACACTGCTTCTCCTTAGTTGCTTGACATATTTCAAACAAATTTGCCTAGAGCAACCCTATCAAGGTAGACTAGAATCTCTATTCAGAATTTTGATTGGTAAATTTTTTGGGTAGCCATCTTGGATTTTCCGAAAATTATCCATCATATCTATTTAAATGCAAATGGTTCAAATGCTAATGGTCCAGGTGAGTGCCTTGGGCCTCTTGTTATTATTATCGTGCACCATTACCTTGAGATATATATATATATATATATATATATAAAACCTAAATAGCTAGACCTGTTAGTAGTTGTATTCTACAGAGAAATCCACCCACCATATGTCAAACCAATCTAATGTGTCGCCCTTAAGACTGTCATGATGTGTTAACCATTTAACCCTCAATTTTGTTCCTAGAAAATGTCCATTTGTAGACCAAGAGAAGGCTATTTTTTAAATTTTACCACTGGAATGACTGGCTCGGTTATTGAGACAGTCATTCCAGAGGTAAATTTTCAAAAATAGTGTTTTCTTGGTTTGTAAATGGACATTTCTGAACAGCACTGCAGAAGCCGTTTTTGCAGGTGAGCATTAAAGGGTTAGTATAACCAGTGTTAACCACTAGCGGTAACGTAATATTATCAATAAATTTCTGTTTTTGGGATCTCTGTTATGAGTCCACGTATTGTTACATTTAAGAAGGCCTGCCTATCATTCCTGGCACATTATAACATGATTTGTTAAATAAATAGCCCTCTGTGTCATCCGGTCGGTGTTGATGTGAGTCTTTGGTGGCTAATCAAATGGACATTCAGTAAGCTAACATTTTGATTTTCTTGACCATTTATAAAAGTGAGAATATCTGTCATGTCCAAGCCTGCGCACAATGTGTCAATCTATTTAAATACTAACTTCCTACTATAATCGTCATTTTGATTACTGAGGCTTGACGGAGAAGACATTGCACTTTATTCGTAGTGTTTTTAAAGTGATTATCTTGTATTAAGAAGGCTAATATTTTTGTAGGCAAGCAAGTTCTATTTAGCACATTTTAATATAACTTTATGGTTGAAATTGTTGATATATTATAGCTTATGTCTTATCCGGTACGGTTTGTGTTTCACTAACCTAATACCAACAATCAGGTGTTCTGAGCACGATGACTGCACAGCTCTTAATCCCTCTTGTGTCAACTTACGCTTTAAAACCAGCCAATATTTCCTTTTGCAGTTTTCTTGAGGACTGTGTATTTACAGGCTAAGAGCAGACTATTTTTTTAATTTTGCACTAATAACTGGCTCAGTTACCGAGCCGGTCATTCTAGTGATAGATTTTCAAAAATAGTCTGCTCATGGCCTGCAAATGGACAATGACTAAACAAAAATTTAGATATTCTTGCCTATTAACCCTTTAATCGTCAAGCCGGTCAAAATAACACCTTAAAAACAATTTTCCTAAGTTCCAGTCATAAACTTACAAAAAAACCCAGTCTTCTCTTGGTCAGCAAATGGTCATTCACTGAGCAAAAATGAAAGGCGTAATTGATAAAAGTCACCTTTTGAGCGCTTTGAGGCACGCATGACATACGAGGGGTTAACGTGTAGCCATGCTGTATAGGAAGTGTAAAAAGACTGCTGTCATTATATTAGATGGTGATCTATAGTACATAGTCACGTATCATTAGTCACTAGTCTCATGATTATTTATGTGTTTTATATATCGTTATACATATACCTGTTCACAAGTTGTATAGTTCCATATTTATGGTTGTTAATTAGCGAGTAGGTTGTCTGTGTACATCTATGATCAGTTTACTAATCAATCGCTCTAATATGACAAACACATGGTTTAGCGTATTACGTCGTGTTTGACATAGGTGCCATTTAATGCATGCTCTCGTGTAAGTTTAACATTTTACTGTCAATCCAGCTAAAGATTCCCAATGGGAGATAACTGTGTAAAATTAAGAACAGATATTTTAGAAAACGTATGATCAATTTCGAATGTGGATGCAAATTACTGCATCTCGCCACACCACCTTGTGGATACCTCTGATTACCGCAAGATATCAGCATATTCAATCAAAATATTTTCAAAATATTCAGCCGCCTCCATATTTAGTATCCGTGGTGTTGAGCGTATGTGGTAATTATACAGGATGATAAAAATTGATGTGGCTCGTTGCTTCGCTCGTATCTCACCCACCGAACTTGAAACCCTGTGCCATCTAATGGTCTCGTTTTGAGTATTATACATGCATGTTTTATCAATTTCTTACATTTCTCATGAGTGTTGTATAGCCTGCTAAAGCCACCACCTTACTTTTTGATGAGCACAAGATGGTCGTTCTTTAACCCTTATCACTCTTATGTCAATATTCTATCTTTTGCCATGTCAAAGAAACTGGTGTTAATTTTTCAACAATTTTGGTGGACGATGTTGCTGTCTATAACAGCACCATCTTCCACCAAATTTGTTGAAAAATTAACACCAGTTTATCCTTTAATTTTTTTTTTTTAATTTAAAATTTTAACATCAGATTTGTAAGGGTTAATACATGTAGTCATAACAAAGGTATATGTTATTGCTTTAGGTTAACTGTCTGCCTGCTGAATTTCCGCAAACTGCATTTTCCAACTCAGTCAAATTGTTTTTTAAAATATTCAGCAGGTCCAGAGTTATTGCTCATTGAAATTATTGTCTGGTGGCTTGGAGCAGTCAGACAGTTAAGAGACTACCTGTACTTAGTAAGTTAATACGGTGGAGTTGTTTCTAACTTGTTTTAGCTGACTGACAAGTCGATCACTCCTAGTCTGGCTGTCTGTTGTAAACACAATGGTAACATGTTTTGTTATTTCTAGATGGATATATATATATATATATTTATATCTTATAGAACCTAAATAGCTAGACCTGTTAGTAGTTCTAATTTACAGGGAAATCCACCCACCGTATGTCTGTGTCAATCGCAAACAACCTGGTGTACATTTGTTGGTGGACGATGTTGCTGTCTACGACAGCACCATCTTCCACCAAAATTGTTGGAAAATGTTGAAAATCTCAAGATGGATTGGGACCAAACCCAATCAAAATGTTTGTTTGCACATCTAATATCTGTGTTGCAAAGCGGATTGATTCAATGTCCAACACCCAAGTTATTGCGCATGTCAAATTTAATTTCTCTCAATAGAGATCGATAGGTCATGCTATAGATAATTGATTTTACTGTAGAGTAGGCCCTAAAATTTCAAAAACCTAAGAATAGGTTACTTATCATAGAGTATATTATCGTGTCTCCAACGAAATCTTTACATGTATCTTAATTGCAGGACAGCTGTTGAATATTTTGAAAATAATTTAACTGGAAGACATTTCTGCCTAACTGCTCAATATTATGGTGAACGAAAAGCTTCAATTCAGGCAACCTCCAGGGGAATGATCATTTCATTTACCTAAAATTTGATGGCCTGCTAGAGCGTCAAGATCAATGCCATTGGGCTTCTTGTTGATAAATATCCTTTATTTAGATTCTGTGTTAATATATTCAATTACGGTCACAATGGTGCATACATTAATAAAGAAAGCTGTTTGTATATTGATCAGTTATATAGAAACAATTATATATTGTGTTGTGTCCCGCTAATAAGGTGCTTTATTGACCCTTTAAAGGTCAAGCACGAATGATTGGCTCGATAAAACTTTATTCCCGGTATGTTGATAATATATGACATTGTAATGACTCGAACTTTGACCCTTTAACGAATAAAAAAAATTTCAGGAAAATTAAAATTTTTGCGGATTGAATGTCCATTTGTTGGCCAAGAGGTTGAAAATTTACCACTGGAATGACCCTAAGACCTGTATACTTAGTTACTCACTGAATCAGTCATTTCAAAAATAGTTTTCTGTTGACCTGCAAATGGATATTCATCAAGATCACTGTGGGGCCTTGTTTTGGCCGGCTTGACCATTAAATAGTTCATCGGTTTAGGAAATCATGACAATAGATGAATCCAGTCTATCGATCAATCATGTGATGTCATAATCAACTACGCCATATGTAGGCTGACAGCTAATCAATTATGCATAAATGATGTAAAATTGTATGTCTAACATTCTGTTGAATATTTTGAAACTAATTTGACTCGGCCACCAAGCTGCTTCTTATTTCTTTCTTCAAAACTCATCACATCCATGCTAACAGTACAGTGAAGCTCAGAAATAACTTCATTTGTTTCCAAAACAAAAGAAAATGTGTTGTTAAATATTTTGACATTAATTGGATTTGAAGACATTGCTGCCTAGGGTGGAAATCTCTTCCAATCCAATTATGTTCAAAATATTTTCAACAGAATATTTCTTACTAACATGTTTTTGTTTTGGAAACAACTTACTTATTTACGAGATGTACTGTAGCGCTGGTAATAGAGGGATCTGATATGTCACTCATATATATGATATCATAACCAATTATATCACGAGTTACCATAACCAATTATATCACTAGTTAGCATAACTGATGTCAAAATCAAAATGACGTATCTCTGTTAAAGTGTGGAATTTGCAATTTAACATCACTTTTAGATCCATAATTACCACAGCTATATGAATCTATTGAAAGTTTAGCATGACAGTACGGTGGATGTGAGCATCTAGAATACCCACATATATGTTACTATGAGTCTCATATAGTGCTAAGGATGTCTGTACTGAATGATGGATTGTGTATGCTTTCAATATTTACCATTTAATTGGTAAGGAAAGTTAATTGTGTATCATTCAGTTCATTAATTAGATGATTTAGTTCACATTGAACTGTTGCTGAATCAATTAGCACTTGTTTTATAAGCATCCATATTTTACTAATCCCAGTTTTCAGATATTTATCTGAATTCAGATATTTTGTTTTATTGATTTATTGTCATTCACATCATTAAAAGTTTGTGAATTGGCCTTTAATACGTTAATGGTCAAGGCGGGCAAAACATTCTGCAGTGGTCTTGAGACATGTCCAGTTGCAGGCCTGGAAGACTATTTTTGAAAATTTACCACTGGAATGACTGGCTCGATAAATGAGCCAGTCGCTCCCATTGTAACTTTTGAAAGTCTTCCTGGTCTGTAAATTGGTATTGACTTAGAAAATATTCTGAGCATATTTTGACCATGAAGGGGTTAAAACATGTTATTTTTAACCCTCAAATTTAATCAAGAATGTTTGAATTCTCTCATTGAAAATATCGATTTGCAGACCAAGAGATGACTATTTTTTTTATCTCTGGAATGACTGGTTCGATCTGTTATCGAGCTAGTTATTCCAGTGATAAATTTGTCAAAAATAGTCGTCTCTTGGTCTGCAAATCGACAGTTTTCAAAACCATTGCAGAAGCCATTTTTCACTGGCTGATACTGACCATATAACATTAGATGTCAGATCTCACAGCATATGTCTTCGGTCAGTAAATTTTCAATATTTTTTCCAGAGGCCACTTTCATCTCTGTTATGTGCAAAGGTATCATTACAGAAACATCGTCAGTTATAAGACTGTATATAAATGTTGCAAAGATTGTATCCTAATTTGTTATTTATTCGTGTTTATGATATAAGATAAATTGCCAAAAAGCACAGTAAAGGTTTGCACATTTGCTTCTCTTTCAGTAGATAGCCTTAGACGTCAACCGTCTCATTTGATTTTGTCATAAACCTTTGTACATATATATATATATAATTCTTTTTTGTGCAGTGTATTAACTATCCCTATTAGGACTATTTAATTAGATTTTAAACATTGTCTCTATACCGGTTGCTGTATCAATTGTTATCTCACTCCGATTATGCTAGACAGATAAATTTAAAGGTCAACAATATCAGCATATATTTCCTCAATATCACGTATGTATGTGTGCAGCATGTAAAAGAGCATATATAGGCGACTATGTAATGTAACAATTGGTTGGTTTGTTTAGTGATCTTAGTGTGTTTGTGATGACCACACAAGCCTTCCAAAATTGGATAATGCGTGCTGCATTCAATTGAGATGTGATTCTAGAGTAAGAACATTTGTTAGCTTCGTAGAACACAAATTTGTTTTGGCACTTTCACGTTTGGAAGTCCAATGTCTCAGTTACATGACAACTATGCAGGTGAGCTGTTGGATATTTTGAAATTAATTTGACTAATCTGTTGAGCTCCCAGTTAAATTTATTCCAAAATAGTCAATAGATTATTTCTTGCATAAAAAGATGTTTCTGGTTTATAAGGATTAAATGGTTGATTGTTTTGAATTTCTAATCAATTCCATGCCTGTTACGTGTAGGGGTATCGTCAAAGGTACAGTCAAGTATTGTTGCGAAAAAAACTGATGCTTGTCAGTATTTGTGACGATGCTGTTTCAATTATTAGCAGATCAGGTTAGTTATGAAATAGATTTATTTCTTAGCAGTCGAATTATATGTGCATCAAATTATCCAGACACAGGCGCCGCTATGTATATTTTGAAGCTAATTTAACTTAGGCAGCAACAGCTTCCAGTTAGCGTAGTTTTAAATCATTCGTCATTTTCGTGTTAAGTATTTGTTTTATGTGTTTAATAGCGTCGGAAGAGTTAATCAGAGATCTTTTGCATCAAGTTTTTTTTTTATCAAAGCATAAATGGGAAGTCTTTGCCAAGAGGAACTTGTGTTAACATTTTAAGCCAAATCGGATCAAATTTCCAAGAACTAGCCATCGACTGACCAAGTACAATACCTGCTTTGACATATTGAATGAGGAAAAAACAATGTCAATACTAGAAGCCAAGAATAGCTCATTTGTGCCAATCGTACAGAAAATATGTTGAATATATTCATGGTTGAACACCCTTGGTATCGAACTATTCAACGTATTTTCTGTATCAGCCAAAAATTGTCAGCAGTGATCTTGAGAAATGTCTTACAAACCAAGAATTTAAGTCCATATTTTGAAAATTTGCCAAGAGTTTAAGACCATGTTTGAAAATTTAGCACTGGATAGCCTAACCAGTCATTCCAGTGGTAAATTTTCATAAATAGTCTTCTCTTGGCCTGGAAGTGGATATTCAGGTTTAGATTTTCTTAATCAATCTTGACTATTAAAAAAGTTTAAAAACATGGAAATCAGTGTGGTAATGGTTGATGCAAATTTGTTCTCAGTTCATCAGTGTCATAGAAATATTTGACTAGGTAACAATAGTGTTAATAATCTGAAATTTTCAGGAATTTTCAGACCAATTTTATGATATATTGATTATTATTATTAGCATACGTTTCAAAATGGAAAAAGACGTCAAGTTTAGTTGCCAAGACCATCCAGATTTTTTATGAATGATCTACAGTTTACACAAGATCGAGAAGCATATTTCAATTTTGTGTACATTTTCCCAAACAGGTAGGTCAAATATTTGAATTTCCCTACTTTTTACGACCTTGAGAAGAGTTTCTTAAATTTTCTATGCTTTTCCCAGATTACACATTAGGGTACCTGAACCCTGTGTATCGCTTATTTGACCGCTATTCTTTCTTTAACATTTTTATAAAGTACATATTTGGGTGGAAATGTTGATGTATCATTTACATTGTGGAAAATAAAACATTGTTTTATTTCTAGAAACCTAACTTTAACCCTTTAACACTTGAATTTGTTCAAGAAAATTTCAATTTTCTCATGGAAAATGTCCATTTGCAGACCAAGAGAAGACTATTTTTGAAAATTTACCACTGGAATGACTGGCTCGGTTATTGAGCCAGTCATTCCAGTGGTAAATTTTCAAAAATAGTCTTCTCTCGGTCTGCAAATGGACATTTCCACAAGACCACTGCAGAAGCCGTTTTTGGCTGATATGAGTGTTAAATGGTTGAGGAATTTAAAATATTTGTTTCTACAAACACTTGTAATCGTAATATTTAAAAGAAATTATAATGAACAATGCACAGATTCTTCAACTTAATTATTGATATTTATTATTTCTATATAATAAAGTTTGATAGTTTACATGGAAATGAGGCAATTTTACTCCGTGACAGATACATGTAT
This sequence comes from Chaetoderma sp. LZ-2023a, assembly GCA_034401795.1. Classification (NCBI taxonomy): domain Eukaryota; kingdom Metazoa; phylum Mollusca; class Caudofoveata; order Chaetodermatida; family Chaetodermatidae; genus Chaetoderma; species Chaetoderma sp. LZ-2023a. The sequence continues at coordinate 161,008,329 of CM067370.1, read as the reverse complement.
TAATAATACAATGAAACCTGTCTATAACGTGCACTTTATAGCCACTAACACAAATGGTCACTATCTTTTAATGGTCTAGATTGCTTAAGAAAATGAAAATTACTGTTTAGTGAATATCCATATACAGGCCAAGAAAATTATAATTTTGATATTATGCGACTCAAGTTGCAGTCATTTCAGTTGTGAATTTTCAAAAATAGCATCTCTTGGCTGGCAAATGGATGTTTCTCAAGACTACTGCATAGGCCAATTTTGGCTAGCTTATCCATTGTGTTAATATAAATTAGTTTCTATGCAAAATAGGATCTTTAAAATATCACTTGTCTCTGCCTGCTGAATTTTTTTAAACTACACTGTCCTTGGGAGTTAGTTCTGGATATTCTGAATATTTTGAAAACAATTTGACTGAATTTGTTGGTGGCTACCAACAACATTCAATCAATTTTTTTCCAAGATACTTGGCATGTCCATGGTTATTGCCTCTTCAAATTATTGTCTGGTCATGTCCTCAAAAGCAAGTGACCCTTATAGACAGGCTTCACTGTATACATTTTAATTCTTACTCATATTGTATTAATACTTCATCATACTAAAACGTAGGTAAATTTTATACTATTTTATGCTAAATATTTTTATCGTATTTTAGTCATTTTTTTGCATAATGGTTAAATATTGTCGATTTCCAGCTGAATTATAATGTTATTATATTTCTAATACCTTTCTTAGTTGTTGTGAACAAGACAATTATTTTATGCTTTTTTCTAACTTGTGTTGTCTTTGTGTTTTCATGAAGCTTCTATAGCCCTTAGCTTTTTCATTTGTTAAAACAAGAGACCCTTGAAATTCATGTGTCTTAATTTCAAGGCAATTATACAAGAAAGCTATTGAATACTTTGAAACTAATTTGACTGGAACCTGTAACCTGTCATAGGGTCCGCCAGATGCCGGACACAGAGAAATGATGACCAATTCAGCTGCTTTCTCCTGTATCACCTGGTGTATGTGGTCATATTTAGGTAGTCACTTTCAGTTTCTGTGAGCAGTCCATGCCTTCCCACTTGTTTCACGGGCCCTTCGTCATTATGTGTGTCTCTCTAGCTATCAACGACCCTTTTATCGGGAGCAAGGGTCTCAACTTTATGCTGTGACAATACCGCATCTGGGTTATGGGCTGTAACTTCGGGACTTAACTATCCGGTTTACTTGCACTGGTGCAAGTGTAATAGCTCTATATAACATACTAGTATATGCAGCAACCATACCATAAACTACTATGGGATGCCCATCTGAAGCAATATTCCTTAACCCTTTCACTGATGAATTCCCCATATTTCATTTGCAAGGAACCCATACAGGAAAAGTGTTCAACATTTTGAAATTAATTTGACTGGAAGCCGGTGCTGCCTTAGCCAGCAACGGCTTCCAGTCAAATTATTTGCAAAACATTCAACAAGTTTTATCGCGTAAAGAATGTACTTTTTCAAGGGTTTTGGGTGAAATTGTTAAAGTTATCGTGAAGCAATAAGATTAGGAAATATTTTGAAAAATTCAGTGATGATCATCTTTTTCTAAGCTGTCATTTTAGTTTGGTATTTGTAGCCGCCAGAGTTTGGGATTCTATTGCTCTCACTATTGCATAAAACTCATTATAAAACCATTCCTGTAGCGCTATGTCTAATCAGTGTGCTGTTGGCTTCCAAGGTGATCAGATCTGCTTCGATAGCACATGTTTAAGTGTATATTAGTTCAGTTCTAATTGTGTATTTCCTATCATAGAGTTGAAACGTGCTAGTCTGTTTTATAACAATTTGACTGAAAATTATTACTGGCTATAGCAGCAACAACTCTTTGCAGAATAATCAGGCGAAAATGCAAATGTTACTTGCTAACATTTTGAAAATGACTTGACTGAAAACTGTTGCTGAAGCAACTTTCAAGGAATTGTTTCTCCACATAATCAGCAGGACTTTCACTCTAGGTAGCTACAGCACCCAGTCAAATTAGTTTCAAAATATTCAACGGTTTACCTGTATAGTTTTCTGTAAATTGATAGTCTGAGCGTTCGGTGATCGGTCGATCCCACCACGAGCTAGGTGTGAGTGGAACTTAACTAAGCATGGGCGGGGCATAGCTAAAAGTGGAAAGGTCCATTCTACGTACATGGCGAACTCTATTCAATGACATCAAACATAACATGATTGCCTTTAGTTTAGGTTGAACAAGATCATGGCAGTCCAAAGAACCACTCCCAGATTTAGCTGAAATCTATTATTATTATTATTATTATTATTAGCTCACCTGGCCTGAAAGGTCAAGTGAGCTTATGTCGTGGCGACCGTCCGTCGTGTTCGTCAACTTTTCCTTTAAAACGACATTCTCAAAAACCACTGAGCCGATTTCAATTATATTTAGCAGGAAGCATTCCTAGGGCATAGAGATTGAAGTTTGTTCAAACGAAGCCGATCGGCCAAAATCCAAGATGGGCGCCACCCAAAATTGCCAATTTTTAGAAACAATAAAAATCTTCTCCGAAACCACTGGAGGAATTGGTTCAAAACTCATAGCACATCATCTATTGCAATGGTAGACCCAAGTTTGTTCAAGGCAACCTGATTGGCCTATTTACCTGGCGGCCATCTTGGATGACTTAGTTTTCGCGAAAATGACGTCTTCTCCCGAACCACTGAAGGGATAGGTCTCAAATTTGGTAAATATGCTTAGGGACCAAGGTCCATTCAAGTTTATTCAAGGGAAGTTGGTACGTTAAAAAACATGGCCGCCATCAGCCAATCAAAATTTTGCGTTAGTTGGTCATATTGGCTTTTTTGTATTTGATGTATTTTGATGGCGAAAATTGCTTTATATATGCTTATCAGTGTGGCGAGTTCAAATATGCCACTTTCGAGACTATCGGATAAACGGTGTGGCTGCCATATTGGTTTGTTTTCCCGCCATAGGCTCCCATAGTAAAGCAATGGGGAATTCTTTAAATGACTTCTCAAGAACCACTAGGCCAATTTCAATTATATTGGGGAGGAAGCATTGATAGGGCATAGAGATCTGAGTTTGTTCAAACGAAGCGGATCGGTCAAACTCCAAGATGGCCATCGGCCAAATGGCTGATTTTTAGAAACACTAAAAAATCTTCTCCGAAACCGCTGAAGGAATTGATTCAAACATCATAACACATCATCTGTGGCAGCGGTAGACCAAAGTTTGTTCAAGGTATACTGATTGGCCGATTTGCTTGGCGGCCATCTTGGATGACCTAGTTTTCGCGAAAACGACTTCTCCCGAACCGCTGAAGGGATAGAGCTGAAATTTTGTAAATATGCTTAGGGACCAAGCGCCTTTCAAGTTTGTTCAAGGGAAGTTTGTTCGTTAAAAAACATGGCCGCCATCAACCAATCAAAATTCCGGGTTTCTAGGTCATATTGGCTTTTTTGTATTTGATGTATTTTGATGGCGAAAATTGCTTTATATATGCTTATCAGTGTGGCAAGTTCAAATATGCCATTTTCGAGGCTATCGGATAAACGGTTTGGCTGCCATCTTGGTTTGTTTTCCTGCCAAAGGCTCCCATAGTAAAGCAATGGGGAATTCTTTAAACGACTTCTTCTCAAGAACCACTGGGCTGATTTCAATTATATTTGGGAGGAAGCATTCATAGAGATCTAAGTTTGTTCAAATGAACCCGATCAGCCAATTTGTCCGGCGCCCATCTTGGATTTAGGCCGATTTTGGGAAACATCTAAAAATCTCCGAAACGGCTTGGGGGATTGATGCAAACCTCATGAAATATGATTTATGGCAAGGGAACGGGATTGGTCAAATGGTTCGGCGGCCATCTTGGTTGACCTAGTAGTGAAAATGACTTATTCTCCAGAAGCGCTGAAGGGATCGGGCCAAAATTTGGCAGATATGATTAGGGCCTAAGGGCCAGTAAAGTTTGTTCAAGAGAAGTTGATCCGTCAAAAAACATGGCCGCCGTGGGGCCAATCAAAATATAGCATGTTTGGTGGCCATATTGTATTTTTTTATTTGATGGATTTTGAGGCCGAAATTGGTTTTATATAGGTTTTTGGGTATTCTAATCTCAAATTTACAATTTTCGAACCTGTCGGATAAATGGTTTGGCGGCCATCTTGGATCATTTTCCCGCCGAAAGCTCCCATACTAAAGCAATGGGAAATTTTAAATATCTTCTCGAGAACTACTGGCCCGATTTGAATTATATTTTGGCAGGAAGCATCTTTATGGGATAGAGATTTAATTTTCTTCAAACGAAGCTGATTGGCCAATTTGGCCAGTGGGCATCTTGGATTTCGGCCGATTTTTAGAAATGTCTAAAAAAAATTTTTTCTCCGAAATGGCTTGGGGAATCGATTCAAAACTTATGAAATCTCATCTAGGCAAAGAGGTAAGCCGAGTTTGTTCAAGACAATTTGATTAACTGAATGGTTCGGCAGCCATCTTGGATGACCTAGTTTTCCCGAAAACGACTTCTCCAGAACCGCTGAATGGATCAGGCCAAAATTTGGGAGATATGATTAGGGACTAAGGGCCATTAAAGCTTCTTCAAGGGAAGTTGCTCCGTCAAAAAACATGGCTGCCATGGGCCAATCAAAATGTAGCGTGTTTGGCGGACATAATGGATTTCTTTATTTGATGGATTTTGAGGCCAAAATTGGTTCTATATATGTTTTTGGGTATTCTGAGCTCGGATAAATGGTTTGGCGGCCATCTTGCATAATTTTCTCGTCAAAAGCTCCCATGCTAAAGCAATGGGAAATTTAAAATGTCTTCTCGAGAACTACCAGGCCGATTTCAATTATATTTGGCAGGAAGCATCCTTAGGGCATAAGGATCCAAGTTTGTTCAAATGAACCCAATCAGCCAATTTGCCCAGCAGCCATTTTGGATTTCAGCCAATTTCAGGAAATGTCTTTAAAAATCTTCAACGAAACCACTTGGGGAATCTTCATCTAGGCCAAGAGGTAAGCCAATTTTGTTCAAGGGGACTTGATTGACCAAATGGTTCGGCGACCATCTTGGATGACCTGGTTTTCACGGAAATTATTCCTCCAGAACCTCTGAAGGCACCTCTGAAGGCAAAATGTCCACAAACTCATTTAAAAGACTTCTAAACCACCCATCAACAATTTTGACAAAAATTGATGGGGCTCCAGGTGAGCGACACAGGCCCCTTGAGCCTCTTGTTATTATTATTAGCTCACCTGGCCTGAAAGGCCATTAAGCTTATGCCATGGCGGCCGTCCGTCCGTTCGTCAAATCGTGTCTTCTTAACGGTTTAAACAATTACAACCAAATTTGGATGGAATGATCCTAAGCTGTTTGCCTCCAGACATTTTTTCAGCATTTTGATTGATAAATCTTTTGGGTGAAAATCTTAGATTTTATTTAAAATCTACCGGAAATGGTTAAAATGCTACTCCTCCATAGTTGCTTAACATATTTCAACCAAATTTTTTTAACTATGGCAAGCAGCTAAGGAGTAGCATTTTGACCATTTCCAGTAGATTAAAATAAAAATCTCAGATTTTCACCCAAAAAATTGATCAATCAAAATTCTGAAGATGTTCTAGAGCCTACCACCATAGAATGCATACAAAAAAAAATCAAAGCCAGACATTCCAGTGGTACATTTTCAAAAATAGTCTACTCTTGTCCAGCAAATTAACTTATCTAAACACGATTTCAGTTTTCATCATTGATATCCTTTTGCTCTTTTGTCTCGGTAATTTGTACCCAAGCTGATTAATCGAGTAATCACGATTGTTTTTAAATAATCGATCATGATCACTCAAAGCAACAATCCCACAAGCCTAAATTAGTATTTGCCCTAGTTGACCCTTTTCACTCAGAATATTTTCAACAATGTGTAGTTTATTATTTATTCCGGAAAGCATTCTGGCACAAGTCTGTGCATCCTAAAATAGCCCAACTTGTAGAAATGTTTTCAGAGTATTTTTCACGCTTTATACGTGTGCCAAGGGGCTGTAGGAGTATAGCGGGTTAAATGTCATTGAATTCAGTCCAGTTTCATAGGTCGTAGTCTAGTCTGCCTATTTCCATTGATATTGCTTCTATGACTTTACTTGTTTTAGATTTAACTAATGTCATATTTAGTGAAATCTTGCTCAACAGTACAATACCCAATTTGTACTTACTCAAGTCAAGTGCATTCCCATGCATACATATCAAAGCTAGTATTGATAATCACCAATCAAAATTTGAGGTGAAAAAGAAGACTATGCCGCCTCCATCCATAGATACCGCCCTTGAATCGTTTATCAAATCGGTGAGATATGAATTCGACAAACATATCCACCATAGTGACCATGGGCAACCTTAACCGTCTTGAACTAAATGCTCTTAACAATCTGAAACGCAAGCACAACATAGTGATAAAAAGCAGATAAAGTGCAATTTTTTTCATTCAGAAAATCAATTATGTTTCAGGACTGGTCAATCCTATTGGAACTAAAATTGAATACATGGTTACCGATAATGTTAGGAAGTAGCATGATAACACGCAGGCCACATGGTCAAAGGTCAATGCCACTGTGACAAACAGGTGACATGCAAGACATATATATATATATATATATATATATATATATATATACACACAGAATTCTTGTTTAGATACTAGCTCAATTGGGATTACTGAGACATGGATTAAAACTAACTCAGCACTCGAATTAATTAATATGCAAAACTACAAATTCTTGGAAAACCACATTTAATAACACAGGCGGGGTAGGGATCTACCTAAAAGACAATATACAGTGTTATGCGAGGGAAGAACTGACAGTAATAGAAAACGTTTATGAATCTATCTTTATTGAAATACCTTAAGCTTAAGAATCAAATTATTGGTGCGATTAACAGTGCTCCAGAATGTGATAAAGAAAATGTATAGAAACATTAGAAAAATGTTTAAAACTATATAAAGATAGAATAAAACAGATTATATACTTTCAACATTGATTTATTAAGAGAAAATTAAACCATTACTCAAGATTGTGTAAATTTATTAAGAAATTTCTAATACAATCCTTTCATAACAAAATCAGCAAGAATACCCAAAAAAGGGCTTCTGTTTTTGACAATATTTTGTCGAATAAAACTAAATCCCAAAACCCAATCTGGGATTTTTGTAGACGACATGAACTCAGACCACTTACCAAAATACTACATATAACTGAACATATTAGAACAAAATTATTCCAAAAAGAGGAAACCACATGTAGGGATTTTAGGTATAAGAGCTTAGAAACTGTTTGGCGAACATAAATTGGATTCAAGTACCTAATTGTGACTCATTAAGATGCATACGACACATTCCTCTTTATATGTACTAATGCTTATGAGTCTGCTTTTTTCACTAAAACAATTAAGAAATTCAATCAAACCCTGCCTAAATCATGGCTAACAAGAGGATGGATAGCTGCCAGCCATAAGAAAAACCAGTTGTACTTAACTTTTATTAAACACACGACTATGTACATTGATATTTAGTTGAAGTAATTTAGAAATAAATTCCCAATATAAATTCGATGAGCAAACAGGTAATATAAAAGAAACATGGAAATTAATTAAATTACAATTGAATGAACAAGAAATAATAGAATCATAACAGATAAAAATGATATAGCAGACGAATTCAATGAATACTTTATTAATATTGGACATAAACTATCACAAAGAATTCGATCTAACTCCGACAAAAATATACAGGTCTATGCGACAGGTAGCTCCCAACACTCAGTTATCCTAAGAGGAACAGACAGAGAAGAAATCCACAAAATTTTGATGCAAATTAACCCAAACAAAAGTACTGATATTGATAACTTTAAATAGATATTCCTTAAAAGCTGTATAACAGAACCCCTTACCGCATGAAATCACATCAGGAACCTATCATTCTCACAGGGTGTATTTCCACCATGACTAAAATTAGCATGAGTAACAACTATTTATAAAGCTAAAGATCCACCCGACTTCACTAACTACAGACCAGCTTCAGTGCTTCCAATTTTTTGCAACCTTCTGGAAAGATTATATTACAACATAATTGTCAATTTTTTAAACGTATATTCAATTATCTACTAATCTCAGCATGGCTTCACTCTACGGCACAGCTCTACTATGCTTATGGTGTGATTTTAGGAATCAAAAACTTTATCTGACATGTGCCTACATGTTCAGTACTTGGACACATGCTGTTTATGACGAATGATTTAGCCAATGCCACGAACCAACTCTTACTAATATTATTTGCGGATAGTATCAATGTCTTTGGAAGGCATAAGGATATTGATACACTATGAAAGAATGTGAACAGTGAAATGGAAAATATTTTTAATTGGATTAAAATTAATAAATTTTCTCGAAATATTAACAAAACAAATTTCATACTATTTACAAGATCTATCCAACAAAAGAAGCTGATCTCCCAAAACCATACATAGACAATCAAGAAATACAGGCGGATAAGTATTTTAAATTCCTAGGAGTCTATTTGGAGAAACATATAACCTGGCAGAAACAGATAGAGATAATCACTTCCAAGGTAGCAAGGAATATTGGTATTAAGCACAGTATGTTCCATGTTATATTCTAAAAAACTGTATAACATATTGATACTTTCAACATCAACCCATCTCGCAAGCACACAAATTGACTGGAGTTGATGGTGTACATTCCAGATATTTTACTTTACGTTTCCGAGATCCCTCCTGCTATACCACTATGTACTCACATGAATTTGCCGTGCCGATGCTTTATAATGTTATCTCGTAGCTGGGACAGTTTCATCAAAATATCTGATTTATTGTTATTTCTACAGCTTGTGGGGGAAATGTTGATCAACCAAGGAAAATTCACTGATTTTATGTAGAACATTAATCATTTGACTATATCTCAGGCAATATCATGCGGACAAAATTATAATTAGCCAAGCAGATAGCTATTCCTTCAGTTTTAAGCACAATCCAATTTTATGCCAGTACACAAAGTATTTCCAAAGCTAGAGCCAGTGAGACAAAACCATCTCATGCTGAATTTTACCAAAAAACGATAAAATATTCTCAGATCGTATCTTAGATGGCCAATATTTATACATTCCAGACGTTTGAATGATGTGTCCGATTTTAACATCCATTATATCATATTAATCCCGAAGTCGGCACCTATTTTGAGGTTCAACAATCATTGAAATCGCTTCAGCGTTTGCGTTGCTATTATCATTTACATATACCTCCTTAAAATATATACCTGCATCTATTAGCATTGTGCCTCCAGTCATCCCTAGTCGCAGTGCAGGGCTGATGTCACTAGACACGATAAAATGGCAGTGCGCAGATGTGCGAAAAATTGTCAATTTTACTGACTTTATCGATCGATATTTGGTTACACTATTTCTATCTGGCTATTATGCTGGCGTAATTTCATTAAAAATGTAATAACCTTTAAAATAAAACACACTTTTTATCACCCGGAATTGTCCTTTAAATGTAGCTGGATGGCTTTCACATCTGGCAAGGAGACCATTACTTCTGTTATTAAACATGTCTGTAGACGAATCGCCACATTGGCGGATTCCTTGATTCTCTTACTGTCACTTGTCTATGCACTGTCTGGATATGTTGAGACTCATCACAGACTATCAGCTGCTGCTACATTAGTAGAGGGAGGAGGTTCTATAGTTAACACAGTCCCAGCTGATTCAGCCCTTTCCACATCTTTGTTAGTCAAAGAAAGGTCCCAGATAGTCTTAAAGAGGGGCATCTAACCCCAGTCTACAAGAGAAAGAATGCATTGAATGATCATAATAACTATCATGGGATAACAGTGATGCCTGTGATTGGATAGGTGCTTGTGATACTGCTACGAGATGGCATTGAACAAATAATGCTACCAACTCCGAACCAAATACAGAGGGGCTTTACTAGTAGTACCTCTCCCCTTCAATGAGCTCATCTATTTCGCGAGGCTGTTGCAGAGTCAGAGGAAATGGGAATCCCGAGTACGAGGCATACCTAGATGCAAAAGCTGCTTTCGATGTGGTGTTTCAACCTATACAAACAGTTATACTTAGATGGTGCAAGGAACCCTGTGGACGATCACTAGAGACCTTAGTAAGAACGGCCACAGTTGAGCTGGGACAAGAGGAAATATTAGGGGCCACCGCACCACAGTTAGGAAGCAACACACACACAGCCATGCTGGAACCCGACCCCGATTACATGATCACCTCACAATGCACAAGTCCCCGAATGATTGTGGACACCACTAACAAGGATCATATACCATTTAGAGTATTCAATGGCACAGCAGACCTGATAACACTAGTACTGGGAGTTTGTTGTGGCCATCTGGTGGATGTGATATCACTAAAGACATCCACTACCGCACCTGCATGACATTTATTTGTGCGCCACAGTTGGTTTAACTCAATCTCACAAATGTGCGGTATGATATATATTACATAGGTATCGCGAAAGTTTTTCAGCCAGAGACATGGATCTGGGAGAAACTCACCTCGTGTGACACTCTATCGACACCAGAAATAATCGACCCATTCGACAACCCGTACAACGTCTTCCCATTCACAAGGAGGCGGAAGCACATAAAAAAGTGTATGAAATGTTGCGGGCAGGCATCATAGAGCCCTCGGCATCCCCCTGGGCCAGCCCCATAGTACTAGCAGGCAAGAAGGACGGATCTTTGCGGTTTTGTATAGACTACCACCCGCATTAATGATCAGGCCTTAGATTCCTTGTCCGGAGCCAAGTGGTTTTGTACCCTTGACTTAGCTAGTGGGTACTGGCAGGTAGCCATGGATGAGGCTGACCGGGAGAAGACCGTATACATATGCAGAGATAGTCTTTTCCAATTCGGCAAGATGCCCTATGCCTTATGCAACGCTCCTGGAATGTTCGAACGTCTCATTGAGCAGGTACTCACCACCCTACAATGGGAGATCTGCCTCTGTTACATCGACGACGTAATCATCTTTGGCTCTTCGTTTGAGCAGACCATGTCCAACTTGGACAAGGTTCGGATGCAGTTTCAAGCCACACACCTCAAGCTCAAACACAAGAAGTGTCATCTTTTCAGACAGAGCATCGAGTTCCTGAGACACGTCATATCCGCTGATGGAGTAGCTACTCAACCTTCAAAAACCAAAACAGTAGTGGAGTGGCAAACCCCCACTTCAGTCACCGACACCTGGAGTTTCCTCAGTCTCTGCCAGTACTATCGTCAATACATTCATCCCTTTAGGCAGATTGCATCCCTGTTATTCCAGATAACCGAATAAGATCGACCATTCAAGTGGACGAGTGAGTGTGAAGGTTCCTTCAGTGCGCTGACGGAACATTTGACAACCGCACCAATTCTTGCTCATCCTAACCCAAACCTTGATTTCATCATATACACTGATGCATCTGCTTATGCAATAGGTGCAGTTCTATCTCATGTCACAGATGGAACAGAGCAGGTACTGGGTTATGGTTTGCATACTCTGAATAAGGCAGAGCAACGCTACGCGACCACAAAGAGGGCATTGTTAGCTGCGGTGTATTTTGTCAAATATTGCAAGTACTTTCTGTACGGGTGCCCATTTACACTCCATACAGATCACGCCTCACTACGCTGGCTCAGAAACCTAAAAAAGCTGGCGGGCCAGGCAGCGAGCTGGCAGGAATCCCTGCAGGCCTTTAACTTCAATGTTGTTCATAGATCCAGCAAGCTGCATGGAAATGTCGATGCCTTCAGCAGAATTGGGCTTGAGGATGAACAAGAAGTGTCCACCACCGTGACACATGCGACATAGCCATCTCCTGTGTTCCCCAAGCTGTGGTGCGCAGAATGGGATCCAGAGACAGTCGCTCACGAACAAGCAACAGACGCACAAACACGGAGTATATATGCGTGGATCCAGGAGGGGGTACGTCCTAAGGAATCTGTTACCTCCCTTTCCGCAACGGCTAAATATTACTATCAATGGTTTGGAGAATGTCATATACAAGGTGGCGTCCTCTACATCAATAACCGGATAGTGATTCCTGAGCATTACAGTCGTGATTTTAGAACAACTACATGACAACGCTGGACATTTAGCCGTAGAGCGTACAGCAGATCGCATCAAACAGAGGTTCCACTGGATCGGGATATGCGATAATGTAAAGGCATGGGTCACCAAATGTGTCCCATGCCAATGATGCGCTGTTGCCCAGTACCATTACGCACCCCTACAAGTTAAAATTGTTGGTGCACCATGGGAGCGAGTGGCTATTGATGTGCTCAGACCCTTGAATACGACGGATGAAGGATACAAGTACATCCTTGTATTGCAAGATTATTTTATGAAGTGGGTAGAAGCATTCACTTTGCCAGACCAAGAGGCATCCACAGTAGCGGAGGTCCTGTCTAGCAATGTGTTCTGCTGCTTCGGTATGCCCTATGAACTGCACTCTGACCAAGGAAGTAATTTTGAGAGCTGGCTGATTGCCGAGCTCTGCACATTGTTTCATATGGTCAAAACTCACATGACGCCCTATTATCCGCGAAGCGATGGGATGGTAGAGAGGCTCAACCGAACCCTGGCTGAGATGTTGACTAAGGAAACACACCTTGACTATCGCGATTGGGATTTACGACTCCCATATATGCTCATGGTATACCGCACTTCGACACATTCCAGCACAGGTTATACCCCTGCTCGGTTAATGTTAGGCCGAGAATTAGCCTTATCCTTGGACCTGGCCATGCCCAGGATTCCAGGAGAAAAAAATTCACCATCTCTCTACGTAGAGTTCATGTGGCAACGGATAGAACAGATCCATGAGCTAGAAAGAGACACATTATCCACTGCACACCGGAGTCAGAAAACGTGGCATGACCGGCGAGTGCATGGAGACCCATATGAGGTGGGGAAAATGCTTTGGGTTCACGATTCGTGATGTTCTGCAAACGTGCTGAGTAAACCGAGTTACCAGTGGAAAAGCCCCTTTGTGGTAGTAGGTAAGAAGTCGTACGTATCCTACTGGATCCGCACCTCGGATGGTCTGACCTCAGTCATCCACTTCGATCGACTTTAACGTTGTATTAGTGACAACCCAGTGCCAGAGCTCGGACTGGGCATCCCACGTAACACCGGTATCCAGACAGATGTCTTTACGGAAACATGTATTCCCGACGTTAGTCCAGAGCATCGTGGTGCCGGTTCAACCCATCTCCTACCAAGCCAGGAGTCCAGCAAACATATGACTAACGCTAAGGACGATGACGAGCTACATACTCGCCCTCTCCCTCCTCAGAGCGGGTCTACACGATCTGGGAAGTCATATTTGAAGGCTTTCTCATTTGTGCTGTCCAAGGGGAAGGATGGAAAAGTTGTTCCGCCGACCCCTTCCCATTCCCACCCGCTTCATACTATTATCCAAATTATAGAGTTGCCACAGGCAGAAGCTGAAGCTGCCCCATGCCATGCTTCTTGTGAGGTGGAACATATAAAAAATAGCATGGAAGTGAAGAGGCTTGATGATGCGTTGGTCTGTTCTAGACAACAAGAAAACTGTACAACTCAGTGCGCTCCCACTCCAAGCCATAAAAACGTGAGAACAGAGAGGGATAGGCTCCTCGAAGGGCTCTCACAAACAGGTGGCAGGGGGCCTGTGAGGGTCCGGAGACATAAAGAAAACCATATGGCTATTTTGCAGAGGAGTTTCTGAATCCCTCCATGTCTAATGAAGTATAAATTAACATCCTACTGTGGTACCGTCTAGTCGGCGCATTGTTCAGGCTGCTGAACTTGGTAATAGTAAGTGGACATGCATGGTGCGTGGATGATAGTCCACACCCAGGACATCTCTAGCAGACTCGAAGTTCGCTGTGTTTACTAGAGATGGCATGCAGGTGAGGCCGGGGAAAATGGTCAAAGTTTGTATACAGTTGGCAGATAGATACAGACCAGACCGTCGGTTGCCTCTGAGCGTGAGAGCCGGCCAGTCATCTTGATCATGTCAGTTCATCAACTCGCTCTTGGGTATGAGTGGTTAAGATGGCTCAATATACAGTCAAGCCATGGCAAGTGTTCGTATTGTGAGTCATGTCTCTTGTCTCTATCACTTGAATCCACATAGAATAGTTGGCAAACTGTGACACCAAGCAATTCCTCAACATGGTAATATATAGTACACAAACCACTATGTGTTATCTGTTGTCTGTCTGTTTTGGTAAGTGGTGTTGTACATACTGTTATATTGTATGTGCTAAATGTAGTCCAAATGTACATCTGTCTGTTCTGCCAATTACCTAAGTAGGTGAAGTAACAACAATGCTTATATGCCTTAAACCGTTACCCAACACTTTCAATGATGAACTCCCAATATATCTCATTTTCAATGTCACCACTTTGGTAAATTGTTGAATATTTTCGGTTAAATTTGTCTGGAAGCCGTTGCTGTCTTAGGCAGCAATGGTTCCCAGTCAGGTTGACTTCAAAAGACACAATAGTATACGTTCGATATCACAAAGATTCTACTTTCTTTGAAACTTCTCAATGTAAGGGCTAAGATGTTCTATCTTCAATGACTTAAATGATTGTTACGTGAGTATCCATAAATGTAGCTACGATCCCAATGCCTATAGGCTTGTCTAACCTGTGATCTGAATACTCGTCACTCTCCGAAAATACATGTCACCTGGCCTTACCTTCGCTCATATCTGTCCATGGCCTAACTGGCATAACTTATGGTTACATAAATGCTCACCGCTACCCATATATGTCGCCTCGCTTTACTTGTAATCTATCAAACTCCAACAATAGATCTTCTCTTACTGTCAGACAATATCATAACTATGTCCATCTAATCCATTAACATTATATATAATCTCATTTTATTAGATAAACACTATCTCTCCATCACAGTAGCCAGCAATAGCCTTTAGCCACCCCATTTTTTGCTGTCCATGCCTGTCCGGTTCCCGTGCTTATCCTGCAACAAACCTGTCAAATCTAATCAGCGTGCAATTCTATGTGACTGTTGTGGTGATTGGGTGCATTTAAGATGCTCCCAAGGGCTAACTATCACAGATTATGAAGAACTCCAGAGTTCTGATGAGCCATGGTGGTGTTTTCAATGTAACCAAACTAATTTTCCTTTCAATCACTATGAAAACGATACCGAATTTCTGCTTAATATCCTAGGTGCCAAATATGACTACAGTACATATATAAATGCAAACATACTTGTAAACCCATTCAAGCTAAATACTTCTAACCAGGGCAATGAATACACAAACTTCTCTGAAACAGATATTGATAATGAAGGTATGAATTTTCCACTCTGTGACTATATACTTCAGAAAGAATTTAATGATAATATTATCAAGAGTACTGATGCTATCACCTTTTCAATGATTCATATTAACATTAGATCGCTGCTAAATAATTTTGATAAATTTAATAACTTTATGGATTCCAGCTCACATGAATTTAGCGTCACAGGAATTACCGAGACATGGTTGAAACCTGACTCACCACTGGACTTAATTAATATGCAGAATTACAAATTCATTGAAAAACACAGGCCAACTAAAAATGGTGGTGGTGTAGGCATCTACATAAAGGACAGTTTACAGTATGATTTGAGAGATGACCTGTCAATGAATGAAGAATTTATTGAAACTATTTTTTATTGAAATTCCCAATGAAAAAACTAAAAATAAACTTGTCGGTGTCACATCCAGACCTCCTGGAAGTGACAACGACAAATTTATGAAATCATTCGAAAAAATTCTAAATACCATACAAAATGAAAAGAAATCCGCTTATATATTAGGTGACTTTAATATTGATTTGTTAAAACAACATAGCTTCTACGCTCAAGACCTATTAAATTTATTTAAAATATCTGGCTTTTATCCATTTATAACGAAGCCAACAAGAATTACAGAATGCTCGGCTACTGTTATTGACAACATCATCTCGAGTAATGGTGTAAGTGCCAAGAATCAAACAGGTATCTTTGTTGTAGATATTTCAGATCATTTACCTATTTTCTATATAGAAAAAGAAAACAAAAAGGAAAATCATTTGTAAAAGAAGCAGTAACTTGTAGAGACTTCAAAAAGGAAAATATAGAAATGTTCAAAAACAATATGGCTAACATAAACTTGAACCAGGTAATTGAATCACAGTCATGTGAAGATGCCTACAACACCGTCCACACTATATGCTCTGACATCTATGAATCTGCCTTTCCACTTAAAAATTTTAAGAAATTTAAACAAACTCCTACTAAACCCTGGATTACAAGAGGAGTGATAGCTGCCTGTCACAAGAAAAACAAGTTATATCTTAATTTTATTAAATATCCGACAAAGTATAATGACTCACAGTTCAAGAAATATAGAAACAGGCTAAATCAGATAATTAGGACAGCAAAAATTAATTATTTTCATAATAAATTTGATGAACAAAAAGATAATATAAAGGAAACATGGAAACTGATTAAATCATTACTAAATTAAAAAAACAATACTGAAGCATCACGGTTTATTTATAATAATAGAGTCATTAACGACAAAAAATAAATAGCAGACAAATTTAATGAGTATTTTACTAACATTGGTCCTAATTTATCACAACAAATTCAACCCAGCTCGAACATACATATAACAGACTTTCTAACAGGTAGTTATCAACACTCTATTTTCCTAAATCCAACAGATACTCACGAAATCTACAAAATACTAATGCAAATTAACACAGCCAAAAGTGCTGGAATCGATAATTTCAAATGGAAATTTTTTAAACACTGTGTAACAGAAATACTAACACCATTGGACCACATCTGCAATCTCTCACTTACACAGGGAGTATTTCCATCAAGATTAAAGGTTGCACGTGTGGCACCCATATACAAAGCTAAAGATATATCTGACTTGACTAATTATCGGCCAGTCTCGGTACTTCCACTTTTCTCAAAACTCTTAGAAAAGCTGTATTTTAGTAGAAGTACTAAATATCTAAACAAAAACTCAATCATATATCCTTCTCAATATGGTTTCAGAGAAAAACACTCTACTATACTTGCCATTGTGGATATGATAGAAAAATTATCAACCTCCCTTGAGAATAATGAACATACGCTAGGTGTATTCTTGGATCTTTCCAAAGCCTTCGATACAATTGATCATACAATTTTACTGCAAAAGCTTGCATACTATGGAATAAGAGGTACTGCATTGAACTGGATACAGAGTTACCTGTCAAACAGGGAACAGTGTGTACAATTCAATGGGGCTATCTCTGAATACAAAAATATAGTTTGTGGTGTTCCCCAAGGTTCAGTTCTTGGGCCCCTGCTGTTTCTCCTATATATGAATGACATACCCAAAGTCTGCAAACATCTCTCACTAATACTTTTTGCAGACGACACAAATGCTTTCTGCAGCCACAAGGATATAGAAATTCTATACAAAAATGTCAATAATGAAATGGCGAAATTAATAGACTGGTTTAAAGTAAACAAATTGTCCGTAAATGTATCAAAAACTAATTATACACTATTCACAAAATCTAACAAACTAAAAGAAATAGCTCTCCCAAACCTCTATATCGACAACCAGATAATTCAAGAAGCACAATATGCTTACGTTTTTAGGAGTATATCTGGACAAAAAATTAACATGGGAGAAGCATATTGAAATTATTACCACCAGGGTAGCAAAAAGCATTGGCATCATTCGCAGACTGAACCCCTATCTAAAACCTAATATTATTAAAAACCTGTACTGCACAATGATACTTCCTCACATCACCTACTGCAATGCTATCTGGACTAATACATCTCAAACTAGACTAAAAAAACTAAAATCTCTGCAAAAGCAATCTATTAAACTATTTTCACAAACAGCAGGTGGCCAGGATATCTTTAAATCAGAAAAGGTCTTAAAACTTGAGGCCATAGGAGGGCTCCAACTATACACAATCTTAAGGGACTTCCACAATGGCAACTTACCCTCATCCTTATCTAACATTTTTATGCTCAATACACATTTGCATCCCCACAACACAAGAACAAGAAATAACCTCCATTCAACACACCACCAAACAAAAGCAGCACAACAAAAACCCTCATACAAAGCAATTCGGTTATGGAATAATACAGACACAAGCACACGCACAGACATCATAACGCTACAGTACTTTAAGCGGAATATCAAAAAGAAGATTATAGAACCCTCTGGAAAACACTCACCATCATGGCATGCTATTCTCATACTTGCACCCAGTCACCAGAACAAATAATAATAATAATAATAATAATAATAATAATAATAATAATAATAATAATAAGAATATCTGTCATAATGGTAACTACCAAACAACTACCTCTACCATCACAGCCTAAAAATAAAAATAAATAAATTAATTAATTAATACTTTGTCATTGATAATAAGAATATGTAATATAGAATTATTAACTTAAGCAAGATAAGCACACATCCCTCTGTCATGTCTTTCCCTGTAAAAATGTAAATTGTCATACGTCTATTAACTGTTGGACTGCTGGAAGCAGACAATAACTCCAATTGGCAATGACTCTGGATTGGCTGAGTATTTTAGAAGCAATTTGACTGAAATATATATATATATTTTTTTTAGAGATACTCAGCATACCCTGAGTTAGGCTCCATGGAAAATGTAGACTGCAGAGGCTTGGCAGCGAGACAGTTAACTATATGTATATATAGGACTATAACATGTTAACCTTATGTATTCAGTATTCTCATGTCCTATATTGTTGTTATATGTTATATGTAGGGGTCCACCGCCACATAGGCTCTGCCTTTGGTGGACTACCTGTTGTGAAACTGTAAATGTATATTCTATATAAAAAAAAAAAATCTTGAACTTGAACTTGAACTTGATTGTACTCCAGACTTTATGGTTCAAGCTTTGCTGGACCCACTTTTCCTGATCCATCCGTCTAATCCACTTGCTAATGAAATTGAGCAAATAGCTAGAGACTGGATATAGCTCACATATTGTTTGAGATTGGGACTGCTGAAGACTCGTGGTCCCCTGTCTATCTAGGTAGACAACAACACTTAGTCGCTTGTTCGCCGTGACTCTTGAAGAGACGAGGTCTACATTGTCAAGAAGAAGAGGAAAATCGGGATTTACATGACAAGAACAAAAAGTAGTTTTTAAGAAAAACCCAAAAAAGAGAAATATTAATAATTAAATCTCGTTATTTTGAGGTAAGACACGGAATATTCACGCATATTTCTATTGGGCAAATTTGTCGCAGTTAATTTTCCATGACTATACTTGTTTCAGTTGAAAAGTACTAATTTCGTGTTGGACCTATTAGTCTACTGGACTACACGAAAACTGGTGTTTTACTTACAGGGTTACTTATTTATTGAGTTAATTATGGTACAGTCACTAGACTCGAGTGAGAGGTCCCAAATAAAACTGATATACTTAAACAAGAGAATTCCGTTATGAATGTGTTATGCGTTAATGATAAAGAATTTATGAATTAATTCAGCGTCTCGTCAGCATGTCAACAATGAGGTGTGTTTATGCCCACACTGTTGTCAGCGCGGCTATATCTTGATTTTAAACCCTCCCATTGTTTTTAATATGGGCTTTCAGTTTGCCATGAAATCTGGTTAAAACACTTAATATTTTACAAGAAAACATTTCCTGTCTTTGAAAATTATTATTATTATATTATATAATATATTATATTATATATACTCGAATATCTATACATTTTCTTCTGTATGCGCTAGTGGTTCTGACTTAATCACATTCGAATATGAAGAATCAGTCTGGATTGAGATAAAATTATATTCACGGTACAAGTTATTAATTGGGGGTATATATAGGTCTGACAGTGGAACAAGGGAAAACAATGAAAAACTGGTACAATTATTAAAACATGTTGCCACGCTACATTATAGCCATCTTTTAATAGTGGGTGACTTTAACTATCCTGATATCTGCTGGAACACATGGTCAACCACAAAAAATGAAATAAGTCAAGAGTACTCGTTCATTGAATGTATTCGTGACACCTACTTATACCAGCATATAAATAGGCCCACCAGATTTAGGAATAATGTCACACCTAATATACTTGATCTGCTTTTAACCAATGAAGAAGAAATGATATCAGATTTAGATTACCTGAGCCCACTCGGTAAAAGTGACCATTCTATTATCACATTCCATTTACATTCTTATCTGGCAGGAAAACCTGTGAAGAAAAAATTTCTTCTAGACAAAGGAAACTATAAAGAAATGAATAACAACCTCATAAATATAAACTGGACAAATAAATTTTATGATTGCCCAGATGATGCTAATCAGCAATGGTCAATTTTTAAACAGATGCTAAATAACATGATAAATCGATATGTCCCATCACATACCTTTAAAGATAAACCTAACTGGACTAAGAAAGGTGACATCCCATTAGACTACAATACTGTAGGTCAAATTAGGAAAAAACACAGATGCTGGGAAAGATTCCTTACAAACCGATCAAACGAAAATAAAATAAAGTATAACATGCAACGGAACAAAGTCAAATCTCTGACTAACAAAATGCATAAAAATTATGAAAGAAATATAGCAAAAGCAGCCAAATCAAACCCTAAGCAATTCTGGATGTATGCCAAATCTAAAATTAAAACGAAACCTGGTACTTCTCCACTGCTGATAGACCCAGATAAACCTCAATGCACAGAAACTGACATAGAAAAAGCTGAGGTTCTATCATGTCACTTTTCAACCATTTTCACTGATGAACCAACCAACAACCTGCCAAACATTCCAGTTAGACCTATTAACATCACATTTAAAAACACAGAGGCACAAGTAACTGAGGCACAAGTTTTAGCCCACCTCGCCAAATTAAAAACTTCTAAATCCGCCGGACCTGATAGGATACATCCCCGAGTTCTTAAAGAACTATCCATCTCTGTAGCCAAACCTTTGTCAATCATATACTCAACGTCATTAAGAACAAGATCTGTACCAGGAGATTGGAAGGAGGCCCATGTAACAGCAATTTTTAAAAAGAAAGGCAGCCCCAAACTTGCAAGTAATTATAGACCCATAAGTCTCACCTGTGTAGCTTGCAAGGTTATGGAATCCATTATTAGAGAGCAAATAATGAGCCATATGAAATCAAATAAACTTTTTAGTAAGAATCAATATGGATTTCTTACTGGACGATCAACCATGCTCCAGTTAATAAATGTCCTAGATGAATGGATTAATATGCTAGAGAAGGGAGGCACTGTGGACATTATCTATATGGATTTTGCTAAGGCATTTGATACCGTGCCTCACATCCGTTTGATAAACAAACTAGCAAGTTATGGCATTACAGAACCAGCCCTGGGGTGGATTACATCCTTCCTGGTGGGTAGGCGTCAACGAGTACGTATAAACGACTCATACTCTCAATGGGCAGCCGTGACTAGTGGCATACCGCAGGGCAGTGTGCTCGGCCCCCTTCTGTTTGTGATCTACATAAATGACATGCCTGAACTAATACAAACATCCAGTCTATATCTTTATGCAGATGACACCAAGATTTTTAAGCATATTACAAAACAATCTGATTGTGATGACCTGCAATCAGATCTGACAAGCCTAGAAATGTGGTCAAAAACATGGATGTTAAAATTCCACCCTGATAAATGTAATGTATTATCCATTGGTAGAGGTACAAAACAGAATTTCCAATATAAACTTGAATGTGATAATGCTAGCCATACTCTATCCCATGTGGACAACGAAAACGATCTCAGAGTCATCTTTGACTCGGCTCTCTCCTTTGATCACCACATTCAAAATAAAATCAACAAAGCCAACAGTATCATGGGCCTCATTAGACGAACCTACAAATACTTGGATAGAGAAAACTTTTTGCTATTATATAAAGCTTTTGTGCGCCCCCACATTGAATTTGCACATGCAGTATGGAACCCACACCTTAAAAAACATACACACTCTGTAGAAAATGTGCAGAGGCGTGCAACAAAGATTGTCCCTGGATTTCGCAATCTCAGTTATGAGCATAGGTTGTGTTCTCTAAACCTCCCCACACTCACATACAGACGTTTGAGAGGGGACATGGTTGAAACATATAAGGTTTTGAATACCTATGATCCAGACACAGTACCAACATTAAAATTTGCTTCAAGAAATAGTAACAGGGGTCATAGTAAAAAATTATTTATCCAGCGAGCTAAATATAATATATCCAAGTTTTCATTTTATTACAGAATAGCAAAAGTATGGAATAACCTAACTGACCATATCGTTAATGCCCCGACCATTCAAAGCTTTAAAAACCGACTGGATAAATACTGGGACAATGCACAAATTAAATTTGACTCCGAGGCACCGTCACCATGAAGTAACCATTTCAAAACCTAGAGTCACTCATGCACCTGAATATAGAGGCCTGTACGGCCTGTGTTCAGTATTATCGATAATAATAATAATAATTATAATAGTTATAGGCTCGTAATTGGATAATTCATGCGTTAAATATGTGTATTTTGAATGTTGATGTATAGTAATCATATATAAATTCCTTTAGTTGGCGACTAAGAAAATGTTAAGCCATTTTATTAATGTGTAACATGTTCCCGTGAGAAATGTTTACCGGTTGCTAGACAGTTAAAGGTCACCTATCAGCATAAAGTACACACAGAAATATAATAAGATAAACGCTTTTTCCGATAAATTATTGTCTTGTAACAAATAAAAACAAATAATAATAAAAATAACGGAGTATAATTAAAATTAAACACTAAAAATATATAAAACAATTAAAATATAAATAATTGATATGTAATTGTAATACCTGATATACAGATATGGAATTGTAATACCTGATATACATTTTAAAAAACCTAAAAGTATCTGGTTGATAAAATCATAATTATTATTCTTATCAGTTAATGTAAACTTAGTTTCCGTGAGCGAGAATTGTAGGTCTACAAGTAACAAAACGGTCTACATCACTGATTAAGGATAGATATAGATAAAATTGTATGTGCATTATTGTAAACACGGATAAACCTGTTTACAAGTAAACTAGATAAAAATGGGATGTCATGATTGTAATAGATCACATCCCTCAGTAATAAACCGCCACTGTGATGACATGCTTTGTGATGATTGCTTTTACATAAGATTTCCACAATACAGGCCTAACACCATCACACCCTGTTCTACAAACTCCACGCCGGTTGCGGATCAAGTAGACACTCCCGCAACAGAAACCATCACTGTAGCTGGAAGTGCTGACATAACAGAGGAGGCAAATACCATCTCTCATGCTATCAGCACTGCCAGTACAGATACTGATCAAACTGAAAATGGCCCTGGTACATCTGGAAATATAAATCACTCTGATATAGTAACTGACATAACTGTAAATGATCCATATATTCCCGTCAGCACAAGTCAGGCTGGGGAAAATGACACTAGTATAGCAAACGTGCAGATTGATTGCAAGTGTGCATGTGGAGCTCCTGATAATGTATACATGATCAGATGTGGTAAATGTAAATCATGGTCTCAGTATATATGTACACATCTACCAGTGTATATGCTTAGTGCTCTCACGTCAACAAAAAGGATGTTCACATGTGAGTCTTGTACTCCTCTCTCAGACCAGATCTCGGAATTTCTTGCTTGGCATGTCCAAAATTATGACTGTGAGTACAATGTTATCAATAAGCTAAATGGTGAAGACGCAAGTGCTAAGATTATCGAAAAATATAATGTCAAAAACACTAGTAAATTACATTCAGCTCTTAGTATTATAAATTCCGGTCAGAGTGACAAAAGTTCAACTGATTCATTATTATCTGTCCTGCAAGATATCGAAGAAATCAAGGCAAACCAAAATATAATGCAGAAGCAAATTGATAGGTTGCACAACAAAAAATTTGATATAGCAGACACTGACTCTGATTCAGGTGATGAGTCAAAAACATCTATCAAAATAGGCTTGGACATGCTTTCCCCAGAGCATACAATTCCACACAAATCACTTAAACAAGCTAGTCAGGCCTCAACATATGCCACTTACAACAAAAACAAATCAAATTTCCAACAGCAACCCGATCAAGTAGACCAACGAATCCTGAATAGAAAAGAAAAACAAGCACCTACAAATCATGGTTCAATTTTACAGACATGTACATAAAAAATTGGCACAGATAGACACACTCATAACAATTCCAAGCAGGTCCATTTTCCTACGAACAATATGGCTAGACTGAAACAGCCTCATCCACATTCAGCTAAGCCCTATTTCGCAAAGCTTTCGAAAGCTAGCTAAAACAGATTTCCTTCTCGTCGATCATCACCGCTACATCATGGGATTAGAGCAACACCTGAAGATTACAGGCCATATAACAAGGTAGTGAGTGATATCCCATACCATCAGCAATCCAGAAGAGAAATAACTACTACATATAATCATCCTAGTGCTACTAGACAACCATTCCAACATCAAAATCCACGCATATCATTAGATAGTAGCAAAGAACATAGGCACATACTTGTAGTATGAAGCTCTACACTGCGTAAACTTAGCGGAAGGTACATGCCTTCAGAACATGTCACCTTCACTATCAGATCATTTAGTGGAGCTAGAATTAATGATATCACTGACCAGCTAGACCAACTAATGTACACCGAGTTTGATGCTGTGGTAGTACATGTAGGCTCAAATGACATTGGTAAGCGTAGTTGCAGCAGTATGATCAAAGACTATGATGAACTTATTCATAAGATCAGATCACTGTTACCATCCACTAAGATCTTTATGTCATAAACTACTACCATGCCATACAGACAGGCGTGCAAACTGTTTAGTAATAGAGTTTAACGGTATGTTAAATTCGTTGGTTTTTTGGTTAAATGTAACTTTTATTGATAATTCTCAACTCTTTTCCAGTCCAGAAGGTGATATCTATAGAGAACTCTTCTGGGACCACGTACATCCCAACAAGCAGGGTACTAGGCTTTTGTCAGAGAATATCACCAATTATCTCTCTGCTCATATGGATATAGCAATAACCGCCACAACTGATTCTCAGGATTTTTTAGTAGGGCCATCTGTTTGGAGGAGCCAAGGCAGCCAGTAAACTCCTTATCATATCCTAAATGTCACATAATATCCATATCAAACAAATTCAATCCATTAGTAATAGAGACTCGAGTAAATCAGAAAGGTAATGGATGCTTGTATCATACAGTTAGAACTATAAATGACTGTGATAAACATCAGTTGCACACTGACAACATTCTTGTCAATGGAACCAGAGAAACCATTATTGTAAATGATGTAAATATTGATATTCTAAATAATCATGTTAACAATGATGTGAGTTATGAAAAGCAAAAGAAAAAATGTAAAAACAATGCAAAACGCATAAACAAATTCATGTCTATACAAGGTAGTAAAATACATAAATCAATTTCATCGACAACTAAAGATTCACTTAAAGGTTTCTCTACTAATACTGATAGCTTATTAAAAAAGCGTGCAGAGTTCAGCGCTATTGTTGCTGAACAAAATCCGGACATAATAGGGGTTACAGAGATCTTACCAAAAAATGTTTCTATAGACCCTCAAGATAGCGAATTTGCACTGGAACAGTATGACTTATTTACAAACATTAGTGAAATCATGACTACATCTCATAAGGGGGTAGCTTTGTATATAAAAAAGGTTTTAAAAGCTGGCCCTATTCATATACTTGGGGATGATAAGTTTGCCGAGTCTAAATGGTGTCAAATTAAGCTGGAGAACAAAGACTGTCTTATTATTGGATGTGTATGTAGGTCGCGCAACTGTAAACATGAAAACCATTCCTGTTTAATGGACTTATTAAGAAATGTAGCTGACTTGAAATCTAGCCATCTTCTGATAATGGGTGACTTCAATTATGGTCAAATTGACTGGACCATTGAATCATCAAATATTCAGCCTTGCTCTGCATCAAGCTTTCTTGAATCAATTAAACATTTATACTGGCATCAGCATGTAAAAGAGCCAACTCACTTTAGAGGCAATCAAACAGCAAATACATTAGATCTTATAATATCAAATGAGGAGAATATGGTAGAAAATATAATCATAAGTGCACCTATAGGAAAGAGCCACCATGCAAGCATAAGCTTTACTTTCAATTGTTATATAAATACCATCTTGCAAACCCCTCACTACATTTTCAATAGAGGTGATTATGATGGTATGCATGCAGATGCTGGACATCTAAATTATCTGGTGACATTGAGCATGATTGGTGTGATATATTGAATGAAATTAAAAGGCTAACTGATACATTTGTTCCAATATCTAAAATTAATGCAAGAAAAAAATCAATTTACCTAACCAAAACTGTCTTTGAAACTAAAACAGAAGAGACATGCCTTTCAAAAATGGAAAAAAATCATGTGACAATACTGACTATTTGTATTACCAAAAAATGAGAAATCATACAAAAAAGGAATGTAGGAAACAGAGCAAAATTTTGAACAAAAAATAGCAACCGAATCAAAATGTAACCCGAAAGCTTTCTTTCATTATGCTAAATCTAAACTGAAAACAAAAAATTCTGTATGTGACCTAAAGAAACCAAATGGAACCCTTACAAATTCAGATCTGAAAAGGCTGATGTCTTAAATGCATTTTTTACTTCAGTCTTTACGCACGAGGATATGTCCTATCTGCCCAGCTTTAGCTACAGACAATATTCCACAATTCTAAATGAGATCTTAATTACAGAAGACATGGTGTTAAAAAAATTGGAAGGTATCAATACGAAAAAATCTGCTGGCCCTGATGGGATATATCCACATGTTTTGAAAGAACTAAACAGCCTCATAGCCTACCCCCTTCTTCACCTCTTTAGAAACTCGCTGAAGCAGGGAAATTTACCATCACTTTGGAAACTGGCTCATGTATCACCTTTATTTAAAAAAGGTGATAGGCATTCCGCAATCAATTATCGTCCCATTAGTCTGACATCAGTTGTGTGTAAAACACTGGAATCTCTAATAAAAGACCATTTAGTAACCCATTTGGAAACTAACAATCTGATAACTAAAGACCAGCATGGATTTATTAGGGGACGCTCATGTGTCACACAACTCATTTCCATTTTAGATATTTGGACAGCTGTCTTAGATCATAACGGGCAGATTGATGCTCTCTA
Organism: Chaetoderma sp. LZ-2023a; assembly: GCA_034401795.1. Taxonomy (NCBI): domain Eukaryota; kingdom Metazoa; phylum Mollusca; class Caudofoveata; order Chaetodermatida; family Chaetodermatidae; genus Chaetoderma; species Chaetoderma sp. LZ-2023a. The sequence goes on along the minus strand of CM067370.1, from coordinate 160,981,011 downwards.
TTTAGATTTTGCTAAGGCATTTGACACTGTACCACACGAGCGACTTCTACTCAAACTTGAGAAATATGGTATTCAGTGAATGGTCTTAAATTGGATAAGAGGGTTCTTATGTAATAGAAAACAACTAGTGGTAGTAAATGGTACACACTCTAAAGTAGCGCAAGTTCTCAGTGGGGTCCCTCAGGGTATGTTCCGGGCCCACTTCTTTTCATTTGTTATGTAAATGACCTGCATGAAAATATAAACTCACCCGTTCACATGTTTGCAGATGATACAAAAATTCATAGAGAAATACGCTCCATAACAGATGCATCAGAACTTCAAGATGATCAGAACAATATAGAAGATTGGTGTTGCACATGGCAAATTCTTTTAAATCCAGAAAAGTGTAGTGTAATGCATTTATGATCAAATAACAAGAAGTATCCATATTATGCAAACAAAGGGGGTACACAAGTCAAACTAAATGAAGATATTGTCGTTAAGGATCTCGGTATTAACATTGATAATCAGCTGAAATTTAGTGAACATTGTAAGACACTGGCAAATAAGGCTAACAAAATTTTTGGATTAATCAGACGATCTTATACCTATTTGGATGCACCAACGTTAGTAAAATTGTACACTTCGCTTGTAAGGCCAATCCTGGAATATGGCAATGGTGCATGGTGCCCCATGTTCATTAAAGATTGTGAAACCCTCGAATCTGTACACAGAAGAGCAACAAAAATGGTGCCTTATTTAAGATCTGCAGCTATCCTGATAGACTTAAACATTTGAAGCTCCAATCATTATACTATCGACGTGCAAGGGGGGATATGATTGAATCATACAAACATCTACATAATATAGTATCTTGAATTAGATAACAAAGCCAAAACCCGTGGTCATAGCCTGAAATTATCCAAAAAGCGGGCAAATAAAACCATAAGACAGCATTTCTTTTCAACTGGTATCACCAACAACTGGAATGGGTTACCTGAAACTGTCGTAAATTCCCTAAGCTTAAATAGCTTTAAAAACCAATTAGATATATATTGGACTACCTTTTGGTATATACAAGAACCTATGCACAACAGGTGCTCTGCAGTAAACATTGCCTATCTTAGAAACTTATACGGTGCAATGCATTTACTGTGTTATCTACCTACAGGCTAAGTGGCCTATCAAGGTAGTATATGATAAGTATAAGCATAATATGAAAATCATCCATGTACATGCAAACATTTAAATATGGTACACCTCATGTAAATGCAGTACACATCTTTGAGTGGAATTTTCTCCCTTGATGGAAGCATCCCAATCTAAAAATAGAGGCGTGGCTTCTTCAATAATACACTCCTAATGTATTGACCGGCCATCTTATTACATCATCACAACGACTAGACTGTTACACAGACTCCACTTCGGAGACCAGACAGATCGGGAGTCGGGACCCATTCTATTTCTGTAGCGGACAGGAAAAGCAACGATGTGGATCGTGTTGATTTTGGTACCATCTTTACCTCTGTATCAGTAGCTTGATACATACATTAAAATTGACTCGATCCATCCTGTGGTTCGTGTAATATCAACATCTACGCAACGTCAGCAAATTCGTGACCTCATTTTGTGTGCGACAGATTTGAATTTTACGACGAATTCAGAGGGACTATTTTTCTGTTAACTACTTGTCGTACAGACTACTATATGCTTTATGTCATCTCATTTTATGTGAATTAATATTGTCTGGCATGAAGAGAGTAGCGCTCGTGTCCTTTTAAGTTTCAATTCTCTCTACCACCATATTCTGGTGGAAAGCACTACTCCAATGGCTACTCAATACATACGAGATACTTTTCTAGATATTGAAGGAGATCTCGCGAGATACGAATGGGAGGCACCCTTGTTGTTGACTTGCTGCTGAATCCTCTTATCCGTTGTTTGTACGTGATTCCTATGAGCACTATCTGTTGATTTCGTTGGTTTATTTCGCTGCTGGATTTTATTTCCCGTCGAGTCGTCTGCTTTCTGCTTACTTATCTTGTTAAGAATTAACAGCCGCCACGTGTATGCTGAATAAATCATGTCTCTGACAATCTGAACCATACCCCTTACTGGTCCTTCATGTAGGGGGAGATTTTCATGAGTTACATCAAACAGTACTTGCATCACGCTGTCTCTATCTTCCAGCAGGTTATCCGCCACATATTCTGTAAGTAGCTCTTCCCATCTAGCCATGTGAGGATTGCAAACATCATTCAATCATTCATACTTTAACTGAAAGTACTCTCTGATCTCAGCCTCTACCAGGGTTCGTATGCATGTATGGAAGTCTGGAAAAAGTATGGAAATTTAGGAAAGCCTTTTCCAGGGCTGGAAAAAGTTTGGAAATTCCAATTTTGGGCCAACTGGTATGGAAAATTAAAATATCGGCAATCCTAATTTTTCAACTGCCATTTTTTGTTTACGAACGAAGTCTCGCGTTTCCACCAGTCTCGTGAGAATCTAATTCGATTGGGTCCCAGTCGCATCTTACAATAGAAAACCGTCTATTACCGGGAACATCTCGTGGTTGTTGAGCAATACATGTCTGAACATGTTCAATTATAACGCAATAAAAATGAGCGAATCGGCAGTCGTCTGTCAAATAGTACAGAGTGTGAGAAGTCAAAACAATGAAATAATTTGCGAGATTGCCGTTTTTTGTGATATAGTAAACATGGGAACGTGCAAGTATTCTAGTGTTTGGGAAACTAATGATAAATATAATGATTGGATTTTACCAGACAACACCTTTCGTGTTCTCGCGAGATCTCCTACGCTAAACGGGATCGTATGTACAAGATTGTATTATTTATTCATTATTAATCCAAGTATTTTTGTTTCAGGATTAATAGGTTAAGAATCCCATTAAATATTCTAAATGTGACTTGACTATAATTCATTTATGCCTGCACTTATTGCATATTTTCTGTGTTTCTTTAATAGCTAGCTTATATAATAATGCATAGCTTTACCATAAACAGGTCTGCTTCTTCTTTTCGTTCGCTGATCATACCGCCAGTCCTGTAAGTGACTATCGACATGATCATAAGTGTTAAGTGCGTGGATCCATGGTTTATTAGAGTGCGCCGTGCGGCCTGGAACCTCCGTCTTCAGCACTCGAGGTTTCTGTCATGGTTACCTCACCCTTACCTCCTTTAGTCGCCTCTTACGACACGCAGAGGATACGGAAGGTGTATTCTAAGCCCCACCTACAGGGCAAAACAGGTCTGCTTTACACGCAGGCATTACTGCTTCATATGTTGCATAATTTTGCTATTTCATAAATGCTGACACAAACTACTTGTCTGCTTTATATACATGTGCTATTAGTTTAGTAGATGTTAGCATTGTGTTCTACAATAGATTGTGATTGCATTGCCTCATCGTATTATGTATGTAGTGTTGTAGCCACCATAGATTCACATGCATATACACACACACACACACAATTTTGTAAAGGCAGGAATCTCACAAATTTGTTTTACTAACAACACCCGTCGGGGGACATGTGATCAGTACTGATCTTCTTGTTTTATGATGTCAACACAACTCTTACAGTTTATCTACGATTCCAGAAGTCTCTGTTTGATTGACATTAAGGGAGTGTAACTCCATCCAGAAACCTGGATTAGAGTAGAGAGTTGTGGTTCTTGCATTAGAAGGCACTAAATGCAAGATTAGAAATCTTTTTCTGGCGCTAAATATAAGTAGATTATTTAGCAAGTAGTGATTGAAAGTTTATGTGGTTAATAAAACGACAGACCAACACGTGGGGGTGGGGTGGGGGATGTGTGTGGTCTGTGGTCGTTATGTCCCCTGAAATACTTAAAATTCATCAAAATTGTCTTGTTTGTGCCAGATCTTGAAGAATTTTGAACCCATGCTCTCAATTCCTTTGCCACTGAATATATTACTTAAAGAAGCAGTGCTATGATTCCATTTTGAAGAAATTCATCCATATTTTCCTGAGTTATCTCCCTTGAAAAACTTTAAATTCACCAAAATTCTCTTGTCATGGCATAATAGTTGAACGGAATTGAACCTGCACTTACAAATCTATATTTATTTAAGGCGAGATGCAATGTCAGGATTTAATTTTTTATTGATTAGTTTTTCTAAAATATTGTCCTTTGCAATTAACGTTACATGTATGTCTCTTGATGTATGTTTATCTGAAATGTTTGGATCCGGGGGGATATGCCGTCTTCTGATGGCTCTTGTCTTATTTGCTAGCACTAGAAAAATAATCCAATATGAAATGTCAAATTGTATATTAATTTTTGATGTAATGATGGTTATTACAGAATACATAATGTTCAGGTGCTCCCAGATATGGCAGGTAATAAGTTCACTCCAGCAACGATGTGAAGCATATGTGTAAGGCGGCAACTAGTGTTGGGAATTGGTACTAGTTTTGTGATCGATGATTGCTTTTCATATTTTCTCATTTTTACCCATTCTGAAATTTTGACTACAATAATTATTGCATGTTCATGGATATTTAACCTTTAAGAAATAATCTGTTGAATATTTTTTAAGTAATTTGATTGGAAGCTGTTGCTGCCTTAGGCAGCAACAGGTTCCAGTCAAATAAGTTTTAAAATATTCAACAGGCTATGGGTATTGTGGTTTCAGTGTTGAGAGGGTTAATGTCTTAGAGTATGGCCTTGTATGGAGTAATACTATGTTATTTAGATCTGTAAAAATAAAATTAAAATGGCATTGCCCCAAAAATCATCTGCAGTTTTAATATCGTAAATTTATAAGCAGTCAGAATCGATTTCTGAAATCATGATCGATCTGTTGGTTGGACATGCAAACCAATCAATCATCGATCAAATGAATTAATTGGAACAGCACTAGTGGCAAGAATTTGTACCAGTAAATAGTGTTCTATTTTCATGCTATTTACGATTGTTTTATTACATGTAAGTGTTTTTGGAGAATGGATTTTAACTTTTTTTTTACATATACTCAGGGGTAGATCTTAACTTTTTATACCCCGACAAAAAATTTGGTGGGGTATTATGTAATGCCGCCGTCCGGGTGGGCGGGCGTGCGTGCAGGCGGCAGAGTGGTTTCCGGATGATAACTCTGTTACCGTTTGTCTGATCGCATTGAAACTTCATAGGGTGGTTGGACATGGTCTTGGGAAGAAACCTATCGAAATCGATGATGATCCGAAATCCAAGATGGCCACCAGCCACCGTCGGTCATCTTGGAAATTGGTTTCCGGATGATAACTCCGTTACCGCTTATCGGATCGCTTTGAAACTTCATAGTGTGGTTGGACTAGGTCTGAGGAAGAAACTTATCAAAATAGACACTGATCCAAAATCCAAGATGGCCGCCAGCCGCAGGCTGCCATCTTGAAAGTTGGTTTCCGGATGATATCTCCGTTACCATTTATCAGATCACTTTCTAGGGTCGTTGGAATATGTCTGGTGAAGAAACCTATCGAAATTTACAATAATCTGAAATCCAATATGGCCACCAGTCAACGGCAGCCATCTTGAAAATTGGTTTCTGGACGATACCTCCTTGCCTGTTTAGCGGATCGCTGTGACACTTAATAAGGATTACTGGTGTGAGGAAGAAATAAGTATTTTCTGATAGCTGTCATTTATTAGTTTGTCATCATGGCGGGGTATTATGCGCCGTTTGCGGAGCTCTTGTTATTCCACTAGAACGTCGGACTAGTGATTTATAAAATACACTAGTCGGCAGATAAGCGTACTAGTCCGGCAAAAGAGTGGAGTCCGGGTGCCCTCCCTCAGAAAAATCCCCCAAAACAAGTAGGTGCTTATTGAATCCCATAAGATGCGCACATTTTTTATTGTGAAGTATCTAGAATACGAACCTCTTATTATCTCAACCGTTCGGTTTAGGTGTTTAGAATAATATGAAGCGACGGCTTTAGATAACTCTAGATTAGCCATTTTAAAACTGTCATATTATATACAGAAATTGGATAATTGGCTTATGTTGTGAACAGTGGTGCATGTTTCCCACAATTTTAAGCATTAGGTTTCATTTTGGCGAGTCTAATAGATAATTTTGATAAGAATTTTGCACTAGTCCACCGGACATGTGACTAATAGACTATGAGTAGTCTGTGTGGATATCAGGTAGTCTCGGACTAGCGGACATGACTTAAGATCGAACCCTGATACTTAATAGAAGTCGCCCATAAAACCGATATTCTGTTAAAGCTGATATGAAAAGTCATGTCGAAAAGGCCTATATTCTAGGTGAGTGATACAGGCCGCTTGGACCTCTTCTTACAACCAGAATGAGTGACTCGGTTATTGAGGCAGTCATTCCAGTGGTAAACTTAAAAAAATGTAGGAAAATATGCAATGGGTGAAAGGGTGTAGTCTGAGAGCTAAAATTGAGCCCTTTGAAGACCGAATTCGCAGACTCGTTTCCAAGGTAACTGTACACGGTTGAAGACTTTGAAGCTAATTTGATATGAGCCTTTTTCTTCCATAAGCAGCAAAAGCTCCCAGTCAAACTAGTTTCAAAATATTCAACATAATGAATTATTAAACTCTGAGTTTTCTAATTCGACCCCCTTTGGTTCACATTATTAATCCTGTTATAATTATCATTGTTTGTATTGTAGGTGACTTGACTCACTATGTCTGATAGTGAGGCTAGCGTTGTGGATTCAGATGCTGAGAGTGAGAAAGCTGACAGTGAGAAGGCTGAGCAGAGTGATGCCCCAGATAGTGAGGTATAATCACAATTTTCTCGCATTAGCCAGCTTATATGCCAAATCACGCATAAGTTAACACGTTTCCAAAACACAAACATGTTAGGCACTAGTGAGTACAATTTTGAATACATGTAAGAAATGTTTTGTCAAATATTTTGAGTAAAAAATTTGATTGGAAGAAACTGCTGCCATTAAATTGCAATGTTTTCCAATACAATTATGTTCAATATATCCAGCAGTATATATTATTCCCCTCGCCCCCGTAAGAGGACGAGCGTATTGGGATCGTGTGTCTGTGTGTTTGTCCAGATATGTATCTAAAAAAACTACTGATCGGTCTCAAATTTTAACACAACGAAGGAAGTTACAGTGCAAGATTATTTCTAGACTTTGTCCATGATCTGTATTCATTTATAAAAGAGCCCAGATCCATATCATGTCATATTCTGGATCTATGCGTATCTCAGAAATTACTGGTCTGATGTTGCAAAAATCTTAACACAAGAAATGTTGTGACAATACATCCGGAAAATCTGAAAAAATTGGTAAAGCCAAAATCTTTTTACAATGTGACAAAAACAGGATGGCAATGGGTTGCAATCTTCAATTGCTCTTGTTTTGTTTTGGAAACATTCTATATTATTTCTGACCTGTACTGTACAGTGTAATATCGCAAAATAGACTAACGCACTAGAGACGTGTGCCACAAGCAATGTATTACTATGTCCAGTGTTGTTGGGTGGTAGTGATGACAACAATGCTGCCTGTAATAACGTTATTTTCATACTGTTAAATTGTTGTAGAGTGAAATTGATGATAATTTTTAATAAAAACTTGGAAATCTTAAATGATTGAAAAATGATGTTGAAAACATAATTTTGCTCATGAGGTCATTGTCAGTGCTCTGTACCATCTTACTTACAGTACAGCTCAGAAATCACTAAAATTGTTTTTAAAACAAAAAGATTTTATTGTTGAATATTTTGAATATAATTGGAGTAGACGACTGCTGCCTAAGGTAGCAATGACTTCCAATCCAATTATGTTCAGTGTTCATAAGAATGTTTCTTACTATCTAACAGTTTTTGTTTTTGACTTTTTAATTTATAATTTCTTTATGAGCTGGATTGTACATTGTTTTTGATTCATTGATGGTAAAGTTTCCAGAAAATCAGCATTTGTGATTATTGAATGTCAATTCGCAGCCCAACAGTGGACTATTTTTGAAAATTTGTCACTTGAATCATTTGTTTGATTATCAAGCCAGATATATTCCAGTGATATCATTTCAAAAATAGTCTTCTTAACTTGGACTAATGGCCCTTTCCAGTTTTAGGTATGCCATGCCCATCACTAGCTTAGTTTCACCCACACCTTGCTCGTGTTGGAATCGATTGATCCCCCGAACCCTCTGACTAGCAATTTCGAGAAAATTATACAGGTAAGCTGTCAAATTAGTTTCAAAATATTCAACAAAATGTTTATTAAATGGTAAAGACATACAATTCGTACAACGTGTCGGACTATTCAGCGTTAAAGACGGACTATATCGAGTCATTCATGACGTCATCCTACACATCACGTAGTTGATTATGACATTATATGATGGATGGATAAACTTGCAAAGGTCCATTCCCTGAGTTATCATATTTCCTACCTGTAAGTTCGCTGGCAATCCTGCATTTCCCTTTTTCCTGTCAGTCTGGCGCTTAGCCGTGCTCTCTCCCTCCTGCCTCAGTTTACGAATAGAAGGATTTTTTAATGACATACTGTATTTTTGTTTCATGTACAGCCTGGTGAAGTAGACCACGATAAAAGCAGTGATAAGGAAGACAGTGACAAAGAAAGCGATAAAGAAAGCGATAAAGAAAGCGATAAAGAAAGCGATAAAGAAAGTGATAAAGAGGATGATGCGGTAAACCGACATAAAGAGAGTCGTAAAAGTCGTGAAAGTCGCGATGATGATGAAGAAGAGGAAGATGTATGTTGTGTTATCTGCCTAAGGCAGCAATGACTTCCAGTCAAATTAATTACAAATTATTCAACAGTTTTCCTGTATGTTAGCGTTGAAAATGAGGAGTGATGAATTCATCGGTGAAAGGGTTAAAGTTGAGATTTCGAGATTGAGCATCCACGCTGTGCTTGGCTCATCGTTTACTTGTCAAAGAAAGGGTAACATTTTTGAATTTGCATTAAAGCGATGCTTATCTCATCTCAAATGTTGCATTGCACTAATAGATTATGTTTTATAGATTATGTTTTATAGATTCCATATCATTCATATCCTGTCACATTCCCTTGTATGGATCACAATTATCTGCTTTGTAATATCGCGTAAATGTTGAACAGTGATGGCAACCATTTTGTGTCCTCAAACGATACAGTGTGATGTCATGCCAGTGCCAATGCATTACATTCTTTATTATGTAATACTCAGCTCATTGAATATTTTGAAACTAATTTGACTGAAAATTGTTGCTGCCTATTGCAGCAACTTCCAGTCAAATTTGTTTCAAAATATTCAATAGCTTACCTGTATGATTGCTTTTATATCACATTGCTAAACTATAGCTGACTGAGTTTATATACAGAGGCAGACACGCTAGTTTTTTTCCGGATTGGTTGAAGAGTAAATCATGACAGCTGTAGAAATGTCTGAACATTTAGCATCGAAAGGTTGAATAGCTTTCATTGTCAGCATGATAAAAAAGCTAAAATGTCAGGAATGGATTATGGGTGGCAAATTCTGTCACGTGAATGGTTAGTATAAAATAAGGTGAGATTTCCTTTAAGTTAACGAGGAAAAGCTTTATGAGCTAAGCTCTGGAATGTTCCACAACTTGTATATAGATTTTAAAATTTAACGGTGTACCAGCCTTCTATACCCCACCTGGGGGTGAATAGAAAATTGGATCCATTATGATGTAAATAGTTATTCATAGAATACACTCTCATGTTTTATCGAAATTTGCTCATCAATAACAGAGGAGTAAAAAATGTACGGGTGACGCACCCTTAAAAGATCTGGCTGGGGTGAATAAAAAAATCATTCTCCAGAATGGTGTTGGCAGATATGACTAGAATATTCCCCTCAAGTTTTATCAGAATTCATTCCCCAATGACAGAGGAGTAATGATTTTAAAATATAGGGGTGTGATACCCTTTTAAAACCAATGAGGGTATGAATAAAAAATTGAGTCATGTAGTTCTCTTGATAATTACCACTAAAATATTTTCATTAGGTTTTATCAAGATCCATTATCTGTATAATGGAGGAGTAAGTCTGAGTAACAATTTTAAAATTTAAGGATGGTCACCCTTCAAAAAGCTACCAGGGGTGATAATTGAAGATCAGGCTCCGCGATCGCGAGAGTTGCCCTAGAATATCCCTCAAGTTTTATCAAAATTCATTAGTCACTAATGGAATAGTAATAATTTAACCCTTTAACACTCATACCAGCCCAAAACAGCTTCTGTAGATGTCTTAAAAATGTCCATTTGCAGACCAAGCGAAGAGTATTTTTGCAAATTTACCACTGTAATGACTGGCTCGGTTATCGAGCCAGTCATTACAGTGGTAAATTTTCAAAAATACTCTTCTCTTGGTCTGCAAATGGACATTTTCTTCGGGAAAATTGAAATTTTCTTGAATAAATTTGAGAGTTAAAGGATTAAGAGTGGTACATCCTTCTAAATCTCACCACAGTGTGGGGTTGGGGAATTGAAAATAGTGTTCCATAATGATGTCAAGTAGTGTTGTTCCGATTAATCGATTTGATCGAGGATTGATTGATTTTCATGTTTAACCAACCGATCGATCATGATTTCAGAAATTGATTATGTTTGTTTATAAATTGACTTATTAAGATATGTTAACGGGTCAAGCTAGAAAACGAATACTTTTTAGAAAAGAATTTACTGGTAAATTTAATTGTTACAACTATATAGTATTACTCCTTAGTGTAAGACATTAATTCTTTCAGCACCGAAATAGTATGTTAATTTCAAAACAACCATACCAATAACATGTTGAATATTTTGAAACTTATTTGACTGGAAGCTGTTGCTGTCAAATTAGTTTCAAAATATTAAACAGATTATTTCCTAAATTATTAAGAATCTGTCATTCATGCGACTTAGTTTGAAAGGGGTAATTCTGCCCCTGTAATGGCTATCCTTGAACATGCTATAATTACTGCATTTAAAATGGGTAAAAATGAGAACCTGTTACGATCAATCATTAATCGATCATAGGTTAGTATATAAAACCAATCATCGATCACAAAAATAGTACGAATTCCCAACACTGATGTCAAGACTTACTCAATATCTACAGAATCTTTTGTAAATCCCCTGACATGGAACATTTGGTTAGGAGTTAATTCATGCATAGAGCGTTGATTTATAATTTCACTCGTCGGACTGAATTACGGAGTTTGGAACGATCTGTAGGTTAGTTTTTCGACAAAAATAAATTTTGAACACAAAGCTTAGAAATTAGGCAAGCAACCATAATAAATTATACAATTTATCCAGAGTAATAAATGAATTACATTATTTCTTGTTTCTCTTGACTACATACAACTCAACAAGATGAATGTATTCTCTCATTACATTTTGATTGATGCACCTATAAACACAGGCACCAGGGTTGCTAAATTCAAAGACAGACAATGTGAGGGCTCTTTCTCACCGTCGTTTTCCTACCCAATAATTACACTGGAATTGGCTTTATATTTGGTCCAGTATGTTAACATGAGACTGGCTAGGAAATTTCAATAATGTGCACTACATTCAAGTGATTTGAGCTTTGTTCTCTACGAAATATATTTGAATGTATCAATGAATGAATCGTGTGCAAATTGTCTGCCTTGGATGGAGTTACTATTTACTAAACATTCTGTTGAATATTTTGAAACTAATTTGACTGGGCGCTGTATGGCAGCAACAGCACTCACTCAAGTTAGTTTATAAATATTCAACATCTTACCTGTATAGTTACCTTGATATTGGGATTCAGGGTTTGGTTGATCCCAACACTGGCAAAGCATGAGTGGAGCTTAGCTAAAAATGGGCAGGAAATAGCTAGAAATGGGCGGAACTTAGCTCGAACTGGGAGTGGCATAGCTAGAAATGGATCCCTCCAATATACTAGCTAAGGTTATGTATTAATTCTTTAATGGTCAGATTTGGTCAATAAAATTTCAGTTTTCTAATGCTAATCTCATCTCAAATGTTATACTGCACGGATAGATTATGGTATATACATGTAGATTCCATATCATTCATATTTTGTCACATTCTGGCCACTCTATCACAATTATCTGCTTTGTAACATCACGTAAATGTTAAACAGTGATCGCCACCATTTTGTCTCCTCAAGGGATAGTGTGTGATGTCATGTAAGTGCCAATGCATTACATTCTTTATTATGTGATACTCATCTCGCTGAATATTTTGAAACTAATTTGACTATGGCAGCAACAACTTCCATTCAAATTAGTTTCAAAATATTCAACAGCTTACCTCAAGCCTGGAAATAAGGTGCCTGTCAAGGACATTGTCAGGCACCAAACTAACAAATGTCAGACACAGTCTTGCCGGTTCCTGACATTTTGTTAGGTACAGATTTAAACAATCCCAGTAGTTGCAGTGTGCAACAAAAGAGTCTGCATACAAGTGTTGACAAAGGCATAAAATATCCATCTACCTAAGGCATATCACGATCATTATGACGCATGTTTATTTGTGTTCTGAGATGTTTCTAATAAGTTCAAGTAAAGAACACTGAAGTAGAATAATGTTGACAGACAGCAAATTCTGGATGTCCGGTACTAAGTAGCTGGTGCCTGACAAAGTGTTGGACACTGTTGAAAAAGTTATTTCCAGGCCTGTACCTGTATGATTGCTTTTATAACACCTTGCCAAACTATAGCTGGTGCCTCTATGACTGAGCGTATATACCGAGGCAGGCACGTTAGGCTTTTTCTGATTGGTTGAAAAGTAAATAATGAGAGCCAGCATCGGCTGTAGAAATGTAGCAACATTTAGATACTAAAGCCTGAATATCTTTCTTTAGTGGCATGATAAAAAGCTTAAAATTACCTGCATCGTTTATGAGCGGCATATTAGATCACCTGAATAGCTATCAAGAGATGAGATTAGTTATCCGTTATATCTTTAACCTGTATAGGTATCAACACCTCCCCTGTCATCCCAGTATAGGCATCAATAGCTCCCAGTCAAATTGGTTTCAAAATATTCAACATGGCTGATGTTTGAAAAGTTTTCCTACTGTCTGGCTGAGTGCCTGTTGACTAATATTCTTTTGTTGTTTCTTTGACAAGGAATATGATGAGGAGGAGGAGGAGGATGCGGCGAGCTTCAGAAAGAGAAAGCGAATTAGAAACGCTGGCTTTATCCTGGATGAAGCTGGTGAGTGTATAATAATTAAAGGGATGCTAATCTCATATCAAAGAATGTATTATAGGGATAGCTTATGGTTTATAGATTCCATATCATTCATATCCTGTCACATTCCCTTATCTGTATCACAATTATTTGCTTGAATTAATATTGAGTAAATGTTGAACAGTGATCGTCGCCATTTCGTCTCCTCAAGGGGTAGTGTGCGATGTCGTGTAAGTGCCAATGCATTACATTATTATGTAATACTCATCTTGTTGAATATTTTGGAACTAATTTGACTGGAAGTTGTTGCTGCCTAAGGCAGCAACAACTTCCAGTCAAATTAGTTTCAAAATATTCTTCGGCTTACTTGTATGGGTGCGTTTACACCACATTGTCAAGCTATAGATGGCACCTATATGACTGAGCATATATACCGAGGCAGACACACTACGTTTTTTCTGATTGGTTGAAAATAAAGTTTTTAGTCTGCAACTGGACATTTTTATCGACCACTGCAGAAGCTGTTTTTTTGGCCAGCCTGAGTTTTAAAGGATTAAGAAACATATACATAAATTTGATTGGTCAATTCTTTCTGTAACCATCTTGGATTTTCTCAAAGCTTAAAGGAAATACTTAAAAAAAATGAAAATTGAATCAGTTTTAGCGAAACTTATGCAACATCCGAGACAAGATGACTTCACCGGATCATGTCAAAGTGGCATCAAACGTGGCCGCAGCTGCGCCGACATTGTATGGGCTCAACACATTCTTGTGTCAGTAGTCATGTCCAAACACTGGGGTTTCCACAAAATGGGCATTAACATGTCATGAGCGTTATGATCATGTCGATAGTCACTTACATGACTGGCGGTATGATCAGCGAACGAAAAGAAGAAGAAGAAGAAGAAGATGTCACGAGCCTTCAACACAATCATGTACTCAAAGATCCTAGATGTACTATGCCAGGCCAGTTGTAATGAACGACTAGTGCGACTAGTGCTTGCAGACACCAAGCTGAGCATATGAGTCAAGTCAGTGAAGTCTGTAGAGTTTGAGACATCAATCGGCTCCCCACAGTTCCACTAGACCCCCCCCCCCCCCCCCCCCCAGTGTCAATACTAGGCCTGCCGCTAGAGATGGAATATGCCAATGATGTGGACTTCATAGACGAGGAAAAGATCACCGTTGACGAACTTCTCCCAATAGCTGCAAACAAACTAAAAATTGAGAATCTCTATGAATGAATCCAAAACAGGGTTCACCAACATATGCCTATCTACAAAGCATGAAACTAAAGAAAATGACGACCCACTTCGTGGTGGCGAACCATGGACAAAGAGTAAAATCCTGGGCTCACTGCGCCGCTGTCCGTAAAAGTCGCCCAGCAAAGTTGGTCCATGTGCTAAGGATGCCAGAAGAGACACCAGCGCAGCGAACTTTGGAATTTGCCCTACTTGGAGCCGGCAAATACAAAGCCAGGAGAGGACGTCATTGCATAAATCTGCGAAGCATGCTATGAAGTAACCTCAAGAAAACAGGACTCGGTACACTCAAGTCGAGAAGGGACCTGAGGAAGCTAAGGATTTCGGCTGAGGACAAGACACAGTGGGCAAAAGCGAAGAAGGACTGATTGTAGCTGTAGGCTGTTTCTACTACCACAGCCGCAGAATACAGTAATCATACATATGTAGAAGGGACCGTAGTGTGGTAGGCTTCAAGTCTTCTCAGAACTTTAATTGGTCATTGCTGTCATTGTCCGTCTTGAATTTGTGAGCATCTGAAAGAAACTGTTTAACCCTTTAACCATTGAGTTTATTTTTTTAAATTACATTTTTCCATAGAAAATGTCCATTTGCAGACCAATAGAAGACTTTGAAAATTTACCTCTGGAATGACTAGCTCGTTTATTGAGCCAGTCATTCCAGTGGTAAATTTTCAAACATAGTCTTCTTGATCTGCAAATGGACTTTTCTCAAGCCAACTGCAGAAGCCGTTTTTCGCTGATATGAGTGCTAAATGGTTAAAGCACTGTGCCTCATTAACAGGCCTACAAGCGCCCCTATGTTTTTAGCAATTCCTATATTTCCTTTTTTGGGTCAACACCTATATTTCTTATTTTTGGGTCAACACATATATTTCTTATTTTTGGGTCATACTTATATTTCCTATATGTTTGTTGTTTTTATCTCCTAAGTACCCACAGAGGTTAACTTATTGAACAAAAATCTACAATCAGCAATCACAAATACAAACAAGGTTGGCAAGATGGACGGCTACAAAAATAACAGATTCCACCAAGCCCCATAGCCACCTAGCCATGGCATCTGATCAGTGTATTCCAGAAACAATTAGTGACACAGGACAATGGAAGTATTTTTCGTGTGAAAATTTCTTTATTTTCCTATATTTTTGTCCAAAATTGTGTATGTTTCTCTTAGATTTCTTTGAGGATGGCTTTTAGGCCTGCATTAACGCTATGTCAATTTCAACAAATCTATGCACAGAATTCTGATTGTGTAGGGTTTTTTCCGGGGACCATCTTGGATTTCTGAATGTGTCCGCAAAATTGCTTGAAAGACTATATTGTACATGTACTCTGAAATAACCACCGAGCTGACTTTGACCAAACTTGGCTGGGAGGACCTTACGTTGTTAAACTTCCGAACCTAGTGCAGAAATTTCAATTTTCCAGTGACCATCTTGAATTTTCCAAAATTCTATTTTTTTTTATTCTAACCATTAACGGTGTGGCAAATTTTAATCAAACTGCTGTAGGTTCCTAAGAGTACTGTAGGCTTCTGATCATAAATTAAAAAAATCCAGTGTTCAAATGCATGTACAGGTAGTGTAAGTGAGAGCCACAGACCCTTTGGCCGCTTGTTAAACTAATAACTTGAAATTTCAGTGTTTATATTTCAAGATACTTATACAGGAAAATTGTTGAGTATTCTGAAATTAATTTGACTGGAACCTGTTCCTATTTATATTAGTTTCAAAATATTCAACATAATTTTTAGTAAATTGTTAATTGACCAAAGACATAGAATTCAGATGCTTCAATGTCAAACCTTTGAGGCTTTGGTGTTGGATCTACCTCATGTTATTGTGACGTCAGCTAACAAGTGACATATTTTGATTATGACATCAGACATTTGTCAGATGCTGGAGTGATAGATGGATTCCATTTATTAATGGACCTTTCCAGTTTATCCATCCATCATATGACGTCATAATCAACTATATGACATGTAGGATTTATAATTGTTTTTTTGTCAGATGTTGACGATGAATGTGAAGATGATGACGAGGAGTGGGAAGATGGAGCAGAGGACATCATTGATAAGAAGTCTACGTTTGATGGTCCAAGTGCGAAAGACATCGATGGAAAGCGTAGGCTAGAACAAATATGGAAGTATGTTTTAGTTCTTCTTATATTGTTTTGATATAGGCTGTACAGTTGTAGTCCTCATAGTTCATGCATGGGGTTGAAAGACTGGAAACCCTTTCCCACTAATCTTAAGCCAGCCAAAACCCGTCTGTTTGATTGTCTTGAGAAATGTCCATTTGCGTGCATAGAGAAGACCAATTTAAAAATTTTATCACAAACTTTTTAGTGATAAAATTTCTAAATTAGTCTTCTCCTAGCATGCAAATGGCTATTCATTACCCCCCCCCCCCCCCCACTTTGACTGTCTGACTGCTGCCAGCCAGACAATAATTTCAATGGGCAATAACTCTGAACCTGCTGAATTTTTTAAAAACATTTTGGCTGAAATTTGTTGAGTGCTTAGCCACCAACAACTTTCAGTCAAATTGTTTTTTAAATATTCAACATATCCCATAACTAAACGCCATGGAAAATTTAGTCTACAGATATTTCAGCAGTCAGACAGTTAAATGGTTAAGAATGTCTGTGAAGATTGTAAAACATCTGTAAAGATTGTAAAAATCCTTGAAAGCGTACCCCTAATTCAATTTCACAACTAACAAAATTATATTAATTTATACGAATTGAAATCATAATATGTAAACTTAAAAGATTTATTTCATTTCATTACATTGAAGTACACAATTTAAGCCTCTACAAGTATTCAGTTTAAACAATTTTTATTTTTAAGCTTGAAAAATTCTGGTGTGAATGTTGACCGTTAGCCCATTAGCCCGTTAACACGCATATCAGCCAAAAACGGCTTCTGCAGGGTCTTCAGAAAGGAAATTAATTGTTTTGAATTAGCCATTAACCCTTGAATTTGTTTAAGAAAATTTCAATTTTCTCATAGAAAATGTCCATTTGCAGACCAAGAGAAGACTATTTTTTAAATTTGACCATTGGAATAACTGGCTCGATAACCAAGCCAGTCCTTCCAGTGGAAGAATTAAAAAAATTGTCTTCTCTTGACATGCATAAGGACATTTGTCAAGACCACAGCAGAAGTCGCATTGGCCCAACAGGGTTTAAAAATGGTTAAATTTGCAATTTTCTGGAGTCTGTGAACCCTTGTTATCATTTTCGTATACAGTGTACATTTAGTCCAGTAGCATAGATCTATGGAACATTGACATTGTAACAAGACTAAGTGTTTTCTATGTTTTGCGTTAACAGCAGCGAGAAGGAAGCTGAGATTGAGGAGTATTATAGGAGGAAATATGCCGATGTGGCCGGAGCGGAGCGATTCGGTGATGGAGAAGACATGTCTGATGAGATCATGCAACAGGGTTTACTGCCCGGAGTCAAGTAAGCGCTTTATTGTTCTGTGTATTTTGTACTTTTGTGACATCATATGTCTATGTTGTAGTTAGTGTGGTGTAAAAACAACTGTACAGAGAAACTGTCAAATATTTTGAGTGATTTAACTGGAAGCTGTTGCTGAAGCAACACGACATCTTCCAATCAAATAAATTTCAGAATGTTCAATAGGGCATGTATGGAGGGATCTGATCTGTTGCTCAACTATCTGACATCATAATCAATCATGTCACTAGTTAACTGACATCACAACCATAATGATGTAGATCTGTCATGAACTTCGAAAAGCCTATCACAAAAGTGTATGAATCTTATGTTTTGGTAAATTTACACTTTAATAAACATTCTGTTGAATATTTTGAAACCGATTTGACTGGGAGAAAGACAACAACAACTCCCTGTCAAATTTGTTTCGAAATATTCAACAGCTTACCTACATTGTTACCTAGAAATGTAGATTCTGCAATTTCGTGTTTCACAGTTTCAAATCGATTGCAACACACAAAGTTGAGTGGAGTTTAGCTAGAAAATGGTAGGGCATAGCTACAAATGGATCCCTCTATCGTGATATATAAATAATGGAAGTAAGTGAATGATATGGAGTCTATATACCTATCAGCTAAATACATTTCGGACGAGGCAAGTGTAATGTCCATCAGAACTCATTCTCTCAATGGCCTAATTCACACTCAAGCACACACACCCTCAAAGGCCAAGTGAGCTTATAGTCCAGTCAATCTAGGCCAAAAATATTTTAAACCGGAACAAATTGCAACAGAATTTTTTTACCTCGCCCAGTCTATAGGGGGCCATCATGTACAACATATCAAAAGTTCTCCAAAATTCCAATAGGGGAAAGGGTAAAATTTGCATAATTATTACCAGATTTGGGCCATTTCACCTGAAAAATCAATTTTTCTTTATTTCTTTAAAACCGGTGTGTAATATATGTGTGACTGGGTATTTTTGGACTTTTTTAGTAATAAATGAATACGATTGACATATTCTCCACAAATTAAATGTATTGTGTTATGCCACTTGCATGAATTTACCTAATACCATCATTGATATTGATACAATACATATTATATTTTATTATGTCACAGTATTGTGTGTTTTCACTTCAAGAGTATACTTACCTCCCTAATACTTTTGATATTGCTAAATATTGGCTTTCACTCAATAAACACTCAGATTTAAAACAGTTAGGTGCCCCTACTGGGCAGGGAGTCAGAGCGTAGTCCGGCGGATGCCAGCCCCACCACCGCGCATGCGCAGACTAGCACTTCCTCTTTGCTAGATTATTGGCAGAGAGATCACACATGTTTTTTTTGTGCAATAGCTTTTTCGTACTCTTAAACTGTTTAAGTGGTGTTTGTTTGGAGTGTTAGTCACTTTTTTGGATGGCGGAAAGGAATACTTCGCCACAGGAGGACGGAGGACCTTTAAATCAGGTGACTTCTAGTAAAATTAGCGAGTTTTCTTCCCGGTGTATTGTGTTTCCGGGACTCGCGTTTACCGTGATAAGCGCCTTGGTTGGTTGGGTTATATCAACTCGGTGCTACCTAGGACTAATTTCTCTTTCTGTTTATGTCCACAGGTCTGTATGACGCTAGGTGGTGACGTCACAGTAGCAGAGAATTAGTTTTCTCTCCACCATGGTTCCATTTCCTACTAACACTGTTAGGTTATCTAACCAAATGAAAAATTATGTCCAGTGAGTTGGAGGCCTGGTATAAAGGTCTTCTCACTTTGCCCTCTTGATCCAATTCCTTCCCCATGAGGTGGAGAGAGTTAAGAGGCGTGCAGATGGTGGAGTTTCCGGTTCGTCACGTTGGATGGTTTGTCTATACAAAGTGTCAGGTATCTAGTTATTGATAATGTGGTGATGTTAATTATTGTAAACAAACAAAGGGAGATAATTAACATTTTTGCCAGAAAAGAGTTATCTATATGTATCTGATGGTTGTGTAGTCGACTTATCCATTCAGCATACAATTCGTCCTTGCACTTGGATGTTTTGTTGGGATCGATTTTTTCCTGTCACGGGATTAATGACGTCATAATCAGCCTGGCTATGTATTTATCAGCAATTCAAGCGCTATGCTGGTTTCTGATGTATATTGATCTTTATGATCGTTTTCCTTCTCTTTGAGTTGGATTGAGTTTCTAAGCTTAACTAGTTGCTCATACTCCTTGTCCTTTGGCCTGTTTCAGGGACCGGGTTGCGCGTCCTGTGGACGTTTTATGCATGTAAAGTTCTGGCCGCATCTGTGTTATCGATGTAGCCCTTGTGGTCCCTTGATTAATTGTGACATATGTAAGCACTGGGGGGGCGAGGTAATGTCCGAATTCTTGTGCTGCTTACAGGCGACGGACAAGGTGGTAGAGGAGGAGAAGAAGAAGAAGCGGAAACGAGAGGTTGTAAGTAGGAAGGGTAAGGGGAAGGTCTCGTCCGCGGTGGATATGGAGACCTTCCGGACCGAGATGTTGGGAGAGATGAAGAGGACAATAAAAGATTTGGTTCCAGGGTTGCTTCGTGGCATGCTTCCTGGACCAGATCCTTTATTGTCCTCATCATCGGCTTCGGAGCAGGTAATCCCCGCCTCTGGATCGATTTTCCTTAGTCCGCTTCCGTTGTCCGACGATTCAGAGGTGGCCCCATTAGAGGGGGCGTTCCACGACCCTGGCAGCAGGCTTATTGCCGCGCCGATAGGGGACCGTGGACGGTTGTCGCTGGAACCCGCTGGCTGCTTATCAGTCCAGGGGTATCCGCACGCCGCGGTGGCCAGTACCTCCTATGGCACCGTTCCTGGTCAGCCCGGGTTAGCTCTCTTTGCTGACCCGGGGTCTAATCTTTCTGACCAGGGTGATGAGGATTACCTGCTAGGGTCGCCGTCTGACGACGTGGACATGGATGAAGACGTTTGTGCACCCCTCGCGGGGAATACAGGCGCTTTTTTCCACAGTATTACTCACCCTGGAGTAAGGTCCGCGGTTCAGGTGGTGGCCCAGGGCGCTGCTGATGGCCAGCGGTACCGCATACCTCGGCTTGCCGAGCGTGTAGCTGGTGCTGGCCGGGCCCGTGGTGGGGCTATATATACCCCGCGCTCTACCGCGGTGCCTGCTCCTGGTCAAACCAGTGATATTCTCATGCCGGTGCTGTCAGGCCCGCATGTTTTCCCTGGCTTGCCAGGTGTATCAGCGTACCCGCCGTCAAGCTCTACTGCTTGCGCTCAGGAGGAAGACGAAGGACCCCGTCTTGTAGAGCGCTCGCAGTTAGCCACGGAGGAGGATTGGTATGACGCTTGCCAGTGGTTGGTGAGCGTTAGGCCTGATCTGCCCGTGGAGCAGTCGGCTAGCCACCGTGTTCACACGCCGTGGTTAGCTGGGAAACCAACTGCTAACGCTATGCCTTCTCTGCCGCTGGCGGAGCATGTCGTTGACATGTTCAAGGCGGCGGAGTCGTCCATTAACACGAGTGGACGTCTCGCGAAGGCCCCTCGCGAGGTGGCCAGGCGTTGTCGCATCGTGCCCCTGGACTACCAGCGGTACGGTGTGGTACCCAAGCCCAGCGTGGATGACCGCGCGGCTTTGGGTGAGGATACGCGGCCAGGCTCCCGTTCTGACGCGGGGGTCTTGTGCGCGAACGCGTTGCGTTCGGCGAATACCGCGTTGCGTGATGCGGAGGAGAGTGGGAGGGCTTCGATTGCCGCTCTGTCCCACGTCTCCCAGCTGTTACAGGGGGTAGTAACGGCATCCGCATCGCGCCAGCCAGGCCCGCTTGCGGTCCAGCGAACCATCCAGGATGGTATTAACCTGGCGCTGGACTGTATGACGCGGGCGGTGACCAGGAGTGTCCGGGCAAGACGCACGTTTGCCCTGGACAATCTGTGCCCGTCTCAGGACCTGTATAATAGGCTACTCCGTACGCCTATGACGGGTCCTGGTCTTTTTGGAGGTGAGGGATGTCGCCACCTCCAGGAGACGGTCACCCTGGTGAATAACCAGAGGGCGCTGCGCGAACAGTTTGAGGTGCTGCGTCGTGCTAACGTTCGCGCCGCGGCCCCTGCGTATCGTCCCCTGCAGGCTCGAGGTGGTGCTGGCCAAGTCAGAGGCCAGCCGCCGTCGCAGCGCCGGCCTCGGCCGCGTGCGATTCGGCCAGCAGTGAGGGGGGCGCAGGCTCCTCAGCCGCCGTCAGCCAGGCAGCCGCCCGTGCACCGAGGTGCGCGCGGGGCGGGGCGGGGCGCGCGAGGATCTGGGCGTGGTTATCGTTCCTGACAGGGCGCTTACCGCGGTAAGGACCACGCCGGTGTGTATGGCGACGGAGACAGTGCCGCTCTTGCATGCCTTGTGTCCACCGCGGTCCCTAGGTGGACCGGTGGGAGGCCGGCTAGCCGACCACATGCAAGAGTGGGAACGGTTAACTCAGGACCGTTTAGTCTTGCGATGGCTTTCCGTGGGGTATCATCCAGAGTGGATGACAGGCCCGCCGTCGCGACTGTCTCTGGTGCCAGTCTGGACTCCCATTCCGAGAGATCCAGATCAAAGGTTGTGTATCGAGGAGGAGATAAATTCCCTCGTACAAAAAGGAGCTATTCAGCCGGCACAAAGGTGTCCGGGCTTCTATTCAACCCTGTTCTTGGTAACAAAACGCACCGGAGGGTGGAGACCGATTCTCAACCTCAAGCCACTGAACAAGTTCATCGAGACGCCCAGTTTCAAGATGGAAACGGTGCGCTCGGTGTTGGCGGGGTTGGAGAGGGGGATGTGGACGGCGTCGATAGATTTGAAGGACGCTTATTTCCACATCCCCATCCACGGGAGTTTCTGTCGCTTCCTGAGATTTGCATTCCAGGGCAGACAGTGGGAATTCAGGGTGTTGCCCTTCGGAATTTCCACGGCTCCTCGGGTTTTCACCCGTGTGGTTCTTGCAATCACAGCATACCTCCGCAGGAGAAGCATAGCAGTCCACACGTACATAGACGACTGGCTGTTGAAAGCGCACACCCGGGAAAGTTTGTCGGCCAATCTGGAGATTGTTTTGAAAACTCTCACAGACTTAGGCTGGATGATCAATTTCCCAAAATCAGAGCTGACTCCATCCCAGAAGTTTGTTTACCTGGGGATGTTCTTCGATCTAGAGACAGGATATGTTTATCCTACTCAGGAGAGAGTTCAGAAACTCATCTCATTAATTCAGTCAGTGTGCGACAGTCGTCATGTCCTGGCACGGGTTTACTTGAGAATGCTGGGGTTGATGGTTTCATTGGAACCAGTCATTCCTCAGGCTGCCTTACGCAGGCGGCCGATCCAGTTATTTCTCATGACACAGTGGACCCAGAGTACAGGTTCGCTGGACTCGAATGTGTCAGTGTTGGCGCCTCTCATTCACCACCTGCAATGGTGGTTGAATACAGAGAATCTCTTGCCGGGGGTTTTGCTAACCCCTCCCCACCCTCAGGTGACTGTGTATACAGATGCATCGATGGAGGGCTGGGGAGCTTGCCTGGAAGAGTACACGATATCAGGGCTTTGGAATCTGGAACAGTCAAAGGAACATATAAATCTACTGGAGCTAAAAGCAGTAGTCCTGGCCCTGGAACATTTCTTACAGAAAGTTCAGGGCAAGATTGTTCTTATTCGTTCAGACAACTCAACAGTTGTGACTTACATAAACCGCCAGGGCGGAACGAAGTCGCCCAGTCTCTGTATGATGACATGGAAACTGCTTTGTTGGTGTCTGGATCACCAGATTACCTTGAAAGCAGTTCATATTCCGGGAAGGTTAAACCTGCTAGCAGACTCATTGAGCCGAAGGATGAGTGTTTTACCCACGGAATGGCAACTAAATCAATGTGTGGCGGATCGTCTGTTCGACCATTGGGGGAAACCCAACATCGATTTGTTCGCAACGAAGAAGAATGCGAAGATGACGACGTACGTCTCTCCGATTCCGGATCCAAGCGCTTTCGCAACAGATGCGTTAGCTATCAGCTGGGGGAGAATGTATGCATACGCATTCCCTCCAGCAATCCTGATTCCAAAAATTCTTCAGAAAATCAGACAAGAGGAATGCCAAGTGCTTCTGATCGCCCCGGATTGGCCAAGCCGATCATGGTATACGGATCTGCTGGACCTTCTGGTCTGCAATCCGGTTCCTCTGCCTCTGATGGACGATATTATCTTCCAGGGCAAGGCCCTTCACAACAATCCGTCAATGTTCAGATTGACTGCGTGGATGTTGTCAAGGAATCTAGAATTAAGGAGGGCTTTTCTGAGCAAGCAGCCATGTTTATGGCCAAAGCCAGGAGGGGGTCAACCTCCAGAGCATATAATTATAAAATCAACAGATTTGCAGAATGGTGCTCAAAAAGATGTATTGATCCAATGGATTCATCTATTCAAGTAGTAGCTGATTTCCTCTGTCACCTCTATGATGCCTATAGCCTCAAGCCTAACTCTATTGCTGGTTATAAGTCAGCATTAATGTCTGTTATTCCTTGCTTGGCTAAGAGGGGAAGTGATGAAGTAAATACATTAAATGTATTAATTAAAGGCATGGGCAATCTAAGACCAAGGAATCCTCCTGTGATTCCGTCTTGGAGTTTATCGCTAGTGCTTCAAGTACTAGGTGATAAGCCTTTTGAACCACTTAGTTCCATTTCTATGAAACTATTAACACTGAAGACTGTGTTTTTAATTGCTGCGGCCTCGGCTAGGCGTAGGAGTGAAATTCATGCCTTATCAGCCGAGGATGACCGTTTTGTGGTTTCAGGGGAAGGCCTTAAGCTGCTACCTAGGATTAATTTCTTGGCTAAAAATCAGTCGTTGAAATATCCAGGTCAACCTATTATTTTGCCTGCTTTAACTAGATATGATCCTAATTCTAAAGCATGGTGTCCCGTCCGGGCGCTGCGCCGGTACAAACAACGTACGGCGGAGTGGCGCACCGACCAGTCAGCGTTATGGTTGTCATATATTGAACCCCATGGGAGGGCTTCTAAGGACACCATTTCCAGGTGGATTGTGGAATGCATTCAGTTTTGCCATAAATCCGCCACCGGGAAGCAGGTTGACGTGGCCAAGGCTCACAGTGTCCGCGGCGTAGTGACATCCACCGCCCTATTTAATGGGGTCCCGGTGGATGATATTATGTCGGTGGCTCAGTGGCACTGTGAGTCAAGTTTTACAGACCATTATCTCCGTGACACCTCTAATCCTCTCGCCTTGTCGATTTTGAAAAAATAACTCGGTTTATATTTTTTGAGGAGGGTTTTCCTCATTACTTATATATTTCACAATTAATTTATGGAAACACCCACTTTTTTGGGCCTGCATCAGTCTTTACCAATGGGAAGATGATGTCAGCAGCCATTTTCAACAAGGTCAGTCTTGTTCATGTGTTGTCCATTGTTGATTGTATTGTCACGTTACCCGTTATTAATATGGTGATGGTTTGTGTATTTGTGTGGTTCATTGTTGAGAGTTACGAAAATGGAGCTTTTTCGTCTCTGTCCTGTAGTACATGGCACTTGTACGTAGAGAGCGTATAGGACATTGAGGTCAGTCGACTCTTCCTCCCAGGAAGGAGGGGGGGGGGAGCGCATATGACATTCGGTCATCTCTCATACATCGGTGGTGTTATCCGATGATTAGTCAAATCCTGACTGTTTTTTCAGACAGTTTCAGAAGTTTAAGTGCCTTAAACGCAGAAAAAGCGTATAGGGATGAGCTGGTCTTTTGACCTCGCCTCCCTCCCGCCAGATTCACTTTCGAATTCTGGCAATATCAAAAGTATTAGGGAGGTAAGTATACTCTTGAAGTGAAATAAACGAAATCTAGGATTTCTTTTTTCACGAGAGAGTTGATACTTACCTCCCTAGATACGGACCCGGCCTCTCCACCCCACAGAGGCTCGGTCTTCAGGCTCTTAATAGTTGCATGTGTGTCAGCCAATAATCTAGTCAGAGGAAGTGCTAGTCTGCGCATGCGCGGTGGTGGGGCTGGCATCCGCCGGACTACGCTCTGACTCCCTGCCCAGTAGGGGCACCTAACTGTTTTAAATCTGAGTGTTTATTGAGTGAAAGCCAATATTTAGCAATATCAAAAGTATTAGGGAGGTAAGTATCAACTCTCTCGTGAAAAAAGAAATCCTAGATTTCGTTTATTTCACATCAAGAGTATACTTACCTCCCTAATACTTTTGATATTGCTAAATATTGGCTTTCACTCAATAAACACTCAGATTAAAACAGTTAGGTGCCCCTACTGGGCAGGGAGTCAGAGCGTAGTCTGGCGGATGCCA
Source organism: Chaetoderma sp. LZ-2023a (assembly GCA_034401795.1). Lineage (NCBI taxonomy): Eukaryota > Metazoa > Mollusca > Caudofoveata > Chaetodermatida > Chaetodermatidae > Chaetoderma > Chaetoderma sp. LZ-2023a. Next base: position 160,954,800 of record CM067370.1, on the reverse strand, counting down.
GCCCCACCACCGCGCATGCGCAGACTAGCACTTCCTCTTTGCTAATTTATTGGCTGAGAGACAACACATGCTTTCATGATAGAATCTTTCTATACTCTTTTCAAAGCTTTTTAAGACTATTAGATAGAAGTTTACCGCTGACAAAGATGGCTGAGAGAGTGACTTCGCCACAGGAGGGCCTTGGACCTTTAAATCAGGTGACTTCTAGTAAAATTAGCGAGTTTTGTCCCGTTGTAATGTGTTTCCGGGACTCTCGCTAAACGTGATAAGCGCCTTAATTAGTTGGGTTTTTTCAACTAGGTGCTATATAAGACTAATCTCTCTTTGTGTTTATGTCCACAGGTCTGTGTGAAGGAGAAATAAGGACATGACATCAGCAGAGGGTTTGTGTCTCTCCACCATGGTTCAATTTCCTACTAATACTGTTAGGTTATCTAACCAAAAATTCTATGCCCAGTGAGTTGGAGGCCTATTATAAAGGTCTTCTCACTTTGCCCTCTTGATCCAATTCCTTCCCCTTGAGGTGGAGAGAGTTAAGAGGCGTTCAGTGGTGGAGTTCTCCAGTTCATCAGGTTGGATGGTTTGTCTAGACAAGGTGTCAGGTATTAATTATTGATATGAGAAAGGGAGATAATTAACACTATTTGCCATTGTTATCAGTATTTATCTGATGCTTGTGTAGTCGAAATGTCCATTCTGCACATGTTCTGGTTAGAGATACAATTCGTCCTTGCACTGGGATGTTTGTTGGGATCGATTTTGTCCTGTCATAGGATTAATGACGTCATAATCAGCTTTGCTCTTTATTTACAATTAAAGTTGTCCGAAGCTGGTTTCTGATAAAAATTATGATCTTTATGATCATTTCCTTCTCTTGAGTTGGTGAGTTTCTAAGCTTAACTAGTTTGCTCATACTCCTCGTCCTTTGGCCTTTTTCAGAGACCTGGTTGTGCGTCCTGTGGACGATTTTTGAGGGACAAGTTTGGCCCTCATCTATGTTTTCAGTGTAGCCCCTGTGGTCCCTTGCTTAATTGCGAGATATGTAAGCACTGGGGGGGGCGAGCTAATGTCCGAATTCTTGTGCTTGCAGGCGAAGGACAAGTTGGAGGAGGAGAAAAAGAAGCTGAAAAAAGAGGTCGTAAGTAAGAAGGGTAAGAGGAAGGCCTCGTCCGCGGTGGACATGGAGGCCTTCCGGACCGAGATGTTGGGAGAGATGAGGAGGACAATCAAGGATTTGGTTCCAGAGTTGCTTCGTGGCATGCTTCCTGGACCAAATCCTTTATTGACCTCATCATCTGCTTCGGAGCAGGTAATCCCCACCTCTGAATCAACGTTCCTTAGTACGCTTCCGTTGTTTGAAGATTCAGAGGTGGCCCCATTAGAGGGGGTGTTCCACGGCCCTGGCAGCAGGCTTATTGCCGCGCCCAATAGGGACCGTGGACGGTCGTCGCTGGAACCCGCGGGCTGCTCATCAGTCCAGGGGTATCCGCACACCGCGGCTGCCAGTACCTCGTATGGCACCTTCCCTGGCCAGTCCGGGTTAGCTCTCTTTGCTGACCCGGAGTCTAATCTTTCTGGCCAGGAGGATGATGATTACCTGTTGGGGTCGCCGTCTGAAGACGTGGCCATGGAATATGACGTTTGTGCGCCCCTCGCGGGGAATACAGGCGCCTTTTTCCACGGTTCTACTCTCCCAGGGGTAGAATCCACGGTTCAGACTGTGGCCCTGGGCGCTGAAGGCCAGCGGTACCGCATACCTCGGCTTGCCGAGAGTGTAGCTGGTGCTGGCCGTGGCCGTGGTGGGGCGGTATATGCCCCGCGCTCTACCACGGCGCCTGCTCCTGGTCAAGCCAGTGAGATTATCAGGCCCGCATGCTCTCCCTGGCTTGCCAGGGATATCAGCGTATCCGCCGTCAAGCTCTGTTGCTTGTGCTCAGGAGGAAGACGAAGGCCCCCGTCTTGTAGAGCGCTCGCAACTAGCCACGGAGGAGGATTGGTCTGACGCTTGCCAGTGGTTGGTGAGTGTTAGACCAGATCTGCCCGTGGAGCAGTCGGCTAGCCAGCGTGAACACAGGCCGTGGTTAGCTGGTAAGCCTACTGCTAACGCTATGCCTTTGTCGCTGACATGTTCGAGGCGGCGGAGACGTCCATTAAGGCGAGTGGACGTCTCGCTAAGGCCCCGCGCGAGGTGGCCAGGCGTTGCCGCATCGTGCCCCTGGACTACCAGCGGTACGGTGTGGTACCAAAGCCGAGCGTGGATGACCGCGCGGCTTTGGGTGAGGATGCGCGGCCAGGCTCCCGTTCTGACACGGGAGTCTTGTGTTCGAACGCGTTGCGTTCGGCAAATGCCGCGTTGCGTGATGCGGAGGAGAGTGGGAGGGCTTCGATTGCCGCTCTGTCCCACGTCTCCCAGCTGTTACAAGGGGTAGTAACAGCATCCGCATCGCGCCAGCCAAGTCCGGTCACAGTCCAGCGAGCCATCCAGGATGGTATCAACCTGGCTCTGGACTGTATGACGCGGGCGGTGACCAGGAGTGTCCGGGCAAGGCGCACTTTTGCCTTGGATAATCTGTGCCCGTCCCAGGACCTCTACAATAGGCTACTACGTACGCCTATGACAGGTCCTGGTCTCTTTGGAGGTGAGGGGTGTAGGCACCTCCAGGAGACGGTTACTCTGGTCAATAACCAGAGGGCGCTGCGCGAGCAGTTTGAGGTGCTTCGTCGTGCCAACGTTCGCGCCGCACCCCCTGCGTATCGTCCTCTGCAGGCTCGAGGTGGTAGTGGCCAGGTCAGAGGCCAACCACCATCGCAGCGCCGGCCTCGGCCGCGTGCGATTCGGCCAGCAGCGAGGGGGGCGCAGGCTCCTCAGGCGCAGTCAGCCAGGCAGCCGCCCGCGCACCGAGGTGCGCGCGGTGCTGGTCGTGGCGCGCGAGGATCTGGGCGGGGTAATCGTTCCTGATGGGACGGTTACCGCGGTGAGAACCGCGCCGGTGTTTCTGGCAGAGGAGACAGTGCCGCTCTTGCACTCCTTATGTCCACCTCTATCCCTAGGTGGACCGGTGGGAGGCCGGCTAGCCGACCACATGCAAGAGTGGGAACGGTTAACTCAGGACCGTTTAGTCTTGCGATGGCTTTCAGTCGGGTATCATCCCGATTGGATGACAGGCCCGCCATCGCGACTGTCTCTAGTGCCGATCTGGACTCCAAATCCGAGAGATCCAGATCAAAGGTTGTGTATCGAGGAGGAAATAAATTCCCTCATACAAAAAGGAGCTATTCAGCCGGCACAGAGGTGTCCGGGCTTCTATTCAACCCTGTTCTTAGTAACAAAGAACACCGGAGGGTGGAGACCAATTCTCAACCTCAAGCCATTGAACAAGTTCATAGAGACGCCCAGTTTCAAGATGGAGACTGTGCGCTCGGTGTTGGCGGGGTTAGAGAGGGGAATGTGGACAGCGTCGATAGATTTGAAGGACGCTTATTTCCACATCCCCATACACAGGAGTTTCCGTCGCTTCCTGAGATTTGCATTCCAGGGCAGACAGTGGGAATTCAGGGTGCTACCCTTCGGAATTTCCACGGCTCCTCGGGTTTTCACCCGTGTGGTTCTTGCGATCACCGCATACCTCCGCAGGAGAAGCATAGCAGTCCACACCTACATAGACGACTGGCTGTTGAAAGCGCACACCCGGGAAAGTTTATCGGCCAGTCTGGAGATTGTTTTGAAAACTCTCACAGACTTAGGCTGGATGATCAATTTCCCAAAATCAGAGCTGATTCCATCCCAGAAGTTTGTTTACCTGGGGATGTTCTTCGATCTAGAGACAGGATATGTTTATCCTACTCAGGAGAGAGTTCAGAAACTCATCTCATTAATTCAGTCAGTGTGCGACAGTCGTCATGTCCTGGCACGGGTTTACTTGAGAATGCTGGGGTTGATGGTTTCATTGGAACCAGTCATTCCTCAGGCCGCCTTACGCAGGCGGCCGATCCAGTTATTTCTCATGACACAATGGACCCAGAGTACAGGTTCGCTGGACTCGAATGTGTCAGTGTTGGCGCCTCTGATTCATCACCTGCAATTGTGGTTGGACACAGAGAATCTCTTGGTGGGGGTTATGCTAACCCCTCCCCACACTCAGGTGACTGTGTATACAGATGCATCGATGGAGGGCTGGGGAGCTTGCCTGGAAGAGTCCACGATATCAGGGCTTTGGAATCTGGAACAGTCAAAGGAACATATAAATCTACTGGAGCTAAGAGCAGTAGTCCTGGGCCTGGAACATTTCTTACAGAAAGTTCAGGGCAAGATTGTTCTTATTCGTTCAGACAACTCAACAGTTGTGACTTACATAAACCGCCAGGGCGGAACGAAGTCGCCCAGTCTCTGTATGATGACATGGAGACTGCTTTGTTGGTGTCTGGATCACCAGATTACCTTGAAAGCAGTTCATATTCCGGGAAGGTTAAACCTGCTAGCAGACTCATTGAGCCGAAGGATGAGTGTTTTACCCACGGAATGGCAACTAAATCAATGTGTGGCGGATCGTCTGTTCGACCATTGGGGGAAACCCAACATCGATTTGTTCGCAACGAAAAAGAATGCGAAGATGACGACGTACGTCTCTCCGATTCCGGATCCAAGCGCTTTCGCAACAGATGCGTTAGCTATCAGCTGGGGGAGAATGTATGCATACGCATTCCCTCCAGCAATCCTGATTCCAAAAATTCTTCAGAAAATCAGACAAGAGGAATGCCAAGTGCTTCTGATCGCCCCGGATTGGCCAAGCCGATCATGGTATACGGATCTGCTGGACCTTCTGGTCTGCAATCCGGTTCCTCTGCCTCTGATGGACGATATTATCTTCCAGGGCAAGGCCCTTCACAACAATCCGTCAATGTTCAGATTGACTGCGTGGATGTTGTCAAGGAATCTAGAATTAAGGAGGGCTTTTCTGAGCAAGCAGCCATGTTTATGGCCAAAGCCAGGAGGGGGTCAACCTCCAGAGCATATAATTATAAAATCAACAGATTTGCAGAATGGTGCTCAAAAAGATGTATTGATCCAATGGATGCATCTATTCAGGTAGTAGCTGATTTCCTCTGTCACCTCTATGATGCCTATAGCCTCAAGCCTAACTCTATTGCTGGTTATAAGTCAGCTTTAATGTCTGTTATTCCTTGCTTGGCTAAGAGGGGAAGTGATGAAGTGAATACATTAAATGTATTAATTAAAGGCATGGGCAATCTAAGACCAAGGAATCCACCGGTGATTCCGTCTTGGAGTTTATCGCTAGTGCTTCAAGTACTAGGTGATAAGCCGTTTGAACCACTTAGTTCCATTTCGATGAAACTATTAACACTGAAGACTGTGTTTTTAATTGCTGCGGCCTCGGCTAGGCGTAGGAGTGAGATTCATACCTTATCAGCCAAGGATGACCGTTTTGTGGTTTCAGGGGAAGGCCTTAAGCTGCTACCTAGGATTAATTTCTTGGCTAAAAATCAGTCGTTGAAATATCCAGGTCAACATATTATTTTTCCTGCTTTAACTAGATATGATCCTAATTCTAAAGCATGGTGTCCTGTCCGGGCGCTTCGCCGGTACAAACAACGTACGGCGGAGTGGCGCACCGACCAGTCAGCGTTATGGTTGTCATATATTGAACCCCATGGCAGGGCTTCTAAGGACACCATTTCCAGGTGGATTGTAGAATGCATTCAGTTTTGCCATAAATCCGCCACCGGGAAGCAGGTTGACGTGGCCAAGGCTCACAGTGTCCGCGGCGTAGTGACATCCACTGCCCTATTTAATGGGGTCCCTGTGGATGATATTATGTTGGTGGCTCAGTGGCACTGTGAGTCAAGTTTTACAGACCATTATCTCCGTGACACCTCTAATCCTCTCGCCTTGTCGATTTTGAAAAAATAACTAGGCATATATATTTTTGATGGGGTTTCCTCATTGCTTATATATTTCACAATTAATTTATGGAAACAACCACTAATTTGGGACTGCATCGATCTTCACCAATGGGAAGAGGATGTCAGCAGCCATTTCAACAAGGTCAGTCTTGTGTATGTGTTGTCCATTGTTGATTGTCTTGTCACGTTACCCGTTATTTATATGATGATGGTTTTGTGTATTTATGTGGTTCATTGTTGAGAGTATACGAAAATGGAGTTTTTTCGTCTCTGTCCTGTAGTACATGGCACTTGTACGTAGAGAGCGTATAGGACATTGAGGTCATTCGACTCTTCCTCCCAGGAAGGAGGGGGGGGAGCGCATATGACATTCGGTCATCTCTCATACATCGGGGGTGTTATCCGATGGTTAGTCAAATCCTGACTGTTTTTCATACAGTTTCAGAAGTTTAAGTGCCTTAAACGCAGAAAAGCGTATAGGGATGAGCTGGTCTTTTGACCTCGCCTCCCTCCCGCCGAATTCACTGTCGAATTCTGGCAATATCAAAAGTATTAGGGAGGTAAGTATACTCTTGATGTGAAATAAACGAAATCAAGGATTTCTTTTTTCACGAGAGAGTTGATACTTACCTCCCTAGATACGGACCCGGCCTCTCCACCCCACAGAGGCTCGGTCTTCAGGCTCTTTATAGTTGCATGTGTATCAGCCAATAAATTAGTCAGAGGAAGTGCTAGTCTGCGCATGCGCGGTGGTGGGGCTGGCATCCGCCAGACTACGCTCTGACTCCCTGCCCAGTAGGGGCACCTAACTGTTTTAATCTGAGTGTTTATTGAGTGAAAGCCAATATTTAGCAATATCAAAAGTATTAGGGAGGTAAGTATCAACTCTCTCGTGAAAAAAGAAATCCTTGATTTCGTTTATTCTAAGCTAAGCTAAGATGAAATAGTATGGCATAGTTACCTGGTTTCTACTAATTTCATCTTACATCAATTATCCAAGTCATCTTCCTCAATGAGCGTTATTGAATTCGAGCAACTGAGACCCTTACAGTCTTCGCAGGCGGATGTGCAGCTGAGCCCATGTTTTCTACAAGTGCATCTCTTTGATTCACAGCCAGTTTTGCAGCTGCATCTAAATGAATACAGTAAATCGTCAGGTGCTGCCAACATGTCAGTCTTAACAGGCAGCATTTGGTGGTTGAGAACTTTCCAGCCCCATTCTGTTGGATCCATATCTCCAGCATCTCCTCTCCAAACTTGAATTTGGTAGTACACGCGAAGACTGTGAAACTTTGCGGATGCGGGTGTTGGTGGTAAATCTCGTGCTTCAACATACTTGGAACTTTTTGCAACCTTCTCCCTGAATCGCTTGTACCGCAAAGCAACTAGACTATCCATTGAAGTGCCATTGTATAGAATAAGCATTGCCTTCTCACCTGCTTTTATCACGTCATCTTTATTCGCATTACTCATTGTAAACACTTCAGCAATTTGAGAGAGTTCTTTGCAGCACTGGATTTTGCTAAGGGATGCAGATTTTCCAATTCCATAAGGCCTAGATGTTGAGTCACAGCCAAGGATAGCATGGATAAATAACAGCTGTGAGCACAAACAGAACCCGAGTTTTTCCTTTGCCATTTTGATATTCCACAGTCGGGGTTTCTTTGCATTTTGCTTTGGCTCTGGTCTGAAAAATAGCTGACAGCCATTCATATCAGTATGGTATAGAAGCAACACCAGTAGGTCGGTATCGTCTCCAACAAGAGCAGTATTTGTTGACTTTGAAGCCAAGATAGCCGTTTGCGTAATTAAGACATCAGCATCACCGCTTGCCTTTATCGTTAAGCATCCAGTCTGTTCGAGAGATGAACTTAAGATTGATATGAACCGATGTTTGTTCTGCTTGTTACTAAGAAAATCAGGCTTACTCAGAGTTACAACTGTGTGCGGAGTCAGTACAACAGTTGCGCCTGATCCACGAGTTCGCCTCTTATGTGTTACATCTTTTATGTCTGGGCCTTGGTCATAACCATCAAAAACTACTGTAGCCGTTCCATATTTGCTTATGCAATATTTTACATATCTTTGACAAACATTTGCAAATGTCTCTCCACGCTGCCATGGAACACGGTGTAATAGAGCTCCTCCATCAAGCACATAGTGGACAGAATCTGGAAGGACTGCATCTTCATTTTGAATTAATTTCCACAATGCATCAGCAAGTGCCGGCTTATTTGCTTCCCATGGAAGAGATGAATTATCAAAGAGTGCGGGCGGATGAGTGCACAACTCATACTCAAAATAAGATGATGGATTCCCTTTTGATCCATTTGTAGCAATTAAACTGAGTCTTTGAAATAGGAGTTGTGGATCAATTTGTACACATTCATCATCAATCTTGAGAGATGTTTTGGATGCTACGGTAATAGCTTGTCTCTTTCTCTGGAACGAAATGCTTGATACACATTGGCCACACATCGAATTAATAATTGATTCTCCAATATCTTTAGCATCGTCAACATTGACTGATTCATGTGCAGACAATCCACTAACAAGTCCTCTAAGAGAAGGGTCTGCTCCAAATGGATTCAGTTCACTAAGGATTTTGAGAATTTTGTAAGTATCATCCATATCACGCTTTATTCGAGATTGTGTGGAATCTTCGTGTTGTTCACTTGAATCACAGTTTACCACAGAGAGCTCTTGCATTGCATTACACACATCTGCACATGCGGGCATAGACAACAACCAAACAAGACGCTGAAGTTCTGTCATTCCACGACCTCGTGTTAGACCACCACTTGACTTTACACTTCTCATAAGGACCTGCTCAATAACTAGATCAGTAGATAACCCTGCCCAATACCTATCACTTCGATGAATGACATGATGACCATTGAGGAAGCTGGTGTGTATATCTGGATGAGTTTCAGGTATTTCTAACATCTTTTGTAAATATACATATGCAGACTTGGCGTACAGATTATGCCCAGCGGCTGCAAAATATGGAAGCATCTCACGAACGGTCTGAAGGTGCATGTTCCAATCACCAGTTCGTTCTGCCTTAATGAATTTGCGCAGAATGTCAACCAACTCCATATACAAAAGCCAGAGTCGTGCAGTCCTCTTATCTTTCATGACCACCTTCTCTGAGTCTAGTTTGTCCTTGACGTCATGTAATGCATTTTCCGAGGACAATCTTGTAGCTACATACAGATTTTTGATAATGTCATCATAGAGCTCTCCAACTTTAACCAGACTTTTATTTAGGGAACTTTCAATCGTTTCATGTCCTGGAACATTATCATCATTGTCAAACAATTCTTTTGAATGCATTGCAGCGGAATATTCTACTGTGTCAACTTCAGCATCTGCAATTGTAGGTAGTGGTAGGTTGTATGCATTTGCAATCAAGATTGTACTGAGAGAAGCAAAAACCATGAGGTGTCCTCGAACTGCTCGAGAAATTGCCTTTCCACTAAGAATGTGTTTGACAGCATTCTCAGCGTAGACTACCTCTAGAATAGGCGCAAGACCGCTTCCTGCCATTAAGTGATCAATGCAGCCAAGGAAGCTCATCTCCATATGAAGACCGAGTCTTAGAATAATTTGCTTTAATGGACTCCAGCTCGGCTCAATCTCTATGATAGTCATAGCTTTCCAAAATAAGGGCTGATCAAATGTAATCACAGGTGCAACATGGTATCGGTTTGCCTGTTCACAAACATAAGTCAAAGTGGAAAAGATGCAGGTCATGTTACTTGGCTCTAGATCTATCATCGGAAGGAAAATAACAGACGATTTACCTGGATAAACTCCTTGGTGAACAGTTTGCATCATGCCAGACCATGACTGTCTCCTTGAACGCAGAAACAAAGAGAAATCCCAGAGGATGTCAATGTCAGCTGTTGGGTCTGTTTGTTCCATCGCAGTTAACTCCTTAAAGGTCAATGGGAAGTTCCTGGTATGCTGAGACTCAAAGTTCCTGATGCAGATCTTGCCAACTTGCTTGATATCTTCAGATGTTACATTTATCCTTGGAATAAGTTTGCACGAAAGGTTTCCTGGTGTAACAGATGCAATGATTCCCATTCCATGAAATGTATTATGCCCATCTATTGTGCAAATATTGTGATCCACATTGTCGGCAACAAACTGAATGAACTCGCCTGATAATGGCTGTGGTAGATCTCCACCATGAAGTGATGCACTGCGCTCAAACCTCTGTATCTCCGCGTATGAACATCCAAATCCGTGCTTGTACAAGGTGTCAACAATAAATCTAGATCCAAATTTATGGTGCATCTCACATGACAGCCCGAACTGCAAAGGTGCCAAAATAACTCTAGGACGAGTTCCTTGCATAATAGCCTGTCCAACTGATGCCTGTTTCATTTCTGTGTCTTTTCCAGTAAACAAAATCCGCAATAATTCCCGCAGTGTAAATAATTCAATGCCTTTACTGGGTCGCTCATTTGCTACCTTGATGGATAGCTTTCAGATGATGTGCATGAATCAATTAACTTAATATCATGTCTAAGCAGTTTGGCAGCTGTCTGGATGATTAGCATGCTCTCTGATTTGGAATCCTTTCTCTTCTGTTCCTTATAGAAGTCAGTCAAAATAGTAGATGCTTTAGAACAAAAGGTAACAACGTTTGGCTTACCATTCACAGTGCTAATAAATATTTCATCGCCATAATTATCTTTTATTTTATCCTGCATGTATTTTGTACTGTATGCTTTATTCTCTTTATCATCGAGATACTCTTGCATTTTATTAACGAGGTCGTGCAGGGTCAGCTGCTCATCATCATTATTTTCAAGAAATGCCATTGTCGCACTAAATGCTCTTACTCTGTCCAAGTCTTCTGGCCTTCCATGTTTTTGGGATGAGCAAGATGAGTGCAGCTGAGGGATATTTTTCATGGTTCGAAAATTTACGCTGCAGCTTTGATGGTATACTGCATTGACAACGCATAAATTCGGCGTGAAGGCAAGCCGTCCAGCTACAAGTTTTCCCCATTCGTCTTTTCTCTGTTCACAGGCCTCGGCGATACTACATTGAAAGTCATGAGTACTTACTGGATAAATATCATAGCCACGTTTCTTTCCATCTTGAATTTTTGCAGGGTATCCGCATAGCAAACAATGTTCACTAAAATTGAATGTTGGACTTTCTGAACGGAGTGTTCGCATGGGTGGCGGAGATTGTTCAATTTTCTCTGCGTCACGGGCAATCCGCTTGGGATCAATGAACTCCCGTCGACATTTTACATGAACCCTCTGTCCTACTTCAGCTATGACATCGCTTTCACGGGCTCTGCTAGCATTGTTAATACCGTCACAGCCTTTAACTCGAAGCTTAACAGTTTGTGAGCCATTTTCTAGGCTCTGGTTACAAATAACGCATGTATCTAAATCCATGTCCATATTCTGATTGAATTGTATAGAAATTTATTCAAATTGTGAGATAAAAGTGAAAATTAAAATGCAATTTATTTTAGATAGAATTTTAAAAGCGAAAAACAAAATTAAACTTACTTTAAATATAATATTTTTTAATTACCCCGGCCCTGTGCATACAACCATATTTAATCTGTGGTTTGGAGAATTTGTACAAGTGGTTCAAGGCAATATTGCCAATTGCTTACTGTCTTCCGTGACCATGAAATTCAGAGCTTAGACAACATTTCTACTTCGTTTATTTGCGGAATGAAGCAGGTACGGGAAGTTCCATTATTCGGATAATGGCGGTAGCTAAATATGCGAATTTACCCACTTTCCCATCGAGGGATTTTGGAGGACTTTTGATATGTGACACCTGGCAGTCCCATGAATGCCGCAGAAAAGAAATAAATTCTGTTGCAATTTGTTCTAGGTTAATTTGTAGTTTTACTGGACTATTATGCCGTGGCGACTATCCATCCGTCAACTTTTCCTTTAAATGACTTCTTCTCAAGAACCATAGGGCATAGGGATCCAAGTTTGTTCAAATGAAGCCGATCGGCCAATTAGGCTGGTGGCCATCTTTGATTTCGGCCGATTTTATTAAATGTGTTTAAAAATCTCCAAAACCGCTTGTGGGATTGATGCAAATCCCACGAAATATGATCTACGACAAGAGCTGAACCAAGTTTGTTCAAGGGAACTTGATTGGTCAAATGGTTCAGTGGCCATCTTGGGTGACCTAGTTTTAGCGAAAACGACTTCTCCAGAACCGCTGAATGAATCGGGTCGAAATTTTGCAGATATGATTAGTGACTAAGGGCCATTAAAGTTTGTTCATGGGTAGTTAAACTGCCAAAAAACATAGCCGCCGTCGGCCAATCAAACTATAGCGTGTTCGGCGGCCATATTGGATTTTTTTATTTGATGGATTTTGAGGCCAAAATTGGTTTTATGTGTTTTTGAGTATTCTGATCCCAAATTTGCAATTTATGAAACGGTCGGATAAATGGTTTGGTGGCCATCTTGGATCATTTCCTGCCAAAAGCTCCCATACTAAAGCAATGGGAAATTTAAAATGTCTTGTTGATAACTACTGGGACAATTTCAATTATATTTGGCAGGGAGCATCCTTAGGGCATAGAGATTCAGGTTTGTTCAAATGAAGCTGATCTGCCAATTGGGCCGGCCGCCATCTTGGATTTTGGCTGATTTTTAGAGATTTCTTTAAAAGAAATTTCTCCGAAACCGTTTGAGGGATCGATTCAGAACTCATGAAATATCATCTAGGGCAAGCGCTGAACCAAATTTGTTCACTTGTGAATTTGATTGGTCGAATCATTCGGCGGCCATCTTGGATGACCTAGTTTTTGAGAAAACGACTTCTCCAGAACTGCTTAAGTTATCGGGCCGAAATTTGGGAGATGATGTTCATGACTAAGAGCCATTAAAGTTTGTTCAAGAGAAGTTGATACATAAAGAAACATGGCCTCTGTTTTCTTGTTACAAGTCTAATCAACTCATTAGAGTTCTACTTATTGTTAATGAACATTCTGGTTGAAATGCCTATGGTCCAGGTGAACGATACAGGCCCCTTGGGCCTCTTATTCTAAATTATTATCTAGTTTTGCGTGATTATTGCCGTTGCTGATCACGATTGATTATTTAAAAATAATCGCGATTATTCGATTAATCAGCTTGGGTACAAAGTACCAAGACATAACACCAAATGGATATATTATTGTATGTATTCCTGTCCATTTTGGGTACCTTGTGACAATTTCAGCCCATTTTAAAATGTGATTCATCAAAAAGCGTCCATATTTTCCAGAGTTATCGCCCATGAGAAACGTAAAATTTGTCAGATATCTTGTTTCCTGCAATATCTTCAAATTAGCTGCATGTATATCTTGTAATTAGGCAGTGGCTTGGTTTTCTTTTCATCAAAATCCAGCCAAACTCAGTGGATGTATCTCTCCATAAAAACGTTTTTAGAGCCTGGAATTCCATGATGTTTGATAACGTTTCGCTAATATATTCTTTCAGGGATCCAAATCTATGGGTGGTGAAATGTCGCATGGGAGAGGAGAAGGAAACTGTTATAGCATTGATGAGGAAGTTCATTGCTTATCAGTTTACAGATGAGGTATCTATCTATCTGAGCTTGTGGCTATATAATAATCATTTACGTACACACACGCACGCACGCACGCACGCATACATACAGATTATGCTGCAGTTTCTCAGGTGTAATGTGTTTCTTTTCTTATAATGAATCCTATGTTTTGCTAACTAACCTATGGCAGCAACAGCGCCCAGTCAAAGTTGTTTCAAAATATTCAACATTAAATATTAAAGACATACAATTTGTACAACATTGCTTAGTCTGTCATCAATTAAGTGTCGTGACGAACTTATCTACGTCATTCATGATGTCATTGATTATAACATCATTATGTGCATCAAGCAGCTGATTATGACATCATATGATTGATGGATAAACTGGACAGTTTAATTTCTAAGCGATTATGGATCCACACTTCACACCTCTAAATTTGCTAAAAAGGAATTAACAATCAGGTAACCCCACCCTACGTCCATGACGTTTTGATCCCAAAATCAATAGGGTTACTCATGGCAGCATACTGGGTTTCTGGTTATTCGCAAACAGAACCGATTGTCCTGAAAGCAGCCGAATACGGGAAATTTATACATTGGCCATCAAATGCTTGCTGTGAGAACTAGAAAGGTGGCTATGTATAAAAATTACAGAATAAATTATCAATGTTTCTCTCCTTTTAACAGCCACTGCAAATTAAGTCTATTATAGCCAAGGAAGGCCTGCGAGGTTACGTGTACATAGAAGCCTTCAAACAGACCCACGTCAAACAGGCCATAGAGGGTGTCGGAAACCTTTGGAGAGGAAAGTATCAGCAACAGGTATGTACATAGAAAGCCCTTTAATCCCTGAATTTGGTCAAGAAAATTAAAATTTTCTCAGAAACTGTCCATTTGCAGAAAAAAAGATTGTTTTTAAAAATTTACCACTGGAATGACTGGCTCGATTATCGAGCCAGCCATTACAGGGGTAAATTTTCAAAAATAGTCTTCTATTGGTCTGCAAATAGACATTTCTCCAGACCCCCCCCCCCCTTCCCCCCCCCCCCCCCACTGAGTGTTAACGGGTTTTAACATGCTCACATGAGTTACTTTGTTCACTATCATATCTTATATGTCACAATGTCAATAGTAACAAGGACATAGCATTTATTATGTAAGAACTATCCTATTAATTAGACCTTTATGCTTTCGCCCTGTCCGTACATACGTCCCGTAATTCTTGTCGCTGCAACTCATCCTATAGATACAGAAGGAATTGGATGAAACTTGGCAGGATGATTGTACACGACCCAAAGATGTGCCTAATGTTAAAAAAAATCTCATCCGTCATGCATGACTGATTTTGGGGGCCGTACGTCCCGAAAATCTTGTCGCTGCAACTCCTACAGTTACAGAGGGAATTGGATGGTAGGATGATTGTACACCACCCAAAGGTGTGCCTAATATTTAAAAAAATGTGTCCGCCATGCATGACTTTTGGGGGGTGGGGGGGTGCATTCGTCATCTGTCCGTACATCCCGAAAATCTTGTCGCTGCAACTCATCCTACAGTTAAAGGGAATTGGATGAAACTTGGTAGGATGATTGTACACCACCCAAAGATGTGCCTAATGTTAAAAAAAATTATTGGTTATGCATGACTGATCTTTAGCAGTTGTACGTCGTTTGTCCGTACATCCCGAAAATCTTCTCGCTGCAACTCCTACAGTTACAGAGGGAATTGGATGTTTCACATCAAGAGTATGCTTACATGTACCACCCTGATACCTTACGATATTTCCTAAATATCGACCTAGCTTCAATAATACTCAGAATTAACACCCCCCCCCCCCCCCCCCCCCCACTGGGCAGGTTACACAACTGACAGACCAGCGGATGTGCAGCCCAAACTCGCACATGCGCGGGGCTGACTCATTCTCTTCTTAAAATATTGACCTGCCATTGCAACACGCTTTCTAGCCTTGCTTTTGCTTTCTATATTTTTTAAGCTTTGAGTTGTTTTGCAACTTGTTTTGACTGATTATTAGTATGTCTGACGCTGCCAAGTCGCCGGATGATGCCCCCGGTCCAAGCCATCAGGTGTGCTTTAGTAAATTTATTGATAAAAAATTTGCGTGTTGACTCGGATGGTGTTTCCGGGATTCGCGCTAACTTGTGGATACGTCTTTATTAGGCTAACTCTTATGGGGGAGGCCTATATATTAGCTAACGCATGTTGTGCTTTGTTTTTCAGACACATGAGCTGATATTTGAAGTGTATCCTTTATTCTAAAACACTATTTATACTTGGTTTCTGGGTCCTTCTAATTTATTATGAGTTTGCTGAGGGAATTATTACCATAAGAAGTAATTTTTCCGCATTCTTCCCCCCCCCCCCACTACAGGGTTTTGGACTCAGGATCAGGTATTCCTGTTGTTGTTCATCAGACTTCACTCGTCCTCAGAAGTCATCTTATGAGATTTTATTTTATTTAGGAGAAAGGATAATTTTCAGTCATTTTATTTCTAAAAATTTTAGAAATTTTTTGCCTGAGTGTTGAGTTATTTATCTCTCTTGATGGTTTGCATAGGTTCATTGTGTTCTATAAAGTTCAATTACTAATGAATCTTTGTTTTGAGCTGTGAAGTCTAAAAATTTGCCTTCCGTCTTGAAATGATGGGAGAAATGAAGAAGACGATCACGGATCTTGTCCCGGAGTTGCTTCACAGCTTGCTTCCCGGGTCAGGTTCGTCATTGTCTTCTTCATTTGCTCCAGGACAGAGTGTTCCCGTCTCTGGGTCTGGTTCTCTTAGCAAGCCAGTTTTCGTTATAGACCCAGAGACGGCGCCCATTGGTCCGGCGCTGAGGCTTGCCTCGCCCGTGGACCCGGGAGCGAAAGCCATGTCCTCAGGCGCTCGCTTATCGAGTGATTTAGAGCAGCCTAAGGCTACGGGTATCGGCGCCTCACTTGATACCCCTCCTGCCAGGCCGAGCTTGATCCCTTTTCAAGCTTGGCGTCTAATCGTTCTGGGCAGGAAGAAGTGGACACTCTGTTATGGCCTGCCGATGGCCACGGAAATGGATACCCATTGGGCCCATGGATGCTTGAAGATGCTTAAACTAAGACCGATCGTTAATAACACGAAAATAGGACACAATTAATAATTTCTTGCCGCTTTACCCCTTGGCTTAATGTATACCATATTCACCATTGCGGGAGTGAAATTATTATATTGGACAACCTAAATATTGTGTACTCTGTTAAAATCATCGTTTATTACATGAAAACTAATCCTAAAATGTGGCATCTCATGTCATCATTGTGAAAATATACAAATCACGTGATATTAGGAATGTACTTTAGATCCATAGATATCTAATGTTTAGATCTGCTCCGCATTTACCGAGTACCCAGTTAATAATAATAGTTAGCCTTCAGAAACATCTCGGATAGTTCACCTTGCTTGCTAAAGCGTGTATACCATCTCATTTAGCTATCACATTTGGGAAGGCACCACGCTCGCCTCCAAAACCAGGAGAGCGAGCAATATCACGTGTTTTATATATTTTACTAATAATAGTTAGTCTTCAGAAACATCTAGGATAGTTCGCCATGCTTGCTAAAGCGTGTATACCATCTCATTTAGCTATCACATTTGTGAACGCACCACCTCTCGCCTCCAAAAACAGGAGAGCAAGCAATATCACATGATTTATATATTCCCGCAGCGCCATTTAATATCAAATTTAGAATTCATTTTGATTTTATAAACCATTCTTATTACAAAACATGCAATATTTATACCTTCCCATGTAATAATTTCACTCCCGCGATCATGGTTTTGAGGTATACAGTAAGGCGGCAAGAAATTATACCGGTAAATTGCGCTGAATTTTCGTATTAGTGTCCATCTTTTAAAGCAATTTTAGAGAATGAACTTTTTTAACCTATTCCTAGTATAATCCCACCCCTTTCTCTGAGATGATGGTTTGGAAATAAATTTATCAGCTTGCCATAATAGACACCTATGCTACAAATAGACCGAATATGGCATGACAGTAAAATTTTGCCGATATTTCGATTTTTTCAAAATCACATTGTAAAAAATTGTGGTTGAAAAAAAAATCGCGATTTTCTATAATATCGGTCAATCGTGCAAGCCTAACTCCACCCCAGAAGTTTGTTTACCTGGGCATGTTCTTCGATCTAGAGATAGGATATGTTTATCCATCTCAAGAGAGAGTAGAAATACTCATCTCAGTCATACAGTCAGTGTGCAACAGTCATCATATCCTGGCACGGGTCTACTTGAGATTGTTGGGATTGATGGTTTCTTTGGAATCAGTCATTCCTCAGGCAGCCTTACGCCGGCGGCCGATCCAGTTATTTCTCACGACACAGTGGACCCAGAGTACGGGTTTCCTGGACTCAAAGGTGTCAGTGTTGGAGCCTGTTATTCACCACCTTCAATGGTGGATGAAGAGAGAAAATCTGGCGGTTGTGACGTCACCTCCCCACCCTCAGTTAATGATGTACACAGTAGAGCTGGGCGGTATTGATATTTACATGACAGTATCGGTACCATGAAAAAATACCGCGGTACCACGGTATACCGTCATCTGCGCTTGAGGCATGCCATGAAATTAGAACAATTTTTTCCATTTCCTTTTCACTTCCATCTCCAATCAACAGTAAATATAAGTAAAATAAATAAATCGGCTTCCTGATTTAGAGAAGAAAAACATGGCTATTGCGACTGTTTAGTTTCACGATTTTATGAGGTCACTATTTTTATTGACGTAATATCCTCCACGGGAATATCGGTCAAAGGGTGTGGTCGACTCGCTAACTATAACCCGCTGTTTGAGACATCGGGGGATTGTTCTTGCTATTAATGCGTGCGACCAGCAAACGGTAAATTTGGCAGTCGAGCGCTTTGATAAACAGAGTCCAGACAAAATCCGCGAGTATTTAAATGGGGCGAGTGTTGAACTCTTTTATTTCTGTTGGAGTCGTATATTCTGTTACTCGCGAAAACAGGCCTATACACATACATATAACACGACATTGAATATAGCCGATTCCAAAGCTTCTGATAATTACCGAGTACCCGATGTGCAGACTCATTACTCGCCATGCTTCACGTGAACAATGCATGTAAAAAGCTATTTCCGCGAACTTCCGACGTGTAGCCAGTTGAAAAATGAATTACAAAAACTAAAACACTATAATTTTTAGGTGTCGTTACTTAAACTGGATTTAATCCTTAAAGAAATTTCTTAAAACAAGCCGGAAAAATAAAAAATAACGACTTCAACGCTGCTCGTTGTTAATAAATTAGCACATGATCAAAACGGCGTGAGGAAATACTACGTTTTAGTAAATTTTCATTGATAAATTCTGCATGGTAATGTATTTTCCCACGGTCTAGTTCATGAACAACCAATCAGATACGTCTGTGCGAGATCGCTGGTGTGTTTGAATAGCACGCAGTTTGTATGTTATTTTGTTATTCTAGCGTGTTTGTTCGATGACAATATGCTTGGAGTAATAAATTACAAATAATAGAAATGGGAATAGGGAAAATATAGTGTAATTACTACAGGCGGACGGCCAGAGAATGAGTTTAGATGTTTTAAATAAAGCAATTTTACCGTGAGACTTTCAAGACGTACACTTGACATACAATTCTGCCTGTCATTATTTTGTAATTGACGTCTTGACGTTTGTTTTTACAACGACCCTTTCACCTGAACTCAGCTAATAGTTAAGGATGCCTGTATTTTTGGCACTATTAGCACTTATTTACCCTTGGTCAAGTCAGATTTTATGAATATATTTTTCAAATATTGCTCAAACATTATGGACGGTATTCACGGTATTTGGAAATGTCAACGGTCACGGTATCGGTTCACGGTATACCGCGGTCCTCACGGTACTACCGTCAGACCGCCCAGCTCTAGTACACAGATGCATCAATGGAGGGATGGGGAGCTTGCCTGGAAGAAAACAAAGTATCAGGGCTTTGGAATCTGGATCAGTCAAGAGAACATATCAATCTGCTGGAAATGCGAGCAGTAGTCTTAGCCATGGAATACTTCCTAGAGAAGGTCAAGGGCAAGAGTGTTCTGGTTCGATCAGACAATACAACAGTAGTGACTTACATAAACCGGCAGGGCGGAACGAAGTCACCCAGTCTCTGTATGATGACATGGAAACTGCTTTGCTGGTACCTAGATCATGGGATTTCCCTGAAGGCAGTTGATATTCCGGGAAGGCTAAATCTATTAGCAGACTCATTGAGCCGAAGAATGACCATTCTTCCCACGGAATGGCAACTAAATCAATGTGTGGCGGATCGCCTGTTCAACCACTAGCAATAGATGCGTTAGCTATAAGCTGTGAGGGAATGTATGCATACGCATTCCCGCCAGCAATCCTGATTCCAAAAGTTCTCCAGAAAATCAGGCAGCAGGAATGCCAAGTGCTTCTGATCACCCCAAATTGGCCAAGCCGATCATGGTATACAGATCTGCTGGACCTTATGGTCTGCAATCCTGTTCCTCTGCCTCTGATGGGCAACATAATCTTCCAGGGCAGGGCCTTGCACAACAACCCGTCAATGTTCCAATTGACTGCATGGATGTTGTCAAGGAATCAGCAGTTAAGGAGGGTTTTTCTGACCAAGCAGCCATGTTTATGGAAAAAGCCAGAAGGGGGTCAACCTCCAGAGTATATAATTATAAAATCAACAGATTTGCTGAATGGTGCTCAAAAAGATGTATTAATCCATTGGAAGCATCTATTCAGGTAGTAGCCGATTTCCTGTCACTTTTTTTATGCCTATAGTCTCAAGCCTAACTCTATTGCTGGCTACAAGTCAGCTTTAATGTCAGTTATCCCTTGCTTGGCTAATAGCGGAAGTGATGAAGTATGTAATCTAAATACTTTAATCAAAGGCATGGGTAATCTAAGACCAAGGAATCCTCCTGTGATTCCGTCTTGGAGTTTATCGTTAGTACTTCAAGTATTAGCAGATAAACCTTTTGAACCACTAAGCTCCATTTCCATGAAAATGTTAATGCTTATAACAGTTTTTCTGATTGCTGCAGCTTCAGCCAGATGAAGAAGTGAAATACATGCTTTGTCAGCAGAGCCAGACCGTTTTGTGGTGACAGGGGAAGGCCTTAGGCTTCTACCTAGAGTTAATTTTATGGCGAAGAACCAGTCTTTAAAATATCCTGGTCAGCCTATAGTTTTACCCGCTTTGTCTAGGTTTGATCCTAATTCAAAGGCTTGGTGTCCAGTCCGTGCATTAACGTGTTATAAACAACATACACAGGAATGGCGGACAGACCCTAGTGCTTTCTGGCTATCTTGCATTGAACCCCATGGGAGAGCTTCTAAAGATACCATTTCTAGGTGGATTGTGGAATGCATTCAGCATTGCCACAAAGCCGCCGCAGGTAAACAAGTTGACATGGCCAAAGCTCACAATGTCTATGGCGTAGTGACATCCACGGCTCTGTTTAACAGAGTGCCGGTGGATGACATTATGTCAGTAGCACAATGGCACTGTGAGTCTAGTTTTACAGATCATTACCTACGTGACACGTCTAATCCACTTGCCTTATTGATTTTACATAAACGTTAAATCTGTATATATTGTAAATATTGTACATAAGGCCGTAGACTCGCACACAGTGCAATTTAGTAGGGGGTGGGGTGGTGGGTGGGTGGGAATCCCTGTTTTTCCGTACTGTACCTATCATCGCCAGCGGTGATCAAAGGGAATCTCGTCAAAATAGGTTAGTCATATATTTGGTGATGGTTATTTTTTGTCACGTTTTATATTACTTAATAAAATGGTGATGGTTTTGTGTTCTTTCTGGTTCCATCTGAGAGTATACGAAACGAAGCTTTCATCCAATGTCTTATAGTACTTTAGCACGAGTACATAGAGAGCGTATAGGACATTGAGGTCATCGCTCCCTCTTTAAAAGAGGGTGGGGGGGGGGGGGGAGCGGATGTGAAACGGTCATTACTCTCAACATCGGTCGTGTTATCCGATGTCCAAATCATTTCCTGATTGTGTTTACATACGCAATTTCAGATGTTTGTTGTGCTCCAAGAGCAAGAGCTTGCTTTTCCAGGGATGAGTGGGTCTTCTGACCTTCGCCTCCCTCCCGCCGAATTCTCTTACGAATTCTGGCTATATCATAAAGTATCAGAGTGGTAAGTATACTCTTGATGTGAAATAAACAAAATCACAGATTTCTTTTTTCATGAGAGAGTTGATACTTACCACCCTGATATGATCCCGGCCTCTCCGGCCCACAGAGGCTCGGTATATCGACGTTTTATGTTACAATTAGATCAGCCAATATTTTGGAATAGAATGAGTCAGTCCCGCGCATATGCGAGTTTGGGTTGCACATCCGCTGGTCTGTCAGTTGTGTAACCTGCCCAGTGGGGACGGTTTCTTTTTAATTCTGAGTATTATTGAAGCTAGGTCGATATTTAGGAAATATCGTAAAGTATCAGGGTGGTAAGTATCAACTCTCGTGAAAAAAGACATCCGTGATTTCGTTTAAAACTTGGTAGGATGATTGTACACCACCCAAAAATGTGCCTAATATTAAAGGTTTTTGCGTCGGTCATGCATGTCTGTCTGTACATCCCAAAAATCTTGTCAGCTGCACCTCCTACAGTTTCAGAGGGAATTGGATGAAACTTGGCAGGAGTATTGTATGCCACCCAAAGATCTGCCTAATGATAAAGAAATACATGCCTGACTGATTGGGGGGGGGGGGGGGGGGTGCTGTACGTCGTCTGGCCGTACATCCCGAAGATCTTGTCGCTGCAACTCCTACAGTTACAGAGGGAATTGGATGAAACTTGGTAGGATGATTGTCCACCACCCAAAGATGTGCCTAATGTTAAAGGCTTTTACATCGGTCATGCATGATTGATTTTTGGGGGCAAAATACGTCTATACATCCCAAAAATCTTGTCGTTGCAACTTCTACAGTTTCCTAGGGAATTGGATGAAACTTGGCAAGATGATTGTGCACGACCAAAAGTACACATGTTGGGGACGGGAGTTATTGTCAGCCTCCACCTGACTCTATTGTTATTTATAGACTATAATTTAACCAGAGTCTTAGCGTATATGTTCAATAGCTTGTCGCTCTGGCATTGTGAGCTGAGAGTTCAAGGGGGTAAAAAACAGCTTGCCTGGAAGAACCCTAGCGTGATAAGCTCCAGATGTTCTATACAGAAATCTTATCAAGATGTAATGCGTAATTTCTTCAGCGGAGGTCTTTGATTATCCCAAATTTCCAATAAATTTCTTTAAAAGACTACTCATTAACTGCTGTGTTGATTTTAATCAAATTTAGCTGTTATGACCTTAGGGGGCTAGTCTTCAGGATTTCTATACAGAAATCTGATTTGTCATTTTTTCCAATGGCAATTTTGCATTTTCCAAAAAATTTCCAAAAATCATTTAAAAGACTGTGTGCAATTAACTGCTGGGTTGAATTTAGTCGCACTTTGCTGAAGGGGGCCTGGGATGTAGGCTTCCAGTCTAGTTAAATTTTAAGATTCCAGTCTGGTGTTCCATATGAGCAACACGTTCATTGGCCTCTTATTTAGAAATCCTGGTCACGATATCTTTTGCTATGAAAAATTTTATTTCTCAACTATTAATCCTTTCACCAATAAATTCTCCATAGCTCAATCGCATGGCAAACAAACAGAAAAGCTGTTGCATATTTATTTGAAATTAATATGACTGAAAGCTATTGCTGCCTTAGGCAGTAACGGCTACCAGTTATAGTAATTTCAAAATATTAAACAGAATATGCTGTAAATCATAAAGAATTTGCTTTTTCAGGGATTTGTCATTGAGAGGGTTAAAACAGTTGTATTTCTGGGTTTAGATGGTGCCTATCAAAGAGATGACGGATGTACTTCGCGTTATCAAGGAGAGTGTTGATGTAAAACCAAAGTCTTGGGTGCGACTTAAGCGAGGAATCTTCAAAGACGACCTGGCACAAATTGATTATGTTGAGCCCGCCCAGAACATGGTGCATCTGAGAATGATCCCTCGTCTTGACTATACCCGTCTACGAGGCGTCCTGCGTAACACACAGGTGAGAACGATCTCTTATTTTGACAATAGCCATCTGCGTAGCTTGCTGCGTAACACACAGCTGATGTTTAGGCTATGTTATGACCCATATGCACAGCTGACGATATGATCATGAAATGATAAAGGCCTATAAAGTTTGCACCGGTCAAACCAAATCATTGAATCATCCCTTATTTTTGAGAATAAGTAATGAATATGTAAAGATGCTGTGTTTTCTGTCATGACTGCAATGGTTCTTTCTCTCACAAACATGTATGTATGTATGCATTTATATAGCACCAATTCCAGAATTAACTGCCCAAAGGCGCTTTACAAAAGTTAAAGCTAATTTAAAATAATGAAATATGCTTTTTGGAACAAATGGGTTTTTAGAAGAGTTTTGAAAGCCTCAACATTGTTGCTGTTTTGAATGTTGGATGGAAGGTTGTTCCAAAGTTTTGGTCCAGCTATGGAGAAAGCACGCTCTCCAATGACAAGATTGGAATTGGGTACTACGCAGAGTATAGTCGCTTACACTAGCATTCCTTGGAAATTCAGCATTCCTTGGATATCCTACAAGTTTTTGAATTTATATATTGCTCTACGTTTTCTGGGATTTTAGATGATCTTGACTTTAAAACAAACGGTACTTTAATGATTTGCTGGTCAAGTTTGTTAAAGAAATGCAAAGTTTTTGCTCAATGTCCATTTATTGGCCAAGAGAAAACTATTTTTTTTAATTTACAACTGAAATTACTGGCTCAGTCATCGAGCCAGTCATTCCACGATAAATTATTTCTAAATGATTTTGGCCTGCAAATTGACATTCCAAAAGCAAATATCATGGCCATTTAAGGGTTTCATATCACGCACCTGTCTTACTTTGCTGACAACAGTCAGATGATCTCCTGTGTGTTTGTAAATATGGTGTTTTATAAATGTGGTGTCTAAGGCTGGATTCAGTCTTCAATGCATTCTCTATTATGTGATTTTCAGCAAGGTGAAAAGAGAAAGTTTTCAAAGATTCCACCACAAAAACTGTTTGATGTGGATGCTATCAGGTCAGTGTGAAATATCTGCTACCTAGCTTGCTTGTATTCTGAGTGGACACACACGCACGCACGCACGCACGCACGCACGCACGCACGCACACACACTATCCATGCAGACACTTTATAGAATATTCAATAAGTGAGCCATTCATTCAAGTTGGAAATTTTCAAAAATAATCTCTTGGCCTCTAAATAGACATAGACATTGCATAAGCAAGTAATTAGATGTTCTTTTCCAATCTTTAACCATTAAACATGGTTTCTGGAGGATTCAAAGTTTTACATTGGTTCCAGCAGATGTAGTAAGTGTGCAGAGTTTAGCTTCTGCACCGGAAATGGACCTTTCAGTTTTAAGCTCACCTGGCCTGAAAGGCCAAGTGAGCTTATGCCGTGGCGACTGTCCATCGTCCATCAACTTTTCCTTTAAACGACTTCTTCTTAAGAACCACTGGTACGATTTCAATTATATTTGGCAGGAAGCATCCTTAGGGCATAGGGATCCAAGTTTGTTCAAATGAACCCGATCATCTTGGATTTAGGGCGATTTTAGGAAACGTCTTTAAAAATCTTCTCCGAAACCGCTTAGGGGATTGATGCAAATCTCATGAAATATGATCTAGGGCAAGAGCTGAACCAAGTTTGTTCAAGGGAACTTGATTGGTCAAATGGTTTGCCGGCCATCTTGGTTGACCTAGTTATAGCGAAAATGACTTCTCCAGAACCGCTGAAGGGATTGGGCCGAAATTTGGCAGATATGATTAGAAGAGCCAAGGGCCATTAGAGTTTGTTCAAGAGAAGTTGATCTGTCACAAAACATGGCCGCCGTGGGCCAATCAAAATAGAGCGTGTTTGGTGGCCATATTGGATTTTTTTATTTGATGGATTTTGAGGCCGAAATTGGTTTTGTATGTGTTTTGCGGTATTCTGATCACAAATTTACAATTTTCGAAACTCAGATGAACGGTTTGGTGGCCAGCTCCTATACTAAAGCAATGGGAAATTTAAAATGTTTTCTTCTCGCGAACTACTGGTCCGAGTTCAATTATATTTCGCAGGAAGCATCCTTAGGACATAGAGATTCAAGTTTGTTCAAACAAAGCCAATCGTCCAATTGGACCGGCGGCCATCTTGGATCTTGGCCGATTTTTAGAAACGTCTAAAAAAATTTTCTCCGAAACCGCTTGGAGGATTGATGCAAACCTCATGAAATATGATTTAGGGCAAGTGCTGAGCCAAGGTTGTTCACGGGAACTTGATTGGTCAAATGGTTCGGTGGCCATCTTGGTTGACCTAGTTATAGTGAAAATGACTTCTCCAGAACCGCTGAAGGGATTGGGCCGAAATTTGGCAGATATGATTATGGCCTATGGGCCATTAAAGTTTGTTCAAGAGAAGTTGATCCATCAAAAAACATGGCCGCCATGGGCCAATCAAAATATAGCATGTTTGGCGGCCATATTGGATTTTTTTATTTTGATGGATTTTGAGGCCCAAATTGGTTTTGTATATGTTTATCCAGGATATTCTGGTGTTTCATATGAGCAACACGTTCATTGGCCTCTTATTTAGAAATCCTGGTCAAGATATCTTTTGCTTTGAAAATTTTTTAATTTTATTTCTCAACTATTAATCCTTTCACCAATAAATTCTCCATAGCTCAATCGCATGGCAAACAAACAGAAAAGCTGTTGCATATTTATTTGAAATTAATATGACTGAAAGCTATTGCTGCCTTGGCCAGTAACGGCTACCAGTTATAGTAATTTCGAAATATTCAACAGAATATGCTGTAAATCATAAAGAATTTGCTTTTTGAGGGATTTGTCATTGAGAGGGTTAAAATGTGAATATCCTGAGCTCAGATTTGAAATTTTCAAAACTGTCGGATAAATGGTTTGGTGGTCATCTTGGATCATTTTCCCACCAAAAGCTCCCATACTAAAGCAATGGGAAATTTAAAATGTTTTCTGGAGAACTGCCTGGCCGATTTCAATTATATTTGGCAGGAAGCATCCTTAGGGTGTAGAGATTCAAGTTTGTTCAAACGAAGCCGATTGGCCAATTGGGCCGGTGGCCATCTTGGATTTTGGCAGATTTTTAGAAATGTCTGAAAATCTTCTCCAAGCTTCTCCAAAACCAAGTTTGTTCAAGGGAACTTGATTGGTCAAATGGTTTGGCGGCCATCTTAGTTGACCTAGTTGTAGCGAAAACGACTTCTCCAGAACCGCTGAAGGGATCGGGCCGAAATTTGACAGATATGATTAGGGACTAAGGGCCATTGAGGTTTGTTCAAGGGAAGTTGATCCGTCAAAAAACCTGGACACCATGGGCCAATCAAAATATAGCCTGTTTGGTGTCCATATTTGATTTTCTTATTTGATGGATTTTGAGGCCGAAATTGGTTTTATATGTGTTTTTGGGTATTCTGATCTCAAAATTGCTACATTGCTTTGTTATGAGAAGTTACAGACCAAGTTCGAGTTTCAGGCGTATGCATAAATTTTTGATGGAGTTATGCCCCCTTTCAACCTGTGAAATACGAAAAATATTAGTTTTCTGCCCTTTTTCTCGCAGTCTTTCAAGATATTCAACTGAGAATTGGTACATTACTTTATTATGAGAAACTACAGACCAAGTTCGGGTTTCAGGCGTGTACGTCATTTTTTGATGGAGTTATGTCCCCTTTCGACTTATGGAATACAAACATATCAGACCTTTTCCTTTTCCTTCACCATATATAACTGAGACTTGGTTTATTGCTATGTTATGAGAAGTTACAGATCAAGTTCGAGCTTCAGCTGCTTTTGACAATTTTTAATGAAATTTTTGACTGTCAATCTCTAAAGATTTATATCACCAGATAGGGGACATGTATTGCAAAGCAATACTTACAGAATGCTTGTTTTTCTGCTCGCAGAGTTATCGGTGGTGATGTGACTACAGACGGCGACTTTCTCATCTTTGAAGGGAACCGCTACAGTAGAAAAGGATTCTTATTCAAAAGTTTCTCTATGTCCGCTATTGTAAGTATAAGACTTGTAACAAGGACAAATTTGTCCAATACCCACGTCATTGATATATTTTTCAACCAGGCCACCGTGGGATGAAAAGTCTATATTTTGAAAACAATGTTGATGAAAGCTGTTGCTGTTGCTTTTAGACTTTGACCCGAGCTAGTCATTTCGGTGGTAAATTTAAAAAAGAATAACTTATTGGCCTGCAAATGGAAATTCACTAAGCAGACATTTCAATGTTCTTGATGAGTAAATGAATTAACTGTTTATGGTAACGAGTTGATGTTTTATTCACAGATGTCAGAGGGCATCAAGCCAACATTGACTGAGCTAGAAAGGTTTGAAGAACAACCTGAAGGCGTTGATATAGAACGTGAGTATGGTGACAACCAATTATAAACACACGTTCTTCCTGTGCAATATTTTATCTGTAATATAAATGTCCCTGCTGCGTAATTCCAGCATATTAATTATTCGATGTAATTGTTCCTTTGTCACCCATTTTGAACATTTATGCTCTCCCCCTCCCCCCTCACCCCCCCCCCCATCTATTTATTTATAGTATAACTCAGAAATAACTTAGAATGTTTCCAAAGCAAAATAAAACTAACTTGAATATTTTGGATTTAATTTGATTGGAAACCTTTGCTGCCAATGGCTTCCTGTCGAATTAAGTCCAAAGTATTCAACAGTTCAAAATTGTACTAAATAATATGTTTCTGTTTTTGCTTTGGAAACATGATAACTTATTTAGGAGCTGTATTATATATATAGAAGTAGGCTTGTGCGATTAGACGATTAAATTGAAAATCGTGATTATTTTTTACATCATGGATTTATGTTTAAAAAATAAATTATCTAAATAATCGTGACTAATTGTACTGCATAATATATTTCAAAACCTACCGTTTAATTATTAACTCATCTGGCATGAAAAGCCAAGTGAGCTTATGCCATGGCGACCATCCGTCGTCCGTCCGTCCATCATCCGTCCATTAACTTTTCCTTTAAACGACGTCTCAAGAATCACTGGTTCGATTTCAATTATATTTGGCAGGAAGCATCCTTAGGCCATAGGGATCCAAGTTTGTTCAAATGAAGCTGATCGGCCAATTTAGCCGCCGGCCATCTTGGATTTCGGCCAATTTTAGGAAACGTCTTTAAAAATCTTCTCCGAAACCGCTTGGGGGATTGATGGAAACCTTAGGAAATATGATCTAGGGCAAGAGCTGAACCAAGTTTGTTTAAAGGAACTTGATTGGTCAAATGGTTCAGTGGCCATCTTGGTTGACCTAGTTGTAGCGAAAATAACTTGAGAACCGCGGAAGGGATCGGGTCGAAATTTGGCAGATATGATTGGGGACTAAGAGCCATTAAAGTTTGTTCAAGGGAAGTTGTACCGTAAAAAAACATGGCCGCCGTGGGCCAATCAAAATATAGCGTGTTTGGTGGCCATATTTGATTTTTTTATTTGATGGATTTTGAGGCCGAAATTGGTTTTATATGTGTTTTTGGGTATTCTGATCTCAAATTTGTACATTTTTGAAAGGGTCGGATAAACGATTTGGCGGCCATCTTGTATCATTTTCCTGCCATAAGGTCCCATACTAAAGCAATGGGAAACTTAAAATGTCTTCTCGAGAACTGCTGGGACAATTTCAATTATATTTGACAGGAAGCATCCTTAGGGCATAGAGATTCAAGTTTGTTCAAAAGAAGCCGATCGGCCAATTGGGCCGGCGGCCATCTTGGATTTCGGCTGATTTTTAGAAACGTCTAAAAATCTTTTTCAAAGCCGCTTGTGGGATTGATGCAAACCCCATGAAATGTGATCTAGGGTGAGAGCTGAACCAAGTTTGTTCAAGGAAACTTGATTGGTCAAATGGTTTGGTAGCCATCTTGGTTGACCTAGTTTTAGCGAAAACAACTTCTTCAGAACCGCTGAATGGATCGGGTCGAAATTTGACAGATATGATTAGGGACTAAGGGCCATTAAAGGTAGTTCAAGGGAAATTGAACCGCCAAAAAACATGGCCGCCCCTGGGCCAATCAAAATATATCGTATTTTGCGGTCTAATAGGATTTTTTTTATTTGATGGATTTTGAGGCCGAAATTGGTTTTAAATGTGTTTTTGAGTATTCTGATCTCAAATTTGCAATTTTCGAAAGCGGTCGGATAAACGGTTTGGTGGCCATCTTGGATAATTTTCCTGCCAAAAGCTCCCATACTAAAGCAATGGGAAATTTAAAATCTCTTCTCGATAACAACTACTGGGACAATTTCAATTATATTTGGCAGGGAGCATCCTTAGGGCATAGAAATTCAAGCCTGCGGCCATCTTTTTTGGCAGATTTTTAGAAATTTCTTTAAAAATCTAAACCGTTTGAGGGATCGATTCAGAACTCATGAAATATCATCTATGGCAAGCGCTGAACTAACTTTGTTCACTTGTGAACTTGGTTGGCTGAATCATTCGGTGGCCATCTTGGATGACTTAGTATTCGAGAAAACAACTTCTCCAGAACTGCTGGTGATCGGGCCGAAATTTGGGAGAGGTTATTGATGACTAAGGGCCATTAGAGTTTGTTCAAGAAAAGTTGATACATAAAGAAACATGGCCTCTGTTTTCTTGTTACAAGGCTGCTCAACTCATTAGAGTTCTAAATGCCTATGGTCCAGGTGAGCGATACAGGCCCTTTGGGCCTCTTGTTGTGATCAGTTTTACATTTTGCTCAGCAAATGCATGTCCATTTTACAGGCCATGAAAAGACTATTTTCGAAAATGTTTCATTGGAATCGAGCCTGGCCTTCCAGTGATACATTCTCAAAAATAGTCTTCTCTTGGCCTGGAAATGGACATTTATAAACACCATGTTGCCGCTTTCGTTATTGACATGCTTTTGTTGTTATGTCTGAGTAATTTGTACTCAGGCTGATTAATCGAGTTATCACAATTATTCTTTAATAATCGATCGTGATCACTTAAAGTAATAATCGCACAAGCCTATATGGAAGGTATAAAGAATTTCCTCTTTCCATGTTAGTCTGTATGTCTGTGTTCACCCGTCTCCTCCCACACAGATCGGCCATCACACCAACCAGTTGTTCTATCTCGCGAACAACATTGTCCCTGCCCCCAGGGCTACAGGAGTTCCCATCTTGCTGTATTCCATGCAGGGTTGGAAAAAATCATGATTTTTTTTTTAAATCAGATTTTTTTCGATTTTTATGATTTTTTTATAACAAAATCATTGATTTTTTTATATGCATGTTCAGAACTAAATAGAATATAATCACTCTAAACAATGTTGACCTTATTTATACTATTAAAATGTATTATAACAATACACATCCCAGAATTTGTTCTTCTTGTTCTTAAGACATTTTTTAATTTGTTGTCACATTTTGAAATAACTGCAGTTCTACTGGACTGGTTATGACCATTGATCAAATTTCTAATAAACATGCCTACACTACCGTAACCATGTTTTGTCTATGCTTGATGGGCTACATTTTATCCGTCTTGATAATTTGTGGATAAAATTTGTATACGGCTTATTATAACTCTGGACATGGTATAAAATATTTTGAATACAATTTAACTGAATGTAGTCGGCAATAACTATCGGTCAAATTTGTGAAATTATTGTCTAGTGGCTGGCAGCAGTCAAAGTCAAGTCAGTTAAAAATAATATCCATAGAACTGTTATAAATGGTATTGGTCTGTACTATGTTTACGCATCAAATAACAACTAAGGAAAGTTTCCATTAACTGTACTGATAGAATTAAAGCTTCTTAGTTCTTATATTAGCATAATATTGTATAACCAGGCCTATTAACTATCTGAAACAATAGCTACAATAACTTTTAGCAAATCAAAAAAAAAATTTATAGTGCAAATGAGATGAGTTGAGGAGGAAAAAATAAAATAAATAAAAAAGTTGATTTTTTTCAGCTTGATCAAATCATATGATTTAATCGATTTGATTAAATCAAAACAACCCTGCCATGCACCGCTGAAGCGCTTGATGCGCTTGAACGATCCAATGACTACAAACGGATTAAAAGTCCATACTGTGGGTCAGATGGCACTCAAGTTATTACTACATTACCTAACTCCTTGCATTACTATAGCGCTATCCTTCTCTGAAGGGAAGTGTAGTAGGATGAATTTTTTACAGCCAATGTCTGATAGGTATTGTGGTTACAGTGTGACTGAAGGCTTCTTCAGGAATCTCCATACTCTCTCTCTAATGATGAGATCCATAGTAATTCGCTTGAATGCAGATAGAGGCAATAAGAGGGTTAATCCAATACCCATAGCCACTGAGTAGGTCATTAAGCACAATGACAACCTCATTGGCTGATAGCTATCACATGACCTTGTTGTAGCAACCAAGATTTCATTCCTTTTCCTACTCTGATAGCAAGAGGCATAGAAATTTTTGCAGCTAATTTAAGTTTTATTACTTATTTAAATCAGCCTGTGGATTTTGAAAGTTGGGAATAAAGATAATCGAGGATGTCTAACAAGAGGAAGAAACCTCTCAAGATAAGTGGTTGTAGGTTATGGTGTTGTAAGAATGATTTTATGATCATTTCTATTTTCGTGGTAGATGTGTTAGCAGTTTTGGTTATTTGCGTCCAAAGTGTTTAGACATGAGTTGTCTATTTGTGCTTCTTTATTAACAGTGGCTTGTAAAGCTATTGTATTGACATGCTTGTATGGTATTGAGCATGAATCCTGATATAATCTCCCTAACATACGCTCTCAAAAACAAACTATAAATAAATTTTTTTAATTTGAGATCGGTAAGGTCTCTTTTTGTAAATCTTGGGATTAGCGCAGCGAACTCTGAGTCATATTCGGAGCTTTACTCTATCGGATATTACTGTTTTTACGATTCAGATCTGGGAAAGTCTCCGAAGAGGTCAAAGGAGAAGGTTAAAGAGAAGAATGTGAATCACTCTATCCGATGTTCTAATGGCAGCTGCCAGAGATTTATAAAATCAAACCACGTTGGACATGTTTGTTCCAAGTACACTTCGTGTACCCTTGAGTCTTCCTGCCTAATTTGCGGGTCATGGTCGCTAGCCAATAGAATGTCCTTTTTCAAACCTATTTCTCCGGCGACCTCTAAAACCACGGGAAATCCTTCTCCACTAGAGTCAGAGGTTAAAATGTACGCCAAAACCGAGGTCAAGACGGATTCTGCCATAATACTCGAAGAAAATTGTTTTGTCAATGAAGTGTCTCCAGAAACAGGTTGGCAACATAGATTTGTCTATTGACAGCAGGATTAACAAAATTATCCAGTCAGTTTCCAATTCTTCATCTGATGTAATTGAGGGTGAAGCATTGTAACTGACTGTTCCTAGAAAATGCTGGTTTACAAATTCTAATAAATTTAACAATTTGCACTGTTTCAGGGGTACCACAAAGAAGAACGCAAAGAACAAGAATATGAAGTCTCGGTTTACGCCTCATTCACCGCTCGTTCATAAGCCAGTCACTCCATAACAGATTTTTTCAGTATCATCAATCAGCATTCCGCAGCCTGCGCCCTTGCAGACTGATGAAGGTCTCTGGCCTAATCAGGTCATAAGTTGGTCCGGTCTGTCACCTGTCACCACTACATCTTCACTGGATGGGCCGAAGGATTTCCCCACCAGAATTGTCCAGGTCATCACACATCCGCTGTCATCTACAAAGCCAGTTGCTTCTTCTTATACTGTTTCTCTGGTTAGACGTCCGGCCCCGGGTCCGGGTTTTTCCCAGACCCGGGTCTGGACATTGACCGGCTTAGGTTCCCATTTTCATCAGGGGAGGGTGTGTGTGTGTGTGTGTGGTGTGTGTGTGTGTGTGTGTGTGTGTGCCGGACCCAGATTTTTGTCCGGGGTGGTGTCGGGCTCAGAGCTTATGTAGGCTCCAGCCCTGCCCCCAGGGTTCCTCCCGGGTCCAGGTCCTCTCCTTTTGAGTTTTTCTCCCGACTTTCCCGCCCGGATCGGGCGCAGGCCCGAATCGGGATCGGTCATTCCAGCGTGTCAGAATCTGTTTTAAATTTGTCTCCCAGTTTCCCCGCCTTGGCTCTGGCCCCGGCCTAACCGGGGACTGGTCTTTCCAGCGTGTCAAAATTAAACCCTTTTTCCCCAGGTTTCCCGCCCCAGCTCGGGCTCCGACCTGAGTTGGGACCGGTCATTCTGGCGTGTCAAAATCAAATTTAAATAATTTTTCTTCCGTTAGTTTTTACATTTTTTCTCATGTTTCCCCGGTCCCGAACGGTCTAAGATTCGGGACCAGGTTTAGTGGAACCATTCCCCGGTCCCTTTTGTGGACCCAGGTTTGGCTCATTTCACATCAAGAGTATACTTACCTCCCTAATACTTTTGATATTGCTAAATATTGGCTTTCACTCAATAAACACTCAGATTAAAACAGTAAGGTGCCCCTACTGGGCAGGGAGTCAGAGCGTAGTCTGGCGGATGCCAGCCCCACCACCGCGCATGCGCAGACTAGCACTTCCTCTTTGCTAATTTATTGGCAGAGAGTGTACACATGCTTTTGTGTTAGAAACTTTCTATACTCTTTTCGAAGCTTTTTGAGACGGTTTGGTAGAAGTTTATCCCTGATAAAGATGGCAGAGAGAGTGACTTCGCCACAGGAGGGCCTTGGACCTTTAAATCAGGTGACTTCTAGTAAAATTAGCGAGTTTTGTCCCGTTGTAATGTGTTTCCGGGACTCGCGCTAAACGTGATAAGCGCCTTGATTAGTTGGTTTATTTCAACTAGGTGCTATATAAGACTAATCTCTCTTTGTGTTTATGTCCACAGGTCTGTGTGAAGAAATATAATGGACATGACATCAGCAGAGGGTTTGTGTCTCTCCACCATGGTTCCATTTCCTACTAATACTGTTAGGTTATCTAACCAAAAATTCTATGTCCAGTGAGTTGGAGGCCTATTATAAAGGTCTTCTCACTTTGCCCTCTTGATCCAATTCCTTCCCCTAGAGGTGGAGAGAGTTAAGAGGCGTTCAGTGGTGGAGTGCTCCAGTTCATCAGGTTGGATGGTTTGTCTAGACAAGGTGTCAGGTATCTAATTATTGATATGAGATGATGTTAATTATTTAGAGGAAAGGGAGATAATTAACACTATTTGCCATTGTTATCAGTATATATCTGATGCTTGTGTAGTCGAAATGTCCATTCTGCACATGTTCTGGTTAGAGATACAATTCGTCCTTGCACTGGGATGTTTGTTGGGGATCGATTTTTTCCTGTCATAGGATTAATGACGTCATAATCAGCCTTGCTCTTTATTAACAATTAAAGTTGTCCGAAGCTGGTTTTCTGATAAATTATGATCTTTATGATCATTTTTCCTTCTCTTGAGTTGGTGAGTTTCTAAGCTTAACTAGATTGCTCATACTCCTCGTCCTTTGGCTTTTTTCAGAGACCTGGTTGTGCGTCCTGTGGACGATTTTTGAGGGACAAGTTTGGTCCTCATCTCTGTTTTCAGTGTAGCCCCTGTGGTCCCTTGCTTAATTGCGAGATATGTAAGCACTGGGGGGGCGAGCTAATGTCCGAATTCTTGTGCTTGCAGGCGAAGGACAAGGTGGTGGAGGAGGAGAAGAAGAGGAAGCTGAAAAAAGAGGTTGTAAGTAAGAAGGGTAAGAGGAAGGCCTCGTCCGCGGTGGACATGGAGGCCTTCCGGACCGAGATGTTGGGAGAGATGAGGAGGACAATAAAGGATTTGGTTCCAGAGTTGCTTCGTGGCATGCTTCCTGGACCAAATCCTTTGTTGGCCTCATCATCTGCTTCGGAGCAGGTAATCCCCGCCTCTGAATCACCGTTTCTTAGTACGCTTCCGTTGTTTGAAGATTCAGAGGTGGCCCCATTAGAGGGGGCGTTCCACGACCCTGGCAGCAGGCTTATTGCCGCGCCCGATAGGGACCGTGGACGGTTGTCGCTGGAACCCGCGGGCTGCTTATCAGTCCAGGGGTATCCGCACGCCGCCGGTGCCAGTACCTCCTATGGCACCTTCCCTGGCCAGTCCGGGTTAGCTCTCTTTGCTGACCCGGAGTCTAATCTGTCTGGCCAGGAGGATGAGGATTACCTGTTGGGGTCGCCGTCTGGGGACGTGGACATGGATTATGACGTCTGTGCACCCCTCGCGGGGAATACGGGCGCCTTATTCCACGGTTCTACTCTCCCAGGGGTAGAATCCACGGTTCAGACTGTGGCCCTGGGCGCTGAAGGCCAGCGTTACCGCATACCTCGGCTTGCCGAGAGTGTCGCTGGTGCTGGCCGGGGCCGTGGTGGGGCGGTATATGCCCCGCGCTCTACCACGGCGCCTGCTCCTGGTCAAACCAGTGATATTAGCATGCCGGTATTGTCAGGCCCGCATGCTCTCCCTGGCTTGCCAGGGATATCAGCGTACCCGCCGTCAAGCTCTGTTGCTTGCGCTCAGGAGGAAGACGAAGGCCCCCGTCTTGTAGAGCGCTCGCAGCTAGCCACGGAGGAGGATTGGTCTGACGCTTGCCAGTGGTTGGTGAGTGTTAGACCAGATCTGCCCGTGGAGCAGTCGGCTAGCCAGCGTGATCACAGGCCGTGGTTAGCTGGTAAGCCTACTGCTAACGCTATGCCTTCTCTGCCGCTGCGCAGAGCATGTCGTTGACATGTTCGAGGCGGCAGAGACGTCCATTAAGTCGAGTGGACGTCTCGCTAAGGCCCCGCGCGAGGTGGCCAGGCGTTGTCGCATCGTGCCCCATGACTACCAGCGGTACGGTGTGGTACCTAAGCCGAGCGTGGATGACCGCGCGGCTTTGGGTGAGGATGCGCGGCCAGGCTCCCGTTCTGACACGGGAGTCTTGTGTTCGAACGCGTTGCGTTCAGCAAATACCGCGTTGCGTGATGCGGAGGAGAGTGGGAGGGCTTCGATTGCCGCTCTGTCCCACGTCTCCCAGCTGTTACAAAGGGTAGTAACAGCATCCGCATCGCGCCAGCCAAGTCCGGTCACAGTCCAGCGAGCCATCCAGGATGGTATCAACCTGGCGCTGGACTGTATGACGCGGGCGGTGACCAGGAGTGTCCGGGCAAGGCGCACTTTTGCCTTGGATAATCTGTGCCCGTCCCAGGACCTATACAATAGGCTACTACGTACGCCTATGACAGGTCCTGGTCTCTTTGGAGGTGAGGGATGTAGGCACCTCCAGGAGACGGTTACTCTGGTCAATAACCAGAGGGCGCTGCGCGAGCAGTTTGAGGTGCTTCGTCGTGCCAACGTTCGCGCCGCACCCCCTGCGTATCGTCCCCTGCAGGCTCGAGGTGGTAGTGGCCAGGTCAGAGGCCAACCACCATAGCCTCGGCCGCGTGCGATTCGGCCAGCAGCGAGGAGGGCGCAGGCTCCTCAGGCGCAGTCAGGCAGGCAGCCGCCCGCGCACCGAGGTGCGCGCGGTGCTGGTCGTGGCGCGCGAGGATCTGGGCGGGGTAATCGTTCCTGATGGGACGGTTACCGCGGGGAGAACCACGCCGGTGTTTCTGGCAAAGGAGACAGTGCCGCTCTTGCACTCCTTATGTCCACCTCTATCCCTAGGTGGACCGGTGGGAGGCCGGCTAGCCGACCACATGCAAGAGTGGGAACGGTTAACTCAGGACCGTTTAGTCTTGCGATGGCTTTCAGTCGGGTATCATCCCGATTGGATGACAGGCCCGCCATCGCGACTGTCTCTAGTGCCGATCTGGACTCCAAATCCGAGAGATCCAGATCAAAGGTTGTGTATCGAGGAGGAAATAAATTCCCTCATACAAAAAGGAGCTATTCAGCCGGCACAGAGGTGTCCGGGCTTCTATTCAACCCTGTTCTTAGTAACAAAGAACACCGGAGGGTGGAGACCAATTCTCAACCTCAAGCCATTGAACAAGTTCATAGAGACGCCCAGTTTCAAGATGGAGACTGTGCGCTCGGTGTTGGCGGGGTTAGAGAGGGGAATGTGGACAGCGTCGATAGATTTGAAGGACGCTTATTTCCACATCCCCATACACAGGAGTTTCCGTCGCTTCCTGAGATTTGCATTCCAGGGCAGACAGTGGGAATTCATGGTGCTACCCTTCGGAATTTCCACGGCTCCTCGGGTTTTCACCCGTGTGGTTCTTGCGATCACTGCATACCTCCGCAGGAGAAGCATAGCAGTCCACACGTACATAGACGACTGGCTGTTGAAAGCACACACCCGGGAAAGTTTATCGGCCAGTCTGGAGATTGTTTTGAAAACTCTCACAGACTTAGGCTGGATGATCAATTTCCCAAAATCAGAGCTGATTCCATCCCAGAAGTTTGTTTACCTGGGGATGTTCTTCGATCTAGAGACAGGATATGTTTATCCTACTCAGGAGAGAGTTCAGAAACTCATCTCATTAATTCAGTCGGTGTGCGACAGTCGTCATGTCCTGGCACGGGTTTACTTGAGAATGCTGGGGTTGATGGTTTCATTGGAACCAGTCATTCCTCAGGCCGCCTTACCCAGGCGGCCGATCCAGTTATTTCTCATGACACAATGGACCCAGAGTACAGGTTCGCTGGACTCGAATGTGTCAGTGTTGGCGCCTCTGATTCATCACCTGCAATGGTGGTTGGACACAGAGAATCTCTTGGTGGGGGTTATGCTAACCCCTCCCCACCCTCAGGTGACTGTGTATACAGATGCATCGATGGAGGGCTGGGGAGCTTGCCTGGAAGAGTCCACGATATCAGGGCTTTGGAATCTGGAACAGTCAAAGGAACATATAAATCTACTGGAGCTAAGAGCAGTAGTCCTGGGCCTGGAACATTTCTTACAGAAAGTTCAGGGCAAGATTGTTCTTATTCGTTCAGACAACTCAACAGTTGTGACTTACATAAACCGCCAGGGTGGAACGAAGTCGCCCAGTCTCTGTATGATGACATGGAGACTGCTTTGTTGGTGTCTGGATCACCAGATTACCTTGAAAGCAGTTCATATTCCGGGAAGGTTAAATCTGCTAGCTTACTCATTGAGCCGAAGGATGAGTGTTTTACCCACGGAATGGCAACTAAATCAATGTGTGGCGGATCGTCTGTTCGACCATTGGGGGAAACCCAACATCGATTTGTTCGCAACGAAGAAGAATGCGAAGAGGACGACGTACGTCTCTCCGATTCCGGATCCAAGCGCTTTCGCAACAGATGCGTTAGCTATCAGCTGGGGGAGAATGTATGCATACGCATTCCCTCCAGCAATCCTGATTCCAAAAATTCTTCAGAAAATCAGACAAGAGGAATGCCAAGTGCTTCTGATCGCCCCGGATTGGCCAAGCCGATCATGGTATACGGATCTGCTGGACCTTCTGGTCTGCAATCCAGTTCCTCTGCCTCTGATGGACGATATTATCTTCCAGGGCAAGGCCCTTCACAACAATCCGTCAATGTTCAGATTGACTGCGTGGATGTTGTCAAGGAATCTAGAATTAAGGAGGGCTTTTCTGAGCAAGCAGCCATGTTTATGGCCAAAGCCAGGAGGGGGTCAACCTCCAGAGCATATAATTATAAAATCAACAGATTTGCAGAATGGTGCTCAAAAAGATGTATTGATCCAATGGATTCATCTATTCAGGTAGTAGCTGATTTCCTCTGTCACCTCTATGATGCCTATAGCCTCAAGCCTAACTCTATTGCTGGTTATAAGTCAACTTTAATGTCTGTTATTCCTTGCTTGGCTAAGAGGGGAAGTGATGAAGTAAATACATTAAATGTATTAATTAAAGGCATGGGCAATCTAAGACCAAGGAATCCACCTGTGATTCCGTCTTGGAGTTTATCGCTAGTGCTTCAAGTACTAGGTGATAAGCCGTTTGAACCACTTAGTTCCATTTCTATGAAACTATTAACACTGAAGACTGTGTTTTTAATTGCTGCGGCCTCGGCTAGGCGTAGGAGTGAAATTCATGCCTTATCAGCCGAGGATGACCGTTTTGTGGTTTCATGGGAAGGCCTTAAGCTGCTACCTAGGATTAATTTCTTGGCTAAAAATCAGTCGTTGAAATATCCAGGTCAACCTATTGTTTTGCCTGCTTTAACTAGATATGATCCTAATTCTAAAGCATGGTGTCCCGTCCGGGCGCTTCGCCGGTACAAACAACGTACGGCGGAGTGGCGTACCGACCAGTCGGCGTTATGGTTGTCTTATATTGAACCCCATGGCAGGGCTTCTAAGGACACCATTTCCAGGTGGATTGTAGAATGCATTCAGTTTTGCCATAAATCCGCCACCGGGAAGCAGGTTGACGTGGCCAAGGCTCACAGTGTCCGCGGCGTAGTGACATCCACTGCCCTATTTAATGGGGTCCCTGTGGATGATATTATGTCGGTGGCTCAGTGGCACTGTGAGTCAAGTTTTACAGACCATTATCTCCGTGACACCTCTAATCCTCTCGCCTTGTCGATTTTGAAAAAATAACTAGGCATATATTTTTGATGGGGTTTCCTCATTGCTTATATATTTCACAATTAATTTATGGAAACAACCACTAATTTGGGACTACATCGTTCTTCACCAATGGGAAGAGGATGTCAGCAGCCATTTCAACAAGGTCAGTCTTGTGTATGTGTTGTCCATTGTTGATTGTCTTGTCACGTTACCCGTTATTAATATGATGATGGTTTTGTGTATTTATGTGGTTCATTGTTGAGAGTATACGAAAATGGAGTTTTTTCGTCTCTGTCCTGTAGTACATGGCACTTGTACGTAGAGAGCGTATAGGACATTGAGGTCATTCGACTCTTCCTCCCAGGAAGGAGGGAGGGGGGGGGGGGGGGGGAGCGCATATGACATTCGGTCATCTCTCATACATCGGGGGTGTTATCCGATGGTTAGTCAAATCCAATATCAAAAGTATTAGGGAGGTAAGTATCAACTCTCTCGTGAAAAAAGAAATCCTTGATTTCGTTTATTTCATTGGATAGGAGGTCGGGCCTCCTATCATCTTTTTGTTTCGAATTTTATTTTCTTTGGCTAGATAAGTTTTTCATTTTTTCGATGGGATCTTTTTGCACCTTATTACATATGTGCATATCATTATCTTATCTAGCAGTACTCTCTTGCAGTATCTTGGTAGTTCAGGCTTCTTTCTCTCCCCCCCCCCCCCCCTTTTTTGTGTGTTATCTCTTAATCTAAGTTATAGTAATTTTTATTGGTTCTCAACCTTTTCTCTTCTCGCACTCTTTCCTATCTGTCAGATTACTGCGCAATTTTAATTAGCTATATTTTGGTCATTTTTCGTCCCAAGTTAGAGGCGCAGTTCTATTCGGGCCGTTCATCTTTTCGTATAGTACACCTCCCCTTTATGTTGGCAGGCTTGACATACTTACTTTCATAACTTTAGGAGAATTTACATGTAATTCTATATTTATCATGAATATTTAGTTCTTTTAAGGCTATTCTTCCCTTTTTATCACCCTTTTGTTTTACAAATATTCATTTCCTAAAAGTTAGATTAGATTTGCTCTCATGATATTTTGTGTTTTTCTTTAATACAAGTTTCTTTGCCGTATTTCGTTGTTGTAGCTGTCAGTATCTCGTCAACACGCCCTAGTTTGGCAGTTTATTTGTCCTAGTCTCATTTTGCCTCTGAGACATTATCGCTTTTTTCTTTTCTATTTACCCAATTTTCTTATTTTTAGCTAAAAATTTTTTATTTAGTCATGTTTTTTCCCACCAGTTCGGAATAGGTGATTTTGGGCTCGATATTTATCATTTTTCATTCCCTTTTATCTACTTCCGGTAACTGTCAGATTGTCATCATCATTCCTGTCACTTTTTATATAGGTCATTGACAATGCATGGCAATGTATATATTTTGTTCCCCTTTTGTTTACATGAAGTTTTCTTTTGGTTATTATATAGATCCTTTACATAGGTCAGTTTATTGTAGCTAATTCTATTTGCCTATAGCTGGACTCTCACCCCTCCCATAGGTTTACTTTGGGATTTCTATTTGTCACTAAATCTAGTTAAAACACTAATTAAATTTATCTATAATGCTTCAATGTCTCCAACTTTTAATAAGGATGGCAATACTTCTATGATGCTTTTTTTCTCCATACGAAGATAGTGGTAGAGATTGAATAGTAGAAATCAATGCAAGTTACCTCTCTCAGGAAGGGGTTAGAATAAGGATATAGCTCTTATAACTAAGATACATCGCCTTTCACTCGATTCAAGTAACATTACTTTCTAATAGTATAAATTGATGCTTGGAAGTCTATCTGTTCTCATTGTAACATCCTAAATTATTTAAATAGATTCTTGTACACTTTGGACTTATACTGAGATAACTCAAGAATTATCTTAACTATCACCATCCTACATTTGTAGCTATTATCAGCGTAGTCCTAATCGGAATATTGAGGCCTTTTACCCGTTATTCTTCATTTATAGCTCTCTTTATTCAGATATTAGGTTTCATACTAGTATATCTTCCATTGGTAGGCTTCTTATCTCCTTTCGTTATTAGGTCTTAATTTATTTTATTGTATTATGTGTATAACCATTGTGCACTTTTCATTTTGTAATCAGGATCGATTTATAAGCATCCTTAATGGGGGGGGGGGGGGGGGGGGGGGGTTGTTGTCTTTCCATCTTTTGTCTTACTGGTGGCAAGTTTGCTTCACTATACATGATATCATATCATGGAAAGGTCCCTCTGGTCTGTGTTTTTACCCACCTGGAGGTCTCTCGAACTCTCAGGGGAGGTTATTTCCCTACCTCCCAATGTGCAGATAATGGTATCCACAATTCAACCTCTCGAGTTTCAGCCAGATCTTTACTCAGATTCATAGGCCTCATGGTTTAACTATAGAAAGTGATTCCTGGGGCTCCTCTGATGAAAAAAATCCTTCCAATTCTATCTTATGACCCACTGGAATCAGTCCAGATTTCTTAATCATTGGCTTTTCATCAGTTTCAACTCATTCGTTTTGGAAAGTCAGTCAATCCCTGTTATTTGGGGTCCCTCTTCATCCACCATCTCTTCAGGCCATCTTTTTCACGGATACATCCCTGCTAGGATGGGACTCCTCTTGGACTCCTAGAAGATTTCTGGATCCTGGTCCCTCACAGAATCTTCCTTTCATGTCAACCGTGGGTGGTTTTTTCCATGATTCTCTGTCTCAATTTTTATCCAATCAGACATTTCACAGTAGGCTCATTCTTCTTTCATCGGGGTGTGGGGGTGGGTGGGGGGGTGTGTGTGGTGGTGGTGTGTGTGTCCAGGTTGGCCTATATATGTTGAGCGTCACTGATCGTTCTTCATTGGTACATATCCCTCAGCTTTCTCTTTCAGGGGAAGTTATTGCCCTCCCTTCCCAATGTCCAGATGTTATTGTCCACAATTCAGGCTCTAAAGGTAGGCCAATTAGTTACAGCCAGATCCTTTCTCAGAATCATAGGCCTCATGTTTTCAGTCGAAAAAG
Source organism: Chaetoderma sp. LZ-2023a (assembly GCA_034401795.1). Taxonomy (NCBI): domain Eukaryota; kingdom Metazoa; phylum Mollusca; class Caudofoveata; order Chaetodermatida; family Chaetodermatidae; genus Chaetoderma; species Chaetoderma sp. LZ-2023a. The sequence goes on along the minus strand of CM067370.1, from coordinate 160,911,641 downwards.
TGATTCCTTGGGCTCCTTTGATGAGAAGTCCTTCCAGTTTTATCTTATGGCCCATTGGAATCAGTCTCTAGATTCTCTGGATTCTCTCTCATCACTCATTTCCAGTTTTTGTAAGACCGTCAGTCCCTTTTATGAGGCGTTCCTCTACATCTTCCAACCCCTCAGGCAATTATCTTCACAGATGCGTCCCTGGATGGGTGGGGATCCATTTGGGATTCCAGGAAGAGTTCGGGAACCTGGTCTCTCACAGAATCTTCCTCCCATGTCCACCTTTTAGAACTGTGGGCTGTTTTCCATGCCCTAGTGCATTGGGATCCCTTGATTCTCGGTATGTCAATTCTTATCAGATCAGATATTTCACAGTGGTCTCGTTCATCAATCGTCGAGGGGGAACCAGGTCGGTCTCTCTGTTGAGAGTCCATGATCATGCTTCAGTGGTGCAAGTCCCACAACATTTCTCTTCAAGCATCCCACATCCCAGGCAAACTGAATTTCTCGTCGACCAGTTATCTCGCCATTTCAGGATCCCAGAAACAGAATGGGAGTTGAAAGATATAGTAGCCCAGTCGATTTTTCTTCAGTTCGAGCGTCCCCCACATAGACTTGTTTGCTACCCTCAAGAACAGAAAGATATCCACCTTCATAGCTCCCTGTCTGGAACCCATGCCTTTTTCAGTGGACGCTCTAGCTCAGTCTTGGGACAATATGTTCGCTTTCGCCTTTCCCTGACAATTCTCATTCCTCTAGTCCTCAGAAAGATCAGACAACATCCTTGTGTAGTCATATTGAAAGCTCCGTTTTGGTCAACAAAAATCATGGTTTCCAGATCTCCTGGACCTTCTTGTAGATTTCCCTCTGCTGCTTCCTGTCTCCCACAATATATTGTCCCAGAACAGAGGCAGGATTCTCCATCAGAATCCAGAAATCTTTCGCCTGTCAGTCTGGAAGCTGTCAAGCTGCCGCCTTCTTCGTCAGTCTTTTCAGTCAGTTCTCAAGAACTTTTGGAGAAATCCCTCGGATCTTCCACTAGAAACATTTATAAAGCTCGATTTGAGTTTTTCAAAGATGGTGCTCAGACCATTCTATCTTGCCCTCTGAGGCCTCTGTAACTCAAGTCACTGATTTTCTGGTCTTCCTCTTTGATCAGAAAAAATTCAGTTAACACCATCAGATCCTATCGTTTTGATCTGAACTCCTTTGTTCAGTGTCTTACTGTTCCTCCAGTGCAAGTTCAGAAACACTTTCACGACCGTATTAGAGGTATGGGCAATTCTAGAACCCCCCCCCCCCTCCCCCCCTTTAAAGAACCTCTCCCAACTTGGAACCTTGCACTAATTCTACAAGTTCTAGCAGGAAACACTTTGAACCTTTGGGTTCTGTTTGTTTGAAACACCTTACACTTAAAGCAGTATTCCTATTAGAGCTGGGTGGTATTGATATTTACATGACGGTACCGGTACAATGAAAAAATACCGCAGTACCACGGTATACCGTCATCTGAGCTTGAGGCATGCCACGAAATTAGAACAATTTTTTCCATTTCCTTTTCACTTCCATCTCCAATCAACGGAAAATATAGGTAAAATAAATAAATCGGCTTCCTGATTTAGAGAAGAAAACCATGGCTATTGCGACTGTTTAGTTTCACGATTTTATTAGGTCACTATTTTTATTGACGTAATATCATTCACAGGAATATCAGTCAAAGGGTGTGGTCGACTCGCTAACTATAACCCGCTGTTTGAGACATTGGGGTGCACTATTTTCAATCTGGATTGTTCTTGCTATTAATGCGTGCGACAAGCAAACGGTAAATTTGTATTTTGGCAGTCGAGTGCTTTGATAAACAGAGTCCAGACAAAATCCGCAAGTATTTAAACGGGGCGAGTGTTGAACGCTTTTATTTCTGTTGGAGTCGTATATTCTGTTACTCGCGAAAACAGGCCTATACACATACATATAGTGCGACATTGAATATAGCCGATTCCAAAGCTTCTGATAATTACCGAGTACCCGATGTGCAGACTCGTTACTCGCCATGCTTCACGTGAACAATGCGTGTAAAAGCTATTTCCGCGAACTTCCGACGTGTAGCCAGTTGAAAAATGAATTACAAAAACTAAAACACTATAATTTTTAGGTGTCGTTACTTAAACTGGATTTAATCCGTAAAGAAATTTCTTAAAACAAGCCAGAAAAATTGAAAATAACGACTTCAACGCTGCTCGTTGTTAATACATTAGCACGTGATCAAAACGGCGGGAGCAAATACTTTGTTTTAGTAAATTTTCATTGATAAATTCAGCATAGTAATGTATTTTCCCACGGTCTAGTTCATGAACAACCAATCAGATACGTCTTTGCGAGATCGCTGTTGTGTTTGAATAGCACACAGTTTGTATGTTATTTTGTTATTCTAGCGTGTTTGTTCGGTGACAAAATGCTTGGAGTAATAAATTACAAATAATAGAAACAGGAATAGGGAATATATTATAGTGTAATTACAACCGGCGGACGGCCAGAGAATGAGTTTAGATGTCTTAAATAAAGCAATTTTACCGTGAGACTTTCAAGATGTACGTTTGACATACAATTCTGCCTGTCATTATTTTGTAATTGACGTCTTGACGTTTGTTTGAACAACAACCCTTTCACCTGAACTCGGCTAATAGTTAGGGATGCCTGTATTTTTGTCACTATTAGCACTTATTTACCCTTGGTCAAGTCAGATTTTATGAATATATTTCTCAAATATTGCTCAAACATTATGGACGGTATTCATGGTATTTGGAAATGTCAATGGTCACGGTATCGGTTCACGGTATACTGCGGATCTCACGGTACTACCGTCAGACCGCCCAGCTCTAATTCCTATTAGCAGTAGCTTCAGCCAGCCGTCGTTCTGAAATTCATGCCCTTTCTGCTGGACTAGATAGGTTTCAGGTTACTTGGAATAGCATTATTCTCTATCCTAGCGCAGAATTCCTGTCCAAACTCAGTCAGTTAAATTCTTAGGTAAACCTATTGTGATTCACAAACTTTCCTCTTTTTCTCCAGATGATTCTGTTTGGTGTCCAGTTAGGGCCATTAATATGTATAAACTTCACACCGAGTCCAAACGATCCGACAATAGACATCTTTGGGTCACATTTGTTGAAGGTGTGGCTCATCCTTCCTCATTAACAACTATTTCTCGTTGGATAGTTTATACCATCAAAATTTGCCATGAATTGGCCTCTCCTGGTGTCAATGCTATTGTGGGTGTTAAGGCCCATGAGGTTAGGGGCCTTACCACCTCTTGTGCCCTTTTTAATAGATCTTCTCTAGATGACATTGGGCAATTGCTAATTGGAAATCAGCAAATGCATTTATTAACTTCTATCTTAAAGATTCTGGACCTTCTTCTTTTTTTCTATAAGAACATTCATAAGGTAGCTTCAGGGACCTTGACTCGTATTCCTTCGTCATCATCTTTATCTTCTAAACGTTCTTCATCATCTTCATTCATATAAGCCATATTCTAGTGGTGAGTGTGAATTCATTACTTCTCTTTCATGAATGTACTTCACTTCTTTCATATCATTTCCTTCATCATCCTTGTTTATTTATCTCCTCTTGCATGATCTTTATGTTTAATATCCTCTTGGGATCAACTATGATCCCTCTTCATTTCTTCTCCTGTTTCTTCTATTACTTCTATTAAGATGTTTTGATAGTAATTCTGAGGAATTACTATCTTTATAGTATTTTACTCATCTTGTTATTACTAACTTCGTACTCGTCTCTATTTTTACATCAATGTTGATCAAAATTCGCCTCCCTCCGAGCTTTGTTCAATGTTGAAATCTGTATTTGAGCTATAGTAATGCAAGGAGGTAGGTTGTAATGTAGTAATAACAACCAGACGACCCGGAGGGTCTGGTCTTATGTTTTACTAATTACATATACCTGCCTCCTTGCATCACGGCCCATCTCAAGCCTCCCTTCTGTCAAATTTCTTTTGGGGGGAGGGGTGCGTGTGTTGGGGGGGGGGGTCTTCATTGTAATGGTCATATCTTGTTAGATTATTTATATTCAACTAAGATATTCATTATATCATTCAGCCTTTTGATATACCCGAATATGTCAGTTTTATTTTCATATTTGGGTATTTCAGAATGAAAATTTCAGTCTTATAATGTGAAATATTTAGGTTAGTTTTTAATTTCAGCTTTAGTCAGATATTCAGAGCCGAGTAGTGACAGGATCATCTACCTCTTCATGGATCTGCTTAAAGCTGGATTATATGAATGGCTTCGTCAAAGGAATGTAATCATGGTTGCTACAACAACGTCATGTGATAGCTATCAGCTAATGAGGTTGTAATTGTGCTTAATGACCTACTCAGTGGCTATGGGTATTGGATTAACCCTCTTATTGCGTCTATCTGAGATATAGCATTCAAGCGAATTACTATGGATCTTATCATTAGAGAAAGTATAGAGATTCCTGAAGAAGCCTTCAGTCACTCTGTAACCACAATACCCATCAGACATTGGCTGTAAAAAATTCATCCTCCTACGCTTCCCTTCAGAGAAGGAAAGCGCTATGGTAATGCAAGGAGGTAGGTACATGTATATGTAATTAGTAAAACATAAGACCAGACCCTCCGGGTCGTCTGGTCGGTACACCTTACAAAACAGAGTCTTGAAAAGATGGTGAAGTGCAGGTTAGTAGTGCAAGCCGCGCAAGTACTGAAGTTGTTAGAATGCAAAAGGACGGGTTTGCACCAAACTCCTAATGGGTTTACTAAAGACTGGTGCCTAGTCTGTGAAGTCGAAATGAAGAACAGAAGTTTTTTAAGAAAATGTTTTTGCTACAAGGCTAAGCAAAGGTAGATTGCATCAAGTTGGTTGAGTACTGTGGTTGTGCAAACTTCCTAGTCTACACAAGTAATCCTCAGTTAGCAAACAACTTGTCGCGCTCTAAGGTCTTTGTCGGCTAAATAACTTGATAACTAGCTTAAAATTTGTTACTCCAATGCTTAGCCAGGGGTTAAATTTATCCGACTCACGTGTAGTGTAAAGTGCGCAGTTGTATCAAGGACAACTTATATAAGTCAATTGAAAATTGACCGGATTGTTTACGTCGCAACCTATGCAATGGCTAACTCATAGACTAAGTTTAAATCATAAATAATCTGCCAATAGTTAACTATGCTCAGATTTTTGTACTGTATGTGGTAGCAGTTTAGCGCACTATCTGGCAATAATGCCTACGATTATTTTGGAAATGTTGTACTGGTAACAATCTGGCAATGGTTAGCAATGCTCAGGTTCTGTGCCGTAGACGATAGCGATTGAGCACACTATCTGGCAACAACAACACCAATATAAATTCTTTCCAGTTTAAATATTTGCTAACTGATGTTGAAAGTCAGCAATGCTAAGAATTCGGACACTATCTATAAGCACGTTGGGCCTACAATCCTAGGATAACCTGTTCAAGTAAAGAGTCTTGTGCCGCTTATTGGACAAGTAATCAAGATGCTTTCACCTGAAAGTTATTCTAAGAACCATATAAGCAAGCGGGCTGGAACTCCTAGTGTCTAAATCCTGAGACAGCCGGTAAATAAGATCAAGTATAAAAGTATAGGAAAAATCTTGAAATTTGGTGGTTAGGAGTTGAAAGACCCTAGCTCACCTTTCTATTGAAAGCAGAGTGACCTCTCAAACTACCGGGCGAGTACAGGTGAACTTATTTGATGACCTTGACCTATGACCTTTGTCCTACAAATGTGTCCGAGTTTCTAGACTGAATTTAGATAAATTGAATGGTTCGAATTTCAAAATCACGGGCGACGGAGATCAAGTTTTAACTAAATCGATCAAGTAACTAAAATAACGTTTAGATTACCCTGTGTTAAGGATGACCCGGGGCTTTCCCTGTAGCGCTATGCTTGGTTTGCATGAAACCGGACGAGTTAATTTAGCTTCAGGGTGCGGTTTTGCCAAAAAAGTTAAATCTAGAACGACTTACTTAATAATTTAGATCCAGCAATTTCATTACTTGCATCCCAAAACTGGAATAAAATCCAGTCCACCTATCCGAGCCTAACAAGAGGGGAGTCAGGACGTACTAAATAATTAATCGGTTCGGACTCGACTGACGTCGCAATGCTCAAACCGTTGCTAAGGCAGGCACCTTCTTAGCATCAGCAAGGCTTACAAATAGTAATGGCACGATAAAATACTACTGAAAAATAGCTCCTACGTGTAGTGTAAAAAATAGTCAGCAATTCATCTTCTGCGTGGCCTAATGTTAACGAGTGTGCCTACGTGGTGCAATTCTAAACTGATGGCAATGATTCTGTAAAAACTTTGTACCTGCTCCTAAAAATCGAGAGCGGTATCTACTGAATAATAAGAAAGTCAGTGCTGAACAATGATTCTGTAAAAGCTTTGTACTTACTCCTAAAATCAAGAGTGGAATCTACTGAATAATAAATGTTGTCTATCTATGAATTGACTGCTGTCTACACCTTGCTTCAACAGGAAACCGGAATCTACTGGATAATATAAAAAAAATTCAGATCTCGCTCTGCTTATGCTAACTACAAACTCGATAACTTGATTCACTACAGGATATACTGGACAAAATAACATCTCAGTGCTGGCTATCCGTAAATTCTGCAATCTGGAAACTTGCTTCTACTGGGTCAGCAAAGCGTTCTCAAAATTTTCTTCAGAGACAGTAAAAATTATGACAAAAACCTAACAGACAATATTGCGAGGCACCTCTGTACCAGTTACTTGAAATTTAATCATAAAGGGCCCTATAAAAATGGACTGCATTTCCACTATCCCTGCCTCTTCATAAAACGGAAGGAAAATAATGAAAACGGAAGTGAATAAACTTACGGTTTATTCTGAATAATTTGGTATAGGAGCCAAATCGGTCCAGATATTTACCTGCTGTTAAGCAGTGAAAAGATGCCTCCTAGCTCTTGGCGTCTTGTGTCCCGCATTCATGTCCTCAAGCTAACACATTTAACTCTGAATGAAATAACTGCATTAGCCACAAATTTAGAAATGTGCGCACAGTACAATCGACTATGGATTAACCAGTTAGGCCGGCCGAATCTAACACGTGCCATCACCAGTCAAAAATGCCTTTCACGTTAAACGTGAACAGTAAAAATTAATACGGCGAGAGCACACAAATTATAATTGGCTTCACATTAATCCAAGTCGCTACACTAAGCTAACCACTGTCGAAGAATTAATTTCTTTCGACTAGAACTTTAAGGAACTTAGGCTCACAGTTTATCAAAATCTAGAAGTTATACTTGGGGGTGGGGGGGGGGGGGGGACCAAGCACCCATTTTGAGGTTTTGGGTGCCCGTAATGCTATCAAAGGTTGGTGTCAATTTTTCACATCATTGGACCTTCTAGAAGGTTATAGGACAGGACAACCTTCTGTAAAATCCACATCCCATTTTTTATAGAAGGTAATTGGACACCACCCTATGGCGAAAATCACGACTTTTTCATGAACATAAGAACAAACTTTCGGATATCACTACGCAATGTAACTTGATGTTTGCTTCACAACTGATGTGTATTGCATGAATTAGTGGTCTGGAGCATCTAAATTTTAAAAATATCATAGTCCATAATTTTCATTGGCTGTATTTGAGGAAAATGGCGGGAATTTAATAAAAATGGTGGGAAATTAGGAAATAACAGAAACTGGTTAATTGAATTAGAAAATCGTGACTCTGCATTTATATGTTGCTACGGATTCAAACGATAATTTAATTAAACCATTTTCCGAAAAAACATAACAGGGATCAAGAATGAAGACAGCAATGAGGTAATATGTGAATAGTCTACCATAACATAATCAAGATTTCACCATCATAGCGGTAGGTGGTCTATATTTCATAGAAAAAATGTTCTCTTAAGTAATGTTTTCCATTCATTATTAGTTTTGAAACAATCAAAATCAGCTAACATTGTCGACTATGAACTATACCACTGTTGTTTCCATCTTTCCTGCCTTTTTAATTAAATTGCCGCCATTTTCTTCAAATGTCATCACTGAGGATTATGGAATATAAGAATGATTTGATAGCATGGTGGGCATCCTAAACCTAAGAATGGGTGCTTGGCCCCATCCCAAGTATTATTGGCAAGCGTATCATCTCTGTCCATGTTTATAATTGGACATAATATTATCGTGCAAATCCTTTTGATTCATTAACATATGCAAAATTTTAATCAAATTGTTGCGAGGGGATTGACTAACTTGCATGGCGATAAGAATAAGGATGCCACACAGCTTTGGCAGCATTATAGTTATCATCGTACAATTTGATCTTTTATCTCGAACCAAAATAGTATCAGGCCTTCACTATTAGAAACAAGGAATCGCATCAATATATCTATGCTTCCTTATGTGTTGTGCAAATTGTATGTCAAATCCAACATTCAACATTCATTCCATGTTTGGGATACATTGATTAATTTGAAGGCAATTTTAATATTCACATTAATGTCACATACTATGCGCACAATAACTATTATAGTTCTGCTCCTTAACAATTACGAAATGCTTGTGAGAAAATAACTGCGTCTTTATCTTGCCACAAACCAATTTTGAACCAATACATTTTCGTGTCTATTTACAGCTAGTGTTGATTTTTAAAATGATGCATCTAAAGCCTGCTTTCTTCTGCATGAGCTATTGTAACATTTGACTTTTAGTTTTATCTAAACAATCTAACATTTATTCATCGTCACTGTCAATATCCCTGAGCTCAGAGGCAATGTAATACAGAATGTTATTCCTGTGACAAGCACAGTTTCCAGCACACCGTCGTTTACAGGAACATTTCACTGAATGTTCAAGTCCTTTCGGAAATGCAGTGATCGTCATCCGAATTGGAGTTAGTTTAGAATTCTCAATGACTCAGCCGTAATTCTGAAATGGAATGTCTGGTATTTTAGCGATGTGTGAAGATTTCATAATAATAGTCGAAAGAGCAGCACGTTTAATGTGCTGCATGAATGTATCTTCTGTTGGAGGAAGATTACACAATGTACCAGTTGGTCCGCTCAAAAATCTGGTTGTACGTAACTGACCAAGGTTTGCACAATGCTGGCCTCCTGCGTATGCGTGCAAAAGTAGATCTTTTGAATGTTGAAGAAGATCATTTGGTACACTGACAAAGATGCCTGCTTCTGAAGTAGTACTTGCGAAATCTGCAAGATACTGACAGTTAACTGATTTCCGTACTTTCCACAACTTTTTCTTCCCCACTCCATAAATGTAAGTTATCTTTACCCGATATGGCATGGAAATATGGCAAGAATCGACATTCTACTTGGCCAAGTTTGGAAACGACTGTGTATTGACATATATACATCTGTATCTCTTCTTATCCACAACTCCTTGATGCAGTCCTTAATACTGGTGTAATAAATACACAAAACAATAACATCCGTGTCATTGCTGTGCACCACCACACGGTCAACACCTAGCTCCTGAAAACAGTACAGAATGTGAAGTATAATTCGTGTGTCTGCTTCCTCATGGTTACGTTCTAATGCTGGTATGGATGTTGTAAGTCCATTTTGAACAACTACACACTGTTGGATCATTGAATCCACCCGACAGAAATAACTTAATATTTCCTAAGCTACCAGCACTTGACCATGGCTCACACAGAAATTGAAAAAGACCGGCTTTGTTTTCTGATTCATTGACAAATTCCTTGAATGCCGGTGCTGGAAGCTGTGCTTTTACATCATACTTTTTCAGCGGTCTGAACGCAGATCTCTGTTCTCGCTCAATTGCTTTTAAGCTAGGTTTATAATCATACCTGTCATTAACAAAATGAATGCTGTTAGTTTCCCGTGGTGTATCATATCCAAGGTTGTGCTTATACCTTTGTTGGACATCCTGAAATGATTCACTGGGTAAAAATTACCATTTTCTAACCATATGCATGGCATCAACAATGACAGCTCTAGCTTTGCCATCGTTTGGCAGCATGTTTGTGCTTGAAACTTCAGTTTCATCCATGATGACCTTTATTAGTGTGGATTTTTGTCCTCGTCTTAATAAACCATTTACATCAAAGTGACAGAGGCACATCTGTACATTCATGCATACCTACCATTAAATGGATGAATGTCCACTGAACCACCTGATGCCAGAACTTGGGAAAGCCATTGGAGTACATTTGTTTCGGGTGTCTTGATTATGTTTCCTTTTGTAGGTTTATCACTTTTGGCTTGAGACTGAAATGTTTTTAATTTTACAACTGACAGTTTCTTACCTCCACTTTCCAAACATTTTCTCAGGGCATTTTCACCAATCTCCTTAACATGTGTAAGGCTTTCGCGTACATCTTCTGCAGCGTGTCCTCAGTTGCAATGTTTAACAAAGCGGACGTTTGATTAACGAAGGGATTTATCATATATTGACCTATCACATTTAGTGCATTAACCAAAAGAGATTTGTTTTTGCTAATTTGGCTTAGTCCTGATTCATGATGATTTGTCATGCATGACACATTCAGTTGTAGCATTGCCCTCACATTTCCTGATATACTGGCTGTAATAGGCTTAGTATACAGCCATTTGGTTCTGGCTTTCTCGTTCATTGTTATTCCTGATAGACCTTGCTTATGTTTCAGATCTGCATTGTATGTCTGTTCTAACACCATGTCTGGCGAAACACCATTATGCCTCCCATCTGTTTGTCTAACCATAAAGACTCCTTCATCAATGTACTGTTTATGTAACGATGGGAACGTAGCCTCAAGATCTTTAATTTCCATTGGGTACAGAGGTAAATGCATGCCATATTTGTGGTGACCAGCAGTTACAACATAGGGAATCATATTGCTTGCTTCTGCTAGATAGTCAGTCCATTGTCCTTCACGCTGTGCATGCAGAAAATGAAGTAATATACTTGTCATTTCTAAAAATTGTCTGCCAGAATACAAATGTTGGCATGTCTCTATTTGTTTGACAGAATTCATCCAGAAGAATATGTATGCATTTCAAATCAACAGCAGCTCCTTCTAATATAGCATTGATGTCTGGCGAGCCCTGTGGGGTGTTTGAACTGCTGTCCGAACCCGTCATTGCCTCGAATACCTGTTCAACAGTTTTATTCAGATGTGTTAGACAACTGACATTCTTATCTTCTTTAAGACACCATTTCTCGAATTCTTTCCACTGCTGATTCACCATGGCCTCATACAGTAGTGTGATAGCACGAAGCGTCTGGTAATAATCGCTTTTGTCAGAGAAAATTGTACGTGCTGTTCCTGGAAGAGCTATACCTGCAGACACTATAATGTCTTCTGCTCCACTGTCGCTCATAATTTTAGTAATCGCTTTAATGTAATTGTGAAAAAAATGGAAACCACCTAGATGTAACACAACACTGGAGAATTGTTCCTTACATTGTTTACGAAGTGCAAATGCTATCTCATATATGGCAAGATCGCACGTTATCACAGTACAATCAAGGCCAATGTGCTTTGCCATGTGTATACAATTCAGCATTGCTGACTTTACTACAGCTGGATCAGTAGGAGATGATGGAATTAGTGGTAAATATCCGATGTTATTGGCCTTCCTACACCGAGACACACTGGCGGTGAATGCACTGAAGCCTGGCATTATGATGTTCTCATTAGATGGAAAATCGAGAAGTTGTGTGGGCACCATTCGACTCAATTTCCAAGGCCATAACAAATTATTTGTTACGATTGATCCTTCACTGTGGATAGCTGCAAGTGATGGGATTTCTTCCAGGGATCGTGATAATGCTTTGTCTGATGGAGTTAGTCGCCATGTGTTGATTGTAATAACTGGAACTTCAGAAATCGACTTTTGACGAGTGCACAGGTTTAGAGGTACTGTGTCGCAATGAGCATCTGCTCTGATAGTCACTTCTATCTCTGTAGGTGTTTGAATCATTATCGCACTTGTTGCATGAAATGTTGAGCCATCCGGTGTTTTTTCATGCCAATCAATATTATCTATTGCAAACTGAGTAAAAACGTTGGGTTTCATGTTAGGGGGGCGATATATACCTTTTTGCCGGATTTTCTCCTAAATGTCGTTGCACATATGCATTAGCTGGCGGTGAAATGTGTCATAGCTTATACTTAAGTTTAGTCTATTCATTACTGTCATGAGTGATTTACTTTGTGAGCTGTTATAGGCATCATATGCCATTCCAACTGTTAGGTGTGTTTTCAGTCCACATATTGCATACAATAAATGTTGTGACAATAGTAGTGCCGAGTCCTTGGTTTCATTGGTACATTCAACCATTTCATTGTCTAATTTTAACCTCCTGTCGACAAGTAACTGACATGAGAAATTGAGTATATCATTTGTCACAATCTCTAGGGCTGCATCCGTTGAGATATTAAGAGTATCTTTGTCTAACTTACAGTTCTTTGCTATCCTGCGAATAACCTGAGCAGCATCTAACATAAGTCTTACCATCTGAATGTATGGCATTTTCCTGCAATGATGTCATTTTAGTTAACACGTCACCGATATTAACTGAAGCCGAACACAAATTCTGATCCCGACGTCTGTGGCAAAAAGGCTATACGAGTTCCATAGTGTTCTTCCAAACGCTTTTTGAGAGTACGGGACTTATATGAGTTCCATGTGTCAATGCCTTGCTTCTTTAAGTGAGTTCGATACATATCCCTTAACGCCACAAGTGGAAAACCGGACATCTCGTCAAACAATGGTATATGTATCTCCTCAATTAAAACATTAAAGGCAATGTTATAGGAATTGGAAGCATCGGTACCACGTGGAGTTTGTTCACATACATAGGTTTTAGGCATTTGTTCTACGTCAGATAATCTTTTCCGCTGGGTCATATATTTGTTCATACATAACCTATGATACTGAATGTCGTGTGCCACCATATCAATGGGTTTATCGTCGTGACCTTCTATCTGCATTAATAATGAAGAATCACCAAGCTCCCTGGCCTTTTGTAGAAGTGTGTGCTGACGATTGAGTGTTTTCACTGTAGATGATGGCAATTTACCTTCTCGGTCGTACACTTTCTTACATATAATACATTGACTATTCGTATCGATAGACGGACTACTTGATCGAGTAACTCTACTAGCATGTGACATAGTTACTTCTGAGGAAGCTGACGGACCTTCAACATCAGAACCATGTCTCCTTTTAGTAAGTTCATAGCTCTTTTTCAATAAATAATAGTTACGACAATCTGCATACCTGGGCCCGGATTCACAAAGAAGTGTAAGTTACGCCTGGCGTAAGTTGCGCCACCACACTTATGTGTTTGACTTAACCGGGATTCACGAAGACAGGCGTACGTTTTTTTGTTGTACATTTTTTGTCGTAAATGAAAGCTGATCTCTCTAGTACGTGGATGCGCAAATCGTCGTTCTGACAAGAATGCGGAAGTCCAGACGTCCTTGAATTTGACAGAGCTATCAGAATTAATATTAATCATAACAATGCCGAGAAAAGCGGTTTTTTCGAGCGTGAATTGGATTTCTTAATTACTTGTGTTACGAGAATAACAAACACCAAAACCACTTATTTATATATGCGCTGCGGACACATGGGCGTAGAAACGTATTTTTAGCAGGGGGTGCATGGGATGGTGCAAATTATAGGTGCGGGGCCAAAATCTAGGGGTGCTATAGGAAAACCCTGGGTAACCCTAACCCCACACCACCACAAACCCCATAGGCATAAATTATCAATCTAATTTTCTGAGGACGCAGGCGGCACCCGGCCTAGGAACGGTCTTTGAATTTTTGTCCCAAAAAACCCCAAACAATTTATATAGAAACAGGTATAGTAGGCTAAATATTTGTTGCGTGGTCTTTATGACAACAATTTAAAGGCGGTACGTATCTATAGGTTATAAAGTGACTCAAGAAATGACAATTAATTATAACCACAAACGTTAACCCTTCAGCTTTGACATTTAAGCCAGCAAAAAAAACCCGCGGATTCTGCAGTGCATGGGCTTGTGATATGTTAATTTGCAGACTAAGAGATTATTTATAAATTTTTGCCGCTGGAATGACTGGCTCGGTAATTGACAGAGACAACGGTTCATTTCAGTGAACCATTAAAAAAAATAAAGGGTCGTGGTCTGAAAATGAACATTTTCTATGACAAAGTGGAAATTTTCTTGAATAAATTTGAGATTTATGCAGGGTTAATACCAGCTGTCTAGGTTAATACGCGCTTGTCAATGACAATTTTAGGAATAGGTAATGGTAGTGACATAGGTTACCGTATTTTGTCTAGTTGCGTGCGTGGCAGGGCAATGGAAGTGGAACATATAGAATGAATTACACATGTCCCAAATAACAGGTTGAATTGACGAAGTGATGCGCAATTTGCCTGTAATGATTTACTAATAATGCTCATTCAAACGAGTAATTAAATGAACGAAAAAAAATCATATTAGTGTAGTTTTATTAGTAGCCAATCGATTGCATATAAATATCAATCTACGCGCTACACAAATCAGCGGCCTTGCTAACGTTACAGTAACTAGGCTTTCACTGCAGTCCACATGAGTTCAAAGGTCACGTCACGCCGGAAAAATGTCAATTCGCTTTTCTAAATTCATCCATTCACTGCTGTTTTGCCAAAGTTACGCGTTTTTACCAGACTTACACGTGGTACATATGCAGGTGTAAGTTAGGCCAATATTTGGACAAATTTTTGTCATTGTCCTAAGTTACACCTTTTTGTGAATACAGATTTATGCCCATTTCTAAACTTACGCCTTTTTTAGACGTAAGTGTAACTTACACTTCTTTGTGAATCTGGACCCTGACAGGTTGTTTGTCTACAAGAAACGTATTAGACTTTATGTCTGACTCCACTCTGAGAGCTATTCTGTCCTTTCGAGCATCTGCAGCTGCTCGGAATCGTTCTAGAGCAAGTTGTGTGATACAATACAGTTTTATATTTGACTACCTCTGACAAATAATACAGGCTGAGTATTGTGTAGTTGACTGTTTTGGAATCTTGTTTGGAACAGCCAAGTCTACGATAGGAGAACTTGAACGCTTCATGGCGCTGATTTACATCTGTTGGTTCTCTGCAGTTTTACTTAACCTGGAAAAAGAAAAGAGTGAACAATAATAATAAAAATAATAATAATAATAATAATAATAATAATAATAATATTTAAAATAAACAAAAAATGCAGTAACAACAAAAAGACCACCACCACCACCACCACCACCACCACCAACAACAACAACAACAACAACAACAACAACAACAACAAAAATTAATAAAAATTATTAATAATAATAAAAATAATAATAATAATTAGTAGTAGTAGTAGTAGTAGTAGTAGTAGTAAGTAGTAGTAGTAGTAGTAGTAGTAGTAGTAGTAGTAGACAGATGACATAAAATTATGTATGGTGACTACTCATCCAACGAACACATTCCCATACTAAATGTGTTCCGCTACCTGTGTTCGGCTGTTCAGTACTTACAACAGACCTTGATCCAGCTGCACTGTCGAACTCCATGATGTTAATTTCTTGAAATGTGACATGTAAACACTGAATAAGAAGAATGTCCCTACTACATTTAAGGAGAACCGAAATCGAGTTCTATGAATTGGTTCAAAACTCGCAATTCGATTGAATTGAAAGTTGACACAACTGACAAAACTCGATCCGACTGACATGTTTGTTTCAATATTTTAAAACTAATTTGACTGGTGGCTGTTGGTTCAAAATATTCAACTCAATGTTTATTAAATTGGAAATTAATCAGACATGCAATGGACCGTTCCAAGTTTATCCATCCATCATATGAGGTCATAATCGACTACATGATGTGAAAGATGACATCATAATCATGACATCATGAATGATTCGATATAGTCTGTCTTTAGTGCTGAATAGTCGAACACGTTGTATGAATTGTATGTCTACCATTTAATAAAGATTCTGTTGAATATTTTGAAACTAATTTGACTGGACGCAGTTGCTGCCAGCAACAGTGCCCAGTCAAATTAGTTTTAAAATATTTGACAACTTATCTGTACCATTTTCTGTAAATTAGTAGTCAGGGAGTTCAGAGATCAATCGATCCCAACATGGACAAGATGTGGGTGGAGCTTAGATAGAGATGGGCGGGGCATAGCTAAAACTGGAAAGGTCCATTAATACACTTTGTGACACTTGTGAATTTCAGGACAGCCTTTTTTATTTTTGTGACAGCGCTACATCAATTTGATTGTGATGTCAGCTAACATGTGACGTATTTGATTATGACATCAGACAAATACTTGTGTGACAGACAGATCAGATTTCTCTATTATGGAAATTTTGTCGTGGTTGTGGATGATAACTCAAAATTGTCCTTATGTTCCACTTGGTGGTATGAGGAGGTGGGGATGGTGCTATCTGATTGTTGCAGATATAATGCATATTAATTTTGTCACTGTACAGTTGGTTTGCTAAAGCCTTCACAAACCGCACACAGCTTCGCTCCCGGTGATATCGTCGAGGTGTGTGAGGGGGAATTGATCCATCTGCAAGGTCGTGTGATCACCATCGATGGCAACAAAATAACAATGATTCCAAAACATGAGGATCTTAAGGTATGTAAATTTATCAAGCCATGGTAAATCAGATGTGTTTAGCTTGTGTTTACATTTATGTGTCAAGATGTACTAATCATCTTGTTGTTGTTTGTGTCATCAGGTGTTGATAGGAATATGTCCTATTGACTCTCATCACACGGATTTCAAAGGGTTAATTGGTACCACGTAATTAGAATAATTGTTGGTATTCTGTTTGAAAGCAATGTTGCTGAAAGCTGTTGCTGTCATAGACAGCAACAGCTTTCAGCATTATTGTTTCCAATTATGAAGACCAGTTGTCACGTAAAACGGAATGGAAATTAAGAGTCTGAAGGTTTACTGCTCTAAGGGTTAAGTATTATCATTCTTTGAATGTTTCATTCTTATTTTACAAATTCATGCAGCGCTCATTCACTACACGATTGAAGTGGTTTCCAGACCGTGGATATGAATCAAATGTGCTACGCCAGTAGCTTGTGACACTTGAAGTACATTGCAGTGAAAATCGCCCATGTTTACTTGAGTTATCTCCCCTAAAAAATTCATAATTTATAAATAAGAAATATGGTTTATGTAGCATAACTCTATGAAGTTCTCAGAAGTTGATATTGCATTTCAATAAAGTAGCTCCAAATTTTCTAAAGTTGTCTCCCATGAAACTGCCTTCTAGTCAATCACACTTAATTTTCTTAGCCATGTCAGAGCTATGTTAGTGAATATATTCAGTATATATGAGGAGTGTTTACAAACAGCCACCACCAGGAGAAACATTTAACCCTTACCTGTCTGATGTTAATATTCTATCTTTTACTGTGTCAATGGCAAATAAACTGGTGTAAATTTTTCAACAATTTTGGTCGACGATGTTGCTGTCTAGGACAGCAGCATCTTCCAAAAATTTGTAAAAAAAATGAACCTCAGTTCATCTTTTCTCGTAATTTGAAAATATAAAATTTTTATATCAGACTTTTAAGGGTTAACTAAAATAAACAGAAAACAAGTGCAAGCTTCCTATTGTTACGACATAAGTAGCTTTGCCGAAAATGTCGTGACAAACTCACAGGCTGTATTATCAATAATTTGTCAATAATTTATCGACATCTTTATCTGTCGTGTTAGGACTAAAAGATTTAAATTTATCATTTAACAGGATCCGCTGGAATTTCCAGCGCATGAGCTGCGTAAACATTTCAAAATGGGCGACCACGTGAAAGTGACGGCGGGACGCTACGAGGGCGACACCGGCCTTATTGTCCGTGTTGAGGAGAATTTGGTTGTTCTCTTCTCTGATCTCACAATGCACGAGGTATGGCTATTAGCCGTTTAATTTGGTAAAAAAAGTGAATTTTTTCTCATGTAGAATGTCCATTTGCCGACCAGGATGAGACTATTTTTGAAAATTTACCACGAATGACTGGCTCGGTTATCGAGCCAGTCATTCCAGTGATAAATTTTCAAAAATAGTCTGCAAATGGACATTTCTCAAGATCACTGCAGAAGCCGTTTCTGGCTGATATGAGTGTGAAAGGGGTAATGAATCAGTTTGTGCATGTAATTAAACATTTGAAACCGAAAGATAAAAACACGAAAAAGCATCTATGATTTAATAAATAGTTTAGTGGGGATATTTTGAAATTAGTCTGATTATGAGCTGTTGATACCGTTATCTTGAAATTACGATTCTGGAATTTGAGGGTTCAGAAAGGTAGACATTGGAAATTGACTAATTCAAAGATATAATTAAAGATATAATTAATCATTTAACCCTTCAAATTCCAGTATTTCAAGCTTAACTGCATGAAATCTGTTGAATATTTAGAAACTAATTTTACTGGGAGTAGTTGCTGCTTTCAAAATATTCAAGAGAATATTCCTTACATCATTCAAACTGAGCTTGTCGCTTTTGGTCTGATAGTTAAATGGTACGCTTCAGCGTTATTGTTTGGTATGTGAGATTTAAAGGGTTAAAGATACAGATGTATCAGTGAGAATGAATTATGTGAACTGACAAAGTTGTAGATGAAATCTTTCATCCCATCTTAACCAAGCTACCTGCACTAGGTGGAGAATTAGAGCTCATTAACCTAAATATCAATCCACACTCGGCAAATTCAACCAGAATGCTCTCAATTCTACTTGTTGCCTATGTCAAGTTGATATTGAGGATTACTCACACTTTCTATTGCATTGTGGAGCCTTACATCAGCACAGAAACCGCTATCTGTCACAGCTTAAGCACTTGATTGTTTAACAACTTGGAACTGCAACATGGGTTCACCTGGCCAAGGATCATAAACTCCTCCGGATTATCATCGACTTCACTGCCCTGTGCCTTGCCGACAAGCCAGATCTGCTTTACCGAATCGAATGTTTTACCAGAAGACCGTGTTACGATTTACACTGTGGTCGGTGCTTTCTATTTAATTTACTTCCACACCAATAGACCCAATTCATTATTCATCATGTGTTTAAATCTACATCTTCATTTATTATATAACTTTGCCTCATGAACTATAAATAAGTTGACTTTCTAGACTTCTATGTTGAATTATAAGCATTGAAATATTCTGACGTTAATTTCGAACTATTAACCACATTACGTGGGTGCTCCTATCAAGAGGAGGAAGATTATCCGTACAACAACAACAACAACAACAAACAAGTGACTACAGTGAAAGATCAATATCCATGTCAATTTACAGTTCCTCTTCTAGTATTTGTCATGAATAAAGCAATAATTAAAAATTTTAATTAATTATTTATTACTCCTTTAACTGTTGAGGTTCCTGTGTCACGAGTCCAAAGCATATATATAGGAATGCTGATGAATATTTTGAAACCAATTTGACTGGGATATTTGCAGTTTTCAGAATTTAAATATATGTCACGTGTGGCCAATTGCAAGCATAGTAATTACACCTGTTAGTAAAATAAAATGGAATAATTTTGTAAATCGTTGTTATTATTTCAGCTAAAAGTACTGCCCAAGGATCTTCAGCTGTGCGTGGATGTGGCGACAGGCGTCGATTCTCTGGGACAGTTCCAGTTTGGAGATCTTGTACAACTCGAGTAAGATACAACAGTGCAGCTCATAAATAAGTTAAAATGTATCCAAAACAAAAAAAAACAGCCCACATGTTAGTTAGTACAATTTTGAAAATGATGTACCGTTAAAATTTGTATATACTGCGCTATCGTGCATATTGCGCACCCCTAAATTTGACCAAAATCGGCCGGGAAAAAACCTTGTTTTCGTGTATAGCACACAGTAAATTCGAAAGACATGTGAACGAAAACTGGTAGCAAAAAATCACTGACTTACTGCGTGTAACAATATGTTTTCCGTATAAAATCATTATAAAATTATTGTGGCGTGGTTATTTAATCACGGGAATATCATTTGCCTACACTTTTAGCAAATATTTTGTATTAAACTTTATTGAACGATATAGAAGTACAAATATAATTTCCATCAGAACAGGTTAGAATCTGATTCTTTGACAACTGTGACCTTTAACCGTAACCTGTCAATCATAATCATCATCCTTCCCGCCGATTGGTCATTGTCCCGTTAGCATGTAGAAAACATTCCTTTCTATATCTATGTAAATGCTAGATCACCTTGATAAACATCGGCTCTATAATTCTTCTTTTAATGAATTTATGTCTGTATCTGGGTAACAATCTATGGATTTTAAACATCTCTGTCCAACTTGGGAAGACAAGAGTAATATCCCTTTATATAAATAGATTGCCTTTGAAAACATCGGCTATATCGTACTTATATCAACTCATTTATAGCCGTGTCTGGATAGCAATCTATGTATTTTAAACATCTATGTTCAACTCCGAAAAAATTAGAACAAATTAGAGGAAACTAGAGGAAACAATGGCATTGTAAAAAAGTTTAATAATGTGTTTTTGATCATTTTACAACACAATATGGTATTTAATGACGGTATAACACACTCTTTAGACAGTAGTGAGACATTTCAACAATCCAGTTGAGGTAGTACCATTGTAGACATGATAGAAGGCGATCGTTATTCCCGACTGACTCCCGATCGATAAAATCACATTTTCAGCTCTGAATTTCACTATTCTAATGAAAAAATGTGACAAATATTTATCCTTGTATATAGTGCGCCATAGCTTTTTATAACATGTTATTTGAGCAAAAAGGTTTGCAATATCTAAAAAATTTAATGGTAAGAAATATTATGTTGAATATTTTGGACTTAATTTGATTGGAAGCCATTGCTGCGTTAGGCAATTATTCAAAAGTCTGGTTTATTTTGTTTTGGAAACACATTGAGTTATTTCTGAGCTGCACTGCTGATCACTATGTCACCACGTTACAATAAAATAGCCTTAGCAGTGCTCTTTTGTCTTAGCTATATTCAATTTTTTTTAAATAATCATGGCCATTTAAGGGGTTAAGTCTCCATTTTCCTGTTAATATTGTACCATGAGACTATAGCATGAGTTCTGTGTGACAGCATAGGCATAACAAGCAGTTCGTTGTTGTTCTAGCATCATCAGTACATATATTCCTCCCATTTCAGCCCTCAGACTGTTGGTGTCATTGTCCGGCTTGAGAAGGAAAATTTCCAAGTTCTTAACATGCATAATAAGGTCAGTTTTCACCTGTACATATAACATGCACACGCACGCACGCACGCACGCACGCACACCTGTAAGCATAAATCCACACGCATACACATGATCAATGTGTTCAATCAGCATGCATACATGAACACTCACACATCCATGCGCACACACGCGCGCACAGATTTGTTACATGAAAATGTCAATAGTTTCTCAGTTTCATCATTCCAACTTCTCTGTCTGTCTGTCTATGTGTTCAATCAGCATGCATACATGAACACTCACACATCCATGCGCACACACGCGCGCACAGATTTGTTACATGAAAATGTCAATAGTTTCTCAGTTTCATCATTCCAACTTCTCTGTCTGTCTGTCTCTGTGTCTATCAGTCTCTCAGAAATGATTACATAATCTATTATTACTGGAAAGATTTCGATCTTACATGGTCAAAATGTAAATATAGGCATCTACTATGCACAAATGATGAAGATGAAGCTAGTTAGAATGTTAGACTTAACCGGGAGAAAGATACAAGTAATATTTTGGTGACACGTTTGGTCATAATTAAAGCTATTGGCTTCTAACAATGTTTGGTATAAACTACCACCCGTATGAGAATTAGATCAGTTGGAAATAGTTTCTGGATTGTTCAAAGGTTTGAAATTGATACATAAGAATTTCAAGGATAAACTCTTTAATGGCTAAATTTGCTCAAGAATATCAAAATATTTGCTAATTGAATGTCAATTTGCATGCTAGGACAAGACTATTTTTGAAATATTACCACTGGAATAACTGGCGAAATAACAGAACCTGTCATTCCAGTGATAAATTTTCAAATATAGTCTTCTTGACCTGGAAATGAACGTTCCTCGAGACCACTGCAAATGCTGGTTTTGGGGAACTTCACCATGAAAACGTTAATGGGGGGTGTGTGTTTGTAGATTTTCCACTGTTATCAAATGTTCAGCCAGTATCTAGAGTCTAGTCCTACATGAACGGGTGGTTGGCTCATAGCGATTCAATGGATGAATCCGATCTGTCACTGGATAATATGGCGTCAGTTACTCTATATGTAGGCTTATGTCACAATCCAAATGTGTAATGAATGACATCTAGGTCTGTCATAAACACCGAATAGTCTGTCACGTGTGCGAATTGTATGTCCTTACTATTTAGTAAACATTCTGTTAAATATTTTGGAACTAATTTAACTGACCGCTGTGCTGTTACTTACTGCCTTAGGAAGCGACAGACCCCAGTCAAAATATTTTCAAAATATCCAACAATTTAATTGTATACTACCTTGAAAATGGGATTCTGGGAAGCATAGAAATCGATCACATGCTCGGGAATTCAGTAATCAAAGTATATAGATCCATTTCAACATGAGTAAAAAAGTGGGTGGAACTTAATTAGACATGGAGCGTGGCTGAGCTAGAAATGGGGCCTGGCTTAAATAAAAATAGGGTGTGGCTTGCCTAGAAATGGGGCGTGGCTTAGCTAGAAATGGATCCCTCCAAATGTTACATTTTCTGTTGAGCAGGTGATGAGTGTGAAGCCACAGGCAGTGACTCGTAAAAAGGACACACGTTTTGCAGTTGCTCTGGACTCCGAGAATAATAACATACAGATGAAAGACATTGTCAAAGTGATTGATGGGCCACACTCGGTAAGACTTTAATATAGGCTACAGTATAGCTCATTTAAATAAATTAACATGTTTCTAAATCAGAAACAAACATGTTAATAAGAAATGTTCTGTTGAATATTTGAAGCATATTTGAATTGGAAGACAACCCAATTATGCTTCAAATATTCCACATTGAGTTTTATTTTGTTTTGGCAACATTCTAGGTTATTTCTGAGCTGTACTGTATCTTGATGTCTTTAGACCTTGCTTGGTTTGTGAGTTTATATGCTATCTTTTTTTGTCATTGAACATAGATTTTTGAGTAGTATCGTTACACAATAAATGTCACACGGGCCAAAGCTGTCCTTTGCAGTCGTCTTGAGAAATGTGTCTGCAGGCCAAAAGATTTAAAAAATTCACCACTGAAATTATTGTCTCGATAACCGACCAAGTCGTTTTCTCTTGACCCGCTAGTGGACATTCTCAAAAGCACAAATTGTAATTTTCTGTATGCACTTAGAATTTAACGAAATTCTGGTTAAAGGAGTAAGGGTTCATCCTAAATTGCTATGGTTGGGAGAATTTAGTGGTTACTGGCAGTGACTAGTCTCATACTGGTCAACCCTTATATGATCATAAAGCAGCTAAAACTGGTTTCTGCAGTAGCCTTGAGAAAGTTCCATTTGCAGGCCTAGGAAAGAAAATTTTTAAAAATTTACCATTAGAATTCAGTGGGAGATTGTGCATTATGTGAAGCAATAGAGGAATCCAGTTTTAACTATGCCCCACCCATCTGTAGCTACACATGTAAGCTCCACCCACGCTTTGACCGTGTTGTGATGGATCGATTTCTGCACTCTCAGAATCTCAGTTTCCAGAAAACTATACAGGTAAGCTGTTGAATATTTTGAAACTAATTTGACTGGTTGCTGTTGCTGCCCAGTCAAATTTGTTGCAAAAGATTCAACATCATGTTTATAAAATAATAGACATACAATTTGTACAACCTGACGGAGTACTAAGCGTTTAAGACGGACTAAATTGAGTCACTCATAATGTAGTCGACTATGCTGTCAGCTTACACGTCACGTAGTTGACTATGACATCATATGATTGACTGAGAAACTGGATTCCTCAATTTCCCGGTGCTAGAAATACTAGTAAGAAAAACTGGTAAATTACCTCCCCGGGAAATGCTTAGTAAAGCAGGAAATACTGGAAAACTTCAGGAAATTCTCAGATAAGTGCTTAATACTCACCAGAATTGGTACATTTTAAAACTAAAGTTGCATAATATATTAATCAGTGCGACTAATATAGACTTAAGCTCATCATAGCATATATAACCATTTAGGCCCTGCATAGCAGATGTAACACATAGTTTAATGCACAAATTGTTCAGTTGAAAATTTTGAAATGATTTTGCCAGGATGATGTGACGACACCTTCCTCTGAGATAGTTTCAAAATATTCAGAAACTTTGGTTAACTTAAGTTAAACTGATAAACAATTAGGTATAATTCTATCAGTATGGTGTATATATTGTGACATGATAAATGACGATGAGGTTAAATATTTAATCTTGCCAGCTGATATCTGAATGTTTCCCAATATTTCCCAGTATTTTCTACTGCCGTGAGAAATACTAGAACTTGCCAACCCTAAGATTGCATTGTGTTTCTTGTTGCACTATGCAGGGTCGTCAGGGTGAAATGAAGCATCTATACAGAAGCTTTGCTTTCCTTCTTTCTCGTATGATGACGGATAATGGTGGTTACTTTGTGTGCCGAACACGCCATCTTGTATTAGCTGGAGGCTCGAAGGTAGGTGATAATTATTCTTAACTGCATTATTTCATAAGGTCTCCCTACTTAAATGCTACCATGCTGTCAGAAACACAGGGAAGTTGTTGAATATTTTGAAACCAATTTTACAAGAACCTGTTGCTGCTATATAGGCAATAACAGCTACCAGTTAAGTTAGTTTCAAAATATTCAACAGAATAATTCTAAAATAAAATTTCAAAATATGTATTTATTTTTTTGGGTTCAAATGGTTAAAAAAGAAGTCTATATATTGTATAGTGAAGTTTGTGCTAATAACCCTTTCAACGACAAATCCATAAAAAAAAAGAAATTCTTTACGATATAAAACTTAATCTGTTGAAATTTTTGAAATAAATTTTTTGCTTTGAAATTGACATATGGGGAATTCAGGTGAAAGTGATACTATATCTCACCGAGGGCATACTCTAGATACAAACTACATTGATGCTTTGATCACTTGTACCTTACATGTATTATATGCTCCAGATATTGATGGGTATAATTTGTTCATATTTCAGGTTAACGCTGGCATGACAGTTGCTGGATTTGCACCCATGTCTCCACGGCTCTCAAGCCCTGCACATCCAGGCTCTGGAGGGACCGGGGTGGCTGGTGCTGGGGGTGCCACACCTGGTCGTGGACGTGGTGTTATGCGAAGAGACAGAGAACTTATTGGTCAGACAGTGCGAATAATACAGGGACCTTTCAAAGGTGCGGTTAGGAATTTAGGGTTCAGTTTCTGTTTTATAGTTTTTTCAATTTTCATCCCCCATATTTTTCGGAAAATATATTATGGGTAATGTTATCCCGTGCGTTCATTTGTGCCAAAATTGATTCGATTGATTTTAACGCAACTCTTCCGAAACCGTTGAATGGAATTCAACCAAATTTGATATGTAAGTTTCCCGTATGATTGTGGAGTGCTAGAGGACATTTACATTTGCCTCCATCCCCAAGGACGGGGAATCGTCAAAAGGGCAGCCATAATTGGGGAGATTTGCGATGACACGCCATTGGCCGTCCAAGTGTATTGCTTTAATTATTAATGATGATTTACATGATCATAAAATTGTCCTCCTTTCTTTAATCTTTGTAATCATTATTGTGTATCAACATATCTTACAGTAGGCTGGAGTTGGAGTATGCAAGGGCTGACATCTAGCCACTGGAATTTTCTCCTGGCAATTAATTAATCCTTTAATTTAAAAAATAGCTAAAACAGTCATCTTGAGAAATGGCCCTGTGTAGACCAAGAGAAGCGTGCCAATAATTCCAGTGGTAAATTCTTAAAAATAATCTCTAAGTGTCCATTTACACATTTTCTGTGGAAAATTGAAAGCATTTGACAATTAAAATGTTAAATCCCACTGTTTCCATGAGATCACAGTCCTACAGGTAAGTTGTTGATTGTTTTGAAAATAATTACCCTGGAAGCAACTGCTGCTGAAATAATGGCTTCCAGTCAAATTAATTTCAAAACAGATAGTTGTAGCCAGGTTAAGGATTTCCTGACATGACATTTTAAAGAATTTTGAATAAAGATGTTCTGATCACGCTTTGTTGTTGTTCATTAGGTTATATCGGGATAGTGAAAGATGCAACTGAAACTACAGCTCGTATTGAACTGCACTCCAACTGTAAAACTATCTCTGTAGACAGAAAGAGAATTACTTCTATAATGTAAGTAGATGTGTACACTCAATTCTAATCACACTAGACTGGGGATACTTGTAAATTCCCTGTGGATGTGCACCAGCCCATAGTTAGTCCATTTAATACTCAAGCTGGCCCTTGCAGTGGTCGTGATAAATGCTCATTTGCAGGCATAGAGAAGACAAGTTTTTTAAATTTTACAATTTGCCAATCATTCAGGATAATTATCATCATCATCATCATCATCAACTATAGATGATTAACCCTTTACCACTCATATTAGCCAAAAACGGCTTCTGCAGTGGTCTTGTGAAATGTCCATTTGCAGACCAAGAGAAGATTATTTTTTTATAATTTACTACTGGAATGACTGGCTCGGTTATCGGGCCAGTCATTCTAGGGATAAATTTTCAAAAATGGTCTTCTCATGGTCTGCAAATGGTAATTTCTCAGGAACACTGCAGAAGCTGTTTTTGGCAGGTATGAGTTAAAGAGTTAAAGCAAAGTGCATTAACTTGGATTCATATGATTAAGACAATTACTCTACTCTTAATACTATGCCTAAGCGAAGATAGCAATTTTAATAATATGAATTTTAATATCGATATTTCAATTTGAATGCTTTTAATTAGTAACCTACAAATCTTTTTCCTTGTAGTGGTCAGAAATCTGGAGGTGGCGCAACATCATACAGCCGCACACCGATGTACAGTGGCCAGACACCGAGCTACACCGGCTCACGTACACCTATGTATGACTCACAAACACCATTACAAGATGGCAGCAGAACACCACACTATGGCAATCAAACACCGCTACATGAAGGGAGTCGCACTCCGGGTGGTAGCGGCGCCTGGGATCCAACAAATGCCAACACGCCTTCTCGGTAAGTTGTATTTATTTCTGAACCCATTGTTGTGATTTCAGTCATGCTAAGGTAAGAACAATGGAGGAATCTAATTTAAGTTACGCCACACCCATCTTTAGCTAAGCGCCACCAACTCTTAGCCCATGTTGGGATTGATTGATTCCTGAACTCCCTGACTCAATATCAAGAAATCTATATGGGTAAGCTGTTGAATATTTTGAAACTAATTTGACTGGGTGCTAGGCAACAACAGTGCTCAATCAAATTAGTTTCAAAATATTCAACAGAATGTTTATTAAATAGTAAATACCAACAGTTCGTATAACAACACTTAGTCAGTCAGTAATTAAGCATTCATGATGAACTTAGCTACGTCATTCATGCCATCATTGATTATGACATCGTCCTACAGGTCGCATAGTTGATTATGACATCATATGATTGATAGATAAACTGGAATGGTCCATAGAATGTTTTAAAGTCATTTTGACTGTTAGCTATTGCTACCTAAACTTTGGGTGCAAACAAGCTTTTCTAGGAAAATGTAGAAGATATTTCTTTTACATTCACCATTTTGTGAAATAGCTTTTTGTATATCGAGTTAGATTACTGATTACATGCGTGTATGGAAAGAAACGCCAAAAGAATAAAGTTTCATTAGATATATTATTCACATTGATACAAAGCATGTTTTGAGAACTTGCAATAAAGGGATCTGATCTGTCACTCAAATATCTGACATCATAATCAATTATGTCACATCATAATGAGGTATTCTCTGTCACAAAAAGCTAAAAGTCTGTCTCTCATCTACAAATTGTATGTCTTTAATGAATTTACAATTTAGTAATCATTTGGTTGAATATTTTGAAAGTAATTTGACTTTGAGCTATTCCTGCCTATATCAGTAACAGCACCCAATCAATTTAGTTTCAAAATATTCAACAGCTTGCTTGTATAGTTACCGTATAATTTGTATTCTGGGAATTCAGGTTTCAATGTTTCAAATCGATTCCAACACATTGAAAAAGTGGGTGGAGCTTAGATAGAACTTGAATGGATCCCTGTATTGGAAGGCTGAAAAAAAGCGAAATGTAATCAATATTTATAGCTATTAAATGTTCTATATATAATATTGTATTCTCTGCCTATCCCTACAGGTCTACTGACTTTGACTATCAGTTTGAGGATTCACCATCTCCTGCACCGCCAGAGTATGCAACCACGCCTAATCCTGCAACCCCTGGTTACCAGGCAGATACACCCAGTCCTCTGGGACCATACACACCACAGACCCCAGGCAGTTCTTATTCACCCTATCAGGCATCCGCGTCTCCCGCCTCACCAGCAGGTTACCAAGGTATTTGTTATACACTTGAAATTAAGGTTATGGTGAGGCTAGGAGAAATTTTGTATTGCAAGTACTATTTCTCAATTACCCATTTAATGGTCAAAATCTTTCCAGGTAATTGTGATTTGGGGATAGGTAATGTCCATTTACAGGCCGAGGGAAGGTTATTTTTGGAAATTGGACACTGGAATATAACAGGCTCGGTTATCGATCCACTCATTCCAGTGGTAAATTTTCAAAAATAGTCTTCTTTGGGCCTGTAAATGGACATTTGCAAGGACCGCAGCAGATGCTGGTTTTTGTTGACATGACCATTAAATGGTTACTGAACCAGAATTTTAAAGTTATTAGTGTTCAAAGTTAGTATCGGTTTAACATTTTCACCACAAAACCCCTGAGTGGGGGAAGCGGGGAGACTATAGGTTTGCACTCCATCTGTCGCAGTGGGTTTTCCGCACTTTTTTCGCAGTCCGTCAAATTATTCAACTGAGAATTGGTACATTGTACAAGTTCTGAGTTTCAGGTGTATGCGTAAATTTTTTATGGAGTTATGCCCCCTTTCGACTTAAGAAATACGAAAAATATCAGCTTTCCGCACTTTTTTTTTTGCACTCCTTCAATATATTTAAGGGAATGTCATAAAGAGTTACAGAGCAAGTTCGAGTTTCAGACATTTTCATCAATCTTTCATGGAGTTATACCCCCTTTCAATTTATGAAATACGAAAAACATTAGTTTTCCATACTTCTTTTTCAGTCTTTCAAGATAGTCTACTGAGAATTGCAGGGCTAGGGTAACTGTAACTTGTAACTGTAACTGACTGTAACTTAGTTACATTTTTCATGTAACTGAAGTAACTTGTAACTGAAGAATTTTTTCAGTTACAGTAACTGAAATGTAACCAGTTACATTGCAAAAGTAACTGAAATTTCAGTTACAATTCAAACATTTCTAATAGATTTATTACAATTTTCTCATTAAAGTAAGCTGTTGAATATATTGAAGCTAATTTGACTGGAAGATGTTGATGCTTTGGGCAGCAACTTTATTTCCAGGTATCAGGGATATTTATTTTTGAAATTTACCATTGGAATAATTGGCATGAATATTAGGCCAGTCATTCCAGTGGTAAATTTTCAAATATTAATCCTGCAGCCTGCAAAATAGATTTGCTAGGCCAAAGGTTTGATTTTCTTGACCAATCTTGACCATTGAAGGGTTATTCTATATCTGCATGTGATATTTACAACATGCTATTATTCTCAAAATATGCTTGTTAGATATGATAATCTGACTGAATGGTATTGCTACATCAGGCTGTGATAACTT
Source organism: Chaetoderma sp. LZ-2023a (assembly GCA_034401795.1). Classification (NCBI taxonomy): domain Eukaryota; kingdom Metazoa; phylum Mollusca; class Caudofoveata; order Chaetodermatida; family Chaetodermatidae; genus Chaetoderma; species Chaetoderma sp. LZ-2023a. The sequence continues at coordinate 160,881,723 of CM067370.1, read as the reverse complement.
TAATCAAATTCTTATACAGCTTTTACATTAGGCTACCATAGAAACAGGTTGTTTACTAAATCATTGGAGAATTAAGTTATCTTTTAAGGCTCAAATTTGTTAAAGAAAATTATATTTTTCTCATAGTAAATATCCATTTGTAGACAATGAGATTATTTTAGAAAATTTACCACTGGAATGACTGACTTGGTTATTGAGCCAGTCATTCCAGTGGTAAATTTTCAAAAGTAATCCTATATTTATCTGGAAATGGACATTTCTCAACACCACTGCAAAAGTTGTTTGTCCAGCTTTAGTGTTAAAGGGTTAAAAGGATTAAAAACAGCAAATGTTGAATTGTAAAGAAAGGTAAAATCTGCCACAATAGGTGTTAACAGCATTTCATGTTCTTTTCTTTATATGCTATTGATTAGGCCAGCTTAGGATATCATTGCTCAGCAACTATACTCAAGCTAAGGTCAATTCACATATGTGTGGTGATAAAGATCAAAGGACAATGCCATTGATAAAGGTCAAGCCATCAACCATTTTGGTATAGCAGACAAATTTATAAAGGCTGTGGAATGAAACTAGTGTACTGGAAAGCTGTTGAATATTTTGAATCTAATTTGACCCGAAAAAAGCTGTTTCTGCCATATGAAGCAACATCTTTTGAAAGTAAAATTTGTCTAAAGTACTCGGCAGACATATTTAAATTGCTACTTTAAATTACGCATACAATAAAGCTGATGGAGATTTTGAAGCTAATTTCACTGGAAACTTATATTGCCCATGGTAAATGGTGGATTATCATACTGTAGAAAGCCCATGCTCCAAGGATAATATGTTGAACATACTGAAACTAATTTCACTGAAAAATGTTGATACCTATCAATCCTTTCAGTCAAATTAGTTTCAAAACATCAGCCAAATATTTCTTACAATAAAATTAATGTTTGTTATTTGGCTTGCATGGCTGAAAGGGTTAGAGAAAGAAATATGTATGCACATTTTTACAATGAAAGCATCTTATTATTTTGGAAACAAATTGAATGAAATTTGTTATGGCATATGGCAACAATAAAATTCAGTCAAATTCATTGAACAAATTTCAGCAGGTTTTATATTTTATATCTGAAATAAATTCAGTTCTGTCAGTATATTATATCAGTGGTTATAGTCGTATTTTGTTCCTGCTATAGATCTCAACTTGGTTGACTACATTACACTGTGTATGATGACTTTCATGTCCACATAGTTCTTCATAGTAATTATCAGACAAAGTAACTAATGTAACTGAAATGTAACGTTAGTTACATTATGCAAAGTAACTGAAATGTAACTAGTTACATCGCTCAACCAATGTAACTTTAACTGTAAGTGTAAATGACATAGTCCAATGTAGCTGTAACTGTAACTAGTTGCATTTAAATGTAACTGACCCCAGGCCTGGAGAATTGCTACATTGCTTTGTTATGAGAAGTTACAGACCAAGTTCGAGGTTCAGGTGTATGTGTCAATTTTTTTGTGGAGTTATGGCCCCCCCCCCCCCCCCCTTTTGACTTAAGAAATACGAAAAATATCACCTTTCCGGACTTTTTTCGCACTCCTTCAAGGTATTCAAGTGAGAATGCTTTATTATAGCGAGTTACAGAGCAAGTTCGACTTTCAGACATTTTTGTCAATTTTTCATGTTATACAGGTAGATCAGCTCGCCTCGGAGGCCAACAGTACAATGACTAACATTAGCGTCATGGGAATTGTTTTATACTGGACTTGGAAGCAAGAACAATAGAATCCCAAGTAATGGTGGCTAGAAAAAATCAAAGTAAAATGGCGGCTCAGAAGAAGACGATCGTCACTGAAATTTTCATATATTTTCCTAATGTTATTGCTTCATAAGTTATAGCTTTAATGCCCCCTTTTGACTAAGGAACAAAATAATATTAGTTTTCCACAATTTTTTTCGCAACCCTTCAAAATATTCAATTGAGAATGGGTAGATTGCTTTGTTATGAGAAATTACAGAGCAAGTTCGAGTTTCAGGCATTTGCGTTAATTTTTTATGGAGTTATGTCCTCTTTTGACTTATGAAAACCAAACATCAGATTTCAACACCTTTTCGTTCTCCTTCCCCATATATAACTGAAACTTGGTATATTGCTTTGTTGTGAGAAGTTACATATCAAGTTTGCATTTCAGCTGCTTCTGCCAATTTTTAATAGCGTTTTTGACTGTCAATCTCTAAAGATTTATATCACTAGGTAGAGGACATGTATTGCAAATCATTGTAAAGTGTTGCAAGATTTGTAATTTAACTGGGTTTGCAAGTGTGGTGATAACTCCAATTCGCATATAATCAGACTTGGTGGGACTTTGTTGTTGGTGCCCGAAGACGTCTCTTGACGTGAGTGTCAAAATGTAAATGTCGCCAGAAATGCCTGACTGTCAAGCTTCAGAATTCTGGGGAATAAGTATATCTTGATTTAATTGTATTCGTTATATTTGCTTCAGGTGGTGGTAGCACTCCCAGTCCGGGTGGCTTCCTCGGCACACCAAGTCCTGCTGCTTATCAAGCATCGCCGTCATCTGCAGGATTTGGTAGCACCCCTTCACCGATTGGCTACAGTCCAGTGACACCGGGAAATCCATATACACCACAAACTCCGGGCACATGTGAGTACGATGAAAACTGTATATAGAATTTGCTTTTCCATCCATTTGTTTGTAGAAACATATTAATTTTTTAGTGGAAAATTCAACGGTTGACGTTATGCTGACTCAATTATGGCAATGTGGTTCCGTTTCTGGATACTAACTCAACTTCTACTGAAGGATTCACCACTAAGCTTCACCTGTGTTGTCATTGGGCATCCGAAGAACCCTATTTATTTTATAGACAAAAATTCAAGGAAAGAGATTGTGGTTACCAAATTAATGAAAATGGGTTAATGAAAATGGGTTGCTTTTCCAGATGATAACTAGAATCTTCATCAAACTTGGCTTGTGTGTTACCCTTGAAGGTTTGAAAGCCACTAATGTTGGGATCAAAAGGTCAACGGTCACGGTTATGTTGATCTAGTGAAGGAAATTTCTTTGTGTTTTCAGTTGAAGAGATCTTCACTAAACTAGGCCTGGCTATTTCCCTTGGGGGCTTCAAAGAATGCTATTAGTTTTGGGATAAAAGGGTCACGGTCATGTTGACCAAATTAAGAAAATTTGGTTGCGTTTCCAGATGATAACTTAAGTTCTACAAAGGGTTCTTCACAAAACTTACCATGTGTGTTGTCCTTGTGGGTCAGAAGAAGCCTATTAATTTTAAGCTCACCTGGCCAGAATGGCTAAGTGAGCTTATGGCATGTCGACCGTCCGTCCATCTGTCATCCTTCTCTCCATCCGTCAACTTTTGCTTAACGCTACTCCTCATTAACCACTTGGCAGATTTCAACCTAATTTGGCTGGAAGGACCCTATGGAGGTAGGCTTCAGAACTTGTATACAGAACTTTGATTGGTCCATTGTTCCGCTGGCCATCTTGGATTTTCTGAAAAATTTGGGAAATCAGTTAAAAGGCTACTCCTCATTAAACGCTAGAACGAGTTCAAGCAAACTCATCTGGAAGGACCCTAAAATACTATGCTTCAGAGCTTGTATATAGAATTTTGATTGGTCAATTTATTCGATGGCCATCTTGAATTTTCCGGAAAACATGGCTGAAAATCGTCTACTCATTAACTACTTGGGCGATTTCAACCAGACTGGCTGGAATGAACCTACGGCAGTAGGCTTTAGAAGTTGCATATAGAATTTTGATTGGTAAATTTTTCCGGCACCGATTTTTAATTTTCTGAATATTTTGGGAAATCAGTTAAAATTCTACTCATTAACCCTTACCACTCTAATGTCAAAATTCTAAATTTTCAAATTAAAGTGTTGAAAGATGAACTGGTCTTTATTTGCCAACAAATTTGTTGGAAGATGGTGCTGTCAGACAGCAACATATTCCACCAAAATTGTTGAAAAATGTACACTAGTTTCTTTGCTATTGACACCGTACAAGATAGAATATTGACATCAGTGTGCTAAGGGTTAACCGCTTTGCCGATTTCAACCAAACTCAGCTGGAAGAACCCTAGGCCAGTACGCTTCAGACTTTAATGGCTTAATTTTGATGGTGGCCATCTTGGGTTTTCCGATAAATGGGAATTCATATAAAATGCTACTCCTCATTAATCGCTTGGGCAATTTCAACCAATTTTGGCTGGAAGGATCCTATTGTCGTAGCCCTTGGGCAATTTCAACCAATTTTGGCTGGAAGGATCCTATTGTCGTAGCCTCTAGAAAATATATTTGGAATTTCGATAGGTCAATGTTTTGGGCAGAAATCTGATTTTCTGAAAGTTTTCCGGAACCATTTAAAAACGGTACTCCTTCCTTCAATCAATAACCCGATTTCAACAAAACGAGTGGAAAGGTCCTATGATGGTAGGCTTCAACATATTAAACGAGTCTTGATTGGGCAATTTTTTGCTGGTCAGATCTTGGATTTTCCAAAAATCATCCATCATGTCTATTTAAATGCAAATGGTTTAAATGCCAATGGTCCAGGTGAGCGCCACAGGCCCTTGGGCCTCTTGTTGGGTCGAAGGTTATGGTCATAGTTACCAAATTACAGAAATTGGTTTGCGTTTTATTAATCACCCATAAACGAACATCAGTGAGTGCTGCATTGAACAAGGAATCTATTTTAGCAACTGATGAATTTTACCCGAATCTTGTTTGATTTATCAGGAGTTCAGGACCTATGTACCTAATGCTGAACTACGAAAAATTTACATTTATTAGTAACACTTAAATACGTGCATGAGTTAATATTGGATATTTTTTCATAACTGTTCAGCTTTTACTTTTGTAGTCAGCTCATATATTTGTGTTTATTTGCAGCTGTGGATATGGGAAATGCAGATTGGCATACGACAGATATTGAAGTAAAGATCCGTGAAACACATGATGATCCTAGCTTGATCTATCAAACTGGAGTTATCCGCAGTATATCGGTAAGTATTATCACCGACACACCCCTAAATACAAAAATAACATTCTACAGATCTTATAAATCTACAAAACCGGTGTGCATTCAGGAGTGAGTACATCTTGTTTGGTCACGTGGTAGGTTCGCCCATAGATATCTATGGGCGAACCGACCACGTAACCGAACAAAATGTTCGGATAAAACTGAAGATATTCACGCTCCTGAACGCACCCCTGAATAGCTTTCTCAATATCTCATTTTCAAGGTAACTATACAGAAAACCTGTTGAATATTTTGAAATTAATTTAACTGGAAGCCAGTTGCTGCCTACGACAGCAACAGCTTCCATTCAAATTAATTTCAAAATATTCAACAAAATAAGTGTTATAATGTAAAGATACTTTTTCCGGGATTTGTTGGTGAAAGGGTTAACTGTGTAATAGCGATGTTAAAATAATGTATCAGATACATATAGTATATATTCTATAACCTGAATAGCTAAGCATACGGTGTGCCTTCCTTTAAAGAACCAAGACAGTTACTTTAGCAAAATATTTTCAAAAAGTAACTGAATATTTAAAGTTTTGCTCGTTATTTCGCTTGGTATCTATCTGTGACAAGTTATGGTTGGTGATTATTGATGATGGCATAGTTCGTTATTCATTGTGCAGTGGAGAGGTGTGATTTGTGACTCAAGTATATATCATGATAATCAATGGAACTTTCCAGTTTATCAATCAATTATGTGGCGTCATAATCAACTGCATGATGTGTATGATGATGTCATAATAAATAACCTCATGAATGATGTAAGTTGGTCACGAACGCTTAATTGATGACGGACTAAGCATTGTTGTATGAACTGAATGTCTACTATTTAATAAATATGCTGTTGAATATTTTGAAACTAATTTAACTGGGCACTGTTGCTGCCTTAGGCAGCAACAGCATCAAGTCTGTATAGTTTGCTGGAACTTTATAGTCAGGCAGTTCAGGGATCGATTGATCCCAAAATGGCGAAGGGTGGGTGTTATAAAGATTGAAAAGTCAACCCGTGTACGAAATCGTGTGACTGATGTACACGTAAAAAAGTGGGTGGAGCTTAACTAGAAATTGGCGGGGCATAGCTAGAAATTAATGCCTCCATATTGTATGTTTTTGTTTCTGACTTGCAGGGCGCTACCTGTTCTCTCTACATTTCTGAGCTTGGGAAAGTCGTCAGTGTTGGCTGTGACCATCTTGAACCAGTGCCTCCTCAGAACAACGATCGGGTAATTATTATTTTACGTGAATCCTAGGATTTCTGTCTTGAGTCAAGCAAACAGATGAGCTGTTGAAGAATGTTGTCTCCTGATGTAATCAATTGTGAAATAAGATTGGGGACCCTATTTATGTCCGTGTATGTTGGGTGAAAAGATTCAAGCATTAGTGATCAAAATAGGTCAAAATCATATAAACTTTGTCAGAAATGTGTCAACTGTGCAGGTTGAAAGGCTATCTTAGAAAAGTTACCGCTAGAATATAACTGGTTTGGTACCGAGCCAGTCATTCCAGTGGAGGAATCCTGGTTTAGCCATGCCCTGCCCATCTCAAGCAAAACTTCACCAACACTGCCTGTGTTGGGATCAATCGATCCCTCAAATCCCTGACTCAATTTCCAGAAAACTACAGGTAAGCTCTTGAATATTCTATGGCAGGAACAGCGCCCAGTCAAATTAATTTCAAAATATTCAACAGCATGTTTATTAAATAGTAAAGACATACAATTCGTACAACAACGCTTAGTCCATCGTCAATCAGATGTGCATGATGAACTTATCTACATCATTCATGACTTAATCGATTATAACATCAGCCTACATTTTATGTAGTTGATTATGATGTCATATGATTGACTGAGAAACTGGAATCCTCTGTTTTATGTTTCCTAAACTATTTTTGTCTTAGTCTGCATATTTACACTTCTTGAGAGAACTGATGCATCCAATTTGTGATGGCATGACCATTAATGGGTTGCCATCAAGGTTGTGGTAACTGATGTGGGAAAAAGCATTTGAATATGATAACCAAATTTCGACTGACAATGACTGAATGAATGAATGTTCACCAGACTTAGGCTTCATGTTGACCATAGCATCTAAAAAACCTGTATTACCCTTGGCCTGTACGGTTCTGTGTGTGTTCCGCAAATTTGGTGATGATCCAAAAGAAAATCATTAAATCAATCATTTAAACAATTTGACAACAAAGTGGGTGTCTGCAATCTCTGCTTCCTGTTGTTGATTTTCTGTTCAAATGGTCATTATGATTCAATTATGAAAACTGTTTTCCTGATAATAACTGCTACAGTACAGCTTAAAAAGTAAAATAAAAACGTACAGTTGAATATTTTGAACATCATTGGATTGGAAATCATTGTAGGCAGCAATATCTTCCAATCCAATTATGTTCAAAATATTCAACAGAAAATTTCTTACATCGTGTTCAAAATTGTTTTGTTTTGTAAACACATTAGCGTATTTATGAACTCGACTGTAGTTCAACTGTGATAATGATGACAAGAGTTCACCTGTATATGGCAGTACGGTTTGGTTAAAAGGCTCAAGTTCATGGTGAGCCAAATACTTAAATGGTATTTCTTGATGATAACTTGGAGTTCTATTGGCCTGCCTATTGCTTTCACCTCTCAAAGAACCATATTAACCTTCGCAGACCCCGAAACTTTTAGACGTAAGGAATATTTCTGTTGGATATTTAGAAATTATTTTGACTGGTTGCTGTATGCTGCCTATGGCAGCAACAGGTTACAGTCAAATTATTTTCAAAATATTGATGAAGAAGCGTTCCTGTATAGTTCATAAGGGTTTAAGGGATTAATTTTTTGGGTAAAAAAGTCAAAGTTCATGATGTATTGATCGAATTATTGAAATTGTATTGCAGTAAAATTAAAGCGTTTACTTTCTTGTTCAGGCGAAGGTGATTCTGGGTGAAGACCAACGGGAACAAACTGGAACACTAATAAGTATCGACCGCCTGGAGGGAGTCATGAAGATGGATGTTGATAATGAAATTCAACTTCTCCCGATTAAATTTCTCTGCAAAATGCCGGCGAATAATTAAAAATTTATTTTATATATACTTTAAGAACTCTTCCCAGCAGGCACATGACGTTGTTTCAACGTTGAATCCACGTTGAAATCATGTCATGACGTCATTTCAACGTGGATTCAACGTTAAAACAACGTCATGTGCCTGCTGGGTTTTCTTTATAAAGGAATTACATACAATTCCCAGAGAATATTTTGATAACAGTGTATTCAGTCAAATTGTTTTCAAAATAGTTGTCACGATTTCAAATACTGTAAAATTATGTGTATCATATGTTTATAAACCATGCGACTTTTGGAATTATTGTCCAAGAAACAGGTCCAACCCCATGTATAATAATAATTTTCCCCAAAATTTGTTTCTCAATCCTTATGCGAAGTGAAGGATGATGGAATTTAGCGAGCCAAATGCTGTACCACACATGCTGTTGTGCTTGTGATTGGCTGATCATGTGCAGGGTACGATGTCTGACGTATCATATCTCTGTATGGTCACCCAGTGTATAATAAGCAACCGTAAGCTTGGTACTACAATAGACCGTATCGTGTATTATATAATAGTAATTATAATTACCATCTATTGAATATCAACATGCTGATAAAAGTGCTGGTGTAAATATATTTGCTTGTTTAAATGTCATGTTATTTAGAGCATAAATAATGTATTGTACAGTTTTTGAGGTTTTTTGTGTATTTATTCCTGAAGATATTTTCAATATTAATAATTTGATAAAAGTCACAAAATGCAGGAAATATTAACCCTCTAACACTCAAGCCGGCCAAAAACATCCTCTGAAGTGGTCTTGAGAAATGATCTTTTCAGAACGAAAGAAGACTCTTTTTGAAAATTTACCACTGAAATGACTAACTCGGCAACCGAGTCAGTCATTCCAGTAGTAAATTTTCAAAAATAGTCTTCTTGATCTGCACATAACCATTTTCTATGAGAAATTGAAATCTTTTTGAGGATTAAAGGGTTAAGCGACCACCTTAGTGAACATAAATAATGGACCTTTCCATTTTTAGCTATAACCCGCCCATCACTAGCTAAGCTCCACCCACACCTCGCCGTGTTGGGATTGATCGATCCCCCGAATGCCCTAGCTATCAATTTCCTGAAAACTATACAAGGAAGCTGTTGAATATTTTGTAACTAATTTGACTGGGTGATGTTGCTGCCTATGGCAGCAACAGCGCCAAGTCAAATTAGTTTCAAAATATTCAACAGAATAGTTATTAAATAGTAAAGAATTGCAAAGACATACTGTTCATACAACGTGTCGGATTCTGAGATTTGATGACGGTCTATATGGACCCCTTTGTGATGTAATGATTGTGACGTCATCACACACGCGCTGAGCTGATTAAGACGTCATACGAAGTCAGATGATGGATGGATACTCTGGAAAGGTGAATTGTGGTCTTTTAATACAGGTTATGCGCTGTAGGCTAATGGACCCTTCCAGTATATCTATCAATTATATGATGTAATAATCAACTACGTGATGTGTAGGCTGATGTCATAATCAATTATGTCATGAATGACCTAGATAAGGTCGCCATGAGTACTTAATTGATGATGGGCTGAGTGTTGTTGTATCTTTACTATTTAATAAACGTGCTGTTGCATATTTTGAAACTAATTTGACAGGGAGTTCAGGGATCGATCAATCTCAACACAGGTGAAGTGTGGGTAGAGATGGGTGGGGCATAGCTAAAACTGGATTCCTCCATTGTTTTTGTAGTCAGAAGACTGTGGTTCTTTAAGACTGACAGTCTAATTAGTTTCAAAATGTTTGACATAATATCTATCTATTCCCGGATGGTAACTCGAGTAAGATTTGTCAGAACGGTGTAAAACTTCCTAGTTCATTGGATTAGATCTGTGGAAGAATCCTATTGAGATCGATGATGGTATGATGGCTATTTTGATCATCAGTTTCTGGATGATAATGCTGCTACCTTTTGTTTGGTCGCTTTCAGAAAAATAGAAATCCTTTTCTAAATATGCCTTGCCAATTTCTAGCTAAGCTCCACCCACTTTTTAGCTGCGGGTAGCCGGTCAATAAACCGTCATGTCCCTTAGTCAGTTCGTTAGTCAGTCACAAAAGCTTATTCCTGACTGTATCTAAAAGTCCACTGATCCGATTTGGCTCAGATTTTAACACAATGAAGGAACTTGCGATGCAAGAGGAGTTCAAGATTTTGCCTGTGATCCGGATAAAAGAATCTGGATCGGATCAAATTCTGTATCTGTGGATATCTCGGAAACTAATGGTCTGATTCTATTGACCTTGTTTTATGTATTGGAATCAACATGGAGCTTTGAACCCTGATCTCCCAGACTCATTGTAAGTTGTGGTAATCAAGGTAAGTTGGGGTAAATTTTGAAACTAATTTGACTGGGAGTTGTTGCTGCTATAGGTCATGTTGATTATGACACCTGCTAGCTAGTGACGTAATTAATTATGACAGATACTTGAGTGACAGGATGGATCCCGCCATTCATGTCTTTTGGAATAGGCAGCGTATTCACAATCAGTGGTTAACCGAAATCCAGTATAACCACGAGCCACAATGATGAGCTGTGATATTGAGATAGAAACTTTTTGCACAGAGGTAGTTACTTCTCATACTGATTTTATTTTCCATGACTCATTATACGCCATTTGTGGAGCTCTTGTTTATATTTGATGTTTCGGGTTAAAAACTGAGATTTGTTGTAGAGAGAAAACATGTGTGGAAACCTTTACTTAGTCCTCAACATCATGAAATTGAGTGATTTTTGTCCTGGAATGTCATGGAAAAGTCTTTAAATTCCACCCTTTAACCCTTGAATTTGTTCAAGAAAATTTAAGTTGTCTCATAGAAAATTTGCAGACCAAGTCAAGATTATTTTTGAAAATTTATGAATAGAATGACTGTCTCGATTATTGAGCAGTCTTTCTAGTGGTAAATTGTCAAAAAATAGTCTCCTGTTTGTCAGCAAATTGACATTTCTCATGACCACTGCAAAAGCCATTTTTGGCCAGCTTGGCCCTTAAATGAGTACAAACTCATCAGTTTATAGAGTTTTTGCTCCAAGCATCACGCGGTCCCAAGCCAGGCAGCACATCAATCTCATGACTTACATTGAAGCTATTAAAGCACAGAATTATAACAAATTTGTGTAAATACCATTATGAATGAGTAAGTGAGATTGATAATTATCCTCACCATATAAGGTACTGCATTTAGATGTGTGTAGGTGCGTGTTTGTTTGCTTGCGTGTGTCCGCATATGTGAGCGAGCGTGTGTGTGTACCGGTAATATATATTTACGTCATCGCTGCATCGGTGAATGGAAATAAATTTGTTATTGTATGATGCCAATGTAATATTGTTAAAGGGATGCTAATCTCATCTCAAATGTTGTATTGCACAGATAGATTATGGTTTATAGGTTCCATATCATTCCCTTATCTGTACCACAATTATCTGCTTTGTAATATCGCGTAAATGTTGAACAGTGAACGCCACCATTTTGTCTCATCTAGTGATAGTGTGTAATGTAATTTATGTGCCAATGCATTACATTCTTTATTATGTAATAATCATCTTGTTGAATATTTTGAAACTATGGCAGCAGCAACTTCTAATAAAATTGGTTTCAAAATATTCACCAGCTTAATTATAAGGTTGCTTTTATACCACATTGTCAAGCTATAGTTGGCACCTCTATGACTGAGCTATATTCTGAGGCAGACAAGCTAAGCTTTTTCTGATTGGTTGAGAAGTAAATGATGGCAGCTGTAGAAATCTACCAACATTTAGCTACTAAAACCTGAATATCTTTCTTTGACGAGATGATAAAAGGCTTAAAATCCCAAACAGTTTATGAGTGACCTATTAGATCATTTGTATAGATATTATGTGATGAAGTTAGTTATCCTTTAACCATTTAACATCAGAAATGACATTATTTATGATATAGGCAATATACTGTTAAATATTTTGAAACTAATTTGACCGGGAGCTGGTGCTGCCTATGGCAGCAACATCTTCCGGTCAAATTAGTTTCAAAATGTTTAACAGTTTTCCCTGTGTAGGTGTTTTGTAATTGAGAAACTTGAATTTTGAGGGTTAATTGGTGAATATTACATGACACGGTGACTTGTTTATATGATAAACTTGTATGGTGTAATTTACAAGTAAAGAATGCTATATCTACCGCTATCATTTTGTTTGTTTTAAATGCTATGTACCGTATTTATTCTAATTTTCCCGCCCCTCCCAATTATAACGCCCCCCCCCCCCCCCTGTTTTTGAGAACGGTGAAAAAAAAGCAAATTACCAATAGTAAGAAATAATAAATCTTTCGCTGTCATCTAGTCTTCAAAGAAGAAAAACATCCAGAAAAAAGTAAAACATGCAGCAACATTTTGGTTATTTTCGTGAATACATGCGCAAAAGGATCTTTTTTCATCAGCTTATCCCGTCGTTCAATGACAGAGTGTCTGACGCTGTTGTTGTATTGGCATTAAGATATGGCTATAAATTTTCTAATGTATCGCTGAACGCATCACAAACGCTTCTGATCAGTATCTTGCCATTCAGTGATAGAGCTGCTAACGTGAATTATGCGTTGAGATACGGCTATGGCATATTTTCCGATATATCAGTGAACGCATCACAAACGCACCTCCATCCAATTTAACAATCGATAAATCATTTGTTCCTAACTTCGCTAAATGTCACCTTTGTGTCCTAAATAAAGCCTCTGAATAAATCTAATGTGAAACGAGTAGTTTTTATGAATATTTGAGCAAATTTAGCAGAAATTGTATGGAATAATATAATTATATACGGATTCAAGGTGACTGAGAAAACCGTTCTAATTTTGTGGTATTTTTTTCTAACTTTTTCCACCCTAATTAACCCACCCCCTTTGGTGACCGCTAACTGCCTGGTGGTATAATTAGAATAAATACGTTATCTTTATAATGAGTTTGGTTCATGATTTTTTAACGCTGGCTATAAGTATGACATGTGGTATTTGATGTGTATTGCTCATCAGTAGCCGAGCCGGTTCAACCAGATTTACGTGTGAAAATCAAATGTTAATCTTTTAACCTTTAACCCTCTAGTGACGAAATTTTTTAAAGAAATTAAAATATTTGCTTATCAAATGTCTATTTGCAGGCCAAGTGAAGATTATTTTTGAAAATTGATGACCGGAATGACTGGCTCAATTGTCGAGCTAGTCATTCAAGTGGTAAGTTTTCTAAAATATGCATTTGGTCTGCAAATGGACAATTCTCGAGACAATCTAGAATTTTTTTACCTCAACCTGGCCAGAATGGCCAAGTGAGCTTATGCCGTGGTGACTGTCCGTCGTCCATCCGTCAACTTTTGCTTTTAAAATATATCCTCCTAAACCGCTTGACAGATTTTAATCAAATTTGGCTACAAGGATCCTATCGAGGTAGGCTCTAGAACTTGTGTTCAGATTCGGGTAAAAAATCTTGGATTTTGTAAATATTTACCAGAAAGGGTCAAAACGCATCTCCTCCATAGCTTCTTGATGGATTTCAGCCAAATTTGGTTTGAAGGATTCTATGGAGGTAGGATCTAGAACTACCGGTCCTATTCAAATTTGTAATTGATCAATTTTTTGGATGAAAATATTTCTACAGGAAAGTATCAAAACGCATCTCATCCGTAGCTTCTTGAAAGATTTCACCCAAATTTGGCTTGAAGCATTCTATGGATGTAGATTCTAAATCGTGTATTCAAATTTTTGATTGGTCAATTTTTGGGGTCAAAATCTTAGATTCTGTAAAAAATGTACTGGAAAGGTTCAAAATGCATCTCCTTAGCTTCTAGACAGATTTCATCTGATTTTTTCGGGAAGGATCATATAATGGTAGGCTCTAGATCTTCTATTTAAATTTTTGATTTGTCATTCTTTTGGTGCAAATCTTTTTTTGGGTCAATTCTTTTGGGTTAAAATCCTAGATTTTATGAAAAATTGACCAGAAATTGTCAAAATGCTATTCATTGACCGCTTGGCGGATTTCAATATAGTTTGGCTGGAAGGACCCTATGGGTGTAGGTTTCGGAACTTGTATACAGAATTTTAATTGGTCAATTTTTTGGTGAAAATGTTGAGTTTTATGAAATATTTACCGGATTGGATGGAAGGACCCTATGGTGGCTTCAGAAGTTGGACACTGAATTTTGATTGCTCAATATTTTCGGCGCCCATCTTGGCTTTTCCAAAGGTTTTGTCAAATCAGTTGGAAGGTCCCTAGGTAGGTAGGCTTCAGAACGTATATACAGAATTCTGGCAGCCATTTTGGATTTTCCAGAAATCCTTTACAATGCTAATCAATGGCCAAATTTCAACTAAACCTGGGTGGAATGATCCTATGGTGATTGGTTTAGAGACTTCTGATGAGTGTTTTGATTGGTCATTTTTTTTCGGCAGCCACCTTGGACTTTCCAAAAAAATTTCAGAAGCCTTTAAAGCGTTGCCACTACTACTACAGCTCAATATCAAACATGTGGGTGGAATGACCCTATGATTATATGCTTCAAGAAATCAAATGAGAATTTTGATTGGTCAATTTTCTTGGTGGCCATCTTTGATTTTCCAAAAATTATCCATCATGTCTATTTAAATGCAAACTGTTCAAATGCTAATGATCCAGGTGAGTGCCACAGGCCCTTGGGCCTGTTGTGTAAATTTTGGGAAATCGGTTAAAATGCTATTCCTCATTAACTGCTTGAGCGAGTACAAGCAAACTTGGTTGGGAGGTCCCTAGAGTGGTATGCTTCAGAAGTTTATCCAGAATTTTAATTGGTCTATTTTTTCGGTGGCCATCTTGAATTTTACGAAAACTGAAATTATTTAAAACACTACTCATTAACTGCTTGGGCAATTTCAAGCGGACTTGGCTGGAAGGATCCTAGCCTGGTAGGTTTCAGAACATTTATACAGAATCTTTTCCTGATCAAGTTTTCTGCCAGCCATCTTGGATTTTCTGACAATTTCTGGAAATCATTTAAGACCATACTCCTCAATAACAACTTGGTCGATTCCAAGCAAACTTGATTAGAAGGACCCGAGAGTGGCTTCAGAACTTGTGTACATAATTTTGATCGATCAGTATTTTGGTGGCCATCTTGAATTTTCTGAAAAATGGAGGGAAATCGTTTAAAGTGCTACTCCTCATTAACTGCTTGGGCAATTTCAACCAGACTTGGCTGGAAGGATACTACCTAGGTTGGTAGGTTTCAGAAAATATATACAGAATTTTGATTGGTAAATTTTTCCGACAACCATCTTGGATTTTCTGCAAATTTTTGGAAATCAGTTAAAATGCTACTCCTCATTAACCACTTGAACGATTTCAAGCAAACTCAGAGTGGTGTGCTTCAGAGCTTGTATACACCATTTTAATTGGTCAATTTGTTCGGCAGTCATCTTGAATTTTCCAAAAATGCCTGGAAATTGTTTTAAATGCTACTCCTCATTAACAGCTTGTTAGCTCACCTGGCCTGAAAGGCCAAGTGAGCTTATGTCGTGGTGACCGTCCGTCATGTGTCCGTCCGTCAACTTTTCCTTTAAACGACTTCTCAAGAACAGCTGGGCCAATTTCGATTATATGTGGCAGGAAGCATCCTTAGGGCATAGGGATCCAAGTTTATTCAAATGAAACTGATCGGCCAATTAGGCCGGTGGCCATCTCAAAATCTTCTCCGAAACCGCTTGAGGGATTGAAGGAAACCTCATGAAATATGATCTAGGGCAAGAGCTCACCCAAATTTGTTCAAGCGAACTTAATTGGTCAAATAGTTTGGCGGCCATCATGGTTGACCTAGTTTTAGCGAAAATAACTTCTCCAGAACCGCTAAAGGGATCAGGCCGAAATTTAGCAGATATGATTAGGGAATAAGGGCCAGTAAAGTTTGTTCAAGAGAAGTTGATCCATCAAAAAACATGGCCGCCGTGGGCCAATCACAATATAGCATGTTTGGCGGCCATATTGGATTTTTTTATTTGATGGATTTTGAGGCCGAAATTGGTTTTATCTAGGTTTTTGACTATTCTGATCTCAAATTTGCAATTTTCGAATCTGTCGGATGAACGGTTTGGCGGCCATCTTGGATTATTTTCTCGCCAAAGTGTCCTATACTAAAGCAATGGGAAATTCAAAATATCTTCTCGAGAACTACTGAGGCGATTTCAGTTATATTTGGCATGAAGCATCCTTAAAGGTCTTGTGAGGACTTGCGGTCAATAACGGGTTTCAATTAATTTTATGGTCTACTACACTATTTAAACACAATAGCGTCATTTTGGAGTGAAAGAAATATGTTAGGCAGCCCAAATAACGAGACTAAATGACGCCTCAATCTGAATCACCACTCGCTGTGATGTCACACCGGGAACAGCGCTGTGAGCTGGGCCAATATTTCTCTGTCTGTAGTACAAAGGTAACATATTTTAAAACGTGCGTTTAATAGTTTCATGGATAGCTATATTCGCATAATAATAGGCCTATAACTACGGTAAACCATGGGCAATGCTGAAAATCAGCAATATTTCAATGCATGTGACAAATACTCTGTAGTCTACTAGGCTTAATTTCGGATCCATTACCATTCTTGAAAGGACAGGGTGTACTATGTAATATCTGGGATGGATGGATGTGAGTGTGATGATCGAGGTGGGTGGGAGAGGTTGACTGACGATGGCTGTAATTGTACTATTATTCATATCTAAATGTATATGCTACAGAGTGCAGTTACAACTTTTTCTGAAGATTACGAATGTACAATAAGTGTGTCCTATGTGAAATTTCCCGTGATTACTGATTAGAATGTGATTGTTTACCTATAAGCTTTTGGCAATGTGTTTGTATAATAATAATGTAGAGGCATGTACGGGTCAGCACGTACGTTGGTGTGTGTGTGTGTGTGTGTGTGTGTGGTGGGAGGGTGGCGTTACGCCTGTGACAACCACATGAACTATATCGTTTTCAAACCAACTTCTTCCATGTATGGAAGTAGCATACACTCATATTTCAATGTTATGAAAAAGCAAAACTGTAGTGGATGAACAAATTTTAAATAGGTAGGTGAACTGACAGATGTTCAGAGGTCGCTAGCGTATCATCTTTACTTACAGTGCAGCTCATAAATAAGTTCCAAAGCAAAAACACAAATATGTTAGTTAGAACCATATGAACACGATACCAGAAACGTTATGTTGAATATTTTGAACACAATTTGGGTTGAAAACCAACCCAATTATGTTCAAAATATTCAACAGTATATGTTATTTAAGTTGTACTATAAGCGTGCGGACGGCAGTGAAAGCCTCGCTACGCACCTCGACCGCTGCCTAATTTGTAAACAAACCGTGTACTGTCAATAATATGTCAATGTAGACTATACGCAAATAGATTAGTTTAGATTAAATTTATATTTACCCAACATTTTAGTTAATTTTAAACATATAACTGGAGTAAATGCTATATTGCAATCATAAATTTATTCATAAGCCTACACAATGGTAAATTGCAATTGTACGTGCACTGAGCAGTGTAGGCCTACTTAACTATCATTTAAAAAGTTGTACATTTGTGTACATGCATGCCTATATCATCTATGCAAAATCTCTGCAGTCAATCCAGAAAGATAAGATATATATGCATTTGTAGAATTGTATTCCAAGAAGTGTGTGGGTGGGTTTGATTAAATATAGCCTAATTCACGTACACGAAATCCGATGTTACTGTCACCTCTAACAGGCCTATACGTTAGAATTGTGATGTCAGCCACCGTGACCATGAGGTCTGTCCTTTAAGTTTAATCAACAAAAATATCATCAACTTCAATATTATTGAACCTTTGTACATCTCGAACAATGGAGTGTCCCTGTGTGAACAATGAATTGTCAAAGAATAGGTGCCTAATACGCGCAGCAGTAGAGAGCCTATAGCTATGCTCCCCGAGATAATAATCTAGACTAACAGGAATTGGTGTCATCCCGGTGTGACGTCACAACTCTAGCGCGATAGCTAAAAACGTTTGGTTGTCAAGGTGGTTGCTATATGCGTATCT
The DNA here is from genome assembly GCA_034401795.1 of Chaetoderma sp. LZ-2023a. Classification (NCBI taxonomy): domain Eukaryota; kingdom Metazoa; phylum Mollusca; class Caudofoveata; order Chaetodermatida; family Chaetodermatidae; genus Chaetoderma; species Chaetoderma sp. LZ-2023a. The sequence continues at coordinate 160,863,494 of CM067370.1, read as the reverse complement.
CAGCTTTGGTTGGGCCGATTACAAAAATTAAAAAAGTATTTTGTTCTAGTAAAGGAGAATCTGTATTATGATTGTCAAGTTAATCAGAGCAATCGAGTATCTAGTCCTCACAACATCTTTAAGGCATAGAGATTCACGTTTGTTCAAGTGAAGCCGATCGGCCAATTAGGCTGGCGGCCATCTTGGATTTTGGCCGATTTTTTAGAAACGTCTTTAAAAATCTCCGAAACCGCTTAAGGGATTGAAGGAAACCTCATGAAATATGATCTAGGGCAAGAGCTCAACCAAATTTGTTCAAGCGAACTTAATTGGTCAAATAGCTTGGCGGCCATCTTGGTTGACCTAGTTTTAGCGAAAATAACTTCTCCAGAACCGCAGAAGGGATCAGGCCGAAATTTGGCAGATATGATTAGGGACTAAGGGTCAGTAAAGTTTGTTCAAGAGAAGTTGATCCATCAAAAAACATGGCCGCTGTGGGTCAATCACAATATAGCATGTTTGGCGGCCATATTGGATTTTTTATTTGATGGATTTTGAGGCCGAAATTGATTTTATCTAGGTTTTTGACTATTCTGATCTCAAATTTGCAATTTTCAAATCTGTCGGATAAACGGTTTGGCGGCCATCTTGGATTATTTTCTCACCAAAAGCTCCCATACTAGAGCAATAGGAAATTTAAAATATATTTTTCTCGAGAACTACTGAGCCGATTTCAATTATATTTGGCATGAAGCATCCTTAAGGCATAGAGATTCAGGTTTCTTCAAACGAACCCGATCGGCCAATTTGGCTGGCGACCATCTTGGATTTCGACCCATTTTTAGAAATGTCTTTAAAACTTCTCCTCCCAAACCATTTGAGGGATCAATTAAAAACTCGCGAAATATGATCTATGGCAAGCGCTGAATCAAGTTTGTTCAACGGAACTTGATTGAGCAAATGGTTCAGCGGCCATCTTGGATGACGTAGATTTCACAAAAATGACTTCCTCCCCAGAACCGCTGAAGCGATCAGGCCGAAATTTGTGATATATAATTAGCAACTAAGGGCGATTAATGTTTGTTCAAGAGAAGTTGATTTGCCAAAAAACATGGCTGCGGTGGACCAATCAATATATAGTGTGTTTGGCAGCCATATTGGATTTTTTTATTTGATGGATTTTGAGTCCGAAATTCATTTTATACAGGGTTTTGGGTATTCTGATCTCAAATTTGCAATTTTGGAAACTGTCGGATAAACGGTTTGGCAGCCATCATGGATCATTTTCCCGCCAAAAGCTCCCATACAATGGGAAATTTAAAATGTCTTCTCGAGAACTGCTGGCCCGATTTGAATTATATTTGGCAGGAAGCATCCTTATGGGATAGAGATTCCATTTTGTTCAAACAATGCCAATCTGCCAAGTTGGCCGGTGGCCATCTTGGATTTCGGCCGACTTAGAAATGTCTTTAAAAATCTCGTTCTCCGGCTTGGGGAATAGATTCAAAACTTATGAAACTCATCTAGGCAAAGAGGTAAGCCAAGTTTGTTCAAGACAACTTGATTGACCGAATGGTTCAGCAGCCATCTTGGATGACCTAGTTTTCCCGAAAACGACTTCTCTAGAACTGCTGAATGGATCAGGCCAAAATTTGGGAGATATGATTAGGGACTAAGGGCCATTAAAGTTTCTTCAAGGGAAGTTGCTCCATCAAAGAACATGGCCGCCGTGGGCCAATCAAAATGTAGCGTGTTTGCCGGACATATGGGATTTTTTTATTTGATGGATTTTGAGGCCAAAATTGGTTCTATATATGTTGTATGCTGTATTCTGAGCTCAAATTTGCAATTTTCGAAACTGTCGGATAAATGGTTTGGCGGCCATCTTGCATAATTTTCTCGTCAAAAACTCCCATGCTAAATCAATGGGAAATTTAAAATGTCTTCTCGAGAACTACCAGGCTGATTTCAATTATATTTGGCAGGAAGCATCCTTAGAGCATAAGGACCCAAGTTTGTTCAAATGAACCCGATCGGCAAATTTGTCCAGCAGCCATTTTGGATTTCGGCCAATTTCAGGAAATGTTAAAAATCTTCTCCGAAACCACTTGGGGAATCTTCATCTAGGCCAAGAGGTAAGCCAATTTTGTTCAAGAGGACTTGACCAAATGGTTCGGCGACCATCTTGGATGAACTGATTTTCACAGAAAGTACTCCTCCAGAACCGCTGAAGGCATCAGGCCGAAATTTGTCCAAAGGAAGTTGATCCATAAAAAAAAGATGGGCGCCGTGGGCCAATCAAAATGTAGTGTGTTTGGCGGCCATATTGCACTTGCAAAAATGTCCACAAACTCATTTTAAAGACTGCTAAACCACCCACCAACAATTCTGACAAAAATTAATGGTGCTCCGGGTGAGCGACACAGGCCCCTTGGGCCTCTTGTTCCAGTAGCCATCTTGTTCTTCAAAATGGCATCTGAAGAACTGTTGTACGGATCAGGCCAAAACTCATTGGCTGGAACTCAATAAGGTGCTTTAAACCTCGGTTTAGCCTAAACCTGGTAATAACTCATCACATAAACCTGGTAATAACTCATCACATAAACCTGGTAATAAGAGATTTATTACCAGGTTTAGGCTTAAACCTCATCCGTATTCAGATACGAGGTTTAAATCCGGTAGCAGCTAGACCAGGTTTAAGCCTGGTTTAACCATGTTTATTTTATCATCATTCGTGTACCAAACTCAGGGGTTTAATAGAAATTTGACATTTACATTCTAAACTAACAATATATATGGGTCATGGCTTATTATTAAAATATATTACTACAGCGATGGACATAATAATAAAAAAGTGGCAATAAAATAAATCAGCACTATTCGGAATGAGGTTACTTAAATACCTGTCGGACATCAATCTTATTATGCATATAAATGGGAGAACCCTGTCCCAAACTATCTCAGTGGCAGCCTGTTGTAGGGTTTAGTACATAAACTACATTCTTGAAATAGGTTTACATGGTTATAAGGGTTATTACCTGGTCTGTTACCTGGTTTAATTTTCGGTATTCTCATAACATTATGCTATAGCTTTTACAGAATCGATTTAAATGTATATACCTTTAGAAACGTGATATTAACATATGTGTTAAACTATTTTTATTCATTACCAGTGTTTTACGTCAGTTTAAATGCGGGTTTGAACCTAATAATAGCTAAGCCAGTTGTTATTACACCACAAAAACATCCATTACCATTCAATCACGACTTGCTAAATTAACTACTCTGCATTTAGCCACCAGAATAAGATTTTTATGCTTGCTTACAACCCCCCCCCCCCCCCCATATGCCTATTCCATTTCTATGTATACCCTCAACCAGGCTACTGGTAGGGTACACCCCTAGCATATGACCTGATAGAGACTGGCACCAGTCTGTACTCACTCCTTGGTGATACATGTCACTAAGCACGCTCGCGCATGCGCATAGGAGCCCAAATAGGAAACGGATTCACTTTTCAAATATTCTGCAAGCAGTACAGTCTGCAAATATTCCATCTAAGTTTTTATAGCCTTGCGCTGAGGTCAGCGTACTTATTTGAGAGTGCTTCAATCCATGAGTATGCCTAATATGAAGCCTATCCTCCCTAATTTATGTTTATCTAGTATTTTGTGGTTTTTACTGCATTGTATACTCTGTATATATGTGTTACCGGTTTTCGTGGTGGTATCCCGTTCTCGTGGTAAACAAAATGCCTAAGTCACCATCCTCATTTCTAACCATCAATTAAACTAATAACATTTATATTCACTTATTTCTAGATTCAAATCTTTTAGTGCATTTCGTTTTATATCCCTAAGAAAGGTTGAAAGAAATGCACGTATGTAAAGGATGGTCGTCAACTGTCTCTAAAGCATATTTTAAGGATTTTGTAGCCAAGTCTGTGTTGCCCTCTGATCACTCCTCCCCCGTTGCTTCAAAGGCTAAAGCTGTGTCTTTTGCTAATCCTTCTGTTTCTAAACCACCAGCAACGGAGGGTGGGGGGAGGGGGGGGGGGGGGCACTTAGTCTAATTCCGATGCCATGTTGGCCCTTTTTTGCGAGATTTGAGTCTTTTGTGCCTGTCTTGCCAAAATCATTAGATGAGCAAATATCGTCTGCCATCCGCGCGGCTAAGGATGTTTCTTCAGAATCGGACGATAACCAGAAGGTTAGTGGGCATGGCCGCAAATGGGGGAAGCCTACTTCCCTCATGTCCAGAAAGGAGATTCGGTCACCAATTCAGAAAATTAGAGCCTAGGAAAAGGCTCTTGAAGGTGAACTCGAGTAGGTCACCGGATAAAATCCACATAAGGCTTGAGGAAGGGCATTACCCTCAAGCAGTGGTGGCGGCGACTGAAGTCCCCGACCACAACGCCTATGCCAACGTCAAGTTTTCAGTCATACCAGCCAGGAACCTTAATAGATCGCCTGTGTCTAGCTTAATGCAGTCAGGAAGTTTGGTAACTTCTGGTTTAGCAAGAACTTCTGGTTTGTGCTTAGTAGATTTGGGTCTCCAAGACCCGGGGCTACTTCCGGTTTCCGTTTCCGGTCCTTCCTCTTACGCTTCCGGTTTGCGCATTTCCGGTTCCTATGCTACTTCTGGTTTTTTACTGTACATCCGGGTCTGTAGGATCCTGTTCAGTTTCCGGTTGCCTACTTCTGGTTTGCACATTTCCGTTTTCTATTTTTCCACTTCCAGATTTCGTACATCCGGGGATAGGGTCATTTCCGGTTTTCATGGATCTTTCTGGTGTTCCAGGATTAACTTCCGGTTCTGTCTTCCTGTTTTGGATTTCCGGTGATAGAGAACTTCCTGGGGTTCCAGGTTTGTTCTTCAGGTCCGGTTTACATGTTTGCTTTCACAGGATCTAGTCATCATCTTGCCTATGAGTTAGTCTTATTTCCGTAATTGCTTTTAAAAAATCGGAATGTTTAATGACTGAAAATATTCATATCGATATATTGCCAGTTATGAAGACTCTTGAAATTGTAGATATTCAGCATTTATTCTTTTATCAGTGACAATTTTCAACGTAATTAAAGACTTCCGAGTGGTTGCCATATGGGTTTTTTGTTGCAGCTTATTTTATATGCGCATATCATCAATTAATTTTGAATGATCTCACTCAACCGAGTCAGTCTGTATTCTACGCATTATCTCTAGATACGTAATTTTCCCTTTCATCCAACTTTAGATGGCCAGTTAGTTGTCTTCGGGCCATTCAGCCTTTTTTCTCGCTCTTTTTTCCTCTTATGTCGGTAGGTTGACATTTATTTTAACCAAAGGGAGTTAATTTGTTGCCCTGATTGTAGCGTAATTCTTAGTCTAAATCTGAGTCGCTGAAAGGAAATAGAATCAGTAGAGGGCACATACCAAGAATAATGACCACAAGAACAAAAAGAAAGGAGAAATAACACATAAAGCGAAAAACAAGAAGGAATAAAAGCTGAGTTTTCTCCTTCGATCAATACTCACCATTCTGTTACTTCTGATATACAGCTGGCCTTGACAGCGGCTCTAGGATTATAGACTTAGAAAGCTTTACCGACTCCTGGGAACCGGGTACTCGGCTCCCAACTGCCGAGTACCCGTTTACCATAGAGCTCATTCTTGTTTGCATAGCAACAAGAGCAATACATGCTTTTTGCATTAAGGATTTTAGTGTTTTAAAATAATCTAAGTCTTTAATCAGTGATAGTTTGTGTGTTCTGAAAGAATTAACTAAGGACTATGTAGAATACCGCCCAAGACAACCAGGTTGTATTGTTCTTTATTATCCATAGTTAAAAGACTTAGGTCTCTAAATTTCGTTGTGTCGCATGTTCCAATTTCTGACCCCATAGAATCTGGGACATGTGCTAACAACGATATATGCCAGACGATGATCACCTTCTTTAAACCCCAACAGGCGATCGGCAGATATGAAAATAGGTGTTTGCTACGGTATTTCTAACACGAATATCGGCTGACGTCGTTCTCCGTAGAATCCGAGCGGGTGACGTCACACCCGGTCGCTCGGATGTTTATGTGAAGAAATTTTTTTTCATTAATTCGCGCATCTGATTCTGGGTGCTGCGTACTAAAAATGGTACCGGAAACTTTAGAATGATCAAGTTTACGTGCGATCACGATTGGTTTGCAATGATCGGTGGTTTCAAAATTCTTGAGTAGATGTGTGGTCTGCGGTTTTACCGTGTGAGACAGCAGTTTGTTATACATTTTGTTGTTTTCTTCACATATCGTGCTGCTTTCGTTAGGAGTATAATTTATATTGATTAGTAAATATACCCTGAATGCTATGCGATATGATTCCTGGAGCCGTTACACATCCTGGAGGATCTATTATGGGTGTGTTGTGCCCGCCGCGTACTTGTCGTCATAATCAATGCGATCGTTGTTGTAACGTGGCGGGGTGGGGTGCGGGGAGGTTACGGTTAATTTATGAGTCAAAATATTTGAAAATTAATTGTCTGCCTTCCATCCGGGTCTCGTTCCGCTTGTTTATTGTAGGTTTGTGCTTATTTTATAGGCCAAGCCAGCCCCGCCATCATGTGACGACTGCCATAAGTTTGTCCGTGTAATGTTCAAGGACCATGTCTGTTTTAGGTGGGCCCTGTGTAATATAGATCATAGGTGTAATGTTTGTGCAGTGTGGTCCGTCGAAACGATGGTTAAGTTCCTTGCCCAGAAGGACTTGGCTGGGTCTGACGCGGGGTCAGGCGGTCCGAGAGGAAATCGTGGAGCGCCCGGTTCGGCCGGTGGGGGTGCTCCACGTCCCCAGCTGGAGGTGGCGGAGATGGCACCGGCGGCGTGGTTTGGTCCGGCTATGCAGGGTTTTCTGCATAGCGTTCTGCCCACGCTGGTGTCGTCCCTGCTACCAAAGGTTGGGGGGGCAGTTTCTCCCCATGCCTGGTACGGATCCTGTCCTCGGACAGGATTCTGGACTGGTTACCGTCTATCTGTCTCTCTGCGGCCACCTCCGGGTGGTCCAGTAGCGGTGGCCGGTCCGTCAGGTGTGGGAGCCGTCCGCCACGGTTGACTCGTCTAGTGATGGCTCTTCGGAGTCTGAAGACGAGGAGGCCGAGGAGGAGAGGTTGCTGCGGCCCGTGAAGCCGCAGGTGGAGAATATGGAGGTTGATTCCGTCCTGGACGGAACCGGCCTCCATTTGTCTGGTTTGGCGCAAGCCAGGTCAGCGGCTCCACCTGTGGCTGAGGCCAATCCGTTACCTTGCACTGGTTCCGCACGGCTTGGTTTGTCACCAGCCGTCAGGGGAACGGGTGTGCCGGGCCAGGCGTGGTACTCGCCTATCTCGCCTGGTCCGGCAGCCGGACGTGGGGTGCCGTTGGCGCCCGTGTCCGGCTATGGTTCTGCGACTGTTACGGGTCCGTACGGTTTTCCGTGCGGACCTACCCCATGGACCGGAGTGTTTCATGGGGTGGCGGCGGAACCGTGTGGTAGCGGAGTGCCTGGCGTGTCAGCCGTGGCTCCTTGCCGGGAGGCCGTGGCTGGCAGACCCGTGAGCACGTCAACGGGTGACGTGTTTGCGGGGGTATCTTCTTCGGAGGTAGGTTGGTCTGATGCTCTGGCGTGGCTAGCCAGAGTGGACCCGTCTGTGGTTTTGGCCACGGCCGATGAAGATGCGCCCCGTCCGTCGGTTGCGTCGATTAGGACGGGGATTTTGCCCGTGGCCCGGATCCAGTCAGTGGGACTGGATCCACGGTTCATTGATTTGTTGGATGCTATTTATAGCAAACAACTAATGACCAAGGGTCAGCTCCCTGCGGCCTCCAGGGAGGTGCAGGCAAGATGTCGTATTCCGCGGGGTGAATACGACAGGTATGGTGTAGTCCCGTCAGTCACGGAGGATGACCGATGGGTACTGGGTGTCCAGAGTGCCGGGTCGGGTGGTCCCGGTCCGGCACTAGTGGATAAGTCCCAGGTACACCAGGAAGAAGTCCTGGGCCTATGCGATGAGGGTGTGAGGGCAGCGATGAGCGCTGTCAATCACTCTTATCGTCTACTTCAGTCGGTGTGGGCTGAAGCGGGGGCAGGCCACCCTGTGCCACCCTGTGCCACCTGTGGCGCTATCGTGTGTTAATGACGGCTTGGTGCTGTCAATGGACGCGTTGGCAAGGGTGCAAGCGCGAGTGACGAAGTCCAGGAGGCAAATGGTCATTGACCATATGCGTCCGGCTACGGCAGTCAGGGAACGTCTTCTTGGGACGCCCCTGACAGGGCCTAGCATCTTTGGTGGCCAAGTGCGGGCCATCTTAGAGGACACCGCCAGTATTGCGCAGAATCGGTTAGTGGTAAATCTACAGCTAGAGCTAGTGCGGCAAGCGCACGCACTAGGGGCTGTGGGCAAACCGCTAACGGGACAGCCTTCAAAGAAACAGAAGAAGCATAAGAGCAAGGCAAAAGCCAGGCCTATTGCGACTTCTGTTTCGGCTGGGTTCTCGGAGCCGCCGCCGGCGAAGAAACCCAGGAAGGTTGTAGAGGCGCCTACCCTCCCCAATGTTGCTCCTGACCGCCCTAGAGGTGGGAAGGGCAAGGGGAAGGGTAAGGGTAAGGCCTCAAATGGCGGACAGAAGGGGCCGAAGCGTACCTGAGGGTACGCAAGCTCCATTCATATCCACCTGGACCGCACCTGTGCGACAGGAACAGCGGTGCCAGTTATACCCGTCGTGCCTAGAACGAAATGGTTCTCACTCTCTCTCGTTAAGAAAGAGGGGGTGGGGGGGGGTGGGGGTGGGCGGACTGTGAGCCGGACAACCCCGTTAGACGTCGAGGTGTCTATGGTGGGTGGAAGGCTCATGCGTTTCGTCGAGGCCTGGCGAGGTGTGACGTCAGACAGTCTGGTCCTGGGATGGTTATCCCAGGGTTACATGCCGGAGTGGTGGGACTTTCCGCCACAAAATCTGTCTTTGGCACCTGTCTGGACACCCGTACCAAGGGAGCCAGACAAGTTAGAAGCCGTTCAAAAGGAAGTGTCGGGTTTGCTTCTGAAGGGAGCAATAAAACCAGCAAACCGGAACACTCCAGGCTTCTATTCAAACATGTTCCTTGTCCCCAAGAGCACGGGGGGATGGAGACCCATACTCAATCTCAGGCCATTAAATTGGTTTATCCATACGCCTCGGTTCCAGATGGAAACGCCGAGGTCGGTAATGGCGGGATTGAGGAAAGGAATGTGGTGTGTATCGATCGATCTGAAAGATGCATATTTCCACATTCCGGTGAATCGGAGTTGGCACAGGTTTCTGAGATTTGCGTTTCAGAATCAAGTATGGGAGTTTACAGTTCTCCCGTTTGGCCTGTCGACAGCTCCGAGGGTTTTCACAAGAGTGGTCCTTGCGGTGACAGCGTTTCTCAGAAAAGAGAACGTGGCGCTACACACCTACATAGACGACTGGCTGCTCAAGGCAGACTCGGCAGCCAGGTTGAACGTGGATACTGCTCTGACTCTGAAGTTACTTTCAGATCTAGGCTGGATAGTCAACGAGGAGAAATCCGAGTTGACGCCCACTCAACAGTTCGTTTATTTGGGGATGCGATTCGACCTCGAGGAGGGCAGGGTTTACCCATCAGAGCCCAGAGTGGTGTCTCTGTTAGCCATCCTCAGGAGTTTTCGAGTGGGAAACCACGTTCAGGCGAGGCGGTTCCTTCAGATGCTGGGCATGATGGTCTCCATGGAGCAGGTTATCCCGTACGCTGCTCTAATGCGAAGACCTATCCAGTTGTATCTGATGTCTCTGTGGAAACAGAGAACAGAACCCCTGTCAAAACTGGTGCCAGTTTTGGAGCCGATAATATCGCATCTTCTATGGTGGAAACAGCGTCAGAATCTCCTAATAGGGGTTTCGCTGCACCTACCCCACCCCCAGCTGTCCGTTTACACGGATGCATCGCTGGAGGGGTGGGGTGCCTGCCTGGGAGAACACCAGGTCTCGGGCACATGGACTCTCCCGGAGAGTCAGCTGCATATCAATCTGTTGGAAATGATGGCAGTGGAACTGGCGTTGGAAGAGTTCCTTCCGATGATCAGGGGCAAGGTGATATTGATACGGTCGGACAATTCGACAGTAGTATCATATATAAATCGCCAAGGCGGGACCAGGTCGCCCACCCTGTGCATCAGGGTGTGGCACTTGATTCAATGGTGCAGGAATTACTCGGTTGTTTTGAAAGCAGCTCATATTCCTGGCCAATTGAACATTCTGGCGGATGCTTTGTCTCGCAGACAGAGAATCCTGCCAACAGAATGGTCCCTCAACCCTCCAGTTCTACGACGGATCTTCGAGCATTGGGGCAAACCCAACGTGGACTTGTTCGCCACAAAGGAAAATGCTCAAATCATGACATATGTCTCGCCGATTCCAGATCCAAATGCTGTCGATACAGACGCTCTGGCGATAAGCTGGAGAGGGATGCACGCGTACCCACCCACCATTCTTCTACCGAAGGTATTGGTGAAGGTCAGGGAGGAACCGTGTCTGGTCCTGCTAATAGCGCCGTATTGGCCGAGCAGGGCGTGGTTCACGGATCTTCTAGATCTGCTGGTGGAAAATCCTGTGCAGTTGCCCGAGATTCCGAACATAATCTCCCAGGCCAAGGGACGCTTCCTACACGAGCGTCCCGAAATGTTCAAATTGACTGCGTGGATGTTGTCAAACAACGTTCCACGTCGGAAGGCTTTTCTCGACAGGCTGCTGATTTCATCGCGGCTGCAAGAAGGAGGTCAACCTTCAAGTCATATAACAACAAGGTTAACAGATTTGCAGACTGGTGTGAAGAAAAGGGTATTGATACCTTTCAATCCACTATTCAGCAAATAGCAGACTTTCTCTGTGAGCTGTTCTTTGCAGGACTAGCTCCCGTCACAATTGCTGGATACAAGTCAGCTTTGGCATCAGTTGTCCCTTGTCTAGCCAACAGGGATAGTCCAGAGGTGGCCCAGTTAAATGTGATGTTGAAGGGAATGAGCAATCTCCGCCCGAGACAACCGGTAGTCATTCCAGCATGGAGTCTATCTTTAGTGCTTAATGTACTGGCCAAGCACCCTTTCGAACCGTTGCGTTCGGCTAGTCTAAAGCATTTGACTCTAAAGGCGGTCTTTCTATTGGCAGCTTCCTCAGCTAGAAGGCGCAGTGAGATCCATGCGCTTTCGGCAGAGAGGAACCGATTTATTGTTTCTGGAGAAGGTCTGCGTCTACTGCCAAGAGCAGAGTTTATGTCAAAGAACCAATCTTTGAGATATCCCGGCAAACCGATCATTATACCGAAGTTAACCAGGTTTGATCATGATGCCAGTGTCTGGTGCCCGGTCCGTTCTTTGACTAAGTACAAGAAACGGACTGACTCATTACGGTCGAACGATAGACATCTGTGGATCTGCCATAAAAAGCCTTATGGCGCCGCATCCATGGATACTATCTCTCGTTGTGTGGTCGAATGCATTCAGACTACTCACGAGATGGCGACTGGGCACCAGGTGCAGGGCATAAGGGCACACGATGATAGAGGAATAGCCGCCTCGACCCCCCTTTACAATGGTGTTCCGTTAGAGGACATCATGGCCGTTGCACAATGGCACTGTGAGTCCTCATTTACGGATTACTATATGAGGGATGTGTCAGACTCAGCCAATCCACTCGCTTTAGCTGTTTTGAAACGATAGTTAGTGACCACACTGCTTTTCCCCTTTTTTCACTTTGGTAAGAAAAGAACCTAAAGCAGGCATGGTCAAGCGAGAGGATGTCAACCAGATTGTGTCACTGATGGCCGAACCGGTGAATGGTTGTAGGCGGTACGTCTGAAGTCCTGTTATCATAAGGTAATTCAATAGTGAGAGTTTTTTGTATTATGTATATGTATCATGTTCATTCATCTTATATATTCATGCTCATTCCCAGGCTAATACAAGCGATATGCAGGGAGTAGTTAACCCTCTTGGCATATTGGTGTTTTCAGGCGAGATACATGTTCGTTAGTTCTCTCCTTTTTCTTAGGAGAAAAAGGGGGGGGGGGGACTGTGACGCGAATGTGATTCGGTTCCGCGAACTTGACGGTCCTTTTAGGTCTCCGTTAGTCAAGTTTGAAGTCTAAAATCTTTCTCCATGGGGCAAAATTAGCATTTATGGCTTGCCCCTTCCCACCAGGTTACTGATCAAATCTGGTGTATATCAGAAGTAACAGAATGGTGAGTATTGATCGAAGGAGAATGCAGGAAATGTCAATTTCCCTTTCTCCGAGATCTAACAATACTCACCATTCTGTTACGGACCCAGCCTCCCAGCCCCACGGAGGCAAGCCATAGTTTTCTCTTGTTTGGTGGCTATGCAAACAATATGAGCTCTATGGTAAACGGGTACTCGGCAGTTGGGAGCCGAGTACCCGGTTCCTAGGAGTCGGTAAAGCTTTCTAAGTCTATAATCCTAGAGCCGCTGTCAAGGCCAGCTGTATATCAGAAGTAACAGAATGGTGAGTATTGTTAGATCTCGGAGAAAGGGAAATTGACATTTCCTGCATTCTTTGTGTCATCATGGTTTTGGTGAGTCATTTCACCTTGCTTTCATATTGCCTCTGTCTTTCCAGCGTTTTTTGTAATTTTTCTCTATTATTTTCCAAATGTTGTTGTCCGACTAGTTTCCCAATGAAATTGATATGGACGTTGATTTAAATATAGGACACAGTTATGCAATCATTATAGGAACCTGCTTCATGTACAGGATGACGATCTGACGTATTGTGTCTGCATAGGATTTAAAGTACAAGCCCGAGCGGCTAGGCAAACGTTGATGTAATCAATAACAATTTTTATTAGATCACCTCCATTTTTATGATTTAAAAAAATTTTAAATTGCCTACACCTATCAAGTGAGATAAAATTAGTAAACTCATTAAACTTTTTAAAGAGCGTTTGTCGCTCCTGATTGTATTGTGGACAATTCTTTATAAAGAATCCTCGATTCGATCAGGCAATGCCACGGGGTTTTCTTTCTTTTTCAGATGGAGGAACGAGGTTTTTTCTTCTTTATTTTGAGGATTTTAGATCCCTTTCTTGGGATGTCACTAGATCCAAATCTTTCTAGTTCCCAGTCATGTTCCAGTCAGACGTATATATCTTGCGGACCAGTAGTTCAGTCCTAGCAAGTTCTCACTCACCGAGTGGCAGTTTAAGAGGCTGGTTGGCGAAAGCGTTTTCAAGCTCCTGGGTCTTCCCCATGTAGATCTTTTTGCGACATGTCTGATTGCCCAGATCTTATCTTTCATGTCTCCCTTTTCGGAGAGTCAGGTTTGGGCGATGATCGCACTGTCTCAGTTCTGGACAGGATTGTTTGATTTCATGTTCCTTCCAATATTCCTGATTCTAAGATAGTCATGGACCAGTTGAATGAATTTCTTCTAGCAGCACCCTTTTGGTCAAGGAGGATCTGATTGGTAGCCTTTCTCGATCTTCTGGTAAGATTTTGCTGGCCTTCTCCAAGTATCATCAGATCTCGCTCAAGAAAGGGGCTTACATCTTCATCCAATCAAGAATTCTTTATCCTGTTTGTTTGGAGAATTGTCGTGTGTCCTGTCTCTGTGAGATCAACTTTTCCTCAAGATCTCAGGAAATCATTGTCTCTTCCAGGAGGGAGTCGACGTGTCGAATTTGTACAAAGGACGACAAATCTTTGGAGTATGGTTTTTTTAAAGCATGGTTTCTTGCCCGATTCCTTTTCTATTTCTTAGGTGTTAGATTTTAATCGTATCTATTTGATTCATTTGATTTATCAGCTATCACCGTTAGGTGTTATAGATTTCTTTAGCTTCTTCTCTTCCTTGTCTTCTGAATGCTGATATCTAGTTTTCTCAATGGTTTTATTAGAAGATTGAGCAATATTCATCCTCCAGTGGCTAAGCCTTTGTCTTCCTAAAATTTGGTCTTGATTCTTCAAGTTTTGGCAGGTCACCATTTTGAGCCAATTGGATCTATCAGTCTCAAACTATTGACTCTTAAGGCTGTTTTCCTTGTTGCTGCCTCTTCAGCTAGGAGACGATCCAAAATTCATTCTCTTTCCACAGAAAAAGACAAATTTATCGATTCTAGGGAGTCTAATTTTATATCCCAGAAGGGATTTTTTATCGAAGTCGAACCGTTACTCAGCCAAACCTATTATTCTTACATTTTTATTGTATTTTTCGCCGTCGGACAGATTCTGGTGGCCTGTCAAAGCCTTAAAAGTCTATAAACATCGTACCAATTTAAAAAAGATCCGATTCTTCGCACCTATGGGTTCCGTACATGGAGGAGGTGGCTAGACCAGTTTCTAAGGCCACAGTTGTCAGATGGTTCTGTGACACCATAAAATTATGCTATGAGATTGCCTTCCCAGCTGAGGTCAATTTAGCCCATGTCAAGACTCGAGTTTGGTGGTATGGCTTCCTCCTTCGCTCTTTTCACAGGCTCATCATTGGACGACGTCATGCAAGTCACAGGTTGGAAATCTGAATCGCCTTTTACCTCTTTCTATTTAAAGGAACAAAGCCCAGCGGCCTCCTTTTTTTAATAGAAATATAACATTTTTTAACAAAACAACACAAGGCCCATTTACCAAGCACATCTCACCAATTTTGTTTGTTTGTATGTCTGTCAGATGTGGTGAGAATATTCTCTTGTTTTGTTTATTTCATTGAGTTGACAATTTTACTTGTTTAATAATCACTGTGTGATTTGTTATGGATGCACTATTATGTTATTTTATTAACATTTGGATATGAGTTGTTTAATTTTTATCCTTGTTTAATGGTTCTCAAATCTCCACCGACCAAGGGTTTTTTAAGTGGAGCACTGACCAAATCTACGGGTTTAGCAAGTAGTGATTGAATGTTAATGGATGTTCTGGGGTGTAATAACAACCCCCAACAGTTTTCATTAACCCCCACCCCCCTTGTGGGTTGGTCTGTAGTTTTATTAACCACTATAAAACATACTTACCGTTCAATTGCTACGATCCGGCCTAAACCACCCCGCGTGAGAATGATTTGAGAATCTGTTTGTAATATTTGGCACTTAAATTTAGAAAAGTGAATCTGTTTCCTATTTGGGCTCCTATGCGCATGCGCAAGCATGCTTAGTGTCAGGTGTCACCAAGGAGTGAGTACAGACTGGTGCCAGTCTCTATCAGGTCATATGCTGGGGGTGTACCCTACCAGTAGTTTGGTTGAAAGTATACATAGAAATGGAATAGGCATATGGGGGGTTTATAAGCAAGCATAACAATCTTATTTTGGTGGCTAAATGCAGAGTAGTTGATTTAGCAAGTAGTGATTGAACGGTAAGTATGTTTCATAGTGGTTAATAAAACTACAGCTCAACCCGCACGGGGGTCTGTTGGGGAGTTTAACTCTTTAAACCACGTCTAGCTAAACCGCTTTATTGAATTCCACCCATTAGATTTAATTTCATCAATAACTAAAGTTTGTGTAGGAAAACTTGATTCTTGATAAAACATGGTTGTCGGACCAATCAAAATTTTGCATTTGATGACGATATTGGACTTTTTTATTGGCTGGATGGCTGAATGTTCAATCTGATTGTGGTCAGCGTTCATCATTAATTTCCCACTGAATATCGATTGTACTGAATTCCCAATTTTGTATGTTGTCTTGTCACAGCTGATTTTAAAGTATTATGTTGTTTAAAATACTCATGGTCCAGGTGAGTATTAAGGCCATTGGGCCTCTTGTTTCTGTTTCTCAAAATGCCTTTCGGTTTATGAAACACCCCAAACACATTAAAATCGCTGATGGAGCAACTTTTGTGGAAGATCTGCCTCTGTTCCCTTAATGACATTGTCTTTGGATCAACATTCGAACATGTGGTTAATAATTTGTATGACATCTTCATTTCACCGCCACTAACCTAAAAGAAGTCACCTTTTAGAGAGGAGGTAGAATTCAAGGAGTCTTGACACAGCTGGAAAAAATTGCTGCAGTAGCAAATTTGAGAACTTCCACATCAAACTATAGCTACAAACCAGGCAGTAGGACAAATATAATGGAAAACCTCAAACTCCCACCATTGAAAGATAGAAGGAAACAAAACCACCTTATTCTGTTCTACGAAGGTCTACAACAACAAGCGAAAACCAAAAACATGCACAATAGCCACTTCAATCAAATTTATGCGAGAACAGACACCTTTAAATTCAGCTTTATTCCAAATACTATAAGGGATGGGAGCAAACTATCACAAGATCTTCTAATCAATTCAGAAAGCTCAACAAATCCTACTACTAAATTTACAGAATTAATCATAGGAAAACAACATATCTAATGTAGGTGTTTGCCACACTGTCCTGTCGACAGATCGCCATAACTAATCGGGATCGGTGTGCACACTCAATAGCTCTGTGGTGCAATTTAATTGGTGCACTCAATGCTGGTTCTCCAGTCATAACTTGGAATGTACTAGCTTAATTTTTGAAATTCCTTAACATGCCTGATACTTCAGACTGCACAAAGGTACGCAAAACTAAGCGAATGGTGGCTACATTCAGGAGTTATGTACCACCTTCACTCCTCGGGTAGGCCTAAAGTATTAAAACTATATGGCTCTTGTTTTGAGACCCATATATTCGTAGCGGCTTGGTCATCAGACTATAACTTCACACTTGTTCCAAGTGCCGACACTGCACATGCTTGAGTGCATACATGTAATTTTGATACCACCTCTTCCTTCCTCAGCGAGGGCCAAGGGGTGGAGGAGGCCTACATCTTGCATTCATGGAGTCCGCTATTAACCCTCTCAGCCATATCCATGCCACGATCTAAGAGCGGATTATTAACCCTGCTATGGCCATAGATCAACCACAGCATACTAGTACACAAGTGTGCATTACCAAATAATAAGTCACACCTCACTAGCAGGCGTGGGTACAAGTGCTAATAGCAGCAACAGCTCCCAGTCAAATTAATTTCAAATTATACTCTTAAGTATTTCTTAAATCATACAAATGGCATTTCTGTTGCTAGAAATTATCAACTTAATTCTCTGTGATTTATCAACTCATTTCACTCTGGATTTTTTATCATGTACCTCTCGGTCATCAATATACATATGTAAAATTATGCATATTTTTTAATTAGTTTGACTTAATTCAGTTGATATCTCAGCAAACCAACAAATCTTAGTTAATTTGTTTCTAGAATAATATCCCTTACATACAAGACCCCTGGAATGATTGGCTTAGTGATTTTCTTGTATTGGCCTGAAAACAGGCATTTCTAAAGACCACAGCAAAGGCTGGGTTTGGACACCAAAGGCTGCGCTAATCAATATTTTGATTTTCAGGAGAATTAACACTATTCATACGATCCTCTGTCTTAAAGAACCACAATCTTTTGCCCCACCCCCAAAACACAGGTGGTCACTCGACCACTTGATTGTACAATCTACTCTATAATTGTTAAGATCCGTTCAACGTAATTAGTGTGATCTTAGTAATATATCTCCACTTGCTCAGTCTATACGGTTGTTAACTCCATTCATTCAGAAATCTCTTAATCCTTTAGTTGTGAAAATTGGCTTATTGAATGGACATTTGCATTACCAGAGAAGATAGTTGACAATTTTTTCCAGTGGCAAACCTTCAAAAGTTATCTTGTTGGTGTGCAAATTGATATTTACCACAATCAATACATAACAGATGCTGATAATTCTGCATGACATTAGTTAGTTTACTGTTGGCCCATTGTGATTAGAATCACCTGTCATTCAGTCTGACTATACACAAATACTTAGCCATGTGTGACTAAGATGATCTCGGACAAAGTTAACATTTAAGCATTTTAGTCTTGAAGTTCCAGAATCTTAGTTAAGGTCTTGAATAAGCTGATGGACACTTTGAAACAAATCTGACTGGAAACTTTTACCCACATCTGTCAGTCAAATTATCTTCAACATATTCAACTGACTATTTGTTAAATTCATACAGATATTGCATAAGCTGATAACTATTTTGAATATATTTTGACTGGAACCTGTTGCTGCCATAGGCGCCATAGCAGCTATCAATCAAATTCCTTTCAAAATATTGACCATAATATTTGATAATTATTTTGAAAGTAATTCGACTGACACATGTTGCTTCCATAGGCGCAATGGCTATCAAAGAAGCTATCCTTCAAAATAGTCAACATAATATTTAGGAATCTGAAAATTCAATGCTTTAATGGTTACCCTTTAATGGTGAAATAAGTATTATTTTTCATAGTAAAGTTCCATGTGCAGATAAAGAGAAGACTGTGGACAATCTTACACTGGAATGACTGGTTCAATAAGCAAGCCGGTTATTCCAGTGTTAAAATTTCAAAAATAGTCTTCTGTTGGTCTGCAAAACGTCTTCCTGAAAATACTTGCTACCAGCAGATACATAGAGATGAGAGCTGCATACTCTGTTCCAGAATTTCAGTAGCAGACGTGTGCCCAAATTTCCAAATGCATTTGCACTTGCCTTTGAATAAGCTGCAAACATTTTCATTTAAATGCAACACCTTGTACTTGGACCCAAGCCTGCTCACTATACTGCTTTAAGCAGCATATGCAGCTCGTTCATTCGTAGAATGAAGTTGAATTTGAAGACGTTTACTGTTGAGTAGGGTGCTAGAATTTTGAGCCTGTGAGAATGCTGTGTCTGCCTGTTGACTAGAGGCATATGACGTTGTTTCGCGTGCAATTACGCCACTTCCTGGAATGAAGGACCTAAGCTATCGTGAAAGGCTCAAGAAACTGAAGCTCCCAACACAGCTACAGGCGTGTTCAAGGAGACATGATAGAAATCTACAAGATTATTAGTGGGAAGTATGATCCAAGCTCCTGTAACTGTACAAAAATGTAGTGACCTAACATCAAGATCAAGCAATCGTGGCAATATTAAACAGCTATACCAACATCCCAGGTCATCGCTCCGCAAAAATGCACTGTGCGTGCTACACCAATCTGGAACAGCCTCCATAACCATGTACTTTCAGCTAAAGCCAGGAGAACATTAAAAAACAGGCTAGATAAACATTGGGAAAACCAAGATATTTTGTCTGATAACTACATGGCAAAAATTAGTATAATCGGAAGTCATAAAGTAAACAATGTAAATGAAGATCTAGAGTCCAGAAAAGAGGAGCCACTCGGAGCCTGAACTGGAAATCAATAATTATATTAAAAACAAAGTGGTGTTTTCGCGAGTCAACTCCAAACATGTTTCGCAAAATAACAGAGCGGCCTGACAAAAGTGATCGTTCAGTAAGAGCTGTTGTAATGCTTTTGCACCACGTATAAATCTATCACAATATACTATGTAATTGAGACATACATTGGCCTCACATGCAGCTTTGGGAGCACGCCCACTTGGTAGGTCATTCAGATATCGTCTGCTCCGTGGACTCGAGAGGCACGTGATGACGTCACTCAGCAATCATCGGGAATTTTTGTTAGTGTACCGATGAAGCAGTATGGCTCAGCACCTACTCTTTCCCCGTTATATTTTTGTTTTCCAACATTTTAACTGTGGAATAAATCAAGGTTGTGGTTGAGAGATAGCAGATGGTAAGATATCTAAACAGTACTGCCATGCTCAAGCCTCAGAAATCAGATGTTACAGTGGACACAAGGAAGAGAGTGAGGTGAACAACATGCCAATGGTCCTGTGTGACTGAGCCACAGAGGCAGTTATCACATACGAGGGAAACGCCATAAGAGCCATAGAGAAGTGTATGTAACAGATCTCAAGCACACGTGTGACCAAACGTCAGGAGTTAGTTACACACAGTATGGAGTATCAGTATTTTAGTGATGTGTCCTGCTCAGAACTAGAATTATTATTATTAAACGGCTGATAAATAAGTTTCATAATAGAATAGCATTGGTGAGAATGTGTACAAAATGAGAAATGATTGAATCAATCAATACAGACATGTATTCAACATTCATCATTGTAAGTAGAGTTCACCAAAAAGACAGGTATGCATCGTGCTCAGGGCCATGTGTGGCCAAGCCTCAGGTGGTAGATGCAACTATGAGAATGATGAATAATTACAAATAAGATCAGTGGAAGCAGCAACTGGTGCAACTCAGCTAGGTGTGCCTGCTAGAAAGGAAATGGAATCAAGTGATCAAAATCTAGAACACTATTGTCACCTGTCCTGAGTGTCAGAGGACGCCATTAGAATATATGCCATTAGACATGTTAGAATGCACCATAAATTCAGAATAAACAATTGTGATGAATCTCCAAGGACCAGTGTATTCTAGCCTCATGGAGATGCATCCATATTGCTCATAGGCATGGATTGCATGTGACCATGAAGACATAGTTTACAGAATGTAAGGTATGGGGGCATTTATAAAGAACTATTTCCATCAAGCGAATCTGTTGAATCAGAAGAGTGGCTTCCAAGGACCAGAGGAGCAAAAAAAACTTGGATGAGAACACCATACATGCAAATACCAACATTTAACAGGATCAGATACCAAGGATTCATAAATCTGTGATCTTTTCAATCGCTGGTATCAGATTTGGAGAGCCGTTCTCAAGATGATAAATCTGTGATGAGATTTCATCTTTGGCACTGACACATTGCAATGGTTCAATTTTTCACCCAGCAAAATGCCCTGAAGGTAACTGGAATCGTATGTACACGAGGCCTGGAAACTGTAGCGATCTGCTGAACATATATCAGGTGGCTCTTCTTTCACAGATATGCACAAATTCATACCCATTACAGTAGACGCCACATGTTGAAAGCTCATTTTGAGAAGAGACTGCTGAACTCAGACCACCTTTTAACTACCAGCAGCTCTTCTGACATGTTTGACTTAACAGGTAGTTCTGTGGATGCAAGATGAAAAGTTGAAGCAACATCAGGCGGTTCTTCTTTCACTGATGCTGAACACACTACTTCTGATGGCAACCCAAGTGTTTGCATTTCGGTATTGAGCCTTAACTTGCTTTCATTAATCTGCTGCATGGAGCCTATATCAGGAGACCCAGTCCTTCACTTATAGAGGTGTTGATGACCTGGTCGCTTCCCTAGCACATTGCTCGGAATGCTGCAAGATAGGACAGGGCTGAAATGCACACTCACTGTTAAGTAATTCTTATTTTTTGACGAAAGTGTTGTCAGTTGTGATGGAACCAGATCAACCGAAAGAGCTTGCAGTCGATGCATCAGCGTCAAGGCGTGAAGTACATCAGCATTTGATATGATGTGGCCCATGTGTGGTGTTGCAGTGGCAGCTGTTGATGAAGGTATCCATCACCATAGGTTTGTATAGAATGATGTGGAATGTGCCATCTCAGAATGTGCTCCGATACCATGCGTTGCTGACACAGTACAGACTACTAAATCTAGAGGCATCAGCAGTACATGTTAATGGTTCCTGATCCATGGAAAGCATGACCGCCTTGCCCTGAAAAAATCCACACCCCATAGAAAACCTTTAAATGTGATGCTTTCACGTACATCATCTGGAGGAATGGGGTAGGCATTAGTGGTTATGTTGTCTATCAGGTCGGCGAACTCTACCAAAGAATACTGGCCTTGTCCTATTGCCCACAGCAGATGACATTAACATCGCATGTTTTTGAAAGTAAATATTCCTATAAATTACCAATTATATTACTTGTCAATGGTAGTAAAAGAGTATATGTCGTACTGCTAAATTTACTAAAAATTCCCCATTTCACGGACTTACTTGCAGCAGAGAACTATAGATTAGATAGATTACAAAACATGGGCTAGTGCCTTTATGTTCTGCTCATAATCCTTATTTGTAAAATCCAGACTAAACAGAATGTGAATACGTATTGCAAAAGGAATTTAATGGCATAATAACTAAGACTAAAGACACTGTTTCATTTTCTTTACTTCCCTTCTCAGAATACAATTATACTGGTATGTATCTTGCTTAAATATAAATTACATAGTTATAGATATTGGGAACAATGTGATTGCACACCCATTCCTTTCTAAAAGCACAATTATACGAGTAAGTAGGCTTATATAAAATACAGACATCAGGATCGGTGTGATTCCACACCCAATCTATGTCTCATTATGTAGCCTCCAGACCAATGTATCTGACTTAGAGGGAATAAGCTGCATCATGATCAAATTTCATTTCCAAGTTGTTCCAGAACTTGTCAAGTCTGCTCTCAAGACATTTGATGCTCAGCGCACTTACAACCTCCTGTGGTAGTCCGTTCCAGACATCGGTGACATGGTTTACAAAGGAATATTTCCTAATGTCCAGTCTAGCAAAGCTCTTCTGTATTTTATACTCATGCCCCCTGGTATCTGAAATATTGAACTTGAAGAGGTCTTCTGTGACGTGTTTATCATATATACCATGGATGATCTTGTAGGTTTCAATAATGTCCCCTCTCATTCGCCTATATCTCAGTGTTGGAAGCTTTAGTTTGCGCAGTCTATCTGCATAGCAAAGTTGCACGCCTTTGTACATTTTCTATGATATCTATGTCACACTTTTTATAGGGCGACCATACAGCTTCAGCATATTCAAGTTGAGATCTTACTAGTGCCTTGTAAAGCAATGTAAAACTTTCTTCATCCATGTATGTACAGGTTTTGCGGATGGCTGCCATGATTCCCATGGCTTTATTTACCTTGGTTTGCATATGGCATCTGAAATTTAGCCGCCAGTCTACAACAATGCCAATATCGTTTTCCTGCTCGACTGATCCTAATTCCACGGGCTCTCCTTTACGGTCATACAGCTTGTATTTTTTGTCTTCATTTACTGCTTTATGGCCAATTTCAAGTACCTTGCATTTATCAGGGTGAAATCGTAAGAGCCAAGTTTCAGACCAGTGATGAAGGTCATCCAGATCGTTCTGTAACGTTGCGCTGTCATGTTCATTCCTAATTTCCCTGTATACTTAGGTATCATCCGTGTATAGGTAGACGCCTGATGCACGCAACCAGGTAGGCCATTTATTAAGAGTACAAATAGTTCCGATCCAATGACACTACCTTGCTGAACTCCACTCGTAACCGTTTGCCATTCTGAAAATACTCCGTTCACACAGACCCTTTGCTTTCTGTCCATTAGGAAGTCTGCAAACCATCCAGACATCTTCTCATTCATCCCATAGCTTCTCAGCTTTGTTATCAGTCTCCTGTGGGCAACTGTATCAAATGCCTTCAGGAAGTCCATATAGACTGAATCAATTGCACCACCTCTGTCCAGGATCTCTGTCCATTCGTCCATGACCTTAATTAACTGTAGACTAGTTGATCTGCCACTTACAAATCCAAATTGTTGTTTACTAAGTAGTTCATTGCTCTCCAAATGCTCGATCATCCTTCTCCGAATTAATTTTTCAAATAGCTTTCCTATCATACTGGTTAGACTTACTGGCGGGTAGTTTCCTGGGTATTTTTTGTCCCCTTTCTTGAAAATGGGCGTTACATTTGCGATTTTCCATTCCTTTGGAACTATATCTGTTGAAAAAGGTTTGTTGGAAATACAGGTCAATGGTCTGTCTATAACATCCCACCGTTCATATAGGACTCTTGGGTGTGCATTATCTGGTCCCTGAGATTTACTACAATCCATGTTTTCAAGCAGCTTGTGGACCACTGTGGCTTCAAAGGTACTGTCATTAGACTTTGATGTATGCTTCCTCTCCTCACACCTAGGTTAGATCCCCTAATGGCTCCTCTGTAAAAACACTGGTGAAAAAATCAGCTAAAATTTCTGCCTTCTCACTATCAGTACTAGCTACAACCCTCTCCCCCTCTTTCTCTGCATGCAGCTCAGATATTCCTACACAACATTTTCGTTCGGAGTTTGCATATTTCCAGAACAGTTTTGGGTTTGTCTTAACATTTTGTGTTATGTTCTTTTCCTTGTCTCCTTTAGCATTTCTCACAGCAGTTTTAACTTTGTTACATGCTCTAGTGTATTATAGCCTGTCTTGCTCAGTACGAGCTTTCATAAATCGGTTCCATGCTGCTCTTTTGCCCTCAATAGCGTCGCATGTCTGTAGTGGAATTGGTATTTTGGATTTCTTCATTTCCTTGTCTTTTTGTCTTGCCCTTGGAATACAGACTTGTGTCTGATTCAATTTTTCCATGAAGAGTTCTATCATGTCGCCTACCGGCTTGTCTGTAAACAAACTTGTCCAATCTGCCTCCATACACTCCCTCATCTCATTATAATTGCCCATGTCATAATTATATTTAGCCACATCATCTTTCACATCCGCAGAAATGCATATTAGATTGAAGCTCACAACAATATGGTCACTGTTACCAAGAGGTGAATCATGGACCACATCTGTCACCAGCTCCTCATCATTCATGAGAACTAGGTCCAGTAAACTAGGCTTGTCTGCTCCTCTTGCTCTGGTTGGTTAACTAATTCTTTGACACAGGAAGCTATCTCTCACACTCTCCATGAACCGTTCTCCTTTTTCATCTGCAGTCCACAAACGCCAATTTATCTTGGGAAAATTGAAGTCCCCGGCAATTAGAATATGGGAAAAACTTTCCTCATCCGTCACCTGTCTTAAGAGCCTGCACAGTTCATTGTTATTATTATCATTGCTATCTGGGCTCCTGTATATCGCCCTCATGAGTAGCCTATTATTGCTCTTCAAGTTGATCTTGATCCACTTTTGTTCATTAAAACTATTTACAAAGGTGAGTTCAACTGGTTTAAGTTGAGCCCTAACATACATAATAATACCTCTCTCACCCTTATTTACAAAATCTCCAGCTATCATTTCATATCCATGAATGGATAAGTCTTCTTTCATCGGTAAGTATCTACAGTTTTTTGGAAGGACTTCTGTCATAACTATAATGTCTGGCTCTTTTTCCATACTTTTAATCCTTTCTAGCAGTTCTTCCAATTTGTTTGGTTTGGCATACCTTCAGGTCCATGTTTTTCACGTCTTGACTGATTACCATTAGTTTCTTCACTCACATTTTCTATGTTTTTTCCTTGACGATATACATCCGCCAAGGGGGCCCCTGACCTAGTACTAGTTTCCAGACTTGTCATTAGCCTGTCTGGCTCTGGCCTCCTCTACTAGCTTTTGCCTGGGAGCTCTGTCCTCCTTGGACATGTCATTTGCTACGTTGATTTTTGCATAATCTGAATCATTAGCCACACCTCCAAGTCTATGGATGTTCTTGGACACCTCTGACTTGTGCCCTTCTTCTGAAAATAATACCTATATCGGTCTGGCGTATTCTTCTCTTCCTTTTTTTCCTTGCACCGAGCCTCACTACATTCCTCGTAATGACACCTCTGACTTTTAATATATCCATTAACCCTTTGACAAAGTTACAATCATGCTGTTTCCTAACCTCTGGGTCATCAGATTCACTCTCAGCTGCCCAATGTATAATATTAGCTCTCTTCCTTTCATCCTCTCTGATAATTTCACTTCTTATTTCCTTCAGGCATTTTTCATCCCTTGTTAATTTTGTTGTCTTTACTTCTTTCACTGCAGAGTTAATCATTTCTTTAACTTTCTCCTCTGATACTTTTTCCTCTAATTTCTTTTCCACTGCTGCAATCCTGGCATCCATTTTAGCCAACATCTTGTTACATCTTTCCTCTACTTCGGAGATTTTCTTCAAGTTTCTGACAGCATTGGGTTGTGTAGCACGGATCGATCAGATGGATACGGACCATCTCAGCTAGGCCGGGTATGGGACGAACGTTCCGGGTGCGTTCCAAGTATGCCCCCCCTCCCACATGAGTAGGATAGTTGTGTGTATAAATCCCTATAGGAAACGTTTTGTTAAAACGGCTAAGTCCGTAAGAAGACGATGCATGCACGCAACATCTGTCAGTATTGGGAGAGAATGTATGCTTAAAGTGTACCGAGTTGGTACTGGTGATTTCTTCAAATCACACTATTCTCGTCGTTCTTGGTACTAATCAGGACTGGCATGAAACGAGGATTCCAGAACCTTTTACATTTTTTAAATCGGACAAAAAATGGCTGAGTTATCGTTAAATGGCTTGTTTAAATTATCTTCAAAATATTACTTTGACGTCGTAATCACGTGTATGCATTAAGTGAATGGGGAATGCGCTGTTCACATGATAGCCACGTCACCACTTCTAGCTGCACGCTGATTGGCTACTGATCGCCCGCTAATTGGACGGAGCATCCTTCTTCTGACGTCATGAGTAGTATAAAAGGGACCAGAAATCCAGAATCGAGAGCATCGTTGGCGTGCAAGACTGCTGGACCAGCGCAGTGTTACACGTGGGAGAACTGCTGACTGACTGTGGTACCTACACCACAGCAGTGTCATTCGGAATTCAGATCTCCTGCGCCGGTAGGCAGTCTTGGACATCCGCAATACGAATGCTGGAAGCTCCTGGACGGCCATCCAGGGGCAAGATAAACTAACATAAGAACTCCCGCTTCCGAACTTTCATAGAGGAGTTTCCTGTGTATGGGCCTTGCAGGCCCGATGTGATTCTACAGGATGTAGAGCTGATGGTGATTCTTGGTGGATAACTCACCAGATCTTCCGGACCACGCTGAAAAGTGGTATCAAGCTTCCGCGCAGCATGTCGCTTGTGTTAATTAAATTTTAGACCACAGTCTGGTGGGACTCTGCTCGGTGCGTCGTAGGAGCTATGCGACGTATCTCGCACCGTGTACCCAGTTTAATGTACATGCATATCTAATTACAACTGTAGCCCTCCTGGTTAATGGGCAACTTTAAAACTACCATCGCCGGACGGAAAATTACTCAAGTAACTATACTATTGTACTATTCATTGTTTCCGTAATAGGCACTGATGACTAATAGGTGCCTTCCCGGTCTTAAGATTGCATTTTTATACTTTCTGTTTCATACTGTATATATTATCTTGATTTCCATGTGCTTATAACTAACGAGCACCGTAAGGTCCTATGACCTGATATACTGTCAGAACTGTACTAGTTAGTTATGTATATGGCACGTAGCCATCCTAGTTATTATGTTTTGTTTATATATAAAAACTCTAGGATGCAGTACGCTAGGCTATACTATACAGCAACATTATATCTGCATCACTATATTCCCCCAGCATCAATTTTACACTGAAGTCACTTCATGCTCATATTGCTCGAACCTGACATGCGACCGACTAAACCTAGCTATTCTAGCTCGATAGGATAGGTTTAAAGTAGTCAGGGGCAATCTCTCTGTAAGAGACACATTGTGTATGCCACTTTTCCGGCTGTAGTGGATATGTAACACCACGCACCGGCTAGATTGTGTAAAATTGGCCAATTACCGTAGGACCTCATTAATATTGAGTGATTGTCTCTTTCTACGCTCCTCCAATCAACACGTTGGCAGGATCCGACTCTGGGAAACTATTGGGATTTCCGAGCGGTGATAACTAAAGTGTTGATTTACATACACTCCCTCTGTAGCTCCGGACACCAGTTAGTTTAGATTCCCCCGCCAATGTAGGAAGCACTGCGAAAAGAAAATTATATTATGTGAAACCGGCCTGCAGTGCATCTCGGGCATTTTGGAACTTAACCCTAATGACAGGTGAAACGTTAATTGCGTGACACATGGGTGATGGACGAAACGCAGATCTCCATCCAACTCGTTGCAGTGTCTGGGTGAGGTCTTAGAACCCACGACGCCCTCACGGGAAGGTCACTAGCGATGGATATTTGTCTCTTACTCCCCACCATAACTACTATTGCACTTTCTAAATTGCTTTTATGAACTGTGACTTGTCCTGGTGATGTTATATGTGGTTGCGGGACGATGGTAACCAGATCGTCATATGCACTGCACGCTATCTTTCTGAGGAAGATGCTATGCGAGGTGATTTTCGGGAAGCTGGCCATCTTTGCCAGTTAGATATGTGTCTAAAGATAGGTAAGAATTATCCCTGCCACTTGCGGCCAAAGCTTGTAGACGTATCCAATAACCAACTCGTAGGTTAGGATTTAGCAGAAGGCCTGCATAACTAAGGCGGCAACTACCAATGCAGTATCGTTGGACATACATAAGACGGTGACCTATGAATTCTTCGGAAATCATCCGTCCCGCTCCAGCATTGAAGGCATTTTCCTGTGATGGAGGCCCGCGCGAGGCACTTTCCTCTCGCAACAATAATGTTTTGTGTGGGTGCTAGGGGTATAATTGGTTTATATTAAACTATTCAAGTAGCCTCGTTGCGATGCTCCCTTGTGGGGATACCTCTGCGGATTTACGAATCTGTGTGGTACCTTCGCCGAGACCACGTAGAAAGAACGGGTAGCTCTATATACTGTATTATTTTGCTCATTTACTGTCAAACGAGTAGCATTGTTTGTATAGTTATTATTATTAATTTTTAATTAACAGATATAGCCGCATCACTATATGCCTGACAGCATCAATTTTACACTGAGGTCGTTGATCATGCTCTAATTGTTTGAGCCTGACATGTTACCGACTAAACCTGGCTATTCTAGCTCGATAGGATAGGGACAATTTCTCCTCAAGAGACAGTGTACACCTCTTTTCCGGTGGTAATGTAGCCCCATGCACCGGCAAGGTTGTGTAAAATTGGCCAGTTACCTTTACGGCCTCATAAAGCTGCTATGTCACAGATTATTCATTATTGCAAATCAGTCTCTAGGCTATATACATCATCTCATTGTGTCAGGAGAAGTTCATACTTGCACAATGCCGCCAATAACTCGATTTAATTTCACCGTTACCGCGATTGTCTTCTTCTTCTTTTTTTCGATCGCTGGTATCACACTTGGAAAGCCGCTCTCAAGATGAAATCTGTGGTTTTCTGCAGTTCTTCCACAGGCCCATAAAAGCTTTTCAAGAAGAGGTTGACAAAGGCCAAATCTCTTCTCTCAGCAGCTGATACGCACTGCAACATTGAAGTTTGTGTTCTGTGGTCTGTTCTGATTCTCCACAAGGACAAGCGGGCGATGTCGTAAGGTGGAACCGCCTGTACATGTGTTGGTTTAGTCTGTTGTGTCCAGTTCTGAGACGAAAAATGGTCACTTGCTCTGGCCTCGAGAGATGATGGTAGGCATCTTCTGATTGAGGTGTTCTATAGAGTGACTTGATGATAGTCTTCATCTCTGTATGAGTAACCATGTTTTCTGTCTGATTCTCTTCTGCACCCACCTTTGCCATCTTGTCTGCTTCCTCATTTCCTTGGACTCCACAGTGTGAGGGGATCCACTGCAATGCTACCAGAAAGCATTTGATGGTTTGTAGTGCTTCTTCAAGTTGTGGCACCTTACCTTTGGTGATAGCCTCAAGGACGGAGCGGGCATCAGATAAAAAGACAATCTGTGCAATAGGGTCTGCTGTTCTGCTGATGGTATTAGCTGTATGAACCAGTGATTCGACTTCAGCTCTGTAGTTTGTGCAGTGTTTGCCTGTCGGTATTGCAGCTGACTCATGTTGTCCGTTTGGAGAATATGTGCAGTCCAGCACCTCCGCTCCTAATTGCATCTTTGGCTGATCCATCTGTGTAGATCCCTATCCATGTCTCCTGAGGGTACATTTCTTCCAGCATGGCTAGGGTCAGGGCCTTCTTGCTCACATCACTGTGTTCATCTTTGGTTGTGAGATGAGGTACTGTGGTGCGAATAGCTATACTCTCTGGTTTGTTTTCCCAGGGTGGAGGATCAAGTGTGTGGTTTGGGTCTTCTATTTGTGCTGGCAACATTTCTTGGTGTTTCCTTTGAAGTGCTTTTGTCTCTTTCACAAAACTTGATCTTTTAAGTCTTCGTGATGACAGCTGTGCTTGCCTGATCTTCATCGGGTGGTTGTTGAACGATTTGAACTTTGCAGCTTGGATCAGTGCTTTGCATTCCCTTCCTTTGCTAATGGGGGGGGGGGGGGGGTGGGGGTGGGTGGGTGCCTGCTGTCTGCTCCATTTCGTCTGTTGGTGTTGATCTCATTCCACCAGTGATGATGCGTAGTGCCTGGTTTTGTACTCTGTCGAGGTTCTGTTGATGAGATTTAGCTGCTGTCATCCATGAGCTGGATCCATACTCAAGGTGTGGTCGTACGGCACCTAGGTAGATGGTCTTGAGGATCCTTTCATTGGCACCCCACTTTGTTCCTGCCAGCTTCCTCATGATGTTTAGCTTTCTTATGGCCTTTGCCTCTGCGTTCTGGATGTGCTCCTTCCATGTTAATCTTCTTCATATGTGACTCCCAGGTATGTCTGCTGGTCCGCATACTCGAGTGGAGTACCGCCCAGTGTCAGATTGACAACATTGATTTTGGTGGACAGTGAGAATAGCATGGCTGATGATTTTTCTTTGTTGATGGTAATACACCAGCGATTGACCCAAGCTGTAATTTTGTCCAAGGCGAGCTGCATTCTGTACGTGGCAGTCGTTGTGTACTCCTTGGTGCACCAAAGTACGAGGTCATCTGCATAGAGGGCTGCTTGGATCCCATTGGGCAGCTCTGCTACAATGTCATTAATGAAGAGTATGAACAGAGTTCGTGATAATACTCCGCCTTGTGGCACCCCTTGTCTATCCACCAGCACCCTAGCTCTGCGATTGTGTAGGTATGACTTGGTCCATCGGAACATGTTGCCACCGATGCCTGTGCGCCGGAGCTTCACGAGGAGGCCATCCTTCCACACCTTGTCAAATGCCTTCTGCAGATCGATAAAGGCAGCTAGCATCACCTTCTTGGCTTGAAAAGTGTCCTCTATGACCTGTGCAAGATGTGTTGTTTGATCTTCTGTGCTCCTGTATCTTCTGAAGCCGGCCTGCTCTGAAACTATAATGTTCTCCGACTCCAGGTACCACTGCAACCGCTGGTTGACGATACACTCCATGGTCTTGCATATGCAGCTTGTAAGACTGATAGGACGGTAGCTCAGCACTTTCGTCTTGTTCTTCCCTTTTTTCAGAATAGGGGTCATTCTGGCTTCCTTCCAGCACTGAGGAACCTCTCCATTGGTCCAACTGAGATTAAAGATGTCTAGCAACTTGCAGAGAGATGCATTACCAAGGTGTTGGATCATTTCATTTGTAATGCCATCTGGCCCGGGAGATTTCTTCTTCTTCAATTGGTGGATAGCCTTCTTCAGTTCTGCTAAACTAATGTCAACTTTCATTGCATCATGAGTGTTGGTGTCTGTTCTTTCCTTTTGCTCTTTTCTAACCTCTTTTTGACGCATTCGTCGTATAGAAATGTTGCTTTCTTTTGCATATGCCGTCGCAAAGGCATCTGCAGCCATCTTTCCTGTCAGTGTTTGTCCATCTTCTTCAAGAGTAATCTTCTCTCCCCCGACACCCTCATCATTCAGTGCTTGTCAAATAGCGCATTTTTACAGCCATTTTTTATCTTATCCATCTAGTTTTTATTGTATTCAGTGGGCTTCTCATAAATATTCATACAGGGAAATCCCTCTTATCACGTGACATATTTTTTGTTTCGCTTTCGGTTTCAACTATTCTTATTAGATGGATGCATCATCAGTAGATACTATTAACGACTAAATTAAATGATAGGCTAGACTAAAATAGGCGAATTAGCTGTAATTAGGCCAATAATACTGGTAACCCGCACAGTGTATCCGTGGACAGACCAAACGACTGACTGCATGAGTGACAGATCGGATGACCAACTGCATGAGTGATGGACTGAGAGACTGTATGATTGACAGATCAGATGCCTGCATCTGTGATGGACTGACAGATAGGTCGAAAGACCAAACAACTGACTGCATGAGTGGCAGATCGGATGACCAACTGCATGAGTGACGGACTGACAGACTGCATGAATGACAGCTCGGAGAGGGGTAACTTTTTGACAATTTTCGACCGACCGCATGAGTGACAGATCGGATGACCGACCAATTGCATGAGTGACAGATTGGATGACCGACCGACTGCATGAGTGACAGATTGGATGACCGACTGACTGCATGAGTGACAGATTGGATGTCTGACTGCATGAGTGATGGACTGACGGGATGCATGAGTGACAGATCAGATGCCTGCATGTGTGATGGACTGACAGATAGGTCGACAGACCAAACAACTGACTGCATGAGTGGCAGATCGGATGACCAACTGCATGAGACAGACTGCATGATTGACAGCTCGGAGAGCTGTGTGACTGATGGACTGACAGTCATGCCGACCGACCAACCGACTGACTGACCGACCAACTGCATGAGTAACAGACCAGATGACTGCATGCGTGACGGACTGATGGACAGGCTGACAGGCCAACCAACGGACCGAATGAGCGACTGCATGAGTAATGGATTGCATGAGTGACAGATCAGTTGAATGACGGACTGCATGAGTGATGGGCTGATGGGATGCATGAGTGGCAGAATGGATGACTGCATGAATGACAGACTGACAGACAGGCCGATCGACCGAACGACTGACTGCATGAGTGACAGATCGGATAACCAACTGCATGAGTGACGGACTAACTGACCGCATGAGTGAAAGATCAGATGACCGACTGCATGAGTGACTGGCTGACAGACTGCATGAGTGACCAATATGGTGATTGCATGAGTGACGGATTGATGGACAGGCCAACCAACCGACCGAATGATCGACCAACTGACTGACTGCATGAGTGAAAGTGCAGATGACAGACTGACCGCATGAGTGACAGATTGGATGACCGACTGCATGTGTGATGGATTGCATGAGTGACAGATTGGTTGAATGACGGCCATCATGAAAACCCAATTGACCGAGCGACTGACTGCGTGAGATGAGTGACAGATCGAATGACTGACCGACTGCATGAGTGACAGATCAGATAAGCAACTACATGACTGACAGACTGATGGGCTGCATTACTGATAGATCGTATCACAGCATAAGTGACAGACTGACGGACAGGTGGATTGACCGACTGCATGAGTGACAGATCGGACTGACCTACTGAATGCATGAGTGACGGATCAGCTGACTGCATGCATGACGGACTGATTGACAACATGGGCGACCGACCTACCAACTATATGAGTGACCAACTGCATGACTGACAAAGTGGATGACTGCATCATTGGTGGACGGCATGGGTGACGGGACTGATGGACAGGCTGACGGACCAAACCACCCGCCCACCGACTGACTGACAAACCCAATTACCGACCAACTGAGTCACAAAATGACTAACCGGCCGCCAGAGCAATTGCATGAGTGACAGACTACATGAGTGACAGATCGGATGACTGCATGAATGACACATCAGATGACTGCATGAGTGACAGATCGGATGACTGTATGAGTCACAGACTGACGGAATGTATGAGTGACATATCGGATGACTGCATGAGTGGCAGATAGTATGACTGCATGAGTGAGGGTTCCGATGACTGCATGAGTTAGAGACTGATGGACTGTATGTGTGACATATCAGATGTCTGCGTGAATCACAAATAGGATGACTGCACGAGTGACAGACTAACGGACTGCATGCGTGACAGATCAGATGACTGCATTAGTGACAGATCAGATGACTGCAAGAGTGACAAATTGAATGACTCCATGACTGACGGACTGCATGAGTGACAGATTGGATGACTGCATGATTGATGGACTAATGGACAGGCTGGCAGACCAAACCACCCACCCACCAACTGAGCAACC
Organism: Chaetoderma sp. LZ-2023a; assembly: GCA_034401795.1. Taxonomy (NCBI): domain Eukaryota; kingdom Metazoa; phylum Mollusca; class Caudofoveata; order Chaetodermatida; family Chaetodermatidae; genus Chaetoderma; species Chaetoderma sp. LZ-2023a. Next base: position 160,829,810 of record CM067370.1, on the reverse strand, counting down.
CGCTGACTGAGCGACTCAGCGACCAACTGACCGCTCACCTGACTGACTGCCTGAGTGACAGATCGGATGACGGCATGAGTGACAGATCGGTTGACTGCATGAGTGAGGGATCTGATGACTGCATGAGTGACAGATCGGATGATGGCGTGAGGAATAGAGATTGACAGTCTTGACTGCATAAAGTAACAGATTGGATGACTGCATGGGTGACAGACTGACGGACTGTATGAATAAGAGATCAGAGTACTGCATGAGTGACAGACTTATGGACCGCATCAATGACAGGCTGATAGACTGCATGTGTGACATATCGGATGACTGCATGACTGAGAGATAGCATGACTGCATGAGTGACAAACTGACAAACTGCATGAGTGACAGATCGGATGACTGAATGAGTGACAGATCAGATGAGCGATATGAGTGACAGATCGGATGACTGCATAAGCGACAGACTGACAGACCAAACCACCCATGCACCGATTGACAAACCCACTGACCGACCGACTGAGTGACCAACCGACAGACTGCATGAGTAACAGATCGGATGACTACATGAGTGACAGATCGGATGACTGCATGAGTGACAGGTCAGATGACTGCATGAGTGACAGATCGGATGACTGCATGAGTGACAGATCAGATAACTGCATGAGTGACAGATCAGATGACTGCATGAGTGACAGACTGACAGACTGAATGAGTGACAGATCGGATGACCGCATGAGGAATATAGACTGACAGTTTAGACTGCTTAGGTAACAGATCAGATGAATGCATGAGTGGCAGGCCAGACGACTGCATGGGTGACAGATCGACTGACTGCATGAGTGACAGATCGGATGACTGTATGAGTGACAGATCAGATGACTGCATGAGTGACAGATCAGATAGCTGCATGAGTGACTGATCGGATGACTGCATGAGTGACAGATCAGATGGCTGCATGAGTGACAGATCAGATGGCTGCATGAGTGACAGACTAACGGACTGTATGAGTGACAGATCGGATGACTGCATGAGTGACAGGTCTGATGACTGCATGAGTGGCAGACAGACAGACAGGCTGGCAGACCGAAGCACCCACCAACTGATTGACCAACACACTGCCCAACTGACTGCATGGATGGCTGGCATAGCTACGAATGAAGCTGTAAGACTCATGTATGTGTATCATACACACAAAACGTGAATAGTCGACCTATATCCTACATTTTCTATGCCCAATGCATAGAATAGGGCTATGGAATTGGCATAGGTGTGTACAATATCACGTAAAATTGCTGAAATCACATGGACTTTAAAACAATCCGCCAGCGTATTACAATTGTACCATATAACAAGTACGACACAATATGGCGAATTGGCACAGGAGCGAACGCCCCCTTTATGGGATTGTTTTCTGCTTCCAATCGCATAAATAGTGTTGAATTTTCTTGTTCTAGCCCACAAATATCTTCATATGATTCACTATCACGCTGTGACAAAGAAGTTGATACACGAGAACACGCTAAAACACGCGAGTAGGAGAAGAAAAATATGTAGCGTAACATTCGCAAACTCGTCGCTGTCGCGCGATATTTGTTTACGGGTTGTGACCTACTTGCGACTGGGGAAGCCCTTCTTCTTATCGAATGGCTGTTCCACCATTTCACGAGGCACAACCTACGCATTTTATCTAAAACTCATCCACGTTACATAGTTTTTATGCACAATTCAATTTCAATGATAGGGCGCTCAACACGGAAAATCATTTCATATTCCATTAGATTGCATGAAAATACGCTAAATATGCCTGGAATATTGTGTGGTTCAATCTCGGCGGCAATGGTCGCAGGCCGTCCATACTACCATCGCCGGACAGAAAGCTTTACAACTACTGTTTAAATTAAACTACTCTTTAAATTATGTAGCAGCTAAGAGACTATCTAATGGACATCTCCTGAAATGTTCCGGTACCTGTCCTGAGAATGTGCCATATCCGACCTGCCTGGAGAAGTCCGCTTGCGTGACATGCCTGCGGATACCTGCCTGCGGATGTCTTCCTGCGGAAATCTTTCCAGCCTTAGAGATTGTGCCATCTTGCGCTACTTGTATGTTAGCGCCTAAATTTCAGTAACTTGTGAACTTGTTCCTGTAGCACGGACCAACCGGACGGGTACTGACCGTCACAGCAAAGCTGGGTACGGGACTGCCACTCCGGATTCGCTCCAAGCATGCCCCATGGGTCATGTAATCCTATGCAATGTAGAGCTATGGTGATTCTCGGTGGACGACTAGCCGGAATCGCCAACCATGCTGAAAAGTGGACACTAAATTCCGCACTGCATATCGTGTGTGTTTTAATTAACTTTTGGACCACAGTCTGGTGGACTTTGCTGGGTGCGCCGCAAGAGCTGTGCGACGCATCCCGCACCATGAGCCAAGTTATGTATCTGCTTAACATTATTATACCACCCTCTCTCCTCTCTATTAATGGGCAACCTTTAACTTTACTACTTCCGTCGCCGGACGGAGAACTTTCTCACTTCCGCATAAACTATGATTTAGTTATAGAGACTATCTAATAGATGCTACTACACTGCTCTCTTTCACTGTCATGAGTATGCACCGTATCTACCCTGCCTGGAGGAGTCAGCTTGCGGAGCCAACCTGCAGAGACCAGCTGCGGAAATCGCCTGCGGAAATCTCTCCAGCCCCAGAGAACGTGTCAACTCGTGCTATGAATATGTTAGCACCTCAATTTCAGTAACATAGTAGCCTGTTCCGTACTGACGACGACAATTAGGTACTCAAGTAACTATGCTATTGTACATCTAATTTTTATTTCCGTATATATGGCACTGATGACTAATAGGTGCCTTACCGGTCTTAAGACCGCAATTTATAATTTCCTTATTACTGTTCATATTAGCCTTATTTACTGTAGGTGATTTAACTTACCGCACCATTTAAGTCTATCATCCTGATACTTACTACATTAATAAATCTTATATATAAATTGTCATTGATCATTGCATTGGTTAGTGGTATATGGCAGGTAGCCATTTCGTTTACATGTTTTGTTTAATTATAGAAAACGTAGACCGCAGTATGCTAGGAAATACTAAACAGCAACATTTATATCCGCATCACTTATTCCTACCATCATCAATGTTACACTGAGGTCGCTGACCGTGCTCTAAATGTTTGAGCCCAGCATGTTACCGACTAAACCTTACTATTTAGCTCAATAGGATAGGTTAAAGTGGTTAGGGCCAATCTTTTCGTTAGGAGACATCTCGTGTACGCCTCTTTTCTGGTTGTTGCGATAATGTAGCCCCACACTCTGGCAAGGGTGTGTAAAATTGGCCAAATACCTATAAGGCCTCGTATATATCAAGTTATTGTCTCGTTCCATGATCCACTAGCTGCATGGCTTTTAAATTGTTTGGACATTCCATCAGCACGTTGATCTGATCTGACCATGGGAAGCTATCGGAGGTTTCTGAACGGTGATGATTAAAGTGCTGATTTACATACATCTCCCCCCCCCCCATATCCTCGGATACTTGTTAGCTAGATAACCCCACCAACGAAGGAAAGCACTGCGAAAACATATAGTTATAAATGTTAGTTTGATAGGTTTCTTTACCAGCCCGCAGTGCATATCTGGGCACATTGGAACCTAATCCTAATGACAGGTCAAAAGTTAGAGCCATAGGAAATGGTGACGGATGAGACGCGCATCTTCATCCAACTCATTGGAGTGTCTGGGGAGGATCTTGGAATCCGCCATGCCCTCACGAGAAGAACGCTCGCAATGGATATTCGCCTCTCTATCCCCACCTTAAATGACATGTTAGTGATCAAGCTTGCTTATGTGAAATGTAGCCATCGTCCAGGTGATGTTTTATGTGATTGCGGAGCAAGGTAGCCAGATTTTCATCAAATTCAGATGCGTTGTGATGTAACATGTACGCAAACCGTCTGTGGTGGTAGATGCTCTTTCAAAGCGACCTACGGGAAGCTAGGCGTCTGCGTGCATTGGACAGCTGTATCTAACAATAGGTAGGAATCCCTGCCAAAGCTAGTTTTCGTTTCTAACACTTAATTGGCAGGTTAGACTAGCAGAAGGCCCGCATAAATAAAGCGACATCTACCAATACAGCATCTTGGAACAACATAAAACGGTGATGTGGGAATTCTTCAGAAATCGCTCATTCCGCCTTCACGTAAACCAGTACGCATCACGTTAATTATAACTTCACTAGGATTTTTCAGCACTTAGCATTTTCTGATGAACAAAAGAGTGGCTCTTTTTGCCAACTTTCTCCCTCCGCTTCGGCGTTGAAGGCATTTTCCTGTGATGGAGGCCTGCATGAGGCACTTGCCTCTCACAACAGCGAGAATTCCTGTGATGGAGGCCTGCGCGAGGCACCTTCCTCTCGCACCATCATGAAATATTCGGTGACCAAGGCCCGCGCAAGGCACTTTCCTCTCGCAGCAATAATGTTCTCTCTGTGTATGTTAGGGGTATATTAACTTATATTAAGTTACTCAGTGATCTCCAATGCAGATGCTTCACTTGCGGGGATACCTTTGTGGAGTCAAGGATCTGTGTGGTACCTCCGGCGACACCACGTAGAAAGGACACCAGCAAGCTCTATATTGTATTTTATTGTGCTCATTTTACTGGCAAACGATTCACCTTGTTTGTATAGTACTTATTTATATTCCTAGTATATTATTCTAATTGTTCCATTCTCTAAATTAGTATGGATAGACACACAGGTGACACAAACAGTTGGGACGACACCATGTGGTTCAATCTCAGCGACAATAGTCGCACAGCCCCACTGGAACATCAGTGTTCCACTGGCTCTAGAAGTCAGTTTCTATACGCCAGACATCATACGGGATCCGCAACCCCGAGATCCGCAGCTAACCATCCATTCCGGTCATCACGCACTTGCGGTGCGATGGGCAGATACTTAACGGCGGACCAGCACGTACCCCCGTGAGCTACAAGTGGCACCCGATGTGGGGCTCGAACAAGAAGTGAACCCACGCCTACACTCACAACCGCGGGTTTCAGTCTCCTTCATCTGACAGTCAGTATTCCCTCGATTTAGAGGTAGCATCAAATGATGGACGTACTGCTCGCGTGCTCACCGACAATGTAACAAATTTAGCTGGAGCGGAACGACCAGCACCGCCACAACACGAGTTCTCACCGATCAGCGAGGGGACATTCCGTGATGCCTTGCAGGTGGGAACTCAATACATCACCTTATCGGATCTCCATGATAGGCTACCACCATTTATGCCGGATCACGGACGACCATGTCAAAGACCCCCAGGGGGGCAACTACTGCCTCCACCACCATTATGTTCACCTACGTCATCATGGGGATACTCATGTACCATATCCCGTATCACCTCCTTTTCGCACATCATCATCTTATTATTCACTAGGGCAGTGCTACGAACCGGAGGATACGGCTACACCATTCCAGTAATACATCAGACAACGTACACACCACACACATCATTCACATCAGTCACCTGCACCACCTTCGTACGAAGAATATGTCTCACAGCATCAGGAACGTCTGCGTCGTCTACACAACACACCTCCACAAGTCTATAGACCTACACCTGTCTATGGACCCACATCAGGGCGGTATTTGGCAGAACCAATGCACCGTGCAGCACATCATCACAGAGAATCGCCTTCACAAATGCGTCAGCATCGTCCGGGACATCGACAAGCAACACCACCACCACCACCACCACCACCACCACCACCACCACCACCACCACCACCTACATTCTGACCCACATCCACATTCTCATCAGTTTCGCCAGCACCACCACCAGGTTTTGCACCAATTACTTCTCCACGAGGACATGGCCGGATCATTCTACCCCCCCCCCCACCACCGCCACAAATTTAGCAGGGAGACTGATTGGGATAATTACAAGGTTCAATTTGAAATCATAAGTAGGACAAACCGGTGGAGTAATAAACAGATGGGAGAGTATTTAGCCGCAAAGTTGTCCGGAAAAGCTTTACAAGTTCTGGCAGACTTAGGCACAGACTACATACCATCTTACACCGAACTAGAGAATGTGTTGTCAGAAAGATTCGGTGACACCGCCCTCGGAGAAACAAATCATCTTCAACTGAAGAATCTATGTCGACGCTCAGAGGAAACATTGCCGGAAATAGTGAGTTGCATCCATCATCTTGTGACGCGCACATACCCCAGCACAAATATTGATGGCGTAACACATCTACATCTCGACACTTTTATAGACGCGTTGAGTGGAGAGCCCGCCCTAAAAGAACAATTCTCTCACGGAGCATGGCAGCCTTCAACATCTTACAGCTACCGTGGTTCAGATCGAGAACTTCTTGGAGCGGGAGAAAAATAATCGCCGCCAACTGCATCCAATTAATGAAATGAATGATGTTAATTTTGCAACTATAACCGAATCAACTACTACATCCGCAAGCGCCACACACAATGACCAACACACACAATCAGAAAACTCCGGTAAAAATCACGTGTCTAGAGGGAGAGGGCGAGGCCAATCACATCGTGGAGGCCACAACAACGCCCAGGGACGCGGGAACCAGCACAACAATAACAATAGACAAAATATGCATGAAAGGTTAGAAGAGATGACTAAACAGATCTCAGCACTCACCAACCTTGTGACGACACTCAGCACCACCGTAGCAACACAATCCACCACTAGACCGCAATCAACCACAACATCAGCACCGCCACCAAACACGTGCTTTGGATGTGGTCAGCCGGGCCATTGGAGGGAACGATGTCCAAACCACCATCCATGTACACCCCCAACCGCTGATCGACGAACCCCGCAGCCAGAGAATCCATCAAACTAGCACGGGCCCAATCACAGAGTCACTGTGGTGCCCATCCCTACAACCTGGCTCAACTGTGGCCTCTGAACAACTACGTCAGGTGGCCACACTTACTCGTCAACATATTCTTACAACATCATACATTCACACGCACCAAGCTTCTTCCATGACAGTGCCTATGATGCACACTGCATCCGCAGCACTGCCATCTTCCCCCTGCGGAAAATGTGACCCAACACTTTCCGCATCTACACAACCTTCTTTCCTATGTAAAACGGCAGTGACAGGTTGTAGCGCCTCCGCTGGAACAACGTTTTTGCAAGCACCATGTCCCACCGCCAAGGCACTTAACACAAGGTGTCCTTTGGTGATTTGCAACTCACAGCCTCTTACAGCCACATCACCAACATGCACCACCAGCAGTGATTCCGAGGAAAGCACACATTCAACATCATGGATCTGCAAGAAGAAACATCATACAAAGAAAACGAACATCCCACAACGACGTTGCTTCTTCTGCGATTGAACTAAGCATCTCATGTCGCAGTGTAAAAAGTGGCTCGCACAGGTAGCCCTCCTCAGTACACATGAGAATCCTATCCACGCTGCAGTATACACCAACTTACACAAAATCAGCAACAACGCCGCCACCACTGCTACCCCTGACCCCGTCATCGCCGAAGCAATCACAGCAGCAGCGATGACGAGTCGGCCCTTTCCATAGTCAGCCACCAACTGCACTCATGGAAGCTATCCGGAAAGAAGCTACCTATATACCGAATGATACCACACCATCACTGCCTCAAATGGTATCATTGGAGACTCTTCCGCAGGCTCACCATAAAGTGATATTTAAATGTGCCTGTCTGTTGAGTAGAATTTACACCAGTGCCACTGTGGACACTGGAGCTTCCATCACTGTCTTTAACAAGCGCCTATATGAGAGCACCCCACCTCATATGAAGCCACCCCTTAGGCCTACAAACATCTATTTACAAACAGCTATGGAAGAAGATGTACCCATGGCTAAAGTAGTAAACCTCATAATACCGATAGAGGAGATGCAATTCATACAGCGAGTTGTTATCGCCTCCATCCAAAGCGATGCCCTGCTTGGTTCTGATTTCCTCGGTGCCAGCGAAGCCATCATACATTGTAAGCAACAGGATCTAGACATACACGGCCGATGGATACCCCTTGGACCGGAGTCGTCATTATATGATACGTGTTCAGTGATATTAGCAACCACTGCCACAGTTGAGCCGGGACAGGAAAGGATATTGTGGGCCACTGCACCACAATTAGGAAACAACACTCATGTTGGAACCCGACCCTGAATACATGCTCGCCTCACAATGTGCCAGTCCCCGCATCATCGTGGACATCACCAACAAGGAACATATTCCATTCTGCGTATTCAATGGCACAGCGGACCCAATAACACTTGAATCAGGAGTCCGTTGTGGCCATGTGGTAGATGTGATATCACTGGAAACAGCCCCAACCGCAAACACAACAACAACAACGTCTGATGATTTGCCCGCACATCTACTTGACCTATATTTGCGTGCCACAGTTGGATTGATGCAATCCCAAAAATTACAAATAAGGAAATTACTGCACAAATATCGCGATAGTTTCTCATCAGGAGACATGGACCTCAGAGAAACTCATCTAGTACGACACTCCATCGACACCGGAAACAACTGACCCATACATCAACCTGTTAGATGTCCCCCCATTCATAAGGAAGCGGAGACACACCAACAGGTAGAGGACATGTTGCAGATCGGAATAATTGAGCCATCCTCATCTCCCTTGGCCAGTCCCATTGTACTAGCAGGAAAAAGGGATGAATCTTTGCGGTTTTGTATAAACTACTGCCGCCTTAATGATCTAAGCGTCAAGGACGCTTATCCCTTGCCCCAGATAGATCAGGCCTTAGATTCCTTGTCCGGAGCCAAGTGGTTTTGTACCCTTGATTTGGCTAGTGGATACTGGCAGGTAGCCATGGATGAGGCTGACATGGAAAAGACTGCATTCGTATGCAGAGACGGTCTTTTTCAGTTCCGCAAGATGCCCTATGGCTTGTGCAAGACTCCTGGAACCTTTGAGCATCTCATTGAGCAGGTATTAACTACCCTGCAATGGGAAATCTGTATGTGTTACATTGACGATGTAATCGTCTTTGGTCCTACGTTTGAGCAAACTCTTTCCAATTTAGACACCGTGCTTTCAAGATTCCGCATGGCTAACTTAAAGCTCAAACCCAAGAAATTTCATCTCTTCAGACAGAGCATCGAGTTCCTGGGACACGTGATATCCGGTGATGGGATGGCCACCCAACCATCAAAAACAAAAATCGTGGTGGAGTGGCGAACCCCTGAGTCTGTCACGGAAACTAGGAGCTTCCTTGGTCTCTGTCAATACTATCGCCGATACATCCGTCATTTCAGCGAGAGTGCATCACCTCTCTTCAAGATCACCGAAAAGGATCGACCCTTCGAGTGGACGAGTGAGTGTGAAGGTTCCTTCAGGGCATTGAAGGAACTCTTGACGACCGCTCCTATTCTTGCTCATCCTAACCCTAACCTCGATTTCATCCTGGACACTGATGTGTCAGCTTACGATATTGGCGCAGTTCTATCTCAGGTCACAGAGGACGGAACGGAGCAGGTACTGGGTTATGGTTCGCATACTCTGAATAAAACAGAGAAATGTTACGTGACCACTAAGCAGGAATTTCTTTGTCAAGTATTAGAAACACTTTCTGTACAGCCACCCATTTACTCTCCGTACGGATCACGCTTCCCTACGCTGGCTCTGCAACCTTAAAAATCTGGATGGTCAGGTAGCGAGGTGACAGGAATCCCTGCAGGCTTTTAACTTCAATGTGGTTCATAGACCCGGCAAACTGCATGGAAATGCTGATGTCTTGAGCAGAATCGGGCTTGAGAATGAACCTGAAGTAACCACCACCATGACACATACAACACAGCCATCTACGGTGTTCCCCGAATTGCATTGCGTAGAGTGGAACATGGAGAAAGTCGCTCACAAACAAGCAACAGACATGCAGACACGAAATATATATGCGTGGATCCAGGAGGGGGGACACGAAATATATATGCGTGGATCCAGGAGGGGGTACGCCCTCCCAGAGAATCTGTTGCACCGTTATCAACAACAGCCAAGTACTACTACCAGCGGTTCGAGGAATGCCATATACAACAAGGCGTTCTCTACATTAATAACCGCCTGATGATTCCGGAATGTTATCGTGAAACAATATTACAACAATTGCATGATAATGCCAGTCATCTAGTTGTCGAGCGGAAATTAATCAGAATAAAACAGAGACTCCACTGGATCGGAATTCATGATAGTGTAAAGGCATGGGTCGCCAAATGTGTCCCATGTCAAAGACCAGCACCATTCCGCACCCTTACAAGTAAAAATTGTTGGTGCACCGTGGGAGCGAGTGGCTATTGATGTGCTCGGACCCTTGAATACCATGGATGATGGAAATAGATACATCCTCGTATTACAAGATTATTTTATGAAGTGGGTGGAAGCATTCACTTTGCCGGACCAAGAGGCAGCGGCCTTGGCAAGCAATGTGTTCTGCCAGTTTGGAATGCCTTATGAGCTGCACTCCGATCAAGGAAGTAATTTTGAGAGCCGGCTGATCTCCAAGCTCTGCAAATTGTTTCATATTGTCTTATTCCCATTCCCACCCAATTCATGCTATATCCCCCCCATTATAGAGTTACCAGAAGTGGAAGCTGAGGCCGCCTCGGACCATGCTTCTGGTGGGGTGGAACATATAGTGAATAACATGGAAGTGCAGAGGCCGGATGAGGCTCATTTTAGAGAACTGCAAAACTGCACAACTTGATGTACCCGACCATGCCCCAAAGTCGCGCAACCACACCCCAACCAAGGTGCTTCCTGCCCGTATGCACCACCACCGCCCCATCTCCAACGCGCATCATTCATCGATACACCAAGTTCAGACATCATACGTCCTGTCCACTTCACACTCCACTCATCGTCTGTAGACCATCACTCTTCAGATATGAGAGAGTCAGCTGTTACAGAGGAGGTGGCCTCCAGCACCAAACCTCCCCGTGGGCAGTGGGCAGGGAAGCAGCCTGTTCGGCAGACTCTCAGCTCAAATTTTCCCGGTACTTAAAAACTATGACAAAGTACCAACCGTTGTGTAATGGGAGATGACCAGTTCCCCCATTCCAATGAAGTACCCTGTCCACATGTCCTCGACTAAGCCCCCACCGTGAGCAGTCAGAACATCACACCGGACACAGAAATCCAAGAGCACACAGAACACACTTGCCCGCAAGGCTGGATATGTCAATTCACCATTGCGTGAATACTACACACATATCTGGTTATAGAGAGGATATAGCGGATACAATCAACACCAGCAACAACAAGATAGAGCAAGCACCTAATGTTTTAAATCAAAAAGGTTAGAGACACATTTATCCACAACATTCCCTCCTGCACAGATGCGGGAAGTATATCACTTCCCGCAATCCTGACTTTTCCGCAACCGCAACAGGATATGCCCAATCCACAATACACCAGCATCACACAGCAGCCCAGACTTCCCTACAGCAGTACACTACCGCCATCAACACCAGTCAACATTTCCCGCAATCACCTTCTTATCCGGTTTACAGAAAACTGATCATACGGAAAGGAGCACACCGCAGCCATCTACCGTACACGCTATGGGGGAACCTCCATGGGTGTTTCTCCCAGCTCACCTAGATTCCTAGCAAACTGACAAACTACTGGTCTTACATATACGTAAGATAAAAGACTTTATTTACACTATATAATATAAATTGTTTGAATGGTTGAGCAAGATCGCTCATACAAAGAACACTTAGTACAATACGATGTACTTAAAACTACCAAGCTAAATTAACCTAATACTATTCTAACTTATCCTACAGCAAGCTTCGTTAGGCTTCGTTAGGCGTAACAGCCACAGCTTAAACCAAGCAGCAATGTTTGCGATTGCTTGGTGAATCAGAGATAGATTCTGAGAGAAGTTGTACATTTCTGGGAAAATGAATGGAAGATTGGAAAGTCGAAATTGGTGCTATAAAAGAATATATATATATATATATTCTTTTATAGCACCAATTTCGACTTTCCAATCTTCCATTCATTTTCCCAGAAATGTACAACTTCTCTCAGAATCTATTCTTACAACTCTTTTAGGTACCAGATAATCACACTTTGATTGGCCGAACAATAAAGTCACCAATCAATTTCTGCCTATCTCTTCCTAGAGGTTCTGATCTGATAACTGATTGATCCTTTCAACCAATCAGTGATTCCTCCCTTACTTGTCTGGCGCACAACTCTATTCTTTATAATTCTTTACTGCAGAGTCTGATTGATCTTGATTGGTTATGACATCATTCCGACCAATCATACTCTGCCAAATTCTTCCACGAAGATTGTGCCTCATATAATCAAAGAAGTGGGAACTGGTTCTGGTTTGATGTGATCTGTCAGCTAACTAACATCATTCTGGTATGTGCTGTTCTTGCATACCATACAATGAGTGGCATATAGTTTATCAATAAATTTTGATTCTGTTATGAATTCCTAAAGGATGCTACAATGTCCATGTCCTGTCCATTGCGTACTAATGGAGAAGTCTCGAGAATCATAGGGTGCTAGGCACACGTGCTGGATGATTCATTACCAGATGGTGTTGTTCTAGCCCACGATCAAATACTAGAGTGCTTACGTCACCAACTGTGTCAGTTAGTCACGTTCAATTTATTCTCATAATTCATGATCCCAACACTTGCCACTAAACATTAATTAATTACAAAACTACGACTATCAACAACTGCTGAATATAATACAAGTGAATGCCGGCTAAGCAGCATCAACTTGTATCTAAATCATTCTCAAATACACATCACCTCAGGACCATAGAATCCTTTCCAATTAAATCACCCATTTTTAAGATTATCATATTAATCTCATCTGCTGGTTATGCAATGCCATAAACAGCATCCTATCCATTTAACATTAGCACACTTCTATTACATATAAAGAGATGACCTGGTTGGCTCGACTTTCCACCGTTTCACATGAGATGATAAGTCATTAGAAAAGTTAACTAACCTATTCATTTTCTTCATAGCTAATTTAACAATGTTCTTCAGTGATTCAATGCCACCGGATGTCGCTACTCCAAATAAGGATGATGCAACATCACCAACAAAGTTGAATAGTCCTCTCTTTTGTCATCTACCTATATGATGTAACATAGTCTGTTGTGTTTTCACAGCAATCTTTTTAATGATGCTGATCCGATGTTGAAGTCCAAAAGTGTTGTTACCACTAAGCGAATTTTTGTAACACAACAAAAATACTAAGCCACTCAATTCACTGTTTGCTATAAGTCACCTGACTTAGATATCTCAGAAAATTTTTACCTATTCATTCCCATGGTGTGCGTTCCCTTGTAACAAGGTTAACAGATATACATCGCTCCATTGGGTAGTCTTGATAGTATCTCTTTAACTCTAAAGCAGTCATTTCTCTAGGGAACCGGTTCCTCTATTCCTATAGAGAACATATAAATGAGTCTGTGAGCATGCGCACTTATGCTACTATGCATGCGACCGAGTCCGAGCCGTCATTAATTAATTTTCTGTGTTACAGGAAACACCTAACTTTTATCTCAACAAATCCTATTCATTCCATAATTTTGTGGAGCTACATCCACATTTGATTTTTCATGAATACCACAGTACTAGCGGTCTTTGTTGAATAAGTCATAGTACTTATGTAAAATGTTTATAATTTGCGTTAATATGAACAGAAAGTTCGTTGTGACCAAGTTGAAAGAAAATGGCGCCAGCAGCACATTACAAGCCAGGTGTAGTCAATAACTCTGATCCTATTTTAGCCACGAGGCTCGTTCCTACGAAAGGTATACTATATACCGGTTTGGAACATCTCCTACGAAAGGTATCCTATCCTACATAACATATGTAACATACCGGTTTGGGAAGTTAGTGGATCAATTAAGAGTTTTGACTAGGTACGTATTTCCGAGCGTCATTGTTTCCTACATAAGGTATACTACATACCGTTTGGATCGAATCCTACATAAGGTATCCTACATAACTATGTAATATACCGGTTGGGAAGTTATTGGATCTATTAAGAATGTGACAGTGGTGCAAACAGGCGTGGTGGACCGGATGAACACCACAAGGATACATCACGATCATCCCCTGAAGAAATGCGAGTGGTCCTTCTAAGGACCGTTACTAACCAACTAACATGAAACTCGCAATTACTTCATGATGATCAGTCATGTCAGTCGTATTACAATAAAGACAAGACCATCATATTAATTCACGATTCGGTCTTCGCCTTAAATTGGTGCCGTTTTTGCAGGCTAATTTAACATTACTAGTAATGGGCCGTGAAACCTTTTTACCTTTTATTTAATATCTTATAAAAATTACTCAAGATTTTATGTTTTCAAATACCGGGCGGGGTTATTCGACACAAGTCTTTTTTATGCCCTTAGTTTCATGAAAAATGTAAACATTGCGTTGCTATGGGATATCCCCTTTAGTGTGTCGTAAATTGGCAAATGTCGGACGATCTCGGAATGCCCGGATGTTCAAAATTGCGATACTGATTTGAATCCTCGTAATCACATAACCCTCTTTTGTTAGATAGGCTATTAGGCCTGTGTCAGATTATCATAATCAGGTTCACATACCATGTTTTGCTGGTATTGTTTGTTTCTAAATCACTTTTCACAATTTAAATGCCCTATTTCAGGGCCTCTTATTTTTAATTATTTAATTCTTTATTACTTGCTCTTAGTGCAATGGCTGAACCATCCAATTATCATCATCCTTCGAAACCTTGTGTACACCCAACTCTTCGCATTTATCTTCTAGGAATGATTTTATTTTTCTTATGATCCTAGCAGTGCTTTTGTCGTTTTGATTTCACTAGATTTCGTTTTGCTCCTGAATCTTCTCATGTATTACTCTCTTCCTATCAGCCTCCATCTTTCGACCTGTTCTCTCAAAAAAAAAAATTGGAATCAATCATCTTTTAATTATCCTAATATCAATCTGCAAATAAGTGCGTCAGGCTTTATTATTTTAATTGTGAATAGTGGTTTGCTATCTTTTAGTATCATATCTGGCCTGATTTATTTTTAACATAGTTTTTCAGTCTTTCTTTTCTATCAGTAGGATCCCTCGCCATGATGAAGCATATCTATGGGTGAATGTAAGCTTGTCACAATAACAAAATCTTTTTTGTTTTATCAAGATTTACACCGCTCCTTTCTCGAGTTCAGTAGAAATTTTGATCTTTTTATTTGTCTAGTGATATGTCTATTTCTATTATTTTCATATGGAGCTGTCTTCTCAGCCTTATCTAGTCAAGCCTATTTTTATTCTTCTAAATTCTAAATTTCCCAGGCATTATTAAATTAATTCCTCATGGGGGCCTAACTAAGATGATTGGATTATTGCCTTCGCATGGATTGTGGAATATGGTTTTTCCTTTCACCCTTCTGTATAGTTTCAGTCCTTTGTCCTTATCCATCATTGATCTGGTCACAGGTTTGATGGACTTCCTTCCTGTTTAGTCATCTGATAAAGATATTAACATTTGGGCTCATATCATACTAGCTTTTTTTTAAATTAGATGTTGTAAAATAAGATTCTGCAGGTTTATTCTGGTCCTAGCTGTCATGCTTAAGTGCTTCTATATAATCTCTACTCTATCAGGGGTGGGGATGGGTATAGCTAGCCTCATGCATGTCTTAGGTAGCAGATTTCCTACATATAAGGTACAATCAACGTAGTCATTTTTTCTATCAAACCATGTTGGTCTCCTTTGACATTAGTCCTGCTTCTGTTCCTGATCAATAATTTCCTGCTCTTTTCAAGTAGGATACAGTGGAGGAATGGCAGAATCCAAAGACTTTAAGGATTATGAGGTGCTGCAGATCATCTTTTATAGGGTCTCGGCTCTTATCTTCAACTCATATGTTTATCCGTTTCTGACAACTTTCAAAAAATTTACACTTCATGTCCTTATGATTTAATACTAATTCTGTTGTATATTTTGGAATTATTTTGTCTGGAACCCATGGCTGCTTTGATACTGTTTGAGACAAAAATTCCTTAGTCAATCGTTTTATAATATTCAACTCTTTTCCTGATAAGTTGTCTCAGAAATGGAGTTCATCGATGAAAGGAATAATATGGACATGGAGTCATTTTGGCGAGTCATCACTGGTCTCGTCAAGGATATGGGACAGTGTTTTCTGATATTTCCATACATACAGAATTGATCCTAACTGGATCTGGGTTCTTTTAATTACATCATGGCCAGTCTGGGATTCCTCTGGCTTGGAAGGTTCCTTAATTGTGTTAAAATTTGGGCTGAATGGAGTCAGTTTTGGGTACGAAGGTCAAGTCTGGTAATTCAGAATTTTGTCCCTCACCACGACCGCACACACTGCATTTTCATTCGTGGGGTGTCATCGGTACCAATTCACCAGTTTATCCATCTGCAGGTCCAGTTTGATGTCTTGTTCTTACATGTTTGGGGGAGGGGATCGCTATAGAATTTCCTCTCGTTCTTGTGTCTATGGAATCAGATAAAGTAGTCTTACTACTCTCTTCCTTTTCAGGAACTAGAACAGGAACTAATACTCTAGTATTCCTCTTCAATACTCTGGAATATTGGAGAATGAAGAGATATTGTCTCTTTCACAAGCCACCTATCTGCTCATGCAGTCATTTCTATAGTAGTGACTTTCATCAACAAGCAGGGCAGTTGAGGTTATCATATTTTGTCTGGAGTCTTGGTCTTCATTCTGTGGTAGAGATGTCAGGAAATCTTTCAGCAGCTCACATTCCAGGTAGAATGATTTTCCTTGTAGCTCATTTATTACATCCCATTAAGTTTCTACTCAGTATTGTGTCCAGATCTGATGTTCATATTCTTCCTCCAGGCTAGGCTCTGGCGGTAGATGCTCTGGCCCAGTCATAGACTTCACATTTTGTTTAAATATCTTCAATTTAACTTTCCAGTGCCAATTGTATTTAAGAACTTTTGTCAGCGGTTTCTAGTACAATTGTCTTTATGAACTTTTGTTAGCAGAATGTATTATCCCTTTAATCACTCCTGCTTGGCCCAATGAGAGTTTTTCAGTGGATCTCGTAGTCCTCTTTGTGGAAATCCAAAGCGTCTTACCAATTTTGCTGATTTTCTATCTCGTTTAACAGCAGCTTTCAGTTCATCATTCCACAAATCTTCAATATGTATATATGGTATTTTCCAAGAGACCTGTTTTTCAGAAATTGATTTTTTTGTCTGAACTTTAGTATTCTTAATCAATTCAAACTATCTGTCACAGGAGAATTGGCTATGGGATATTTTTTGATGATTTAAATCTCTGTATGCTGGTGTGGTGTTATCGTTTTCACTAGCATCTATCCTCTTTATTTTCTAGAAGCCGGTTTGAGAGTTATTAAGTATTTACATCATTTATCCATGGTACCAGTATTTTTAGCGTATAGCACAAAGGCAAATACCTATATTAAATTCCTCTATTAATTCATTCTTGGGTCCATCTGTTTAATTGTATAACTCTGAAATCATTCTTTTTGTACTAGCGGCCGCGTTTGTTAGATGGCATTTTGATATTCATATTCTTTTTGTGAATGATCTGTTCTAGGTGGTAGGAGATCTGCCCTCATTCTTTGCCCTTGAAGCGATCTTATATACATAAAACCTAATTAATTGTTTTCAATCCTTTCCGAAAACTATACCCAATTTAAAAGATCTTTTTGAAACACCACCGTTCAGGTTACTTATGCAAATTTGTTTAGTAAGCGCGCATCTCATCAACTGGATTACAGACACCATTAATTGACACTAGAATGTCTCTCCAGGAGATACTCAGTAAGTGTTAAGGCGCACGATGTTCGTGGTATGGCCTTCTCCTTCACATTCTATGCAGATCTACCGTTCAGATTACTTATGCAAATTTGTTTAGTAAGCGCGCATCTCATCAACTGGATTACAGACACCATTAATTGACAATAGAATGTATCTCCAGGATACACTCAGTTTGTGTTAAGGCACACGATGTTCGTGGTATGGCCTTCTCCTTCACATTCTATGCAGATCTATCAGTGGACAACATTATGTAAGTTGCAGTATAAATGTCAGATACTACATTATTTTTATCTGAAAGATCAGATTCAATTCACAATCTGACATTTCTCGTTTCGCCACTCAAACCTGCTCAATTGCCTAGATTCTTTAGTCAGCTGTCTTCTTCACCATCTCACGTCTGTTTTTAAATTGCTGAGATTTTCTAATTATCATTATATTATTGTATTTTGTTTAGAACATTGTTTGTTCGTGCTCTTTCAACACTTCAGCGATTTAGTTGGTTTTAGTGTTTTTGGTGATTAACCTTTCATTCCTGATTTGCAATTTACCAACCCACCTAGTATTTGGGCTCTGACCAATTCTATGTTTTAGCAAACAGTGAATTGAGTGGCTTAGTATTTTTGTTGTGTTACAAAACGACCCAGACGTATATATTGGTCTGGCGTTTTGTTAGCTTACTAAAATACTTACCACTCAATTCACTGTGGCCCACCTTGGCCACCCCGCATCATTAAATTGCAAATCATTATTAAAAATTTGTGGAATTAATTAATGACGGCTTGGACTCGGTCGCATGTATAGTAGCATAAGTGCGCATGCTCACAGACTCATTTATATGTTCTCTATAGGAATAGAGGAACCGGTTCCCTAGAGCAATGACTGCTTTAGAGTTAAAGAGATACTATCAAGACTACCCAATGGAGGGATGTATCTCTGTTAACCTTGTTACAAGGGAACCCACACCATGGGAATGAATAGGTAAAAATTTTCTGAGATATCTAAGTCAGGTGACTTATAGCAAAGAGTGAATTGAGTGGTAAGTATTTTAGTAAGCTAACAAAACGCCTGACCACTATATACATCTGGGTCATTTTACTACCTATGTCGGCAACAAGTACACGAAATCTATCCAACCGGTTAATAAAGTTAGGTGGTAAGTATGGATGGTTAATAGACACTACCACCGTCCATTCAGCTCATACTTCTGAAATTTGTTGATGATTGGTAATCATCACGCCATTCTGTAATTTATGAATATTCGAATCCTTACAAAGTCCAGAGGCACTACTAATAAACAATATCACTACACATGGGTGTAAAGTATACATGATTTTACTAATAAAATACGATGTTATTACTAAGAGTATCATACAGCGATTAACGCTTTCCCATACAGTGTCGGTTTATAACCGCTTCGATACATCTAATAAAGTCAGCAAATGTCAACCAAACAAACTCGCCAATCCTAGCGTGTTTATTGACTGATGACTCAGAATAGGAATTATAATAGGGACAGTTGACTATAATTAAGATAGTGATGTTAACAAAATAACGACAACAACAACTGTGTTATTAATTAATTAATTATGTTAATGATTATGTTGGTGATCACAATAATACTAATGTTATTTATAGCATAAGGCCATACCAATTTGTTGTGATAAAATTGGCCGGCCCTAAGCATTAATGATGATACATAAATATGGTATGATATGTATTGTAATCAACCATAGCGAGCACATCCACCCCAACCCCCACCCCACCCCCACCCAAACATGTTTTACAACAAACAGTACATGTTAATTTCTTCATATGTATTTTTATGTATTGTAAGTTATGTGAATGCTTTCTATTGTTGTCATCTTTGTGTGTCTCTTGTTTGTAATGTGGTGTGATATATATTTGTAAGGGGTCCATCATTTTATAGGCATTGCCTTGGATGCGCTGCCTGTAGTATCTGTTTAAATGTACATAAACTGTGCAATAAATAATATTGAACTTGAACTTGAATCAGTGTGATCTGAGAGATTTAGACGATGTTTGTCAGCTATGTTGACTTGTTGAACCAGAACGGTGTATTGGAGTCGGGTACCAGCTTATATTCGGCTCTGCGAATGTCGAATGTCACAGAGAGCTCCAATCTAAAAATAGAGGCGTGGCTTGTATGAGAATACACCTCTAATGTATTGACCGGCCATCGTATTACGTCATCAATACGACTACTTCAGAGACCAGACATATCGGGACCCAGTCCATCCCAGTAGCGGACTGTAAAAGGAACACTATGGATCGTGCTGATTTTGGGATCATCTTAACCTCTGTATCAATAGCTTAATACAGACATTAAAATGGACTTGATCTACCCAGTGGTTCGTGTGATATCAATATCCACGCAACGTCAGCAAATTCTTGACCTCATTTTGTGTGCGACAGACGTGCGACAGATTTGAATTTTACGACGAATTCAGAGGGTCTATTTTTCTGTTAACCACTTGTCATATAGACTACTATAGGCTTTATATCATCTCGTTTTACGTGCATTAATAGTGTCTGGTATGAGGAGAGTAGCCCTCGTGTCCTTTTAAGTTTCAATTCTCTCTACCACCATATTCTGGTGGAAATCATTACACCAATGGCTACTCAATACATCAATCTAAAAATAGAGGTGTGGCTTCTACGAGAATACACCTCTAATGTATTGACCGGCCATCTTAGTACGTCATCAATACGACTAGACTGTTACACAGACTCCACTTCGGGACCACCCATATTGGGACCCAGTCCATCTCTGTAGCGGATTGTAAAAGGAACACTATGGATCGTGTTGATTTTGGTATCACCTTAACCTGTGCATCACTAGCTTAACACAGACATTGAAATGGACTTAATCCACCCAGTGGTTCATTTAACATCAATATTCATGCAACATCAGCAAATTCTTGACCTCATTTTGTGTACGACAGGCGTGCGACAGATTTGAATTTTACGATGAATTCAGAAGGACTATTTTTCTGTTAACTGCTTGTCCATACAGACTACTATTGGCTTTATATCATCTCGTTTTACGTGAATTAATATTGTCTGGTATAAGGAGAGTAGCGCTCGTGTCCTTTTAATTTTCAATTCTCTCTACCACCATATTCTGGTGGAAATCACTGCGCCAATGGCTACTCAATACATACGAGATACTTTTCTCGATCTCGAATCGTAGGAGATCTCGCGAGATACGAATGCTCAATTCTTGGACCTTTTGAAAGCTTTTGACATGATCAACCACTCTATTTTACTAGAAAAACTTGCCTACTATGGAGTCTGAGGAAGTGCACTCAACTGGTTTCATAGCTACCTAAATGAGAGAACACAATGCGTGCAATTTAATGCAACCTGCTCTGAAAATATGAGACTAACTTGCGGTGTTCCTCAGGGATCCATCCTTGGCCCTCTGCTGTTCCTCTTGTATATGAATGATCTGCCCAATGTATGCAAACACATGTCACTAATACTATTCGCTGATGACACCAATGCCTTTTGCTCTGACTACTACTACTACTACTACTACTACTACTACTACTACTACTACTACTACTACTACTACTACTACTACTACTACTACTACTACTACTACTTTCCCACTCAAATCCACCCACTACGACTGGATGTTTTCAACTGCTAACAACTATCAAATTTTCATATTCAGTAACCATAAAACCAAGGTACTGGATGAGCAGGAGAATGAGCACTGTGCCCCCTCCCCTCCCTCCCCACCCTTGCCCAAGGATGCTCCCCACAAACCAGCATCCTGTAAATATCTTATCAACTGCACAAATACAGCACAGCTCGGGGATGCCCTGAAATACTTCTAAACAAAAACAGTACCTTGTTGTTAGAATAATTTAGAAATCAGTTTGAGAAATGTTCTCTTGTATGTTTTGAATGTGGTTGGATTGGAGGACATTTCTGCCTATGGCAACAGTGGCCTCCAATTCAATTATATTCAACACATTCAACAGAACGTTTTTATTTTACTATTGAGATGAACTCCATGGTTATTTCCGAGATGTACTGTATAACCAAAGTCAACCAAAAATATAAATGTTGTGTTGTAATGTAAAATCACCACTACAACTACTATTACTACTTAGACATGTATTAATTTTTTATTTAACTTGTCTGCGTCATGTGTTTGTATGCTACTGTCCTGTTTAATTTATTTGTATAGATGTATGTATATATGTGTAAGGTGTCCGCCAATACAATATGCATTGCCTTCGGCGGACAACCTAGTTGAATCCATAATTTATATATATTTTACTACTGAATAAATAATCTTGAATCTTGAATCTTGCCATACGAGATACTTTTCTCGATCTCGAATCGAAGGAGATCTCGCGAGATACGAATGAGAGAGCTCTGCAAAGTTTCCCCTATTAAAGGGGTTTCTGTTCTCAATGTAACCCTTTCTCCAAACAAGGGAGTAGCTCTTCGGAAACAGCTGTTTACGTCACTTCTGTTTTGTATTAACTATTGAATGTCGGACCTGGGCAATCTTTTATCGTTTGTGACCCAAAAGTAATTCTGGTGAACAACAGGCAAGTCATTGAAGTCTAACTTCATAAATTGGAACCATAATTTCATGCCACGAAAACTGGTGTCTTCATCATCATTGTAACCTGCCACTGAATATTATATAGGCATACATGGCATACGCCTAAGACTATGGGAGTATGGCACGTTTTGGTGACGGACTGCGTGAGTGAATTTGATGACTTGGTTCAAACCAGAAACGCCAAAACATCCTTTATGAAATTCAAAATTGATGAAGTTTGCTGATCATAATTTTATGGCAATGTTTCAGCCTGCCAACCCCTATCAGCCCTATGGATTGTCCGAACTACGCATTACGGGCGTCGAGTGAAAATACTGAGATAAAAAAATTGTGCAATTACGTACTTAATACGGACAAGGTTCAAAATTAACGAAAAGTTGATAAAGGACAACCAGACTTGGCAAATCAGTAGTCTGTTTAAAAAGTCAGTGTTCGTACGGGTCATGGAAAACCTGGAAAGTCATGGAATTTGAAAATCAAAATTCCAGGCCGGGAAAAGTCATGGAAAATCAACATTTTTGTTAAAAAAGTCATGGAAAAGTCATGGAAAATTAAATTATTGGCAATCATAATTTTTTTTCGACCGCCATTTTCTCGGGTTTCATCAAGTCTCGCAAGATTTGAGTTTAATTCAATTGGCCCTTCTTCACCAGTCATTTGAGTGGACAATTATTTTCAAAAAATAGTCTAATAACTACTTGGAGGTCATGAAAATTGCTAACTGAAAGTCAAATGACTGAAGGTTCATTATGAAAAGGCATTGTTGGTGGTCATGGAATTTGTTAATTTTGGTCAGGAAAAGTCATGGAATTTGAAACCCAGATAGGTGTACGAACCCTGAAAAGTTAATATGAAAATAGGCATTGCCTATAAGCGAACGCAGACACCATTTATTGCTTAAATAAATAGGACGAATTTGTATATGGGTGAAGTGTCCTAAATATGTATGCCCATGTATAGTACATTTTAAGCTAATTTTTAATCTAGCTTGGAGGGCATTCTGGTAAATCCAGTCCACGATATTCACAACAATGCGTCTGCTCATTGTCAGTGATATCCGCCAGCATTATCGTATCTTTTACCAGGGCCTACACCATTAAATAGTGGCGCCAGTCCAATGAGGTTATAAAATTTGTACCAACGTATCGTATTTGGTGGAAATATGAACAAGTTCATAGTAACTATGGTGTCATAATGAAATGTCGTCCGCTAGAATTTTTAGATCACGTTTATCCAGACATAAGCTACCAAAAACGTGAATTAATGCATGTCTGCGAGTAAATACATGAATGTACATTCCATTCAGGTGCGAATTGCGTGGTACCCAGCCTTAAATGCCTTGCTATCAGTGCTAAATACATACCACATTAACAACAACGAGTTGTCACGGCCATAAGTGTTAAAAATAATACGAGACAGTCAACCAAACCTCATATTGCATTTACAAGACCCATAAATAGGAATAAATAAAGCTTTTATCTGGTCTGCGTCATACTATTTAATCGCTTTACATTCTAAAGTAAATGTATGCTATTTCGTGATAACAATATCACACAAATTTAGGACATTGAAAATGCGCAGTAGGTTGCCCTAAAACAACGAGAGGCTCATACGCATAATGAAGAACCATATCCCATAATCCAACGGGGGTGGGGGGGTGGGGGGGGGGGCCCATGAAGAAACCACAAAAGCTATATCATAAGCCGAAACCGGACCCCAAAAAAAGCTCGCGACTGGAAACAAAGCTTTCTCAGTCGCATGGTATATGTATTTTAGCCTGGTTCCCTGTCTCGTTTTCTGTTGATTTTTCCTCATTACACGTATGTACATATTATCTATATACGCTCACTTCGTTCACGATTAGTCCATAAGGCGTGTAATATGTGATTAGAGTTAACATATATTGTGTAGCTTAACAACCTACATCACATATCCATTTCAACTGGTAGACTAAACAAAGTACACATCATTCAATACAATATAAGAAATAGAAGGCTAAATAGTGTTAGTGCTTAACTGGAAGCTGTTGCAGGCTATGGCAGCTGTGAGCAACAGTTCTCCCTTAAAACTTGCAACATATTCAACATCTTATTAAGATGAAATTGAGTTTCTGAGATACTATGACTTCAGTTGAGAGTTAACAATTTTTAGTTAAAAATTAGTTATGGTTGTTTTCTCTAAATAGTGAAAGATAAAAAGTTTTACTGTGGTCTTCAGCGTGTATCAATCGGCCCACGTGTTATTAGTTTTACTACGAATGCTATATATAGAAATACTACTACATCATTCATAAAATTATCGCGTAAAACATTGTTTATTTTCTTTACTTTCGATAGTTTCATTGCGATTCATTGGTTGCTTGAAATCTGGAGAACGCTCTCGCACATTCGTCAATCTTGGCGACATGTCATTCTAAATCTGTTGCTTGCGCGAATCAAGTGCGATACGCCGCACTAACATGGCTAACTATACTCTGTCGGCCTTGATTTGGGGATGCGCTAACAGGAGTTTAGCATTTGCGATGATATAACTCAGTTTCCGAGACAAACAGTGTCTAAATCGACCAGAATCAGCCTAGATAGACTTGTATTTGTAAAGTTTATCATAACGCTAACTACTGACGAGGCAATGATCAATAGCCATATCCCCTATAGGGGAATTTAGATTTACAAGAGAGAGTGTTACGAGCAATATGTCAACGACTGTGAATACCCCGTGATACATATTGCGAGTTTCCGACTGGTGTCCAAGCTCAAAACTGAAGTCTGTGTAACAGTTTATTATTATCCCAGAAGAAGGAAGCTGCTAACGCATGCGTGCATCGCTAGCTTTTAGAATTTGGCAGATCAACATGACATTTTCACAATAAAACACAAACTAAAACATTCAATACACACATTGCATGTGTTGTCAGCTGAATTATTCTACTCGGGTCAATTATTTCCGGTAGTACGTCGGACTATTGATATAGCTATACGTGGTCGTCCGTTGGTATATTTGGTAGTAAAGGACGAACGGACGAGCACTAATTTCAAACCCTGAATACGGACATGATGGTGAAATTAAGAATTTCCATTTGTGGGTCTATTATAACGGCGACCGCTTATCAAAACACGTCAGATTCCGTTATGTCAAGATGTGATAATTTCTCAATCTAGCTGACATTTGAGAACAGCTCATAGAGGTAAAATGGCAGTAGATTTCTTATGCTCATTATATATGGTCGAGTTGCTTAAATTTGTGAGTACGAAAATTTGTGAATTTGTTTTTATCGCTCTCGTTCTATGACGTAGTGTTATGTGGAACGTATCTGCGCAGTAGACAGTTTTTGTTTGACAGTTCTGAACATTTTGACACAGTTTTGAGCAAAATGCTGTCAGAACAAATAACTATTCATACAATTAGTGGTGGTAGTGATAAAAATTGACAAATTTCTTAATGCACTTTCAGAGATTACTTACTTGCGCTTATTTAGCACCTAAAATGAGCAATTTACACAATCCAAAGTTACCACCTGCTTTGTTTACATTTCCCCACCGCATCAGATTAGGCTGATTGGCAGTAGGGCTTCACGATATACCGATATTATATCGAATACCACTTCAATACCGGTATCATTGCTATGCCGTTAGTCATGCCGATATAATTTTGCTGATACAGAAATATCGAGATATAACATAAAACTGGTATGACATTCTGTTTAGGCAGATAATCTGCTTTCCATTAGCAAAATTCAACAGTATATCTGTCTAATCAGAAAGAACTTGATAAATTAACGATTACTGCCACGAAAATTGGCTACTTATAAGAATGCACTTCTCGCAAAAAATATAATAAAACTTATTTTAATTAAAGATGTTATGAGGACTAGATACCTGATCGCTCTGATTAACTTGACAATCATAATACAGATTCTCCTTCGATCAATACTCACCATTCTATTACTTCTGATATACAGCTGGCCCTGACAGCTGGCTCTAGGACTATAGACTTAGAAAGCTTTCCGACTCCTTGGAACCGGGTACTCGGCTCCCAACTGCCAAGTACCCGTCTACCATAGAGTTCATTCTTGTTCGCATAGCAACAAGAGAAATACATGCTTTTGGCAGTTGGAAAGATCTTGAGAATTGAAATCTAAGTCTTTTTGTCTGTGGTTTATTGTGATAGCTAGTGCGTTTCCACAAGGATATTTGGATGAATATGGATACCGCCGAAACAACCAGGTTGTACATTTCCTTATTATTCCATAGTTAAAAGACTTAGGTCTCTAAAATTTCGTGTGTGTCGCATGTTCCAATTTCTAACCCCTAAGAATCTGGGACGTGTGTTAACAACGAAATATGCCGGATGATCGCCTTCTTTAAACCCCAACAGGCGATCGGCAGATATGAAAATAGGTGTTTGCTACTGTATTTTTGACACAAATATCGGCTGACGTCGTTCTCCGTAAGATCCGAGCGGGTGACGTCACACCCGTGTTGCTCGGATGTTTATGTGAAGAAAATCTTTTTATTAATTCGCGCATTTTATTCTAGGTGCTGCGTACTAAAATGGTACCAGAAAACTTTGGAATTTTCAAGTTTTGCGTGTTATCACGATCTGTTTGCAATGATCGGTGGTTTCAAAATTCTTGATTAAGATGTGTGGTCTGCGGTTTTACCGTGTGCTACAGCAGTTTGTTTTCATTTTGTTGTTTCTTCACATATCGTTTTGGCTTTCGTTAGGAGTATAATTTATATTTATTGGTAAATATACCCCGAATGCTATGCGATATGAGTCCTGGTTCCGTGATACATCCTTGCGGATCAGTTTATGGGTGTATTTATGCCCGCTTCGTTCTTGTCGTCATAATCAATGCGATCTTTGCTGTAATGTCCATTGATATGATGATGAAGTTCCTTGCCCAGAAGGACTTGGCTGGGTCTGACGCGGGGTCAGGCGGACCGAAATTAAATCGTGGAGCGTCTGTTCGGCCCTTAGGGGTGCAGCGTGCTCCACGTCTTCAGCTGGAGGTGGCGGAGATGGCACTGCCGGCGTGGTTTGGTCCGGCTATGCAGGGCTTTCTGCATAGCGTTCTGCCCACGCTGGTGTCGTCCCTGCTGCCGAAAGTTGTTGGGCAGTCTCTCCCCATGCTTGGTTCGGACCCTGTCCTTGGACAGGGTTCTGGACTTGTCGCCGAGGGAGCCGTCTCATACGGCCCCCTGGCAGTCCCGTCGGGCTCCAGCCTGATGGGTTCTGTCTCTGCGGCCATCTCCAGGTGGTCCAGTAGCGGTGGCCGGTCCGTCAGGTATGGGAGCCGTCCGCCAGGACGGCTCCACGGTTTCCTCGTCTAGTGATGACTCTTCGGGGTCTGAAGATGAGGAGGCCGAGGAGGAGAGGTTGCTGCGGCCTGTGATGCCACGGGTGGAGAATATGGAGGTCGATTCCGCCGTGGTTGAGGCCAATCTGGTACCGGGCACCGGTCCCGTGATGGTTGGTTTGACGCCAACCGACACAGTGACGGGTGTGCCGGGCCAGGCGTGGTACTCGCCTATCTCGCCTGGTCCGGCGGGCAGACATGGGGTGCCGTTGACGCCCGTGGCTGGCCACGGTTCTGTGTCCGCTACGGGTCCGCACGGTTTTCCGTGCGGGCCTACTCCATGGACTGGTGTGTTCCATGGGGTGGCGGCGGAACCGTATGGTACCGGAGTTCCTGGCGTGTCAGCCGCGGCTCCTAGCCAGGAGGCCGTGGCTGGTAGGTTTGTGAACATGTCAATGGATGACGTGTTCACGGGTGTGTCCTCTTCGGAAATAGACTGGTCTGAGGCTCTGGCTTGGCTAGCCAGGGTAGACCCGTCTGTGGTTTCGACCACAGCTGAGGAGGATGCGCCCCGTCCATCGGTGGCATCGATCAGGATGGGGATCTTGCCGGCAGCCCGGATCCAGTCCATTGGACTGGATCCACGGTTTATTGAGTTGCTAGTGGCTATTTATAGTAAGCAACTCATGACCAAGGGCCAGCTCCCTGCGGCCTCCACAGAGGTGCGGGCGAGGTGTCATATTCCACGGGGGGAATATGACAGGTATGGTGTTGTACCGTCGGTTACTGAGGATGACCGATGGGTTCTGGGTGTCCAGGGTGCTGGAGCGGGTGGCCCCGCCCCGGCACTGGTGGACAAATCCCAGGGACACCACGAGGAAGTCCTGTCCCTTTGCGATGAGGGTGTGAGGGCAGCCATGACTGCTGTCAACCATTCTTATCGCCTTCTTCAGTCGGTGTGGGCTGAAGCGGGGGCAGGCCACCTGTGGTGCTTTCGTGCATCAATGACGGCCTGGTGCTGTCTATGGACGCACTGGCAAGGGTGCAGGCACGTGTTACGAAGTCCAGGAGCCAAATGGTTCTTGACTATATGCGTCCGGCTACGGCCGTCAGGGAGCATCTTCTTGCTCAATAGATCCCAACTAGGAAACAGATTCACATTTCAAATATTCTGCAAGCAGAACAGTTGGCCTGCTATCCAGCTTAAGTTTTTATTGCTTTGCGCTGATGTTCAGCTACATATTTAAGAGTTACTGATACAGGAACCATGCTTTCAATGAAATCTATTCTCCCTAAGTTATATTTAATGTATACTTAGTGGTGTTTTTGAGGTTTTTAACTCTGGTTTTATGAGTTACTGGTTTTCATGTCAGTACCCCTGTTTTCGAGGTACTCTATAAACATATGCCTATCATACTATCATCATCAAAACATGCTTTAAAAACCCTTATTACTCACTTATTTAATTCTAGTTTAGTGCCTAGATATAAATATTCAAACGAAACTGTGAAATCCTTTGCTCTTTCAGTGAGTTTCAAATCCGGGTTTTTTCCGCCTTTTGTATAGAGGCTTTGTATTCTTTAACTGATCTCCTATCTAGAGAAATCTTATTAGTTTTCTTGGAGCTGTTGCTTCATTCTCATATTTATTTTTATTTTAGGAGTCATTATTATTGTCTGAGAGAGTGAAGTGTACTTCCTCCTAGGCGATCGTCAACGTGCGAAAAATTTGGATGCCGTTATGGCATTATTTGCTCGGTTCGAGTCATTTGCTAATGTGCTTACAATTTCACTGATGAGTGAATATCCTCTGCCATTTGTGCTTCTAAAGAGGATTCGTCTGAATCAGACGACAGTCATAAGTCTTGCGGGCGTACTCACAAATGGGGGAAATTCATCGTCCCTCTCGACTAGGCAGGAATTGCGTTCATCGCAGTCTAAGTCTTTAGAATCTAAGAAAAAGTCTGTTAAAACGACTTCCGGTAAGTCTCAGACTAAAGACCACATAAGCCTTGAGGGGGCATTACTGTCATGCAGTGGCGTCAGTGACGGAAGTTACAGATCATTCATCCCATGCTATGGTCCTTTTTTCTGTTTTACCTATTGCCAGTAATGTTAAGAGATCTCCGATCTCTTATGTCTGCTCGCGTTATTGCTCCTGGCTTGTTCCGGCAAGCGGGTTCTAAATCCGGTATTGCTGCTGGTTTGAACGGGCATCCGGATATGAGCGCTGTGATTGTTTCTGGCTTGGCTGGACATCCGGGGTCTCATGATCATCTGGCTTTTTCGCCTTCTAACTATGTCCGCTCCTGTTATTGCTCCTGGCTTGTCCAGGCAAGTGGGTTCTAAATCCGGTATTGCTGCTGGTTTGACCGGGTGTCCGGATATGAGCTGTGTGATTGTTTCGGGCTGGGATGGACATCCGGGGTCTCATGATCATCCGGCTTTTTCATCTTCCATTTCTGCTAACGGCTCATCCGTTTCCGGTTTAAGAGGGGCTTTTCCGGGTCTGCTAGATCTGGCCAAGCATCCGTCTGCCATTTCCGGTTCCGGTTTTCCGCTTCTGTTTCCAGTAGTATCTCTGTGATGACTTCCGGTTTGGCCGTACATCCGGGGTCTCGAGATCTGTCAATACTGTCCATCCGGGTTGTAGGATCTTGTTCAGTTTCCGTTTCCATTTCCTATTTCTCCACATCCGGATTTCGTACAGTCGTGGATAGGGTCATTTCCGGTTTTCATGGTCCTTTCTGGTGTTCTAGGATTATCTGCCGGGTCTGTCTTCCTGTTTTGGATTTCAGGTGATGGAGAACTTCCTCTGGGGTTCCAGATTTGTTCTTCAGGTCCGGTTTACATGTTCGCTTTCCTAGAATCTAGTCATCTTTTTGCCTAAGAATTAGTCTTATTTCCATATTTATTTAATATTGGGAATGTTTAATGGCTGAAAATATTCATACCGAGTCATTGCCAGTCTTGTAGTCTCTCTTGGAATTGTAGTCTATTCAGACATTTATTCGTTTATTAGGGACAATTTTCAACATAATTAGACTTCTGACTGGTTGCTGTATGGGTTTTTTGTTACAGCTTATTTTATATGCGCATATCATCAGCCGATAAGTCAGTCTGTATTCTACACATTATCTCGAGATACGTAATTGTTACTTTCATCCAACTTTAGATGACCAGTTGTCTTCGGGCCATTCAGCCTTTTTTCGCGCTCCTTTTTCCTCTTATGTCGGCAGGTTGACATATTTATTTTAAGCAAAGGGAGTTAATTTGTGGATGAAAAACCACGATTCTTGCGACTGGCGGCGGGCCGGTTGGAGTGGGGTGGGGGTTGTGCTGGATGGGGGAGAACAGCTGAGGATCTTTGGATTTAAACAGCCACCAACAATTGTTTTCAAAATATTTTGCAGGTTCAGAGATATTACAGTTGTAATATGTTGTCTGCAAAATTCAGTAGCCAGACAGTTAATCAAGAATTAGTGTTTTGTGCTTTTAACATTCGAGCTGACCCCGGAGTTTATTATTCAATCTTTCCCTTTATAGGGATTTAAAACACGATGTCATTTGTTATTACAAAGATGAAATTATTGGTTCTAAGTCTATAATTATAAGAATCAATATATATATATATATAAAATTTGCAGGTATAATGTGTAGGTCTATGTTTTAAGTCTTCTGCCTCTTGGCAGAAATATCAAATTGTTTAGGATATCTAATTAATCAGTATACCTAATGCCAAGTCTTGAAGCTGGCTTGTTTTCCAATGAAATTGATATGGACGTTGATTTAAATATAGGACTCAGTTTTGCAATCATTGTAGGATCCTGTCTCATGTTCAGGATGATGATTTACCAGTGATTGCAGTCAAATACTTCAGTGTAGAAGAAGTGAGTGCAATCTTGGGAGTTAGTTGACCGTAGGTCTATATAAAACCCTGTGACTTGAAGAATGAGTCTAGGTTGTTTTTGAATGTGTTTAATGTTGGAGCGTTAATTGCTTCTGTTGGTAAAGAATTCCATTCATTAACAACTCTATTTGTGAAGAAATACTTGTGTAGATCAAGTATTATTTGACAAGCTGACAAAATGATCTGACAAGCCAGAGCGGCTAGGCAACTGTTGATGTATTCAATAACAATTTTTTATTAAATCTCCCATTATTATACGATTTTTAAATTAGTTAGTCAAAGGTTTGCCATAGTTCTCTTAACAGGACCTTGTCAAGCATTCTATTCGTAGAATTGTGATGATGTCATCACAAGTAAGTTTCCCTTAGTTCATCATTTCGAGTGGTGGTTTGGGAAACCGTAGTTTCTTTTCTTCATTCTATCTTGCTAAATTCTGTTACGATTTGAGGTTTTCGATTTCCAGACAGGAATATTGCAGATTCTCAGGTACATGATTTGGCTATATCTTGATTCTAAGCACTCCCATAGGCTTACTATGGGTTTTTGGTTTGCCATGATATCGGGTTAAATCTCTATAAATAAAATTATCTATAATTCTCTTAGCATTTTAATAAGTTAGGCTATACTAATATGATACTTTTTTTCTCCATTCAAAGTAAGCGGTATTATTAAAATATCCATAATAAACATGAGTTACCTCTTTCATGAAGGCTAAGCATAAGGAAGCTATTAGCTTTAGAGGGTTTTTTGTTTTCTATAATTGTCAAAGGAGTCTATAGAAGAGGCTTTTCTTTGGAAAGTAGATCCAGGCTTCTGTTCATTGGTTGGATTGTCTCATAGGCATCTAAATCTCGATTCATTCAGTTATTGCCATGGGGTTTTCTTTCATTTTTAGGAGGAGGAAAGAGGTTTTCTTGGGATGTCACTAGATCCAAATCTTTTTGCGACATGTCTGATTGCCCAGATTTTATCTTTCATGTCTCCCTTTTCGGACAGTTAGATTTGGACGATGATCGCACTGTCTCCGTTCTGGACAGGATTGTTTGATTTCATGTTCCTTCCAATATTCCTGATTGTAATGGGTCTGAAGATTGTCATGGACCATTTTGAAGAATTTCTTTTGATCAATGAGGATCTGAATGGTAGCCTTTCTCGAACTTCTGGTAACATTTTGCTAGCCGTCTCCCAGTATCATCAGATCTCGCTCAAGTAAGGGGCTTTCATCTTCATCCAATCAATAATTCTTCATCTTGTTTGTTTGGAGAATTCTTGAGTGTCCGGTCTCTGTGAGATCTTTTTTTTTTCTTCAAGGTCACAGGATATAATTTTTTCTTCCAGGAGTGAGTCGACATGTCGAGTTTGTACAAAGGTTAACTATTAAATCTTTGGGGTATGGTTTTTTAAAGCACAGTTTCTTGCATGATTTCGTTTATATTTCTAAGCCTTTGCCTTCCTGGAATTTGGCCTTATTCTTAAAGTTTTGGCAGGTCACCATTTTGAGCCAATTGGGTCTTTCAGTCTCAAGCAGTTGACTCGTAAGGCTGTTTTCCTTGTTGCTGCCTCTACAGCTAGGAGAAGATCCGATATTCATTCTTTTTCCACAGAAAAGGACAGATTTATCGATTCTGGAACGCAGACCTCGATATTTGGCGTAACCAAACCAATAGTTCCTGTGTTGCTTACGCAATATCGTTAAGTGCGGACCGAAAATTAGGTTACGTAAAGCATGTTCAGTTTGTATCATAGACTAACAAGGCATTTAATAACATGGGAAATCTTTTTGGTGTATATATTAGCCTCTGAAAGCAAATATTAAGGGGCCAATCTATGAGTTTATGCAATATGACTGGCTCACATCTGAACTATTGTTTATGTGAAGGAAATATCCGTAACCTATTAATAGGTTACGCAGATTTTCCAAATTTCATGACTTGGGATGGTCTAATTTTATATCCCAGAAGGGAGGTTTTTTATCGAAGACCCAGTCTAATCGTTTCTCAGCCAAACCTATTATTCTTAAATTTCTATTCTCTTTTTTGCTGTCAGACATTCCGGTGTCCTGTCAGGGCCTTAAAAGTCTATAAATGTCGTACCAATTTTAATAAGATCTAATTCTTCGCGCTTATGGGTTCAGTACGCGGAGGAGGTGGCTAGACCAGTTTCTAAAGCCACAGTTGTCAGATGGTTTTGTGAGACCATAAAATTATGCTATGAGATTTCCTCCCCAGGTGAGATTAATTTAACCCATGTCAAGGCTCTCGGCCTTTGGGATATGGCTTCCTCCTTTGCTCTTTCTGCCTGCTCATCATTGGTCGATGTCATACAAGTCGCAGGTTGAAAATCTGAATCGATTTTTTCTATTTCTGTTTAAAGGTTCCAAGGCCAGTGGCCTCAAAACAAGACATGGACCATTTACCAAGCACATCTCACCAATTTCGTTAGACTGTATATCTGTCAGATATGGTGAGAATATTCTCTTGTTTTGTATATTTCATTGAGTTGACAATTTTCCTTGTCTGAGAATCACTGTGTGATTGATTAAGATGCACCATTATGTTATGTTATTAACATTTGATTATGTTTTGTTTGATTTTTATCCTTGCTTATGGATTCTCAAATCTCCTCCCACCATGTGTTTACAGTGGGGCACTGACCAAATCTATGGGTTTAGCAAGTAGTGATTGAACGGTCAAGATGTTTTTGTGGTGTTATAACAACCCCCAACAGACCCCCCCCCCCTTTAGTGGGTTGGTCTGTAGTTTTATTAACCACAATAAACACATACTTACCGTTCAATCACTACGAACCGGCCTCAGTCACCCTGCTTGGGAATGATTTGAGAATCTATTCAGGACATACGGCACTTAAATTTAGAAAAGTGAACCTGTTTCCTAGTTGGGATCTATTGCGCATGCGCACTAGGAGTGAGTACAGACTGGTGCCAGTCTCTATCAGGGCTTATACTGGGGGGTGATCCCTACCAGTAGCCTGGTTAAGGGTATGCATGATGATGGAATGGGCATAAGGGAGCATAAAAATCTTATTCTGGGAGCTACATTTTTGTAAATGCAGATTATTGATTTAGCAAGTAGTGATTGAATGGTAAGTATGTTTTTATAGTGGTTAATAAAACTACAGACCAACCCACTAAAGGGGGAGTCTGTTGGGGGATTTTCTGAAAAATTAACTAGAAATTGTCAAAACACTGCTTCTCCTTAGTTGCTTGACATATTTCAAACAAATTTGGCTAGAGTGACCCTATCACGGTAAACTAGAATTTCTATTCAGAATTTTGATTGGTAAATTTGTTGGGTGGCCATCTTGGATTTTCCGAAAATTATTCATATATATCTATTTAAATGCAAATGGTTCAAATGCTAATGGTCCAGGTGTGCGCCACAGGCCCTTGGGCCTCTTGTTAATACGTTTTATCACGGTCGTTACCCTTTCTGTCAGCGGATCCACCGTCTATTTTTTTCTCTTATTCCTCATTGGATCACAGCCCCTCATTCCCAGTGAATCTTCAGGCATGGGACCCAGATTCCTCAGAATGTTGACTTCATCTTGGCTTCCAATTTCAAAATTCTTCTGTCCAGTCTTTAATTCTTTCTTTTCAGGTAGGCTTATGTACCTTTCTCTAGTCCTGAAGGACTCTTATTTCTAGTCCCTTTTCACCCTTCCTTTCAAAATTTATCTTCGTATCACATCCCTTGACCTAGTATGGCAGTGCCACTTCCTAACTGTCAGCCTCTCCTTTTCCCCTTTCGTGTTCACCCATATCTTTCTTCATGTCTGCTTAGCTTAATTTTTTCCCCCTTTTTCAGTTCAGGTCTACATAGATGATTAACTCTTTAAGGCTTAATTCCCTATGTCTCTGTTCTCGAACGTCTCAGTAGCTATTTGAATATGTCTTCATGTAGGCTGGATTGTTAACATGGGAAATCTCGTCTATCTCCAAATCACATATTCACCTACTGAGGGATCCTTTTTGATCTTGTCCAAAGGAAGCTTTTTCCTTCCCTCACCATTGTTAAGGCCCTTATGTCTACTATCCAGTGTTTTCAGTGTGGGCCAGTTCATTTCATCCAGGTCTTTCTTCATATTATAGCCCTTGTGGTTTTGGTAGAAAAGGTGTTTTCTTTGGCATACTTCAGGAGAAGGCCTTTCAGCTTTTCCTCATGTCCCTTGGGATCTATTATCTGGACCCTCTAGTTCGTTGTTTCCTCATTAAATTACATCTTATGAGTATCAGTTTTGGAAAGACATCCAATCTCTGCTACTAGGTGGTCCAATTCATTCCCCTTTCCTCAGGTTATTTGTTTACACAAACTCATCACTGTGACACATTCTATCTCCTCAAGCCATCTTCTCGTATGCATCCCTGGAAGGATGGGGATCAATCTGGGATTCCAAGAACATTTCAGGCACTTGGTCCCCTCTGGAAGCCTCTTGCCACATCAACCTTTCGAGTTGTGGACTGTTTTTCCACGCCCTAGTCCTTTGGGATCCCATGATACGCGGGTTATCAATTCTTATCCGCTCGGACAATTTCGCATTAGTCTAGTTCATCAATCATCAGGGAGGGATCAGGTCGGTCTCTCTCTCTGCCAAGAGTCCTTCATAATGCTTCACTGTTGCAGAGCCCGCAACATTACTCTCCATGCAGCCCACGTCCCAGGCAAGTTATATTTTCTGGCCGACCAATTATCTCGTCCTTCCGGGATCCCAGAAACAGAATAGGAATTGAAAAGGCTGTAGTCAAGCCAATTTTTCTTCGGTCGTCCCCCACATAGATCTTTTGGCTACTCTCAAGAAGTAAAAGATAGCCATCTTCATATCTCCCTTTCCGGAAGAGATGGCTCTTTCAGTCGAATCTCTAGCCAAATCTTGGGACAACATGTTCGCTTATGCCTTTTCCCCAACGATTCTCATTCCTCTGGCCCTCAGAAATATCCGGCAACATCTTTGTGTGGTCCTGTTAATAGCTCTGTTTTGGCCGACAAAGTTTTGGTTTCCGGATCTCCTGGACCTTCTTGTAGATCTCCCTCTTCTATTACCCGTTTCCAACAATCTCTTGTCCCAGAACAGAGGCAGGATTCTCCATCAGAACCCAGAAATCTTTCGCCTGTCAGTCTGGAAGCTGTCGAGTTGCCCCCTCCTTCGTCAATCTTTCAGTCAGATCTCAAGAACGTTTGAAAAATCTCTCAGAGCCTCCACTCGGACCATTTTCAGGCTCAATTTGAGTTTTTTAAGAAATGGTGTGCAGAGCATTCTATCCTGCCCTCTGAGGCCTCTGTGATTCAGGTCACAGATTTTCTGGTTTTCCATTTTGATCAGAAGAAGCTCTGGGTTAACATTGTCAGATCCTTTCGGTTTGGTCTGAACTCTTTCGTCAAATGCCTTATTGAGCCTTCGGGCCAAGTGCAAAAACATTTTCATGATCTCATTAAAGGTAGGGGAAATTCTTGTCTTCCCTTTAAGAAACCCTTTCCTTCTTGGAACCTTTCTCTTGTACTGCAGGTTCTTGCTGGGAAACATTTTGAACCCCTAGTTTCTGTTTGTTTAAAACATCTCACTCTCAAAGCAGTCTCTTTATTAGCAGTAGCATCAGCTAGCTGACGCTCGGAAATTCATGCCTTATCTGCTGAGCTGGATAGATTTCAAATTACGGGTAATAGCATTATTCTCTACCCGAGGGCAGTATTTCTGTCTAAAGCTCAGTTAAATTCTTGGGTAAACCCATTATAATTCATAAACTTTCTTCCTTATCGCCAGATGACTCTGTCTGGTGCCATGTTTAGGGCTCTTAATGTTTACAAACTTTGTACTGCCTCCAAACGATCCGACAATAAACATCTTTGGGTTACATTTGCAGAAGGCATTGATCGTCCTGCCTCTTTAACTACTATTTCACGTTGGATCGTTGATAACATCAAAATTTGCCATGAATTACCTTTTTCTGGGGACTATTCATTAGTAGGGGTTAAGGCCCATGCTGTTAGGGGCCTTGCCACCTCTTGTGCTCTTTTTAATGGATCCTCTGTCAATGACATCGTGCAAGTAGCTAACTGAAAATCGGAGAATACCTTTATTAATTTCTATCATAAAGATTCCTTTTTCTATAAGAATATTCAGAAGATGACTTCGGGGGCCATGACTCGTACTCCTTCTTCATCTTCTCATTCTTCATCATCTTCCTTCTTATAAGACATTTATTTGGGGTTAGTGTAAGATCATTACTTCTTTCTCATGTGTGTATTTCACTTCATTCATATCATCTCTCATCACCCTGTATATTTATTTATTTCATTCTTGCATGATCCTCTCTTCTTTCCTGCCTTCTTATGGTTGTTTAAAGTTCCGCTTTTCTACTTTCTTTCTGAACCCTTTCTATTAGGGTTCCTTATGGTAGTAATTCTGAGGAATTATTGTCAATCGTAGTATCTTTCTCTACTTGTTATTAGTAACTTTGTGTTCATTCTTTACCATTTTTTACATCACGTTTACTAAAAAATTTGCCTCCCTCCGGGCTTTGTTCACTGTCAAAATCTGTATTTGAGCAATAGTAATGCAAGGAGGTAGGTTGTAATGTAGTAACAACAACCAGACGACCCATAGAGTCTGGTCTTATGTTTTACTAATTACATATACCTACCTCCTTGCATTACGGCCCATCTCTCTCCTCTGTCAAATTTTTGGAGTGGGGGGGGGGGGGTTGCTTGAGGCTTCATTTAAATGGTCATATCTTGTTAGCATAGACGTATTCAAGAAAGATATTCATTGTATATTTCAGCGTATATGTTATACCCAGATATGTCAGAATTCAACATATTTGGGTATTTCTGAAAGAAAATTCTTTTGTCATATAATGTAGAGAAATTAGGATAATTTTAATTTCAGCTTTAGGTAGATATTCAGAGTCAAGTCATCATAGTATCATCTGCAGTGAATAACAATGTAGTCAGTTATATCAGCTACTTGTAGACGGTTATTTAGCCTGATGCTTGGTCGCAATGTGAGACCAAAAGTCTGAATGATCTGGACTGGAATTTTCGTCCCTTTTATACCCTTCCTGGGCGAGCCTGTGGATTGAGTCGATCCTGATCATATATAGGCAGAAAAAAAACATGTTGCCAGTTCCTCCAGTAACAATTTTTGGAGGTTTGGCGGTGTGGTCGAACATTTTTTCCGGTTGACCTGTATTTTACCGGTTGGGGTCAAGTTTACCGGTTGTGACTTTTATCGGTTGTGCCTTTTTTGGCAGTTGTGACCATTTTTGGTGGTTGTGATATTTTTTGCCGGTTGTAAGTTTTTTGCCGGTTCTGCCATTTTTGGCGGTTGGGTAACCTTTTGGTGGCTGTGGTAATTTTTACTGGTTGTACATTTTTTACCGGTTGTGTCCATTTTGGCGGTTGGAAAAACCTTTTTGGCGGTGTAGGTTTTTACTGGTTGTAGGTCGTTTTGGTAATAAATTTCTAAGGGTTTCTGTAGGTCAAGTTCGTAGAGGTATTGCTCCTTTAGTGGAGTTTTTGGCTGTTTGTATGGGTAATGATCATGTGTAGTCATCACTGTTTTTGGTTCAGACTTTATGGCCTTTCGTTCCTTGAGCGGAACTCATCAGAGGCAAAGTTTTGTCAACTGGGAGTGGACATTTTTGGGCTCCGCTTTTCTGATATGGCAACTATGGTGTGGGTGTTTGGATTGATAGACAAAGCGTGTGTAGGACGTCCTTGGCTAGTCTAAATGGTTTGGTATATTCAACGCGGAAATATATATCACGGTTACACAAAATCAAAATCAAAACTGGTTAGATATTGAAGTTATGTAAAAAAATTTGTGTTTCAAGAATTTGTTTTGAAAAATAAAAAATGAATAAAATAAAGAAGCACGACAACTTGGTGAGTATGCGTCTTTGTTGTTCTTTTATATGCTGTAATTAAATTTTAAAAAGGGGGGAAAATAGCGTTGTGCTGAGGTCCACGTAAAAGTGCCATGTTTAATAGCATCTTTAAAAGATGCGAGGTGATGACAAAGGGTATGACGTCAACGTGTGATGTCTGTGGTGAAAGTGGTGACGTCGCCAAAAGAGGTGTAGATACATATTATCTGACTGGAAAGATAGTATCATCTGCCTCTTCATTGATCTGCTACAAGCTGGATTATATGACTGGATTTCGTCAAATGAATGAAGTATTGGTTGCTATCAACAAGGTCATGTGATAGCTATCAGCCAATGAGGTTGTCATTGTGCTTAATGACCTGCTCAGTGCGCTACATAGTGTAGCCAGCTATATAGGAAATGGCCCTTAAAGAAAGTGGTCATTATAGACAGGTGGTTCTCTTTTAGCTGACAAATACATTAATCATTTCATTCTGAGGTGCCAGAAACATGAATCTATGAACGATAAGCCTGTTGGTTGTTTTGGAAATAATATGACTGAAAGTTATGGCAGTCTAACTAAGATAACTTTCAGTCTAGTCGTTTGCAAAATAATCAACAGAATTCCGATATAGTGTAGCCAGCTATATAGGAAATGGTCCTTAAAGAAAGTGGTCATTAAACTCAGGTGGTTCTCTTAAGGAATAGGTCACCTAAGTTCCCCCTGCACATTTTAGATGACAAATACATTAACCATTTCATTCTGAGGTGCCAGAAACATCTATGAATGATAAGCCTGTTGGTTATTTTGGAAACAATATGACTGAAAGTTATGGCAGTCTAACTAAGATGACTTACAGTCTAGTGGTTTGCAAAATAATCAACAGAATTCTGATGTGTTTGCATAAGAACTGGCAGTAACAAGTGTTCGAATGAAATGGGTTAATAATCTTATGGTAAATGTCAGCTAACTTTTACCTATGACCATGGGGTGGCCATATCTGAATCAGTACAGTTAATTATTCATATTATTATTTAAAACCAAATCAGAAATCAGAAGTATTGATTTTTCACACGTGAGTGACTCCTGACACACAGGCCAAATCCACTGACCAGCCTTGCCATGACCCACCACTTATTCAACATTTCTAGAACTCAGATATTATCCCCTATTGTCCACACACCATGTCCTGACTTACACCTACTTAGCAAATACACAACTGGGTGTTGTAGTTAACTGACCAGCAACAGACCCACCCATCATACTTACCCATCCCACACCTAATTTAGAACACAAAATATTCACGTCTCTGGGTTGTGTCTAAACCTGTCATGTTTGAGTAGTTACCAGGGTGATAGTGAGCGAATGTCAACTACAATCCAAAATTGTCATATTGAATTTTGGCTTGGAGCAGTAAAGACATATTTATTATTTTACAAGATTTGAAAACTCATTGATTTATAGGAACCCCGTGGAGTTAGAGCTGAATCCCCGTCAGCATAAGAAAGCCATCCCATCACCATAGGCTTAACAAAGAAACCTACATAACACTGGGTATTGGATTAGCCCTCTTCTTGCCTCATTCTGAGCAAATTAGCATTCAAGCAAATTACTATGGATCTCATCATTAGAGAGAGTATGGAGATACCTGAAGGAGGGTAATAACAACGTACTGGGTCAGTCCGTATATGGTGCGCATGTTGGCCCAGGAAAGACGGTGACTCTTACCCTGCTAGGTTGATGCCTATGGGCTCCATTGTGTGGAGCTGGTGTATGCAGTGGCACTCCTTTTGTTTTCTCCATTTAGTGGAGACTTCGTCATCAGGGTCTGACGACAGCACCTGTATTATTCTGAATTCCATGTTCATTCTAGAGTGTACAGGTGTATTGAAGTGTCTTGAAAGTGGGTTGTCATATTTCTCATGTTTATAGAGATTCGTGATTGAGCGGAGGTGCTCTTGGATGCATATCTTAAATGTGCATAGTGTTTCTCCTACATATTGTTTCTTGCATGTGGTGCAGGTTAGTAGGTAGACGACATTCCTTGTTTGGCAGGTGCCAATGATTTTGGATTTGTATGTTAATCCCGTGTGAGAGCTGGAGAAATATCTCTGTTTCTGCATTTTTGGCAGATATTGCAGTTTTTTGGTTTTGCAAGGCGTTAGAGGATTTCTGTGGGGGTGTTGGTTGTTGGAAGTTTAGCTCTGACGATTGGTCTTTAATAGTTTTGTTCCTTCTCTAACCGAATAGCGGCGGTTCTGGGAAGGCTGCCCTGCATCTGTTGCTTGCTTCCAAGATTGGCCAGTATTTTTTTATGGTGTTCTTGAGGAAAATGCCTGTCCTTTTGAAGACCGGTGTGGCTAGTGTGTTGTTTTTAGGTGTGTCGGATGCAAGGTGTATGAGCTCTGTTATGATTCTGGCACAGGCCTTTATCCTGGCAGTGTTCAGAATGGTGTGGGGATAGCATCTGTTTGCAAAATGATTGAGGAGGGCCAGGCTGTTCCTGTCATAGTCCTCTATGTGGGTGCAAACTCTTCTGAGTGTAATGAACTGTCCGTATGGGGGACGAGTCCTTGCAGTTGAATGGGTGCTCAGAACAGTAATGGAGGTATCCGTGCGTGTCTGTAGGTTTGGTATACAGGTCAAACGTGATCGTGTTGCCGTCGGTGTTTTTTCACCATGGTGTCCAGGAAAGGGACTTGTTCTCGGGATGATTCCATAGTAAATTTGATACTATGGTGGGAGGAGTTCATGTGGGTGATGAAAGCGTTCAAGGCTTCTGTGCCGTGCTCCCAAACCATAAAAATGTCATCTATGTATCTGATGTATAAGGATGGTTGGAAGGGAGCTTGGTTTAAGAGTTTGGTTTCTAGGTTGGCCATGAAGATGCATGCGAAAGTGCATGCCGCTTTGCTGCCCATGACGGTTCCTCCTATCTGGAGATAGTGGTCGCCATTGAACTCAAAATTATTACATTCTAAAACTAGTTTTAGAAGATTTAGAAGTCCCCGTATGGTGAGGTCTCCTGGAAGTCCTTGTTTCTGACAGAACTTAGCTACTGCTCTTAGACCCTCATTGTTGGGTATGTTCGTGTAGAGCGAGGTGATGTCCATGGTGACTAAGAGGGTGCCTGGTGGTGTTGGTCCGTATTCTTCTACCTTGTTTAAGAAATCTGTGGTGTCTTTCACATAGGATTTAATTTTGGTGACATGTACTTTGATATGTTCATCAACATAGGGGCTGATTAGCTCTGTGGGGCAGCCAATGCCGCTGATGATTGGTCTGCCGGGAGTCAGTCCGCCTTGTTTTTGTTTGTTGACTTTTTGTAGATTCTGCGTAATCTAAGGAGTTGTCCATATGGGTTGGAGTTTTTGGTGGACTGTGGGTGTGTTGTGAGCGTGGTTGCACGAGTTCATAATAAATCTAGAAGTTGTCCAGTCAAGTGTAGACTGGATTCCTTGATATATTTCTCCCACTCCTTTTGGAAGGTGGGATCATCAGATGGTGGCAAGTACCAGCAGTTTATTTGTAAAAGTGGTAATACTTTTCCACTAGCAATGGAGAGTTCTAGTTTATCCATTTATAGTTGGATTTTGACTAGTTTGCAGGAGGAGTTTCTCCATTGCTTGTAGCTTCCCTGAAGCTCAGCTAGAATGGTCGGCCTTTACTTAGGATTTTCGTGGAGGGCTGTGTTCTCATCAATATCGTCCTCGTTGGGCCTGGTTCTCTTTCTCGGGTGTTGTTCTTCTCCTAACCCAGTGTCTTTCATCAGATCCACCAGTGTTTCGCTGGATCTGCATGGAATAGTGATGCACTTGCTGCCATCAGTCAGTGTAGAGCATCTAGGTACAGGATACACGATAGCTGGATGCAGAAAGTAATTGAAAGTTATGTTTTGAAATATTTTATGCAATAGATCTACCGAATTGCGTATCCATTTTATAATACAAGCGACCAACATAAAAAATTCAAAATTGGAATCAGTGTCAGACTTACGACAAACATTGCTTGAATGGCCAAGAAATTTATATGCGCTAGGTCGCTTCTATATTAGCGAGCTAGTGGCGAAATAAACCTCTTGTGATTGTAGGCACATATGTTCTCGCATGATCTCATACACTAACAAGACTTAGACTAGGAAGTTTTAGATCACATCGATCTTAGAACCCTTTGCCATCTAAAAATAGAGGCATGACTTCGTGCCGAGAATACAACTCTAACATAATGACCAGACATCTTGTTACATCGTCACAGTGACTAGAGTGTTACACAGACTCCACTTCAGAGACCAGACAGGTCAGGATAAACACACCACAGTGGATCATGTTGATTTTTTTATCGTTTTAATCACTGTATCACTAGCTTGATAGATAAATTGACTCAAGCCATCAATGGTTCAGCTGAACAAAGTTTGTTCAAGAGATCGAGGGAAATTGATTGGCCAAATGTTTCCTCCGACATCTTGGCTGACCTAGTTTTTGCAAAAACAACTCTAGAACCGTTGAATTGATCGGGCCAACATTGGGGAGATATGATCATATTTTTAGGGCCTGTTTGGTAGAATCCACTTGGTGGATTTTGACACAATAAATGGCAATTTATATGATTTGTGGCTCGCTGATTATCAATTTGATGCTGTTCAGTCTGTTTGGTCGATCGGATCAGTTACAATCATTTAAGTACTTTTGTTTCTGATCAAAACATGTGCATTCTTGAGCTAAATGCCTTCATTTCTGGCCTAAATGCTCTTGTTTCTTGTCAAAATGTACACATTTGTAACTTAGATTTTCATGTTTTGGTACAGACAAAATTTTCATATGTTGCATGTTCCTTGTTACTATATTACTGACCTTAATAGTATAACACATAATACATTGTTTTATTTTTTTCTTCACAGAAGTTGCAGAAAAACCCTTTGTCAGAACTAGATAAATTAAACATGGACATGTTGGATAAAGAAACGCTGGAAGCATTGCTAGCGCTTTCCCGTACCAACTCATTGTTTCATTCCAAGTACAGACCTC
Source organism: Chaetoderma sp. LZ-2023a (assembly GCA_034401795.1). NCBI lineage: Eukaryota > Metazoa > Mollusca > Caudofoveata > Chaetodermatida > Chaetodermatidae > Chaetoderma > Chaetoderma sp. LZ-2023a. The sequence goes on along the minus strand of CM067370.1, from coordinate 160,785,199 downwards.
AGAGTGAAGCAGACTATGAGGTCAAATTAAAATTGGATGAGAAAGCCAGACTGATGAAGTTAGAAGCATCAAAATCGCCTCCTCATTCCAACTCATCAAATCATTCCAGATACAAATCTGAGAAAGATAGCATCTCAAATGATAGTGAGAAAACAAACAAGCACAAATCATCACACCAAAGTTCTAGCTCAAAATCTTATTCAAAGTCAGCCTCGAAGCCAAGTTCAAAATCTGAGTCAAATTCATCTTCAAAATTGAGCTCCAAGACAGTTTCAAATTCGGATTCCAAATCATCTGCACGATCTGAATCACGTCCAACATCAAAATCGGACTCGAGACCAACTTCAAAATCAGGAAAATCCACTAATAGAATATTGTCAGATACAAAGAAAGATGATGCTCACTCTAAGCAAAAGTGGGATACAAATATAGGTGATATTCTATCAAAATACAGATCGTCATCTAAATCCGCAATTTCCAAACCAGATAGGTCCAGTCCAGTTACGGTTCCAACAAGGGATCAAGAGAAGTCTCATTTTAGTAAAACAGATAAGCAATCATTGACCAGTAAGCCTGCTCGTCCAGCTAAAAGAAAGGCACCTGTTGGACATCCTCCTATGTCATTTGAGGACTTGATGCGATTAGCCAAGGACAGACAGAGTATGACAAACATACCGACGCCAAAAGTGCCTTTGATAGAGGCAGTCAAAACAAAGTCAAGTTCTGAGTCAGAACGGCCAATGACACAAGACGAGAAAGAACGACAGTTACGCAAGCAGTCTAAAGCGTATCACGATCGGTACGAATATGGCCATGGTGATGATGACCAGTCTATCAGTGAAAAGACACCTGCGCACAAAACTGATTCATATGTAAATAAAAAGGATTTACTTAATGCTAGGTCAAGTTCTAATAAACGGGATTCATCTACTGTTCATTCAGATTCAAATAAAAAGGATTCATCTAATGCCCGTTCAGATTCACATAAAAAGGATTCATCTAATGCCCGTTCAGACTCAAATAAGGAGTCATTTAATGCCCGTTCAGATTCACATAAAAAGGATTCATCTAATGCCCGTTCAGACTCAAATAAGAAGGAATCATTTAATGCCCATTCAGAATCACATAAAAAGGATTCATCTAATGCCCGTTCAGACTCAAGTAAGAAGGAGTCATTTAATGCCCGTTCAGATTCAAATAAGAAGGATTCATCTAGGTCCCATTCAAATTCACATAAAAAAGATTTATCTACTGCTCAGTCAAGTTCTAATACAGATTGTTCATCACGTGTTCGGTCAAATTCTGCAGGTAAAAGTAATGTTTCTGCAGTGAAGGCAGGCATGTTTAAAATTCCAGTCAATAACACTTTCCATTCCAAGTCAGATGATGGTCAGAAGTCGCTGATGGCAAAATTGAAGGAATCATCTGATAGATTAAACCTGAAATCAGTATTTTCTGCTTCCAGTCATTCTGATGATGAATGTGCAACGAAAGCTAAGAGAAGGAAGTATGAAGAGCACAATAAATCTAGCTCTGAAACTGTTAAGCAAATTAGTCCTGTTTCTAATTCAAAAACCAAATCTAAACATTCTAATTCAATGTCTAATTTACATTCAAAATCGAGATCAAGTTCATTGTTTAATTCAACTTCAAAATCAAGTGCACCTTCCGCAAAATCTAGTATACGTTCTTTGTCGAAGTTGAGTTCAAAATCAAGTACAACACCAAATGGAATTTCACATTCACAGTCTAAATCGATTTCAAAATCCAGTTCAAGTTCTGTGACAAAATCAACTTCAAAATCCAGTACAAGTTCTATGGTAAAATCGACTTCAAAATCTAGTTTAAATTCGGTGCCGAAATTGACTTCAGAATCCAGTTCACGTTCTGTGCCGAAATTGACTTCACAGTCCATTTCGAGCTCTGCGCCAAAATTAATTTCCAAATCCAGTTCAAGTTCTATGCCAAAATCTACTTCAAAATCCAGTGGTAATTCAGTATCTAATTCAACAAACACAAGTGCCCATTCAGTGTCTAATTCCACTTCAAAGCTAAATGTAAAGTCTGTGCTAAAATCGTCCTCAAAATCCAGTGTAAATGTAGTGCCTAGTTCAACTTCAAAATCGAATACTATACCTAAACCTGGTAAACCAGCCACCACCTCTAACAGTTCCGTGATTAAAGCAGGGAAGCATTCTGGCCAGATGCATTATAGCAGAGAGGGTGAAAATATGCTGGTATGCGGTAAAGGTCAGCGTGCTAATGAAAACAATGTCATACAACTATCTTCCTGGGATCGAATTTATGGTGAAATTCAGAAGAAAAGACCGATTGCAAAGCCAGGTAAGCAGGTGTTGAAATTAAGGATGAGCGCACTAATCAGCGGGACATGTGATCACTAGATTCTACTAGCTTTACTGATTATGTACTGGCCCTTATTTGGCAGATGTGGTGATTACTCTTTGCCCTTATGCCACTGTATGAGTACTGTTCCGTCAGAGCAAAGGTGTTCTCGGCATTTTGCGTTTTATTCTTGAGCGCACTAATCAGTGTGACATGTGATCACTAGATTCTACTAGCTTTACTGATTATGTACTGGCCCTTACTTGGCAGATATGGTGATTACTCTTTGCCGTTATGCCACTGTATGAGTACTGTTCCATCAGAGCAAAGTTATTCTCGGCATTATTGCATTTTATTCTCAGTTTTATTACTCGTGATTGTTGAATTGATACATGTGGAGACTGCAGTGTCTAAGAGTTGCTGAGGATTTCATATTTTTGTTTAAAAATCATATTTTAGGACATCGTCATGCTAAACTATTTATTTCCTAACAATAGCCTAACAGATGTTACAACTGTTATAAGAAATTTTTAAGTTTAAAGTGTCACTTAAAAACATAACTTTAAACATTAAAATTTCTTATAACAGTTGTAGCATCTGTTAGGCCATTGTTAGGAAATAGTTAGTCAAGCGTGACCATGTCCGAAAATATTGATATGCTACATGTAATAATTATTGATTATTAATTATTAATTAGAGTTATTAACACAAAACCTCTCTATTGGAGTATCATATTTCCATATAACAATGAAAATTCTGCTCAGTCAGATTGAGTGGGTGCATTGTTTCATCTGTTGGAAGAATTTATGTTGGAAAATTACTTTTGTTAGGCTTCAACCCAATAATTAAAATACATGAGTAATTATTTCACCCAGAAATATAAATGCGTGTGAATCATGCTAGTCTAACAATTTCCTAACAATAGTGAAGGTTTTGCAATGAATTTTTACGAGAACCGAGAATCACCCATAACATTAGGAAAAGTTTCCGAGAATCACTCGGAACACCGAGAATCACCTGTATCATTCACAATTTTTATCTGACATTGCAGTGGCTAGGTTTTTGTTGGAAGTTGTAAAGTTGAGCTACTTTTTGTCTTGCCTGCGAAGCAGAAAGCGAGACATAGGGATCACTAATTCCGTCGGGTTTATCTGATTTCAGTAAAACTTCACAGATTTGTTCTATACCATGCTTATGACTAGTCCACATCAAAAGGAAATTAATTTTCAAATTTTTTCTAAATTTTTTTGGGTGTTTGGACTTTGATAATTTTAGGCCTGATTTGCATCCAGGTTATACTCATTATGTTTTGGTTAAGGTCTTTTCAAATGACAATTTAATCAGCAAAGACTTGGTTTTGAAACTTGAAACCTTGGGGATGATTATACATATGTGCAAGGATGTGCATGGCTGGACCCAGTGGTCAAAAGATCAAAATTGGCCAGTAATTATCGATTGTAATAATGCAACTCCTCCTAGACCATTTCAGATAAAAACTTGAATCTTTGGTGATGATTGCACATATGAACAGGGAAGTGCATGACACTTTTGAAATATTGGCATGACCGCAAGGGCAGGGGCAGAGCCCTGGGGGTGAGAAACCTGGGGTCAAAAATTAAATTTATCCAAAGGTTGTCATGTTGCATATCATTTTCAAGCCAATGATAAGGAGTCTACAGTACACGGAATTATTTTGATCTTGGGTCAAACTGAGGGTAGGGGGCGGGGTCAAAATGTCAAAAGTGGGCACCAATCGATTGTAATGCAACTCCTCCTAGACCATTTCAGATAGAAATATGGCCTGGGAAGTTCATGACACTTGTGGAATTTTGGTATGCGCCCAACAGCCCTGGCGGTGGTAAATGTGTGGTAAAATATAAAATTTTTCCAAAGCTTGTCATGTCGCATATCATTTTCAAGCCAATGATGAGTAGACTACAGCACAAGGAATTATTTTGATCTTGGGTCAAACTGAGGGTGAGGGGCAGGGTCAAAAGTGGACACCAATCGATTGTAGTAATGCAACACCTCCTAGACCATTTCACATAGAAACTTGAAACTTTCGGTATCATTACACATATGGCCAGGGATGTGCATGGCACTTTTGAAATTTTGTCATGCTCCCCCAGGGGTTGGGGACTGTGGGTAAAAAGTTAAATTTTTCCAAAGGTCGTCATGTCACATCATTTTGAAGCCAATGATGAGTAGACTATAGTACAAGGAATTATTTTGATCTTGGGTCAAACTGAGGGTAGGGCACGTGGTCAAAAGTGGGAACCAATCAATTGTAACGCAACTCCTAGACTATTTCACATCCAAATATGTATTATGCTGATTGTTTTTGAAAATATTTCTTCTTTTTTCAGACTGAACTTTGCTTATGTTTGGACCAATTGCCTTTCGGTTAGCCCCAGGGTGCCAGTTGTCATTACAATGACTTCAGGTTACTCCTGGGCAGAAAGGCTTTATGGTTCAGTCTCCATACTATGCTTGCCAGATGGGTAGTAGTATGGGTATTTTCAATCGGCATGTTGATTGTCAAATTTCAAAATGAGACTATCCAGCGGTCCATTATATCCTGTGATGTACAATTAATATACAGTACAGGTAAGTTGTTTGCTATCTTCAGATAGCTCTTGTGGAATTTTGTTATGACCAGGAATTATTTTGATCTTGGGTCAAACTGAGGGTAGGGCGCGGGGTCAAAAGTGGGCACCCATCAATTGTAACGCAACTCCTAGACCATATCACATAGAAACTTTAAACTTTCGGTATGGTTACACACATGGCCAGGGATGTGATTTTGGGCAATTTTTACTACATTTTTAATGGTTTTGGACTTTGAAATTGTTTCATGTTTGTTTTGTTGTAGTTTTTTTATGGGTCACTCATTTTCAACAATGGCTCACCAGATATCAACAAAATTTTACAACAGAGTTATATACTATGCAAAAGTGCTATCTGCATCATTACTAGTTTCATTTGGAAAAGAATTTCAAGATCAAACTATCTGCAGTTTGGTAAAAAATGTCCATGTTGGATTGGTTACACTTGTTTGTTGGTGCATTACTGAATATGTGTATTACAAACCATGCCAAGTTTGCTTTGCCAATCAACACTATCCATGCCTTTACAGGCGAGACATTGTAAGCTTCAGCGTTCATGTTTGTAAAATGTATTCTATAAACCAACTACTCCATTTCTTCAAGAAATGCCCGAAATAATTATTTATCCTTTTGATACATGTATGTACACGTTATTATTCAACAATCACAATTAACAAAACCGAGCATCAACCCTAATAAAAGCGAGAATAACATTCCTCTGCCGGAACAGTGCTGGTACAGTGTATGCTTTAGAATGTGTTATATCATAGTTTGTTATTCAGATCTTTTTCCTAGTTTATATGAAAACTATTCTAGTTTAACCATTTGATGATCAGATCTGGTTAAGAAAATTTCAACTGTCTCACAGAAAATGTGCATTTGCACTCCAAGAGGAGACTTTTTGAAAGTTTACCACTGGAATGACTATCTTGATTATCGAGCCAATCATTCCAGTGATAAATTTTCAAAAATAGTCTTCTCTTAGTTTGCAAATTGGCATTTCTCAAGACCACAGCAGACACCATTTTGCAGGATTTACTGTTAAAGGGTTGTTGATTGCCCTCCAGATTCGTCAATCACAGTTAATAATGGCCCTGGTCAATTTCTGCTAGTCTCAGGCTAGCAGTTTAGTGTTCATTTCAAAACTTGTTATGTGCTGTTGTCTTCATATACAACTCATCTCAAATCTTGTACGGATAGGTAATGCATAAAAATTACAGATCAACCACTTCATGCCGTCACTTTCCTGTATTGACATAATCAATGTCAAAATAGTTTACTTTTTAAAATCAAGTTGATATTGGCTTATAGGTACAGCCATTTTGTTTCCTCAAGCGATAGTCTGTAGATACAACAGATTGTTTATGATGTAAGAACGCTTGTGCTGAATATTTTGAAACTAATTTGGCTGGAAGATATTGCTGCGTAAGGCGGCAACATCTTCCAGTCAAATTAGTTTCAAAATATTCCGCAGCTTACTGGTATGCCAGGTTGCTTTTTCACCGCACTACCGAGACGGATAGTGGATGTTTTTGTTCGGATCAATTGATTGAAAAGTAAATTATGACAGTCTTCATAGACTGGGGAAAGGTGTCAGCATTTAGTTACTAAAAACTAATTTCTTTCTTCGATAGCATGAGGAAAATGTAAAAATATCATGCCTGGGCATAATTTAGAATTTAATATTTGCATAGCATGAATTGCTATGCAAATTATAAATTGCATAGTCTGCAAAAATGTATAGCAATTAACTCTTTCACAGATAAATTCCCTGTATCTCAATCTCAGAGCAAACAAACAGGAAAAGCTGTTGAATAATTTGAAATTAATTTGACTGGAAGCCATTGCTGTCTTCAATGGCTTCCAGTCATATTAATTTCAAAATATTCAACAGAATATGCTGTACATTGTAAAGAATTTACTTTTTCAGGGATTAGTCGCTGAAAGCGTTAATGATAGAACTTATGAAAATCAAAGCTAAATTGCAATCACATAAAGATTTTGCATAGCAGATACAGCTATGCATGATGCAGAATGTATAGCAGTGGCCTAAATATGTGTAGCAAATTGAGATGCGATACCAGATAAATTATGTCCTGCATGCATTCAGGGTTAGAAATTAAACACTGATTCCATGATCTGTAGACCTTTTTCGCACATGGATCAGTAACGGATCACTGCTTTTTCAGTATGAGTAGTATTATGACAATTCAAACAGGATCTAGCATTTACTTCATCAACCAGTTAGTTTAAACCCCTAACACTCGAATTAATTCAAGAAAATTTCAATTTTCTCATGGAAAATTTCCATTTGCAGACCAAGAAAAGACTATTCTTGAAAATGTACCACTAGAATGACTGGCTCGTTTATGGAGCCAGTCACTCCAGTGGTAAATTTTCAAAAATAGTCTTGTCTTGGTCTACAAATGGATATTTCTCAAGACGACTGCAGAGGCGGTTTTTGGGTGATATGAGTGTTGGAGAGTTAATCTACAGTGGTCTTTAGTGGTCAAGCTGACCAAATGTAGCCTTTAAAGTGCGCGTTTACAAATGTCCATTTGCAGGACAAAGAATACTATTTTTGAAAATAACCATTGGAATTCCAATGGTAAATTTTCAAGAATAGTATTCTCTCGGACTGCAAATGGACATTATGTAAGCAAACCGTGAAACGTTTTGACTTCTTGATGATTAAATGATTAATCACCTTAATAATATGGTGTAAATAGTACCTTCAGAACAGTTTGATTAATTGTATATTCTGTGCGGTACGAAGTTAACATGGTTAAGACAGTCAAAATTGCAGGGATCTGTGAATTTTCTGGTGTACTGATCCGTATGGATCACGATTAAAAAAAGTTAATTTATATAGCCCTGTGCATGCACATAGTTTATCTATTGCATGTTTAATAACTATCCCGTTGAATATTTAAAAAAAAAAAAATTTCGATCTCAAACTGTTACCATTTACAAAATTACTGCTTATCTTAAAAGTAGTGAAAATTAGATCTTGTGCTGTATGTGTACTGGTCGGATATTGAAAAATGCGTAGCATACATTATATGATGGCAAACATTGTCTGTCTTTGTAAGTCTAAGGAGCATGTATGTGTCTTGCCCAGTAGGATCTAGATCGAACAATGACTAATAATGTTTGTTGGTCTTCATTTTCCACAGTAAGGATGCACTAGTCCTCAGGATGGTAAATTCATAGATTATAATAGCAGATCTGGCAATTGTCAACCAGCTCAGGGCTATCCTTTGTTTCAAGTCTTGCACATAATACAAGGATCCATTTCTAGCTATGCCCCGCCAAGTTCTAGCTAAGGTCCACCCACTTTTAGCGTGGTATGTGTGTGTGCTGTTGCTGCCTATTGCATCACCAGCTCCCAGTCAAATTAGTTTTAAAATATTCAACAGAATGTTTATTAAATTGTAACACTATTGAGGGATCCGATCTGTCACTCAAGTATCTGATGTTATAATAAAGTCCATCACTAGTTAGCTGACATGACATAATCAAAATTTGTGAGCTATCTGTCATTTTGATTGTTACGTCAGCAAACTAGTGATGTAATTTATTGCAACATCAGATACAGGCGTGACATCCCTTTATAGTGTTTGTTTTGTCTTTATTTCAGCTGGAAAACATCCAAGAGTTGAAGATTCAGACTCTGATGACTGGGATGAGAACCTATCAGACTTTATTGCAGAGGAGGATGAGGATGATGATATTGGTTTTGAAAACGACTATTCCAAACATATCAGAGAAATGTTTCGCTATGATCCGCGAAAGTAATGGCTAAGAATACATTTTTGTAACCGCTACCACTGATGTCAATTTTAGCTTGACTTTACTAAGTAAAATGAGCTATTGCGATACCCTGCACATCGTCCGGTGGTGGCGGCCAATTTGCGTGTAGCTCAACTTTTCTGTTTATATCTGAGGTTTGGTTAATCAATCATACTGGACCCAAACTTGGGCACATGCTTCCCTATAATGATACGGCAACTCACGATAACCTTGGGTCCAAAGGTCATGGTCACTGTGACCTTGGTAAAAACCGTGGGTTTTTTTCTACATTAACATTTTCCGTTGAGGACAACTTTTCTGTTTAAATCTCTGGTTTGGTTAGTCATAGTGCAAGTAAACTTGGACACATGCCTCCTTATAATGAACCTGACATCACACAATTCTGTTGAGGTCAAAAGATCAATGGTCAATGTCACGATGACCTTGGTAAGACCCATATTTTTTTTCAACATTAACATTTTCTGTTTAGCTCGACTTTTCTGTTTATATCTCAAGTTTGGTTAATAGTACTGTGCACAAACTTGGACACATGCCTCCTTATAATGACACAGCATCACACAATGACGTTTTGGTCAAAAGGTCCAGGTCACTGATATATGCATGGCGACTGTCTTTCATCTGTCTGTCATCCGTCATCCATCCGTCAACCGTTGCTTAAAAACGCTATTCCTCATTAACCGCTTGGCGAATTACAACCTAATTTGGCTGAATGGACCCGAATGCTTTCGGTTTCGGAACATGTATACAGAATTTTGATTGGTCAATTTATTAGTGTGAAAACCTTTGCTTTTATGATAAATTTACCAGAAATTGTCAAAACTCTACTTATTAACCGCTTGGCAGATTTCAATTTACTTTGGCTGGACCGACCTTATGGCATGTATGGGGATATGCTTCATAACTTATATACAGAATTTTAACTGGTCAAGTTTTTTGGTGAAAACCTTAGATTTTATGAAAAATTAACTGGAAATTGTCAAAACGCGAGTACTCCTCATTAACCACTCAGCAGATTTCAAATTACTTTGGCTGGAATGACCATATGGGCATATGCTTCAGAATTTCTATACAGGAATTTTGATTGGTCAAGTTCTTTGGTGAAAACCTTCGATTTTTATGAAAAATTTACCAGAAATTGGATAAACACTACTCATCATTAACCGTGTGAAAGATTTCAACCCTAGTTGACTAGACAGACCCTATCATGGTAGGCTGCAGAACATCTATTCAGAATTTTATGGGTCAATTTTTTGGGTGAACATCATAAATTTTATAGAAAATTTACTGGAAATTGTCAGAATGCATCTTCTCCATAACAGCTTGGTGGATTTTATCCAAATTTGGCTGGAAGGGATCTATAGTGGTAGGCTCTAGAACTTTTATTCAGAAATTTAGTTGGTCAATTTTTTGGTGGCCATTTGGATTTTTTGAAAACTTTCCAGAAGCATTTCAAATGCTACCCATTAATTAGTTAGCCAATTTCAACGAAACTTGGGTAGAATGATCCTGTGGCTGTAGGCTCTCAACATATCAAATGAGAATTTTGATTGGTCAATTTCTTTGGTGGCCATCTTGGACTTTTTTTAATTATCCATCATGTTTACCAGTATTTAAATGCAAATGTTTCAAATCCTTTTGTCCAGGTTAGCGTTACAGGCCCTGAGGCCTCATGTTGATAAGGCCTTCTATATTTATTTTATGTTTGAAGTCAAGATTCATAATTCATTGCAAAGTCGTAAAGGCGAGCTTTGCAGCCACATTTCTGGTTTAAATTTTCAAATTAAATTAAAAGATGAACTGGTGTTCATTTTTCAACAAATTTGGTGGAAGATGTTGCTGCCTTAAACAGCAATATCATCCTACAAAATTGTTGAAAAATGTACTTCTGTTTGTTGGCTATTGGCACTGTAAGAGAGTTAGAATATTGCAGGGCTGAGGTTTGTGAGGATTTTCACGAACCGAACCGGTTCACGATACAGATACCCGAACCACGAACCTTTTTAGTATGCTATTGTATGCGAGAAATTACTCCTAAAAGAAAATAACAAAAGGCAGGTGATTTTACTGGCTAAATGGTAGAAAAGCACAAATAGAAATTCTGACAACAAATGTTAGAAAATAATATAAGATTCATAGCCAGCTAAGTTCCATTCATGGTCATATTCATAAATCACCATTCAGAGATTGCTCGATTAGTAGCCCTCACCGACAAATCCCTGAAAAAGTGAATTCTTTAAGATATAAAACTTACTCTGTTGAATATTTTGGAATTAATTTGATTTGAGGGCAGCAACAGCTTATAGTCAAATTAATTTCAAAATATTCAACAGAGTAAGTTTTATATCTTAAGGAATTTACTTCAACAGTTTTCCTGTATGGTTTTCCTAAAATTAGATATGGGAATACATCGATGAAAGACTTAGCTTTGTGTATGGTCCACAAACCGCACGAATCCCATGCAAGCGAACCACCGAACCATGGTTCGTCTTCCCTTTGGTTTGCGATTTTCCGAACTAACGAATGTTTGTTACAGCCCGAGAATATTTATACCAGAGTGGTATGGAGTAATCATCTGAACAAATCTTTAGATTTGCAGTATTGTGCAGAAATAACTTGTATCCAAACTACATAAAACATACTGTTGAATATTTTGTACATAAGGTGATTGGAAGCCATTACCACTTCTTATACTGCGTTCAAAATTATACTAACTAACATATTTCTTTAGGGTTTTTTCGGAAACGTTTTAGGTTATTTCTGCACTGTACTGTATCCTTGCATCATAAGGGGAAGAGAGTATGGCATTTGGGTCTGTATGTCTGTGCAGTGTACTGTATTAAAAAAAAAATCCAATTAATACGATTTAGTGTAGGATGCAAAAACTTACACCGATAATGTTTACACTCATAGCCTGTTAGAAAGCACAAATGTTTAAAGACCATGTGATAACTGTCACAATCAGCCGTTTTCTGATTTCTGACATCATACAGTATGCAAACTGAAAAAGCCAATTTTGCACATGCATTTTGGAACTTTTGTGCCTTCGAACAACCTCCTATTCTAAACAAGAGGGCCAAGTGTATCGTTCACTTGGAACATAGGCATTTCACCTAGAAACCCATCGGCTATAAGCAGAACCATAAGGAGTTGACCCGAACAAGAACAACACCGCGGACATGTTTCTTTACATATCAACTTCCCTTTAACAAATTTTAATGGCAAATTGTCCGTAATTATATTCCGCAAATTTCAGCCCGATCCGATCAATGTTTCTGTAGAAATTGCTTTCACGAAAACTAGGCCATCCAAGATGACCGGCTAAGCATTAAGACCATTCTAAAAATCAGCCAAAATCCAAGATTGCCGCTGGTCAAATTGGCCAATCGGTTTCATTTGAACAAACCTGTGTCTATACACTAAGAATGCTTGTCAAATATATTTGAAATCAGCCCAATGGCTCTCGAGAAGAAATTTTAAATTTCATATTGCTTTAATATTGGAACTTTTGGCGGGGTTTTGGGAGGTGCGGTTGGAATTTGAAATCAGAATACCCAAAAACCTATATAAAACCAATTTCGGCATCAAAATTCATCAAATAAGAATATCCAATATGGCTGCCAAACATGCTACAATTTGATTGGCCATGCTACATTTTGGTTGGCCCACAGTAGCCATGTTTTTTTTATCTATCAACTGTCCTTGAACAAACTGAAGCCCCTAATCATGTCTCCCAAATGTTGGTATTCACAAAAAGTAGGTCATCCAAGATGGCAACTGAACCATTTTTCCAATCAAGTTCCCGTGAACAAACTTAGTTCAGCTCTTAACCTAGATGATATTCCATGAGTTTTGAATTGATTCCCCAAGGTGTTTCAGAGCAGATTTTTAAATGAGTTTTTAAAAATCAGTCAAGACCCAAGATGGCCGCCGGCCAAATTGCCCAACCGTCTTCGTTTGAACAAACTTGGATCTCCATGTCCTACTGATGCTTCCTGTCAAATATAATTTAAATCGGCCCAGTGGTTGTTGAGAGGAAGCCGATCAAAGAAAAAGATGACGGATGGATGACTGAAGGTCGCCATGGCATAAGCTCACTTGGCCATTCTGGCCAGGTGATCTAAAGATATGAACGGCATAACTTAGAATTATGTAGTATCAGTGATTCATAATTATCTACTGCAATCCACCAAACTAATTTCAATGGACAATAACTAGATCTGCTGAATATTTTGAACAACAACTTTGAGTCAAATTGTTTTTAAAATATTCAGCCTATCCAGAAGTAAAGCCCATAGAAAATGTAGTCTGCAGAAATTCAGCAGGCACGCAGTTAAATTGTTTGAATTCAGAAAACTTTTGAAAAAAGTTCTTAGAACTTTTCCAAAATTCTTAATCCTAATGAGCTGGTAATTTTAAATTTGAAATAGACATGTATGAATGTACTAGGAGTAATCAGATCACCAAGCTGAGCAATACCCAGATTCTATGTTAATTTACACATATAAATTTTGTTTCATCTTTATCACCAGGTTTCAAAATGAAAGACAAGATGATCTGAGAGATATGGAGACTAATTTTTCTTCACAGATGAAGGAGGAAGCAAGAAGGTAGTGAACAGATGTTAATATATTCATATATAATTAGAGAGGTGAAGTTGACATTACTCGGGAATGAAATATAGTAGAATCACCAAATTTGGCACATGCAACAATCATATTGATGCTGGCTAGAGTGTCAAACAGTTACATATCAAGGTCAGGGGGTCACTAGGGCTGCACGGTTTGGCTTAGAGCCATATCGGTTTCGATATGACTTAATATTGGTTTTAACTGAATATCGGTTTTATGGTTGACTTCTGTTAGGCATATATCTCAAGAAAAAGTTGAAATCGAAAATGATCATTTATAACACGAAAATAGAAAACTATTTCGCAGTATAAATTCTTGCCGCTTTACACATACACTTAATATACACCATGCCCATCATTGCGGGAGTGAACTTATTATCGGGGACCACCTAAATATTAGGTATACTTACATAATAACCATCAAAATTAATATACAATTTGACATTTCATGTCGTCGTAATAAAATACAAATCATGTGATATTAGAAAGGTTTATTTCCAGTATTCAGAGCGAGTACTCGTCTGCGACTCATGGCACATGTTTTGGACTCCCGCGCTGCCATATGAAATCTCGTGAGAATACGAATGTGCATCTTCAAGCAAACTATTCCGTGAATAGTTAAATGATTAATATATCAGAATTCTTTTCTTTTATAGATCGATCGATCGTGTGATCCAATATTAGGCTGTTAAATTCACATGCTAGTCAAAAAGCCTTTGTTTTTAGCCACAATGGGGCGATAAAAGACATTGCCAATTTCAGTCTGTCAACCTTGTTTTAGATATTTAACATCATGCGTGTTATATGACCATTCATTTCCACAAAGATCATAAAGCGTGAGCGTGAGCCACAACATGATTAGATAAACAATGTTAGCCAATGAGAAAATCGGAATGGAATGATCACCAGGCGCTTAAATGATATAGATATTTCCCAGAAAAACATGTCTTAGGCATCAATCATTACTCATCGCACTTTTCACAACTGTCGCTGGTTAGTATCTTTTCATTTTTATACCCCACCAAAAATTTGGCATGGTATTATGCTCTGTTACTGTTTGTCGGATCACATTGAAACTTCATAGGGTGGTTGGACTAGGTCTTGGGAAGAAACCTATCGAAATCGACGATGATGCTAAATCCAAGATGGCCACCAGCGGCCATCTTGAAAATTGGTTTCGGGATGATAACTCGTTTACCATTTGTCGGATCGCATTGAAACTTCAAAGGGTGGTTGGACTAGGTATTGGGAAGAAACTTCTTGAAATCGATGCTGATGCGAAATCCAAGGTTTGAATTTCTCGAAATCGACAATGATCCAAAATCCAAGATGGCCGCCAGCCACCAGTGACCATCTTGAAAATTTGTTTCCAGATGATAACTGTTATCGTTTATCGGATCGCTATGAAACTTCATAGGGTGGTTTGACTACCTCTGGGGACGAAACCTATCGAAATTGACAATGATTCAAAATCCCAGATGGCTGCCAGCCACCGGTGGCCATCTTGAAAATTGGTTTCCAGAGGATACTATGTTACCGTTTATCGGATCGCATTGAAACTTCATACGGTGGTTGGACTAGATCTGGTGAAGAAACCTATCGAAATTGACGATGATCCGAACTTCAAGATGGCTGCCAGCCACGGGCTGCCATTTTGAAAGTTGGTTTCTGGATGATATCTCCGTTACCATTTATTAGCTCACCTGGCCTAAAAGGCCAAGTGAGCTTATGCCGTGGTGACCGTCCGTCGTCCGTCAACTTTTTCTTTAAACGACTTCTTCTCAAGAACCACTAGGCCGATTTCAATTATATTTGGCAGGAAGCATCCCTAGGGCATAGAGATTCAAGTTTGTTCAAATGAAGGCGATCGGCCAAAATCCCAGATGGGCACCGGCCAAAATAGCCGATTTTTAGAAACACTTTAAAAAATCTTCTCCGAAACCGCTGGAGGTATTGATTCAAAACTCATAACACATTATCTATTGCAACGGTGGACCCAAGTTTGTTCAAGACAACCTGATTGGCATATTTATGCCTGGCGGCCATCTTGGATGACCTAGTTTTCGCGAAAATGACCTCCCGAACCGCTGAAGGGATAGGTCTGAAATTTGGTAAATATGCTTAGGGACCAAGGTCCATTCAAGTTTGTTCAAGGGAAGTTCGTACGTTAAACAATATGGCCACCATCAACCAATCAAAATTTAGCGTTTGTTGGTCATATTGGCTTTTTTGTATTTGATGTATTTTGATGGCGAAAATTGCTTTTTATATGCTTATCAGTGTGGCAAGCACAAGTATGCCACTTTCGAGACTATCAGATAAACGGTTTGGCTACCATCTTGGTTTGTTTTCCCGCCATAGGCTCCCATAGTAAAGCAATAGTCCATAGTAAAGCAATGGGGAATTCTTTAAACGACGTCTTCTCAAGAACCACTTGGCCAATTTCAATTATATTTTGGAGGAAGCATTCATAGGGCATAATGATCTAAGTTTGTTCAAACAAAGCGGATCGGTCAAAATCCAAGATGGCCGTCGGCCAGAATGGCTGATTTTTAAAAACACTAAAAAATCTTCTCCGAAACCACTGGAGGAATTGATTCAAGCCTCATAACACATCATCTGTGGCAGCGGTAGACCCAAATTTGTTCAAGGCAACCTGATTGGCCGATTTGCTTGGCGGCCATCTTGGATGACCTAGTTTTCGCGAAAATGACCTCTCCCGAACCGCTGAATGGATAAAGCTGAAATTTTGTAAATATGCTTAGGGACCAAGCGCCTTTCAAGTTTGTTCAAGGGAAGTTTGTTCGTTAAAAAACATGGCCACCATCAACCAATCAAAATTCAGCGTTTCTAGGTCATATTGGCTTTTTTGTATTTGATGTATTTTTATGGCGAAAATTGCTTTATATATGCTTATCAGTGTGGCGAGTTCAAATATGCCACTTTCGAGACTGTCGGATAAACTCTTTGGCTGCCATCTTGGTTTGTTTTCCCGTCAAAGGCTCCCATAGTAAAGCAATGGGCCCATAATAAAGCAATGGGGAATTCTTTAAACGACTTCTTCTCAAGAACCTCTGGGCCGATTTCAATTATATTTGGGAGGATGCATTCATAGGGCATAGAGATCTAAGTTTGTTCAAATGAACTCGATCGGCCAATTTGTCCGGTGGCCATCTTGGATTTAGACCGATTTTAGGAAACGTCTTTAAAAATCTCCGAAACAGCTTGGGGGATTGATGCAAACCTCATGAAATATGATTTATGGCAAGGGAACTTGATTGGTCAAATGGTTCGGCAGCCATCTTGGTTGACCTAGTTGTAGTGAAAATGACTTATTCTCCAGAAGCGCTGAAGGGATCGGGCTGAAATTTGGCAGATATGATTAGGGCCTAAGGGCCATTAAGGTTTGTTCAAGAGAAGTTGATCCATCAAAAAACATGGCCGCCGTGGGCCAATCAAAATATAGCATGTATGTTTGATGGCCATATTGTATTTTTTTATTTGATTGATTTTGAGGCCGAAATTGTTTTTGTGTGTTTTTGGGTATTCTGATCTCAAATTTGTAATTTTCAAAACTGTCGGATAAATGATTTGCTGGCCATCTTGTTGATAAAGAGCATTCTAGTGTTACATATGCAAAGGTGACCGTCCGTCAACTTTTCCTTTAAACAAGTTCTTCTCAAGAACCACTGGGCCGATTTTAATTATATTTGTCAGGAAGCATCCGTAGGGTATAGGGATTCAACTTTGTGCAAACGGGGCCGGTCGGCCAAAATACAAGATGGCTGTCTGCCAAATCGGCCAATTTTGAGAAATGTCTTTGAAAATCTCTGAAATCGCTCAGGGGATCGATTCAAAATTCATGGAATATCATCTAGGCGTGTAGCTGAACCAAGTTTGTTGAAGGGAACTTGATACTCCATATGGTCCGGCGGCCATCTTGGATGACTTACTTTTCGCAAAAACGACTTCTCAAGAACCACTGAATGGATCGGGCCCAAATTTGGGGAATATTATTAGCTCACATGGCCTGAAAGGCCAAGTGAGCTTATGTTGTGGTGACCGTCCGTTGTGTATCCGTCGTCTGTCCGTCAACTTTTCCTTTAAACGACTTCTCAAGAACCGCTGGGCCAATTTCAATTATATTTGGCAGGACGCATCCTTAGGGCATAGGGATCCAAGTTTGTTCAAATGAAGCCAATCGGCCAATTAGGCCGGTAGCCATCTTGGATTTTGGCCGATTTTTAGAAACATCTTTAAAAATCTTCTCCGAAACCGCTTGAGGGATTGAAGGAAACCTGATGAAATATGATCTAGGGCAAGAGCTCAACCAAATTTGTTCAAGGGAACTTAATTGGTCAAATAATTTGATGGCCATCTCGGTTGACCTGGTTTTAACGAAAATAACTTCTCCAGAACCGCTGAAGGGATCAGGCCGAAATTTGACAGATATGATTAGGGACTAAGGGCCAGTAAAGTTTGTTCAAGAGAAGTTGATCCGTCAAAATACATGGCCGCCGTGGACCAATCAAAATATAGCATGTTTGGCAGCCATATTGGGGTTTTTTCCGAAATTGGGTTTATATAGGTTTTTGGGTATTCTGATCTCAAATTTGCAATTTTCGAAACTGTTGGATAAATGGTTTGGCGGCCATCTTGGATCATTTTCCTGCCAAAAGCTCCCATACTAAAGCAATAGGAAATTTAAAATATCTTCTCGAGAACTGCTTGGCCGATTTCAATTATATTTGGCATGAAGCATCCTTACGGCATAGTGATTCAAGTTTGTTCAAACAAACCCGATCGGCCAATTTGGCTAGCGACCATCTTGGATTTTGGGCGATTTTTAGAAATGTCTTTAAAAATCTTCTCCCAAACCATTTAATGGATCGATTCAAAACACCCAAAATATGATCTAGGGTAAGCGCTGAATCAAGTTTGTTCAAGAGAACTTGATTGATGAAATGGTTAAGCAGCCATCTTGGATGACCTAATTTTCACAAAAACGACTTCTTCCCCAGAACCGCTGAAGCGATCAGGCCAAAATTTGTGATATATAATTAGCAACTAAGGGCGATTAAGATTTGTTCAAGAGAAGTTGATTCGTCGAAAAATATGGCCGCGGTGGACCAATCAAAATATAGTGTGTTTGGCAGCCATATGTCGGATAAACGGTTTGGCAGCCATCTTGGATCATTTTCCCGAGATTTGATTAGGGACTAAGGGCCATTAAAGTTTGTTCAAAGGAAGTTGCTCCGTCAAAAGAAATATCCGCCGTGGGCCAATCAAAATGTAGCGTGTTTGGCGGACATATTGGATTTTTTTATTTGATGGATTTTGAGGCCAAAATTGGTTCTATATATACACCTGTGCAAAAGTTAAGCACCACCCTATTTTTACGCACATGCGAGGGTATATTCATGTGCTATGAAGAAAGCAATAGCATAAACATTTATGTACCCATCCATCGTAGTGCAAGAGGTAATAATGCAACTAGAGGAATGCTGATTATGATGGTGGGGAAACACTGTATGTTTTTGTTTGAACTTGAAAACGAGGCCTGAATATGGTTACGTTGACACAACTGACAACTATTGCCCTACAGTTGACACACGTGGCTAGATTGTCATTAATGGTGTCTGAAAACGAAGTTTAACATCTGTGCACGAGTTTGAGACTGTCATTATTAATACCGGGTATATCCACCTTGTGCCTGGATGACGGCCTGGACACGACGTCTCATGCTGGTCACCAACCGACTGATACGCCATTGTGGTATTCGTTGCCATTCAAGATGGAGTGCGTCTGTTAATTGCTGTAGGTTCTGCACAGGAGGATCCCTCATTCTCGCCATGTTTCCCAGAATGTCCCAGATATGCTCAATAGGGTTCATGTCAGGGCTCCTTGCTGGCCATGGTAGGGTTTCGATGGCATTCTGGCGGAGGTATTCATGCACAGCTCTAGCACGATGTGGTCGGGCGTTGTCATCCATGAATATAGGGTGGGTTCCAGGTGCATGATTTACAAAATGAGGGACCACAACTCTATCCAGTATGGAATCTTGATATCTTTGTCCATTTAGTGTTCCAGGTACAGTCAACAGATCCAGCTTACAATCAAATGAGATGCACCCCCATATCATAACGGAACCTCCACCAAATGGAACTTCTTCCATGATGTTACGTTGGTCGTACGCCGTGCGTCTGGACCTCCATACACGAGTTCGACCATCTGTGGCATGAAGCAGGAACTGACTTTCATCGGACCAGTGTACCCGTCTCCAGGATCTCATGTTCCAGTGTCTTCTTTCGTTGCACCACCTCAGACGCTCCTCTTTGTGGTGTGCAGTGAGGAGAGGACGTCTGACAGGTCTCCTAGCTTTCATGCCAGCAGCATACAGTCTCCTTTTGACGGTAGACATTGACACTATTGCGCGTTTCCCATTGCTGGCTGAGCACTCTGCTGTTGGTGAATGGAGATCTCCTAACAAGGCGTACTAGGGCTCGATCATCACGGGCAGTAGTCTTCTTCGGTCTTCTAGATCTAGGCCTGTCCTTCACCTCGTTAGTTTGCCCATGTTTTGCAATCAAACGACTGATTACAGTATGGTTAATGTTCAGCTGTCTGCCAATCTCTCTGCATGACATACCAGTGGTATGCATGCCTATGATTTGCCATTTCACACGATCACTTAACCTTCGTCTTGCCATAGCGGTTCACAATCAAGAGCTAATTCTCTATGTACAAATAAACCACGGTCATGAACACAAAATTCCTAATCTTGTCGCCTAAATCTGTATGTAATGTTCTACACCTCAAACTGGACTTTTACATAACTGTTTCCCGCCACGCACGGACATCAAGCGGCGTGAAGTCATGCATGCATGTGCATTTCGTACTTGGAATTATGTCAGCTAACGCGGGGACAAAAAGTATGGCAGCCTAGTTGTACCATCATGTTTCTACGTTCTATTGTTTTTGCTGGTGCTTAACTTTTGCACAGGTGTATATGTTTTTGGGTACTCTGAGCTCAAATTTACAATTTTCGAAACTGTCGGATAAACGGTTTGGCGGCCATCTTGCATAATTTTCTCGTCAAAAGCTCCCATGCTTAAGCAATGGGAAATTTAAAATATCTTCTCGAGAACTACTGGGCCGATTTCAATTATATTTGGCATGAAGCATCTTTAGGGCATAAGGATCCAAGTTTGTTCAAATGAACCTGATCGGACAATTTGCCCAGCAGCCATTTTGGATTTTGGCCGATTTTTAGAAATGTCTTTAAAAATCTCCGAAACCACTTAGGGAATCTTCATCTAGACCAAGAGGTAAGCCAAGTTTGTTCAAGAGGACCTGATTGACCAAATGGTTTAGCCGACCATCTTGGATGACCTGGTTTTCACAAAAATTACTCCTCCAGAACCGCTGAAGGGATCGGGCCGAAATTTGGGCCATTAAAATTTGTTCAAATGAAGTTGATCCATCAAAAAAACATGGCCGCTGTGGTGCAATCAAAACGTAGTGTGTTTGGCAGCCATATTGCACTTGCAAAAATGTCCACAAACTCATTTAAAAGATTGCTAAACCACCCACCAACAATTTTGACAAAAATTGATGGTGCTCCAGGTGAGCGACACAGGCCCCTTGGGCCTCTTGTTTGCAATGCCTTGTAGTATGTATTATGTCTTTCAAAGAGAAATTGTCTCTGAGATAATTAACAACAGTAATGACAAATCCTTTATGATGTTAGGCATATTCTGTTGATAAATTTGAAAGTAATTTCACTGGAAACGGCAACAGATTTTTAATTAATTTCCAAATAGTCGACAGCTTTCCTGACCCATTGTCTTGAAATTGAGACACTGGAATTTTAATGTTAAATAAAGATGAAACATAAATGCTCTTGATTTTTGTTGTCGCCATAAGAATCCCAATTCTGAGGTTTGTATACAGGTAAGCTGTTGAATAATTTGAAACTAATTTGACTGAAAACTGTTGCTCCCAGTCGAATTAGTTTCAAAAGATCCAGCTGAATGTTTATTAAACTGTAACATCACCAAAGACATACAATTTGTAAACCTTCGTGACTGACCTTTTCGAGTTTCGTGACAGAGCAACTTCATTTTGATTAGTCATCTAACTAGTGACATAATTGATTACGAGGTCAGATGCTTGAGTGACAGATCCGATCCCTCGATAAAAGAGAGATTCAGAGTGGACAGAACGGGACACGAATGCTAAAATTCAGTTAACCCTTTAATTCTCAAATTTAGTCAAGAAAGTTTCAGTTTTCTCGTAGATGTCCATTTGCCGACCAAGAGGTTATTTTTGAAAATTTACCACTGGAATGACTGACTCGGTTATCAAGCCAGTCATTCCAATGCTAATCTTTCAAAAATAATCTCCTGGTCTGCAAAAGGACATTTCTCAAGACCCCTGCAAATACAGTTATTACTACATTACAACCTACCGCCTTGCATTACTATAGCTCTTTCCTTCTCTGAAGGGAAGCTTAGTAGGATGAATTTTTTACAGCCATTGTTTGCTGGGTATTGTGGTTACAGAGTGACTGAAGGCTTCTTCAGGAATCTCCATATTCTCTCTAATGATGAGATCCATAGTAATTCGCTTGAATGCGATATCGCAGAATGAGGCAGTAAGAGGGTTAATCCAATACCCATAGCCACTGAGTAGGTCATTAAGCACAATGACAACCTCATTGGCTGATAGCTATCACATGACCTTGTTGTAGCAACCAAGATTTCATTCCTTTTCCGACTTCTGATAGGAAGAGTAGAAATTTTTACAGCTAATTTATAAGTTTAGTACTTATTTAAAGCAGCCTGTGGATTTTGAAAGTTGGGAATAAAGATCATCGAGGATGTCTGACAAGAGGAAGAAACCTCCCAAGATAAGTGGTAGTAGGTTATGGTGTTGTAAGAATGATTTTATGATCATTTCTATTTTCATGGTAGATGTGTTAGCAGTTTTGGTTATTTGCGTCCAAAGTGTTTAGACATGAGTTGTCTATTTGTACTTCTTTATTAACAGTGGCTTGTAAAGCTATTGTATTGACATGCTTGTATGGTATTGAGCATGAATCCTGATATAATCTCGCTAACATACTCTCTCAAAAAGAAACTATAAATAATTTTAAAGATTTTCAGAGTCTCTTTTTGTAAATCTTGGGATTAGCTCGGCTAATTCTGAGTCATATTCAGAGCTTTACTCTATCGGATGTTACTGTTTTTACGATTCAGATCCACGATAGTCTCCGAAGAGGTCAAAGGAGAAGGTTAACAAGAGGAATGTGAATCACTATACGATGTTCTAATGGCAGCTGCCACAGATTTGTAAAATCAGACCACGTTGGACATGTTTGTTCCAATTGCACTTCATGTACCCTTGAGTCTTCCTCCCTTATTTGCGGGTCATTGTCGCTAACTTATAGAATGTCCTTTTTTAAACCTAGTTCTCCGGCGACATCTAAGTCCACAGGAAATTCTTCTCCATTAAGGTATGTGGTTAATATAAAGGCCAAAACTGAGGTCAAGTCTGAGTCAGCTATTATTTTGGAGAAAATTGTTTTATCAATGGAGTGTCTTCAGAAACAGGTGAACAACATTAATTCATCTATTGATAGTAGGATTAACAAGATTACCATGGACCAGTCAGTCTCCAATGCTTCATCTCCTGAAATAATTGGGGGTGAAGCATTGGAACTGGCTGTTCCTCGAAAACCCTTGTTTTAAAAAATTAATAAATCCTCTAGCCAATTTGCACTGTTTCAGAAGTACCACTAAGAAGAGCCCGAAGAACAAGAGCACCAAAACTCGGTTTACGCCTCGTTCCCCACTTGTTCATGAGCCAGTCACGCCTACCACAGATTTCATCATCATTCAACATTCCGCAGCCTGCGCCCTTGCAGACCGATGAAGGTCTTGTGCCTAATCAGGTTATAAGTTGGTCCGGTTCAGTCAACATTCCGCAGCCTGCACCCTTGCAGACCGATGAAGGGCTCGGACCTAATCAGGTCATTAGTCGGTCTGGTCTGTCATCTGTCGCTACTACGTCTTCTCTGGTCGTCACACATCTGCTGTCATCTACAAAGCCAGTTGCTTCTTGATATATTGTTTCTCTGGCTTGACGTCCGGGCCCAGGTTTTTCCCGGCGTTTGGACATTGACCGGCTTAGGTTCCCGATTTCATTCGGGGGGGGGGGGAACCCAGATTTTTTTGTCCGGATCCGGGGTGGTGTCGGGCTCAGAGGTTGTGCAGGCTCGGCCCAGTCCCCTGGGTTCCTCCCGGATCCTGGTCCTCTCCTTGCGAGTTTTTCTCCCGGCTTTCCCGCCCCAGATTGAACCCAGGCCAGAATCGGAACAAGTCATTCCGGCGTGTCAGAATCTGTTTTGAATTTGTCTCCCGGTTTCCCCGCCCCGGCTCTGGCCCCGGCCCGAGCGGGGGCTGGTCTTTCCAGCATGTCAAAGTTAAATTTGAATTCTTTTTCCCGGGTTTCCCACCCCGTCTCGGGCCCGGTCATTCTGGCGTGTCAAAATCAAATTTTAATAATTTTTCTTCCGTTAGTTTTGACATTTTTCCTCATGTTTCCCCGGTCCCGAATGGTCTAAGATGCAGGACCGGGTTTAATGAACCATGCCCTGGTCCCTTTTGTGGACCCGGGTTCCGCTCATTTCTTTGGATAGGGGTTGGGCCTCCTATCATCTTTTTGTTTTGAATTTTATTTTCTTTGGCTAGATAAGTTTTTTCATTTTTTCAATAGGATCTTTTTTCACCTTATTACATATGTGCATATCTTATCTAGCAGTACTCTCATGCGATATATTGGTAGTTCAGGCTTCTTTCTCCTCCCCCCCCCCCCCCCCTTTCTGTGTGTTATCTTTCCATGCATTCGCACAATCTTAGTAGGGCAGATATGTGAAAAAGATGTTCCATTCTGGCAGAAAGCATGAAATTTGGCATATAGGTGGTTTACGGTATCCTGATCATAATTAGATGCGGTGCCACGTGATTCTACCAAGGGAACCCATTCAAAATGGCCGCATTCGCAGCGGAAATTTTTTTGCATTACTCAAGCTCTAGATGGAGTAGAGAGATGGGATTAATGTCAAATTAGGGGTTTCATGGGTCAATCGTTATAATTCTATTCACTACAATACTCTAAATATGTAAATATCAATCCTTCCATAGCGACCACCTGTGTTTGATGTCAAAAGACGGTGGCTCTTTAAGATGTGTTATCTAAAAGATCCATCTCTTGAGAACAAAAGCAATATAGCATCTAGAAATAGTTTAAATCACTCGATTTCTTAATATCGAACCAAGTAATGGTCGTTATAGATACGTTCAATTGTCCTATTAGAGTATGCAAGGCTATACATGATGCTGTTGATTGTTGAATCATGATTCACAGACGTCACACGCACTGTGCACCGCATGAGCACAACTGTGTACAAGGTAAGTTGGATTTATAGCATTTGCATCTGCCAGTGCAATTACTTTTGCAAGCACATTTCATGAGTTCCCGGAATGCCTTAGATGCATCTGCAAGCAAACTCCATTGCGGTGACCAAGTGTCTCCATCTCTGACCCAACCCCAGTCAGCTGGCGATGGCGTTTTTGCATTTGCATGGAGTGATTGGCCCCAAAGATGACCTGCCTGGAACGCAGCACGTTTGGTGTGTTGCAGCAGAACTGCACTGGTCGGAGGAATGTTTTCTAGCTGCCTGTTGCCAAAAGCGAAAAGCCGTTTATGTGCCTCATTAACCTTTGACAATGGTGATGTGCATTTGTACAGTAGTACGACAAACCTCTCCAGCGTTTCCATGTCATTGTCACACAGAGACTCCGGGGCATCAGACAGTCTCCTAAATAGTGACTTGAATAGATCTGAAGTCCTCCAAACTTCCCATGCTGTCTTCTTGCCAACCCCACAAAATGCAGACAGTGTCACACCCAGAGAAAGCATGCATAAATGGCAGTCCTTGGGACGCTTCTGCACCCAAAACTGTTGCAATGCCATAAGCTGATACATAGCGGAAGGTCTTCCCATGGCCAAATGCGACCCAGACATCACACCCATGAAGAAAGTTTGCTGTCCGTATGGCTAGGACTACGACGTCTGTATCTGTAGCATGAATCATTATTGTTCGATAACCTTGGTGATATGCATGGAAGGCGTGGAGCAACATTCTACCATCCGCTTCATCTTGCATGCATGGCGCGAGTTGTGAGACGTCATGCTCTGGCCTCATCAGCACGTTTTCCTCACATGTTGTGACGAGTATCTTTCCTTCTGGTAGCTCGAATGACTCCAATGTATGTGCGAGAAAGGTGAAGAGGCCTGTTTTGTTTGCATCAACTCGTAGGAAAGTTTTCCAATTTTGAGGGAGTCTTGTACTCGATGTAACACGAAGAGCTTCACCATGTCCCCGTAATTCTCTAGCGTGTGTCTTCAAGCTTCCCGCCTTATACACGTCCCATACAATATCCAATCTTTTAACCGTCTGTAGTTGTCTAGCAATGTGTGGGAGGAAGACGTGCTCTGCAAAATCTCCAAATGTGTTCACAACCACGTTTGATTTCTTGGGATCTAGATTATGCATCATAGCTGCTCCATCAATGATCTTCACTTCGACCTCTGGACAATCAGCTGCACGAGCTACTAATGCTTCCAAACATCCCATCAGATCTGATTTGCTGCCTTGGCGCATTGTGTTGCTCTCAGCAAGTGATGGGGGCCATGGATGATTCTCATGCTCAAAGAATGAATCACGGTTTTCGTCTCTGGATTGGCAGGAAATGTAGTCTAGAAAATAACTGTACATCTCTCTTCATTGCAACAAGCTTCTTGTTGGTTCTGGTACTCTTCCTCTGTTTTGATTTGAACAAAGCCAAATTGTTCTTTTGGATTGGGTCATATACCGATTTTGATGGTACAGATAGTCGATCTGCGATGAATGCGTGGTACTGTCTGATGCCTAGTTCTTCTGCTGTTCGGATCGCATTCACTACAGACTCGGACATAATGGTATCTAGAGTCACTAAGTCAAAACTGTCATCTAAAAATGGGTTTCCCATTTCCTCGATTGCATCAATAAGACAAATTGTGTTTAAAGCAAACAATTTCTGCTTACCCGGACTCTGCTCATGGTGACAGTTATCATTGATATTTTTGTGTGTATGTTTCACTTCGTACTCGCTGATCATCCTTCCTATTTCTGGGCCTGACACCATCCATCGTTTCAAAGCAGCTTCATTTTCTGTGATTCCGATAATTCCACCATCGCCCTTCAGAATAGCATTTTGATGCTCGTGGATTTCATCATGTGCCAAGGCTGAGAACTTGTTAGCCGTTTTCTGAGTAATGAAGTTTCCTTCAACAAATTTCCTATGTACAAGTGGGCATCGGTTCTCAAGTTACAACAGATCAGCCAAATGGATGCTGAGCCATCGTGCATAGTACTAATACTACTAATTTACAAATGTTACAACCACCACCACCACCACCACCACCACCACCACCACCACCACCACCACCACCACCACCACCACCACCACCACCACCACCACCACCACCACCACCACCACCACAACAACAACAACAATAATAATATATTCTTCAGCATGTTTATCTATTTAGAGTATTGTAATGGGTAAAATCATAACCAGTGACCCAAGAAACCCTTAATTTGACATCAATTCCAACCCTCTACTCCATCTAGAACTTGAGTAATGCAGATTTTCCACTGGGAAAGTGGCCATATTGAATCCGCCATTTTGAATGGGTTCCCTTGGTAGAATCATGTGGCACTGCATCTAATTATGTTCAGCATACGTTAAACCACCTATATGCCAAATTTCATGCTTTCTGCCAGAATGGAACATCTTACCTCAAATTTGTTACATATCCGCCCCACTATCTAAGTTATAGTAATTTTTAATCAGTCTCAACCTGCTGTTCTCGCACTCTTTCCTATCTGTCAGATTACTGCGCAATTCTAATTAGCTATGTTTTGGTTATTTTTTCCTCCTGAGTTAGAGGCGCAGTTCTATTCGGGCCATTCATCTTTTCATATAGTACACCTCCCCTCTATGTTGGCAGGCTTGACATACTTACTTTCTTAACTTTGTCATTCTATAGTTATCGGGAATATTTTTTTCTTTTAGGGATATTTTTCCCTTTGTATCACCCTTCCGTTTTAAAAATATTAATTTCCTAAAAGTTAGATTTGCTCTCATGGTATTTTGTGTTTTTCTTTAATTCAACTTTCTGTGCCGTATTTCGTCATTATTTAGTAGCTCAGTTTTATCGTCATCCCTCCCTAGTTTGGCAGTCTATTCGTCCTAGTCTCATTTCGCCTCGGAGACATCGCTTTTTGCTCTTCTATTTACCCTTTTTTCAAGGCTATTTTCTTATTTTTAGCTAAAATTTTTTATTTAGAGTCATGTTTTTTCCCACCAGTTCGGGATTGGTGATTTTGGGCTCGAAATTTATCCGTTTTCATTCCATTTTTATCTACTTCCGGTAGCTGTCAGATTGTCATCATCATTCCTGTCACTTTTTATATAGGTCATTGACAATTCGCCCCGTATATAGTTTGTTCCCTTTTTGTTTACATGAAGTTTTCTTTTGGTTATTATATAGATCCTTTACATAGGTCAGTTTATTGTAGCTAATTATATTTGGCTATAGCTGGACTCTCACCCCTCCCATAGGTTTACTATGGGATTTCTATTTGTCACTAAATCTAGTTTAAACACTTTAATTAAATGTATCTATAATGTTTCAATGTCTACAACTTTTAATAAGTACGGCGATACTTCTATGATCTTTTCTCCATACGAAGATAGTGGTAGAGATTGAATAGTAGAAATCAACGCAAGTTTCCTCTCTCAGGAAGGGGTTAGAATAAGGATATAGCTCTTATAACTAAGATACATCACCTTTCACTCGATTCAAGTAACATTACTTTCTAATAGCATAAATCGATGCTTGGAAGTCTATCTGTTCTCATTGTAATATTCTAAATTATTTTAATAGATTCTTGTACACTTTGGACTTATACTGCGATAACTCAGGAAATATCTTAACTATCAACATCATAACTATTATCAGCCTAGTCCTAATTGGAATATTGAGGGTTTTTTAGCCTTTGTTCTTCATTTATACCTTTCTTTATTCAGATGTTAGGTTTTCATACTAGTATATCTTCCGTTGGTAGGCTTCTTATCTCCTTTCGTTATTAGGTCTTCTTAATTGATTTTATTGTATTATGTGTATAACCGTTGTGCATATTTCATTTTGTAATCAGGATCGATTTATAAGCATCCTTAATGGGGGGGGCCTTTCCATCTTTTGTCCTACTGGTTGCAAAGTTTGCTTATTTACACATGATATCATATTATGGAAAGGTCCCTCTGGTCTGCGTCTTTAACCACCTGGAGGTCTCTTTCGACCTCTCTCAGGGGAGGTTATTTCCCTAACTCCCAATGTGCAGATAATGGTATCCACAATTCAACCTCTCAAGGTAGGCCAGTTAGTTTCGGCCCGATCTTTCCTCAGATTCATAGGCTTCATGGTTTAGGTATAGAAAGTGATTCCTGGGCTCCTCTGATGAAAAGACAACTCATGAACCATTGCCGGTTTTGGAAACTCAGTCAATCCCTGTTATTTGGGGTCCCTCTTCATCCACCATCTCCTCAGGCCATCTTTTTCATGAATACATCCCTGCTAGGATGGGGCTCCTCTGGGGCTCCAAGAAGTTTTCAGGATCCTGGTCCCTCACAGACTCTTCCTTTCATGTCAACCTTTTAGAACGGTGGGTGGTTTTTCCATGCCCTAGTTCATTGGGAACCCCGGATTCTCTGTCTTTCAATCTTTATCCGATCAGACATTTCACAGTAGGCTCATTCTTCTTTCATCAGGTGGGGGTGGGCGTGTGTCCAGGTTGGTATAAATCTGTCGAGCGTCACTGATCATTCTTCTTTGGTACATGTCCTTCAGCTTTCTCTCTCAGGGGAAGTTATTCCCCTCCCTTCCCAATGTCCAGACGTTGTTGTCCACAATTCAGGCTCTGAAGGTAGGCCAATTAGTTATGGCCAGATCCTTTCTCAGAATCATAGGGCTTATGTTTTCAGTCGAAAAAGTGATTCCTTGGGCTCCTTTGATGAGAAGACCCTTCCAATTTTATCTTATGGCCCATTGAAATCAGTCTCTAGATTCTCTGGATCTTCCAATTTTCATCAAGTTCTCTGTCATCACTCATTTCCAGTTTTCGAAACACCGTCAGTCCCTTTTATTAGGGTTTCCTCTACATCCTTGAACCCCTCAGGCAATTATCTTCACAGATGCATCCCTGGAGGGGTAGTGATCCATTTGGGATTCCAGGAAGATTTTGGTAACCTGGTCCCTCACAGAATCTTCCTCCCATGTCAACCTTTTAGAACTGTGGGCTGTTTCCATGCCCTAGTTCATTAGGATCCCTTGATTCTCGGTATGTCAATTCTTATCAGATCAGACATTTTCACAGCGGTCTCGTTCATCAGTCATCGAGGGTGGAACCAGGTCAGTCTCTCTGTCGCGAATCCATGAGCATGCTGCAGTGGTGCAAGTCCCGCAACATTTCTCTTCACGCATCCCACATCCCTGGCAAACTGAATTTCTGGGCGACCAATTATCTCGCCCTTCCATGATCCCAGAAACAGAATGGGAGTTGAAAGAGGTAGTAGCCCAGTCAATTTTTCTTCAGTTTGGTCATCCCCACATAGTTTTGTTTGCTACCCTCAAGAACAGAAAGATATCCACCTTCATATCTCCCTTTCCGGAACCCATGGCTCTTTCAGTGGATGCTCTACCTCAGTCTTGGGACAATATGTTCGCTTACGCCTTTCCCCCAACGGATCTCATTCCTCTGGTCCTCAGAAAGGTCAAACAACATCCTTGTGTAGTCCTATTGATAGCTCCGTTTTGGCCAACAAAATCATGGTTTCCGGATCTCCTGTACCTTCTTGTAGATTTCCCTCTGCTGCTTCCTGTCTCCCACAATATATTGTCCCAGAACAGAGGCAGGATTCTCCATCAGAATCTAGAAATCTTTCGCCCATCCGTCTGGAAGCTGTCGAGCTGCCACCTTTCAGTCAGATCTCAAGAACCTTTGGAGAAATCCCTCAGATCTTCCACTAGAAACATTTATAAAGCTCGATTTGAGTTTTTCAAAAGATGGTGCTCAGACCATTCTATCTTGCCCTCTGAGGCCTCTGTAACTCAAGTCACTAATTTTCTCGTCTTCCTCTTTGATCAGAAAAAACTCAGTTAACACCATCAGATCCTATCATTTTGCTCTGAACTCCTTTGTTCAGTTTCTTAAAGATCCTTCAGTGCAAGGTCAGAAACACTCTCATGACCTTATTAGCGGTATGGGTAATTCTAGACCCTCCTTTAAAAAACCTCTCCCTACTTGCAACCATTCACTAGTTCTACAAGTTCTAGCAGGGAAACACTTTGAACCTTTGGGTTCTGGTTATTTGAAACATCTTACACTTAAAGCAGTATTCCTGTTAGGAATAGCTTCAGCCAGCTGTCGTTCTGATATTCTGCCTTTTCTGCTGAACTAGATAGGTTTCAGGTTACTGGGAAGAGCATTATTCTCTATCCTAGTGCAGAATTCTTGTCCAAAACTCAGTTAGTTAAATTCTTAGGTAAACCTATTGTAATTGACAGACTTACCTCTTTTTCTCCAGACGATTCTGGTGTCCAGTTAGGGCCCTTAATATGTATAAACTTTGCACTGAGTCCAAACGATCCGACAATAGACATCTTTGGGTCACATTTGATGAAGGTGTGGATCATCCTGCCTCATTAACTACTATTTCTCGTTGGATAGTTGATACCATCAAAAGTTTGCCATGAATTGGCCTCTCCTGGGGACAATGCTATTGTGGGTGTTAAGACCCATGATGTTAGGGGCCTTGCCACCTCTTGTGCCCTTTTTAACGGATCTTCTCTAGATGACATTATGCAAGCTGCTAATTGGATATCAGCAAATACATTTATTAACTTCGATCTTAAAGATTCTGGACCGTCTTCATTTTTCTATAAGAACATTCATAAGGTAGCTTCAGGGACCATGACTCGTATTCCTTCGTCATCATCATCATCTTCTAAACGTCCTTCTTCATCTAAATTCATATAAGCCTTATTTTAGTGGTGAGTGTGAATTCATTACTTCTCTTTTATATGTGTGTTTCACTTCTTTCATATCATCTCTTTCATCACCCTTGTTTATTATTCATCTCCTTTTGCATGATCTTTATGTTTAATATCTTCTTGGGGTCAAGTATGATCCCTTTTCGTGTCTTCTATTTTCTTCTGTTACTTCTCTTATGATGCTTTTAGAGTAATTCTGAGGAATTACTATCTTTATAGTATCTTCCTCGTCCAGTTATTACTAGGGTCTGGTCTTATGTTTTACTAATTACATATACCTACCTCCTTGTGTTGCGACCCACCTCAAGCCTTCCCTCTGTAAAAA
This sequence comes from Chaetoderma sp. LZ-2023a, assembly GCA_034401795.1. Classification (NCBI taxonomy): domain Eukaryota; kingdom Metazoa; phylum Mollusca; class Caudofoveata; order Chaetodermatida; family Chaetodermatidae; genus Chaetoderma; species Chaetoderma sp. LZ-2023a. Next base: position 160,753,260 of record CM067370.1, on the reverse strand, counting down.
AATTTTTTTTTGGGTGTGTGTGTGCTTGAGGCTTCATTGTAATGGTCATATCTTGTTAGATTAGTTATATTCAACTAAGATATTCATTATATCATTCAGCCTTTTGATATACCCGAATATGTCAGTTTTATTTTCATATTTTGGTATTTCAGAATGAAAATTTCAGTCTTATAATGTGAAATATTTAGCTTAGCTTTTAGTTTCAGCTTTTGTCAGATATTCAGACCCGAGTAGTGACAGGATCATCTACCTCTTCATGGATATACTTAAAGCTGGATTATATGACGGGCTTCGTCAAAGGAATGTAATCTTGGTTGCTACAACAAGGTCATGTGATAGCTATCAGCCAATGAGGTTGTCATTGTGCTTAATGACCTACTCAGTGACTATTGTAGTTCGGATCGACCGGTCGGGTACCGGCCATACCAGCTAAGCTGAGTACGCGCCGCCCGTCCTGGATTCGTTCCCTGAACATCCCCCCCCCCTGGGTAGAGCTATAAGCATATATGAGCCTATGAGAGAGATCGCGTTATAAAAACGACTAAGTTTGTTAAAGCGCATAGTGCGCATGCGCATGCTTAATACTATTTTTGACAGAGCGCGTAATTTACGACCAAGATAGGATGACACTTTTAGTGTACCGAGATGGTACAATGTAATCCTTTTTAATAACGTGTTCCCGCCGAATCTTGCATTAATCAAGACCAGAATTCGACGGGCTTTCCAAATCTGTAAACCATTTCAAAATCGTTTAAGAAATGGCTGAGTTATCCACGGAAAACTCCTTTTGATTATCTTCAAGGTATTGCTGTGACGTCATAACCACGTGTACGCAGAACTTCTAGAATGTTCTAGAACATTCGACTGCGTTATTATTAGCTACGCGCTAATTGGCTGTTGCTCGACCGATGATTGGTTGGAGCCTGCGCCTGTGACGTCACTAGTAGTATAAAAGGAGACGAGATCCAGAGCTCGTCTTCAGTATTGATGTCTTAGGGCATCTGTTCTCAATGACAGCTGTATCTAAAAGCTAGATAGACGCCAGCCATTTGCGGCCTAAAATAATTCTTGTCTCTAAAAACTAAATATGAGGTTAAGCATAGAAGAAGGCCCGCATAAATGAAAGCAGCAACTACTAATTCAGCATACTGAGAATTACATAAGACGGTGACGTGGGAATCCTTCGGGAATCGCTCGTCCCGTCTTCACGTAAAACAGCACGCAACCTTATAGTCATAATCTCACTAGGTATGGTCTTTTCTTTACAACATTTTGGTTAAATATTCGACCACTACTCTTCTCCCGCTTTAAGCAGTGGCGACATTTTCCTGTAAAGGAGGCCCGCGTGAGGCACTTGCCTCTCGCAAGAATTCAGTGACGACGGTCCACGCGAAGATAATACACCTCACCCAAACTAGCACTAGGAGTAGTGCCCGCATGAGGCATATAATTTTCCAACACTACAAAGATAATTTTCTTTCCTTTCAGCGTAGAGGTATAATAGCTTATATTAAGTTAATTAGTTAAATCTCGTGTACGGGACCCTCCCTTACGGGGATACCTCTGCGGACCTACGAGTCTGTGTGGTACCTCCGGGAGCCGCACGTTTAAAAGTGCATCAGGCTGTCTCTGTCTTGTATTTTCGTATGCTCACTATTTTTATCTAGCATACTTGACGGTCTGTGTAGGTAAAACTTGTATAGACTTATCTTAATTAGGTGACCAATCAAATCTTGTAAATCCATAGATCACGAAATTGCTATGGACAGGCATACTGGTGACACAAACTCTTGGGATGAGACTGTTGTGTTTAATGTTCGCGACGATGGTCGCACGGCCCCACCAGAACGATTGAGTTCCACCGGCCTTAGGAGCCAGTCTTTGTTATCGTACAGGATCCGTCACCCCGAGACCGGAAGCTAACCAGCATCATCATTCGTCGTGCACTTGCGGCGCGGCGAGTCAACACCAGACACCGGAACGGCCCGACACTACCCCGCGAGCTACACTATGGGTATTGGATTAACCCTCTTATTGCCTCATTCTGAGATATAGCATTCAAGCGAATTACCATGGATCTCATCATTAGAGAGAGTATGGAAATTCCCGAAGAAGCCTTCAGTCACTCTGTAAGCACAATACCCATCAAACATTGCCTGTAAAAAATTCATCCTACTATGCTTCCCTTCAGAGAAGGAAAGAGCTATAGTAATGCAAGGAGGTAGGTATATGTAATTAGTAAAACATAAGACCATACCCTCCGGGTCATCTGGTCGTTTTGTGCATGCTTCGCCGTTAAATGGTTAATGGTTCAGTCAGCCAAAAATTACCTCTGCAGTAGTTTTGAAAAATCTCCATTGCAAGGCAAGAAAAACATTTTTTAGAAAACTTATCACTAGAAGGACTGGCTCAATAACCGAACCAGCCATTCTTGTATTAAATTTTCTAAAAAATCTTCAGCGGAAGAAACACAAAGCGTGTATAGCATACACCTGTCATAAGTAGACAACAGACCAACAACAATTCTGGGTTTGATGTACTTACACTGTTTCTGTGCATAGCGACCCAATATGAGTATGGCCAAATGCCTCCAAATGAATGTGTTTCGTTGGAGATTTAATATTAATATTAAGATAGCCATTTAGCTATCAAAAATTGAGAATCTCTATGAATGAATCCAAAACAGGGTTCACCAACGTATACCTATCTAAAAAGCATGAAACTAAAGAAAATGATTCACTCTGTGGCGGCAAACCATGGAGGAAAAGTAGAATCTTGGGCTCACTGCTTTGCAGTACTGATGACATTGCTGCATGCTGCATCATGGGGAGCATAGCTTTCTAGTCTTCTAGAAGCTATGGATTGATGTATAACTGTAACAGCTGGGCAGCTCCAAAGGCAGCTCTAGACAAACTCGACGCCTGCCACCGCAAACACCTACGCACCATCACTGGACACCGATGGCCAGACAGCATAATTTCCAATGATGCACTATACAAGATGTGTAATACGTCGCCGCTGTCTGTAAAGGTAGCCCAGCAAAGATGTTCCATGTTTGGCCACGTGCTAAGGATGCCAGAAGAGACACCACCACAGAGAGCCTTGGAATTCGCCTTACTCGGAGACGGCAATTATAAAGCCAGGAGAAGATGTCATTGCATAAATCTGCTAAGCATGCTATGAAGTGACGTCAAGAAAGCAGGACTCGGTAGACTCATGTCTAGAATGGACCTGAGGAAGCTACGGATTTTGTCTGAGGAAAGACACAGTGGGCAAAAAAAAAGAAGGCCTGATTGCCGCTGTAGGATGTTTCTACTACTACGGCCGCAGAATACAGTAATCATACATAGACATTTATCTGTGAAATTATTACCGATAGCAATGTTTGTATGTTTTCTGTTTCAGCTCACGCTTAGGAAAGATGGAGGATTTAGAAGATATGAGACAAGAATTAGAGGATATTAAAAGTAAGAAAGCAAAAAGAAAAAACTAGCAAAGATTATTATCACTCTGCTCTATGTTTGAAATGTCGAGATTTCTGAGGAGCTGACAAAAACAATTTAAGCTAATGTCAAATGTAAACCATGTTATTGAAACCAGTGACTGCCCATCCTCAAAATAGAAATCGTCAACCCCTTAACACTCATACCAGCCAAAAACCGTCTCTGCAGTGGTCTTGAGAAATGTCGATTTGCAGACCAAGAGAAGACTATTTCTGAAAATTTACAACTGGAATGACTGGCTCGATAACCATTTTTATGGATTTGTCAGTGTCTCCTATCCGTAACCATTTAACACTCATATTAGCCAAAAACGGCTTTTGCAGTGGCCCTAAGAATTGTCCATTTGCAGGCCAAGAGATATTTTTTTAATTTACCACTAGAATGCCCGCCTCGATAATCGAGCCAGTCATTCCAGTGGTAAATTTTCAAAAATATTCTTTTCTTGGTTTGCAAATAGCTATGAGAAAATTGAAATATTTTTTTGAACAAATTCTAGGGCAAAAGGTATAACCCTTAGCACTCTGATGTCATTATTCCATCTTTTACTGTGTCAATATCACAGAAACTGGTGTACATTTTTAAACAATTTTGGTGGAAGATGTTGCTGTCTACGACAGTAACATCTCCGACCAAATTTGTTGAAAAATGAACACCAGTTCATCTTTTAATTTAATTTGAAAATTTAAAGTTTCGACACCAGAGTGGCAAGCGGTCAAGATAGCTGTATAAGAAATCTTGCCTCTTTCCTCACGAAATCCTCTAACATAGTTAATGTCCCACAATGTCGATGATGATTTATATGAAAATAAACGCCTTGTAACACTTTGATGGTCAAGATTGTCAAACCTGGTGTCTGCAGTAATCTTGAGGAATGTCCATTCACAAGAGAATACCCTTTTTTTTAAAGTAGCACGGGAGCCAGTCATTCCAGTGATAAATTCTCAAAAATAGTCTTCTTGGCTTGTAAATAGACGTTTACTATCCAAAATTCTTCTTGACAAGTCCTGCCCATTAAATGGTTAATAAAATGGATTAATGCCGTAACAACTTTCAGACAAATTGTCTTCAAAATATTATGAAGTCCTCATTCAATTCCATTTCTAGCTATGCCACGTCTATTTCTAGCTAAGCTCCACCTACTTTTTAGGCATGTAGGAATCGTTTTAAAACCTGAATTCCTAAAATCCCAATTTCAAGGTAGAATAATTTGAAACTAATTTGACTGGGATTGTTGCTGCCTATGGCAAGCATATTAAATTGATCAAATACATACAATATCTACACTAGTGACAGACTTTTCAAACTTTGTGATAGAACTAAGCGTCATTATGATTGTGACCAGCTTTCTAGTGATATAGTAGATTATGATGTCAGATACTTGAATAACAAATTATATCCTTGAATTAGAAGGGATAACTAATTGACGATTTGTTATAAGATATAAACTATTTTATTTTCATATTAAAAGCGATTGCTATTTGCTTGCAATATTTATGTATTATAAATTAATATATTTTAGTTTAATATTGAAAAGATTATATGTAATATATTGATATTATAAACAGAAACAGAATGTAATATTTCTTGAATATTAATACTTGGCACGATATGATATCAACATTCACAACTCAATGTATTTATTTTCTCTAGATAGATCTGTATTGGGAGTTTCTTCTAGAAATTTTCCTTTGGGATCTGTTTCTAACTATACCTCGCCCATTTCTAGATAAGCTCTACCCCCATTTCTACGTGTGTTGGAATCGACTTATATACTTTGAACCCGGAATTCTGAGAATCTCAATTCCTAGGCAATGGACCTTTCCAGTTTATCCATCCATCATATGACGTCATATTCAACTACGTGACGTGTTGGATAATGTCATAATCAACTACATGATGTGTAGGATGATGTCATAATCAACTGTGTGACATGTAGGATGACGTCATAAACAAGTACATGACATGTAGGATGCTGTCATAATCAACTACATGATGTGTAGGATGATGTCATATACAACTACATGACGTATAGGGTGACGTCATAATCAACTATGTGGTGTGTAGGATGACATCATAATCAACTACGTGAGGTGTAGGATGATGGCATAATCAACTATGTGATGTGTAGGATGACGTCATAATCAACTACGTGGTGTAGAATGACGTCATAAATAACTGTGGCGTGTAGGATGTCATCACAATCAACTATGTGACGTTAGGATGATGTCATAATCAACTATGTGACATGTAGGATGATGTCATAATCAACTATGTGATGTGTAGGATGACATAATCAACTACATGACATGTAGGATGATGTCATAATCATGAATGGCGTAGATAAGTTTGTCACAAAATGCATAATTGGTGATGGACTATGCATTGTTGTGCGAATTGTATGTCTACTATTTAATAAACATGCTATTGAACAACAGCACCCAGTCAAATTAGTTTCAAAATATTTAACATCTTACCTGTCAGATACTTGAGTGCCAGATTGGATCCCTCTCTAAATTCAGCAGTCAGCAGACCTATAGCAATGACCCCTTGTCATGCTATGTGTACATCTCTCTGTAATACTCTTCAACAACATTTGTTTATTTCTTGATTGGTTATTTCTTGTGTAAAACCGATCCTATAGGCATCTAATCACTGCATTCTGAATGTGTTCTTTATTCGAAGTCAAACATCGCATGGATTGTACAAATTTGAAAAGTACTTGAATTTTGTCATCAGTGCTTGAAAGTGATCGAATTTGAAATTTGCATTGATAAGTAGTTGAAAATGGCAGTAAGGCCTTGAAAAGTACTTGAAAATCCTTTTCCCCCAAAAGTTGCATACATATAAGGCTGCTGATTTTCACTCAACACTGCAGGAGATGGCGTTTCAGAATATTTAATTTGCAAAATTTCCTGCCCCCCCCCCCCCCCCTTCAAGATAGCTAAGTTTTAGACGCCTTGAAAACGAGACATAGTCCCTGAAAAGTGGCTGAATGTATCGGTCAAATTTTTGTATGAATCATGCATCAGATTAAGGGCCTTTCGATCTTTTTAAATCAAATATATTTAGTCATTTTTAGAGCCACTGATTTCTAATGTGATGGGTATAGGCCACGAATCCTACGATATAATATTTATATTGTGTTGAGTTGTTGACCCAAAGTTGCTAATGCTAATTATAGTGTGATCTCGGTTCTTGAGAATCCAGTAATTTCATCTAGCATCAATAATGCTAAACTATGGAACATATATGCTTAGCTAGAAATGGGCGTGGCATAGCCAGATATGCGTCCATCAATTCCCTTGAAAAATGTGTGGTGCCGTGAGGATCTGTAATGGAATCCAATGGATGAATCCACTATTAGCTATGCCCTGCCCATTTCTGGCTAAGCTCCGCCTACGCTTGGCCTGTGTTTGGATTGATCGAACAATGAATTCCCAGAATCACGGTAACTATACAGATAAGCTGTTGAATATTTTGAAACTACTTTGACTGGCTGCTGTTGCTGCCATACCGAGCTAAATTATTTTCAAAATATTCAACAGAATGTTTAGTAAATAATAGACATACAATTCTTACACTAGACAGACTATTAAATGTTTATGATGGACTTAATTAATTACGTCATTCATTGCTCATTTTGATTATGACATCAGCCTACCAGTGATATAATTGATTATGACGTCGTCTACTTGAGTGATGGATTGGATTCATCTATTCTGCGTAAAGACCAAGCGATCAATCATGTATTCTTATGAACCTCCATGTTATAATGTACTCGGTTGGGCATCAAGGCTATTAACCCTTACCACTCTTGAGGTCAAAATCTTTAATTCTTAAATTAAATTATTGTGTTCGTTTTTCAACAAATTAGGTGGAAGATGGTGCTGGCTATGACGGCAACACCATCCACCAAAATTGTTGAAAAATGTACACCAGGTTTTTTTGCTATTGGCACAGTAAAAGACATCAGATCATCAAGGCTATTAAGAATCTTGTTATCATTTAGTGAATTATTTATTTGTATTATATTGAAAGATCATTCCTGAAGCTTGCAGGTACGGTGCTGTGAATAATCACAGATACACACACGCATGCACACGCACGCACGCGCGCACGCACGCACACACACGCACATAATTTTAATTTTAATGTTTTAATTTTTCATCAAAGTACTTCTACTTTTGTTGATTGTAATTTTCAGTGCTCATATTTTCTTTTCTCTCCTTCATCTATGCATCGCTAGTACTCCTAGTCCTATCTATTCATGTTCTTATAGTAGCATAACATGGCTGAGCCCATGCCTCAGTGAGAACCCAACTACCTATTACATTCAGGAGCGAGAAACGTTTTCCATCTGCAAAAGTGTTTTCGTTCACATAATCACATTACTAATTTTTAGTAACGACTGGATTTGTCAGTTAAATTGATGTCATTTATGACAACGTTCCCGGCATCACACCTCCAATGTATATGCATCTGCTTACTCTACTCAGCAAGTGCTACTGACCAGTAATGTAACAAGTGCACTCTACTGACCAGTATAGTGGGGCGGATATGTAACAAATTTGCGGTAAGATGTTCCATTCTGGCAGAAAGCATGAAATTTGGCATATAGGTGGTTTAAGGTATGCTGAACATAATTAGATGCGGTGCCACGTGATTCTACCAAGGGAACCCATTCAAAATGGCGGATTTAAAATGACCTTCCCAGCGGAAAATCTGCATTACTCAAGTTCTAGATGGAGTAGAGGGCTGGAATTGATGTAAAATTAAGGGTTTCTTGGGTCACTGGTTATGATTTTACCCATTACAATACTCTAAATAGATAAACATGCTGAAAAAATATATTATTATTATTATTGTTACTATTATTGCTAAACGTTTGTACACACATGTGTTTTCACTACTCAAAACAATTGGTCTACATGTTTTCTCCAGTAAAAGTAATTGTATGCCAGCCCCTCGCTTCGCCAAGCATTATTTCGTTGCGGATTTCCATATAATTACTGTAGTTTCCTAAACTCACACTGACTATTTAAATATATCACGAGAATACATAGCTGCATAGCAATCACGCACATGCGTATTGTGCTCTGCTTATAGACAGAGACAATAGCCTATTATATTCTCGCATTCAAGTCAATATGTCAAAGAAAGTGAAATTGACATCTGATCCCACAGTGGATTTAGCACACACGAACTGGGCCCTGTGTGTTATTTGCCAGCAGTCCACAACGGAGCATCTCATAGATCCATGTAGTAACACAAATCGTGATTACGAGTTATAGGTCATTAGCTGATAACCTTGATACGCTACAGCAACTCCATGCCCTTCCACCATACCTGGATCTAGTGACTAGATACCAAAGTCATTATGTCCGAGTCTGTAGTGAATGCGATCCGAACAGCAGAAGAACTAGGCATCAGACAGTACCACGCATTCGTTGCAGATCGACTATCTGTATCATCAAAATCGGTATATGCCCCAATCCAAAAGAACAAGTTGGCTTTGTTGAAATCAAAACAGAGGAAGAGTACCAGAACCAACAAGAAGCTTGTTGCAATGAAGAGATGTACAGTTATTCTCTAGACTGTACATTTCCTGCCAATCTAGAGACGGAGACCTTGCTTCATTCTTTGAGCATGAGAATCATCCATGGTCCCCATCACTTGCTGAGAGCAACGCAATGCGCCAAGGCAGCAAATCAGATCTGATGGGATGTTTGGAAGCATTAGTAGCTCGTGCAGCTGATTGTCCAGAGGTTGAAGTGAAGATCATTGATGGAGCAGCTATGATGCATAATCTAGATCCCAAGAAATCAAACGTGGTTGTGAACACATTTGGAGATTTTGCAGAGCACGTCTTCCTCCCACACATTGCTAGACAACTACAGACGGTTAAAAGATTGGATATTGTATGGGACGTGTATAAGGCAGGAAGATTGAAGACACACGCTAGAGAATTACAGGGACATGGTGAAGCTCTTCGTGTTACATCGAGTACAAGACTCCCTCAAAATTGGAAAGCTTTCCTACGAGTTGATGCAAACAAAACAGGCCTCTTCACCTTTCTCGCACATACATTGGAGTCATCGAGCTACCAGAAGGAAAGATACTCGTCACAACATGTGAGGAAAACGTGCTGATAGGCCAGAGCATGACGTCTCACAACTCGCGCCATGCATGCAAGATGAAGCGGATGGTAGAATGTTGCTCCACGCTTTCCATGCATATCACCAAGGTTATCGAACAATAATGATTCATGCTACAGATACAGACGTCGTAGTCCTAGCCATACGGACAGCAAACTTTCTTCATGGGTGTGATCTCTGGGTCGCATTTGGCCATGGGAAGACTTTCCGCTATGTATCAGCTCATGGCATTGCAACAGTTTTGGGTGCAGAAGCGTCACAAGGACTGCTATTTATGCATGCTTTCTCTGGGTGTGACACTGTGTCTGCATTTTGTGGGGTTGGTAAGAAGACAGCATGGGAAGTTTGGAGGACTTCAGATCTATTCAAGTCACTATTTAGGAGACTGTCTGATGCCCCGGCGTCTCTGTGTGACAATGACATGGAAACGCTGGACAGGTTTGGTGTACTACTGTACAAACGCACATCACCATTGTCAAAGGTTAATGAGGCACGAAAACGGCTTTTCGCTTTTGGCAACGGGCAGCTAGAAAACATTCCTCTGACCAGTGCAGCTCTGCTGCAACACACCAAACGTGCTGCGTTCCAGGCAGGTCATCTTTGGGGCCAATCACTCCACGCAAATGCAAAAACGCCATAGCCAGCTGACAGGGGTTGGGTCAGAGATGGAGACACTTGGTCACCGCAATGGAGTTTGCTTGCAGACGCATCTAAGGCATGCCGGGAACTCGTGAAATGTGCTTGCAAAAGTAATTGCACTGGCAGATGCAAATGCTATAAATCCAACTTACCTTGTACACAGTTGTGCTCATGCGGTGCACAGTGCGTGTGACGTCTGAATCATATTACTTGGTTCGATATTAAGAAATCAAGTAATTTAAACTATTTCTAGATGCTATATTGCTTTTGTTCTCAAGAGATGGATCTTTTAGATAACACATCTTAAAGAGCCACCGTCTTTTGACATCAAACACAGGTTGTCGCTATGGAAGGATTGATATTTACATATTTACAGTATTATAGTGAGTAGAATTATAACGATTGACCCATGAAACCCCTAATTTGACATTAATCCCATCTCTCTACTCCGTCTAGAGCTTGAGTAATGCAAATTTTCCGCTGGGAAGGCGGCCATTTTGAATCCGCCATTTTGAATGGGTTCCCTTGGTAGAATCACGTGGCACAGCATCTAATTATGATCAGGTTACCGTAAACCACCTATATGCCAAATTTCATGCTTTCTGCCAGAATGGAACATCTTTTTCACATATCTGCCCTACTAGTAATGGAACAAGTACATTCTACTGACCAGTAACGAAACAAGTGCACTCTAGATGTGATCTAGGGGGGGGGGGGGGGAGGTTTGTGTTTGTGTGTGTGTGTGTGTTCGGCAAGGATTTGTTTAAAATTCAACTGAAATGACTGGCCCTCCAGAGCCTGCATCTATATAGACAATCATATATGAGTCATAAGTCTCAAATTTTTTAATGTACGCACATGCACGCACACAATCTAAATGGTACAACCTGCTCCGGAGAGCACCTGGCATTTGGAGCCAAAGAGTGCTTCTTTAAGTGGACATTTCTCAAGAGCGCTGCAAAGTCCACTTTTTGCCGAAGCCTTAAATTTGTTCATGAAATCTCACAGAAAACATCAATTTGCAGACCAAGAGAAGAATATGTTTGAAAATTTGCCAGTGGAATTACTGGCTCGGTTATCGAGCCAATCTTTCCAGTTGTAAATTCTCAAAAATGGTCTTCTTGGTCTGCAAATGGACATTTCTCAAGACCCCTACAGAAGCCATTCTTGGCCAGTGTAAGGGTTAAAGGGTTAATATTTGGGCTGGGTATAAACTTATAACCTACCTCATTCACGACAGCAATTTCTTCATCCATTGTAGCTCTACTTGGCTTTTAGTACCTAGACCGTATTTGTCTATATGTGTTCCCACGCATGGTGCAATTCTAAATATTAGTTATTGACCTTTGAAAATAAATAAATGGGGTTGTTGGGTTTTTTGACAATCAATGTTTGTTTTATTTAATATATATATATATATAGTATACAACTGTCTTACGCTTTCAAATGGTTAATGGAAATTCTAGTGAAAATCTTGAATAGTCTACTTCTTGAAGTGCATTTTGAATCATAGAAATCGTCATTGTATTTTAGTGACCCATCTTTAGTTCTTAACCCTAACACCACCAGAACTGGCTTCTACAGTGGTCTCAAGAAATTTCAATTTACAAACCAAATGAAGCATATATTAGAAAACTAAACCACTGAAATGGCGTGCTTAATAGCCAAAGCAGTCACTCCAGTAGTAAGTTTTTAAAAATATTTGTCTGTTAGCCTGCAAATGGACATTGTGCATCAGAAAACCCTTTTTATTTTTTACAAATCTTGACCCTTAAAGTATTAACCCTCTAATGGTGATTGGTCAGGGAAATCAAAATATTTCCATACTGAATGTTCTTTTGAAAATTTATCACTGGAATGACTGGCTTGGATAACCGAGCCAGTCATTGCAGTGTTAAGTTTTCTAAAATAGTCTTCTCTTGGCCTGTAAATGAACATTCATCAAGACCATTGTAGAGTGTTATAGGATTATATAGCGACACCCTTTTGGACCCACAAGATTAGCTGACGACAGCTTTGAATATATCTATTTTTTCTTATTGTAACATTTCAATATTGTGATTATTATTATTATCACGAGGTGAACTCTATTTATTGAGCTCTATAACAAATGAAGACAGTCTATGTCATGGTGCGATATAATTATATCGTTTATTCAGGATTCATTGTATAGAGCCATACATTAGCATCATATTGATGTTAAAATTGTTAGTCTTTAAGTCTTGATCAGAAAATAAATTATATAGTGGTATACGAGTAATTAACTTTGAGTTATATATTAAAATACCAGTGCAACTGCAGATGTATATAATTATATTATGATTTTGTTTGTCCATCATCCACCTCTGGTCGTGTGTCAATCTGTGATATTTTCTAGGGTCAAGTTCGATTAACGAACCATAAATAACTATGGCGAATGCTGGTATCAGTAGTCATGTCCAAGCACTGGGACTTTCATAAGACGGGCATTGACATGTCACAGGCCTTTGACACCATCAAACGATCAAAGATCCTGGACATCAAGCTGGCTGTAATAACTACTAGGCTAGGTTGTCCAATAGGAATCTTGGTATATGGATTCATATTAGGGTAAAGGCATTCACAGTAGAACGCTGGCTGGCCGCTGGAAAATTAAATTGTTAAAATCGCATACTGTTAGAGGCTTAACTATTAGCACACTGATGTCAATATTCTATATTTTACTGTGTTAATATCAAAGAAACTGGTCTACATTTGTGAAAAATTTTGCTGGAAGATGGTGCTGTGCTCCCACCAAATTTGTTGACAAATATATACCAGTTTATCTTTTAATTTTATTTGAAAATTTAAAATTTTGACACCAGAGTAGTATGGGTTAAAAATTGTGTTCCTCAATATAATGAAACAAAATAAATCTTAACATATGCATTAAGATTTGATTACATATAAATTAATTTAATTTTTGTTGTTGAAGTCAATCAATCATTAAACATGGTTAATGGATGCACATTTGATATTACTGTGATATAATTGACAGCGTCAAACCTTAGTCAAGCAAGTGGTATTAAGCTGATCGAGGCACAAGGTAGTCCAGGAGTTATCCCCCCTTGATAGAAGCCAGTCCAAGAGTTATCCCCCTTGAGGGGTGATATTTTCATAGCATCTGCTATGCAGTTATGGAATGCAGGGTAAGCGAGCAGCATACCTAACTAATGAGGTAATGAAGCAGTCACCATCCACATATGGAAATCTGAATATTCTAAGCCAACAGCCCATCAGCTCATACAATCGCATGATTATTCCAGCCAATCATGGTAGACTCTACAACATAGTACCAGTGAGGTAATCATGTTAGTAGCTACTGGACTTGGCTGCTTCAGTCCATTTCTCAATGCCAGGCAGTCAACATCTTTCTAATTTTTCCCACCACCGCCCCATCAGTATCCTCCAAAGTTTACAGTAATCAGCAATATCCTACAAAAGTCTACAGTATCCACCAAAAATGTACTGTAATCATGTATACCATGACATTATTTATCACTATATTATGCAGCATAGAATATAAATATAGAGGCATTATCAATATTCACATGCAAGTATCGTTCATTAAGCAATCTGCACTTATCTGCCTCAAGCGTTGTGTTGCCTGCCCAGGGGAGGCAACCGGTACAAAAGTGCAGGCGCGACCGGCTTATGTCTGTTGCCATTAATGACATTTAATTACATTGAGGTACACAATTGAAGCCTCTAAATGAATACAATTTTATTTTCAAGGATTCTGGTGTGCATGTAGGCCCATAGCAATATAATGGTTAATGGTTAAGCCGAGGAAAAAAGTTTGCCTCTGTAGTGGTTTTGAGGAACGTCCAGTTGCATGACTTTTAATTTCCCACTAATGACTGTCTTAATACCAGGGCCTGTCTATCTAGTGATGAATTTTCTGCAGTAATCATGACTTTGCTCGCAAATGGACGTATTTGAAGAGAGCTGTGAAAGCCATTTTTGTCTTAAAACCTTTCGTAAAAGGGAGAGATTCCAAAGAACTTATTATTGATATTTTTTAACTACCATTAAAATTCGACTAAAGGACGCAGTTTTTGTCAAAATACATGTACTAGAAAGGGGTGTGCGTCCTATAATCGAGAACATTCCTTCCGCACATTTTTGGGTCAAAATTTTTCTTAAAAAGTCAGATTATACCACGGAAATTGAACTAAATGTTACCCTAGACAATTCGCGCCGCCTGACAACTATGTTTAATGTATACTCCAAAAACACAAAGCGGAAGTGAAATTATTAAATTGGGGCGCCTAAATATTGCCTATTCTTTAATACATATCACTTATTACATCAAAATTAACCCAGAATTTGACATAAAATGGCGTCGAGAAAATATACATGTATAAATCACGTGATTCGCCTCCAATCGCAAAAGATCTTTATTCTAATTAGAGCGAGTACTCGGATCTACATATTCTGGACTCAGAAATTGCTATATATCATCATTGCGCGATAGGAACTGAATGTTCCCGTACCCGTTTGATAACCAACTCCTGTTAGCGCATAAGATTACACAGCGCCTCCAATCACAAAAGAGCCAGATAACCAACTCCCGTTAGTGCATAAGATCACACAGCGCCTCCAAATGCAAAAGAGTCATTGCGACTAGTGACCATCTGAATATTCCCATACCCGTTTTATAACCAACTCCCGTTAACGCATAAGATTACACAGCGCCTCCAATCACAAAAGAGCCAGATAACCAACTCCTGTTAGCGCATAAGATCACACAGCGCCTCCAAACGCAAAAGAGCCATTACAATCTGTTTCTATCACACGATTTCTGTGTTATCAAGGAGACATTTTATGCCAAAATTAGATTGATTTTGATGTAATAAACAATCTTTATCGAAGATACACGATATTTAGGCGGTCCTATTTAATAATTTCTCTTCTACCATGATAATTTTTAGTCATGCATTAAACAAAGCGCCGAGTGATGGTTATTTTTTATACCAATTTTCGATTTTTTAAAGGTACATTTTTTTCTAAATTTAACAGCGTCTTATACTTGAATACAAGTTTTTTGGGCGGATTTTGGTCAAATTTGGGACAGCGTCCTATATTCGAGGGCGGCCTTTAGTCGAGAAATCACGGTATTTGCCGGCTGAATTTATGCAAACTACATTTTCCATCGGTTTTAAGTCTGGATATGCTGAATATTTTGAAAACAATTATAACTTTAACCGTTAAAATGGAAAAGGGAAATAACAAATGATGTTTATTGGTAATTTCATACAATATTAAATAAACTACCATCGGTAAAAAATGGAAATGAATCGGGATTATTTGAGAAAAAGCATTTACTAAATCTAGGAGCACTTAACTTTTAGAGCCAATTAGTGACCATGCTGGTGCTTCGCACTCCTTCGTATGTCAACTGTGTGTGCAGGTCGTGAATATAACGAAAGCACACAGTTTTCTAAGCAGTATGAATAGTATTCTCTTATAGGCGCCGATGTAGAGCGATGAACTCGCTACGACTAATTCACTATTGATCCTTTTGAAAATGTTATATTTGAAAGTCACTTTTTTCTGGTGGAAAAAATTATTTCAAAATACACTTTCTGGTTGAAGTAACAAGTTTTGGCCAAATTTATTTCAAAATACACTGCGGGTTTCCAAGGTCGCAATATGATGCCCACTGAATATTTTGTCATTTGTGCAACTGAATGTAGACCTTGTCTCTGGAAACAACGACCTTCAGTCAAATTGTTTTAAAACTACAGTATTTTACCTGCACAAAGCAGTGACTAATCAACTTAACACAAATATAACTGAGCTTATATCACCGGCTAAAGCGGGTGTTATTTATTCGCTGCATAGACCAGAACGCATAGGTCTATCTGCATCACTAATTGGTTTCCTCCAGACTGGCCTAAATGGTATTTCGCTGCTTTTTTCTAATTACTCAGATTTATTTGTTTTTACTTGGGGCTATAGGTTGATTATTATATAAAACTTTCATTCAAGAGCATATGTTAGTTCTCTGATCTTTTCCTTTAAATTTGGTCAAGAAAATCTAAATATTTGCGTGTTGAATATCCATTTGTAGAGCAGACTATTTTTCAAAATTTACCACTGGAATGACTGGCTAAATTTTCCTCATTTGGTCCTCTGTTGGCCTGCAAATGGAGATTCAGAGGCCGGCTTGGCCATTAAAGGGTTAACCTGGGAAAAACAAACTCATCGGCTGAAAGTGGTCATTTTAATGATATTTATTATTAATATTATTATTATAGCACAAACAGATTCGGTGTATGACAGATTTTCTCAAATTCATTTAACAAAATGTATAATTATAAATATATTCAGTACTATTATCGATAACAACTATGTTTATTAATATTCTGCTAGCACATTTATCCTAAATCACGCAGAGGTAGGTAGGGACAAAAATAGGTTATGATTTTACGAATAAATCTTGACTTACTGAATATTTTGAAAACAACTTGACTGAAATTGTTTTAAAATATTTAGTATATCCAGAGTTAAACCTTTGGCCCGTTTGGACGGTTCTATGTACCCGGTTAGTGCCTGGTACCCTACTGTATGTAAGCCAGATGAAGGGTACGTGGCACCAGGAACGAACCTGGTTCATGAAAGTCACTTATGCCCTTATGGGAAATATAGTCTGCAGAAATCCAGTAGGCAGACAGTTAATAACCTAAATATCCATAATCCAGTTGAAGTAGAATGGAGGGATCTCAGATCTGTCGCTCAATTATCTGACGTCATAATCAATTATGTCACTAATGGAGCAGAATTCATATCCATTATGACGTATAACTTTGTCATGAAGATTGGAAAGTTTGTCATGAATTGTATGTCTTTGATCAAGTCAAAATCAAACCTGGCCTGGAAGGATGCCCGGCCCAACTGAGATATCTCTGACAAAACATGGCATGGGGGGGGGGGGGGTAAGATACTCTCGGACATAACCTACATTTCTGGAGGTAAATATGGACATTTAGCAAATTTAGAAAAATTGTCAAATAGCTTAGAAGATCTATATGTCAGAAAGGATTAATAAGCTTTTAGCTGTGTCTCACAATGTGTCAGTTGATCAGTCAGCCCGACATTTCTGACAAAGTTGCCTAAAGGGATCAGTTTAAACAGTGCAAACACGCAGCAGTCTTTACACTAAAAGCAGGCGATGAGGCCACTTCATGTAGATACTGTTACATATTAACACTCAACTGCACTACTGGCCAGTGGAGATGTACCTTAACCTTCTAACACTCAAGTCGGTCAAAAACGGCTTCTGCAGTCTTGAGAAATGCCCATTCTCCTTCGGTCAATACTCACCATTCTATTACTTCTGATACAAGCTATCCTGGATAGCTGGTCCCTAGGACTATAGACTTAGTAAGCTGACGTCATTCTCCGTATGATCCGAGTGGGTGACGTCACACCCGAGTTGTCTCAGATTTTTATGTGAAGAAAATGTTTCATTAATTCGCGCATCTGATTCTGGATGCTGCGTACTGTATTGGTATCCGAAAAACTTTGGAATTTTCAAGTTTTACGTGTTATCACGATCTGTTTGCAATGATCGGTGGTTTCAAAATTCTGCGTTTTTACCGTGTGCTACAGCAGTTTGTTTACATTTTGTTGTGTTTCTTCACATATCGTTTTGGCCTTCGCTAGGAGTATAATTTATATTGATTAGTAAATATACCCTGAATGCTATGCGATATGGTTCCTGGTTCCGTTTATACATCCTTGAGGATCAGTTTATGGGTGTATCTTGCTCGCTTCGTTCTTGTCATCATAATCAATGCGATCTTTGCTGTAACATTGCGGGGTGGGGTGCGGGAGGGTTAACATTTAATTTATGATCAAATTATTTGTCTGCCTTCCATTCCGGTTTCATTCCGCTTGCTTATTGTAGGTTTGTGCTTATTTATAGGGCAAGCCAGTCCCGCCATCATGTGACGAGCGCCATAAGTTGTGAGGGTTCTGTTTAAGGACCATGTCTGCTTTAGATGTACAAATTGTAATCTTGATAATAGGTGTAACATTTGTGCAGTGTGGCACCGCCGGCGTGGTTTGGACCTGCTATGCAAGGCTTCTTGCATAGCGTCCTGCCTACACTGGTGTAGTCCCTGCTTCCAAAAGTTGTAGAGCAGTCTCTTCCCGTGCTTGGTACAGACCCTGTCCTTGGACAGGGTTCTGGACTGGCCACCAACGGAGCCGTCTTGTACGGCTCCCTGGCAGTCCCGTCGGGCTCCGGCCTGGTGGGTTCTGTCTCTCTGCGGCCACCTCCGGGTGGTCCAGTAGCGGTAGCCGGTCCGTCAGGCATGGGAGCCGTCCGCCAGGATGACTCCAGTGTTTCCTCGTCTGGTGACGACCCTTCGGAGTCTGAAGACGAGGAGGAGAGATTGCTGCGGCTTGAAATGCCGCGGGTGGAGAGCATGGAGGTTGATTCCGTCCTGGACAAGAACCGCTTCCATCTATCTGGCTTGGTGCAATCCAGGACAGCAGGCTCCGCCCGTGGTTGAGGCCACTCCGGTACCGGGCACTGGTCCTGTGTGCCGCCAACTGACACAGTGACGGGTGTGCCTGGCCAGGCGTGGTATACACCTATCTCGCCTGGTCCAGCGGTCAGGCATGGGGGGCCATTGGCACCCGTGCTTGACCACGGTTCCTCAACCATTACGGGTCCACACAGTTTTCCGTGCGGACCTACTCCATGGACTGGTGTTTTCCATGGGGTGGCGGCGGAACCGTACGGTACCAGAGTTCCTGGCGTATCAGCAATGGCTCCTAGCCGGGAGGCCATTGCTGGTAGGGCCGTGAGCATGTCAATGGGTGATGTGTTCACGGGAATGTCCTCTTCGGAGACAGACTGGTCGGCGGCTCTGGCTTAGCTAGCCAGGGTGGATCCATCTGTGGTTTCGACCACGGCAGAAGAGGATGCACCCCGTACATCTATTGGACTGGATCCAAGGTTTATGGAGTTGTTGGATGCTATTTATAGCAAACAGCTCCTGACCAAGGGCCAGCTTCCGGCAGCCTCCAGGGAGGTGCGGGTGAGGTGTCGTATCCCACGGGGGGAATACAACAGATATGGTGTTGTTCCAGCGGTCGCTGAGGATGATCGCTGGGTGTCCTGAGTGCTGGAGCGGGTGGCCCCGCCCCGGCGCTGGTGGACAAGTCCCAGGTGCACCATGACAAAGTCCTGTCCCTATGCGATGAGGGGTTGAGGGCAGCAATGAGTGCTGTCAGTCACTCTTATCGCCTTCTTCAGTCGGTGTGGGCTGAAGCGGGGGCAGGCCACCCTGTGCCACCTGTGGCGCTATCATGTGTCAATGACAGCCTGGTGCTGTCTATGGACGCATTGGCAAGGGTGCAAGTGCGAGTGATGAAGTCTAGGAGGCAGATGGTCCTTGACCATATGCGTCCGGCTACTGTCGTTAGGGAGCGTCTTCTTGGGACGCCCCTTACTGGCCCTAGCATCTTTGGTGGCCAAGCGCGGGCCATCTTAGAAGACACTGCCAGCATTGCGCAGAATCGGTTAGCGGTGAATCTGCAGCTGGAACTAGTGTGACAGGCGCACGCACTAGGGGGGCTGTAGCCAACCCACTAACCGGGCAACCTTCTAAGAAGCAGAAAAAGCATAAAAGCAAGGCGAAAGCCAAGCCTATTGCTGCTTCTGCTTCTACTGGGTCTTCTCAGCCGCCACCGGCGAAGAAGACCAAGAAGGTTGTGGAGGCTCCTACCCACCCCAATGTTGCTCCTGATCACCTGAAGGGAGCAGATCGTACCTGAGGGCATGAGGCTCCCTTCGTATCTGCTTGGACAGCACCTGTGTGACAGGAACAGCGGTGCTACCCACCCCAATGTTGCTCCTGATCACCTGAAGGGAGCAGATCGTACCTGAGGGTATGAGGGCTCCCTTCGTATCTGCTTGGACCGCACCTGTGTGACAGGAACAGCGGTGCCGGTTAGACCGGGCAAGCCAAGACCAAAATGGTTCTCTTTCTCTCATTAAGAGAAGGGGGGGAGGGGAGCGGATCACGAGCCAGACACCCGCATTAGGCGTCAATGCATCTATAGTGGGTGGAAGGCTCATGCGTTTCATCGAGGCTTGGCAAGGTGTGACGTCAGACAGTCTGGTCCTGGGATGGTTATCCCAGGGGTACATGCCGGAGTGGTGGGATTTTCCACCACAAAATCTGTCTTTGGCACCTGTCTGGACACCCGCCCCAAGGGAACCAGACAAGTTAGAAGCCATTCAAAATGAAGTGTCAGGTTTGCTTCTGAAGGGAGGAATAAAACCAGCAAACCAGAACACTCCAGGCTTCTATTCAAACATGTTCCTTGTCCCCAAGAGCACAGGGGGGTGGGTTGGAGACCCATACTCAATCTCAGGCCATTAAATTGGTTTATCCATATGCCTCGGTTTCAGATGGAAACTCCGAGGTCGGTAATGGCAGGATTGAGGAAGGGAATGTGGTGTGTATCGATCGATCTGAAAGATGCATATTTCCACATTCCAATGAACAGGAGTTATCACAGGTTTTTGTAGTCCTCCCATTTGGCCTGTCGACAGCTCCACGGGTTTTCACCAGAGTGGTCCTTGCGGTAACAGCGTTTCGCCGAAGAGAGAATGTGGCGCTTCACACCTACATAGGCGATTGGCTTATCAAGGCAGACACGCCAGCCAAGTTAGAGGTGGATACTTTGACTCTGAAGTTACTTTCAGATCTAGGCTGGATAGTCAACAAGGAGAAATCCGAGTTGACACCCACTCAACAGTTCCTTTATTTAGGGATGCGATTCGATCTCGAGGAGGGCAGGGTTTACCCGTCAGAGCCCAGAGTGGTGTCTGTGTTAGCCATCCTCAAGAGTTTTTGATTGGGAAACCACATTCAGGCGAGGCGGTTTCTTCAGATGCTGGGCATGATGGTCTCCATGGAGCAGGTAATCCGGTACGCTGCTCTGATGCAAAGACGTATCCAGTTGTATCTCATGTCTCTGCGGAAACAAAGATCAGAACCCCTGTCAAAGCTGTGGCCAGTTTTGGAGCCATTAATGTTGCATCTTGTATGGGGGAAAAAGCGTCAGAATCTCCTAGTAGAGGTTTTGCTGCACCTACCCCACCCCCAGCTGTCCGTGTACACGGATGCATCGCTGGAGGGATGGGGGGGGGCCTGCCTGGGAGAACACCAGGTCTCGGGCACATGGACTCTCCAAGAGAGCCAGCTGCATATCAATCTGTTGGAAATGATGGCAGTGGAACTGGCGTTGGAAAAGTTTCTTCCAAAAGTCAGGGGCAAGGCGATATTGATACGGTCGGACAACTCGACAGTGGTATCATACATAAATCGCCAAGGGGGGACCAAGTCACCCACACTATGTATGAAAGTGTGGCACTTGATTCAATGGTGCAGGAATTACTCGGTTGTTTTGAAAGCAGCTCACATTCCTGGTCAATTGAACATTCTGGCGGATGCTTTGTCTCGGAGACAGAATTCTGCCAACAGAATGGTCTCTCAACCCCCCAGTTCTTCACAAGATCTTCGAGCATTGGGGCAAACCCAACGTGGACGTGTTCGCCACAAAGGAAAATCCTCAAATCATGACTTATGTCTCACCGATTCCAGATCCAAATGCCGTCAATACAGACGCTCTGGCGATAAGCTGGAGAGGGATGCACGCTTATTTGTAGCCACCCACCATTCTTCTGCCGAAGATATTGGTGAAGATCAGGGAGGGACCGTGCCTGGTCCTGCTAATAGCGCCATTTTGGCCCAGCAGGGCGTGGTTCACAGATCTTCTAGATCTGCTGGTGGACAATCCAGTGCAGTTACCCGAGATTTCGAACATAATCTCCCAGGCCAAGGGACGCTTCCTACACGAGCGTCCCTAAATGTTCAAATTGACTGCGTGGATGTTATCAAACAACGTTCTACGTCGGAAGGTTTTTCTCGACAAGCTGCAAAATTCATCGCAGCTGCGAGAAGGAGGTCAACCTTCGAGTCATATAACAACAAGGTTAACAGATTTGCAGACTGGTGTGAAGGAAAGGGTATTGATACCTTTCAATCCACTATTCAGCAAATAGCAGACTTTCTCTGTGAGCTGTTCTTTTCAGGACTAGCTCCTGTCACAATTGCTGGATACAAGTCAGCTTTGGCATCAGTTATCCCTTGTCTAGCGAGCAGGGATAGTCCAGAGGTGGCCCAGTTGAATGTGATGGTGAAGGGAATGAGCAATCTCCGACCGAGACAACCGGTAGTCATTCCAGCCTGGAGTCTATCTTTAGTGCTTAATGTACTGGCCAAGCACCCTTTCGAACCATTGCGTTCGGCTAGTCTAAAGCATTTGAGTCTAAAGGCGGGCTTTCTGTTGGCAGCTTCCTTAGCTAGAAGGCGCAGTGAGATCCATGCACTTTCAGCAGAGAGGGACCGATTTATTGTCTCCGGAGAGGGTCTGCGTCTACTGCCAAGAGCAGAGTTTATGTCAAAGAATCAATCTGAAATATCCCGGCAAACCGATCATTATACCGAAACTAACTAGGTTTGATCGTGATGCCAGTGTCTGGTGCCCAGTCCATGCTTTGACTAAGTACAAAAGATGGACAGACTCGTTACAGTCGAATGATATATATACATCTGTGGATCTGCCATAAGAGCCATATGGCGCCGCATCCATATGAATGCATTCAGACTACCCATGAGATTGCGACTGGGCACCAGGTGCAATGCGCAAGGGCACACAATGTTAGAGGAATAGCCACCTCGATCGACCTTTACAATGGTGTTCCGTTAGAGGACATCATGGCTGTTGCACAATGGCACTGCGAATCCTCTTTCACGGATTACTATATGAGGGATGTGTCAGACTCCGCCAATCCACTCACTTTAGCTGTTTTGAAACGATAGTTAAACGACAACACTGCTCTTCTCCCTTTTTTGGCATTTGTAAGAAAGAATTAAGAAGCAGACATGGTCAAGCGAGAGGATATCAACCAGATCGTGTCACTGATGGCCAGACAAGTGAATGGGTGGAGGCTCCACGTCTGGAATCCAAATATCATGAGGTAATTCAAGATTGAGAGTTTTTTGTATTATGTCTATATATCATGTTCATTCATCTTATATATTCATGCTCATTCCCAGGCTGATATATGCAAAGAGCAGTTAACCTTCTCGGCCTATTTGTGTTTCAGGCGAGATGCATGTTCGTAAGTTCTCTCCCTTTTCTTAGGAGAAAAGTGGGGGGGGGGGGGGGAGGGGGCCAGTGATGCGAATGTGATTCGGTCCCTTTAACTTGATGGTCCTTTTAGGTCTCCATTTGTCAAGTTTAAGTCTAAAGCTCTTTCTTCAAGGGGAAAAAGTAGCAATTGATGGCTTGCCCCTTCCCACCAGGTTACTGTCTAAATCTGGTGTATATCAGAAGTAATAGAATGGTGAGTATTGATCGAAGGAGAATAAAGGAAATTTCAATTTCCCTTTCTCCGAGATCTAACAATACTCACCATTCTATTACGGACCCAGCCTCCCAGCCCCCACGGAGGCAAGCCATGGGTATCTCTTGTTTGGTGGCTATGCAAACAATATGAGCTTCATGGCAAACGGGTACTCGGCAGTTGGGAGCCGAGTACCTGGTTCCAGGAGCCGGTAAAGCTTACTAAGTCTATAGTCCTAGGGTCCAGCTATCTAGGATAGCTTGTATCAGAATGGTGAGTATTGTTAGATCTCGGAGAAAGGGAAATTGA
The DNA here is from genome assembly GCA_034401795.1 of Chaetoderma sp. LZ-2023a. NCBI lineage: Eukaryota > Metazoa > Mollusca > Caudofoveata > Chaetodermatida > Chaetodermatidae > Chaetoderma > Chaetoderma sp. LZ-2023a. The sequence continues at coordinate 160,729,195 of CM067370.1, read as the reverse complement.
AATTTCCTTCATTTGCTGACAAAAGGTTTTTGAATATTTACCACTCGAATGACTGGCTCGGTGACTTGGCAAGCCAGTCATTCAAGTGGTGAATTTTGAAGAATAATCCTCTCTTGGTTTGTAAATCATACTGGAGATTTTCTGTGAGAAAATAAGAAATTTTCTTGAACAGATGTGAGGATTAAAGGGTTAAGTAGCGAAAATAGTGGGTTGGCCGTGTTGACATAACGGGTCGGCCATGTTCTAATAGTCAGCCGTGTTCATATAGCGGGTCGGTCATGTTCACATAGTCGGTCAGCCGTGTTCCAATAGTGGGGATTATTTTTTTTAATTTACCACTGGAATGACTGGCTCAATAACCGAGCCAGTCATTCCAGGGGGTAAATTTTCAACAATAGTCTTCTCTTGGTCTGCAAATGGGCATTTTATATAAGAAAATTGAATTTTTCTTTAACAAATTTGAAGGTTAAAGGGTTAACATTTTGATCACATTGGATCAGTAGCTTTCATGAAATAAGCCCAGATGGATGGATGGACAGGCACGCACGCATGCACAGACAGACAGACAAGCAATCATGATGTTTCAGTCTAATAACACGAGTAGAAAACTACCTGGCTATATTACATCTGTAACAAGAGGAATCAGAGATTCCAAACCCTTGCCCTCACATTCTCCAAACTCTAGGATTTTCTGATCATCCCCATAGTTTAATCTGATTGTACAGTCAGGCACTTTCTCATGTTCCAATTTGAGCTAAATCTGCCCAGTAGTTTTTAAGATATCCATGGATCCAGAATTTGATTCATTCCGGATTCTGGTTCTTTTATTCCGATCAATGGCAGCCTAGAAACTTTGCACATCTTCATTGCGTTTTAATTTGAGCCAAATCAACACACGCACGCACGCACGCGCGCATGCATGCACGCACGCACGCACGCAGACAGGAATGCAATACCACCCTCCTTCCTTTATGAAGCGAGGGTAATTATATGCTTTATATCTTATGAGCAAATAGGAAACATTATATCATGTATACATCAGAAAATATATATACAAATTTTTCTTTCAAAATTATCTTTCATTATTATTATTTTACATATTTCTCAATATTTGATTAATATTTTATTAATATGATAACGATGTCGACATTTCTAAAATACTACATCTGCTGGTGATAACAAGGTAAAAATTCTATAATTTTCACATCAGTCATTAGTCAGACATTTGTGTGTACACGTGGTGGTGGTGGGGGGGGTATAGTTTTATGGCTGAAATTGAATCCGATGGAGGGACAACATGCTTTTTTGCATCCAACGGAAGTTTACGCAGATTTATAGCATCCACAGGAGTATATTACGGCATCCATAGGGGATTACAACATCCGTCTAAATAGTATTAATTATTATTGCCTATCCCACTGATGAACAATTAGTATTGAAGCATGAAGGCGATGTAGGTTCATGAGGGGAAGTGGGAAAATGCAAGATTGAGTATTTTATCACTTATTCATTGCTATAGATCTTCTGTGGATGCTGTAAGCTACTGTCAGATACGAAAAAGCAGGTGGTCCCACTGGTCCCCCCCACCCCCACCCCCCCTGAAATCATTTTGGCCGTATAACTATACCATCTGTGGTTTAGGAATCATCATTATATGGTCATCCCTTAACCATTTATTACTCAAATTTTAGTCATGAAAATTTTTTTCTCAGCAAATATCCATTTGCAGGTCAAGACAACTTTTTTCTAAATTTACCACTGTAATGTCTGGCTCGATTATTCGAGCCAGGCATACCAGTGGTAAATTTTCAAAAATAGTCTTCTCTTGACCTGCAAATGGACATTTCTCAAGACAATAACAAAAACGATTTATGACCTGCTTAGGTGTTAAAGGGTGAAAACAGGTAAACTTTTATAGACAATTCCTGTGAAGCTGAAAAAGAGATTAATTCCCTAAGTCTTTTGGCCATAAGACCACCTGTCTTAAAAGTGCTGCTATCATTTTAACACCGAAACAACAAGCAATATTGACATACACGCTTTTCTAAACTACATAAAATTTCATTAGCTAATATATGGTTATAAGAATTAGAATTAATTCAAATTTAACAGCGTAAATCATTTAAAACGCGATATTATAAATGGACTGTAGTCATTTTAAAAATTAGGTTTTTTAAAACCATCAAAACAACAAATATTTTGTTTTTTACATTTTACCAAATTTTTTACAGTTATAATTATAGTAATAAATATAATAATATGTTGAAATGAAACTCAGATAGTGCTGACACCTTGAAAACTGGTTACATTTTTATAATATGGTCAATTTTATTCAAGGGAGATAAATAACAAAGTGAGACATTAAAAAGGTTTTAAGAATCCACAACCTGTGCCCTATAATCTTGTACTACTTATACACTGTTTTTGCTCTCTGCGGGGGTCAAGTGGAAACAGAGAGAGCTGACCTATAAAATCTTATGCTGTAACACAAAAATCATAAATTTATGATCATTATTTATTAAAATTTAAATTCATTTTCGATACAACAAGAGGCTCAAAGGGCATGTATTGCTCACCTGGAACATTTGCAGTTTAATTAGAAAGTCTATGTTATATGTGTAGAGCCCTATAGATTTTTAATTTAACAAGTTGGTAGTAATATTGTTAATGATTTCGTGGATGTATTTGGAAATCTAAGATATCCACCAAATAAATTGACCAAATCTTCATTAGAAATCTACCACATTAGGAGTATTCCCCCATTATTTCTTGAAATTTTGCATTCATTAAGGAGTAGCGTTTTATTTAAAGGAGCTCAAGATGTTTGCTGGAACAATTGACCAATCGATATTCTGAATAGAAACTCTGGAACCTATCAACATAAGATCCTTTCAACCAAATTTGGCTAAAATCTGTCCAGAGGTTTAGGAAGGGATATGTTTTAAAGGCTTTCCAGAAAATCTTAGGATAATCGAAGAAATCTAATGAAAAATTGACCAATTAAAATTCTGAATAGTTCTGGAGCCTACCACTATTGGGAAGCCTTCCAGACAAATATGATTAAAATCTGCCAATCGGTTTAAGAGGAAGTTTTGAGTTTAAAAGGATGTTTGGATAATTTTCAGAAAATCCAGGATGGTCACCAGATAAATTGATCAATCAAAATTCTGAATAGAAGTTCTGAAGACGTTCTAAAGATTCTTCCAGGGAAATTTGATTAAAATCCGCCAAGTCAAATTTAAGGAAAATCAAAGATGGTCACCGAAAAGAATTGATCAATCAAAATTTTTGTTGAAATTGCATGGTATAAGGGGCAGCGTTTTAAAGTTCCAGAACATTTTGGGAAAATCCAAATTAGCCGTCAAAATATCAAACAATCAAAATTCTGAATAGGATCCTTCCACCTGAACTTGGTTACCCCCCCCCCCCCCCTACACCCACCCAAGCAGTTTAAGAGGATAGACTTTAAAGCAAAAAAGCTGACGGATGGTTGCCACAGCAAAAGCTCAATTGGCAATTCTGAGTTACAAATCAGGAAAGGCATACAATTCGAAGTCTTACAATTGCAAGCTTTTGTCTACGCTTCTTAACTTTAATCCTCCTTCCATTTATTCAGACACCACTCAGAGAAATTACATTTTAAGATTATGACTGATGTCTTAGGATTGTGACTGACATCTTAACATTGTGACTGACTGACACCTTAACATTGTGACTGACATCTTATATTTGTGACTGACATCTTAAGTTTGCGACATTGGTTGAAGTGAGGTTGGTTGGATAAAGTATGCTCGATTGTCAGATCAACTAAATAACTTAGTCATCACTGGCCTTGGGTTATAGCCCCTTGTAGTTTGTAACCATTTAATGGTCAAGCTGGCCAAAGCCAGCCTCTGCAATGGTCTCGACGGAATGCCCTTTTGCAGGCAAAGATAAGACTATTTTTTGAAAATTTACCAGTGGAATGGCTGGCTAGATAATCGATTAAATAAAATGATTAACCCTTTTATGACGAAGCCGGCCCAAACTGGCCTCTGCAGTGGTCTTGAGAAATGTCCATTGACAGGTCATGTGGACTTTTTGGAAATTTACCACTGGAATGACTGGCTTTGTAACTGAGCCAGCCATTCCAGTGGCCAATTTTCAAAAATAGTCTTCACTTGGCCTGCAAATAGGCATTCAATAAGCAAATGTTTTGATTTTTTGACCAAATTTAGTCATTAAATGGTCAAATGGTTAACGTAACTCATGTGTAATGTATGTTTGCATCTATTGCAAAAATTTAACCAGTGCTCTGGTATTCAAATTGTGAGAGAATTCCACATATAACCTGCTTGATCGTTTCTATATAGCCATGTGAACAGCAACATTCATCATGGCCACGTGTCAGTGTTAACAGAACATGTAGCTTTCAATTAGACATATTTCGGACCAGTATTTCTTTCATAAATAATATTTACTAAACAGGCATGATAATTTTGGTAGTAAATGAGGCTGCATTTTAGATTCTATTTACGATATAAACCATATTTATGAAATAATTAAACCATATTTATGACAAATCAATATTTATCATTATACGATATCATATAAACCATATTTACCATATAAACTTCTGTCGCACTATGTACAGATAAAAATGTTATCCATTTTGACTGTCATAGACACCCTAGTGACTTCCATGACAGCATCATAGAAACGTGTCACATGTAACCGTGACATCATAATTTTTACGATCCTCAGAATGCGATGAAATGATATCACTGTTGTATTACCTATCTCTACACTAGCGTAACAGCGTTAGTACTAAACGAGTGTAGGGGATTGTTTATATGTTATGTATATGCAGGCATATTTACAACCGTTTTTGCTTTAAAATTTGAGAGAAATTTACAGTTTTCAAGAAATAAGTATGCGTCTGTTTACAAACAAACAGATTGAATACCCTCTCTGATCTAGGCACATGGCACTACATTAGAATGACAAAGCGCTCAACTCTATTTAGATGAGGATTGGACCTTTCCGGTTTTAGCTATACCCCGCCCATCTCTAGCTAAGCTCCACCCACACCTCACTTGTGTTGGGATCAATCGATCTCTGAACACCCTGACTATCAATTAAAAAAACAAAACTACACGGGTAAGCTGTTGAATATTTTGAAACGAATTAGACTAATTAGACAAATTAGTTTCAAAATATTAAACAGCATGTTTATTAAATAGCAAAGAATGACAAAGACATACAATTCATACAACGTGTCGTACTCTGAGATTTGATGACGGCCTATATGGAACACTGTGATGTAATGATTGTGACATCATCATACACTCGCTGAGCTGATTATGACATCATACGTGGTCAGATGATGGACGGATACTCTGGAAAGGTGAATTATTACCGGCGTCGCCAGACATAAGGCTTATTTCACTTCATGAGTATACTTACCTCCCTGACTCTGATAATTCCTAATTATCAGCCCAGCTTCGACAAAAAAAATTTTAAACCAAACTGCCCATACTGGGCAGGGAACTCAACTGTCAGCCCAGCGAATATGCGACCCAGTGGCATGCATGCTGCAGGCTGTCTCTTCTTTCTAGATTATTGGCCGCTATTGCAACACGCTATTTAGAATACTGCTCTTTAGCTTTGCTCTTTTGCTTCATTTGCCTGTATTTTTAACAAATTCTTTGCTTATTTCTTTTGTTAAATTGTTAGCTCACCTGGCCGATCAGGTTCGTTTGAACAAACTTGAATCTCTATGCCTTAAAGATGCTTCCTGCCAAATATAATTGAAATCGGCCCAGTGGTTCTCGAAAAGAAGACATTAAAAATTTCCCATTGCTTTAGTATGGGAGCTTTTGGCGGGAAAATGATCCAAGATGGTCGCCAAACCATTTATCTGACAGTTTCGAAAATTGTAAATTTCAAATCAGAATACCCCAAAAAATATATATAAACAATTTCAGCCTCAAAGTCCATGAAATAAAAAAATCCAATATGGCCGCCAAACATGCTATATTTTGATTAGCCCACGGCGGCCATGTTTTTTGACGAATCAACTTCGCTTGAACAAACTTTACTGGCCCTTAGTCCCTAATCATATCTGCCAAATTTTGGCCTGAGCAATTTTTTTATGTGAAAATCTTAAATTTTATGAAAAATCTAACAGAAATGCTCAAAATCCTACGTGTCATATTTCAACCAAATTTGACTAGATGCATTCTATGGTTTTAGGCTCTAGGACATCTATTCAGAATTTTGATTCATCAATTTTTTGGGTTGAAATTGTCAAAGGGCATCTCCTTAACCGCTTCAAGGATTAAAAAAAAATTGTGCTGGAATGACCCTATGTCAGTAGGCTCCAGATGCTGTATTCAGAATTTTGATTGGTCAATCTTTTGGGTGAAAATCTTAGATTTTATTAAATATTTACTGGAAATTGTCAAAACGCATCTCCTTAACATCTTGCCAGATTTCAACCGAATTTGGTTGAAATGATCCTATGGTGGTAGGCTCCAGAAAATCCATTCAGAATTTAGATTGGTCAATTTTTCTGGTGGCCATTTGTTTTAATGTAAATTCTAAACCATGTATATTTAAATGAAAATGTTTCAAATGCTAATGGTCCAAGTGAGTGTCACAGGCCCTTGGGCCTCTTGTCTGGATTGGATTATTTATGATGTCGGATCATACCAAGTTGCCGGAGAACATTCCTGGAACAAGCAATCAGGTGACTTCTAATACGTATTAAAATTATTAACACACAGTTACGTTTTGTAATGTATACCCGTGGTTGTGCTTTGACGCAAGTAGCCTATCTATAAGTTAATTTTCTAGTTAAGATGCCGTGTACAGCTAATCACTCTTTGTGCTTATACCTATATGTACCTTTCAAGACGTTCGTGATTAGCAGATTTCATCAAGTTGCGGAATTTGTATCTTTTTTCCCTAAGAATTACAAATTGTATGCCCAGAATGCCGAGGTAGTTACCATAAGAGTAACTTTTCACATTGTGCCCCATAATGCGGATTATGGTGGCTGGCTGTCATTGACTGATGATCTCTCGTGCTTCAGGGATGGTAACATGTGGTAAGTATGGTCCAGGTATAAGAGGATATGCAAGAAGGGTACTATAGATTTGAAAGTTTTTGCAATTATTGACTGCCAATATTTTTTCCTTCTGTTTCTCTGATGGGTATGCCTATGTTATTGCTAAGTTCATCTCTAATGAAGCTTTGCCATAGGTGTTGAATACAATTCACTTTAAAGCCGTATTATGATGGTTCAAATTCTCATTATCTCCCATTGTTATTTACGGCAAATCAATAGAGATATGTTATGTCCTGGCTGGTTTAATTTTTAAGCAGCTCCATTTTCAAAGGTTCTCGGTTTAGTTGCTGCCTTTTTTCATTGTTTAGTTCACTAACGACTAAAAATGTGTCCATCTCATGTCTTTCAGAAATCGACTTTTGATTGACCTTCCTGCCACTGCTACATTAAGCAGAAGTTTTCGGCCCATGATTGTTCCACTTTAAATGCGCTATTTGCCAGAGGACCTATTTAATTATTTTCTCTGTGGGTAGGCAGGTGACAGAAAAGAGAAAGTTGGAGAAGGAGAGTAAGGATGTGGGTAAAAAGAGAAAGGCCTCCATGTCTGATGACATGGAGGGAGGCATTTCGTCTGGAAATGATGGGTGAGATGAAGACGCTTCTGGTTTTCTTGATAAGGTACCAGTTTTCAGTGTAGAACCAGAGGTGGCCCCCACAGGTCTAGGATGGAGGTTTGCCTCATCTGTGGATCAAGGGGCAAGAGTGATGGCTTCAGACATCCGCTTTACGGGTGCCCGAGAGCAGCCTCCCACTCAAGAGTCGATCCCTCTATTGACTCCTATCCTGGCCAGGTTGGGTTAGCGTGCTTTTCTAACCCGGCGTCTAACCTTTCTGGTCAGCAAAAAGAGGGCTTTCTGTGGGGGGGGGGGGGGGGTCGGCTGATGACCATGGATTCGGAATCTGTATAACCCATGCGGAGCTTACGGGAGCCAATGGCCATCCATACCGTATAGTACGGCTTGCCGAGTGTTACCCGATGCATGGCCCAGGCCATGGTATCATGAATTTAGCCACTCATGACGCCAGCTTCTGGCATAGCCACGGTGAACGCCATGCCGGCCCTCACAGGTCCATATGGCTTCCCTGGCTATCCAGGGGTATCGATGGCTCCAGCAACCTCTCCATCTGGGAATGCTGTAGAGGACGACGAGGGCCCTTGGCTCACCAATCATTCTCAGGTGGCCACCGAAAAGGACTGGATGGATGCCTGGCAGTGGCTGGGAGGTGTTCAATCAGAACGGGACCAGCACCCATGGTGACACAGCGCCCTTGTACACTGGCCCTTTGCGCACTGCAAATTCTGCATTGCGCGATACAAAGGAGTCTATGAGAGTGACGAGTTCAGCCCTCTCACATGTCTCCCAGTTGCTACAGGGGTAGTAGCAGCATCCACATTGTGCAAACACTCACCCATCACAGTCTGGAGAGCCATCCAGGGCCCATGTTCCCGAAGCTATCGCTAGCTAACGATATCGTTACACCCATTGCTTTGGTATGGTGTAACGATATCGCTAACCTAACAAGAGCTTCGGGAACATGGGCCCAGGATGGCATTAACCTGGATCGACTGTAGACCGTGGTCAGTAACCCGTAGTTTCAAGGAGCACCGCACATTTGCCCTTGATCATTTGTGCCCGTTACAGGACCTGTACAATCGGCTTCTGCGGATGCCGATGTCAGGTCCTGGTCTCTTTGGTGGTGAGGCATACCACCACCTCCAAGAGATGATAATTCTGGTTCATATAACCAGAGGGCACTATGCGAACAGTTCGAGGTGCTCCATAGGGAGTGCATTCGTGGGCCACCTGCTTTCCCCCATGCAGCAGGCTAGAAGTGGTGGCCAGATCAGAGACCAGCCACAGGTGCACAGTAAGTCAGAAAAAGGCCAGCGCAAGCCAACTGGGGGGTGGGGGGAAGCAGGCTCCTCCAGTGCAGGATGCCCATGCATCGAGGTGTGCGTGGCGCAGGCAGAGGTACACGAGTGCCGCTCTTGCACTTCTCTGGTCCACCGGTCTCCCTACCCGTGGGAGGCCGCCTGGTCTTCCACTTGCAAGAGTGGGAGTGGGTGACTCGGGACAGCTTAGTCTTGAGATGGCTTTCAGCCGGTTACCATCCCGACTGGATAACAAATCCATCATTGCTTCTGTCTCTTTTGCCGATCTGGACTCAATATCCAAGAGATCCAGCTCAACAGTTGTGTATAGAGGAAATAAAATCCCTCATGCAGAAAGGAGCATTTCAACCGGCAAAAAATTGTCAGGGCTTCGATTTGACCATTTTCCTAATGCCAAAGAGCACTAGAGGGTGGAGACCAATTCTCAACCTCAAACCTCTAAACAGGTTTATTCACACACCAGGTTTCAAGATGGAGACAATAAGAACGGTGTTGGCGGAGTTGAGAAACGGAATGTGGACTACATCAATAGATTTAAATGATTTGCATTTCCACATTCCAACTCTGAAGAGCTTTCGTCAGTTCCTGAGATTCACATTTCAGGGCGGCCAATGGGAATTCAAGGTTCTCCCATCTGGAATATCGACTGCTCCCCGCGTCTTCACAAGAGTGGTCCTTGCTATCACAGCATATCTCCGCAGGAGACACATAGCATTTCACATGTACATAGATGACTGGCTGTTAAAGGAACCCAATCAGGAAAGTCTCAGCAAATCCAGAAATAGTTGTCAAACTTTTGACATATCTAAACTGGATACAACTTTCAGAAATCAGAGCTGACACCATCCCAGAAGTTTGTTTACCTGGGCATGTACTTCGATCTAGAGGTAGGATATGTTTATCTGTCTCAGTAGAGACAGGTTTACTTGAGAATGCTGGTGTTGATGGTGTCTCTGGAACCAGTCATTCAGCAGGTGGTCTTGCGCAGACAGCCTACCCAGTTATTTTTCATGACAGTGGACCCAGAGTCCCCGGACTCAAATGTGTCAGTGTTGGAACCTCATATTCACCATCTTCAATGGTGGTTCAAGAAAGAATCTCCTAGTGGGGGTGGGGGGGGGGGTGGGGGGGTGGGGGGGTGGGCGATCTTTTGCCCTCCTCACAATTGTCGATGTACACAGATCCATCTTTGAAGGGATGGGGAGCTTGCCTGGAAGAAGCCACAACAGTATCAGGGCTTTGGAATCGCAGTAGTCTTAACGTTGGAACATTTCAAGTTCATGGCAAGATAGTTCTGATTTGTTCAGACAACTCGACAGTTATGACTTAATAAACCGCCAGGGTGGAACGAAGTTGCCCAGTCTATGCATGATGACATGGAAACTGCTTTGTTGGTGCCTAGATCACAGGATCACTCTGAAAGCAGCTCATATTCCAGGGAGGGTAAACCTATTAGCGGAGTCCTTGAGCCAGAGAATGAGTATCCTCCCCACGGAATGGCAACTAAATCAATGTGGTGGATCGTCCGTTCAACCTTTGGGTCAAACGCAACATGGATTTATTCGCAAAGAAGAATGCGAAGATGACGACGTACGTCTCTCAGATTCCAATCTGAGCGCCACCACAATAGAGGTACTAGTTCTCAGCTGGGAGGGAATGTATGCATACGCATTTCCAGCAGAAATCCGGATTCCAGAAATTCTTCAGAAAATCAGACAGGAGCCGAGTGCTTCATTTCGCCCCAAATTGGCTAAGCCGATCATGGTATACAGATCTGCTGGACCTTCTGGTCTGCAATCCGGTTCCTCTGCCTCGGATGGACAATATAATCTTCCAGGGCAAGTCCCTGCACAACAGTCCATCAATGTTCCAATTGACTGCATGGATATTGTCAAGGAATCCGCAATTAAGGAGGGATTTTCTGAGCAAGCAGCCATGTTCATGGCTGAAGCCAGAAGGGGGTCATCCTTCAGAGCATATAATTATAAAAGCAACAAATTTTCAGAATGGTGCTCAAAGAGATGTATTAATCCAATGGACGCATCTATTCAGGTAGTAGCCGATTTCCTCTGTCACCTGTATGATACCTACAGCCTTAAGCCTAACTCTATTGCTGGCTTATAGCCAGCAATAAATGTCTATTATCCCTTGCTTGGCTAATAGGGGAAGTGATGAAGTATGTAGTGTGAATACTTTAATCAAAGATATGACTAATCTAAAACCAAGGAATCCTCCAACAATTCCGTCTTGGAGTATATCTCTAGTACTCCAGGTTCTAGCTAGGGCTGGGCGGTTTGGCCTAAAAGAAAACCGGTGACGGTATCACTAATTAAAACGGTATTAATGAAATACCGGTTTAAGGGGTTAGAATGATTGAAAATAATTTGAAATATGAAAATATGTCGTTATCAGCTACAGTACGTGTATTTTGCGATTTGACAAGTGACGTAAATTGCCACAAAATTAGAACGGTAACTACGTACGACTGCTCACTTCGACGCTATCTATCTCAAAATAGTAGTTAAAATAAATATAATAAATAAAGTCTGGTTCATGTGATGTCGTGAAAATAACACTAACTACTAAAATGTTGATTTTCAACACTGTTATTAGGTAACTATTTTCGAAAGCGTAGTAAAATCTAACGCATGTAAGTAGGAACCCGGATATGAGAGTGAGTTTAGGCTCCTAGTAGAGTACTGCACATATGGTGAGAGTTCGTATAACCACTTACAGTATGATCTAGTCTAGTAAGTCAGGTGCTTGTATTTCGAGTACTCGGTATTTAGTAATACTCCTCAATAAACTGTCGTTCAAGCGGGTGAATGTCATTCAGCACGTAACTAAAGAGTAGTAATTTCCCGGAAATCGCGCCTCAAGAATTTTCACAAAAAATGTGTTTGACTATTTTTCGAGGTTCATATGTCATATAATAGAGATTATGATAATTTGACAACATAAACGCAATGATTCGTGAATCTAAATTAAATCTACTTAAATCAACACTTCGTACTTGACGATATACAAAGATGAAAAAGACCGGGCGGTAAAACAAAACGATGTGATTCTAACGCCTATCAAGCAGAAAAGTCACGTGATAAACAATACTACGAATTTCATTCATAAAATCAATAGTAGTGAATATCCCGGCAGAAGAATTTGTTAACAACCAGTCACATTACGCCGGCTCGTATTTGAGAGGCTAAGAGGTATTTTACCTGGTAACTACTCCGCCAACGTAAGAAGCGACTTAATCATTTTCGTTTCGTAGTCCGTGATGGATCATTTTATGTTTGTCGAAATCTAAGGGAAATAATGATTTGTTTGGATTGGGAGTTCATTGTATAGCGACATTGTTTTCGCAGCACGTTTCTTGATTTTTTTTTTTGTATCATGTCACATTTGGAATCCTAATTAAACATAGTACAAACTCGAATTGAAAAAAGGATTATTTGTTGCAAAGAACAACTTGATTTTTAAATTATTCAATCTTACATTGAACCCGCAGAGCTTACGTCATGTAAAATTCATTGCTGGCAAATAAAATCATATTTGCCGAGGATCGTCCTCGGCCGATTTGTTGGGATTTCACCAACACCCTTGCTTTCCCACGGCTAATAGTTATAGATGACTGTATTTTATGTCTCTAGTAGCAAATGGTTACACTAGATGATAATATTAAACTGCAAGTCAAGAACAAACTAGTTTCGGACAGTCACCAGATTTTGCGCAATGGCGATCTTATGGACGGTTTTTCGGTTTTTTTATTTTCGTAATGGTTTTTAAACCGTCGCCATAAAAAAATGCGAGACGGTGTGAAACCAGTATACCACCCAGCCCTAGTTCTAGCAGATAAACACTTCGAACCACTAAGTTCCATTTCAATAAAATTGTTGACACTTAAAACTGTATTCTTAATTGCTGCTGCATGGGCTAGATGGAGAAGTGAAATTCACGCTCTTTCAGCTGAGCCAGACAGTTTTGTGGTTACAGGGCTTCTACCTAGGATAAATTTTATGGCTAAGAATCAGTCCTTAAAATATCTGGGTCAACCAATTATTTTTCCTGATTTGATCCTATTTCAAAGGCCTGGTCTCCGGTTCATGCATTAACCTGTTATAAACAATGTACAGAGGAATGGCGAATGGACCCTAGTTATTTATGGTTATCATGGCAGGGCATCTAAAGATACCAGTTCCAAGTGGATTGTGGAATGTATCCAACACTGTCACAGGCAAACAGGTTGACATGGCCACGGCTCACAGTGTCCATGGCGTAGTGGCTTCGATGGCACTATTTAATGGAGTGCCAGTGGATGACAATTATGTCGGTAGCCCAGTGACATTTTGAGTAGTTTTACCAACCATTATCTCCCTGACAAGTTTAACCTGCTCGCCTTATCGCTTTTCAAACATTAAAATGTGTAAATAGCGTTTGCTTGTAAATATTACATTTAAGTACAGGAATCTCCAACTTTTAGTACTACATCGTTCTTCTCCACTCGCGAAGCCGATGTCTCATCCAAACAAGGTCAGTCCTATGTTTGTGTTGTCTCATATTTTATCACGTGATCATGTTTCTAATATGGTGATGGTTTTCGTATTTTAGGTGGTTTTCATTCGAGAGTATACGAAATGAAGCATTTCATCCGATGCCCTATAGTACGTTGACACTAGTACATAGAGAATGTGTAGAACATCGAGGTCAACGTTCCTCCTCCCTTAAGGAGGGGGGGGGGGGAGCAAGTTGCATAAGAGTCATTCTCTCAAACATCGATCATATTATTCAAGGTATTATTCATTTTCTGGTCGTGTTTCATATGCAACTTCGGACGTTTGTGCCGTAAATGCCGGTCTTCTGACATTGCCTCCCTCCTGCCGAATTAACTTTTGAATTCTGGCTAATATCAAAGCATATCAGGGAGTTAAGTATACTCATGAAGTGAAATAAATTAAATCATGGAGTGAGTAGTTACTTACCTCCCTGATACGGGCCCGGCCTCCACCCCACATTTATGTTGCAATTTGTCAGCCAAATTAGGAGGAGACAGCCTGTGCATGCGCACCGTTGGGTTGCACATCCGCCGCTTCTTAAGACATTTGTCAATTATTTCTGATTCTGCTGGAGGGATCTTCTCCAAACTTGAGTGCAAGCATGACTGCGGGTCCCAATCCCAATTTTGGCAACAGCAACAGCTTTCATCAACGTTGCTTTCAAAATTTACACTTGCACATTTTTCAATAATACTGGTTCTACTGGAGCCATCATTTCCAAACTGGATGGATGTTTGTCAGTGTATGAATATGTGTGCCAATTTTGGGGTCAACAGCTTTCAACAACATTGTTTTCAAAATAAACACTTGACAATGCGAAGGTCCGAGTGAAAAATATTTGAATGACACAGGTATTGGACAAACTTGTCCTTGTGTGTCATAATTTGAGTGTTATAAAATGAAAATATGAGCTTTGGTTTTAACAGACGTATCAGCCTTAACTATGACTAATTTTATACACAAGATACGACATGAGATAATGTATGCATATTAAATATTTACACATTTTTAGGCCCTTCAGTTAGTATATATCCGCACCTCTATTGATCCAAATCATATCGACTCACTCACTCATGCACACCCATTGAGTAATGTCCATTTATCGGTCAAGAGATAACTTTCTGAAAATTTAGTAGTGAATGACTGGCTCAATAATTGAGCCAGCCATTCCAGTGATACATAATAATTTTTTCTTGGCCTGCAAATGGGCATTCACGAAGCAAAAATTTAATTTTCTTACCATATCTTGATCATTAACGAGTTAATTGCCACTTTATTGACATGGTTGAGTGACACAGACATTAACAACGACATACACATGTTAAGTTGTCAAAAATATTCCTGTCTAAGAAAATGTGTACTTTAAAATGCTTCCATGAGATATTATCAAACATACCCACTCTATTCTATATGCAGGAATCACCTTCCTTAAAACCCATGAACATCGGTTCTGATTTTGTTGCTTTAACGGTGGGTCAGGTTTATTTGTCTGTGTGCGTTCGTACGTGTGTGTGAATGCAATTTTAAAAAACTGGATATAATATTTAAATTGTTATGACTGGACAGTGATTATGGACCCGAAAGACAGGTGGTCTATTGAGAGGTTAATTTGTATGGATCTTAAGTAATTTTGTGCTATTACAGACTTTTTGATTCATGAAATATTCACACACTAAAAGGTGACAACTTCCGCTGATTTACGACTGTTTTGCTACTGCTAAAGAGTAGCACCAGAACCCGTTTTGATTCAGACAAACTCGGAAATTCGCTTCACAACATGAGACTTATCCACTCCATGACAGGTGTCACACCTCTGGTGCCAATCAGGGTAGTGGCAGAATTTGAAGCCACGATCCTGCCACTATATGATGAGCACCTGAAACTGGAGTGGAGGAGTGAAGTGGAGGCATCTCATGGTGCGTGAATAATGGAGGAATCCAGCTTAAGCTATGCCACGCCAATCTTTAGCCAAGCTCCAGCCACACATTGCCCGTGTTGGATCGATTCATCCCTGCACTCTCCGAATCTCAATTGCCTGAAAACTAGACGGATAAGCTGTTGAATATGTTGAAACTAATTTGACTGGGTGTTGTTGCTGTCATATGATTGATGGATAAACTGGAATCCTACATTCATTACTATGCAGCAATATTCTATTTTATTTACATGTAGATAATATGTCTTAGATGAATTGCCCAGCCCTGTAATGGTCAAGATTGGTCAAGAATAGTGAAGTATGTTTTCAGTCAATGTCCATTAGTAGGTCAACAGAAGTATTTTAGAAAATTTACCACTGAAACGACTGGTTCGGTTAACGAGCCAGTCATTCGAGTGGTAAAGTCTAAAAAATACTCTTCTTGACATTGTAATGATCATTTCTCAAGACCAATGTAGAAGCGCTTTTAGGCCACCTTGACCATTAGAGTTAACTTCTAAATAGCATTTGACATGAAAACAACCCGCAAACTAAATATATATATATATATATAATATAAAAACAATGGGGAATAAATGGCCTGCAGATACATGTATTGTATTTAGGGATTAAGAATGCATTAAGCTTTTAAGAGCCAATATCATCAGCCAAAAAAGGCCTTTGCAGTGGTCATGAGAAATGCCCATTTGCAGACCACGAGAAGACTATTTTTGAAAGTTTACCACTGGAATGACTAGCTTGATAACCGAGCCAGTCATTTCCAGTGGTAAATTTTCAAACATAGTCTTCTATTGGTCTGCAAACGGACATTTTCTATGAGAAAATTTATATTTTCTTGAACAAATTCGAAGGTTAAAGGATTCATCGCTATATAATATACAATAAATGAAGATGAAATACATAAGAGCCCTTGATCAAAGTCAAAATTGAACGACGACTTGTGAGTGTCAACATTGCAAATTATGCTACGCTATTGAAGAAGTGTTTCAACATTTCAGATTCGAGCAAAAGCTAACACAGTTTTGTAATGATTTAACCTATGTGCAGTGTTCTTGTGGAATGTCTATTTGCTGACTAAGAAGTCTATTTTTGAAAATTTACCTACCAGTGGAATGACTGGCTCCATAACCGGGCCGCTCATTCCAGTGGTAATTTTCAAAATGTGTGTTCTTGCAAGTAGACACTGAATAAGCAGTTTTATATTTTCTGTTTGAACTTGACCTGGTCTAATTCTTTAATTGTCAAGATGTGTTAAAACTTTAATTTCTGATTACCGAACATTCCATTTGCAGGAAAAGGACAATTTTTGAAAATTTATCAATGGAATAACTGGCTCTATGAGAAAATTTAAATTTTTTGCAGCAAATTAAGGATTAAAGGGTTAAAATCATTATCATAGTTATTATTGTTTCTTATTTAACCCTTTAGCACTCATATCAGCCAAAAACGGCTTCTGCAGTGCTCTTCAGAAATGTCCATTTGCAGACCAAAAGAAGATATTTTTGAAAATTTACCACTGGAATGACTGGCTCATTGGTAAATTAAAAAATATATAGTCTTCTTAGCCTGCAAGTGGACATTTTCTATGAGAAAATTAAAATTTTCTTGAACAAATTCAAGGGTTAAATAAATTAGCGTTAATCATTAACCCTCGTATGGCAATATCATAACCTCCTCCACACAACATGCAGCATCACTAGCACAGGCTCATAATGTTTTATCCTTCTCCAGACTCAGTGACCGTTCCCGCTGCCCTGTAGCAGCAGGTGACAGATCTTTGCTAGACGTCGTTCGTGATACGAATCGCATGCTAAGCGCCCAGCTGTATCCGCCGCTGATCAGCACAAACAGAATGCGGAATAAAAGCAGGAATAGAGACTTCTGGGTAATGGGAGAGGATGAGGTAAAGAGAGCGTCAGATGCTGTCACTGTGAACGAAAAAGATAAAATTTGTATTTGTTACGTTCAATTCATCAATTCACTTTTAGCTAAACTCTTACCACTTTGTATGCATGGGTTCAAGTCTATTTTACTCTTACGGTTAGCCAGCCAAAACTTACCTCTGCAATGGAGGAATCCAGTTTTAGCTATGCCCCGCCCATCTTTAGCTAAGCTCCAACCACGTGTCGGGATCGATCGATCGATGCACTTTCCAAATATCAGTTTCCAGAAAACTATACAGCTAAGCTGTTGACGGTTTTGAAACTAATTTGAATGGGTGCTGTTACAGCTCCCAGTTAGATTAGTTTAAAAATATTCAAAAGAATATTTATTAAATAGTAGACATACAATTCATACAATAATGCTTAGTCCGTCATCAATTAAGCGTTTGTGACAAACTATTTACGTCATTGATTATCCCCCTTACCCTCACCTTGAAACTAATTTGACTGGGTGCTGTTACAGCTCCCAGTCAAATTAGTTTAAAAATATTCAACAGAATGTTTATTAAATAGTAGACATACTATTCGTACAACAATTCTTAGTCCATCATCAATTAAGCATTTGTGACAAACTTATTTACGTCATTGATTGTGACATCATCCTACGTCATATGATGGATGGATAAACTGGAAAGGTCGATTAACTTGAAATTGAAATTCTCAGAAGCCAACATGAATAGAAAGTGGGTGGAGATTATCTAGAAATGGTTCCACTCCAGCCACAAGACGGAGGTGGCTGGTCGACAAGACTGGACCTGGTGTGCAGATTTTACATAGCGTCATCTGGCTTGATTGGTCCTTCATAAAGCCAGTACATTATAATCAGGATATCCGGGGTAATTACATCCGGTTACTCTGAGAGGTTTGATATGCCCAGAGGTCTCCCCATATGAATATTCATGTTTGAGCTGACCCTATTGTGAGGTGACTGGGCAAATGTGCATGCCCCGTCTGTTTCTGGCATCCAATTAAAAAAATAAATGTGGTTTACATCGTTCCCAAAGTTTCATGAAGTTCGCCTCCGCCCACCCTCGCCTTGCCTCTATGTAGACATCTCGAAACAATGCCCTCACCGTGCCATAATATATATGTCATGATCCAACTTGCACCTTACCACCAGCGACTACGTATACGTCATGATCAATGCCACCACCCATCATTACCATGCAACTGTATACATCATGGACCATTAATGCTCCCAGCCACCTTCACCTTGTTACTACATATATGTCATGATTAATGCTCCTACCCGTTACCACCTTGCCACTATGTATACGTCATGATCAATGCTACAACCCACCCTTACCGTGCGACTGTATACATCATGGACAATTAATGTTCCAGCCACCTTCACCTATGTATACAACATGGTCCATGCTCCCTGCGGCCACCCTCTCCTTGCCACTATGTATACGTCATGATCCAATGCTCCCTCCCACCCACACCGTGAAGCTATGAATACATATGTCATTATTCAATGTATAGCACATAGTCACATGTTGTTTCTTTGGTCTATATAATTTGATTTTTATATTGTGTATTAAATGGAGTTTATATGTTGAGGACCATAGATTGTATTGATAGCCTGATTAGGGAGCCTGTTCTACTCTTATCCGGGTCCTCAAAGACCCAGTTATTTCAACAAAAATCTATGGTGCTTCACTTGATACCCAAAACACCCCTGTCTGTCTTTGTTCATCTACTGCCCCCATTGCATCCGATGAGAGCAGAGGCAGATTTGGCGACAGGTTCCATGGTGCACTGGACACCCCCTGACAACTTGACAAGCCAGACAAAACGCATTGTTTTCAATTATTTTACAAAATGTCCGGAACACTATGGCAACAACAGCGCTGAGTCAAATTACTTTCAAAATATACAACAGCATGTTTATTAAATAGTAAAGAAACAATTCGTACAACAACGCTTAGTCTGTCTTCAATTATGCATTCGTGAAGTACTTATCTACGTCATTGATTATGACAACATCCTGCATGTCACATGGTTGATTATGACATCATATGATGGATAGATAAACATGGTGATGAGCAGGGTATATATTAAGCAGAGTTGTAACGTGGAAAGAATTTGTAACCGGGAATTGTGTTCAATCTTTCGTTATTTACAATCTTATTTTCATTGTTTTAGAGAATGGAATTCAACTTTTTCTTAAAATATATCTAACAGAAGTCACCCCACCACACCCCTATACCCGATATTCTGTTAAAACTAATATGAAATGTCAATCGAAACCGAAATCGCTGCAAGTCAATCCAAGTTTCTCTGTTAATGTGCTTTAACTTAGAAATACGATAATTTTGGGTGTATATTGCAGTTTTTTGCTCAAGGGCAGAAGTGTGGGGATTATGTATTACCGTTAAATTCCGTGTATATTGCGCACTTTTTTGCTCAAATTACATGTTATAAAAAGCTCCTGCGCACTATATACAAGGATAAATATTTGTCCCATTTTTTTCCTCAGAATTTTTCGTCAGAATCACAAAATTCAGAGCTGAAAATGTGATTTTATGGATCGGGAATCAGTCGGGAATAACGATCGCATTCTAACATGTCTATAATGGTACTAATAGATCGTTGAAATGGCTTACTACTGTCTAAATACTGTGTTATACCTTTATTAAATATCATAGTGTTGTAAAATGATCAAATAAACCATCATTCAACTTTTTTACAACGCCATTGTTTCCTGTAATTTGTTCTAAGTTATATATATAAGGGGAGGTGACTCTTGTCTTCCCAAGTTGAACATAGAGATGTTTAAAATCCATAGATTGCTACACAGATACGGACATAACTGTGTTAAAAAAATAATGATAGGGCCGATGTTTTTCAAGGCGATCTAGCATTTACATAGATATAGAAAGGAATGTTTTCTATGTGCTAAACGGCACAATGTTTTGACCAATCGGCGGGCAGGATGATTATGATTGACAGGTTAAGGTTAAAGGTCACAGCTGTCAACGTATGACGAAGTAACTATGGAAACGAAAGGATGAGAATAGAAAATCATTTCAAATTGAGGATAATTTAATTTATTTAATAAACAATGCGTGGAATAAACTAGATTATAGCACTATATTATAATATATTATTATTATGATGATGATGATATACTATGATATATTATATAAAATACGATATGACAGTGATACGATTGGAAATGTTGGGAATATATTACGATGCTTCGTGCCATCTGATAGGCATGGAAGCTAGATGGATGCTTTGTGCCATCTGATAGGCATGTCAAGCTGGATTATTTGTATTAAATGTCCATTTCTTCATGTATTGCTACATCGCCCTCAAATCCCAGGAAATCTTCCTCATCGTCACTTGATATTAAATCGTGTTGTTCTTCAGAATTGTGGTAGTATGCATCTCGTTCATCTTCATCCATGGGGGTTGTCTCTGTGTCTGTGCTTGGATCCTTCCATAATGCGTCGTCTTCGGTCCCGTCTAATGCGTTAGATATTGAACATTTCTTGAAAGAATGGATGATAATATTCTTGTCAAGCTGTGTCCAGGCATCCACTATCCACTGACATATTGTTGGCAGCTCGGGCTTGCGCATTTTCCCTCCCGTTGTAAAAGTGTGGCTTCCGGACATCATCCACTCATTCCATCTTCTTCTTAACATGTCCTTGATCGGTTTGTTGATACATACATCAAGTGGCTGAAGCATGCATGTCATGCCACCTGGTATTATGGCGATATCTGTGTTGTGGTCCTGTGTGAGATATTTCTTCAATTCCGGTGTTCTGTGGCATCTAAAAGCATCAAGGACAAGCAAGCTCCGTTTCTTTCTTAAACCTCCTGGCCGATTTCCCCAGACGGTCTTAACCCATTCTTTGGTGTTTTCATTATCCATCCACCCCTTTGGGTGTACTCGCACTATGATGCCTGGTGGAAATGTCTCTTTCGGCATGGTTTTTCTTTTGAAGATGACATAAGGTGGAAGCTTCGTGCCATCTGATAGGCATGCCAGCATTACTGTGAATCTGTTTTTCTCATTTCCCGTGGTGACAATGTTAACAGTCTTAGCTCCTTTTTTTTCTACAGTTGTGTTGTAAGGCAGATCAAATGTCAACGGCGTCTGATCTGCATTCCCGATGCAATGGTACTCGTTTTCTTTTCTTTTCTTGATGATGAATCTCTGGAAATTCATTAACTTGTCCTCGAAGTCTGATGGAAGCTTCTGTGCTATGTGCGTACGCCGGCGACTTCTGACCGCGTTAATCCACCCACCCCGCCCCACCACCTGACTACACTGCCTGTGAACCGAGTATTGAAACCACTCATCTACTGCGTCGCCATATGTGATTGATCAAAATCTCATGGGCTCGCCTTTGATATAATTATCAAAATAATTACCGGCACTGTTAGTGAGCCAAAATGGATTTGAGTAGGTTTTTTTTTATTAAAATAGATTTTATTCTCTCAAGTATCAGCGCACAACTCATATTTTATGAATTGAAAGAAAATAAATATGCAATTTTTATGTTCTAACGACCATTTATGTTAATGAGCACTGCTCAAATCAAATTCGGATTCTAACCTGGTCTGATGGAAATTATATTTGTATTTTTATATCGTTTTATATCGTTCAATAAAGTTTAATACAAAATATTTGCTAAAAGTGTATGCAAATGATATTCCCGTGATTAAACAACAGAGTAACGCACGCCACAAATGGGATTTTATAAGGAAAGCGTATTCGACACGCAGTAAGTCATTGATTCTTTTGTTACCAGTTTTCGTTCACATGTCTCTCAATCTTACTGCGCACTATACACGGAAAGAAGGTTTTTTCAGGCCGATTTTGGTCAAATTTAGGGGTGCGCACTATCCACGATAGCGCAATATACACGGAAATTAACGGTAGTCGTGATCCCATTTTCTCGGCTCAGAAGTTTTGGTCATAACGGCCACCCGGACATAAAATTCAGTCTAAAAAATGTGATATCAGCAGTTTTACCCCTAATTACTGCTACCGTATTGTAATATCCAATATTGAGGTCTATATTGTCTGTAATAATTGTATTCCATGTAATATATTTGTAGATGTTACTTGTATCGATCCTAATTGATGAAATAAAACTCAAACTGAAGTTTTTGTCTTTGTCTTGTCGTATGGCACCCCCATGGAAATCGCCAGTAGTAGGCCGGATGGGACAGACTAATGATGTGAAGAGCGCAATTGCGCTGGATTTCGACGTGCAATCCATCTTTTCTATATCTCTATGGGGAATTTCCCCAACCCCACGCCACCCCCCCTGCTGATATTTATAGTGGTCGTAAATCAGATTTCTTTTGATGTAGGCCTTACAGAAATTTAAGCATTCGGCAGCATGCACCAAGCATGCGGTAAAAATTTTAGATTGCGTGAGCTTGTGCAAGATCGCCGCACCTTTGCGCAAGCTTGCCGCAACCTTGCGCAAGCTCGCAGGGAGCTGGCACAACCTTGCGGGAGCTAACGATTATTTTTTCGCGACCTCGTCCAAGCATACGTTATTTTCATGTTAGGTCGCGCGTTTAGGTTGCATAAACTTGCGTGAGCTTGCGCAAAGTAACATCGTTTTCTCATTCAGTCAGTGCATGCGTATATAAAGAAAGGCAATAACATGGTTCTAGGTAATATAACTTGAGTCGAGTTGACCTGGCTATGACCTGCTAAAATTGGCAGGAAATTTAAGTCTGAAGAAATCCAGTGCGTTGACTATTAGAATATGTATGGGTTATGAGTTATAGATACAGAATTTACTATTTTGAAGTCTGACATAACTGTTAAATAGAATGCTTAGCACTAGTAACCTTAAAATGGAAACAGCTGTCTGGGGGGGGGGGGGGGGTATGTACCTTGTTGATTTGCTGTAATTTATTGACAGATACCAGTTTTGGTACAACTTCTTAAGCACTATACTCTATATTAAAATCTGTCATGGAAGGAGACAAGACTTACTGATCCATCCCCCTCTCATACACATCACCAGCACTGACACTCCTATGTCAGGTGCTTGCTATCTGCAGGGCACCAGTACTGGTGGCTGCTAACGAGAGGGCAGACATCCCAGGAAGACTGAAGGTGATTCTCACTCGAGGGTGAATAAGGGGAGGCAACCACTTGGCTAGGAGCTAGCCGGATTCCCAATCAGTCCCCCACCCAATACCCATCACCAGCACTGCCGCTCATTCATGTGGATTAACGCATTGCACATATTTTTATAGCACACTGACCAGGAAGGTAATGCATTCAGAACTGCAGTACACCTTACCCGTTGTGGTAGCTTGGTTCCCTGGGGCATTTATTTGGGAACCAGGCTACACGGTTTCATACGCTGTGTAGCTACTATGCGCTGTGATATTTTATCTAAAACAGACTCTTAGACGGTCAGTCACTGAATTAGGGTATGTGTAACGGCATCATTTTCTCAGTTCTGACTACCACTATCCTACCACCATTTTGCCTTTAAAGTCATCAATTCAAGCCGTGAAATGATTAAATATCGAATTGTATTGTCTAGAAAGCATGCTCACGATGTTATAATATTAGCCTAGTGATAATTTAATACATTTTACCATAATATTTGTCCCAAAATCGGTTGATATAGACATTACTAAATTCGACAAGACAATGTTCCTGGATAATAGCAATTCTCATATGCCCCTCTAGGACAAAATGAACTGGAAGTTTCAATTCGTCGGGAACGTTGGGAGTGTATATGTTCCTCAGCAAAATCTGTCATCAGTATACGTGTTTAATTATTAAATGTAGAGTGTACAGATATTTGTGTTGGTTTAATCGTTATACTATATTATATGTAGTTTCCAAGCCATATAACTGTAGCCTATATGTCCGTATCGGTCAAAATCAATTTTATGAATTCTACATAATTACCAATCAACTCATAAGCCATGCAACTAGGCTACGAGGCAATGAGCAATTCTTGTATCCCACTAGGCTGAATTGAACAAGTAATTCGTTTTACGATGTCAGGACTTTTGCACACTGTTGTTTGCAAGAAACGTATGCATTAGTTTTCTCAACATCATGGAATATTTAGCTTTTGCGAGTCTAACGGATAACTTTGACAGACATTTTTTACTAGTCCACCGGACTTGTGACCAACAGACTATAAGTAGTCCATATGAGAATCAGGTAGTCTCGGACTAGCGGACATAACTAGAGATCGAACCCTGCGTTATGGCCATTAATAGAAAACATAGCAAACAGGGTATCATACAACGTTAATGCGTTGCTGAAATTATATATTTGATATCCATTATTAGCTCACCTGGAGCCTGTCAAAAAGATTACTATCTCTAATTAATGTTAAGCATGCGCGAGGTTGCGGGAGCATGTGCTTAAGCATGCGCGAGATTGCGGGAGCGCGGTGTTAAGCATGTGCAAGGTTGCGGGAGCACGCGGTTAAGCATGCGCAAGGTTGTGGAAGTTTGCGCGAGGTTGCGGGAGCACGCGATCAAGCATGTGCGAGGTTGCGGGAGCACAAGGTCAAGCATGCGCGAAGTTGCAGGAGCGCACAGTTAAGCATGTGCGAGGTTGGCGGTGGCGTGCGGTTAAGCATGCGGTTAAGCATGCATGGGGCTGCGGGAGCATGGTGTTAAGTGTGCGCGAGGTTGTGGGAGCACACGGTTAAGCATGTGCGATGTTGCGGGAGCACGTGGGTAGACAAATGTTATGTTTGTGCAAGCTTGTGCAACCTCACGATGTTTCAAATACGAGCTTATCGTGTGCTTGCGCAAGCGAACGCCATGTGCTTATGGATAGCTTGCGCGAACTAACATCGTTCGCTTATCGCATGCTTAAATTTCTGTGAGGGAACCGGCATAACAGTGATTTCAAGTGGCGTTCCTTTATTAAATCGCTAAAAAGAGAATATCAGTTTCTGAATTCCGATTGGTTAATTTCCTGCGTGCATGCCAATGACAATTTATGAGTTGTGTTAGAAGAAATGATGCAAACACGGCCAAATTTTACTGGGTCATGACATTTTTCAGCTGTTTAGGATTATATCGAAGGTATTTAGCACTCAAAGTTGATTTTATGCATTATATGATGGTTAAATTATGGAATAAACTGTTTTGCGAGCTTTCTGAACTACGACTGTGTTATATATCTGTATTAAGGCTTTTTGGGCGCATATTTTGTCAAATTTTGCCATGCCTAACACATCTATTAGAGCGCAATATACACCCAAAATTACCGTATTACTACATGATTATTTTGATATGAAATGACAATAAGTTTGAGATTCTATTTATCACAATAGCTATTATTTCTACTTTTCATGTCGATTGTGTTGATTTTCTTACCAGTTCACAAATTTTCATAATTGTAGTGCTTCACTACTAATAGTACTAAATAGCGCACAACAAAACATAATTACAATTGCAGCACCTTACTATTGCATACTCAAAATTATTTTTAGTTCCGACGGGCAACTAGCCAAACCAGTCTAAGTCTGTCAGCTTTTTTACTTGACAAAGCTCATCTTCCTGTTTATAGTAGAAACACTAGCTGATTATCTGTCCGACAGCTGAAACCCACCCGACAATAGGTTTAATGGGCAATAACTATGGACCTGCTGAATATTTTGAAAACAATTTGACTGAAAGTTGTTGGTGGCTTAGCTAAAAACACCTTTCAATCAATTTTTTTCTTTAAATATTCAGCAGGTCCAGAGTTAAACACCATGGAAAATGTAGTCTGCAGAAATAGATCAGGTAGACAGTTAACACCTGACGCTGATCATGTCTTAACACTTTAACCATCAAATTTGTTCCAAAAAATGTCTATTTTCTAAATGTCCTTTAATTTTGCAGACCAAACAATGTTTGGAAATTTACCACTGGAATTTCTGACCAGGCTATCTGAGTTGCAACCATAGCGTGTCAAATTTGATAATTTTTTTTTTTTTAATTTTCAAATTTCCATTAAAGGTGCATATTCACACCAAAATTACTGAAAATAAAATCGCTTAAATTATATACTTTTAGAGGCTTAAACTGTAGCCTATATGTAATGAAACAAAATAAATATAGTCCGGACGCTAAACCAGTGTCAGACATCCGACTCTGTTCTCAAACCAAAGAACACGCGTCAGGTCAATCCAATGCGTGTGCTTTTTCACCTCATTGAAAAATTATTATATAACAAGCAAAAATATGGCTACTGCCAGCACTACATCTCACTCCGAGACCATCTTGCCTTCAATCTCTACACTCACCGTTCTAACAGAAGAAGGAAAGGAGAGAGGGGAAGAAGAATACATGGAAGCAAGAGACCAATTCTCAACTTCCAATTTGACTCCACAAACAACAGTAACTAGCTCTACCACCACGGTCACAGCCAACATGGTCGCATGGGAGCCAGAACCTCAAAGAAAGAGGAAACGCGCCACAGAAACCATGATAGAAGAATCCATACCAGTGAGAAGGGCGCCAGATATCAACCTGACCCTGGTCCCGTTTTACAAGAAGTGGCGAAACGCGGCCTGCAAACAAATCAGGTTAGAGACACAAATCTTCAACCTGGAAACTGGACTACGAAATGGTCAGGTACCGCTCCACCTGACACCCAGGCAAATGTTCAAACCATACGAGGACGAAAAAGACTTCCTCGCAGCTTGGCAAGCAATTCAGAAATCACAGACATCGAAGCCACCAAACTTGTGCTTCATTTCCTAAAAGAAAAAACTACAGCACTGAGCGCTATCATATCAGGCTTCCACAAAGCCTTCACGGAAGCAACCTAGAACAACCCAGCAGCATACAAAGAGGGCGAACAAGGCATAATCGCGACCACAGAACGCACAAAGCAGGTCCCGAGGACCCATTCACGCAGCTCGAGAAGGAAAAACCCTCAGACCAACAGCTGGGCACCAGCTGCAAACAGGTCTTACCAGGGGCAACAGGGTGCCAGCCGCCAGAGAAAGGGCCCCTACAGACAGCCTGCTCCACAGAGACGCAGACAACAGAGAGGAAACCAGGACACCGGGAACCAACCAAGAGGCATAGAAGACGCTATCAGACTTCTAAAGACCTTACAAAACAGGCAGACCCGACGATAACAACAGTCAACCACTGTGCACCTACTTATTATACACTTACTGTACCGCATAATTACTCTAAGCGTAATAATAACTGTAATGATTCAATTAAATGACACATTAAATCTTACTCTTCCAAGTTTGTAGTAAATCTCTCAAACTACCCCACGGACAAAACCACCATACAAGTCCTAGAGAAAGGATTAGGCTTCAGCCCTACTCCAGGCCCTCCCAACCCCGGGCAACTAAACCTGGACCTCAACCGTTTTTTAGATCAATCAGACTCAAATACCACTTCACCTTCCCACCCGATTGGGTGGAAACAGAGAACGACAACCCCGAACAGAAATCCCAGCTCCAAGAAATACTGGCAAAAACATTCGGCCAGAAAAAAACATGGACACCAAACTCAGGCAGAGATGCTGCCATGGATGCATTCATCAAAGCAGTCAACTTCGACTGCAACCTACACATCCCCACAAATACAGGCATCAAACACAACCTAACCGAACCACAGAGAGCAGCACTACATAAACTTTGTAAAAACACAGACATAGTCATCAAGAGGGCAGACAAAGGCCAAGCAACAGTTATCTGGTCTTGAACTGATTACATCACAGAGGCTGAAAGACAGCTATCAGACTCAGCCTTCTTATTACCCGCTGGAGGAGGACAAAACCGTTCTCTTCTCCAATCAAATCACCAAACAGATCGACCAACTAGTCACCTATGGAGAAATCTCCACCGAGATAGCACAAGAGCTTACACCAAAACCCCCCAAAACAGCTAGATTCTATCCACTTCCCAAAATCCACAAACAAAAACCAGGCGGCACCACACCAGGTAGACCCATCATTAGCGGCAATGGCTGCCCCACAGATCTCATCAGCAGTTTTGTGGATGAACATATGAAAACCATAAATCACCAAATAAAATCATATGTTAAGGATACCACAGATTTCATCAACAGAATAGAAAGCCTGGGACATACCAAACCAGGAACCCTCCTGGTAACAATGGATGTAACATCATTATACACAAACATACCAAACAGAGAAGGCCTACGCACAGTATGCAAATTCCTATGCCAACACGGCCTAGCGGGTCCCCCTCACCATTAGAGGACTACTCAGTCTACTTAGACTGGTCCTAGAAAAGAATAATTTCATATTCAACAACAAACATTACCTACATATAGGTGGTACTGCCATGGGAAGCAAGGCTACATGCACTTACGCTTGCATCTTCATGGCGGACCTAGAGGAAAGACTCCTCGCACTAGCACCGTCCCATCCACTAATGTATCTGAGATACATTGATGACATTTTCATGGCCTGGGACCAAGGCAGAGAAAAATTAGAAGAATTCCTCTCCTTCTTCAATTCAGCACACAATTCCATAAAATTGACATGGGACATTTCGGAGACCAGCATTAATTTCCGGGACACCAGAGTATCAAGGACAGACCACGAAATTATCCATTCAACCTCTATACCAACCCCACTGATACACACGGCTACCTCCATTACTCCTCCGCCCACCCTCAATCCTGCAAAAACGCCA
Source organism: Chaetoderma sp. LZ-2023a (assembly GCA_034401795.1). Lineage (NCBI taxonomy): Eukaryota > Metazoa > Mollusca > Caudofoveata > Chaetodermatida > Chaetodermatidae > Chaetoderma > Chaetoderma sp. LZ-2023a. The sequence goes on along the minus strand of CM067370.1, from coordinate 160,700,110 downwards.
GCCCTTATGGCCAAATGCTGAGAATACGCAGAATCTGTAGTTCCTTCGCCGACTACATGCATCACAGCACACTCCTGCTAAAATATTTCACAGAGCGCGGATACACCAGAAACATCTTACTAGACTCACAAAACAAGGCCGGCCAAAAAACCACATTCCCTCTTAATACCACACAACAATCCCAACAAAACCAACCATGACCGTTGTATCTTCATTTCAGATTTCAAGCCGACATCTCTCCACATCAAACAAACCATCAAACAATACTGGCCCGTACTCACCAGCAGCCCCAAGGGCAGAGACATCTTTACCATGTGCATAGCTCCCATTATTTGGATACAGAAGAAACCCCACTATCAAAGACCAAGTCGTTACAGCTATTCTACCCTCCATCTTCACACCAATCCCCACGTTTACACACGCGAACCCACTCATCGCATGCCCAACCCGCAACTGCGGGATCTGCCATAAAATGGACAAAACCAGAAGATTCCACAGCACACACACAGGGGAAACCTTTTCCGCCAGAATCAATGGAAATTGCAAAACCCGGAATCTTGTTTATCTTCTCACATGCACCCTATGTCACAAACAATATGTGGGGAGACCAAACGAGAATTCAAAATCCGAATACAAGAGCACTTTAGAGACATCGGACATAAAAAGGACACACCAGTGGCCAAACACTTTCATTTAGCAAACCATGCACAAATAAATGTCTCCTACAGAGTCATACAGGTCTTGAGAGGCGACCCGACTCTGATTCTAATACACCCATTAGAAGAAGGAAAGAGGCATACTAGATTCACCAGCTCCACACCATGGACCCCATAGGCATCAACCATATTGGATAGGACTCACCACCCTCTCCCACACCCCCAACCCCCTCTTCCTTCCCCCCATGTTTTATAAAGTTTTAAAAATTATATTAATTTATATGGAATGAGATCATCGTATGTTAAGATTTATTTCGTTTCATTACATATAGACACATAATTTAAGCCTATAAAAGAACACAAACCTAAAAATTTTATTTTCAAGAATTCTGGTGTGAATAGGCACCTTTAAAATTCATTAAACTAATAAATTTTACAACATTTTAAGTATTAAAATAACGCTAGAACCGGCATTGTTATATCATTCCTGCTCGGTAAGAACATTATTCATCTCGAGGCCAGTCACTGAACATATCAAATCTTCAGGACATCTGAAAAACTTTAACATTCTATATAATTCTCGCCAGGATGCAGGATTACATCCTCCGTTTCATGTTACAGAGCTAAAAAAAAATAATACATATAGATTTAACGAATATTTTATTATGTAATGGAACATAAATTTGTTTATGAGATAAATGTAGGTTTACACATCGCTCTATGCTGCATGTGTGCATTCATGCGCGTGCAAGTGCGCATACAGGTGTGTACACGTGCATATATGTGATGGCATCTATGCATGTGCATTCATAGCATATTTTGTGTCCAGCACTATAGTAGACATACAGTGCTTATATATTAGTTATCATCTGACACGAGTACCGAGTCTACAGTCTCTCTGCAAATAGTTGGTTGAACACATTAAGCGTCAAGCCAGCCAAAATGGTTTCTCACAGCTCCGCTTTTCAGAAATTTGCAGGCCTAGAGAGGACTATATCTGCCAGTGACTTCAGTGATAAATTTTCAAAAATAATTGTCTTCAATTTTCTTCAGCAAATTTGACCATTAACCGTTTGACTGCTGGATTTTTACAGCCGACATTCCATTTGGAAGTGTCTATGCCACCAACAATTCCAAGTGGAAGTGTCTATGCCACTAACAACTTTCAGTCATATTGTTTTCAAAACATTCAGCAAGTCAAGAGTTTTTGCTCATTGAAATTAATTGTCAGATGACTAGCTGCAGATAGACAGTAGAGGTATGTGGAAATTTGTGAACAGCTTTATTATATTCAAGAGATTTAAGTTATTTGTGAACACAAAATATGAAAAAGTTAACTCTTTCCTCCTCAAATCCTTTTTTCAAGCCACCATACATAAAATCTGTTGAAGATTTTGAAACTAATTCACCAGGAAGCTTCTTGGCTATTAGTTTCAATAAATTCAACGGAATATTTATTAGATCATAACAAATTATTTGTATTGTTTTGAAAGGGTTAAAATAAAGACGGTCATTTAAATCACAACAAAAATATAAATTATTTATATTAAAATATAGAATGTGTCATCAACAAGTGACAAAGTAAATTAAAATTTGGCAAAAGTTTTTGTCCACTATATATTTACAATTAATAATAGAAATAATGAATAGAGTTTTGATTGGTCAGTAATCAAGCAACGAACAATATGCGGACACAAATATTCATATTAAAAAATTTGAGCAAATTCAGAAATATGCTCCTATTACTCTGAGTACACCAATTGCATGCGTGAAGAGATAGTCATGTGACAAATTTGTCACAGGAAGCACACAGATTCAGAGAAACAAGAGGTGCAAGGCGCCTGCACAGTGATCACCTGGAACATTGGCCAGTGATATCTCTGTATATAAAGGTTTTTAAATGATTTCCCATAAAATTTTGTAAAGTTCATGATGGTAACTGGAACTAAGAAAGGCCTACAAATAGAGCCCTATTTCTAAAGAATTAGACAAAGAGAAATTTAAAAAACCAAACATTGTAGCTGGAAAATAGCACAAAAAACAACATGACTGCCAAGTAAATGGACCTTTCCAGTTTTAGCTATGCCCCGTCCATCTCATGTTAAGTTCAACCCACACCTCGCTCGTGTTGGGATCAATCGATCTCTGAACACCCTGACTATCAATTTTCAAAAAAATACACAGGTAAGCTGTTGAATATTTTGAAACTAATTTGACTGGGTGCTGTTGATGCCTAAGGTAGCAACAGCGCCCAGTTAAATTAGTTTCAAAATAATCAACATCATTTTTATTAAATAGCAAAGAATTACAAAGACATACAATTCATACGACGCGTCAGAGTGTTTGAGTTTTGATGACGGTCTATATGGAACACTTGTGATGTAATGATTATGACGTCATCATACACACGCTGGGCTGATTATGACATCATACTAGGTCAGATGATGGATGGATACTCTGGAAAGGTGAATTGACCCGTCAGCTCATTTGAATTACCTGATCCATGAATGAGTGTGAAGTCACAACATGCACCCGTGCAAACATATTTTGGCACTTTCACTGTCAAAATCCATCAGCAAACAAAAGCTTGATTTTGATAGGCCCGCCAAAATGATTGTTCTTTAATGTACTAATATCACAGACTTGTATGTTGGTCACTAACCCATAGTCACCAATCATACTTCCCAAATTTTAGGCAGATCCATTCAGCGATTCGGGAGTTGTTTCTGTGAAAATTAGGTCATCCCAGATGGCAAGTGAAGCATTTTGGCCAATCAAATTACCTTGAACAAACTTGATTCAACTCTTTCCCTAGATGATATTTCATGAATTTTGATTCCATTCCCCAAGCGGTTTCTGAGATTTTAAAAAACATTGGTCGATCAGCTTCATTTAAACAAACTTGGATCTCTATGCCCTAAGGATGCTTCCTGTCAAATATAATAGAAATCGTCCCAGTTGTTCATGAGAAGTTATTTAAAGAAAAGGTTGACAGACAGACAGGACAGACGGACACATTGGCATAAGCTCACTTGGCCATTCTACCCAGGTGAGCTAACAATAGAGGAATCCATTTCTAACTATGCCTCACCCATTTCTAGCTAATCGTTGTCCATGCTTTGCCTGTCAGGCATCTAATGAGATCCATTTTGAAAATTTCCCATACATTTTTCATAAAATCTAAGATTTTCACCCAAAAGATTGGCCAATCAAAGTTGTGAATACAAGCTCTGGAGGCTCCTACCATAGGATCATTCCAGCCAAATTTCAATGTAATCAGTCAATTCCTTACGGTGATGCGATTTGACGGCCACCATGGCATAAACCCGAAGGGCTAGATGAGCGAAAATGACATTTTACTGTATTATAGTATCGATGTAAAGCTAATGTAGTTGCATTACTTTCCTATGATATAATATAATGTTTTGGTGATTAGCATACAATAAGTGTTGAGGCCCTAGCACTTTAATTCCTGTGTATCTTCAAAAATGGTTAATCAAAAAAGCCATATAATAGTGTGTACATGTTAGTATTTTACTGATCATTGTCGGGGCACATTTCTGAACTCAGTCATAGATTTTGTACTGTAGGTAGAAATCTGAATAGTCAAATGGGAAGATGTGAGGGTTGTCAATCTCTGAGCACCATTCTTAATTAGTATTTACCCATGTACATGTATCAGTGAGAGGCAACAAAAGTTTACTATGCAGAGAGGAGGAAAGGCAGAAGAGCAAATTCCTGGCAAAACTGGTGTGTAGCTCCTCTGATATTGATACACGGTGAAACATGGGAAACATTATCATCCCAGGTTTTTTTTATCCCTTACCACTCTGATCTCAATATTCTATCTATTACTGTGTTAATAGCACAAAAACAGGTGTACATTTTAAAATAATTTTGGTGTACGATGTTGCTGTCTACGACAGCACCATCCCCCATCAAATTTGTTGAAAAATTAACACCAGTACATCTTTTAATTTAATTTGAAAATTTAAAATTTTGACACCAGAGTAGTAAGGGTTAAACATTGGGTCCACAGATTAAGGAACCCTCTGGCTGAAAAATACACTTATGATGCAAGTGGTGTATCACTGATGCTGTACAGCTGGACAGCTCCAAAGGCAGCTCTAGATAAGCTTAATGCCTGCCACAGCAAACACATTCATACTATCACCCACCATCACTGCCCGGACAGCATAAGCTCTAAAATGTGCTCTACACCATGTGCCATATGCTCCCACTGTCAACGAAGGTGCTCCCAGAGATATGAAAGTTTTACTACCAGAGATAGATGATGATTACCAATCTGCGTGATTGATGCCTATTGGATCCATACAATGTAGTTGATGAATCCAGAATTTTTCGCGGCCCTTGCGGAAAGCAGTGGCTTCCGTGCTATCGGGATCGTGACGTAATACTTCAATGATTCTGTGGTTGACATCTGTGGGTCCGTGGTTGGGAAGATTAAAATGTTGTGCTACAGGTGTGTCTTTGTTGTTTTTAATATCCCTGACGTGTTCTTTGATGCGAACCTGGATTCCCGTTTAGTTTCACCTACATATTGTTCAAGGCATTTCTTGCAGGTGAGTAAGTAAATGACATTCATGGTGTGGCAGAATGTTTTTGTTTTGATGTAATATTTTAGCCCAGTGTGTGAGCTTTTGAAACAGTTTGTGCTGTTCATGTTTTTACAAAATATGCAGTTGTTTTTGGGGCATGGATGTATATGGTTCGCTATGCTTTTCCCTTGTTGTCCAAATTTCCTTGGGTCTGTGAATTTAGCAGTGACCAATGTGTCCTTAAAGGATATGCTCTATGTTTGACCATCTTCTGTGAATGCCCCTAGGCACACCTGCAGACATGTTTGGAATTTGCTGTACTCTTAGCCAACACATAGAAAAGCTTGCAGAGGACACCACTGCACAAACATCAGACCCGCTAAACACGATACATACCAATCTGAGAAAGGTAGGATTGGCTACACTGAGAACCAAGAAGAAAGCAGGAGCTAAGGACTCTGGCTGAGGATAAGAAACAGTGATGAAAGAAGGACTGATTGCAGCTGCAGGATGTTTTCAAACTACTGAGACCCTAGAACAGAGCACATCAACATTATTCTGTAAAGGGAGAGGTTACAATGTACACTCTATACTCACCAGATGGCTATACTATTTAGCGCTATGATATTATTCCTTTAACTCCAGATAACAAAACTTTAACCATATATCTTCCCCATAAGGGTAGGTAAAGGCGATTCCATTTAGCATTGACAAAAGATGTGATTACCACTCTTTGATTCAATGGGAAAGAAAAATGTATAGAATATTAATTATATGTCACTTACTAATCATGTGTCTATAGCAACCAATGAAAAAATAGGAGTTAGATGCCAGGATGTATAACTTGGCAGCCACCTTGATTCTCTTAGATACAGCACCTGAATGCTCCCATAACCCTTTAACATTCATATCAGTCAAAACCGGCTTCTACAGTGGTCTTGAGAAATATCCATTTACAGACCAAGAGAAGACTATCTTTGAAAATTTACCACTGGAATGACTGGCTCGGTTATCGAGCCAGTCATTCCAGTGGTAAATTTTCAAAAATAGTCTTCTCTTCGTCTGTAAATGGGCATTTTCTCTGAGAAATTTGAAATTTTCTTTAACAAATTCAAGAGTTAAAAGGTTGAAGGGTCATATTCACATCAAAACTTTAAAATTGTAAACGTTTAGAGGCTTAAATTGTGTACCTAAATGCAACAAAAACGAAATATATCTTAACATATGATGATTTCCTTACGTACAACTTAACATATTTTTTTAAGTTGTGAAATTGAATTAGGGACTCGTGTCTCTAATTCAATTTCACAACTTAAAAGATTATATTAATTTATATGGAATAAAATCATCATATGTTAATATTTATTTCGTTTCATTACATCTAGGCACATAATTTAAGCCTGTAAGAAGTATACAATTTCAACAATTTTATTTTCAAGCATTCTTGTGTGAATATGCACCTTTAATCCTTTCATGAATGAGTTTATTCCACCAAATCTCATGCTTACTGTTTATTTTTTATAATTCTGCAATATCTGTTTTTTTCTTCAAATCATGAAAGAATTTATATTCAAATCGATCAAATTATATCTATGCTGTTGCTGCTGATATGGACTGAGTTCAATGAATGCATTTCCAATGGAGTATCTGCCGATTCAATGAATGCATTTCCAATTGAGTATCAAAAACGTTATGTGATTGTCAATTAAATCGCCAGAGGCGGAGTGATGACGAAAGGAGGAAGAGTAATCTTCAGCTCTAGTGTACAGTCTCCTCTGACATTACTGCATGCTGCAACAACCTTCAGGTGTCAGGTTTGTCAGACATAGGATGGCTTGGCAAGTTGACAATCTTCTTAAAATAACTTCAACATATATAGTGATGTTATACTAACATAAGTCAATTCACATAGCTCCGGGGTATATAGGTGTACTTGCAGTCCTTTGAGATCCTGCTATGTGACATGGTGGAATAAGCGGTCTTCAGTCCGCCAATCTGATTTCCTTTATCACCTATCGAGCAATTTCATTGGTGGAAGACGACCGACCCCAGCTCATTGTTCATATTAATGAAGTTTCATGAATTAAACGCATTCATAAAAAAAAGCCTGCAAGCACGGTCCTCAATATGGGAGCGGAGTGGGAGGGTGAGGCCCGTGTAATAAGATGATGCGTGTAAATAAGCCTGAATAACAGAGGTGTCTCATGACTGATGGAAAAGCACTCTTCATGGACTATTTTGGCATGTGTGCCATTGGTAAAGCAAATGTAGAGTAGAGGGCTGGACCAATCTGTAGTGGACTGGCCGGTCTCTGCTAGTGTAGGCATGGAATGTCCATGATCACGGACAGGTGAATACTGGGTGAGTGACAGGTGAATACATCATAAACTCATCATCTAGGCGTGCTTAGCTACTGTTATTGACAAAACTTCTACTGTGTGATTGCGTGTGTGCGTGCGTGCGTGTGTGTGTGTGCATGCATGCACGCAAGCATGCATGCGTCCATGTTGTGTGTCACTAATGCATGTACGCTCCTTATATTCAGTTTTATTGTCAACTTTGGAGCATTTGTAGTCAGTACTTTGTGCCACGTAAGGTATTGGTCACGCCAGCCACAATGACATCAACAATGGCATGAAAAATGTCTATCTGTAGGCCAAACGAAGACTACTTCAGAAACCCTACGACTGAGATGACTGGCTCGGTAACAGTACCAGTCATTCCAGGAGTAAATTTTCAAAAATCCCTTTCCATTACTTTGCAAATACACATTTCTTAGCAGCATTGCAGAAGCCATTTTTGTCTTTGTGCAAATGGACTTGCTCTATGTGCGAGAAAGTTTATATTATGATGACAAATAATGTGCTGAATAAACAAAACAACTAATTAAATTGAAAGAAAACATGCCTTTTAACCTATAGATCCTAATACTTTAACCCATAACATTAAAATTATTTTTGAAAATTTAGCACCGGAATGACTGGCCCAATTATCGAGCCTGTCATTTCAGTGGTAAATTTTCAAAAATAGTTTTATTTTGGCTTGAAATTGGACATTTCTAAAAAGTGCTGTAGAAGTGTTTTTTGGTTAGCTTGATCATTATAGGGTTAATACCAAGCAATATTTTTATGATAAGTGCGGAAAAAATGGTCAACACTTAAATAGGAAGATTAGTGTTACACAGCAAGTACAGGATAAAAAAACATGCAGGGCGTGCAAATTTCAGGCAAGAAGAAAAGCGACACAAATCTAAATAAAACTCACTGGTAAACGCAAAAAAAAACATTTGAAAAATAAGCTCCATAATACCTGGGACCGTGTTCGGCTGTTAAATATAAGGTCCTTCAAGCGCCATTCACCAGTTATTATCCAATAGAAATATGAGCTGAGAGAGGCTAGACCTAGATGGACACACATCAGGAGTAAACAACGGAGAGACAAACTGGCAGCTAGAGGGGAACACAGGGCTGAAACTGTGGAAGAGTAATGAGAGAATATATATTTACATAACAATGGCCGCCAGACGCAACAATGGCCGCCACACATAACAATGGTCGTCAAACATAACAATTGGTCGTCAATCACAGCAATGAGCATATAAAAATGTCCACCAAAAATAACAACAGCAACCAAACATAGGAATGGCCACCAAACAGCAATTACCACCAAATATAACAATGGCTGCATATAACAATGGCTGCCAAGGACAAAAATGGCCACCAAACAAAACAATGGCTGCCAAACAACAATTACTGCCAAGCGCAACAGTGGCCATTAAATGTACGACAAACAGGTTTGTCACTCACTAGACGGACTAGTAACATCACATGGCAAAAAATATAAACATACATCATAGCAAATTATTCCTCTGAATAAATAGCCGAGATAATTTAGCCTGTCGAGCCCACCTGCTAACGTTTCTATTGTAGCTCAGGAACAGTTGCGGATCGGAGTGGGTATGTTAAGATGGTAAGTACTCTGGAATGGGACAGGGTAGGTCATGATAGAGCATGGATTAAGTGTGTTATGTCAGGCGTCACAACACGTAATGGATCTGGAAGTGTATGATTTTGTTTTTAGTTGTCATCCCAACTGATGAACCCGATCCATCACTCGAGTAATTATGATGTCATAATCAATTATGCCATAGGTAGACAGACATCACAACCAAAATTATGTAATGAATGGTATATCTAAGTTCGTCATGAATGCTTAATACTCCGTCAAGTCTATGAATTCTATGTCTTCAATATTTAATAAACATTCTGTTGAATATTTTAAAACTAACTTGACTGGGCGCTGTTGCTGTATGGCAGCAACAACACCCAGTTAAATTAGTTAAAAAGTATTCAACAGCTTACTTGTATATTCATTACCTTACCTTGATATTAGAATTCTGGGAATTCGCGGTTCGAACAATCGGGGGCAGGGCATAGCTAAAAGTGGATTGGATTCATCCATTGTGTTTATGGGATCACCATTTGTTATTGCATTGTTCTCGTTGTGAGTAGCAAGTCTGATTTTTGTGTCCATCCGCTAAATTAGTTTCAGAATATTCAATGCTTTTCCTGTACATGTCTTGAAACAGAGACAATGAAATTTCAAGGGTTAAAGGTTAACAAACAATATACCCCTTTAAACCTTCAATTTGTACATGACAATTTCAATTTTCTAATAGAAAATGTCCATTTGCAGACCAAGAGTAGGCTAATTTAAAAGATTTATCACTGGAATGACAGGCTCGGTTATTGGTATGCAAATGGGCATTTTTCAAGACCAGTACAAAAGCCATTTTTGTGTATCCTGAGTTTTAAGATGTTAACAAGCCTATAAAAGGATGGTATGTCCGGAAATAGTAAATAGTTAATATAGTTAATGGTGTCATGGTACAGTATGGTATAGTAATATATGGTGGCTAGCAGAGAGTATGGTAGCTTTTAAGGGCTGGATTAGAAGGATACCAGGTATGGAAAGTCATAGAATGGCAGAGTGGAATCAAGTGCATAGTAGTGCAAGACTACTATGGCAGGGCAGAGCTCATTATAGCAGGGCAAGCATGGAGCTAGACCATACTAAGTTGTAGGCTGGAAGGTAGGGCAGATCAAAGGGGTATATTTGGGGAAGGATATGATATTCTAGTTGGTTATTGAATGGTAGGGCAAGAGAGAGTTGATGCAGTTGAAACATGATAGGATGGCGGATGAATGATGGAAACTATTTTGGATGGCTACATGTATTTTAAGCTGTCCGTCATGTTGCTCAATCTGAACTCAAATGATGCCTTCCTTAGCTGTCTGTTTTGTACTCTTGGGCCATCTCTGTGCCAGAAGACACCTAGAATCAGAAGATTCTCGGCAACTTATCTGCATTTTGTCAGATGCATAGATAAATACCATGAGTATTTGTATGAGGCTGTCACTATTGAAAATTATATATTACCTTAAGGCAAATGGTATTGATCTAGAAAGATTGTATAAAATTAAATAAATTAATTCATTAATTAAACCTTTCATGGAGAAACTAGATGGAAATGGAGGAATCCAGTGTTAGCTATGGTATGCCCCACACATCTTTAGCTAAGCTCCACCCACACTTCACCCATGTTGGGATCAATCAATCCCTGAACTCCCCGACTATCATTTTCCAGAAAAGCTATACAAGTAAGCGGGAGAATATTTTAAAACTAATTTGATTGGGTGCTGTTGCTGCCTATATTCACCATGTTTATTAAATAGTAGACATACAATTCATACAACAACGTTTAGTCCATCATCAATTCTGCTTTCATAACAAACTTTCCTACATTCATAATGTAATTCACCTTTCCAGCGTACCCACCCATCACATGACATCATAATGAACAGCGTGATGTGTAAAATGACATCATAATGAATGATGTCACATATTTGAAGACGGTCTATGCGTTGTTGTACAAATTGTTTGCTTTTACTATTTAATAAATATTCTATTGAATATTTTGAAACTAATTTGACCGGGCGCTGTTGTTGCCATAGGCAGCAACAGCACCCTGTCAAATTAGTTACAAAATATTCAACAGCTTCCCTGTATAGTTTTCAGGAAATTGATAGCTAAGGCATTTGGGGATCGCTCAATCCCAACACAGCGAGGTGTGGGTGGAACTTAGTTAGTGATGGGCGGGGCCTAGCTAAAAATGGAAAAGTCCATTGTTTATGACGTCATCCTACATGTCACATAGTTGATAATGATAATGAATATGATTGATGGATAAATGGGAATCCCACATTGCTTCTGCAATGTTTTTGAGAAATGTCCATTTGCATCTTTATTTATTTACTTTAATAAATTTTTATAAAATAGTCTTCTCTAAGTTCTTTTCGTCAGCATATTGACATTTCTCAAGATCACTGCAGAGGCCATTTTTCCCCACTTGATCAGTAAAGTGTTCATTGCTACTCCTAAAAAACAATCATGTTAGTAGCATCTGATTAGAATTATATAGTAGTAGCCAATTAAACACATTGCAACATATGACAAGGAGCCAATTAAAAAGGTTGTTACATTTAAACTGAAATAAAATGACCCAAATAAACAATAAAGCAGGATAAAACAACTAGAATAGTGCTAAAATTAACAGCAAATTAGTTAGGAGAATTAGCACTGACCAATCAAAATATACCTAATATAAGCCAATCAAATTAACCAGTCACCACTCAAGCTGATCAAAAGCAGCTTCCGCAGTCATCCCGCGAAATGTCCATTCCCAGACCAAGAGGAGTATTTTTTTTTAATTTATGACTGGAATGACTGGCTTGATAACAGAGATAGTTATTTCAGTAATGAAGTTTAAAAAAGACTCATCTCTTGGTCTGCAAATTCACATTTTCTATGAGAAAACTGAAATTTTCTTGAGAACAAATTTGGTGGTTAAAGAGTTAATACATATTGGAAATGACTCGTAACCTAGGAAATTGAGTTGCAATGAGACAATGATTTATCGTTTACTGGTCAAGTCAGCCAAAACCAGTCTTCTGCAGCGGTCTTGAGTAATGCCCATTTGCTGGGTAAAAAAATATTTTTGAAAATTTACCACTGGAATGACTGCCTTGACATTCCAGTGGTAAATTTTCAAAAATAGTCTTATTTTGCCCAGCAAATGCACATTTACTGAGCAAAAATTTACATTTTCTTGAATGGTGTTGACCATTAAATGGTTAATCTATTAATGATCAACAAGATAAAGATGGATTCAGGTCCTGAGAAGCATCCATTTGCTGACCAAGAATATTTTATAAAACTTACAGTTGCAACAAATCACATTTCCAGAGTATCCATCCATCATCTGACCTCGTATGACGTCATAATCAGCTGGGTGAGTGTATGATGACGTCACAATCATTACGTCACAAAGTGTTCCATACAGACTGTCATCAAATCTCAGAGTCCAACTCAGTGTATAAATTGTATGTCTTTGTAATTCTTTGCTATTTAATAAACATGCTGTTGAATATTTTGAAACTAATTTGACTGGGCGCTGTTGCTGCCTTTAGCAGCAACAGCACCCAGTCAAATTAGTTTCAAAATATTCAACAGCTTACCTGTGTAGTTTTTTGGAAATTGATAGTCAGGGGGTTCAGAGATCGATCGATCCCGACACGAGCGAGATGTGGGTGGCGCTTAACTAGAGAAGGGCAGGGCATAGCCAAAATCGGAACAGTCCATTGCCCATAATTCTAGTGCTAATCTTTCAAAATATGCTCATCTCTAGGTATCAAATATACTTTTTCTTTTTTTTTTGCCAAACGGAAGAGTAAAACAAGATGCCTAGGGGCTAAATTGATGCTCAGTCGCTTACTGCTTAAACTGTTACGGTTCAAGCCTCTGCAGTGATTCTGAGAAATATCCATTTTCAGGGCCAAGGGACTAGTTTTGAAATATTACCACTGGAATGACTCACTTGATAACAGAACAAGTCAATCCAGTTGTTTAATTGCAGCCATGAAAAAAATACTTTTTTAGATTTTACCACCGGAAACGCTGGCTTGGTTATCAAGCCAGTTATTCCAGTGGTGGTGGTCACGGTACGCGGTGGCAGCGGTGGCTGGGTGGGGTATGTGGTGGTACCCCGTGTTCTACAGCTGCAGTAGTGTGAAAATATCCTGGAGCTGCCATCTGAGTCCTTCTTCCTAGGTCACTGTTCGTTGTTCTCAGTGAGTTATAACAGTGGGTGGGTTTTTCTGCATATCACACATAAAGTAAGGATTTCTTAAAACAGTATAACCCCCTGATCAATCAAATGGCTATTGAAAAACTCTTAACATTCTTCTAATTCTGGAAAAGGAGATAAATCACACAGAAATAAACTAAGTCCAAACAACGCAAAAGTATAGAAAACCCCTTAAAAATCATTTTAATTTTGTTGCAAATTGAATGCAATGATGATATACAATAAATCTACCAGACGACCCGGAGGGTCTGGTCTTATGTTTTACTTATTACATATACCTACCTCCTTGCATTACTATTGCTCTTTCCTTCTCTGAAGGGAAGCGTAGTAGGATGAAATTTTTACAGCCAATGTTTGCTGTGTATAGTGGTTACAGAGTGACTGAAGGCTTCTTCAGGAATCTCCATACTCTCTCCAATGATGAGATCCATAGCAATTTGCTTGAATGCTATATCTCAGAATGAGGTAGAAAGAGGGTTAATACATAACCCAGAGACATTGAATGAGTCATAGGGCACAATGATCATCTCATTGGCTGACAAACATCACATGACTTTGTTGTAGCAACCAAGTCTTCATACCTTGACGAATCCAGTCATATAATCCAGGTTTGTGCAGATTCATGAAGAGGCAGATGATCATATTACTACTCGACTCTGAATCCAACTAAAGCTGAAAATTAAGAATTTTCCTAACTACTTAACATTATATGACTAAAAATTCTTTACTAAATACCCAAATATCTGGGTACACTCTAAGGCTGCGAGATATAGTGAATATCGTGTACTGAATATAACTATTCTAACAAGATATGACCAAAGAACGAAGCCTCAAGCCTCACCACCCCCACCACCACACCAAAAAAACAACAACATAAGACCAGACCCTCCGGGTCGTCTGGTCGTTATTACTAGATTACAAACTACCTCCTTGCATTACTATTGCTCAAATACAGATTTCAACATTGCACAAAACCCGGATGGAGGCAACTAAAGAGAATGAAGATGAAGAAGTAAGAGAAGATGATGAATGAGGAATACGAGTCATGGTCCCTGAAGTTACCATATGAATCTTTTTATAGAAAAAGGAAGAGGGACTAAAATCTATAATATAGAGGTTAATAAAGGTGTTCTCTGACTTCCAGTTAGCAACTAGCATGATGTAATCTAATGAAGATCCATTAAAAAGAGAAAGAGCAAGATGGAGCAAGGCCCTTAAGACTCCCACCAGAGGATTATCTCCTGGAGAAGCTAATTCATAGCAAATTTTAATAGTATCCACGATCCAACGGGAAATAGTGATTAAGGAGACAGGATGGTTTAGACCGTCTGCAAATGTAATCCAAAGATGTCTAATGTCGGATCGTTTAGAATCAGTACAAAGTTTATACATATTAAGGGGCTTGACTGGGAACCATACAGAATCATCTGGCAACAAAGAAGAAAGTTGTTTGACTCAGGTTGACTCAAGAGTTAAACCGAGTCTTGAACAAGAATTCTGCCCTGGGATAGAGAATAAGGCTATGAGCCGTAACTTGAAATCTAACTAATTCAGCTGAAAGAGCATGGATTTCAGAGCCATGGATAGCTGATGCTACTGCTAGAATAAACTGTTTCTAGTGTAAGATGTATCAAGTACACAGAAACCAAAGTTTTGAAATGTATCCCCGCTACAACCTGTGATATAAACTAAAGGTTCCAGGAAGGAATGTGGCTCTTAAACGGAGGAGAAGTACCCAAACCTTTACTGAGATAGCGAATGTTTCTGAATTTGGACTGAAGGATCGATTAGACACTCGACGAAGGAATTCAGACCAAAAAGATAGGATCCAATAATATTAACTGAATTCTTCCTCTGATAAAAGAGGAAGAACAGAAACTCAGTGACCTGAGCTACAGAGGCCTCAGAAGGTAAGATAAATGGTCTGCACACCATTCTTTGAAAAATTAAAATCTAGCTTTATAGATGTCTCGAGTGGAAGATCTGAGAAATTTTTTCAATAGTTCTTGAGATCTGACTGAAAAGATTGATGAAGGTGAGGGCAACTTGACAGTTTCCAGACTGACAGGCAAAATACTTCCGGGTTCTGATGGAGAATCCTGCCTATGTTCTGGGAAAATGGATCGTGGGAGACAGGGAGTAGCAGAGGGAGATCTACAAGAAGGTCTAGGAGATCCTGAAACCAGGATTTAGTAGGCAAAACTGGGCTAATAACAGGACTATGCAGGAAGTCACCTGATCATTCTGAGATCCAGAGGAATGAGAATCGTAAGGGTAAAAAGTGTAAGAGAATATGATGTCCCAAGATTGAGCTAGAGAGACCAATGAGAGCCAGAGATTCTGGGAAAGGAGATATGAAAGTGGATATCTTTTCTGTTCTTGAGAGAAGCAGACAGATCTATATGGGGGTGAGAGGAACTGAGGAAAAATGACTGGACTACAGCCTCTTACAATTCCAGGTCTATTTTTGGTATCTTTGAAGGGCGAGATAATGGGTCAGCCAGAAAATCAGTTTGCCTGGGAATGAAATGCTTGAAAGAAATGTAGCGAGACCTGCACCAATAGAGAATGATCATGATCTCTCGACCCAGGGAAACCGGCCTGGAATGCACACACACACCCCCGCACCCACCCTTTTGATGACAGATGAATTAGACACGCCGGAACTACTGGTACTGACTAGGCCGGAGCAGGAGCCGGGGCGGGAAAACCAGGAGAAATTTTCAAATTTAATTGACACGCCGGAATGACTGGTCCCAATTCTGGCCAGGGCCGGAGCCGGGGCGGGAGAAACGGGAGAAATTTTTTTCTAAATTTTAAATTTTAATTCTGACACGCCTGAAAGAGATAGACTAGAGAAGAAAATAGAACCCGAAGAATCCCTAGAAGCCGAAGCCGGATAAAAATCTGGGTCCGGACCCCAAGAAGAAATCGGTAACTTAAGTTGGCCGGCTTCCCGACCCGGGTCCGGGACAAAACCCGAACCGGGGCCGGAACTGATACAAACAGCACTCCCGAAGTTTCCCCAGAGGCTGAACCCGGATCGAATTCTGGGTCCGGCCCCAAGGAAGAAATCGGTAACCTAGACCAGTCCATCCCCAGACCCGGGGCCGGGAGAAAACCCGGGCCCAGGGCCAGAAGACTAGCTGGAGAAACAGTAGAAACAATGTATGATGTGAGATCACTTGAACATCTCTGGTCGGGAATCCTTCTATCCAGCCAGTGAAGAAGTAGTAATGATAGGGTATGAAGACCCGGACCGACTTACAGCCCGCTCAGGTGCAGGCTGCGGAATGTTGATTGATGGAGAACCGGACCGACTTACAACCCGCTCGGGCCCGAGAAAGGATGAACCTGACTCGGTCCTCATAGGCACAGGATGTGGAATGTTGACTGTAGAAGGTGCTTGAGTAGAAATGACTGGCTTTCTGAAGCGATGAACGAGGCGAAACCATGGGCTTTTTCGTACTTTTGTTCTTTCCTGTCATTGATGATTTTGAACCCCTGAAACTGTGAAGATCAGTAAGACGTAAAACACTCTTGGACTTGAATAAGCGTTTCCTAGGAACAGTCAGTTCCGACGTTTCCCCCTCAACAATATCAGGAAATGAAACGTTGGAAGCTGACTGGTCCAGGATCATTTTATTAATTCTGCCATCAATCAACGCATCTATATTGCTCACTTGTTTCTGTAAGCATCCATTGATAATACAATCCTTTCAAGGATGGATGAATCAAGTGAGTGCTCGGGTTTGGCCTTTATTTTAATCGCAGACCCTAAATGAGAAGAATTCCCTTTAGAGTGATCAGGTGTGCTTGGTTTGAAAAAGGCAAATCTAGTAGCCTGGGACCATGAGCTGCAAATAAGACAGGTTGAATTGATAGAGCACGAAGTGCATTTAAGGCACACATGGCCAGAATGCTCTGTCTCGATGAATCTATGGCAGCTGGTGTTAGGACATCTAATAGAATGAAGAGCAATCTCCTTTTCTTTAGACTTGACTTTAATCTTCTTCGGAGACTTTTTCAAATCTGAATCGTAACAGAGAAAGATTTGATAGGGTAAAGTCCCGAAGATAAAAAGGGATCAGACAGCGCTGAACCCATTAAACAATAGAGACCAAACCAGTCTCTAAATTATTTAATATTGGTTTTTTTAAGAGAGTATGTTAATGAGATATCATGGATTTCATGCTCAAATGCTAACCAACCATGTGCATAGGTAACTTAAACAAGCTACTGTAAGGAAGAAGCAATTATAGACAATAACAATATCTAAAACACTCTGGGCATAAAAAAACAAAACTGGTAACACGCGTACCACGAAAATAGAAATGATCAATAAAAACAATATTGATCAAAAAGACCTACAACCACTTATCTTACATCTTTTCTTTTTGTCTGACATAGATCTTGTTGATCCTTTGAACGCTTGAAATAATCCCACAGCAGTATTGGAAAGTTTAAAACTTTTTTAAAACTGGCTATAAAATTTGTCACTACCCCTTCCTTCACTAGTAGGAAAAGGAATGAAGACTTGGTTGCTACAACAAAGTCATGTGATGTTTGTCAGCCAATGAGATGATCATTGTGCCCTATGACTCATTCAATGGCTCTGGGGTATGTATTAACCCTCTTTCTACCTCATTCTGAGATATAGCATTCAAGCGAATTGCTATGGATCTCATCATTGGGGAGAGTATGGAGATTCCTGAATAAGCCTTCAGTCACTCTGTAACCACTATACACAGCAAACATTGGCTGTAAAAATTTCATCCTACTACACTTCCCTTCAGAGAAGGAAAGAGCAATAGTAATGCGAGGAGGTAGGTTGTAATGTAGTAATAACTGTAGTAAAGATACATTGGGATTGGATAATCCCTTGATAAATTAAAGACCATTGCATAACTTTCATCTTCTTCTAATGCAGGTCCCCGCAAGATATAAATCACACAAAAGTAACCTAATCCTAAACCTGGTAAAAATATGAAAAAGATTATCTCTTACCAATCTGATGTTAATATTCTATCTTTTATTGTGTCAATAGCAAACAAACTGGTGTACATTTTTCAACAATTTTGGTGGAAGATGTTGCTATGACAGTGCATCTTTTAATTTAATTTGAAAATTAAAAATTTTGGCATCAGAGTGGTAAGAATTAAACAAATTATATTGATTATCATGTAGTCAGACTGAATGCAATGATGGTATAAAACAAAACTGGGATTTAAGTACTTGATTGATTAAACTTCAAAGGAAAAACTTTAACATTCTTCTAATTCTTGGATTAAACTTGATATAAATTACTCAAAGTCCAAACCCTGTAAAAGTATGGAAAATTTTGAAATTCACAATCATTATGATTGCCTGGATGCAATAACAATCTGTAAAGTTTTATTGACATCAGATAAGCCTTTGATGAATTAATAGTCCATTGGAAACGTTTAAAATCTACCCAATACGAGAGGTGTTCAGTTTATTTTGTCACAAGATTGCACGATTTTTTGCTGCACAGTTTTGGTCAATTGTCTCACTCACAATACCTTTTTACAAAGCCCACGAGCTTACCGACATGCTAGTTTAGTTTGTTAAAAGTTTTCAACATGCCAAGACATAAAATAAGCGAGAGAGCGGAGGGTATAATTCTCCATCTTTTGAGGAGGGGAATGACACCGTCACTGATCAGAATTTAACTTTTGAAAGAAAATATCAGTGTCAGTGTGAGGACCATTTATCGCGTAAAGAATAACATCAGAAAAGAATTACAATTGACGAATCTAACACATGGAAAATCTGCTACGTTGAAAATCAGAAGAAGACGAACTGTAGTATCAAAACAAGTGATAGACAAAGTGAAGAAAATGATAGCAAGAATTAACCCACCGACACAACGTGAGATGAGCAATCTATTAGGAATTAGTTTGGGATCCGTAAATAACACCATAAACAGTGTTATCACGGCAAAACTGAGAAAAAAAATGTTTGGTTCATAAACTATCCCTAAAGCAGGTTGAAAAGAGGAGGAAGAGGAGCTGGAGGCTGTACCTGAAGCTGTGTGAGGGGAAGTGGAAAAACTTTGTCACCACAGATGAGGCTATGTTTTATCTAGGTGGAAGCTACGGAAAACGGTGAGTCTGTTATGTTAGGAAGGGACAAATTGATATGGATAAGTTGAAGTTTGTTAAACGTGACAGTTTCGCGCCTGGTTTCATGGTATGGGCAGGCGTTAGTCATTACGGAAAGACCAGTCTTAAATTCATTGATCGGAATGTGAAAATCAATGCTGATTATTACATCAAACATGTTTTGAGACCCTTTTTGAAACATGATGTTCCCAAATTATTCCCAGGGAACAAACAGAAGGACATGGTTTTTCACCAAGATAGTGCCTCCTCTCATACTGCACGAAAGAGCTTAACATACTTAAAGCAGAACAATGTTAAATTCATTAGCCCTGAAGAATGGATGCCGAAGTCGCCGGATGCTGCCCCTATGGACTTTAGTATCTGGGGGATTGTCAAGCGCCGTCTACAGAAGCGGAGTTACAAGTCTTAACAGTCTAAAACGTGCTCTCAAGACCGAATGGAAGGCACTAGGTCAAACTGTGATCAATAAAGCCCTTTCTTCTTGGCCTAAGCACTGTAGACTGATATATCATGCTCATGGGTCTCAAATTGAACATCTTCTGCAATGAAATTATTTTGTGATAAATTATTGTTGATTAAATACTTATTTGAAATTTGTGACAAAATAAACTGAACACCTCTCGTACCTGTCATGCCAGAGGTCATTTGGATCGCTAATGTCGAGATCGTCCACTTCGCTATGGGATTGACAAAGAGTCTGCTCTAGGCCCACAAATGAACATTCTTCAAGACCACTGCAGAGGCCAGTTGTATCTGGATTCAACATCAGTGTTAACATCTATATCTTTATGATTGCTGCAATTGCGATGCCACACAAAATAATTTAATCTAATTAAAATAATGATGACTATCATAGAAAGCTCATACATTGTTTGTTTCACTATTTTGATATCTTGTGATGTTGCAGTGCCTTCCACCACCACCACCCTCATCCCCACCCCACCCTGAACCATATGTTATGGATTATACGATAAAACTTTACTGGTTAACTTTGGTCAACAATATCAAAATGGATGCATATTGAATGTCTATTTGCAGCTAAAGACAAGATTATTTTTGAAAATTTATCAATGGAATGAGTAGCTCAGTTATTCCTCAAGATCACTGCAGAGGCTGTTTTATTGGCATCACTGATACAAAGCAACCAAGTGAATGAAAAGGTATTTGTCTTATTAGACGTATCCATTAAATAAATACTACCAGTAGTCATAATGATAACCAACCAAACTGCAGGTTACTGATTAAAAATTTGTAACAAATTTAATCCTTTTCAATCTCAAAATCCAAATATTTAGTCATGGTTGAACCTTAAATAAAAATACCTCCATTTCAGAATGGGAGATGAATAATAG
Source organism: Chaetoderma sp. LZ-2023a (assembly GCA_034401795.1). Lineage (NCBI taxonomy): Eukaryota > Metazoa > Mollusca > Caudofoveata > Chaetodermatida > Chaetodermatidae > Chaetoderma > Chaetoderma sp. LZ-2023a. Next base: position 160,679,191 of record CM067370.1, on the reverse strand, counting down.
AGCTGATTATTATGATAATTATTTGACTGGAAATCTGCACTAATGAAACAAATGGCAGGTGAGTGGATATAAAAATTGCAATGAAAACATTCATAAAATCAAGAGATACACCCAAAAAAAAAATTCCTGAAGCATTTGCATAGAAAAGCATTGTGCTAAATTTGACGCCAATTCGATTGATGATAGTAATATTCTGAGAAAGAGTTTTTGAAACGGATCTCTTTCATTGACTGCCAGTATAACAAAAACAAAAACAAAAGTATCTCAAAGACATCTGAATCCAGATCCAATCTGCAATGGTACAGAGAAATGTCAATTCACAGACCAAGAGAATTTTTGAAACCTTATCACTGAAATGACTGGCTTGGATAACAGAGCAAGTTATTTCAGTGATAAATTTTCAAAAATAGTCTTCTTTTTTCTCACAAATGAACATTCACTAACACAAGAATTTAGATTTTATTAAAATATTAACGGGTTAAAGAAGGATTATTATAGATCTTGTCATCAGACCAAACTTCTTCTGTATACTTGAAGCCTATCCAATGTTCAGAAGCAAACAAGAGCCATCAAATCTGAATCAAACTTCGAAACAGTATTTCCTAAAGGAGTTTCAATGATTGACCGCATTATACCAAAGCCTATTGTGCCAAAATCTGAAGCCTATATGATGCTAAATTTGTTGCCACCCACCGTCTGTCCGGCCAATAGTTAATCAATCGACCTGCCTACTGGTAATCTAAAAATGTAAAGCTGGGTGAAGCGTGAAGTTTCTATAAAAACTGAAAAAACATGAAAGACAGTAAATATTACTAAGCGCATGCAACTTTGATTCTGCTTTCTGAGATGATCTCCATAGGCTTGCAGCTTCAGATATAGAAAGAGTGTAGCATGGGAATAAAGATTGTGATGATGTCATGGTGTTTGTGATGTCATAATCGTGATGGAGGTGATAATAACTGTGATCAACAATAAAGGTGAGATATGTCAATGGGGCTGGGTTAACCACCCTAGTAATGCCGCATAATCACCATGTAAACAATCATGGCATAGTTGAAGACTCCATTTCTAGCTATACCACCAACCCCACATCCACCCCAATTTCTATCAAATCTCCGCCCATGCGTTCAACATGTTGGAAATTCATATTCTTTTAGCCCTAAATTCTCAGAATACCATTTTCAATGTAATTATACAGGTAAGCTGCTGAATATCTTGAAAGCGGCCAGTCAAATTTGTTTCAAATTACATTCAACAGAATGTTTATTAACTAGTAAATCCATCAAAGACATACTGTGTACACTTGACATACTGTTCCAGCTTCAAATAGGAATGATGGTGTCATGATAATAGTGTCAGTTGTCAGACTAGTTTTTCAGGAATGGAGGTGGGGGGTGTGTGTGTCATATTGCTGATTGTTGACTATCATGACAATGATGGTTGTGTTGATTTATTTGGTCATGTGATCTGCATCTAACATGCTCCAGTTTTCAGTTCCCATCAGGCCATGGATTTATGAGAGTTACTACTTGGATCGTGAGCTATCTGTGTTACACCTAAGTGACTTCGCCTATGGACTCCGGATGCACCAACCTCACTCTCAACGATGGAAGTGCAGTGACATAAACCACAACACCATGTACCTAGTCGATGGTTGGGTTGATAATAGTGGGCGTGTTTATGCTGTTGGTTTAGAAACTGTTTAAATTCATGAAACTGTATGCGTGGTGGTTGAGGAGGCCAGCTTACGATTGCCACTGTGGAATGGAGGTACCTGATCCATCACTCAAGTATCTGCCGCTATAATCAATTACATCACATGTTAGCTGATGTTACAATCAAAATGACTTACAAGCTTTGTCACGAAAATCGAAAGTCCATTGCGAACTGTACAAATTGTGTTTTTGATGAATTTACAATTTAAGAAACATTCTGTTAAATATTTTGAAAGTAATTTGATTTAATTTAATTCCAGTCAAATTATTTTCAAATATTTAACAGCCTACCTGTACAGTTACCCCGACATTTTGATTCTGGAAATTCAGGCTTCAAGGTTTCAACTCGATGCATAAAAACTTGGCAAAGCTTAGCTCGAAATGGGCAGGACATAACTCGAAATGGGAAGGACATAACTCGAAATGGGCAGGGCATAGCTCGAAATGGGCAGGGCATAGCTCGAAATGGGCAGGGCATAGCTAGAAACGAATCTCTTTATTGTGGCTGTTGTTTGTGGAAATGTTGGAGCTTTAGTAGCTGTTGTGGTTGAGGGAGAGTTGGTGGTTGTGGAATTGCTTATTGCTATGGAACTGCTGGTGGCTGATCTCATTGTTGTTCAGCTGTTCATGGTTGTGCAACCATCTGTGATTGCCGATGAACTGTTTGTGATTGTGGAACTGTTCATCATTGCAGAACTCTTAGTTGTTGTCTACCTGCTGGTGGTTGTCTATAACTGCTGGTGCTTGTGGAGCGATTGCCGGTTTAAGAATGGCTGGAGGTTGTTGAGGAACTGTTGCTGGTTGTGGAACTGCAGGTAGTTGTGAAATTGCAATTGACTTTGGAACAGTTTGTGTAGGTCAAACGCTGATGGTTGTGGAACTGTTGGTGTGGGGTGGGGGAGGGGGGGAATGTGATGAACTGTTGGTGGTTGAGAATGTAGCTGGTTGTTGTGGAACTACAGGTGGTTGTCGAATTTCTGGTGAGAAAATGTCTGTCTGCAGAACAAGAGAAGAATATTTTTGAAAATTTACCACTGGAATGACTGGCTTGGTTATCGAGCCAGTCTTTCCATAATCTTCTCTTGGTCTGCAAATGGACATTTTCTATGAAAAAATTTAAGGATTAAAGGGATAAGCATCACAGACTTTGACTACATGTTGGAATTGGTTTGAAACCTGAATTCACAGAATCTAAATCCCAAGGTAACTATACAGCTAAGATGTTGAATATTTTGAAACTAATTTCACTAGGGGCTGTTGCTGCCTATAGCAACAGCAGCTTTCAGTAACATCTGTATCAAAATATTCAACATGGACTGATGTAATTTTAATCCTGACATCCGTTAATGTGGTGTAATTCATTATGAGAAGGTACTGGAGTGACAAATCAGAACAATCTACTGCTGGCAGTAAATTGTGGAACTATCTATATACGGTTGTGGAACTTTGCATGTGGCTGTGGTAATAGAGGAATCCAGTTTTAGCTATTCCCTGCCCATCTCTCACTAAGCTCCACCCACCCTTTTCCCAGGTTGGGATCGATCGATCCCTGACTATCAATTTCTACTAAACTATACATACAAGCTGTTGAATATTTTGAAACTAATTTGACTGAGTGGTGTTGCCGCCTATGGCAGCAACAGTGCCTAGTTAAATTAGTTTCAAAATATTCAACAGCATGTTTATTAAATAGTAGACACAAAACGTACAACAATGCTTAGTCGGTCATCAATTAGGCGTTCGTGACAAACTTATCTAAGTCATTCCTGATGTCATTGATTATGACATCAGCCTACGCATCACATAGTTGATTATGACATTAGATAATTGATGGATAAACTGGAAACATCCATTATGTTATGAGGCTATGTTTGAAACAGTGATATCACTAATGTATGCACATATCATACATACCTATAACTTGAAGTCCGAAATATACAATGCTAGCGATTAATGACAGACGTATGATATCACGATCTACGCACTGTAATGTACTCCAAAATACAAGTGCCAAACCTGGAAAAATAAAATAAGATCTTCGATAATCGACAATTATGATTAAACATTCTCTTGCAGGTTAGAAATGACATTTACAAATCTTGGAAAAGGGAATTTGTTTGCATATAGCACATCTCTCATATTTTTTTGCAGATTTCTGATAAAGTTGCTTTACATTGCAACAATTTATAAAATGTACCACTGGAATGACTGACTTGGTAACATTGTCAGTCATTAGATTGGTACATTCTTTAATAAGTTGGAATATATGTACCAGAATATATGTTATCAGAAATGTAAAACATTTGAGATGCGTGTGCATGCATGTGTGCATGTACAACAGAGACATACTTACTAAGTAATGTAGATCCATACAACCTGATGGACAATGTGGAACCATGGTCATCACTGGTCAAGTAGACAGTCTCAAAGAGATGCTTTGGAAATAAAAGTGCCTGGAAAATAGTCAACGAGGACATCAAGTCACAGGCAAAATCTTGATATTATTTTCAACAAATTTTATAAAATGTTCAAACGTAAATTAGAAAACAATAGTTTTATGAAATAGGACCGACTTTAGTGGAGCGATTAAGACAGATTAATCCATGATGACTTAGATCAGGAATGTTTAACTATATAGTTCTGTATCGCATGAATTTCTCAATTTACCTTGCTTGCGTTACACTTTTAGTGAAATCTGATCACCAGTTTCAAACCAACCCAACAACCGAGTGAGCGAGCGCCTGCCCGACCGACCAACAGAGACAGTTTTACAGAATTTTAATTTAAATTTAATTTAAATTGTTATTTTTAGAATGCATTTCAGATTTTTACTACGAGTCACAGCCAGTGTAAGTTGGTATATTTATCTGTCTGTTTGTTTAAATTAAAATATTCAGTTTTTTAATATAGTATTAATGGGCAGGGGAGGCTCTATTATTGGGTCAATCTGTAAGCTGACCAGTGCGCATTCCGGGCCGTCATATTACGCTCACCTCTGGGCGCAACGGTTGGTAACCAATCAGTCCCTCCCCAGTTTGAATGTAACCAATCCAGCCGATGTGGTCAGTCAAGTAACAAACTGACCAATCATCATCAATCGTAACTGCTTGAATGTAGGGAAGCAGTGGCCATCTTTTCAGCTCCACATTTGCTCTCCATCTGCCATTAGCATCTTGCAAATAGATTGGGTGTTTTGGAGAACCATAGCTCGCTATTGCCTGAGATACCATTATAATACATACTGGCTGGGTATCTCAGGTTATTGTACATTCTATTAATTGCTTGTTTTAATTGACATTAAAGCTATGGTTGTCTTGTCACCAAATCCCCTCTTGAGTCATCTGTCATCTCCTGGTCTAGTTGTCCACTGTATCACATTAATTAGGTAAATTTCTTTACATAGAAATTATTCGGCAAAGCCACATTGGTTGTAGCCATAGTGCATACTGGTGTGTGCTATTTGATTCGATTTAAATCTCAAATTTTTTACAGTACTAAACTGAAGAAATTGGATCATCGTCAACAATTTAAGACATGTTGAATATTTTGAAACCACTTTGACTGGAAATTGTTGCTGCCACAGCTTCCAGTCAAAGTTATTTCAAAATGTTTAATGGTTTGGCACTGTTTTCATTGACGTTATGATCAATGTGTGTATCTGTCCCAACCCACATCACTCCACCAGCTGTGACTTCGTCCGACTTTAGGATATACAATATATCGATATGTGGCGATATTTTGCGCACTAGTGTAGTAATATAGGCTACAGAAATACTGTACACCTTTTGTGCATATACACTTCTGATTTTAATGCTTTAACACTCAAATTAAGATTATATTTGAAACTTTATCACTGAATGACTGGCGTTGTTATCAAGCCAGTTATATCAGTGGTAAAATTTTTAAAATGGTCTTCTCTTAGTCTGCAAATGAATATGTCTCAAGACCATTGGCGAAGCCCTTTTTAGCTGGCTTGAGTGTCAAAGGGTTAAATATGAAATTTAACATATACGATGAACTAATTAATTTCTAGATTACCCATAATGCAAGGAAGGAAAACATGGCTGCCATGACAAACTGCCAAAGTCTCAGACCAGGAGGGAGCTTGATGTAAAGCTGATCGCTGTGGCCCAAAATTTGACTCAACTGAAACACACAAGTATAATCAAATTTAATTTTTACAGTAAGACCTCCCGAAACTTGGGCAACTCAGTTTCTCCTCTTTTCATTTACGGTACCTTAGTATTGGTCATATTCAAGCCTGAAGTTATATGTCATTTAGTCTTGAAATTTCCCCAAAAACTCTAACAACGATCCTCATTTACACATTGTAGCATACATATCACATACATTCGTGGGAGCCGGTACCATCCCAACTTATCCCTTTAACCCTCAAATTTGTTCAAGAAAATTAAATTTTCTCATAGAAAATGCCCATTTGCGGACCAAGAGAATACTATTTCTGAAAATTTACCAATGAAATGACTGGCTCAATTATCGAGCCAGTCATTCCAGTGGTAAATTTAAAACAGTTTTCTCTTGGTCTGCAAATGAACATTTCTCAGGACCACTGAAGAAGTGGCTGGTATGGGTGTAAAAGGGTCACGAGCATATGAACTCAACACAACCCAATGGGTGAATGAATATATCACTTGTTATCTGGAGTGTGTAGCCCATCACACTTCTTACATGTTCATGTGTTGTAATGACAATCTCCAAATTGATAATTACAATTGTCCTTCAAAAGTATACAAGTTCTCCCTCATGACCCTGAGGATCCTGATAAAACACCAATCAGCAAAGAAGAAAAATACTGGAAAAATACTGGATACACCAACTCCATATGCTAGATCCTATACGGATCAATCATGTAGACTGGTGATTCCACAAGCTAAGTTGATTTATGATAATTACTATTAATTCATCAACTTCAAATTGATTGTTCCCATGATGTCATCATTACCGTACCATGCTTTTGATAGAAATATTGATGGCAATTAATTGCTACGAAATAATGATTTGATACGGAATAAATTTCCAAATATATGGAAAGCTAATACAAGAGGCCCAAGGGGCCTGTATCGCTCACCTGGACCATAGGCATTTCAACTAGAATGGTCATTAACAATAAGTAGAACTCTAATGAGTTGGGCAGACTTGTAACAAGAAAACAGAGGCCATGCTTCTTTATGTATCAACTTCTCTTGAACAAACTTTAATGGCCCATAGTCATCAATATCATCTCCCAAATTTTGGTCCAATCGCTTCAGCAGTTCTGGAGAAAGTCCACAAGTGAACAAATTTGGTTCAGCGCTTGCCCTAGATGATATTTCATGAGTTTTGAATCGATCCCTCAAATGGTTTCGGAGAAGATTTTTAACGAAACTTCTAAAACTTGGCCAAAATCCAAGATGGCCACCGGCCCAATTAGCCGATCGGCTTTGTTTGAAAAACTTGAATCTCTATGTCCTAAGGATGCTTCCTGCCAAATATAATTGAAATTGTCCCAGTAGTTATCGAGAAGACATTTTCAATTTCCCATTGCTTTAGTATAGGAACTTTTGGAAGGAAAATGATCCAAGATGGCTGCCAAACCATTTATCTGACTATTTCGAAAATTGCAAACTTGTTATCAGAATACTCAAAAACACATACAAACCCAATTTCGGCCTTAAAATCCATCAAATAAAAAATCCAATATGACCACCAAACACGGTATATTTTGATTGGCCCACAGTGGCCATGTTTTTTTACGGTTCAACTTTCCTTGAACAAACTTTAATGGCCCTTAGTCCCTAATCATATCTGCCCAATTTCGATCCGATCTGTTCAGCGGTTCTGGATACGAAGTCGTTTTCGTTACAACTAGGTCAACCAAGATGGCCGCCGAACCATTTAACCAATCAGGTTCCCTTGATCAAACTTGGTTCAGCTCATGCGCTAGATCACATTTCATGAGTTTTGCATCAATTCCTCTGGCAGTTTCGGAGATTTTTAAAGCCGTTTCCTAAAATCGGCCAAAATTCAAGATGGCCGCGAGCCAAATTGGCCGATCAGCTTCGTTTAAACAAACTTGGATCACTATGCCCTAAGGATGCTTCCTGCCAAAGATAATTGAAATTGGCCCAGTGGTTCTTGAGAAGAAGTCATTTAAAGGAAAAGTTGACGGACGGATGGACGACGGACGGTCGCCATGGCATAAACTCACTTGACTTTTCAGGTCAGGTAAGCTAATAATATAAACCTAGAAACATCATAAAATTATTATTTCTTATCAAATCATTACCTCTTAGTAACTAATTGAGATCAATATTTATATCAAAATCATGGTATTAACCCTTTACCCCTCGAATTTCTTGAAGATAATTTAAATTTTCTCATAGAAAATGTCCACTTGCAGACCAAGAGACTATTTTTTTTAATTTACCACTGGAATGACTGGCTCGGTTATCGAGCCAGTCTTTGCAGTGGTAAAATTTTGGTTATCGAGCCAGTCATTGAAGTGGTAAAATTTTCAAAAAGTCTTCTCTTTGTCTGCAAATGGACATTTCTCAAGACAACTTCAGAATTTATTAATTTTCTCATATAATATGTCCATTTGCAAAGGAAGAGAACACTATTTTTGAAAATTTACCACTGGCATGACTGGCTCGTTTATCTTCCTCTACAAATGGACATTTCTCAAGCCCACTGCAGAAGCCTTTATTGGCTGATATGAGTGTTAAAGGCTAAAGGATTAAATAACAATAAAAAATAGTATTCAATGAAGTCGTTACAACAGTAATTATCAATATGGAGTTTTGCTACATCAAGGTTATGGAAATGGAAATCTTCCTCCTCTAGGCAGGACCGGCTCAAAGCATAGGCGAACTAGGCACTGCCTAGGGTGCCAGATTTTAGAGGACTGCCAAAAAAGGAGTGCCATAGGTCTTACCACCCAAATTACATGTACTGCCAAGCATATAAGATTTGTAAAAAAAATCCTTTGCCCTGTAGGTGGGGCTTAGAATACACCTTCCATATCCTCTGCGTGCCGTAAGAGGTGACTAAAGGAGGTAAGGGTGAGGTAACCCTGACAGAAATCTCGAGTGCTGAAGACGGAGGTTCCAGGCCGCACGGCGCACTACTAAACCATGGATCGATGCACTTAACGCTTATGATCATGTCGATAGTCACTTACAGGACTGGCGGTATGATCAGCGAACGAAAGGAGGAGGAAGGTAAGAAAATCCACATTTAGGAAAACAGCCATATTTCGCTCTAGAAATGCAGGAAATGCCCTCTCAGAAGTTCAAAATTTTAAAGGGTGGTCCTTTATCTTTGCCAAGAGCCCCAGAAACCCTAGGGCCGGTCCTGCCTTTAGGTTTAGTTGGATGTCATCACAGATTATGTATAGCCAGTCTAAGTCAAGGAACATGATTTAGGTCAAATGAGTTAGTCTCTTATTGGCAAAGAAAAATGTTTAAAATTCACAAACTATCTTTATTTGTTCAGCATAAACTAAATACTCTATAAAGAAAAAAAATCTAAAACTGAATAGGGCCTACATTTCTTACATCCAGAAAGTTCAACTCTGTAAACCGGAAACTTGGAACAATCCAGTTTATCCTTCAATCATATGATGATATAATCAACTATGTGACATGTAGGATGATCTCATAACTAATTACATCATGAATGACATAGCTAAGTTCATTATGAATGCTTAATTGCATGATGACAGACTAAGCGTTGTTGTACGAATTGTTTATATTTACTATTTAATAAACATGCTGTTGAATATTTTGAAACTAATTTGACTTGGTGGTGTTGCTGCATGGCAGCAACAACACCCAGTCAAATTAGTTTCAATGTATTCAACAGTTTATCTGTATAGTTTTCTGGAAATTGATAGTCAGAAAGTTAGCGTTGTTCCAATTAATCGATTTGATCGATGATTGATTGGTCAGCATGTCCAACCAACAGATTGATCTTGATTTCAGAAATTGATTTTGACGGTTTTTAAATTTATGATATTAAAACTGCAGATGCTTCTTTTTTTTTGGCAATACCATTTCAATTTCATTTTTACAACTATATAACATAGTATTACTCCATACGAGTCCATAGTCTAAGACATTAACCTTCACAACACTGAAATAGTATGCTAATGTCAAAACCACCATACCAATAACCCATTGAATATTTTGAAACTTATTTGACTGGAAGCTGCCTAAGGCACTAACAGCTTCCAATCAAATTAGTTTCAAAATATTCAACGGATTATTTCTTAAATTATTAAGGTTAAATATCCATGAATATGCAATAATTATTGCATTCAAAATTTCAGAATAGGTAAAAATTAAAAAATGTTATGATCGATCATTAATTGATCATCAGTTAGTATGTAAAACCAATCATCAATCACAAAATAGTACCAATTGCCAACACTACAGGAAGTTCATGGATTGATCGATCGATCCCAACATGGGCGAAGTATGGGTGAAGCTTAGCTAAGGATGGGCAGGACATAGCCAAAACGGAATTCCTCTATTCATACACATTAGTGACTGACTTTTCAGTTTTTGTGATGGAGATACGTCATGATTGTGAGGTCAGCGAATGTGTGACGTATTTGACTATAAGGTCTGATACTTGGGTGAAAAATTGGACCTTACTATTATTCTAACACAAAGTATTGCAAGACTATGGTAATGCCCATGTCGTTGTGAGTGTCTCCACATGGTGTGCGTCTATCCGTCTGTCTATGTGTCTGACCGATTTTTCTATCTGTGTCTTTCTATGATCAAGTTCGACAAGCTAACTATAGTCAGTTTGCTGGTTTACTGAACATGTGCAGTCGCTATGCCGAGTCAAATGCTGAATAGTTAACTATAGATTGTTGGTTGCCGATTCCCCATAGAATTACTATTGGGGGAAAGTTAGAGCCGGGTATCCGTCTCCATTAACCCTTTCTGTCATCTGTTTTGATGGCCTACGAAAATGGGTTATTTTTGTCCGCTAAGACGTCAAAAAGCATCCATATGACATAAAATGGGAAGGAATAGTGCCTTGAGAACGTTTACATACAATGGGAAAGCATAATTTCATCAAACCTAAGTTATTTAGTGAAATATTTACTTTTATATGCATTTTTTCCTGCCAGGCGATCGGTGTCCGTCATTTTGAAATTTACGCAAATATCGCACTAACCATCTGAACCGAACTCGGGTGCTCGGTTGACTATAGTTAACTAGCTAGTTAACTATTTGAAGTTTGACTCTGAATCTAACTATGGTTAGGAGTCAAAGTTGACCTATGTCTGCCATGATATCTCTGATTCTACTTGAGTGACCTTCATCAAACATGACTGGAAATTACTTTGGAGTTCCAATCTTGAGCTTAGGGTCAAAAGGTCATAGGTCAAGAGTTCAAAGCTCAAGATCATCAAATAAGGTGTGGCATGATAACTCACGTGCTACTGGAGGGATCTTCACCAACCTTGGGTGAAAGGTTGTGCTTATGGTTCTAACCCTTTAATCCTTAAATTTGTTCAAGAAAACTTCAATTTTCTCAAAGAAAATGTAAATTTGCAGACCAAGAGAAGACTATTTTTTTAATTTTACCACTGGGATGACCGGCTAGGTTATCGAGCCAGTCATTCCAGTGGTAAAATTTAAAAAATAGTCTTCTCTTGGTCTGCAAATTTACATTTCTCAATACCACTGTAGAAGCCATTTTTGGTTGATATGTGTGTTAAATTAAAGGGTTAAGCTGATATTGGAGGGAAAAGGTCAAAACCATTTAAGACATTGTTTGGGCGAGACTAGAATTTCTTTGGAATCCTTCTGTTGCAAGAAAATGATTTAGACACTCAAGTGGAACAAAGATCTGATGTCATTAGGTTATGAAACTAACTTGAATCTATCACTAGCCAGCAGGGCTCTTAACACTTTCCTGGCCAGGATTTGTCAAGAAAATTGAAATCTTTCGTCAGTGAATGTCAAATTTTGACAATTTAACCCTTACAACTCTGACGTCAAAATTTTAAATCTTCAAATTAATTTAATAGATGAACTCATGTTCATTTTTCAACAAATTTGGTGGAAGCAACATCGTCCAGCAAAATTGTTGAAAAATGTATACCAGTCTCTTTGCTATTGACACTGTAAAAGATAGAATATTGGCATCAGAGTGACTAGGGTTAAAACAGGAGTAAATCTAGCTGGTATTTGAAGGTGCAGATAAATCATTTTAATTTCATCTTCATTACCCCACCTACATATACCATTGCCAAATGGAACTATCTGCCAAACTTGATAATCAATCAACAAGTGGCGCAACAGGGAACAGTTTACAACAGGTAGACATTCAACGAGAACGATGACAGATGGACAAATAATCTTTGTATGACAATTACAATATAAGCCACAATAGAAGAATCCAGTTTATCGATCAATCATATGACATCATAATCAACAATGCCACGAGTAAGAATCAATTACGTTATGAATGACGTTATTAAGTCTGCCATAAACACTTAATAGTCTGTGAAGTTGTATGAATTGCATGCCCTTGCTATTTAATAAACATTCTGTACAATTTTTTGAAACTAATTTGACTGGGCGCTGTTCCTGACATATACACTAAGCTACTATTGACTAATAAAATAAAATTGTTTAGCGACCATAGTAACTTGTTATTGTAATTATATATAGTGTGGAGAACTCAATTCATGCTTGGGAGAGAATTAAATTCAAACAGAACAACAACTGCAAACTAAGACTACTTTAATAACCTATGGTAGTGTTCAGCAAACTCCAAATTTACACCATGTACAGGAAAAGACAGACCAACAAACAACTTTCAAAACCAGTGCATGGCGAGATAGAATTACAATTAGCATTCCGACCCCCTCCTTTTCTCACAAATAATTGGGCTTTATATAGTCGAATATTGTGTGCTTCTCGCAAAAAGACATAAAATCGTTTCTCGCGTAAAGCTATAAATTTGCACGCGAAAAGGCATAAAGTCGCTTCTCGGAAAGCCATAAACCAAGCGAATAATATAAAATTGAAGAAAGACATAAAAGTTAGTTCTGTTCGGATTGCGTCGCGGTTTATTTTAAATGATTCATAACACGATTCCCTTTCAGACACCATTTAGACCTCATGATGTACTGTTTCGTGAGATACCCCGATTTGTCATTTGTGTACCACTCACCAAATTCTTAGATAGGAAATGTATGGGAAATTGATTTGCTGATAAATGATGCAATTATTGGTAGATTTTCCTAATGTTTTATTTATTTAAATCATCTTGTAATCTCCAAATTCAAATATTTCTAACGGTCTCGGCAAATAAGCACACTGTCCTCGATTTTGGTGATTTGTAAATAAATTAAACAATTCTGGTCGGGTTGTTTTGGGGCTTAGTTTCTCTGGTTCAGAACACGATTCTCTACATGGCACTATTTACAGGACTCTGATATCGCAAGAGGTTCGTGAGTTTTTCTGAGTTTTGTATCACAAATCAATTGGTGAATCCAGTTTCTCAGTCGATCATATGATGTCATAATCAACTACATTACATGTAAGATGACATCATAATCAATTACGTCATGAATACCTCAATTTAGTGCATTTTAAATGCTTAATAGTTAAGTTGCTGTTACGTTGACCAAATTGTATTAAATATGCTAGTCAAAAAAAGAAACTTCCGCACCAATTCACTTCATTAAAATTTATTCACTGTGGGTGAAATTATTTCATTAATGACAATAAATAATTCAATGTGGTATGGGAATTATCAATCAGCTATCAACTTCTGCAGGGCACATCAGAGGGTCGTTCACAAAGAGCTGATACAAGGGGTCATTTTCCAAATTCACATCTCAATATCGTGTGTGACCACCTTGCGCACCGACAACAGAAACACATCTTCTGCGTATGGAATTCACAAGACTGTTGATTTCTGCTTGTGGAATGTTTTTCCACTCGTGTAACAGTGCCTGTTGAAGTTCATTCACATTTTCTGGTGGGTTTAGGCGCCGTCGAATCCTCTGGTCAATGTTATCCCACAAAAGTTCAATAGGGTTAAGATCAGGACTTTTTGAAGGCCAGTCATTGATAAAGTTGATGTTCTCTGTTTGCATGTACTGCACAGTGTCTCGAGCTGTGTGACTACTGGCATTGTCTTGCTGCAAAATTTGGATACGACCATTATTACGGAAAAGAGGAACGACGAATGGTGCAAGGATTTCTTCTCTGTAACGACGAGCATTCAGATTGCCAGGAATGACGACCAACGGAGTCCTGTAATCATGTGCTATACCTGCCCACACCATAACCGATGGCCCTCCACCGAAACGATCCAGCTCCAGGACACAGCAATTGGCGTAATGCTCATTGCGTCTGCGATAAACTTGTACCCTCCCATCACTTCCAGACAGGAAAAAACGAGATTCGTCTGAGAAAAGGACAGTGTTCCATTGCCGTCTAGTCCAGCATTGATGTTCACGAGCCCAATCCAAACGATTTCGGCGATGACGATCTGTCATAACACATCCTACATTAGGGCAACATGACCTGATGCCTTCACTACGCAAACGATTACGGACTGTTTGATCACTAATGCCAATGTTGTCTGCAGTCCTGGTGGCAGCTTGATAGCGGTTTCGTAAGTGTGTCAGGGTAATGTGTCTGTCCTGGGCACGTGTGGTGACACGTGGGCATCCACTGCATGGACGGTCAGCAACAGTTCCAGTGTATTCGAAACGGTTCCTCAGATTTCTCACAGCCCTGGCAGGGGCACCAACAATATGAGCCACTTCTGCAGGCACTGTACCGGCCTGGAGAAGACCAACAGCTAGCTCTCGCAGATTTGCAGGAATTCTCGGCATCCCAGCTTGGTGGAATTCTTACAGTCACAACAAAATTAAGCTGCTTTCAAGTTGGATACACATGAAAACAGCAGAAAGTCTGACACTAGCACATGGTTATACCCCAGTGGGACATGCACTTGAAAATCACACAAACAGTGCACGCACATGGACATGCATCATTGAGCGCGTTAAAACACAACCATACGCATTACCTCGGCATCCAAAACAAACATAGTAGGCCTAAGTTTATAGTAGCAATGATTAGAGTAACTATTGAATATCCCAATATTTGGGGCGGAAGTTTCTTTTTTTGACTAGTATATTTAGGCAGCAACAGCCCACCAGTCAAAGAAGTTTCAAAATATTCAACAGCTTACATGCATAGTTTTCTGGAAATTGAGACTCTTGGAGTGCAGTGATCGATCGATCCCAATATGGGCAAAGCATGGGTGGAGTTTAGGTAGAGATGGGCAGGACATAGCTAAAACTGGATTCCTCCATTGGTACTAGAAATTGACCATGGCTGGTGTGGTTTGGAGCAAAATAGATTGTAGTAGCGACCAAAACATATGATAAAGAATGTGAATTATCAGCAGTAGAATTAAGATCTGGGAAGAGAACAATAGACTATGTTTGCATAGAGACTAAATAAGTATTAATCCCTTGCTGGTCAAGTTCAGTAAAGAAAATGAAAATTTTGGCTTTGCGAATTTCCATTTTAAGGGCAGTTAAAACACTAATTTTGAAAATTTACCACAAGCACAATTGGATTGGTTGTTGAGCCAACCATTCCAGTGATAAATTTTCTCAAGATATATTTATAGATGAGGTTTTTTTTAAATATATATATGTGAACCAATGAAAGACCTAACGAGAAATTTATATGTAAATGATGTAATAATTGTTTTACCTTTGACCTATGCACATCTCCATCATCTGTCTCTCCGACGCCGAGCAACTTCCGTGTCTTCAAACGACTGTGTAGATCTCCACTGCTGTGCTTTCTGAAACACACAGAAAACAACAACCAATGTTAAATATTGAAGTTGCATGAATGAGACTATTGTGACTATAAATGGAGGGATCGGATCAGTCAATCAAACATCTGATGTCATAATCAAATAAGCTGACGTCACAATCAACATGATGTAGCTCTGTCATGAATACTGAAATTCATGTCACAAAAGTGTAGGGACTGGCAGATGTTGCTGCGAAGCTATGGAGGAGATACATTTTGACGCTTTCTGGTAATTCTTTTTACAAAATCTATTATTTTCACCCAAAAAAAATGACCAATCAAAAGTTTGAATAGAATTAGGTTCTAGAGCCTAACTCTGTAGGTAAAGTCAAACAAAATTTGGCCGAAATCCATCAAGAAACTAAGGAGATGCGTTCTGACACTTTCTGCTAAATTTGTATAAAATCTAAGATTATTAACCCAAAAAATTGATAAATCAAACATCTTAATAGAGGTTCTAGAGCCTACGTCCATACGATCCTTCCAGGAAAATCTGATTAAAATTTGCCAAGCGGTTTAGGAGATACGTTTTAAAGCAAAGGTTGATGGATGGACAGACGGATGATGGATGGTCGCCATTGCATTCTAGCCAGGTGAGCTACAAATTGACTGACTGACCGGAAAACAGACAGACAGACAGATTTACACTAAATGTGAGTCACAACTAAGTACTTACTTGTCAAAGACTCGATGTGGAATAACCATTTTCAGCAGAAAAAAAATTTCCAGTTTCTATGTATGACTATTTTATAATACAACTGTTCTTATAGGCTTAATCTCTCCAATTATACTCCATCCTAACCATCTTACAAATAGTCCTGGCCAACATCCACTGGCATATGACAGTTACTCTTCACCATTGGTGAAATACTCAATCACCCACTCCTTTGTTCGTTAACCCATTTCTGAACGAATACGCCAAAATCTGGTTTTGAGATAATCAAATTTTAAATATGGTACATGCTGTGTATTTGGAAACAAATTTACCAACAGTTGGTTTTGCCTTAAAGCAGCACCAACTTTTTGGTAAAATTATTTTCCTACCATCATACCATAAACAGTTACATAGAGGCAGAAAATGTTTGACTATTACTTATGCAGACTACATTTTGCATACAGATTAACTCTGGATACATGCTGAATATTTTGAAAACAATTTGACTGAAAGGTGTTGGTGGCAAAGCCACCAACAACTTTCAGTTAAATTGTTTTCAAACTATTCAGCAGGTCCAGAGTTATGACCCATTTAAATTACTGTTTGGTGGCTTGCAGTGGTCAGGCAGTTAATTGTGTTAGGTGATATTAAGCGGACATAATGGAAAATAAATGAAGCGCTCCCCTCCCCCTAACTGACTAATATCGAAGCAAAGTAGCGGAAAAAAATACAAAAGAGTGAGAATGTTTCATACGAAGCTTCGAACAGAGAAGGTAATGCACTCACCTCGTACCATCGATTAACTACCTTAATTAGAATACAAATTTTTCAGAATGGCCCCTCAACATTTCGATATTTACTTCAAGAACACCAGTTGATATTTTAACTCAGTTCAATATAAATCAGAGAGTAATTTTAGGTAAATATTTTGTACCACCAACCCCACCCCCACGAGTTCCTAGAAGCTACACATGCTTTCATGCACACACGTTCGCACACACGGATGCACACGGCTCTTGCAGTACACCTCATCAAAAACATCCAATATCTTAACCCTTTAACACCCAAACCGGCCAAAAATGCCTTCTGTAGTGGTCTTGAGGAATGTCCATTTGCAGACCAAGAGAAGGCTTTTTGGAAAATTTACATCTGAAATAACTGAGCCAGTCATTCCAGTTGCAAATTATCTTCTCCTGGTCTGCAAATTGACATTTTCAATGAGAAAATTTCTTGAATAAATTAGGTAATATTTTGTCCCCCCCACCCCCAACTCCACATTCATGCACACACGCATGTATGTTCACACGGACGGACGCACATGGCTCTTGCAGTAGTCCAACAACATCACGTAGTAAGACTAATAAAACAGTTTGGTGCATTGACATTACATTAGCGAAGGTAAATACTGTATTGTCTTATTTCACTAGCGCAGTAACATTAATATTAGCCCTATGAAAAAACCGTTCCTGCCACTAAGTGCTGCCGCTAACTAGCCGCAAATTAGCCGCTAAGTAGCGGTTGGTTAACATTTTACCATGCAAATTAGTTAGCTGCTAAGTAGCGACAACTCAAAATCTGATTGGTTAAGAAGGATTCAGTCTGACGCTAACCAGCCACTCAGTGTGCCGCTAACCAGCTGCTCAGTTTGCCGCTAACCACCTGCTCAGTTTGTCGCTAACCAGCCGCTCAGTTTTCCGCTAACCAGCTGCTCAGTTTGCCACTAACCAGCCACTCAGTGTGCCGCTAACCAGCCGCTCAGTTTGCCGCTAACCACCTGCTCAGTTTGCCACTAACCAGCCGCTCAGTTTGCTGCTAATCAGCCGCTCAGTTTGCACTACTCGTACCCTGTTTGAAGAAGAAAATGGCTACCATTCATGCCATTACTTCTTCTTGTTAAACTATCTCAGTATATATGCATGTATATTCATTCTAAAGCACATAAATAGCTGTGACAACTTACTAGTGGTTCAACACTTTATCTTCCTTATGCTACAAACATATGTACATGTCGTACACATAGCATTGGCTGACAACAGGTTTCTAAATGCTTCAATTAAATTATGTCCAATATGGCAGATCTATTACCGGTACTAGTATACCATGATATAATAATCAACTTTACTGTCAGAAGCTTGTTCAAGAAAGATCTGCTTGCATTACAGCACAGCAACTTGCTACATGTATCTATCCACTTTATTCAACAATAATATATACTTACTAATAACCACATTGTTCACTTAAACGAGCTTGAGATCAAAATATATTTACGCCAACTACAGTAACAAGACAATTTCGAATAGCAGATACTTTGCCAGAATGAGGCTTTGAGCTTTCTTCCAAACTTAGGAGGTAAACTATAGTCTTTGTGAGAAACAGTCTCATGTTAACCAGCCGCTCAGTTTGTGAGAAACAGAGTTCTTCATGCTAACCAGCCGCTCAGTTTGTGAGAAACAGAGTCCTTCATGTTAACCAACTGCTCAGTTTGTGAGAAACAGAGTTCTTCATGCTAACCAGCCGCTCAGTTTGTGAGAAACAGAGTCGTCCACCGCTCAGTTTTACTTATGCCGCCACTTAGCGGCAGGTTAACATCTAGCCACTAGGTCATGTTAAGTTACGTCGGTCAGTTTTTCCTTTGCCGCAAACTAGTCGCTAACTAGCGGCTAATTATCCGCAAAGTAAACTTTTTCGTAGGAGTACACAGATAGACACTTAAACCTTTACCACTCGAGTCTGCAGTGGTCTTGAGAAACATTGATTTGCAGACCTGCAAGCTATTTTTGAAACTTTACCCCTGGAATGACTGACTCGATAAGCGAGCAAGTCATCCCAGTGATAAATCTTCAAAAAAAATTATCTTCTTTTGATCTACAAAGAGACATTTTCTTTGAGAAAATTGAAATTTTCTTTAACAAATCTCTTGATTAAATGGTTAATTAAAAATACAAATTTAAAAAAAAGCACACCTCATCAAAAACGTCCATAAATTATCCATCCTCCTCTTCGAGCTGTCTCCTTAGAACTAAAATGTCACTTTTAAATTCAGTAATTGAAGCTTTCTGATTATCAGTGCACAGCGTCCAATAAAAATCAACACAAGAATCCAACACCGTAACACCCAAAAACGGCTTCTGTAGTGGTCTTGAAAAATGTCCATTTGCAGACGAAGATAAGCCTATTTTTGAAAATTCACATCTGGAATGACTGGCTCAATAACAAAGCCAGTCATTCCAGTTGCAAATTTTCAAAAGTATAGTCTTCTCTTGGTGTGCAAATCGACATTTTCAATGAGAAAAATTGAAAATTTCATGAACCAATTCAAGGGTTAAGATGTGTACACGAGTTAGGTAAATTACAGTGTTCCTTCTGGTCTATCCACTTTTCTATACAAAAGCTGGAAATTCATACATACAAAAAATACTTATTAGCCCTTACCACGCTGGTGGCAAAATTTTAAATTTTCAAATTAAATTAAAAGATGAACTGGTGTACATTTTTCAGCAATTTTGCTGGAAGATGTTGCTGTCTACGACAGCACCAGCTCCCACCAAATTTGTTGAAAAATGAACACCAGTTCATCTTTTAATTTAATTTGAAAATTTAAAATTGAACAGGCTGTGTTTCCTTTCCTATTAACACTTTCACTGATAAATTCCCTGTATCTCAATCTCAGGGCAACCAAAGCTGAACAATTGAATATTTTGAAATTAATATGACTGGAAGGCATTGCTGCCATAGAGAGAGTAATAGAGACTATAAAACGCTTAACAGAATTAGATTAACTGACATCCAAAGCTGGAATTAAATCAGAGTAATGCCAAATAGAAACCATTTCCTCTCTCATTACCATAACTATGCCCTATTCAAAGCAATACACCTTTCTCACATTGACGTCATTACACCGGGATTCCCCTAAATCAACGCTCGGAGAAAAACTGCTGGCTGGTCCACATTGAGTTACAATTGCACTAAAACACACTGTGATTTAAACTGTTCCTCTGATAACCTAAAATCACTATATTATTTAAGGCATACATCATTGGAAAGCGCTTTCAATTGTCTAAACATTAATGCAGTAATTTTTATATTTTTTTTTTAATTTTCACTGGGTTATTTTGCGTATATAAAATACAACATACCTAGATTCATTAAAACAAGTAGACAATAGGGGCTACTTTAAAATCACAATAAACTGTATTAAATTTTACAAAAATATAAAAACAAATACGTAAATGTGTAGGAAATTGGATTAGCTTTCCAATGATGCATGACTTCAATAATATTATGAAATTAGTTCTTCATATAAACTACTTAAAGTACGTTGTATTGAATTCCAATAGTAATGCAGTGCTGTTTGCGCGTCGGCTATCGCCGTTACCAGCCAGAATTGGTATGTGCAATGCATTCTGGGAAGGTATTTTCCCAAAATACGCTAATGTGGGAAAGGTCTTTACAAGTTCTGAATCCGTAACCACAATAGGGTCCTCAATAGTGTCATGTTTCGTTTAATTCGGTTAAATGGTTTTTTTAGCGGATTTCCAAAGATTTTTCAAAGAATCCAAAATCATGCCTGCAGGTAAAACTGAGCAATAAAAATTCTGCATACAAGTGTTGAATCATTGCCTACAACCATAGGATCCTTCAAGCCAAGTTTGGTTGAAATCGGCTAAGCGATTATATTGCACAAGACTATTTTTTGGAAAAATTACCGCTGGAATGACTCCGGCTCTGCTAACCAGCTATTTGTTTACACCAATAGCAAAATCTGATTTGCAATTTCTGTCTACTATTATGCAGTGACCACAGTAATAGCATATTAGATTATTCTTATATTATACCTTGCAAATTCCATTAAATGAAGGTAAATTTATCTTACTGACTTCAGTCTTTATCTGCATAGCTTGCTTTCAATTTACAAGAACACATGAACAAGTGGCCTAATTCCTTCATGGTACAGCTCATTCATATAAATATGTACTCTTGAGACGTTGTTTATTTTGCTAAGCATATTTGGTCTACATATCATACATAGTACATATGTTAGGTTTCAGCTGATAAGAAACATATTTGACTATTGAGAAGAATTTGTGCTAGATTCTTAAAGATAAGACAATTTTTCTGATAAAATCAGTTTTTTATTGCAACCAGAATGAATAGCTCAAGGTTTGACATCATGCTGGTTCTTGATCTCATTGTTTATCACCCACTTCACTAAAGACGCAACAGTTACTCAGTGCTGGTTGTTGTTGTTCTTAAGACATTTTAATAATTCTGGTTTTAGTGGAGGGATCTACTTCAAACTTACCCATAGTCCCGAAAATGTGTGTTAATTTGTGCATCAAAATCTAAAAAGCAACAGCAACAGCTTTCAACAACACCGTTTTCAAAATGGACATTTCTGCCACATTCTTATTCAACTCTAGTTCTACTGGACTCTCCTCTCCAAACTTAAGCGGACTCTTACCCGTGGAGTCCAGAAGTCATCTGCCAATTTGCGGGTGAAAAGCTAAAAGGCAATACCAACAGCTTTCAACAACACTTGCAATTTCCAAAAATGGGCATTTCTGCCACATTCTTCAATAACTCTGCTTCTACTGGAGAGTCTCCTCTCCAAATTTGGGTAGAAGTTTGCCCGTGGGATCCTGAATACATGTCCCAATTTTGGGATCAAAAGCTAAAAGGCAACAGCAATGCTTTCAGCAACATGGTTTTCAAAATAAACAATTCTGAACTCGCAATGGCCTGATTGAAAAATATATCAACTACGCGGATATTGGACAAATTTGTCCAAGGTTGTTAATTTCATTACTCAGACTCCTGTAATGATGACCCTGAATTTTTATCTCCAAATCAACATGGTCCCTCAATTTCTCAGTGATTAACTATGCATCTCTGGTTCTCTGAAAACTTAAGGAATGGGAGACTATCTTATGGCTCTATATCATTTAACCCATTCATTTGCAGGCCAAGACTATTTTTTTTAAAAAGCCAGTCATTCCAGTGGTAAATTCTCAAAAATTATCTTCTCGTGGCCTGTGGATGGGCAATGAATAAGCACATATTTAGATTATTTCCAATATCCCTTTTTCAAGGCACAACTACTGGAACATTTTTGAATATTTTAAAATCGATTTGACTGGCAGCAACGGCTTTCAAAATATTCAACAAAACAAGTTTTTATGTCTTAAAGATTATACTTTTTCCGGGATTTGTCGGTGAAATGGTTAAGGAAGGCTCGGAGAATCCTAGTGTCTGGTTGGAGATCTGAAATCTGTATACACATCCATTTCCCCTGACTTCAAGGATGCACTTAATCATTTAATGGTAGAACCAGCCAAAACTGGCCTCTGCATTTGTCTTGAGAAATTATTACTTGCCGGCCAAACGAAGATGATTTTTTTTAAATTTACCACTCTAATAACTGCCTCAATTATCAATTCAGTTCTAAATTTTCAAAGAATAACTCTAAAAAATGGACAAATCTTGACTGGTAAAGGGTTAAAAGCAAATGGATTGAAACGAGCAAGTTTTATGTTTTTAACTCACCCTCGAATTAATTCAAGAAAATTTTTAATTCTCTCATAGAAAATGTCCATTTGCAGACCAAGAGAATATTTTTGAAAATTTACCACTGGAGTGACTGGCTCGGTTATCGACTGTGATACATTTTCAAAAATAGTCTGAAGATTGACATTTGCCAAGACCACTGCTGAAGCCATTTTTTAGCCAGCGTCAGTGTTTAAAAGGGTTTTAGTTTATTTTGATGAGCGTTCATACATAAATGTGAAACACATCTAAGTGCAAAAACTCATCAAATTAAAAATGACTATTGCATATGAATCCTGTTTTACTGTCTATACAGACTAACCTAGCTACCTCTAAGGGCCGGACAGACGGTCAACGTTTAAGCTCGTACATGCCGATCTATGACGATCACTGTTGCTGACGATTTGTCAGTAAAATCGCAGCCGAAAAGATCCTCTGTGGTCAACTGGACACGCTAGCTGAACTTACCTGTCACGACACACCACACATTATGAATCTGTTTCTGTTTTCACGCATGACCTCAATAGACCTTTCCGGTTTTAGCTATTCCCCCGCTCATCGCTAGCTAAGCTCCACCCACACCTCGCTCGTGTTGGGATCGCTCGATCTCTGAACACCCTGACTATCAATTTCCAAAAAAAATACACAGGTAAGCTGTTGAATATTTTGACACTAATTTGACCGGGTGCTGTTGCTGTCTAGTTTCAAAATATTCAGCAGCATGTTTATTAAATAGCAAAGAATTACAAAGATGTACGATTCATACAATGTGTCCGTCTACTTGAGATTTGATTACGGTCTATATGGAACCCCTTGTGACGTAATGATTGTGATGTCATCATACAAGCGCTGATTATAATGTCATACGAGGTCAGATGATGGATGGATACTCTGGAAAGGTGATTTGGTCAGATGATGGATGGATACTCTGGAAAGGTGAATTACACCAGTGAAGACAATAGGCAAAGCTATATGGCGATCACCAATTACTAGCAAATTTTTCAAACATGCCTGATATTTACAAATTCATGGTGTATTTAAGCATATTTGATCACTAGATCATGCGACAAGCGTAAGTAATCGCCCGTCTGTCTGGCCCTTAACCGTTTTTTGATTACTAGTTAGATGCCACAATAACGAACACTGACGATATCATATGGAATCTATATCTTTAACTGTCTGTCTGCTGCAAGCCACCAGACAATAATTTCAATAGGCAATAACTCTGGATCTGCTAAATATTTTGAAAACAATTTGGCTTAGCCACCAACAACTTTCAGTCAAATTGTTTTCAAAATATTTAACTTATCCAGAGTTAACATGACAGTTAAACCCCATTGAAAATGTAGTCTGGAAAAACACAGCAGGTAGACAGTTAAGCATAAATTATGGTCAGTCAAAAATTGTTACACCCTTTAAGAAATCACATGCCATAAAACTGCTTGACATATAACAAGTTAAAGATGCTAAAATTGCAACATAGCTGACTTTGCTAGAAATTTACAAAATTTGACAGACAGACAGACAGACTGACTGACAAATCGACAGACTGAACGACTTATACTAGTGGAGTCACAACTAAAGAAGTCCCAAAACAAAACAACCAAATTTTCCAATTACTGATCATACAAACTGATATACTGAGTTAAAAATGATGATTTATTTTCCCACAGCAGACTACAGAATATTTCTAGCACACATATGTGACAGTTTCTGGAAGGTAGAGCATATTCTATCAACATGTCATTAGAAAATTCCAATAAGTAATTATTTTATCCCTGAAGATGATGAGATTTCTCAATATCCCTAACTGCCTGCTTGCTGAATTTCTGCAGACTACATTTTCCATGGTGGGGTTTAAACTCTGGATATGCTGAATATTTTGAAAAGAATTTGACTGAAAGTTATCAGTTGCTAAGCCACAAACAACTTTCAATCAAATTGTTTACAAAATCTTCAGCAAACCCAGAGCTAGTGCCCATTTAAATTATTGTCAGGTGGCTTGCAGCAGTCAGACAGTTTAGCCGCCTACCAATTTTAAATATAGCTTATAACACATTACAACTGGCTATAGCTAACGTATAAATGACTTTTCTGGAAGCAATTTAATTGAAAGTTGTGGCTGCCATAGGCAAGACCAACTTTCAGTCAAATTATTTTATAAATTTTCATTAAATTTTGTATATTGTGGACTTTAAGCAACGCGTAGTCATTAGAATTCAGTTTTAAAAAGGTTTAATACAACCTCAGGACATTGCTCTTTCTCACAATAGTAGCTTCCAGATTAACCATTTATCACTCAAATTTCTTCAACAAATTAAATTTTTTCCTTAGAAGATGTCTATTTCCAAGAGATTATTTTTTGAAAATTTATCACTGGAATGACTGGCTCGATTATCGAGCCAGTCATTCTAGTTATGAATTTTAAAACATTGTTCTTTCTTGGTCAGCAAATGGACATTTCTCAAGAGAAATGCAGACGCCGTTTTTGGCCAACTTTCTCGTTAAAGGGATAAAATCAATATCTTAGGACACAAAGGGAGCCAACAAGCTTTGCCAACAAGCTTTGCCAGCGAGCTCCAGTCACCTGCAGATATAGCTGATATACGTGTGACCTGAACATTGATTAGAACACAGCCACTCAAACAGGTGGCTGCAGCACAGCTCTGAGAGAGGAAATCAGAAAGTAATATATTCCAGTTTCAAAATATTCAAATGCTTACCCGTAAATAACACTACCGAACTTGATTGAATTTATTTAATATGGTGTCACTGAGGTACAGACGTCCAAAGCTGAGGGGTTTTCAGGGTTGGTTGAACATTCAGTCATATCAGTTTTCGAAGGATGGAGAAGAGTGTCGATGTTTAAATATTAACAAGTGGGACCAGCTATAGATGTGACATAGCAAGCTTTCGTTTGTCAGAAATATAAACAAATTTTACTGACTGATAGACTTACCAACCAATTTATACTATTTTCAAGTCGCAACTCAACGTTGACTATCTTTGTTTATCAGTGTGTGATAAAATCCTTAAATGTCATGCAATTTTGTAAACGAATAACAGAGCCAGTCATTCCTGTGGTAAATTTACAAAGTCTTATTTTTGTCTGTATATAATAATTCATTGATAAAAAATTTCAATTTTGATATAGCTTAACCATTAAACCTCAAATTTTTTCAAGAAAACTTAAATTTTCTCATAGAAAATGTCCATTTGCCGACCAAAAAAGATCATTTTTGAAAATTTCTCACTGGTATGACTGGCACGGATATCGAGCCAGTCATTCCAATGATAAATTTTCAAAAATAGTCTTCTCTTGGTCTGCAAATGGACATTTCTCGAGACCACTGCAGAGGCCATTTTTGGCTGATATGAGTGTTAAAGGGTGAAAGTATAAATGATAATATTATAATGATATTCACAACTGAAGAAGTGACAATTCTTTGAAGTACGATCATTAGAAGATAGAAAAAAATTAAATTGAACTACATTTTTATCATTGCTGAGTTGCTTCCATTGAGTGTGTTTTAGAAAGGACTGTCAAGATTTATCTCCCTTGAATAATAGCAATTGAGTAAATTCTGATAGGTATTCATTTGCAAGTCGCGAGAGGGTCACAAGTCTTTTTTTAAATTTAGCACTGGAATGACTGGTGCGTTAATGGAACAAGTCATTCCAGAGATAAATTCTTTAAAAAATATGCTTCTCTTGGCTTTCAAATGGACTGTCAATATGCAAAAAATTGTGGGGGTTTGCTTGACAATGTGATGTCAGTTGAAAGAATGTCAGTTGCATAATGAAACTACGCAGATCCATACAATTTAAAAAATGTGGATAATTTTGAAAACAAATCAACTTAATCGTCGCACCTCTAAAATCTGTATATCTCAATTCCAAGGTAAACATTTAAGTACGCCATAATATATTTAAAGTTGTTTTTAAACTTTTATATCAATTATCTCCCTTGATTGCAAATTAGACAATCATGGATTAATGCCTTTGAATATTTTAAAGGAAGGGAAAAGGAAAATAACAAATGATGTTTATTAGTAATTTCACATGCCCCTGTTTAAGACTATATGCTCGGCCTCAATGTGGCGCAGGGGTGTAACCTACTGGGTGTCAATCCAGACATTTGGAGGGGCTAACCAGAGCATTATGCACAACGCTAATGAAATGACACTTGGAGATCGAATCAACCGAAATGGTGCTCGCCCTGTGAGGATCCGCCAGGTAGGTGCAGCGCCGGGCTCCACACCTTGAAGGAGCCCACCCTCAAAAACCACAGATTTCATCTTGAGAACGGCTCTCCAAGTGTGATACCAGCGATCGAAAAGAAGAAGAAGTAATTTCACACAGTATTAACTAAATAAATTGCCATCGGTAAAAAAGGAACTAAAACAGGATTATTTGCTAAATCTCAGAGCGCTTAACTTGGAGCAAATTAGTGGCCGTACTGGTGCTTCGCACTCCACCATGTATCAACTGTATGTTAAGGTATACAGCATAGGCCTACCTGAATATAACGAAAGTGCACCTGAATATAGTTTTGTAAGCGGTATGAATAGTAATCGCTACAGGCACTGATGTAGAGCGATTAAGTCGCTACTGTTATTTCACTATTGATCCTTTTGAAAATGTTATATTTGAAAGTCATTCTTTCGGGTGGAAGTAACAAGTTTTGGTCAAAATGCGTTCAACCTGAATATTTTGAAATTTGTTTGATTGAATGTCGACCCAGTCTCTGGAAACAATGACTTTCAGTCAAATTGATTTAAAACTAGACAGTATTTTCCTGCAGGAAGGGGTGGCTAATCAGCTTAACATGAATATAACTTAGCATTTTATGACCAGCTGTATCAGGTATTATTTATTCGCTCAGCATACACCAGAGGGCATAGGTCCAGCTGCATCATTAATTGGTTCCCACCAGAGTGACATAAATGGTATTCAGCTGCTTTTTTCTAATTATTCTGATTTATTTCTGTTTTTTACTGGGGGCTATAGGTTAATTATTATATAGGCTATCATTTGAGAACATATGTTAGTTGCCTAACCCTTTCCTTTAACTGTCTGCTTGTTGAATTTCTGCAGACTATATTTTCCACGTGGTTTAGCTCAAGATACCCTGAATATTTTAAAAACAATTTGACTGAAATGCCACCACCAACTTTCAGTCAAATTGTTTTCAAAATTTTCAGCAACTCCAGAGTTATTTACTGGCCATCAAAATTATTTTCTGGTGGCTTGCAGCCATCAGACAGTAAATAACAACAGCTGAAGAGCCATGCTCTATAATAAATTATATATCTTTACCAGGACAGTTTCAAGTTAAATCAATTTCAAAATATTCAAGACAATCTATCTTACATTGTACATAATGTGTTGCATTTGGTCTTTACACTAGATAGGGTTAACACTTTAAAGACAAAATTTGATAATACAAATTTTTTTAAAATACTATTTTCGAAAATTTACTGCTGGAATCAATGCCTCGATTATCGGGCCAGTCAGTCCATTGGTAAATTAAAAAAAAAAAATCTTCCTTTGGCTTGCAAATGGACATTATTCAAAACAACTGCAGAGGCTGGTTTTGTCCCGTTTCGGCGGGAAAGGGTTAAATCTTACAGACGCAGAAGATACAAATTATTTTTGATGTAAAAAATATTCTATTGCATATTTTGCATCTAATTTGACTGAGAGCTGCTAGTATTATAAATTGCTATATAAACAAGATTTTCAGCTCCTTCCATATTTCTCCATATGACCACACTATTCAACGGAAAGATTTGCATTGATTAAATACATTTGCAAATTTGCATGATAGACGCAAAAAGTTTAATAATTGGATTAAAGGTTTCAAGTCCGAAACTAGATTGATCGGTCGATGATGCGTCATCGCAAATCCCCACATTCGCCGCTTTGAACTTTTGACACACCCCACAACCCAGGGGCGGAGCCAAATGTAAATGTCAGTTTGCACTCCACGATCATATGGGTAACTCACATACCAAATTTGGTTGATTTCTATCCATTAGTGTCAGAGGAATTCCATTACAATCAATTCCATTACCTTTTGAGCGCATCCTCCACCCCTGGGGGTGGGGTCAAATGTAAATGTGCTTATCCACTCCACATTGATATGGGTAACTCACATACCAAATTTGGTTGAATTCCGTCCAATGGTTTCTGAGGAGATGCGTTACAATCAATTTCTGTAGGTTAAATTTTACCTTTTGACCCCTCTCCCACCCCCTGGTGGCGGAGCCAAATCTAAATGACCTCTTGCACCCCGCAACCATAAGAGTAACTCAGATATCAAATTTGGTTGAGTTCCATCTAACGCTTTCAGAGGAGTTGCACCACAATCAATTTCATGACCATTTGAATAACCCGCTCCCCCACCCCCGTGGCCAAATGTAAATGTGCTCATATACTCCACATTGATATGGGTAACTGACATACTAAATTTGGTTAAATTCCGTCCAACAGTGTCAGAGGAGTGGCATTACAATCAATTTTCTTACCTTTTGACCCCTCCCCCATAACCACCCCTGGGGATGGGGCCACATGTAAATGTGCTCATGTACTCTACATTGATATTGGTAATCCATAGACCAAATTTGGTTGAATTCTGTCCAACAGTTTCGGTGGAGATGCGTTACAATCAATTTCTGCAGGCTAAAATTTGACCTTTTGACCCCTCCCCCACCCCCTGGGGGTGGAGCCAAATCTAAATGGCCTCTTGCACTCCGCAATCATATGGGTAACTCAGATATCAAATTTAGTTGAGTTCCGTGTAACGATTTCAGAGGAGTTTCATTACAACTGATTTGACCTTTTGACCCCTGCCACGACCCACTGGGGGCGGAGCCAAATTTAAATATTGTCTTGCAAAGCGGAATCATATGGGTAAACTACATACCAAAGTTGATTTAATTCCACCCAATGGTTTGGGAGGAGATAGCGTGACGGACGAACAGATGAACAGATGGCCAGACGGACGGAGGTGATTACAATATCCACGAGTTTTTTTTAAAATGTGGGGATAATGACAATGTTTTGTTTGTCATTATTTTTTATGGCGCATTAGTCAGCATTCTTAGCAAGTGATGCATCACATCGACGAAAGCGAACAGGGCAAAATGGTGCATTCAAACATGTTTCATCAATGGACCTTATTGGAAAATTGGTCAAAATATCAGTTTATATGATAAATAGAATCTCAAACTCAGTTCCATTTCATATTACTGTTATCAACCTCATAAAAAATTATCACATTCCATGAACTTTAGCTAGATAATTTTCGACATGTTTGATAGTGGAGGATCCAGTTTCTCAGTCAATTATATGATGTCATAATCAACTATGTAACGTGTAGGATGACGTCATAATCAATTACATCATGAATGACATAGCTAAGTTCATCACGAATGCTTAATTGATGACGACTAAGCGTCGCTGTACAAATTGTATGTCTTTACTATCTAATAAACAGGGTTGAATATTTTGAAACTAAGTTGACAACAACATTACCCAGTCAAGTTAGTTTCAAAATATTCAACAGCTTACCTGTATAGTTCTTTGGAAATTGATGGTCACAGAGTTCAAGGATCGATCCCTATACGAGTGAAGGGTGGGTGGAGCTTAGCTAAAGATGGACGGGGCATAGCTAAAACTGGATTCCTTCATTGTGATATGAAATGTGACTGCGTTCCAGACCCGCTAAATAGCAAACAACCTACCAGCGTACAGTTGTCTGGTAATAGAGGGATTCTATCTGTTACTCAAGTACCTAATGTCACAATCAAATACGTCACCTGCTAGCTCACATCAAAATCAAAATGACGAAGCTCTGTCACAAAGATCGAAAAGTGTATCATGAAAGTGTACGAATTATATGTCCTTGGTGAATTTATCATTTAATAAACATTCTGTTGAATATTTCAAAATTAATTTGACTGGGAGCTGTTGCATAGGCAGGAACAGCTCCCAGTCAAATTAGTTTCAGAATATTCAATAACTTGCCTGTATAATTACATTGAAATTGGCAGTGTGGGAATTCAGGGTTCAAACTATATAAATCGATTCCAACACACGCAAAAAGTGTGCATTTCGTAGGTATAAATGAGTGGGGAATATACAAAAAGGGGGTGGGGTGGGGTGGTGTGGGGTGGGGGGTTAGCTAGAAACGGTCGGGGCATAGCTAGGATTAAATTCTCTACTGAGACACTGAAACTTCAGTGGTAAAATGGTTAAGCAGATGCAGGAAGTATTTCTCAACATGTCAGTATATAGAATGAAAGGGGTTAAATTGAACTTTTTCACGCTCAAGGCGGCTTGGCTTAAAGAATGGTTCCTGCAGTCATAATGAGGAATGGTAATACACCAACCAAAAGAATACTATTTTTGAAAATTTATCATGGGAATGGCTGGCTTCATAACAAAAATAGTTACTCTTAATTGGTTTCCAAATGGACACTCACTAATCAAATCTCAATTTTCTGGACCAAGTCTGCGATTATAATAATTTCTAAACTCCTCTATCTCATATCAAGGAAGGTAACTCCGCTAAGTTTATCTTTCTTTCCTCTCAAGGTAGATAACTCCTTCAAGCAGAAATTATAAAGCACTCATATTATCATGGCATTTGATAAGCAGCTATCTCTAAATAACGTCATATTGTTACCAGTACAATGAGTTAATACCTAATCCTTTAACCTGTATAGATCAGAAACAATGAATCCTTTCCGATATAGGGAACATTTTGCTGAATATATTGAAATTAATTTTACTATTACAGCAACAGGTGCCAATCAAATTAATTTCAAAATATTCAACAGCATTTCTGTATGGCTGTCTTGAAACTGAGACACTGGAACTTCAAGGGTTAAAAGGGTAAATTACCAACAAGAGGAAGCTTTTTATATAAATGTACACAAAAATAGAACTTAATCACATAGTAGTATAAAGTGGATTAGAATGGAATGAGGGATAAGGCTTGTAAAGATATGCCATCAGAACGCGGGGGGGGGGGGGGGGGAGAGATTAACCTTCACATGTTCAAGATAGGTCAAAAAAAATTTTTAATTAGTGAATGTCCATTTGCAGGCCAAGACATAACTATTTTTGAAAATGGTGCAATTACTGACGATTATCAAGCCAGTCATTCAAGTGGTCTCACTGGGTGTCAATCCAGACATTTGGAGGAGCTCACCAGAGCATTATGCACAACGCTAATGAAATGACACTTGGCGATCGAATCAACCGAAATGGTGCTCGCCCTGTGAGGATCCACCAGGCAGGTGCAGTGCCGGGCTCCATGCCTCGAAAGAGCCCACCCTCAGCTACTGGAGGTCCCATCAACTCGTCTTGTGGAGCCAGGGGACGAGGATGGAGAGCTACTGGCCAACTGAAAGAGAAGACCAAACCCAAAGAGAACCCCAGTATCAACATCATGCACTGGAATGCAGAAGGGGTTACCAACAAGAAATCAGAGCTCGAACAGTTCCTGTACGAAAACAACATTGATATCTGCTGCATCCAAGAGACACACCTGCAAGAAGGAAAACCATTTAAGATCAGAGGTTACCAGATTTTCTGGTGTGATCGAAGAGGAAGGAAGAAAGGCGGGGTGATCACCTTGGTCCGAAACAGCGTGAACGCCAGCCAGATCAAAATCTTTATGGAAGAGGCAGAATATATCAAGATCAAGGTATCAACCAGCAACTCTGTGATTGACATTGTCAATTATTACTGCCCTAATGACAAGAATCTCTCACTTGACACAATCCAGGTCCCGGATTGCCACTTCCTCATTGCGGGAGACTTTAATAGCCAGTCCCAGAGCTGGGGATACAGAACACTTGATAAATGAGAAGACATTGAAGCATGGCAAGATGAAAAGCACCTTTTACTTGTCAACAATCCCACAGATCAGCCTACCTTCTACTCGCGCCAATGGAACTCGACAACAATGCCGGACTTGGCATTTTGTACAGAAGACATTCACAGAAACCTCAGTAGAGTGGTTGGATCGCAGTTAGGAGGAAGCGACTACCGCCCAGTCCTCCTCTCTCTTTCTGGAAGTATTTCGACAAGTTCACATCAACGTCCAAGGTGGAACTACAAAAAGGCAAATTGGAGTCTGTTCGGCATTCGTTCCAATGAGCTTACCCAAAATATAGCAGTAGAAGGGAGAAACATCAACAATGTGGTCAAGGAATTTAATTCAAGTATCCTCAAGGCTGCCAACGAAGCGATTCCTCGAGGGTTCAGGAAAAACTACCACCCCTACTGGACAACAGAACTGCAAGCAGCACATGATACAATAGACAAGGCCAGAGAAGATGCAGAGGGTAATCCCCGTCATGAAAACCACTTCACACTACAACAAACTAAAGCCAGGTATCTAAAGACCAAGCTGGAGGCCAAAGGAAGCTGGAGGGGAAAGACGGCAGGGTTTAATTTAGAGAGAGACACCACAAAGCTATGGAGACTGATTAAAGCACTGAATGATGAGGGTGTCGGGGGAGAGATTACTCTTGAAGAAGATGGACAAACACTGACAGGAAAGATGGCTGCAGATGCCTTTGCGAAGCCATATGCAAAAGAAAGCAACATTTCTATACCACGAATGCGTCAAAAAGAGGTTAGAAAGGAGCAAAAGGAAAGACCAGACACAAACACTCACGATGCAATGAAAGTTGACATTAGTTTAGCAGAACTGAAGAAGGCTATCCGCCAATTGAAGAAGAAGAAATCTCCTGGGCCAGATGGCATTACGAATGAAATGATCCAACACCTTGGTAATGCATCTCTTCGCAAGTTGCTAGACATCTTTAATCTCAGTTGGACCAATGGAGAGGTTCCTCAGTGCTGGAAGGAAGCCAGAATGACCCCTATTCTGAAAAAAGGGAAGAACAAGACGAAAGTGCTGAGCTACTGTCCTATCAGTCTTACAAGCTGCATATGCAAGACCATGGAGCGCATCATCAACCAGCGGGTGCAGTGGTACCTGGAGTCTGAGAACATTATAGTTTCAGAGCAGGCCGGCTTCAGAAGATACAGGAGCATAGAAGATCAAACAACACATCTTGCACAGGTCATAGAGGACACTTTTCAAGCCAAGAAGGTGATGCTAGCTGCCTTTATCGATCTGCAGAAGGCATTTGACAAGGTGTGGAAGGATGGCCTCCTCGTGAAGCTCCGGCGCACAGGCATCTGTGGCAACATGTTCCGATGGACCAAGTCATACCCGCACAATCGCAGAGCTAGGGTGCTGGTGGATGGACAATCTGGACAGAATGTATTGCTGAGACAAGGGGTGCCACAAGGCAGAGTATTATCACCAACTCTGTTCATACTCTTCATTAATGACATTGTAGCGGAGCTGACCAATGGGATTCAAGCAGCCCTCTACACAGATGACCTCATACTCTGGTGCACCGAGGAGTACACAACGACTGCCACGTACAGAATGCAGCTCGCCTTGGACAGAATTACAGCTTGGGCCAATCGCTGGTGTATTACCATCAACAAAGAAAAATCACCAGCCATGCTATTCTCACTGTCCACCAAAACCAAGGTTGGCAATCTGACACTGGGCGGTACTCCACACGAGTAGGAGGACCAGCAGACATACCTGGGAGTCACATATGACAGAAGATTAACATGGAAGGAGCACATCCAGAATGCAGAGGCAAAGGCCAGAAGAAAGCTAAACATCATGAGGAAGCTGGCAGGAACAAAGTGGGGTGCCAATAGAAAAAATGGAGCAGACAGCAGGCATCCCCCCCCCCACTTAGCAAAGAAAGGGAATGCAAAGCACTGATACAAGATGCAAAGTTCAAATCGTTCAACAACCACCTGATGAAGATCAGGCAAGCACAGCTGTCATCAGGAAGACTTAAAAGATCAAGTTTTGTGAAAGAGACAAAAGCACTTCAAAGGAAACACCAAGAAATGTTGCCAGCACAAATAGAAGACCCAATCCACACCCTTGATCCTCCACCATGGGAAAACAAACTAGAGAGCATAGCTATTCGCACCACAGTACCTCATCTCACAACCAAAGATGAACACAGTGATGTGAGCAAGAAGGCCCTGACCCTAGCCATGCAGAAAATAGCTAGACAAATCACATAACCTGCCTCCAGGTATCAAGCATTATCTCCCTTGAGAAGATTGAACATGACCACACGCCTGCCAATTGGATAATTGTTGCCATAGAATGGCTGGTGTCCATTTTATAGATAACGTTGCTGAGAGCTGTTGTTGTCTGAAACATAAACAACTTTCAGCAATGTTGTTTTAAAAAACAAACATGAGTTAACTTACGAGATGAAATTGATTGGAATAGAGGGATTAATTTCTTGCTAAGCTCCGCTCACCTTGTATCCATGTTTGAATAGATTTTAACATTTTGAAGCCTGCAGACAAAAATCTCAAATTCAAGGTAACCGCACAAGTAAGCTGTTGAATATTTTTAAACCAGTTTGACTGGGAGCAGTGTTGCTCCCTATGGTTTTTGTTCCCCAGTCTTTACACTGGTACCCATTTATACATCGTCCTATTGCAAGTGTCTCGCCCTCCCGCTCTGCTCCCATGTACCATGCTTGCAGGCTTTTGATATCTGCGCTAAGTTAACGAAACATTGTAAATATAAAAGCGAGGGGGGGGGGGGGGTTGTTACTGCCATGACCTGATTGGTGGACGGCAGCCCACAAGCGTAATGCTACTTCACATAGCAAGAGATCAGAGGCCTGCAAGTACGGCAACACACAGCGTAGCTATGTGAGTGAGCGTATGTTAGTACAATACCATTTTATAATACTGCCCATTACTGGGTGGAGAGGTTTAACCCTTTACTGGATAAATTTGTTCAAGAAAATCAAAATATTTTCTTATTCAATGTCCATCTGCAGGTAAAGAAGTATTTTTGACAATTTTACCACTGAAATGACTGGCTCGATTATCGAGCCAATCATTCCAGTGGTAAAATTTTCAAAAATACTCTTCACTTTACCTGCAGATGGACATTCAATAAGGAAATATTTTGATTTTGAATATAGGGCATTCCTCAAAACTACTGCAGAGCCCAGTTTTAGTCAGCTTGACTATTAAATGGTTAAAATGAGGATGAAGGAAACTGTCCACGTCCATGTTTCCAACAACGAGACAGTCTAACACTGAGGCGTGAACCAGGTAGTCTGGTTAAGTAGCCCACAGTGCCGACTACTAGACCACGCCAGCTCACATGGCGTACATACATTGTTTCAAGTATTTATTGAAAATTTATGAAACTCCAAGGTAACAACTCGCCAATTGACAAACCAAATATTTAGACATAATCAAAAGTGGAAAATCTTAATCAAATGATACCAAGATGTTCGCTAAACAAATCACATAAATGGTATAGAATTTTGGAAACTGGGCTTATTGTTGTTTTAACGCATTAGTAGGGTTTAATATTTTAAAGAATTTACAAGAAATTTCAGAATTTCCAGCGCATCCATCAACAGAAACATAAAAGTCGAATGAATGGGCTACCAGAATAATACCTTAGGATGCCACAAACAGCCAATATTGATGATGATTGCACACCATGGTCGCCATGGAAACGTCAAACGTAGTCACTCAATAAGATTTAGACAGCTGTAATTTGGTGCGCTCCCTTATTGATAGCGAGCGATGTGCATCTGTGTCAGTAGGGCTTGCATTGTCAAGTAGCGCAGCGAGGCGATCAGTGTCCTGCCAGTCAAGCCAATAGATTGCATAACCTACAGCTTTGGGGAGTGAGGGTGGAATGGTCCTACCATGGTGACATATAAATATGGTAGTGATTTTTTGGCTTGGGCAATAAGTCTTCTTCAATATTAACTCCCTTAACACTCTTATGTCAAAATTTTAAATTTTCAAGTACATTTTTCAATAAATTTGGTGGAAGATGGTGCTGTGAAAGACAGCAACATTATCCACCAAATTTTTTGAAACTTGTACACCAGTTTCTTTGCTATTGACAGGGTAAAAGATAGAATATTGATATCAGATTGACAAGAGTTAATCACTTGTCAATTATTAACAATTCCAAATGTACACACCATATATACGATATTTTATACGATACAATAAACAATCTGTTGGATACATCAACTCCACTGCATGGCACCCTTTGGCATAAATCAGGCAGGGTGAGAATGCCACATAAGTCTCCCACTTTTTCGTTTTTATTAAAGAATAAATAATCTGTTACATATGTCATTCTGTTGAATATTTTGAAAATAATTTGAACGGGAGCAGTAATTTTGCCTAAAAGCGCAGCGTCAAGTTATCTTCAAAATATTGAATGGCTTACCGGTATGGCGTTATTTAAATATACATGCATATACTAGGGTTTCAGAGTTGAAACAGTTTGCATAAAGCAATCTCATTATATGTGCACATCGCTTCTGAGCAATCAGCCGAAAATCTTTTTTTAATAAACATATGCACGCTTCTACGATCATTCTGCTACTTAAAGCTGTCATGTGGTCATAAAAATAAGAGCTGCTGGTGTTGAGGATTATTGATGGGACTCTGTAACCCTTTCTGCGCAGTGGTTTTGAAAAAATATCCATTTGCAGACCAGGAAGAATATTTTGCTGAAAATTCATCACTGGAATGACTGTCTCGATAACAGGGCTGTAATTTCATTTGTGTTTTCAAAAATTTGTAGACCAAAATCTCCAATTAAAGAGTTAATTATAACCAGGAAAGGTGTCGGGATACTAATTGTATTAATGTTAATCTAATCACTCAACAGTGGTCAATCTTTGCTCACCTACCATTCGCAAACTTACATAATCCTGAAGTGGTTATCAGTAATCTTTAGATCCAGAACATATTTCTAAAGCATGGCAGTCATGGTTGTTGTTGTTGTTGCCGTGGACATTTTGTTTCTTTTTACTGCTCCTCATTCAGTTCTTATCCAATCTCACTGAAACTTCACACACCTATTATAGGTATAGATACGGAGACAAGTACGAATCCCGATTTTCGATTAACTTCCCTGCTGTTTTTAGCACTTAAATCTAAAAATCGCCATCATTACAGGGCCAAATCTTTTATTCATCACTGTGGTAGGTTTTATACGGGCATACCACTCCGCCCCACCATTAAATTTTCAAATCACTATGCCTCCATTTTCATTGATCAGACTCGATAGGGATATTCTATGCGTGACATCATAAACTAGAGGCCTAAGGGACCTGTATCGCTCACCTGGACCATAGGCATTTCAACTAGAATGTTCATTAACAATAAGTAGAACTCTAATGAGTTGAGCAGACTTGTAACAAGAAAACAGAGGCCATGTTTCTTTATGTATCAACTGTTCGTGAACAAACTTTAATGGCCCTTAGTCATCATTATCATCTGCCAAATTTCGGCCCGATCGCCAGCACTTCTGGAGAAGTCGTTTTCTCGAAAACTAGGTCAACCAAGATGGTCGCCGAATGACTCGGCCAATCAAGTTCACAAGTGAAAAGATTTGCTTCAGTGCTTGCCCTAGATGATATTTCATGAGTTCTGAATCGATCCATAAAACGGTTTCGGAGGTTTTTAAAGAAATTTCTAAAAATCAGCCGATTGGCTCCGTTTGAACAAACTTGAATCTCTATGCCCTAAGGATGCTTCCTGCCAAATATAATTGAAATTGTCCCAATAGTTATTGAGAAGACATTTTAAATTTCTCATTGCTTTGGTATGGGAGCATTTGGTAGGAAAATGATCCAAGATGGCCACCAAACTGTTTATCTGATGGTTTGGCCCAGGGTGGGCATGTTTTTTGGTGGTTCAACTTCACTTGAACAAACTTTAATGGCCCTTAGTCCCTAATAATATCTGCCAAATTTTGACCCGATCCGTTCAGCAGTTCTGGAGAAGTTGTTTTCGCTAAAACTAGGTCAACTAAGATGGGTGCGAAAACCATTTGACCAATCAAGTTTCCTTGAACAAACTTGGTTCAGCTCCCACCCTAGATCATATTTCATGGGGTTTGCATCAATCCCACAAGCGGTTTCGGAGATTTCTAAAGACGTTTCTAAAAATCGGCCCAAATCCAAGATGGCCAACGGCCCAATTGGCTTCATTTTGAACAAACTTGAATCTCTATGCCCTCAGGATGCATCCTGCCAAATATAATTGAAATTGTCCCAGTAGATCTCGACAAGACATTTTAAGTTTCCCATTGCTTTTGTATGGGAGCTTATGGCGGGAAAATGATCCAAGATGGCCGCCCAAACATTTATCCAACCCTTTCGAAAATTACAAATTTGAGATCAGAATACCCATAAACACATACAAAACCAATATGGCCGCCAAACACGCTATATTTTGATTGGCCCACGGCGGCCATGTTTAAAGGAAAAGTTGATGGACAGACGACGGATGATGGATGGATGGACAGACGACGGATGGTCGCCATGGCTAAGCTCACTTGGCCTTTCAGGCCAGGTGAGCTAATAAATATTGCGTCCGATTACCAGTTCACTGCCCTGACGGGTTTTAGTAGGGCGTTCAAACACCTCTTAAATTTTCTAATCATTACTCCTCCATTCTTTACAAATTTTGATGAATGGATCCAGATCAAACATGAGAGGGATAGACCTTCTTTGGGTCCATTTTGACATCATTACAGAGCCCAATTGACCTTTCCAGTTTATCTATCCATCCATAATATGACGTCATAATCCACTACGCGATGTGTAAGATGATGTCATAAGCAATTACAGCACGAATGACTCAATTTAGTCCATCTTAAATGCTTAATAGTCCGTCGGGTTGTATGAATTGTATTTCTTTACTATTTAATAAACATGCTGTTGAATATTTTGAAAGTAATTTGACTGGGCGCCGTTACTGCCATCAGCAGCAACAGCCACCAGTCAAATTACTTTCAAAATACTAAACAGTTTACCTGTAAAGTTTTCTGGAAATTGATAGTCAGGGAATTCAGGATTGATTGATCCCAACATGATCAAGGTGTGGGTGGAGCTTAGCTAGAGATGGGCGGGGTATATCTAAAACTGGAACGGTCCATTATCAATTCATTTTCCTGATGGATTTTAGTAAGGCGCTCCATCCTTACATCTTTAAATCGCTATCACTCCATTATTGACAAATGGATCATGATGAAACCTGATGGGGTATGATAGTGGTAATTATATACCTCATAACTGAACCGATTTTCAACTCACCACATGATGGGGTTTAGAATGACTATCACATTTTAAAATCACTATACAAATTGTGGAACGTTCCAGATTTAATCAGCAGCCTGTTTAACCTTTTAACACTCATATCAGCCAAAAAACGTCTTCTGCAGTGGTCTCGAGAAATGTCCAGTTGCAGACCAAGAACAGACCATTTTTGTAAATTTACAAACCGAGTTGACCGAGCCAGTCATTCCAGTGGCAGATTTTCAAAAATAGTTTTCTCCTGGTTTGCAAAAATGGACATTTTCTATGAGAAAATTTAATGAATAAATTTGAGGGTTAAAGAGCTGCAGCAACTATTTCGGAAGACCTAACATATGTTTATAATATAATAACTATACCTGTTACAACCGCCAATTACCACTAACAATATGTTCCTGAAAAATTTTTATCCAGAAAATAATACAATTTATGTCGTGTTTGTTTCATAAAGTAAACAAAAAACTACATAATTAGCCGAGATGCTCCTTTTTTGGGTGGGTGGGGGAGGGGTGTGTGTGGAAAGACACGAAACCAGAACAATAACGAGAAGAGACCTTAACCCTTTAACACGCATATCAGCCAGAAACAGCTTCTGCAATGGTCTTGACAAATCTCCATTTGCAGACAAAGAAGACTATTTTCGAAAATTTACCATTGGAATGACTGGCTCGGATAACCGAGCCAGTCATTCCAGTGGTAATTTTTCAAAAATAGACTTCTCTTGGCTTGCAAATGGACATTTTCTATTTTAAATTTTCTTTGACAAATTCGAGGGATACAGGGTTAAATGATCATGCTCACTCGCTTATAACATCACTACACTGCAGCTCAGAAATAAGACAAATTGTTTCCAAAAAAACCCAGAAACATGATAGTTATATAGTACAATTTTGAACGCAATGTAAGAAATGTTTTGTTGAACAATGTTCAAAATATTCAACAGTATATTTTATTTTGTTTTGGAAACATGTTAAGTTATAATGATGGTCACATGGCAAAACAGTGGCCATGATGAAGTTCAGATGAGCTGAAAAAACTATGCCAAAATGTGTAAATGCTTAGCTCTGGGTAGTTTAATAGCACTAAACAAATATATATATATATATAGTTTCCATGTCTGTCTCTCTGTCTGTCTATCTGTGCCTGGATTTATATTTCCAAACATGGAAATCCTAGATTATAAGGATACCCATTTTGTGAGAAAAATTGAATCAAATCGGATTTGTTACGTTTATGACAAACAGACCACGGCAGATGAACAAACAGACAAAGTTGCAATACCCACCATCATAATGGTAATAAAATGTTATGGGCAAATATCATCCCCCATAACAGTCAACTATAAACCTGCTTTATAATAGCATACGCAAATAGACAAAGATATTAATGAACATAGTTTTACCATCAAAGAGACAGGAAGCAAGCGTGTATTATGGGTAATAACAATGTGGAATCCGACGTGATGAACGATATCGAGTAACGTGCGATGTTAATTAACCCATTTCGTTCTGAATTCTATAAGTCCTCTTAAATTTACAACACATGTGTCTTACTAAATAATTATGTCTGTATATTTACATGAGTATTTTGCTCATTTTTAACTGAGCAGACTAGATATCAGTAAGTGATGCAAGCTAAAGCTACAACTCTGATTATTTTAGAATTATAATGAAGCTGTTCTCCGTCATTAACCCATTAACACTCATATCAGCTGAAAACGGCTTTTGCAGTGGTCTTGAAAAATGTCCATTTGCAGATAAAGAGAAGCGTATTTTGGAAAATTTAACACTTGATTAACTGGCTCGATAACCAAGCCAGTCATTCCAGTGATAAACTTTAAAAAATAGTCTTCTCTTCGTCTGAAAATAGACATTTTCCTTGAGAAAATTTAGATTTTCTTTAACAAATTTAAGCGTTAAAGGGTTAATCTATAAAGAAATCATAAATATATGTATTTAGGAGGGATATATAAGCGATAACAAAACCAATTTCAGCATGATGTTAACTATATGATGTCCAGATTGATCTGTTAGTCACCATGGATAGATTGGTAAAAATTTATAAATACACTCAGATCACTGCATTTTTCTATCTAACTGAGACTTTACCACTAGCAACTACTAGTATCGTAAATATCAACAAGTCATTAGACTACATACAGTGACAGCTGCTCATAAATGAGTTAATTTGTATCCCAAAAAAGGCAGTAACTAGATTACAAAGTCTATACCTAAGCCAGAAATTGGGTTCTCACAGGCCGAGCAGTAATTAAATAAAATCTATGACTTCATATTTCACCCAAAACACATTTGTTTGTATATTTCCGAAAAAGTTGTTCCCAATCCCAGGATGATTCATAATAAGGAACAAGAGGTCAGCAAACGGCGCATAATAGCCCACCATGATGACAAACCAATGAGAGCTTTCAGAAAATATTTATTTCTTCCTCAGCCCCATCAGACCAGTCATCCTTATGACGTGTCAAAGGGATCCGTTAAACGGTCAAGGAGGTATTGTCTGGAAACCAAATTTCAGGATGGCTGCCACTGACTGGTTGCCATATTAGATTTTGGATTATCGTAAATTTTGATAAGTTTCTTCACCAGCGACTGTAGGAAGTGATCCAATAAATGAAATCCAGAAACCAACTTTCAAGATGGCAGCCCATGGCTGGCGGCTATCTTGGAGTTTGGATCATCATCAATTTTGATAGGTTTCTTCTCCACACATAGTCCAACCACCCTATGAAATTTCATAGTGATCCGATAAACGATAACGGAGTTATCATCTGGAAACCAATTTTCAAGACCACTGGTGGCCATCTTGGATTTTGGATCATTGTCGATTTCGATAGGTTTCTTCCTCAGACCTAGCCCAACCACTCTATGAAGGTTCAAAGCGATCCGATAAACGGTAGCGGAGTTATTATCTGGAAACCAATTTTCAAGATGGCCACCAGTGGCTGGCAACCATCTTGGACTTTGGATCATTGTCAATGTTGATAGACTTCTTCCCCAGAGGTAGTCCAACCACCCTATGAAGTTTCATAGCGATCCGATAAACGATAACAGAGTTATCATCTGGAAACCA
The DNA here is from genome assembly GCA_034401795.1 of Chaetoderma sp. LZ-2023a. NCBI lineage: Eukaryota > Metazoa > Mollusca > Caudofoveata > Chaetodermatida > Chaetodermatidae > Chaetoderma > Chaetoderma sp. LZ-2023a. The sequence goes on along the minus strand of CM067370.1, from coordinate 160,636,068 downwards.
ATTTTCAAGATGGCCACCGGTGGCTGGCGGCCATCTTGGATTTTGGATCATTGTCAATTTCGATAGCTTTCTTCCTCAGACCTAGTCCAACCACTCTATGAAGTTTCAAAGCGTTATCATCCGGAAACCAATTTTCAAGATGGCCGCCTGTGGCTGGCAGCCATCTTGGATTTTGGATCATCATCGATTTCGATAGGTTTCTTCCGCAAACCTAGTCCAACCACTCCATGACGTTTCAAAGCGATCCGATAAACGGTAACAGAGTTATCATCCAGAAACCAATTTTCACGATGGCTACCGGTTGCTGGTGGCCATCTTGGATTTTGGATCATTGTCAATTTTGAGAGGTTTCTTTCCCAGGCCTAGTCCCACCACCCTATGAAGTTTCAATGCGATCCGACAAACAGTAACAGAGTTATCATTCGGAAACCACTAAGCCGCCCGCCTGCCTGCCCACCCGCCCGGACAGACGGCACCATTACATAATACCTTTTTTCTAAAATTAGTTACCCATCCGGGATGTAGAAATTGTTTGAGTGGCAGAACACACAAAATCCACTGGCCACGTCATCCCCACTATACCAGCAGTGTCTAGGTCATCAACATCGAGACTAACTTATTTAAACAGAAAGTTAGAGGCCATAGAAATCTACAAGCATCAACCAATCATGAACCAAGATGAGGGCTACTGTATACCAGCAGTCTACCAGTTCATGCCATCATGTGACTCCACAAGAACTGACCAGAGTGACGTTGCCAGCGACCGTCAGTTAGTGCTGAAGAAGTGATCGAGATGGTCATGCAAGCTACACTCAAACAATTTCTACATCGCGGAGAGGTAACTAATTTTTTCTTAATATCTATGTTTGTCTTCATTTACTCAAGCATGGCCAATGGGAGTGTGATGGTGGCCATCAAACCCACCCCCCACCCCCCACCACCGCCTACTGTTAACTACTAATAAATATCAACAAGTCACTGAAATCCACACAGTGCAGCTCATAAATAAGTTAATTTGTTTTTAAAAAAAACAACACAAAAACATGTTAGTGGGGAACAATTTTGAAATATCCAACAGAACATTTCTCACATCGTGTTCAAATTGTACAAACTAATAAATTGTTTCTATTTTTGATTTGGAAACATTTTAAATGTATTTATGAGCTGTACTGTATGTATGCTGTGTACACTTTTATACACTTTTAAAGAAATTAATTTTAATCAAATCGCTAAAAGCAGTTTTCCCCCTTAGTCAAGATTTGCACACTGGCTATTATCGTAATCACGATTTATGATCAAATACATGGAAATAAAATCTATGTCGATCGTCAGCATTATTAGAAAAGAAAATGATAAATTATGAGGATAACCTAGGTGATTAATTAATTAAAGAATGATTGAAAGATTATGTAACAAAGATTATGTAATACAATTATCATAGTGATTTGCACATGAGAGATTGAATGTGTGAAAAAATAAGCAGATTTTAAAGTATTATTAACCCATAAACTGTCAGTTCTCGATATCAAGACAATTACACAAGAAATATTTTGAAAGTAATTTCAACAACAACCACTTATCTCATAGAGAATATGTAATTCCTGGTCTGTAAGGGTTAAATGGTTAACAGTTTCAGACATTCTGAGAAACACACAATAATTTCTTTATCATCTAAGAACTTAATCTGGTTCCAATATTTTGTAGATAACTTGACTGCAAGCTTTTACTGCTCAAACTCAAATTAGTTAGAAAATATTCTGCAACTTAAGCCTTTAACCCTTGAATTTGTTCAAGAAAATTAAAATCTTCTCATAGAAAATGTCCATTTGCTGATCAAGAGAATACTATTTTTGAAAATTTACAACTGGAGTGACATTCCCGCGGTAAATTTTCAAAAATTGGTCGGCAAATGGAGATTTCTCTGCAGAAGCCGTTTTTGGCTAATATGAGCACTAAAGGGTTAATTAACTGTTGGTGCCTTAGCCAAAAAATATAATTTAAAAAAATTTACAACTGGAATGACTGGCTCGGTTATCCGTTGTTCAAGTGGTAAATTTTCAAAAATAGTCTTCTCTTGGTCTTCCGTTTTTGGCTGATATGAGTGTTAAAGGGTTAATTAACTGCAGGGTTTTTTGCAAGACTATTTAAAGTGAAAAATAAGGATTTATGGGCTGTTCTAAAAGTTGACACCAGAAGTGTCGATGATCACTTTGCTGGAAATAAAGCAGGAAATGGCAAATAATGCTTTTTCTAAGAAGTATGCATTCATTAAGATTTATTTGTCATTCATTAAGATTTATTTGTCCTTTATCAAGATTAATTCATCAGCTAAATGGAGTTTGCTTGTTGGGAAATGTGAAGATCAGGGGAGATGCTTTGGAGAATTTTTCCTATTCCCATGGAAGGGAGGGGTTGGAACAAAGCAACTCATGCCATAAATTCAGAGTACTCAATCTACAGTGACAATTTGTATGAATGACCCAGTGAATGGGAATTTAATGATTGGGTAGGAAAATCTAAATCTTTGCGTAATGGATGTTCATTTGCCTGAAGGCAATAACGTTTGAGTTTTGAGAATTTACCACTGGAATGACTAGTACCATGCAGTCCGTTCAGCGCTAAATTTTCAGAAACAGTAATTTTCTTCTTGATGATTTCATATCTATCAGTGTGAATATTCAGCCTCGAGACACACCTCCAGCGGGAGTAGAATTCTTTTACAATCATCTCTTGGCCCGCGACTGGTAATGGAGGAATCCAGTTTTAGCCACGCTCCTCCAATCTCTAGCTAAGCTCCACCCATGCATTGCCCGTGCTGAGAGCAATTGATCCCCATACTCTCTGAAATGTAAATTTCCAGAAAACTATACCGGTAAGCTGTTGAATATTTGAAACTAATTTATAATTCATACAACCTGACAGACTATTCAAGCATCTAAAATTGACTAAATAGAGTCATTCATGACGTAATTGATTATGACATCAGCCTACACTTCACATAGTTGATTATCACATCATATGATTGACTGGGAACCCGGATTCATGAATTTCTTAAGACCAATGCAAAGGCCATTTTTGGCTGGCTTGGCCATTAAAGTGTTAATGCTCATTTATGGTGACTACTGTCAACTCATGCCTGACATACATATAACAACTACTTGTTCAAATATAGTCGCCAACCAGTAGCAGACAAGTCACCAACCAGCAGTAGACAAGTCACCAACCAGCTTGAGACAAGTCACCAACCAGCAGCAGACAAGTCGCCAACCAGCAGCAGACAAGTCCCCAACCAGTAGCAGAGAAGTCATCAACCAGTAGCAGACAGGTTGTCAACCAGTTGGCGACTAGTTGTGTACAAGTGTACATATAAGGATTGTTTACCAACTTATTGCACCAACCAGTTGTATATGAGTGTACGTATAACGACTTTCAGGCTATAATTCGGGTAATGGCCTAATTGAGTGGAAGTTATGTATATTTGCCGGAACACGATCTTACGAGGCCACTTGTCTTTTAAGAGACCGGTTTTGATCCGGAAGTCACATTACATAGATGACTCAGAATACGGTTTATTTCATTGATGATGTTTACTCTTTAAAAATAATAAATATGAAGTTTGTTTCATGCCTGTTTCCTGCAAAAACACATGACCAAATAATTACTTTTGATTGGTTAATAAATAAACAACTTCTTACAACTCACAACTTGCTAGCGTACATATATGACTGAGTCAACGACTAGTCACCAACTAGTCATTGACATTAAACATTTTTAATCTGAACAACTGATTGGATGGCGACTAGTATTTTTCCAGCATACATTAAACGACTCAACTCCTTGCAAATCGGAACAACTCAATGCAACTCATAACAACTGGATACAACTAGTCACTGACTAGTTGAGTCATTACATGTACGCCAGGCATTAGATATGGAATGGGTTAATGATTTAAAAATGGTCATGAAAATAGAGGAATTTTCTGAACAATGTCTGTTATGCAGGCCAATATATTTTAGAAGACTTAACTCAGGAATGACAAGATAGAGCTAGATCTGTAGAGTGCTCATGCACATTATACAGTAACCTTCGCTATGTTCAGTGATGCGTAAACTTGCACAATTTTTGCTTTGAAGCATCGTGATCGATTTTGTAAAAAAAATCAGAATTTTCGATTAAATCGTAGGTCCAAATTCCCAAAACTATAAACCGGGGTAACGTGACAAGTCACGAAAACTGGGACATGCAATTTCTAACTAAGTATATACTTGGTATTTCATGACAGACTCGGGGTCTGCAGTCAAAGAATGAAATTTATATGGCGATTTTACAGAGTAACTAGCTGGTTTTCTCAATGACAAAGGTATTACCTTGCTATTGTTAGCATGTATATCATAGCGCTTTGTGTTGTGATTATTAAGTATTCGGCATGTGCATGGCACAGCGGGATATAAACACAATGAACACAGACTTGAATCGATTATAATTGTACTTATGTACTGCTAAAATGCGACGGAAAGTAAATACTTCAGATTTTAAACAAACGTGAAATTTATTACGATTTTCCGATTTTTCCCTAATTACATTGTAAAAATCGCAATTTTAAAAATAAATCAAACTTCATGATTAAATCGAAAAATTGTGCAAGCCTAGTGACGCGAGTACAGTAAATCTCAAGTGCCCATGTTTGGGTATCGCTGACTGGCTGACACAGATGATAAGCTGCACATACAGCCTCCAAAAGGGACAATTCTATTTTAGTAATAAGCTGACACTTTATTCGACTACATAATAGAATTAGTAATAAGAAAAACATATCATTTTGGAGATTATAGATCAGCAATAAAATATTGAACTCTGAAATTCCGCCTTTGAGATGGTTGTGATTGCTCTAGGGCTATACTATCTCTATGACTGATTGGCTCAATAATCGTTTTTCTTATTACAGGATGTGGACCTCGTCTGTATTTTCGTGTTAGAATAAGCGTGTGTAATTAATTTGCTTCTAAGGGTGAATTTGTCACAGATGTCAATTGTGTTCTGGAGTTGCCTTGGGAATTAAAAGGTACGTAAACGCTTTAACAGCTAAGCCACCGACAACTTTCAGTCAAATTGTTTTCAAAATATTCAGCAGGTCCATAGTTATTGTCCATTGAAATTATTGTCTGGAGGCTTGCAGCAGTCAGACAGGTAATAATTTCCTGAGGGAGGACTTTAACCCTTTAATGGTCAAATTTGGTCAAGAAAATTACAAAATTGGTGTATTGAATGTCCATTTCCAGGCCAAAAGAATAATCTTTGAAAATTTTTCACTGGAATGACTGGCTCAGTTAGCGAGCGAGTCATTTTAGTGGTAAATTTTCAAAAAATGTATTCTCATGGCCTGGAAATGGACATTCCACAAAACCATAACAGGTCGGTTTTGGTTGGTATGACCATTAAAGGGTTAAGAACCTGATATGACTCAGAGTTGTGTTCGTCAAGGAGGCCTGTAATACTGTCCATCCGCCCCTAGTATGCAAATGGACTTTTCCCAAGACCACCGATTTTGATGATTAACACTTTACTGGTCAAGATGGTCAAAGCCAAACACTGCCCATGGTCTTGAGAAATATCCAAACATGCAGACCAATGGCGCATTCTCGTTTATCCAACAATCATGAGGTCATAATCAACTAGGTGACATGTAGGATGATGTCATAATCAATTACGCTATGAATGACCTAGCTAAGTTCGTCACGAATGCTTACTTGATGTCACGGACTAAGCGTTGTTGTACAAATTGTATGTTTTTATTATTTAATAAACTTTCATTTGAATATTTTAATTTAAGATTTTCACTCCAAAAATTGACCAATAAAAATTCGGAAGAGAAGCCTGGGAGCTTACCACAATACAAGGATGCTGGCCACATTTGGTTAAAATCCATCAAGCAATTAAGGAGATGCACGTTAACAATTTTGGTAAATTTTCCATAAAATCTATGATTTTGAGCACAAAAATTTACTGATCAAAATTCTGAATATATGTTCTGGTGCTTATGACAATATGGTGCTTCTAGCCAAATTTGTTTGAAATTTGTTGAGCGCCTAAGGAGGAGATGGATTTTTGATAATGACCGGCAAATTTTCCTAAAATCTCAGATTTTCAGCAAAAAAATTAACTAATCAAACTTCTGAATATACGTTCTGGAGCCTACGACAATAAGATTCTTCCAGCCAAATTCGGTTGAAACCGGACAAACCGTTAATATGGGGATGCGATTCTATGGACGGATGAACACCAGGACGGATAGGGATAAGTCATTTGGATTTCAGACCAGGTCAGCTAAAATACTCTTCTCTTGACCCACAAATTGACACTATATGAGCAAAGTTTTCAACTTAAAAATTTTACCGCTAATTAGGGCTAGAATGCTTTCATCAAAGCAGATTAGCAATATTATACGGTTTCAGTCAAATTCTTTCCAAAATTATTCAACAACATTCATGCATCATTGACTTGAATTCAAGATATTAGTGATTTCAGAGTGGTATGCGTTATTGGGCAATTATACATAAAGAACAGCGATAAACATGGCCAGCTTGATCTATTATCCTGTTGAATCCAGTTATTCTGCTGACTCAGAAATTCTCTCAGGAAACCAATTTTCTAAATAAACAAAACTCGTTGCTGTTCCTGTGGACTGTATAATGCTGGTATACACAAGTACAAAAGATATTTGTACAAGAACAAAATTATATGCTCTGTTCTGGTGATTGGTTGACGTCATGGCACCATTCATAGAAAGCCATTGCTTATAGCCGAGAAATTACAGAGATCTGAAAACCCCTTCATCGCTGTAATTCTTGATCAGTTTCATGATTGACAGGTACTTATAAGCGTGGAAAACTGGATAAGTGCCCAAGTCCTATTGTAAAATGCATTAGTTATGCCAGGCAGTTTAGCTATGGTCCCTTACTGAAATCAGCTCAAGTTTGTTTATTAACCCGTATATTGTTCAAATCCCTGTACCTGAATTTCAAAGCGACAATCGCAACATTGTTAATCCCTAAAAATTCCAAGATATCTCAATTACGAGACAACTTGACACAAATAAACTGCTGAAAATTTTCAAACAAATTTGACTGAAACTTGTTGCTCCCATATACAGCTTTAGGAATATAGGCAGCAAATCAGTTTCCAGACAAATTAGTTTTAAAACATCTAACCAGTGTTTTATGGTCATGAAGTTAAAGTTGAAGGGTTGAGAACAGGATTTAAATGTTATATGATCAGTTAGGAGAGTGATAACAACATACTGGGTCTGTTTGCTTATGGTATGCATGCCGGCCCAGGGATCAGTTAACATTATTTTCAATCATAAATGTGATGATCAAGTTTCCATTGACAAAAGCCAAGATAATAATTTAACCAATTAGCCCTTTCCTGGTGATGCTGGACAAAACAAGCCTCTGCAGTGGTCTTATGGAATGTCCATTGGCAGGCCAAGAGACGATTATTTTTTGTAATTTATCCCTTGAATGCATGGCTCGATAATCGAGCCAGTCATTCCAGTGGTATTATTAAAAAAAATAGTTCCTTTCTTGGCCTGAATCTATTTTGCAGAAACAGATACCAACATCTCCCAGTTAAGTTATTTTCAAAACATTCAACAACTTTCCTGTATAGTTTTCTTCTTGCCAGTGAGACACTGCGGCTAAAAAGTTAACAACAAACACAAACACCATATTTGGTATTAAAATATCAGGCTCTATTACACCATTAATTAATGCTAAGGTCAAATCACTGTGCTACGCAAACACTATAAACATGTGCCCACACACTTAACCTTCTCTGCTGACCGGTTAGCAGATTACGGACGATTCTGCATTTTGCAAAGTCAAACAATTGTGATCAACATGAGTGATTGATAAATCAATCATCGCTTACCATTATTGTTAGCCACCGATCCATAATCACTCCGGGTGTTGAATTGAATTCGGTATATTAGCAACGGAACCCTCTGCTTTGGAATGCGGTGGATACCGATCCAATGACGGCTGTCAATGAATGATATGTGGGTAGTTATAATCACGATGGAATTGGTTAAAGAATCCAATCAAGAGCGATCATTCATAGGAATGGTAATTATACCGTAAATAATGGATGATGATCTGTGAAGCTTTAAGCAATATTAGAGATTCTAACGGTTAATTCTCTGACTGCTGCAAGCCACCAGATCATAATTCCAATGGGCAATAACTCGGGACATGCTAAATATTTTGAAAACAATTTGACTTAGTTGTTGGGGACTTGGCGACCAACAACATTCAGTCAAATTGTTTTCAAAATATTCAGTATATCCAGAGTTAAACTCCGAAATGTCTGCAGTAATCCAGCAAGCAGACGGTTAAAGGTGGCTACACACAATGGAACAAGGTGCATGAAACATCTTGCAGATCACTACACAGGATGCTCCAAGTTCCATGCGACAAAATGTTGGTTGAGAAAAAAATAGAACAGCATCCTTATACGTGTTTCACGCAACATTTTCCTCACACATCAAGTTGCATGTAGCGTAATGTAATGCAACTTTTTAATTTTTCATGCAACATTTTATGGAACCAACCAATTACACAATTAACAAGGAAATAAGCTTTACGAACTAATATATTGAACGTTCCACAACTTGTAAAAAGATTTTAAAATTTAAGGGTGGGCACCCTTCTAAATCAGGTCATCATGAGGTGAATCAAACGTTGGCTTCATTATGAGGTAAGTAGTTATCGCTAGAACACCTCTTCATGTTTTATCAAGATCCATTCATCACAAACGGAGGAGTCAAATGATTTTAACATATCTGGGTAGGCCAGCCTTCTAAAACTCAGCAGGGCGGTGAATTGAAAATATCCCTCCATGCTGATGTTGAAAGTGACCTATAGAATGTCCTTCTCACATTGTATTAAGATCAGTGCAATCATAATGGAGGAATAAGGAGTTTAATATGTACGTTTGGGGCAAGTTACTAAAACTCAGAAGGGCAGTGAATTGATAATCAAGTTCCATAATGATGTCAAAAGTTACCCATAGAATATCCCTCTCAAGCTTTATCATGATCAGTTCATCAATAATGAAGGAGTAGCCATTAAAAAATATAAGGGGGGGGCACCTCGATTAAAGCACAGCCTGGAAGTGAATAAAAATTGTGCTCCATACTAATGTTGATACTTATCCCTAGAATAGGTGTGCAATGTTTCATGGAGATTGGATGAGAACTAAATGTGGAGTAACAAAGACTTAGCAAAACTCACTCCTTGTTATGTCCATTTTCAGTCTGGCAAAGGGGTACAAAACATCCCTTTTCATGCCCATCTGGCTTTCTGAAGTCCCTTTTCACAATTCTTTGGAGTCCGGAACTCTTTTTCCGTAAGGGAAAAGAAAGAAAATGTCCACAGAAAGAACAAAAACAACAACAAGAACAATATCAAGCTTTAGAGATCCATTCCAGCTCTAAAAACTACTGCATACCCGTTAGTGTGAATGTTTGGAGGTCATGAATCTATTCATTCTAGCATTCCATCATAAGTCCCAGTTATAAACTGTACACAAATAAAACCATTATATATAGATATCACGTCTTGGCCCTCAGTATCCTTACTTAATGTAAATATTGATCATGGGAGAACTAAGATAGTCTGACCTAAATATGAGCGCCACAAAAAATCAATAGTGGTGAATAGCTTAGAAATAACATAACAGTTATGTAAGTAACAACTAAAACGTATATGTTTGTGCTAGAATGTTAATTTTAGACACATCCTGCTTGTATTGCAATGCAATGAACCTGCGCTACGCAATTCGACGCAATTGCGATGCACCAGGAATAAGTGTGTAGAGTGTTATTTGTATGGTGAATCGAGTCATTCTAAATCAGGCTAGTTCAAACTTGTACCCTATTTAATGAATAGCTTTATGCGACCAGGGAATCGTGTGAGTAGGAAATGACGTAACGTAGAAACTTCTACATCGGCTGATGCAATAGTAAGCAAAATTGTACCAACCGGGGAATATATATAACTGAATGTCTAGACAGACTCACTCTCTTCCTTTCTGGCTTGCGACGTAGATGTTCAACTTAAAGATATAGGGATGGTATGTCACCATCATTGCTGGGAACAGTTTAATTTTTCTATGAGTTAATTCGGATGTGACGATTTTGCCTACCATTTTAGTGTATAACGTCTCCTAGCTGCTGAGATTTTGCCTGTATTTTCAAAATCTACAGTTTGTAGTTGTGACGATTTTGTGCATAATCATACCATTTAATCCTGTATATCAATCTGATAAAATTTCAAGCTTAACATGAACAGTCGTAGTTATGAATGATAGATTCAAGGTGTCAATCGATGAGTGTCAATCATCTTCTCAGAGAAGCAACCTCTCATTAGCTTCGTGAAGATATTTTAAGAATACAATGAATACTAGTCAGATGTGCATGAATGCTGGCCCAAGGTAACCCGAATAAATATCGCCTGGGAACTCCATCTACCAGACCAGGCCAGCGGGTTATCTCCCACTACTCCCTATCATCATAGATGTTGTCGCACCCTTACTAAAACCCAATTTGCAGGCTAATAGAATAGACCTTTCGCACATTAATGTCTTTTGGGAAAATACCTTCCTGGAATGCATTGCGCATACCACTTCCAGCTGTTAACCGCAATAGCCGACACACAAACAGCATTACTTTACTATGGGAATGATATACAATGCATTTTAAGCAGTGCATATGAAAAACTATGTTCATAATATTATCGAAGTCATACATCATTGGAAAGCTAAGCCAATTTTCTATTCTGTATTAGTTTTCATAGTTTTGTAAAATTTAATACAGTTGATTGCAATTTTAAAATATCCCCCTATTGTCCACTTGATTTAATGAATCTAAGGCAAATGGTGTATTTTATATACGCAAATAACTAAATAGAAAGAAATAATGCATAACAGTTTCGGTTATTGAATGCACTTTCCAAAGATATATGATTTAAATAGTATAATGATTTTAGTTTATCATAGGAACGGTTTAGATTGTGGTGTATTTTAGTGCAAAAGTAACTAAATGTGGGTCAGCGGCAGATGTACCAGCCAACAGTTTTGCTCTGAGCGTTGATATAGTAGGGAAATCCCTACGCAATGACGTCAATGCGGGAAAGGTGTATTGTCTCTGTTAATTTACTTTCTGGAATGGCTTATTGGCCCACTAGCCAAGGATGTTATTATTGCAGTTAAAGATTTTCTAAATACAATTCTCTTGACCATTTAAGAATTAATTTCACTGGTTAATAATTAAAATTATTTTCCAAAATATTAAACAGCTTAAATTCCTAGATTGTCATATTCACATCAAGATATTTGGAATTCATCTTTGACGGGTTAATACCTCTTTAAACCTTTATTGGTCAAGCCGGGTCTGAGCTCATGCAAGCCCGGAAAACCTCGGACAATCCCAGACTTATGAATAGGATATTTCCATGGTACAAAATCTTTTGGGGGGCGCGGGTTGCATCATGGACAATGCTGGGATATACATGGATGGCCTACATGGGTATCCTAGGATTTCCTAGCTGATGCTTAAAAGCCTGAACAATTTTTTGCAAGGCCGCGTGGCGCAGGTATCGAGTCAGACATTAGTGGTAAATTTTCAAAAATAGTCTCTTGCCCTGAAATGGAATTTAATCTGGCCTATCCATGAAAAGATTAATTAATTGGGCTGAAATGGGTTAAAAAGAATTTCTGCAAATATTAAATTTACATTCCAGATGAGATGAAATTAACTACTGAATATTCAAAAATAAGTTTTTGTGTGGCAGAGATGATTACATTCAATCAAAAATATTCCCCTGATATTGATCACGCACACTCATTCGTCATGTCAGTGGCAAAGAGAAATCAGAAATTTAAAAACTTGCCATTTTTGTTACATTGTAAAAAAATCTTTGATTTTCTCAATTTCCTGGGTTTTTTCCAATCACAGACAAAGTTGGGGAGTCCTCCTAGTGCATGGTTATACATGCTTTTTTGTGCTAAAATTTGAGCCATTGGATCAATAGTTTCTGAAATATTAGTAAATTCAGAATTCTTTTATCTGATTCTCGGGTAACGTGTGGAAATCCGCTTTCATAGTAAAATACAGTTCATTGTGTTAAAATTTGAGCCATATTGAATCAGTCGTTTTTTTAGATATAGCTGATCTCCAGATAAGCTCACATGCTTACACACACACAATGGACCGTTTCAGTTTTAACTACGCCCTGCCCATCTCTAGATAAGCTCCAGCCACACCTCACTCGTGTTGGGATAGAGCTATCTCTGAATTCCCTGACTATCAATTTCCAGAAAACTATACAGGCAAGCCGTTGAATAGTTTGAAACTAATTTGACTCAGCAACAGCACCCAGTCAAATTAGTTTCAAAATATTCAACCGCATGTTTATTAGATAGTAGAGGCATAATTCAATATGACGTCATTACTCTGGAAAAGTCCATTGCATGAATGTTCACACACACGCACACATGCACGCACACACACACACACACACAAGAATGAAATGTCATCTTCCTCTCACAAGGCAATGAAATACCTTTCACGCAACTGTCTATTTATAAATTACCAGAATTATTTCCCTTGGAAGAGCAGGACATTAAATTGTTATTAAGGTCTAATTTACAAATTCTTGAGAGCGATTAAAAGTAAATATAAAGGTAAATCGTGACAGTTCTGAGAAAGAAATTATGTGGATAGCAAGAATGTTAAGCGCTAGATGACGGATAACTTTATTCTAAAGCGTAACACGTTTGGTCGATCAATGATTCAATCTAGCGCAGATGCTTGATAACAACATCATTCAGATAGGGGAACAATATTTTTTCGTTAACCTTTTCGTCCATATGATTTTATTAACTCTTTACTAGCTAAATTTGGTCAAGAAAAAAAAAAATTTGCTTACTGAATGTCCATTTTCAGGCCAAGTGAATACTTTTTTTTAAATTTACCACTGAAATCATAAACGAGCCAGTCACGAGCCAGTCATTTCAGTAGTAAATTTTCAAAAATTGTATTCTCTTGGTCTGGAAATGAACATTCCAATTAAAAGACCAGTGAAGATGCCAGATTTGGACAGCTTCAGCATGAAAGAGGTAATTCTGAGTCTTGCAAGTTAATCAAACAGGAAAGCTGCTAGATATTTTGATAATGATTTGACTGGAAGCTGCTTTTGCCGCCTATGGCAGCAACAGGTTCCAGTCATACTATTGTCAAAATATTCTACAGAATATTTAAACGGTCATGAATTTGTTCTAATTCATTATAGGTAAGTTGGACTGAAAGGGCTAAAGAATTTTCTGGTAATATATTTATATTTCAGCCAAGATGGATCGAATTAAGCTGATGGATATTCGAAAATAGCTTTCTTTTGGCAGTAAGGGTATTCAATCGAATTATTTTGCAAACTCATTATCGATCAAAATATTATGTACTCATTCTGACATGTTGTGTCACACACTGAGTATTGGTTAGTGGATTAAGAAATATATCATATTATGGAGGGATCTGATCTGTTGCTCAAATATCTAACATCATAATCAATTACGTCAGTAGTTAGCTAACGTCACAATCAAAATAACATAGAACACACCATTATGAATCTTGAAAAGTCTATTAAGTGTATGAATTGTATGTCTTTGATGGGCTAAATACAATTTACTAAAGATTATGTTGAATATCTTTGAAACTAAATAGACTGGAAGATGTTGCTGGCAATGTACTCAACAGCTTACCTTGAAATTGGGATTCTGATAATCCAGGGTTCAAAGTATATAAATCAATCCCAACATGCACAAAATGTGGGCAGAGGATACCTAGAAATGAGCTGAGCATCTAGCTAGAATTGTATCCCTCCATTGTTCATTGATGTTAACCCTTAGCACTCTGATGTCAAAATTAAAAATTTTAAAATTAAGTTAAAGATAAACTGGTGTTAATTTTCAACAAATTTGGTGGAAGATGTTGCTGTCGTAGGCAGCAACATCGTCCACCAAAATAGTGGGAAAATGTACACCAGTTTCTTTGCTATTGACACAGTAAACGATAGAATATTGACATCAGTGTGGTAAGAGTTAGGAGATATGACTTCAACATTGCAGTGGTATGGTTACATATTTCAAAACCAGAGCTTTTTCACTCAATTAAAAATTTGTGTTAAAAGGATGCTAATCTCATCTCAAATGTAGTATTGCATCGATAGATTCTGGTTTATAGATTCCAGATCATTCATATCCTGTCACATTCCCTTATCTGTATCACAATTATCTGCTTTGTAATCTCGCGTAAACGTTGAATGCCACCATTTTGTCTCCGCAAGCGATAGTGTGTGATGTCATGCAAGTGCCAATGCATTCCATTCTTTATTATGTAATACTTATCCCCTTGAATAGTTTGAAACTAATTTGACTGGAAGTTGTTGCTGCTTATGGCTGAGCTTATGCTTATGGCTGCTTATGGCAGCAACAACTTCCAGTCAAATTAGTTTCAAAATATTCAACAGCTTACCTGTCTGATTGCTTTTATATGAAATTGACAAACTATAGCTGGCACCTCTACGACCGAGCGTATATACCGAGGCAGGCAAGCTAGGATTTTTCTGATTGGTCGAAAAGTAAATCATGACAGCCATCATAGGCTGTAGAAATGTACCAACATTTAGGTACTAAAATCTGAATATCTTTCTTTAGCTGCATGATAAAAAGCTTATAATTGCCTGCATAGTTTACGAGTTGCCTATTAGATCACCTGAATAGCTATAGAGGGATGAGGTTATTTATCCTTTAATCTATTTAAGCAGGCATTTATAGTTATGATGAGGAAGCCAAACACTTCAGAAATCTGAACATGATTAACCCTTTAACACTCATATTAGCAAAAAAACGGCTTCTGCAGTGGTCTTGAGAAATGCCCATTTGAAGACCAAAAGAAGAGTATTTTTGAAAATTTACTACTGGAATGACTGGCTCGATAACCGAGCCAGTCATTGCAGTGGTAAATTTTCAAAAATACTCTTCTCTTGGTCTGGAAATGGAAATTTTCTGTGAAAAATTGAAATTTTGTTGAACAAATTTGAGGATTAACGGGTTAAGTGAGATAACTTTGTTGAATATTGACAATTTCTCCAACAAAGCGACCCCAACAGGAGTCTTGTCACATGATGTATATACACATAAGAATGCAGAGATATGTTTTACAAATGAGCTTGGAGGGACAGGTGCATGGATTAATTCATGTGTCCTCAAAGAACTTAAATCTAAGCTTTAATTATATTTGAAGCGAAATTATATATTCTTGACAATATTCATTGATAGAATTGTAATCCGCTCTCTGCATCACCAGTGAAGATGGGCAGAAATGGTTTCTGCAGAAATCTTGAGAAATGCCCTTTTGCAAGACATGAGAAAACAATTTCTGAAATTTTACCACTTGAATAAGTGGTTCAGGATTCCAGGCCAGTCATTTAAGTGATAAACATTCAAAAATTAATAGACATATCTTGTCCTCCATATAGATTTTGGCTGTTCAAGCAAAAAAGATCAGCAATGTGCCCATATCATTTCAGGATGGACTTCAGTATTTAATCACCTGGAAGCGAGGTCGATACAGAGCACTGGCCAGTCAGTGAGGGAGAAGTTATACTGACCAGAAGCCATGAGATCTGCAGCGCTGACAAATATTGGAGCCATATATGTGTCAGCTCTTGAGAAGCTGGATTATGAATGTTTGTGATTGAAGGGGTATAAACTATGTTCAGATTCTTGAACTAATGAAAAGGTGACAACGAAAGATCAGCGCTGGTGCCATTATTGTACTCAAGTGTTGATCTTAACTTGATTATGTTCAAGAAGGGCAGTACAGCCTATAATGCAATGGTCTTAAGGAATACTGGTTTGCATGGCAAGAGAAAACTATTTTTGTCGAGGCATTCATTTTGATGCTATTATCTCTGCAGTGGTTTTGAGAAAAGCTTATTTACAAGCCAAAAAGACTATTTTTGTAATTTTACCACTGAAATCAAGCCAGTAATCTGCAGACATGAGAGTGGGCATTGACAAAAAATACTGAAAATGTCACCGGACCATGAGATTGCTCGATGATTGAGCCAGTAATTCCAGTGGCATTATTTAAAGAAAACAATTTCTTTTTCTTTGAAAATCTTGACCATTAAATTCTTAAACCAGTACCCTAGTAATTCCGGTGAAAGAATATAATGGTATGCTTGTAACTTATGTTTGCAAAGAAATATAGGCAAAACTGTTTTATGCTAGCTTAATTCTTGTTCTCGATATGTTGATTATGGAGGTTCAAACAAATTTAAGAAATAGTTCACATCACTCCATCCATCAATGAATGCGTGAATTTGTCCATGTGTGATCACAAATAATTTCCCAAAGCACACCTCAAGAAAAGCTTGCACGGATTTACTTCAAATTTGGTAAACTTAGTATTACCTCCTGATAAGGCAGAGTGACCACAGACCATGGACCTTGTGGGTTGGTCTGTAGTTTTATTAACCACCGAAACATACTTACCATTCATTACTTGCTAATTCCAAACCACCCACAATTAACTTCAGAAAGAATTTAGCAGTATCCGTTATGCCTCAATAATCAATAACCTCAATTCTTATATCCTATTCTAAGCTTCTAGAATTGTCATAAAGTAATCAACTGGCTTCAGTTTAATGATCTCTGTGGCAAACCTGTGCATGCTCCTACTTCCAACTGCGATCTTGGACAGACACTGCTCATAGTTCCATGTTGGTGGTGTAATAACAACTTAGATAGCAACAATATTACTGTATTCTGCGGCTGTAGTAGTAGAAATATCCTACAGCTGCAATCAGTCCTTCTTCGCTTTTGCCCACTGTGTCTTGTCCTCAGCCAAAACCTTTAGCTTCCTCAGGACCATTCTTGATTTGATTATACCAAGTCCTGCTTTCTTGAGGTCACCTCGCAGCACATTTATGCAATGACATCCTCTCTTAGTTTTGTATTTGCTGGTTCTCAGTAGGCCGAATTCCAAGGCTCCCTGTGCTAGTGTGTCCTCTGGCATCCTTAGCATATGGCCAAACATGGACCATCTTTGCTGGACGATTTTTACGGACAGCGGTGATGTATTGCACATAGTGTGTCATTGGAAATTATGCTGTCTGGCCATTGGTGTCCAGTGATTGTGCATAGGTGTTTACAGTAGCATCCATCACGTTTTCTAGAGCTGCCTTTGGAGCTGTCCAGCTGTTACAGTTATACAGCATCAATCATACGTAGGTCACATTGTATAAACGTAGTCTTTTTGTCAAGGGCATTTTTGATCTACGAATCCATAGGTTCCAGAGGGACTAGAAAGCTATGTTCCCCATGATGCAGTGTGTAGCAATGTCAGCAGTACAACAAAGCAGTGAGCCAAGGATTTTACTTTTCCTCCATGGTTCACAGCCACAAAGTGGATCATCATTTTCTTTAGTTTCATGCTTTGTAGATAAGTATATGTGGGTGAACTCTGTTTTGGATTCATTCACAAATAGATTCTCAATTTTTAGTTTGCCTGGAGATATTGGGAGTTCATCAAGGGGGTTCTTTCTTCGTCTATGAAGTCCACTTCGTCAGCATATTCTGTCTCTAGTGGCACACCCAGTATGGACACTTGGGGGTTTGATCTTGTGGAATTTCCCACACAGATTTTAATACATCAGCAAGGTAACAGGTGAAAAGCACAGGGGATAGACCATCTCCCTGTGGGAAGCTGATTGAGGTCTCAACTCTGCAGACTTCACTGACTTGACTCATACTCTCAGCTTGGTGTCTGCAAGTAGTAGTCTCACTAGTCATAGCTCATCTTCATTGCAACTGGCCTGGTGTAGTACATCTAGAATTTGTAAGCGCTTAATTGTGTTGAAGGCGTGTGCCATCTCAATGCCCATTTTGTGGAACAGTGCTTGGACATGACTAGTGACACAACACGCATGTGTTGAGCCCAAACAAGGTCTGCACAACTGCGTTCAGGTATAAAGCCACTTTGACATGATGTCATCAATCTTATCTCGGATGCGGCATAGAGTAACATTGGATAGGAGTTTCTGTATGCTGCTGAGGAGCACAATGAGCAGTAGATTGACTGGGGGTGGGGGGAGGGGCAAGTGGCTTCTTGGGCTTGGGTAGCAAGATATCGGTGCCTTGGCCTACAGCATCGATGGGAAAATGGTACATAAAAGTCGAATTGATAAGGTACATGATTGGTTTTGAGACAGTCTCACTTCGTATTTGAATAGTTCATTGCTCATGCCATCAGGTCCGGATTCACATCCATTTTTCAGGGCTTTGAGTGCCTTCGCAACTTCTGTTTTAATTGGTGCTAGTAATGGCCTGGGGATCTCCTGAGAATGGGTGCAAGGGCTCATCATCATGATTAGTGAACTGCTCCTTGACCCATTCTCGAATTGCTTCAGCTTTCCCCCAGATCAGTCCCGATAAAGTGTCCTTCAGAGTTGTGTACAGTGAGTGGTGGTGTGTATTCAGTAAATCTTAGGGCTCGGCCTGCCCAAAACATTCTGTGACAGTCATCCATGGCAGTGATTTCATCTGCTAGGGAGATCTTTTATGTATTCGCTGATGTAATTGGGTTCCTTGCATAGTTTGGTGTGGTTTTGACTTTGGCCACTTTGATAGATGCGCAGCCGTAACACTTTCTGCTCTGCTGATAGATTTACTACTTCCCGGTCATCAGTATACCTAGTTCGGTTGCTTTTTGAGAAGCAACAAAAAGTTCAGCATTATCCATCCATATTATATAGACCTGAAAATTTTAGTCAGAAATCTTATTTATAATCATGATCAAGAAAACAGAATTTAAATTTTAGTTTTTAGGGAAAGTTCATTTATAGGCCATTAAGAGAAGACTATTTTGAAAATTTACCACTGGAAACTGGCTCAGTTATCAAATTGCAGAAACAATTTTTGCATGCTTTGATCATTAACGATGTATAAACACAGATTTCAGATTTCGTTTTCTTTATCACCATAAGACCAATCTATCTTGCTAAATCAATAACCCTCTGACTGCTGAGTATTGCAGATAACATATTACAGGGGTTATATCTTTGGACCTGTTAAATATTTTGAAAACAATTCGACTGAAAGTTGTTGGTGGCCACAATTTTCAGTCAAATTATTTTCAAAATATTCAGCAAGTCAAGAGTTTTTGCTCATTGAAATAACTGTCTGGTGGTTTGCAGCAGTAACACAGTTAATGCTGAAGCCACACAAAAATGTCTTCTGTTGTGATCTTGAGAAATATCAATTCAGAGAAAACAGAAGAGGATTTTAGAAAGGCTACTATGGGAGTAACTGGCTCGGTATCAGAGCCAATCATATCAATGATTGGTTTTCGAAAATTCATCTCCTGCAAACGGATTCAGCCCCTTCAAATGAGTAGGTGTTTGTTCCCATGACATGTCATCATCAACGGTCAAAAGCAGTTCAACAAATGCAATCTATGCTGCTGATAAAATCTGTATTTGTTCTTGTAGAGGAGATGGCGCCACCTCAAAAAGAAGAAAGTTGTTTTCGACAAACCTAATCATTGATCAGGCACTTTAGATTGCCAATCTATACATCAGATGAACAAATATTACTGTAGCGGTGTCCATTAGGAACAGGAGTGAATAAATATGTTTGATCTGTGTTGACTCTGTGCTATAATACAGCAATTAACATCGAGATGTAACTCCCAGAGATTGTTAACCATTTAACCCTCAAATTTGTTCGATAGTTAAATTTTCTCATAGTAAATATCCATTTGCAGACCGAAAAAAGATTAATGTTTGAAAATTTATCACTAGAATGACTGGATCGATATGGCTCAATTATCGAGCCAGCCATTCCAGTGATAAATTTCCAAATGTAGTCTTCTCTTGGTGTGCAAATGGACATTTCTCATCACCACCGCAGAGGACGTTTTTGGCCAGGTCGAGTGTTAAAGGTTTAGCACAAAATTAATTCTGGCCAGACTTGAAGAATTATGTCCCTTTGCAGGCCAAGAGAAGAGTTTCTAAATGAAATTTTGACACAGCAGATGGCAGCAACCACTTGTAGTCAAATTACTTTTAAAGTATTCAGAATATTCATTATCAAAACAAGGGGCCAAATGGCCTGTGACATGCACCTGTACCATTATCAGTTGAACCATAATTTGAACTGGACCGACTTATAACCCGCTCGGGCCCTGAGACCTAACACGGTCTTCAAGGGTGCAGGCTGTGGAATGTAGACTGAAGATGAAGAAGAATCCTGGAGCGATATGACTGGCTTCTGAATGAGCGGTGAATGAGGCAAAACCTGAGTCTTCATGCTTTTGTTCTTTCCATTCTTTCAGACCAGGTACCCCAGAAACAATGCAAATCAGTGAGCTGTAGTTTGTTAGACTTAGAGAAATTAAGCGCTTCCTTAGAACAGCCAGTTCCAATGCTTCACAATCAACTATGTTAAGAGATGAAGCATTGGAAACTGACTGGTCCAGGCCAATTTTATTAATCCTGCTGTCAATAGACAAGTCGATACTGCTAACTTGTTTCTGGAGACATTCCACTGACAAAACAATTTTCTCAAGGATGGCCGAATCCGCCGTGGCTTTGGGTTTGGCTTTTATTTTAACCGCCAACCTTAAAGAAGGATTCCCAGAAAATTTTGAAATCTCAGGGGAATTTGGTTTGAAGAAAGCCATTCTAGTAGCTTGCGACCATGACCCGCATATCAGAGAGGTCGACTCAAAAGTACACGAAGTGCATTTGGAACACACATGTCCAGAGTTTTCCGACTTTATAAATCTATGGCAGCTGCTATTAGGACATCTAATAGTGATTCATATTTTTTTCTTTAGCCTTCTCCTTGAACTTCTTCGGAGACATTCCTAAATCTGAATCATAAAAACAGAAAGATCTGATAGAGTAATGCTCCGAATATGACTCAGGATTAGCCAGCGCTAATCTCGACATTTATAGAGAGACCCTACCATCTCTAATTTAAAAAAAATATTTTGGTTTCTTTGAGAAAGTATGTTATCGAGATATCGTAGAATCATGCTCAAACTCTACAAGCATGTCAATTCAGTAGCTCATACAAGCTACTGTAAAAGAAGAAGCAAAAATAGCCAACACATAGTCTACACACTCTTGGCGCAAGTAACCAAAACTGGAAACGCACCTACCATGAAAATAGAAATGATCTTACAAATCATTATTAAAGCAACACGTCCTACAACCACTTCAGTCAATGAGGTTGTCATTGCGCTTAATGACCTACTCAGTGGCTCTGGTTATTGGATTAACCTTCTTCTTGCCTCATTAACGATATAGCATTCAAGCGAATTACTATGGATGTCATCATTAGAGAGAGTACGGAGATTCCTGAAGAAGCCTTCAGTCACTCTGTAACCAAAATACCCAGCAAACATTGGCTGTAAAAAATCCATCCTACTATGCTTCCCTTCAGAGAACAAAAGAGCAATAGTAATGCAAGGAGGTAGGTTGTAATGTAGTAATAACCATTATCATTTGAACCATAATTTGCATGATGGATAATTAAAAAAAAATCCAAGATACCCACCAAAGATATTGATCAATCAAAATTCTCATTATAACTATTGAAACCAATCACCATAGAATCATTCCACCCAAGTTTCACTGAAATCCTGGAATTGATTACGGAAGAGTAGCATTTTAAATAATATATGTAAAATCCAAGATGGCGCCAGAAAAATGTACCAATTAAAATTCTGTATACAAGTTCTGAAGCCTACCCGCCTAGGGTTCTTCCAGCTGAGTTTGGTTGAAATCGGCCAAGGCATTATGCCTTTTAATTGTGATTTCCCAAAATCTTCGGAAAATCCTGGGCGCCTAGAAAAATTGAGCAATCAAAATTCTGCATAAATTTTGTGAAGCCTACCACCCTAGGGCACTTCCAGCCAAGTCTGGTAGAAATTGCCCTATGCTGTTAAGAGCGATAGCGTTTTAAACGATTTCTTACTTTTTCGAAAATGAAAGATAGCCACTGAAAATATTAACCAATCAAACTTCTGTATAGGGTCATAGGGTACTGTCAACCAAATTACGTTGAAATCTGCCAAGCGGTTAATGAGGTGCAACGGTTTGACAATTTCATAAAATCTATGATTTTCACCCAAAAAATGGAACAATCAAAATTTTTTATACAAATCCTGAGGCGTACCAAGCCAAATTAAGTTCAAATCCGCCAAGTGATTAAAGAGGAGCATTTTAAAACAAAAGTTGATGGACAAATGTACGGATGATGGACGGTCACCAATATGGCACAAGCTCACTTGGCCATTCTGTCGGTTTAAGTTTTAAAGTGTTAGTTTATTTAGGATCTGCATCATAAACCACAGATATCAAAAGAATTATTCTGAGTCTGCCTAGGACATCGTAGGAAGAAGAATCGCCTTACAATGATATACAACACAATCAATAACCTGATTGATACACCAGCTGACCAACAGCTGACAGGCATACCAGACAGACCCACAAACTAAGACAGATCTAAGACACCAAAGACTGTCATAAGTTTTAATTTTCCCACGGAACACTATATCAGTGGAACTTGCTGACACCCGAAGCAGCAAACACACCTGACACACTTGACAGCTTTAAGACAAGAGGCGCAAGGGCCTGTGGCGTTCGTCTGGACCATTGGTATTTAAAGCATTTTTATTTAAATAGACATGGATGATTTTCGGAAAATCCAAGATGGCCACCAAAAAATTGACCAATCATGATTCTTGTTTAATATGTTGAAGCCTACCATCATAGGATCATTTTACCATCATTTTCTTGAAATGGGACTATTGAATGAAGGAGAACCGTCTTTAAATGGGTCCGGAAAACTCGGAAAATCAGAGATGGCTGCCAAAACAGTGGCCTATCAAAATTCTGAATGAAATTTATAGAGGCTACCACAATAGGGTCCTTCCAGTCACATTTGATTGAAATTGCCCAAGCGATTAATGAAGAGTAGCATTTTATATGAATTCCCATTTTTCTGATGGGGAACTGCACATAATTCTAACTAGAAACAGCCACCCGCTGCCAGGACATACACCCTGTTATTTACCCTTTCTTAGGCCTTCTTATTATTTTGGAAGAAGGGGAATGCCTGGGATGCATATCACGACTAGTTATTCAACTACTCGCCAACCAGGTGCAGATACGTCACCAACCAGTTGTGTATGAGTGTACAATATAATGACTGTTTGTCAAACTCATGGCACTAACCAGTTGTATATGAGCATACATATAATGACTTTCAAGCTACATTTCAGGTAGCTAGCTGCCTGTCAAAAGAGAAAGAAGTTCATTCAAAGACAACCTCTATTAAGTGTCCACCTGACTTAAAAGACCACTCCATGTAATTACCAAATCAAATCATGTAACTTGTAAGACATTTGAATATCTACTACGAGACCACTTGTCTTAATAGACTGGTTTTGATCCAGGCATCTCATTATAGATATTTGACCCGGCACATGCAGTTTTGTAACACAACAAAAATACTAAGACACTCAATTCACTGTTTGCTATAAGTCACCTGACTTAGATATCTCAGAAAATTTTAACCTATTCATTCCCATGGCATGTGGGTTCCATAGTAAACAAGGTTAGCAGAGATACATCCCTCCATTGGGTATTCTTGATAGTATCTCTTTAACTTTAAAGCAATCATTGCTCTAGGAAACCGGTTCCTCTATTCCTATAGAGTATATGTATACGAGTCGGTGAGCATATGCACTTATGCTACTATGCATGCGACCGATTCCAAGCCTTCATTAATTAATTTTCTGTATTACAGGAAACACCTAATTTTTATCTCAACAAATTCTATTCATTCCATAATCTTGTGGAGCTACATCCACATTTGATTTTTCATGAATGTCACGCAACTTCCAGTCTTTGTTGAACAAGTCATGTACTTTATGTAAAATGGTTATAATTTACATGGATATTAACAGAATGGAGTTTTCGTGACTACAAAGAAAATGGCGTCAGCAATCAGCTTCGCGGTACAATTAATCATGGTGAAGTCAAAATCTCTGATCTTATTTTATCCACAGAAGCTCATTCCTACATAAGGTATACTATATACCGGTTTGGAACATCTCCTACATAAGGTATCCTACATGACATATGTAACATACCGGTTGGGAAGTTCTTGAATCAATTAAGAGTTTTGACTAGGTACGTATTTCCGAACGTCGTTCTTTACTACATAAGGTATACTACATACCGGTTTGGATCGAATCCTACATAAGGTATCCTACATAACTATGTATTAATAACAGGAGCCGGTGGAGAGACCCTCCATCCCATTTGGGTGAGCATTCCATCTTTGGAGTACCATAGATTTTAATTCAGCCTCATGATATAAGGCTGGGACGTTTAAAGGTCCATCCTCTGTGTTGTGAAAAAATAAAATCTATGTCTTCTTTGTCACCCAAACCATTCTTGTTTGTCCTCTGCTTTCTGCCAACCATTGGTCGGGTGGGATGGAGGGTCTCTCCACCGGCTCCTGTTATTAATGGAAACATTAATATTGTTAATGAGCTATTAATGGCAGGGGCAGGTAGGGCTTCTTATCGCTTTCTCCATCTGTGGTGAGACAGGGTTGCGTAAGCGAGACAGGAAGTGTCCATCCGGCCCTTTGTCTTCACAGAACACCTGTGAAAACACTCGGCTGCCCGGAGGGATAATTCCGGCCTCGCCACACCAGCCCGACGTCACCATGGCCAAGCGCGCTCAGATTGGTCAGTGGTAAATCTGTCCCAATGCCCGGGGCGGATTGGCCACACCCAGGACGCACGTGCCAGTTCACCACCGGTGGATTGGAATAGTCAGCCAATGGAGTCGCTCCATTTCCACCTTTAAAATAAGCTGTTTGGCTTACATCTCGTCATTGTGCGTTCGTAACCTCTGACCTTCTTTGCAGAAATTATTAATCCCCTCCCGCCCTAGTGAGTGGTCCTTCTAAGGACCATTACTAACCAACTAACATGAAACTCACAAGTACTTCATGATGATCAGTCATGTCAGTCACATTACAGTAAAGACAAGACCATATTAATTCGTGATTCGGTCATCGCATTAAAATTTTCCATATTGGTTACCCTGATGTTGGCGCTGTTTTTGCAGGCTAATTTAACATTATTAGCAATGGGCCGTGAAACCTTTTTACCTTTTATTTAATATCTGCTAAAATTACTCGAGATTTTATGTTTTCTAATACTGGGCGGGGTTATTCGATACAAGTTATTTATGGCCTTAGTTTCATGGAAAATGTAAACATTGCGTTGCTATGGGATATCCTCTTTAGTGTGTAGTAAATTGGCAAATGTCGGACGATCTTGGAATGCCCGGATGTTCAAAATTACGATACTGATTTGGATCCTCGTAATCACATAAACCTCTTTTGTTAGATAGCCTATTAAGCCTGTGTCAGGTTAACAGGTTCACTTGTTTCTAAATCTAGCGAGAAGCTTGCGTTCACTTGATTTCTAAATCTAGCGAGAAAATGTATCATATATATGACTGGTTATATTGTAATGTAGGTGACCAACATATAATGATCCAAAACAAAATGCGATGTTTGAGAAAAATTGCTTGAACGCCTGAGAATTAAACTGAGGTAGACCGCCTCTAATGTTAGCAAGCCAGCCAGTGGCAAAGTAAATCTCCGTTTGGAGGCGCTGATGAGAAGCGTAGATCGCATTGCCGAATTTCCAATTCCAGGATAACTCTACATCCGAGTACTCGCTCAAGATACCTCATTAAAATTTGCTTTAACCTGATCTGATCAGATAATATCATGTGATTTTGATTTATATATGTTCAAGATAACATTTATGTCAAGTTAGGATTAATTTTGATGGAATAAACAATCTTTATTAAAGGATACACAATATTTAGGCTGTTCAATTTAATAATTTCACTTCTGCGAATGATGTTTTGAGGTACACATTAAGCATAGGCACGAGGTGACAAGATTTGTGCAGGGGGAATTCAAATACCAGAGGAAAACAAGGTGACTAAGTTTTATCCTTGTATATAGTATGCAGTAATTTGTTAGAACGTGTAAATTGATCATAAATGTGCGGCCTATTTATGGGTTTATAAGTAAATACGCCACTCCCATCTTTGCTGGTACTCATTCAGATTCAACTTATTTCAGTTGCAACTTATGATTAATAACTTCGAGAGTTAAATTGTTAATATTTTGATAGTAAACACTACAAACTTTGATGGCTAAGTTTTACTATATCAGAGGTGTTTGTCGATCTGTGTTTTAGTAGCAAGCATAGCCTTTGGATCAAGAAATTTCTTGACTATCGGACCCTTTTATTAGCCCTAAGATGGGGTTTTTCCTACTTAATGTATAATCTAATCTCTCACCATTTTGGAAATTGTGGGTTCTTAATTCAGGTGAAATTGGATATAAAGAGCGCGTACCCAGGCTATGAAGGATCACTCTTTCGGCTCTCAATCGATTGTTATATTCAAATATGACATTCTGCCTGCAAATGGACTATTACTCGTGGAATCATCTGAAAGTCAACAAGAATAGGGGGAGAGCCAACCTAGTTAGAAAAAGTTTCTCTCTAAGGGGTGTGCAAACTGTGAGATGGTTTGTCTTTGTCTGAACGTGTTGTTTCCACACCATCTCTTAAAACATTTGAAAATGGTTTAGATAAGCTTTGGCATAGTCAAAAGGCAATGCATGACTACACCGTACACGCAACCCATGACCAGAAGTGACGGCACAATCATGGAGATAAACAAAGAAAGGATGAGCATAAGGCCTAATTGTCCTGTGCGCAGAATTATTACCTAGATTATAACTCTCAGTATTTATGGCATAGCAATTGATTATAATTAAACTTCTGGTTTAGGTATATCAAATCAATTCACTTCAGTTGTTTTGCTGGTATTGTTTATGTTTCTAAATCACGTTTGACAATTTAAATGCCCTATCTCAGGGGCTCTTATTTTGAAATTTTTAATTTCTTTATTAGTTGTTCTTAGCGCAATGGCTGAACCGTCCAATTATCCTCATCCTTCAGAACCTTGTGTACACCCATCTCTGCCTAGTGTCTTAATTTTTTATGTTCTAGTTCACCTTTCTACATCTTCACATTTATCTTCTAGGAATAATTTTATTTTTTCTTATGATCCTAGCAGTTCTTTTGTCATTTTGACTTCATTAGATTTCGTTTTGCTCCTGAATCTTCTCATGTATTAGTCTCTTCCTATCAGCCTCCATCTTTCAACCTGTTCTCTCAAAAAATTGGAATCAATCATCTTTTGATTCTCCTAATATCAATCTGCAAGTCAGTGTGTCAGTCTTTATTATTATGTTAATTGCGAATAGTGGTTTGCTATCTTCTAGTATCATATCTGGCCTGATTTATTTTTCACATAGTTTTTTACATCAGTCTTTCCTTTCTGTCAGTCAGTAGGATCCCTTGCCATGATGAAGCATATTTGTGCGCGAATGTAAGCTTGTCACAACGATAAAGTTAGTCTACATAAGGTACCTCCTCTAATCTTTTTTGTCTTATCAAGACTTACACCGCTCCTTTCTCGAGTTAAGCAGAAATTTTGATCTTTTTCTTTGACTAGTGATATGTATATTTCTGATATTTTCATATGGAGCTGTTTTCTCTGCTTATCTATTCAAGCCTATTTTTAATCTTCCAAATTCTAACTTTTCCAGGCATTAGTAAATCAATTCCTCAAAGGGGCCTGCCTAACCAAGATGATTGGGTCATTGCCATCTCATGGATTGTGGAATATGTTTTTTTCCTTTCACCCTTCTGTGTAGTTTCAGTCTTTTTCCTTATCCTTCATTGATCTGGTAATAGGTTTGGTGGACTTCTTTCCTGTTTAATCATCTGATCAAGGTATTAACAATTGGGCTCATATCAAACTAGCTTTGTTTAAAATTAGATTTTGTAAAATAAGATTCTGTAGGTTTATTCTAGTCCTAGCTGTCATTCTTAAGCGCTTCTAGATAATCTCTACTCTCTCAGGGGTGGGGATGGATATAGCTAGCCTCATGCATGTCATAGGTAACAGATTTTCTACATATAAGGTACAATCATTGAATCTTTTCCCCGTTTTCTATCACCTGTCCAGTGACATTAGTCCTGCTTCTGTTCCTGATCAATAAATTTTTGCTCTTTTCAAGTAAGATACTGTGGAGGAATGGCAGAATCTAAGGATTTTAAGGAGTATGAGGTGCGGGCAGATCATCTTTTTATAAGGTCTCGGCTCTTATCTTCATGTCCTTATGATTCAATACTAATTCTGTTGCATATTTTGGAATTATTTTGACTGGAACCCATGGCTGCTTTATTGCTGTTTGAGACAACGATGACTTACAGTCAAATCGTTTTTTAATATTCAACTCTTTTTCCTGATACGTTGTCTCAGAAATGGAGTTCATCGATGAAAGGAATAATATGGGCATGGAATCATTTTGGCCAGTCATCACTGGTCTCATCAAGGATAAGAGGCAGTGTTTTCTGATATTTCCATACACACAAAATTTATCCTAATTGGATCTGGATTCTTTTAATCACATCATGGCCAGTCTGGGATTCCTCTGGCTTGGAATCTTCCTTAATTGTGTTAAAATTTGGGCCGAATGGAGTCAGTTTTATGAACGAAGGTCAAGTCTGGTAATTCAGAATTTTGTCCTTCACCCCGACCGCATACACTGCATTTTCATTCGCTGGGTGTCATCGGTACCAATTCTCGAGTTTATTCATCTGCAGGTCCTTTTTGATGTCTTGTTCTTAAGTGGTGTCATCAAATCACCCAAGTATTTCACTCTGGTCTTAGACAGGATAAAAGATTGAGAAAAGTTTCGTATATTTCCATACGAATCCTTCATCATTATATATAAATTTGATCTGTTGCTGGGACCTTTTTCCCATATTATCATGTGAGACTCAATATCAAGCATGATGTATTTTCTTCAGAATACATTGGTATATTTAAGCTTCTTCCTCAGAGTTTCTTCAGTCTTGTGGCCAGTTCGAAGATTCCTCAGCCATATCTTTTATGAATCTCATTTAAATTCATCATATGTTTGAACCCATAGTCTTCGGACAAATCCTTCCTTTGATCCTTTCTACTAAGAGTTTGGAGGAGGGGATCGCTATAGAATTTCCTCTTGTTCTTGTACCTATGGAATCAGGTAAAGTAGTCTTATTCCCTCTTCAATACTCTGGAATATCGGCGAATGAAGAGATATTGTCTCTTTCACAAGCCACCTATCAGCTCATGCAGTCATTTCTATAGTAGTAACTTTCACCAACAAGCAGGGTGGTTGAGATTATTATATTTTGTCTGGAGTCTTGATCCTTCTTCAGTGGTGGAAATGTCAGGAAATATGTCAGCCTCTCACATGCCAGGTAGAATGATTTTCATTGTAGCTCATTTATTACATCCCATTAAGTTTCTACTTAGTATAGCGTCCAGATCTGATGCTCATATTCTTCCTCCAGTCTAGGCTCTATGGCAGTAGATACTCTGGCCCAGTCATAGAAATCACATTTTGTTTAAATAGCTTCAATTTAAGTTTCTAATGCCAATTGTCTTTAAGAACTTTTGTCAGTGGAAGGTATTATCCCTTTAATCACGCCTGCTTGGCCCAATGAGAGTTATTCAGTGGATTTCATAGTCCTCTTTGTGGAAATCCAGTCTTCCCAATTTTGGGGATTTTCTATCTCGTTTAACAGCAGCTTTCATTTCATCAAATCTTCAATATGTATATTTGGTATTTTCCAAGACACCTGTTTTCCGAAATTGTGTTTTTTGTTTTTTTGTATTATTTTTGTCTGAACTTTAGTATTCTTAATCAATTCAAATCTATCTGTTACAGGAGAATTTACCACAGTATATTTAAGGTTTTCAAATGTTTGTAAGAATAACACATTATCACGCCCGATTCTGCATCCCATCATCAAATTATAGATACATGGGATATTTTTTAATGACTTAAATCTCTGCATGCTGGGGTGGTGTTATCGTTTTCACTAGCATCTATCCTTCTTTATTTTCTATAAGCCGGTTTGAGAGTTATTAAGTATTTACATCATTTATCCATGGTGCAGGTATTTTTAGGGTATATCGCAAAGACAAATGCCTATAAGAAATTCCTCTATTAACTCATGTCTTGGGTTTATCTGTTTAATTGTATAACTCTGAAATCATTCAATTTCTACTAGCTGCAGCATTTGTTAGATGGTGTTCTGATATTCATATTCTTTTTGTGAATGATCTTTTCTAGTTGGTAGGAGATCTGACTACATTCTTTGCCCTTGAAGAGATCTTATATATATAAAACCTAATTAATTGTTTTCAATCCTTTCCGAAAACTATACCTAATTTAAAAGATCTTTTTGAAATACCGTTCAGATTACTTATGCAAATTTGTTTCGTCAGCGCACATCTCATCAACTGGATTAGACACCATTAATTGACACTAGAATGTATCTCCAGGAGATACTTAGCAAGTGCTAAGGCACACGATGTTCGTGGTATGGCCTTCTCCTTCTATGCAGATCTATCAGTGGATGACATTATGTAAGTTTCAGTATAAATGTCAGATTCTACATTATTTTTATCTGAAAGATCAGATTCAATTCACAATCTGACATTTCTAGTTTCGCCACTCAAACTTAGGCTCAATTGCCTAGATTCTCTAGTCAGCCATCTTCTTCACCATCTCGCGTCCGTTTTTAAATTCTCTTTGCTGAGATTTTCTAATTATCATTATTTTAATGTATTTTGTTTAGAACATTTGTTTGTTCGGCCTCTTTCAGCACCTCAGTGATTTAGTTGTTTTTAGCATTTTTGGTGATTAACCTTTCATTCCTGATTTGCAATTCACCAACCCGCCTAGTATTTGGGCTCTGACCAATTCTATGTTTTAGCAAACAGTGAATTGAGTGGCTTAGTATTTTTGTCGTGTTACAAAATGGCCCAGACATATATACTGGTCTGGCATTTTGTTAGCTTACTAAAATACTTACCACTCAATTCACTCTGGCCCATCTCGGCCACCCCGCATCATTACATTGCAAGTCATTATTAAATTTTGTGGAATTAATTAATGACGGCTTGGACTCGGTTGCATGCATAGTACCATAAGTGCGCATGCTCACAGACTCGTCCATATGTACTCTATAGGAATAGAGGAACCGGTTCGCTAGAGCAATGACTGATTTAGAGTTAAAGACATACTATCAAGAATACCCAATGGAGGGATGTATCTCTGCTAACCTTGTTTACTATGGAACCTACACGCCATGGGAATGAATAGGCTAAAATTTTCTGAGATATCTAAGTCAGGTGACTTATAACAAACAGTGAATTGAGTGGTAAGTATTTTAGCAAAATGCCAGACCAGTATATACGTCTGGGTCATTTTGAAAATATATGTGCATGGATGATAGATGTTGCTATTGACCATTTAAAAAACATGAAGTTTGTTTTATGTCTGTATCCTGCAAAAGTGCATGACCGAATCGTCTCCTGATTGGTTAATAATGATCAACTCCTTACAACTGACCAGTGTACATATAAACACTGAGTCAACGACTAGTCATCAACTAGTCTTTGACATTAATCATATCAATTAATCAATCTGAACAACTGACTGGCGACTCATCTTTTTCCAGCATTCATTAAGTGACTGATCAGCTTACAACATGTAACGCCTCAATACACTGACTCTCTCCAAATACATGCAATGGATCTTTCCAGTTTATCCATCCATCATATGACATCATAATCAACTACATGATGTGTAGTATAACATCATAATCAATGACATCATTAATTTATAAACTCTATTAGTTTATGACCGAGGCAGCGCTGGCAGAGATGATATGGCTAGTGGATTTTGTGTGTTCTGCCACAGCTGACTTGGAGTTGATTTTAAGATGTTTTTTAACTCTGGTGCTGAAAGGCCCATTTGTTTCGCCTATATATTTCTCCACACATTGATCACATTCAATCTTGTAGATGACTCCAGAGCATTCATCTGTAGTCAGTTTATCTTTAGGTCTTACTAATTGTGATCTTAAGGTGTTGACGGGATTGTGGTAAGTTTTGATGTGGTGTTGTCTGAAGAGTGTGCCAAGCTGTTCTGATAGGTCTTGGATGTACAGAACCCCGAGAGGAGGTGGTTTTCTCATCCATGAAGGGTAACTGTTGGCTAGGAGTGATTGTTGGATGTGATGATGTTCTTCTTTTTGTCTGATGTTTCTGTGATTATGGCGTCCGCGCAGTGAAAGAGTTTTGACAACTGACCTTTTATGTTCCAAATGGTGGTTAGAGTGAAAATTTAGATATTAAACTGTGCGTGTGGGTTTTCTGTACACTGTAAGTTTGGTAGTTCCAGTTTAAAACTAATTTGACTGGGAGCTCAATTAGGTTCAAAATATTCCACAGCTTACCTGTATAGTTTTCTGGAAATCTATAGTCAGTGAGTTCAGGGATCGATTGATCGATCCCAACACAAGTGAGATGTGGGTGGTGCTTAGCTAGAGATGGGCGGGACATAGGTAAAACTGGAAAGTTCCATTAGTCGTTGACTAGTTGAGGCGCTATATGTACGCCAGGCATAATAGATGTTTCTGTTGGTACATAAAAGACATCTCTATCCATCTTTAACCCGTTAACACTCATATCAGCCAAAAAAAACTTCTGCAGTCATCTTGAAAAATGCCTATTTGCTGACCAAGAGGAGACTATTTTTGAAAATTTATCACTGGAATGACTGACTCGATAACCGAGCCAGTCATTCCAGTGGTAAATTTTCTAAAATAGTCTTCTCATGATCTGCAAATGTACATTTTATATGAGAAAATTGAAACTTTCTTGAAAAAAATTTGAGGGATAACGGGTTAAAAGAGACTTATCATAGATATTGTATTTTGTATGACTACCCTACTCCACACCCACCCAACCACCCGTGTTCAGACTCCAGACTTTATGTCAGGAAAAGATTGATGAGGTGTGCAATGACAACAGTAAAGTGAAAGAATCTGAACACTAATCAGAAGTGTCATTGATTTTACATCAATATGACTGTCGAGATATATATATACGGACAAAGTAGCAAGGATTGTTGTACAGTTGAACAGATTTGACAATTCATAAGTTATTGCTTTATTGCTCCACAGGTTATCTCATGTAATTTCTCTTAATTAAGCATAAAATATTTTGGTTTAGGGAAAATACTGAGCTACTGAGGTTTGTTTGACACTATGAAAAACTAATTTAAATTACACAAAACTTAATCAGACAAGACAAAGTCCCTTCTAACACATTAGTGCCTAAATTTGGTCAAGAATATACAAATATTTTTTACCCACATCGCTAGATGCCAGGGTTAATGCTTGCATGGATTGCTGGTTGTGTTGTTCTCGTTGTTCTAAGACATTTTTTAATAACCATTGGGTTCTATTGGAGGGATCTTCTCTGAATGGAAGCTTGCAAGTGGGGTTCCAAAGACGTACTGGTATGCCGATTTTGGGGTCAAAATTTAATGCAACTGCATCAGTTTTCAGCAATATTGTTTTCAAAAGACATGTTTCACTAAAGCTGGTTCTACTGACACTATCTTCTCCGAATTTGGGCGGAAGCGTGACAATGCAATTTTGGGGTTAAAATATAAAATGCAACAGCAACAGCTTTCAGCAACATTGTTTTCAAAATAGACATTTTTCAATAATGCTGGTTTTACTGGAGAGATCTTCTCCAAACTTGGGCAGAACATCGCACAGTGGGTCCCAAAGACATAGGCCAATGCTGGGGTAAAAGTTAAAACTCAACAGCAACAGCTTTCGGCAATAGTTTTCAAAATTTGACCCGACTGCGGCCCAATTAAAAAATATATCAATGATGCTGGTGCTGGACAAATTTAGAATAAGGAAAATTAGTTACCTCTAAGTGATGTGGAAATTGTTTGAGTGTAGCTTTGCTGGAGATGTAACTGAGATGGTCACAAAAACTACACTTAACCCTTTAACCCTCGAATTTGTTCAATAAAATTTCAATTTTCCCATAGAAAATGTCTATTTGCAGACCAAGAGAAGACTATTTTAGAAAATTTACCACGGGGATAACTGACTCGTTTATCGAGCCAGTCATTCCGGTGGTAAACTTTCAAAAATAGTCTTCTCTTGGTCTGCAAGTGGACATTTCTCAAGACCACTACAGAAGCGTTTTTTGGCTGATATGAGTGCTAAACGGTTACACAAATTCCACATCTCAGAGCGGTAACTAAATTGACCTTATTATGAATTATCCTGGGATAAGTACTAATATTCTTTGGAAATATAAAAAATATTTTCTTACTGAATGTCCACTTGACCAAGAGAAAACCATTTTAAAAACTTTACCATTTGAATGACAGTCTCAGTTATATCATGCGCGCACGCACGCATGCATGCACGCACGCACGCACACACACACACACGGAAGCATGCACGCACACACACGCACGCACGCACGCACGCATGCACGCACACACACACACACACACACCTGATAGTTGGGGTGCTAACAGTGTATGCACACATAAACCAATATTTTAAATTGGATTTTGGTAATAACTGTCCATGGTACTGATTAGCATGGGAGAAAGCACACTGCACAAACACTCCTTCCCATCCTTAATGCCCTTAATTCACTCAACCTATCCCTTTCACTGCTATACTAAATAACAATATCAGTCTATTTTATTAACCATCAAGTTTGATAAAGAAAAATTCCATTTTCTCATAGAAAATGTAAATCTTCAGAACAAGCGAAGATTATTTTTTGAAATGTACCACTAGAATGACTGACTCATCATCCCAGTTGTAAATTTTCAAAAACAGCCTTCTCTTGGTCTGCAAATGGATGTTTCACAAGACCACTGCAGAAGCATTTTTTTGGCCAGCTTGAGTGCTTAAAAAGTGCAAATAATCAATCCAACCAAAACAGCTTCTGTCGGCATCTTGAGGAATGCCCATTTGCAGGTCAAGAGGACTATTTTTTTAAAGAATTTATCAAGCATACTATAATATTATTCGTGATACACATGATACACTTTCGTGTAAATCAACAATTCTGCGTCATTTCATAATGGCCTAGACCTTCATTCATGCAGGCAATTCAAGCCAGTGGACGGTAAATAATTGTCAGATTGTGAGATGACGCATGTGACATCACTGTGAATGGATCGAAAATTGTTTCCCCCCCAAAAGCGTGATTTATTCGATTGTTTCATCTTTACAGTAAATCTCCTTTATGAGTTCATTTTATGATTGATGCTTTTTTTTAACCATATTTTATCTTTAACCCACTCGCTTGCTTACAAATGTGACACCAAATACACATGAAAACCGATTAACATTTTAATGGTTTCTGTGTCAAATTACTTTACAAGTACTCACGAGAATATTTCTTAAATTATAAAGGATTTACCATTATTATGGCCGGTAGCGTTAATTTAATCTAATATATATCTGTCCAGTAGATTTTTTGCAGCAATGATCAGGCCATACAGCGAGCGATATTCTGATTTATCATGTCACCCAGCGCTAACTTTGATTGTATATATTGATTCTCAGATCAGATTTATTCTCACCACATTAACCATTTAACCCTCGAATGTGTTTAAGCCTTTAACACTCGAATTTGTTCAAGAAAATTTAAATTTTCCCATAGAAAATGTCCATTTGCAGACCAAGAGAAGACTAGTTTTTTTAATTTACTGCTGGAATGACTGGCTCAGTTATCGAGCCAGGCATTCCAGTGGTAAAATTTCAAAAATAGTCTTCTGTGCAAATGGACATTTCTCAAGATGACTGCAGAAGCTATTTTCAGCTGATATGAGGGTTAAAGGGTTAAGAAATTACAATTTTCTTTACGAAAATGTCCATTTGTAAACCAAGAAAATTACTTTTGAAAATTGAACACTGGAATGAATGGCTCGATTATCGAGCCAATCATTCTAGTTGTAAATTTTCAAAAATAATCTCTAAGTCTGCTATTGGACATTTCTCTAGGGCACTGCACAAGCCATTTTGGGCTGGTTTGAGTGTTAACCCTTTAACCCCCATATCGGCTAAAAATGGCTTAGGCACGGGTCTTGAAAAATGTCCTTTTGCAGACCAAAAGAAGCCTATTTTTGAAAATTTACCACTGGAATGACTGGCTCGATAACCGAGCCAGTCACTCGATAACCAAGCCAGTCATTCAAGCAGTAAATTGTCAAAAATAGGCTTCTCTTGGTCTGCAAACGGACATTTTATGAGAAAATTTAAATTTTTTGGAACAAATTCGAGAGATAAATGGTTAAAGGTTTAAGAAGGAAACCTATCCTGACAGTCTTAAGATTTTCAAAGATGTTCTAAGTTTTTCACTGAAAATTCCTGCTCAGTGTCTGCCATGTTATGAGATTTGTTAATCTGTTATTGTCAGAGATTTTATAGCCACTCACCGGGCGAGCTTGAGGAAATATAGGATGAAAACTGGAGCAATATAGAAATATTTATGGCAAAAATATAAGACAAGAACACTGAAGCTACTGCAATATCTCGCCTGTAAAGACATGGATAGTGTGGATTGTCAAAGCAAACTTGGTATGGTTCATAATACATATATTCAGTGAGGCACCAACAAACAACTGTAAACCATCAAACATGACAGATTTTGGTAAACTTCGGATAGAATTCCAAAAATGAAATTAGTAGTGATGCGGTTAGTACCACAACATCGTATATAACACAACTGTAAAATTTTATTGATATCCAGTGAGCCACTGTTGAAAGAGAAAGATTGCCAGGTCGATGACGCGTCATCGCAAATTCCCACATTCACCTCTTTGAACTTTTGACACCGCACCCCCACCCCACAAACCACACCCTGGTGGTAGAGCCAAATGTAAATGTCCTTTTGCACTCCACAATTATATGTCTAACTCGCATACTAAATTTGGCTGAATCTCGTCCGACAGTGTCAGTCAAAGCATTGCATTACAATTAATTTCATGACCTTTTGACCCCATCCACCACCACCCCGAGGGCGAGGCCAAATGGAAATGTGCTCATCCACTCCACATTGATATGGGTAA
This sequence comes from Chaetoderma sp. LZ-2023a, assembly GCA_034401795.1. Classification (NCBI taxonomy): domain Eukaryota; kingdom Metazoa; phylum Mollusca; class Caudofoveata; order Chaetodermatida; family Chaetodermatidae; genus Chaetoderma; species Chaetoderma sp. LZ-2023a. The sequence continues at coordinate 160,598,787 of CM067370.1, read as the reverse complement.
ATTACATACCAAATTAGGTTGAATTCCGTCCAATGGTTTCGGAGGAGTTTCATTACAATCACTCTGTTGACCTTTTGACCCCCATCCACACACACCGTTGGTGGAGGGGGTGAATGTAAATGTGCTCATGTACTCCACATTGATATGGGTAACTTACATACCAAATTTGGTTGAATTCTGTCCAACAGTTTCTGAGGAGATGCGTTACAATCAATTTCTGAAGCTTAAAATTTGACATTTTGACCCTTTCCCGCCCCCACCCCCTAGAGAGGGGGGGGGGGGGGGGTGTTTGGGGGGGATGGGGGGAATCCAAATTTAAATGGCTTCCTGCAATCCACAATCAAACGGGTACGGTCACATATCAAATTTTGTTGAATTACGTGTAACGGTTTCAGAGGAGTTCCATTATAAGTGACTCAACATTTTGACCCCGGCCCCACCCCACTTGGGGGTGGGGGGGGGGGGAGCCAAATCTAAATATCGTCTTGCAAAGCACAATCATATGGGTAACCCACATACACAATTTGGTTCAATTCAACCCAATGGTTTTTAAAACATGGAGATAATGATAGAAATTGTACCCCTGCCTGGTATAGAATGTCTTTGTAAAGTTTTGTTGAAATCAGAAGTATGTTAAATAAAAAACATTAAACTAAAAAACATTAAAAATATTCAGTCCAAACGTCCACCTAAAAATATAACAAATATTCTACATCCAAGATACGTGGAAAAACAAGAAAAATTTTCCCAAAATGAAATTGCTAATGATATGGCTAAGTCCCCTTGCACAGTATATAACACTGCTATAAAATTTGGTTGATACCCGGTGAGACATTGTTGAAAAATAATGATCCATAAATAAGAGACCCAAGGGAATTTGAACTATTTGCATTTAAATAGACATGATAGATAATTTTCAGAAAGTCCAAGATGGGCACGAAAAAAAATCAACCGATCACGATTCTCGTTTAATATGTTGAAGCTTACCATCATAGGATTGTTCCCACCCAAGGTCTGTTGAACGCAGGCCCTTGATTAAGGAGTACCATTTTTAAATAGTTGGGGAAAATTTTTAGAAAATCAAAGATGGCCACCAAAACTTTGACCTAGCTGATATCGAAATTCTGAATAGAATTTCTAGAGACTACTACTATAGGGTCCTTCCCGCCTTAATTAAAATTTGTTTGTAATTGCCCAAGCGGTTAATGAGGAATAGCGTTTTAAACGAATTTCCATTTCTTTAGAAAACCCAAGATGGCCATCCACAAAAAATCAAGCAGTAAAAATTCTGTATACAAGTTCTGAAGTGTCCGAAGCCTATGGTCGTGCTAACTGAGTTTGGTTAAAATCGGCCAATGGGGTTAATGAGTAGTGGCCTTCTAACTGGTTTCATAAAATTTTCGGAAAATCTAAGATGGTGACCAGAAAAATTGACCAATCAAAATTCTATATACAAGTTCTAAAGCCTACAGCCATAGAGTATTTCCTGGCATGTTTGGTTGAAATTTCCCTAAAGCAGTTGATAAAGAGTAGCGTTTTAAATGAATTCCAACAATTTTTTTTTTTAATTCAAGATGACCACCAAACAAATTAATTGACTCATCAAAATTCTGTATACAAGCCCTGCCGCTCACCACTCTAAGGTCCTTTCAGCCGAGTGTTTGAAATTGTTTGAGCGGTTAATGAGGAGTTGCTTCCTTGATTTCCCGAAAAGTTTAGAAAATCCAAGATGGGCACCCAAAAAGCGATCAATAAAAATTCTGTATACAATTTCCGAAACCTACCAACCTTAGTAAGCCAAGTGTGGTTGAAATTCCTCAAGCCATTAATGAGGAGTACTTAGCGTTTTAAATAATTTCCCACCATTTTTCGGAAAATTCAAGATGGCCGCTGAAAAAATTGACCAACCAATGAAGCATACCACTCTAGGGTCCTTCAAACCAAGTTTGCTTTAATTCAGCTGAATAGTTAATAAATAGCTGGCTTTTAATTGATTTCCAGAAATTTTCAGAAAATCCAAGATGGGCACTGAAAAAATTTACCAATCCAAATTCTGGTTAGATATGTTGAAGCGTACTACCAGTGGCTTGTTCCACCTAGTGTCGTCGAAATCAGGCCATTGATGTTGGAGGAGTAGCAGTTTAAAGGATTTCCAGATAATTTTTGGAAAATCCAAGATGGGCACCAACAAAAAATTTACCATTCAAAACTCTCTATACATATTCTAAAGTCTACCATGCTACGGCCCTTCTAGCCAAATTTGGTTCAAACCGCCCAAGCAGTCAATGAGCAGTAGTGTTTTAAATGATTTCCCACCATTCTTTCGAAAAATTAAAGATGGCTATCAAAGAAATTGGCCTATCATAATTATGTAGGCATGTCCTGAAGCCTATCACCATAGGGTTCTTCCAGTCAAATTGGGTTGAAATCCGCCAAGTAACATTTTGATAATTTCCAGTAAAAAGTTTTTCGGCCAAAAATATTGATGAATCAAAATTCTGTATCCAAGATCTGACGCCTGCACTGATAGGATCCTTCCAACCACATCAGCTTGAAATCTGCCAAGTAGTTAATGAGGAGTAGCGCTTTGACAACTTCCGTCAAATCTCATAAAATCTAAGATGTTCACCACCAAAAATTGAACAATCAAAATTCTGTACACAAGTTCTGTTATTGTGATTGAAACAAAAGCAATTGCATGTTCTAGTTCATTGGTTTCCGAGAAATGAGAAAAATAATGAAATACTTACAGGTTAATGGAATTTGTAGACAAGGTATCGCATCCTCGAACATCTGCCATATTGCCCTCGAGTCAAATACCTTATCAACTAACTACAACACGTGTTAAGTAAATACGTAGGCTGATACCAACAATCACTACAATATCTAATTTACTGCGAAAAACTCCACAGAAATAAAGAAAACCAGATTCAGGTGAAAAAGGATTCCACTCTAATCAAATGTCAATAGATATATATTTTTAGATCGCAGGAATATCATCGCAGAGACACAGAGCTGCTGGTTAGATTAATTAGCGGTAAGTTATTTGTAATCCAGGTAAACACACTGACATCTCCGAGACACCAATATTCAAATTTCAAAGAAAGTGTACCACAAGTGAGCCATTGTTCATAGAAATATTTCTAATATCTTGGTGAGTTTACAACCTGTTGCATATTCAGAAAATAATTTTAGCTAATTGCTTCTGACTTAGCCGTTTGAACACTGAATTCACAGAATCTAACTTTAACCCCTTTGACAAATCCTTAAAAAACTAAATTCTTCGCGATATAAAACTTATTCCGTTAAATATTTTGAACTTAATTTGCCTGGAAGCCAGTGCTGCCTTAGGCAGCAATGGCTTCCAGTCAAATTAAGTTCAAAATATTCCACCGTTTTCCTGTATGGTTGCCTTCAAAATGAGAACTGGGGAATTCATCAGTGAGAGGGCTAATGGTAATTTTATATCTACGCTGTTGTACATTTTTAAAACTAGTTTTGACAGGAACCTTTTGCTGCCATAGACAGTAACAGCTTCCAGTCAAACTTGGTAAAAAAATATTTAACAGAATATGTATTAAATTAAGATTTTCAAATTCAGACTTTCCGGTTGAAAGTGTTAAAGTTTCAGCTATGGTAATCTTGTTCCACTACTTAATTAGCTTGTAATTGTGCTCTAATGAGCGCACGTAGACGTCTAAATAAAACTACGTCACCAACCACTGGGCCTGTTGTTGTCTAACTTTAGCACATCTTCAGGAAATCTACTCACGAAAAGACAGTGAGCGAGTAAAAAGGTTATATTTATCTTGGAGCAGCGTATTAGATAACTGCTATTGTACAGGCTCATAAGGAAGAACAAGGTAAATTCAATACAAGCGTGAAAACCATTTTAAAGACGGGAAATTTTTCCAATAAATTTTCTCATCTCATCCGTGTGTGCAATCGCAACTTTGCTGCAACATGAATGAATCTGAGAAAGCAATTCAAGACTGTTCATCGTCGCTGGCAGGCGAATAACTCCAGTCCCCTAGCCTTATTGACTTTCTCATTGCCACTGTCTGGTTTTACCACGTTCATGGCATTGCACTAAGAACTGACTGCCCTTTATCCTGCGCGCGGGTGATGGCAGTCATTTCTCAAGAGAGAAATCAGATGCACAAACGAGCAACACTCTGATTTCTTGTTATGGCTTGTAGACAGAAGTGTCATCAACCGCTATACTTATTGTCTTCGAACGAGATGTTCTTTCTTTCATTAATTTCATTTGATCATTTATTCAGATGCCTATGAGCTAAATGACAAAATTATTCTCCAAGCAAATGCTTTTTTGCATTATTGTGGCACACTAAACCAAGATAACCTTCATCAAATATAACTCGATGGTTGTAGCGTGATAAAAAGCAACAGTTACTTATTTTTAAAATTGTGTTGCTAATAACTGTTGCTGTTAACCAACACGATTGTTAAAATGTTCATTATCCACCCTTGAAAATCTGACTTCTGCGCAATATTTGTAAACCTCTATAATTACTGAAATATAACTATCTCACTCCACATCCTATGGCAGCAACAGCGTCCAGTCAAATTAGTTTCAAAGTATTCAGCAGCATGCATGTTTACTAAATACTAGAGACATCCAATGCTTACGACGTGTCCAACTATTAAGAGTTAAAGACGGGCCTAACAGAATCATTTGTGACATAATGATTATAACGTCAAATCATCAATGGTGGAAAGGTGAATTAATCTGTTGAGTATTTTGAAACTAATTTGACTGAAGGTTGTTGCTGTATAGGGCAGCAACAGCATCCATTCAAATTAGTTTCAAAAGAATGTTCATCCAGTATTGGACAATGAGAACAGGCATTAGCTTTTAACCCTTGTACTACCATTGACGAATATCTAACTTTTACTATTATTCAGTTCTCTTTGCGTGTGACAACAAAAATGCTGCCATTCATTTCGATAATAAATACATTGATTATGGAAGGTAATTATGACTAATTATTACTATTTAATAAATATTCTGGGTCTAATTAGTTACAAAATCTTCAACAGCTTCCCTGTATAGTTTTCAGGAGATTGATAGCTAGGGCATTCGGGGATCGATCAATCCAAACACGGCGAGGTGTGGGTGGAGATTAGCTAGTGATGGGCGGGGCATAGCTAAAAATGGAAAGGTCCATTATGACTATCCAAAACAACAACATGTTTAACACATTAATGAGCAAGCCGTCCAAAACCAGCTTCTGTAGTGGTCGCGAGGAATGTCCATTTGCAGGCCAGAAGATGACTATTTTTTACAATTCACCACTTGAATGACTGGCCTGATAAGCGAGCCAGTCATTCCAGTGTTAAACTTTCAAAAAATAGTCTTCTTGGTCTGCAAACGGACATTTTCTCTGAGAAAATTGAAATTTTCTTGAAGAAATTTGAGAGTTAAAGGGTTAAGAAACAATATTTTCACCTTAAGTATGAGCAACAGAAATGTTCAACTTGATGCTCCAGGATACTAGAAATTAATGACATTTACATATAACAGTGATGCGGGAACATAATTTACATATACATATACGAGGGGGAGAGGGGCGATGGGGGGGGGGGGGGGGGGGGTTAGGGGATAATTTCCCTTTCACTGCAATTCCAGAAATTGTTTGTGTGTGCATGTGGGTGGGGTTTGGGGAGGGGGGGGGGGGGGGGGAGGGAATGAAGTTCAATATCAGATTCTGAGTTAAATTACTTGAAGATAGCAGTAACTTTCAGTTGTTTATTTAAAAAATATTCAACATGATTTTGATCGTGATAAATAATACGCAGGATAAGGCCATCACGCAAAGATATAGATCTATAATTATATTATTATATACATTTTTATTACATATCAAGATATGTATATAGAATGGAATGCATTCAGTTAGGTAATGGTGGTAATAATCGCCTGCCAGCGAAGGTGACTGATTTACATCTTCTCTGATGGAGCCAAAAGAAACAGAAAATATAGATTCTATAGAATATTGAATAATGCCAGAATAACATCAGTTTCATGCTCCCGGACTCTCGGCTTAATCTTTTAACTCATATCAGACAAAAACAGCTTCTGTAGTGGTCTAGAGAAATGTACATTTACAGACATAGAGAAGACTATTTTTGAAAATTTACGACTGGAATGACTGGCTCAATAATCGAGCCCGTCATTCCAGTGGGAAAATTTTCAAAAATAGTCTTTTCTTTTGTTTGCAAATGGAAATTTTTTATAAGAAAATTGGTTTTCTTGAACAAATTTGAGAGGTAAAGGGTTAAGGCTTGAAAATATGCTGATTTATTGAGAAAATGTAGACATTTAGGTGTTGATATCAATACAGTGATAAATCTGCAGACACATCCAGATAAAGCATTATGCAAGATGTATATAGATAAACAGATGGTCATGGCTGGAAGAATGGACTGACGTAGGAACACTGATGGACAGATGAACAGAGGGAGGAAGGGATAGACGGTTAGATGGAAGAATGGATTGATGTATGAATAGATGGCCGGATGGACAGAGGGAGGGAGGGAGGGATATATGGAAGGATGGATCGAGGGAGGGATGAGAAATGGTAGGGAGGGACTAATGGATTGATGGATGTGGATGGATGGATTTCGATGGATAGATGGATGGATGTGGATGGATGCATGGATGGATGGATGTGGATGGATAGACGGATGCACAAGGACACACATAGATATAGTTGTGACATATGCAGCTTTTGATTTGCAAATAAAAACTTATAACACTTATAATGTGATTGAATCTGATTCAATGACAGAAATTTAAGACATCCCTGAATTAGGGTCAAGCATCCACCAGGAATGGAGGGAGGGGGGGGGGAAACAATTCCGACAATTTATATCAGATGACGGATCTGCAGATGAAGGTTAACATGCATGCTGGTTATTATTTTGAAACACATGTAGTTTGACTGAAGGTTTTTGCTGACCTCAGCAGCAACAGGGTCCAGTTAAATATTTCCACAGTCTTCAATGTTTCCTATTTCTGTCCATAGGAGTTATTTCTGTGAAATTCTTCAGAATGAAACATATGAATGAAATTCCTCATCTACTGACATCCAACCCGTTAATGGTCAAGCTGACAAAAACTGTATTGTGTGTTAACCACTACAACAAGCCAATGTTGTTTCCTTTATGCTTGCATTGAAATTTCACCTTACTGCACCAAGCGAATGCCAAATTCAACATCATGGTCATTAATGCTAATGGACCTTTCCATTTCTAGCTATGCCCCGCCCATCTCTAGCTAATATCCACCCACACAATGCTCATGTTGAAATCGATCTATCTCTGAACTCCCTGATTATCAATTTCCAGAAAACTATGCAGGTATTGAATATTTTGAACATAATTCGACTGGATGCTGTTGCTGCCTATATCTACGCTTTGAGTCTGCACACCCAAATTCCTCCAAGGGCACCTGCACTTGCGGACAATTGAACAAATTCAAAAGAATCTGTTTCTCAAGGACTAAGAAAACAGTCTGGCCATGTGGCCATGCAAGGCTACTATGCCATCAGAGGATAATCACAAACATCCTACATAATGTGAGACAGGCAGCCCGGTCCAAGGACCTCCAGCTTCTCATTAACAAACCCACCCACCCACAAAAACCACACCACTAACAGACAACAGAGACCAATATTTATCTGTGATTTCAAACGCACAGGGCTGAATTGCTCAAAGACACCATCTCCAAATATTGGCCAATTCTGCAAGGAACAGAACACCGCAGGTTAGCGTCTCCAGACAAACTGCTATTCGTATATAAGAAAAAAGATCTATAAAAGACACAATAGTCAGAACCAAGCTCGCAGAACCAAGGTGCAACAACCGAACCTGTAGTAACCTCCTTTTCCCATGGGAAACCAACAATTGAAACATGTGCAAAAATCTGGACAAATCAAGATACTTCAAGAGCAAACACACAGGGCATTCCTACAACGTGAAAATCATCGACAATCATCAGACACGCAAGCTACACTATCTTCTAAGTCGCAAAGTCTGTTGACAACAATACGTAGGAGAAACACTGAGACCATCACCAACCTGTACAAACATGAAGGATACGACACATCACATCAAGCTCTATCATTGGACCCAGCAGATTCAACCATTTGAAGGCAAAAATAATGCTATTGGATCCACCAACTCCACACAATGGAACTCATAGGAGTAAATTTAGCGGCGTAAGTGTGGAGCCTTGCCTTCGAATTTCTGATTAGCACGACTTAGGATACGCTATGTTGTTATTACCATCATGGACATTAACAATTAACACTCAAATCTGCCAAAAACAAATTCTGCCAAAAGTTTACCACTGGAATGACTGGCTCAGTTATCGAGTCATTTTACTGATAAAATTTAAAAAAATAATCTCTTGGTTTGCAAATAGGCATTTTCTATGAGAAAGTCAAAATTGTAATTGTGAATGAATTTGAGGGTTAATGGGTTAACCGGTCATTGAAAGACCGCAATGCACAATGGATGACTGCAGTCTTGGCTATCATTCACTCACAGCTTCACCCATCTCTAGCCAAGCTCCACCCATGCCTTGTCCGTGTTGGAATCGATCGATTCCTGCACTCCCTGCATCTCAATTACCAGAAAACTATACAGGTCAGCTGTTGAACATTTTAAAACTAATTTAATTGGGTGCTGTCGCTGCCTATATTTATTAATAATAAGGACATACAATTTGGACAACTTGACGGATGGACTATTAAGCATTTAAGATGGCCTTAATTACGTCATTCACGACATAATTATGATGTAATTGATTGAAGTCACCCTACACGTAATGTTGCTGATTATAATGTCATATGATTGATCGATAAACTGGATTCATCCATTCTATATTGATCTTGAAATATCCTGATATAAACTGAATAACCCAATGACCCAAATTCTACATACAATAGCATCCGTATTATGATACTAGTACAACAAGAAAGTGGACAAATCAAAGGACAGCAAATCAAATATTGCCCCGTTATTGTTACATGCATGTGCTGCTGATGATTTGATTTGATTCGCGAAAAAAATGTTCGATCGTCATAACAGCTCTAGCTCTCCAGCCCATGATGAACAATTACCCATGATTTCACGGAATGTGGTATAGTGCACAGCGCTAAAGAAAAACAGAAACCAAATATTGGATGGACGAGTTAATCATCTTAGAAAGTAATAAATCTATTCAGTATCCGGAAATTTGATGTACAATTGGTTTTCGACAGTCGATCAGAAAGAAGACTCATATCAGAATGTGTTGATCATGTTAACTCTTTTATTATCAGAATCCTAGTGCCTCAACTTTCAAAGCATTTATACAGGGAAGCCCTTCAATATATTAAACCTAATTTGACTGGAAGCTGTTGCTGCATGAGGCAGCAACAGCTTCCAGTCAAATTGGTTTTGAAATATTCAACATCTTACCCATATAGCTGCTTTGTTTTGAAATATTCAACAGAATATATATGTGGGTGTCTAGTTATCTTACCTATACTGGCAGTGACTGACCGCACCAGTGATTCACTGAATTGGTTCCTAATTTTGCGATTTCGTGTACCGGAACTGAAAGAATTACTATCGACACAGTTCATCGAACAATGAACAGAGTGTTGATCATAATTAGGTTCATCAATTTCAACATGGTGGGGTCCAGCTAAATTATATAATTTACTTGAATGACTAAATCTTGTCGATATTTTAGTAGATGCGGTAATCCGTGATTTATTTAGACTGAATTTAAAGCATAAATCAAAGTACGATCAAAATAATTATTAAAGTGAATGCGATTTAGATTACACGTGGGCTCAGAACATTGCCACGAAATCAGGATCATCAAACGTTGCCAATTCACATGAATCCCATTTTGGCATTCCAGTCATGGTTGATGGTTCATGAGGACAAACCGGGTCAGTAAATTCACTGACCACGTCTGTCGCGAAAATGGGGAATGTTCCCCAAAGTACAGAATTGTCACCATTGATATTGCCGGCATTATGCTGTCCATCCCGCTTCAATAATGGGATGATCAGCAACTGTTTATTCTTAATCTGTGTCTGGCAAAACCTGTGATGATGCTACCCCTTTAAAAGGAGTTCATACCTGATATGCAAGGAACACATTAATAGCTTTAGTAATCAAAAGCATGGAGCTGTCGAACAACGTAACATGAATGTTGAGAGTTAAGTCCTCGACAGCTGGCAGCATACGGATAACTATAACTCGATGGCACGTCATCAGAAACCCCCAACTTTTTGCCAACTGTTCACCCACCAACCCTCACCATACCACACCATCACCATCCTAATCCGCAATCATATGGGTAGCTAACATACCAAATTTGGTTGAACTCTGCCAACTCACTACTAGTGACTTTCTGGACAAACAACCACCCACCCCCACCCCACCTCTTCACCCTGCCTCCCACTCCTACCCACACCCTGGAGGAGGGGGGGGGGGGCCTAATTTAAATGGTATCTTGCAGTCCACAATTATATGCGAAACTCACATAACAAATGTGGTTGAATTTCACCAAACAGTTTTGGAGGAGATAGCCAGACGGACAGACAGATAGCCAGACGGTCAGATGGAGGCGATTGCTAAATTCCTTCATAATAATGCCATAAGATTTCTAGACATGACACCACTAAAATCGAGCAAAAACTAATTTCACTTTAAGGTGTTCAGTAAAATTAGTGTAAACAAGATCGATACACTATAGTTGCGACTTAGGCAGCCTTGTCAAAAATATAAAAAATTAAACAGAACGACAGACAGACAGATCAACAGACACACACTCACCCACCCACATGCGTGCCATATATATATATATATATATATATATATATATATATATATATATATATATACATATCAGGGCTTCAGAAACAGAATTTTCCCAGCCGGCCATGCCACTTCGGGTGGGAGGGGGTGGCGTGGAGGGGAGGAGTGAAAATGCATGATGCAACTGTATTGCACAAAACACTCATTAGTAACTGCGGTTTCTAATAGGACAAGGGTTGTAAATTCTTTAAATCCAAACCTCTGAGAAAGGGTGGCGACTTATATTAGGTATATTTCAAGAAAAAAATTGAAAAAAATGCATAAAAAAAATAACACAAAATTAGAACACTACATTTTTCATGCTAAAAATCCTTACCATCTTATGCCATTATGCCTATGCTTAATGTGTACCTTATATCCGCGGGAGTGAAATTATTAATTGGAACCGCCTAAATATTGTGTATATTTTAATAAACATTGTTTATTTCATCAAAACTAATCCAAAGTTTGACATAAAATGGCGCCGATAAAAAATAGAAATCACACGATAACTTCCGCTATAGAACGAGTTTAGGCTGTTACCCGAAATCGGCCAAGGGAACAAAAGTCTCGGCAGTAAATATACTGATTAGGTAATAGTGAATTTATTGCTCAAATTGTTTTAAAAACATCTCCTGTATATATTTATTATTAACTTGCAATATTGGCATTTGCGATGCTGCAAAATTGTTTTTTATTTGGGACGTCTCCTTCCCGTCCAGTTAAAGTTCAGTGGAATGCCTCCAATCACAAAAAAAGCTTTATTTTGCTCGTCCAACTTAAGAAGGTATCTAGCCTCATTTTACTTCTTACATTTTGGGTGATTTAGATAGATGTACATGTAAGATTTACAAATATTACATAGAATATAAGCCGCAAATTGCCAGCAGAATTGTTTTATTCACAAGGATTTAACAAAATACATACATTGCTGTCTGACTGGACATCACATTTACCGGTCATCGAAGACAATTCTCGGTCATGCCCGGACAATATGGACATTTTTAAAGCCCTGATCTATATATATATATATATATATATATATATATATATATATATATATATATATATATATATTGTAATCAAACAGCAGCCGGATCGAATTTTGAGATTGTGTCAACTTACATTTCATTTGAGCTGCGAGTTTGAACCAATTTTCATTATTCGATTGCGGTGCTCCTTACATAGAAGGGATATTCCTCTTCAGTTTGTTTACTGGTCACTTTTGTGAAATGACATTATTTGCTGTTCGACAGACTTACTACAGATGGAATTTATTTGAGTGCTTATCAGATGCACGCATTTAGTTGGATAGATTTATATTGGAATGTGTTCACTTGAGGAATAGTTATCAAAGACTATTCATAGGAGACGAACGTGAATTTTAGACGGCGTGGCTTTTGTTACATTTCCAAATTTGAATATCAAGTAATAGCTAGCCTGACACGTTAACCACTAGATTCTGATAGCCTGTTTTTGAGATTCTCATCATACGGTTGGCGTCTTGGAATTTGTTTGATTTCCTTTGGATGACGATGCTAGAAGTTGTTGCAGATGCGCAGTGCAACAGTAGATTCTCAGACCGATATGCTTTCTGATGTGTGTGTCAAAACGGAATTCAGAGTCGAATGGTTCCATGTCAATTTTCAAGTAACGCTCTGACTAGATCGTGAGCTTTCTGTTAGCATGATTTCAAATCCGAATATAAACTGCTACTTTGGCAATTGCAGTTTGTCTGACGTTGAAGCTTCCAAAATGGTAGCGTTCTCTCTCACCAGCTGTTGTGCGGTATGGCAGTGTGTTGCTTTCTAAGTTTTATTTACTTAAAATGTTAGTGGGCTCGGATTCTGTATGGCCAGCTGATTAATTGGTAAATGTGGCTGTGTTTTGTACGGCAGAAAGTTGCTGTATTGCCACTTAATTTGAAAGCGCTTTTGCTGGCTCGAACCGAGTGCCAAATGTGCACACAAGACCTATTTTCTGGTCACAGATTTGATCGTTAACATATTTGTGATAGTTAAATTTGATTCCATGTTCGTACATGCTCACATAATTAATCCTTGTGGCTATGGGCTACGTTCATGGACCCAGATATGTCTCGTTTTCTGCTGTCAGCCACATTGTCACGCGATCTGCTCAATATCAAAGGTAATTAGTTTTTACGGCCGGCCACCATCTTGGTTATTTAATTATTATTGTATAAAATCCAGTAAGAGTATAATTTTCAGACTGTATTAGATAGTCATGTATTTCGCCATTAAGAGATGCATTATGTTAAAATTGTCCAGTAGATGAATTGAAATGTATTGTGTTAAAATCAGCATTTGGAGCTAGAAATACAAGTCACGCTTCCAGATATAGAAATGAGAGAAACCAAAACTTCTTCTTGTTGCGAATATTCCACCACTTCGATGCACAACCAATTATTGTCCAGTTTATGAAGATTACATTCATGTAGGCACACTTCAACAGTACACGTACAGAGCCGATAATTGTTATTACCTAATATACGACACTAGGAGTTCATCTGATTGTTAATTACCAGATGCCATTTATTGAATATTTCAAATCTGTTTGTTAAAGTGCTAGGTCATTGTCAAAGGGGCGTTCCTCCCTCTTGACGACGGCTTCAGTACTAAAATGTCATAGTCAAGAGATTTCTATTAAAGTAAGTCGGCCGCACACATTCCATCTTTAGGCTATAGCTAGGATAGGTGAACCAGATTTATTAGATAGCAGCCTAGGGTGCTTATCAGTTCTGTCTTGGCTGTTTTTGATTAATTTAGAAAAACTTTGACTGGGTACTTTAAAATTAGTTCCAAATTGCCACAAATTGGCTCTAGGTATCAACACCCTTTGGATGCTCGAAACTAATAGTCTGGTATCACATTAACCGAGGCCAGGGGAAAGCTTGTCCATCTTAGCAGGGAGTTCGAAAGTAAAGCAGCAGTGTATAAACTCTTTCTTGTGATGAATGTTGGTTAAATGTGTTTTCAAGAACACATTTGATTAATATTCCTCACCATTAAGGGTTTACAATTAAGTTATAAGTCTGCTTTATTTGCCCAGGCTATTTCAATAGCGAGTTCGCGCTCCTATAACCTAAGAAGTTAGCCTCAGGACAGTCTAAATCAATAGTCTTATTAAATTAATTCAGTAACCGGCTTCCCTGGAATTTAAGTTCTTTGGCGTCCTTATCCTCATTCTTATTACGTTTGAATAGCTTTGCAGGCAAAGTAATCTTCTTCTGCTGATTCACCTCATGGTTCATCAGCGGCTCATTATTGCTTTCTGTGCCAGGTTGTTCTAGTTAATTTGTAGTTAGTTTTCCTTTTCACTTGTTAGATTTTAGGACAGTAATTCTTTCAGTGCTTTCCAATTGGTACTTGTTGCCGGATTGCATTCATACTTGGTACTTGTATACCCGACAACATTGCTGAGCCTAGTCCTTTCATTTTCAGTGCTTGAACATTGTCAGAGTACTTTCTATTTGGTACTCATTGCCGGATTGTACTCGCGGTATTCTGTTGCCAGATAGTGTCAACACTGTTACCCCATTAGTATTTGCACTTATATCAAAGCCGGATGGAATTTAAATTGGAGTGTTGTTGCTAGATAGTGCGCACACGCTATCATTTATGATACAGGATCTGAGCATTGTTAACTATTGCCAGATAGTTGTCAGCACGTTTCCAAAGTAACTGTAGGCATTATTGCCAGATAGTGTGCTTAGATGCTATCACTACCGTATTTAATCTGTGCACCATTTACTTGTCAGATTGTTATTATTTGTCTCTACTTTAGCTATTGTTTATAATGAGTGACATTTATTTATAACACTCAACTTTGATGCCAATCACTCAGTCAGTTTTTAATTGACCTTTTTAACAAAGTGATTTACCAGATAATCATTACACTTTTCTTGGACACAGTAGGTTAATTTGACCTTTGAGCCGTTAACTAGCTATTAGTTCATTAGGTTTTTCCATTTGTTGGTGGTTGAACTGTTGTTCTGTTTGATTGCAAATTACGTTGCAAGGCTGGCCAACAACTTCTCAACTAATAACATTTTGGCTTAAGATCTATTTTGCTTTGCAAGTTTGGTCTTTTCTTGTAGAACCTTTATATTGCATTACACCTCCCTTAAGAATTTAATTCTTCTTTAGAACTTAGCAGTCAGGCACAGCCTTATATTAACCCATCAGGATTGTAGTGCCACCCCAACCTTTTGCATTAATAACACCCTCTACATCACACTGTCTTTACACCAACATCACATTTGCACACTTTACTCCTCAAGATGTCCAACAGAGTCATCTGAGCCTATTTAAATTATGAACATTTTACCTTAATGCACTCAGCGGAACTTTCAAGCAAGTCAATTGTTTGAGAGGTTCATAGACTGCAGGGAGATGGAATCTTCTGTGTATAAAGAAGGGCTCAAACTAGGTCAACGACGCAGAGATGAAGCAGCTATCCGGCGACCCCAATGAACTTCAGCTACAGATCATTAGCAGCGTGGTGGGCAGTAAGGTATGTGGGGAAATTCTTACCCTTAGGTCCCTTGTAACCCATAATTAACCACCTCTTTATGTCCGGTTCATGGGTTTAGTAGCATCCGTTTTGGCCTATTTAAGCCCTATTTTATTACAATATATATACTGAACAAAAAAAAAATTAGCAACACAGAATATTACCGTATAAATGTTATTTAACAAAAACAATAAATTGATTCAAATATATTATTTAATTGATAGGTCATTTTCCAATTTGAACAACAGTATCTTGTTACTGTAATGCTAGAATTGTGCCTTTAACATGGCATCATTCAATGGAAGGGTCCAATTTAAATAATGACACTGAGCTGTCAATACTGGTTGTGACCTCCGCGCGCATTAACCACCACTGTATATCGCTTTCTCATACTTCGAATTAAGCACCTGATATCACGAAGAGGAATCGCATCCCATTCCTGGAGCAGTGCAGCTTCCAGCTCCCGCATGTTGTGAAGATGTTGATGGTTTTCACACACCATACAGTCAAGAATGTCCCACACATGTTCGATAGGAGACAGGTCCGGTGATCGCGCTGGCCAGTCCAACATCAGAATTTTGTTAGCCTCAAGGAAATCACTGGTGATCCTAGCTGAATGAGGATGGGCGTTGTCTTGCTGGAACATAAAGTCTGCATGATGCCGCATAAAAGGGATGACAACAGGGGCGACAACTTCTTCACAGTAACGTTGAGCTGTTAAATTTCTGTGAATCACAATAAGATCTGTTTTGCCATTTTCATGGATTCCAGCCCACACCTTGACACTGCCGCCACTGAATCTGTCGTGCTGAATGATGTTGGCTGCATCATACCGTTCTCCTAAACATCGCCAAACCCGTTGCCTACCATCCGCCACATCCACACAAAAACTTGACTCATCACTGAACAAAACATGGCTCCATTGTTGAGCACGCCATCACTGATGAGTTCTTGCCCATGTAAACCGATTCTCGATATGATGCTCTCTAAGTGGAACAGCAACAAGTGGACGACGGGCATGCAGTCCAGCATCATGGAACAATTACGGGACAGCCGCGGCGCAGTCTCAAACCTGTGACGTCGTGATGACGTTACTAAGTAGCGGTCTTCTCGTGGTGTTGTTGCTCTCAGTCTGCCAGATCGTGATCGGTCATTAACATGTCCAGTTTCCTGCTCACGTTGGCGGAGATGGGAAATGGTTGAGGCATGAACATTAGAATGTCGAGCAACAGCGTGAATGCTCTGCCCAGCAGCGAGTCTTCCCATTGCTTCATGGCGCTGATTTTCGGGTAGCCCTGGGCAGCTGCCCATGTTCAATAGGGTAAACTTTTAAGCGTTTTCTGTTAACGTTCGTTATCTGCTTTTGCAATATGGTGGATTTTTGCCTTCGCTACCCGCCAATGTGGGCCAGTGCATGAAAAATGCATTTTCAAATGCAGTAAGCGTGCGGCCGAGAAATGCAAGAAATGATTTGCATTTCTTCATGATCAGCGAGACATTACATTGACGAAACATGCCTGCAAATTTTGTTATAAATTGACACATAGTTTTAATACAACAAACCAAACTTCACTGTTGCTAAACTTTTTTGGCTCAGTATATATATATATATATATACCAGCTGCGAGTGACATCAAAGAATTTGTATAGCTTCTGTGCGCAGTTGCCTTTATAAAATGATAATGTTGAGATCGATTCGATGAAAGAAAGGAAGTATTTCTTATTCATATAACTGAACACCATTAGACGATGATGAATATTTGATATCAATGTTGTTTTATTCAGTGCAAAGCCCTAATAATTCACATTATCGGATATTAACTTAACACTTTAACCCTCGAATTTGTTCAAGAAAACTTAAATTTTTCTCATAGAAAATGTCCATTTGCAGACCAAGAGGACTATTTTTTTAAATTTACCACTGGAAAGACTGGCTTGGTTAGAGCCAGTCATTCCAGTGGTAACATAAAAAAAAAATAGTCTTCTCTTGATATGAATGTAACACTTAGACAACTTAATTGTTAGCATCCTAGATTCAGTTCCCATTCAGTAAGATTCAACTGGTGTTTATTTTGGAAGCAATTTTGCTGTAAGCTGTTGGAGCCTAAAACATCTTTCATCAACATTGTATACAAAATGGTCATCATTCAGTCTTCTATCGGCTCGTTAATAATGACATTTTTATCATTGCCGTAATGTTGAGGCGTAAACCAATTCTTATCAATAACAAATAATTTCAAGAGAACTATATGCTGAAACTTCCCAGGTCTGTACAGTAACTGATCTTGAATTTGTTCATGAAAATTTCAATTTTTTCAAAGAAAATGTCAATTTGCAGACCAAGAGAAGACTATTTTTATCCGTTATCGAGCCAGTCATTCCAGCGGTAAATTAAAAAAAATAGTCTTCTCTGGGTCTGCAAATGAACATTTCTCAAGACCACTACAGAAGGCATTCTTGGCCGATATGAGCGTTAAAGGGTTAAACGTTCGCCTGCAATATCATTATTAGTATGCCAGTATTGGGAAGCCATGCTTTTGAAAGGAAAATTGATTTTCTGCAACAAAACATAATTTTGAGGGATTATTTTCTATTATCGATAATTAATTCAAACCAAGATTAGATTAGTCTGGCATATCTCGTTTATGGACAAATGATGGATATAAAATAACGAAATGCGTAAGTTTTAAGTCTCGATATCAATGCCCAATGTCGGCTACACTTGGAGCAACGGACAGAGTACAAATCAAACTCCGTGTATCTATCATTGGGTACATACCAAAGGCGATATACTTTGCCAAAAATACACAAATCTGGCTCCATGAGAAATTTTTTTAGCCACAATTAGTCAAATCTATTTAAATTCTGGTCACAAAATGAAAAGTCTAAAAGCAAAGGATAAACAGGGCATTGGCATCTAGACTCAAATTAACACTTAGTTCCAAGATGCATGTAATTTACTATTAGCTTAAAAGAAATTGTTTTTCTTTTGAGAAAAAGCATGATTCTAACTCAGACCTTTTCAAGATGGACTACATTTATACAACGCAACCTGCATATCCTTGATGCTGTATAACTGTAACAGCTTGGAAGCTCCAAAGGCAGCTTTAGATAAACTTGATGCCTACCATTGCAAACACCTCTGCACCATCACTGGACACCGATGGCCAGAGAGCATTAAATTTCCACATTGCCACTGTCCATTAAAGTCACCCAACAAAGATGATCCATGTTTGGCCATATGCTATGGATGCCAGAAGGCACACCAGCACAGAGCCAGCAAATATAGCTCAGAGAGGATGTCATTGCTTAAATCTGTTAGGCATGCCGCGAGGTGACCTCAAGAAAGCAGGACTCAGTACACACTCAGATCAAGAATGGACGTGACGCAGCAAATGATTTTGCTGCATGAGGACAAGACAAAGTGGCTACATGTGAAGAACTTATTGCAATTGTCGGATGCTTCTACCACACCAGTTGCAGCATACAGCAATCATACATACATACAAAAGACCGGGTGTCTCCTCAGTCCAATGTACGTTCTCGTCACACATTTTAAGTAGCAAACACACCAAAACAATGCAACACGACAGTGACACGATTTGGTCATATCGGTGATGGATTGCTTTAGCATGCATGCAAAATTGCCAGTCTCGCGACATGAAAGTGACTGATTTGACTAATCGCCAGTAGTCGCCATGTTTTAAAATTTTTCCAGTCGATACCAAATCATCAGCGATTAGATTCAAGTGACCAATGATGATGACTCATCCAATCAGTTGACTGACAGTTGTCAAAGATAGAAATCATTAGCATTGCATAAGACAGGTGTCAGTCATATCAACTTGATTCAACGTGTGTTCATTATAAAGTAACGATGCAACTAGGGTGCGATAAGTAGTGATACAGGTTTTTTTGGTGTCATGTCATGTTGCTATGATGTGTTTCTACACTTAAGAATCTGAATATTGTTGTGAGAATTGACAATTTTTTTTACTACATGATGCGTAGGATGACGTCATAATCAATGACATCATGAATGACATAGATAAGTACATCACGATTGCTTAATTGAATTGTATGTCATTACTATTTAACAAACATTTTGTTTAATATTTTGAAACTAATTTAAATGGGCGCTGTTGCTGCCATAGGAAGCAACAGCACCAAGTCAAATTAGTTTCAAAATATTCAATAGCTTACCTGTATAGTTTTCTGGAATTTGATAGTCAGGGAGTTCAAGGTTCGATTGATCGCAACACAGACGAAGTGTGGGTGGAGCAT
The DNA here is from genome assembly GCA_034401795.1 of Chaetoderma sp. LZ-2023a. Lineage (NCBI taxonomy): Eukaryota > Metazoa > Mollusca > Caudofoveata > Chaetodermatida > Chaetodermatidae > Chaetoderma > Chaetoderma sp. LZ-2023a. The sequence goes on along the minus strand of CM067370.1, from coordinate 160,579,086 downwards.
AGCTAGAGATGGGTGGGGCATAGCTAAAACTGGATTCCTTCTTTAGTGCCAGCTTGTCATGAGGTGTAGAGGTCCTCAAGCAGAAGATGATGGACATATGGATGCCAAAAGCTCACTTGGCCACTTGGGTCTGGCGCGCTAAAATCATCAGTTGAATGTGTGTGTAGCCGCAAGGGTGACTGCATGAATGAGTATATGTACATGTGGGGAATGTAGTGCGTGTGTGCATGCATGTGCGTGTGTGTGCGTGCGTGTGTGCATACATCCTGTCTGTGTATGTAAAATAAAATATCGAAACAGAAAGCGACAAGGATCATTCGTATTCAAATAGCGCTTTTCTCTATACACAGTGAGCTTCAGTTGACTGACAATAAAAATTGAAATGATGCTAAATTGTATAAGACAGCTTGATGTTTATTAGTCTCTGATGTATTCACTGCAAACATACACTCCCTCTTAATAATCCTACTATCACCCGCCACCCCAACCCCTACCCTCCCCCCACAAGATCTTCCATAATCTAATTTGTACAAATGAACTGCCTTAATTTAGTATTACAGAAATAAAGGGGCTGCTACAGTACACCTTAGAAATAACATGTTTTCAAAACAGAAATATTTTAGCTAACTACAATTGTAAATCACACATACCAGTACAGTAATGTTTTGTTGAATATTTTGAACATAAAGGGGGCAACCATCTCATCGGATTAATCAGAAAAATGCAGATTTTTATCAGGCCTCCAGATTTCCAGACATCCTGTCAAATATTCAGATTTTTTTTTGTTGAATTAGCAATATTCATCAAATAATTAATCTGTTTCCAGTTTTCGTTTTATATATGCCAATTTCGACCCTATTGAAAGTCGACCCAATTAGTCTAAATAGCCACATGGTTTATTTACACAGAATTATAATAGTATTAACTAACATGTTATACGAAAGTTTAAATTGATGATTTGTATGTATTTCTACATGTTCACATATATGCAACCACTGAACGAGACAAATCGTGTGCTTGCACACTATATTGTCTGAAAAGGGCAGACCGCGAGGGTGCCAACTTCCAGCAAATTTATTTTCTGGTCAAAAGATCATAATAGTCTAGGCCCTGACATAGAGGTCCGTATACATTTCTGAGGGCATAGACTTTGACTGTTGATTTGAGTATGAGATGCTGCTAGATTCAAGATTGTATTAGGCGGAATTCTGAAATTTGTAGCATAAGTGGGAAAACACCAATTTTGTCAAAATGTCCGCCACTGGGCCAGTGCCAAACAAGCAATGCATATAACTTTTGTTATGAACGTAGTATGTGGATGATTTTGCTGTATATTATGGGCTTTCGCGTATGCCCGACAAAATGGTGTTGTTAGTCAACATTTTTGACATCGCCAAGTTACCGAAATCCAAGATGGCCTCCACTCGAAGTCTGTCAATCATGAAAATGTACAATGTATCGAGATGTGAAGACATTTCTCATAGACTACTATGCAATAAGATTCAATTCTGTCCAAGTCATAGGGTTAATGAGTCTGAAATGTGCTTCTCAGCAGATATAAGTATAGATGACCTCAGTAGAAAACTCTGTAATGAAGATGTAGTTGGGTCCGCTGGAGAAATCCTCAGAAAAGCTTTCCAGCTGGTAGATTTCCAACTCGCTGATCGATTTTGTGATGGCAATGAATTAAAAGTCGTGGGAAAACACTCCTATGTCAGACCAGGTACTCTCATTCTTTGCGGCTCTGTTCGGTATTAGACAATCACGCATGTTAAGGATTGAAATGTTTGAGATGGTGAAACTGATGATGACGAGGTCAATGGTGATGTTGACCCTAGTCCAGACGACAATACCCTAGAGGTTAAGTCCACAATCAGCACAACCACCTGAACTGCCGCTTTCAAATTATGTACAATCAACTATTTCATGGTGCAAAGAGGACCCCTCTGAGTGCCTCATTTGGCCAGTATCAATATGGGAAGCGGTGTAGCTGTGAGGTTCTGACAGCAGCACACCGCATGGGCATCAGTTCCAGTTATAAGGATGTAAGGAGATCCAGATGGTTGCTCGCTGCCTACGCCATCGCAAAGGGACATGAAGTCCTTGTTCCAAGTAGTTTCGCTCATGACGCATACACGTGTGGGGCCATGGATAATGGTGATTTCTGTGATAGGTCATCTATCTCTGATACTGAATCCGATCATGTGACATTGCAAGTGCTGTATCAGGATATTATCTCCCTCCCAGCGTCAAAACCTCGAGTTTATGAAATGAACCTACAGAAGAGCACTGTGTGCTTGCCTGAGAAACTATCATGCCAAGAAGTGCCCCATTACCATAAACCGTTGATAAAACCATGGAGACTGGAGACTCAATTTAATTATACTGGAGACCCATGAAATCCCGAAAAAACAAGATGGCGGTGATAGGAAAACCGGGATCCCCTCATGCTGTGATCACTATAGCTAATAACGCTAATTAAATGGTTCTCTTGATGAGAGAGCTGGATGGAACAAACAAAATACTGTTCAAATTATAATTTAAAAAAACATTAAAGAACAAATTATTTAATATGTCCTTTCAATGCGGTCGTCGTTTGCTTCCCGCGCACGCCAGGCTTAGTTGACACACACTATAGAGGAAACTGGTATCAATTCTAATCTTGATTGTGTGTCTGTCCTCCGTGTAACAGATACGCATGAGTTTCTTATATCCTTCATCAGGTGTGGCCTACTGAAGGGTACTTGTGGTACTCTACCTACCTGGGGTGGTTCGCATGCTCTATTATCTACTGCAAATGTGCCTCTTATGCATGTGGGATTTATGCCTGTGATTCCCTCCCCTGTGACCGACTACGCTACTGTACATAACGGCCTTCAAAATTTCCAGAATGTCTTTACAGTGGCTTGTCCATCAGCTGGCATTAAGTCCTGATGTTATCAACTTGACGGACGAGGACGGTGTGCCAGCGCAGTTGCTGCATGCTGGGAGGTCATCAGACCCAGTATCTGTTGAAACCTCAGAATCTATTGAAGCGGTGACATGTCATGCGGAAGAAGCAGATGATCGCCTAGTTCTCCATTGTGCATGGGAGTGTTCGGCTGCTCATGATATCCAGTGACACAGAAACAATAGCATGTCTTCTTCGCTTTATCCCTCAATTGCGAGAGCATGGTCTTCAAGAGCTGTGGTAGAATTTGACTCTGGTGAGTGTAGGCGCCACCTACTACTGCATGTTCTCGCAGATAATTTGGGAATAGGATTGTGCAGTCGTAGCGAAGGCGCATGTGCTCACCGGCGATGATGCACTGAGTAAGATTGGCACAAAACATGTGTCCCTCTCCTGTGGGCGACAGAAGTTTCTAGTCGAATTTGCAGAGTCACAGCAGTTAACTGATGAGGTCGTGAAGAAGGTTGAAGAGTATCTCGTTCATGTGTGGGTTTGTGTGAAGAGCAAGTCTGAATCTCGGACCTTCAATCAGCTTCGAGTGGAGTGTCATATTAGAGCTATGATGCCAAAACCCTTCGAAGCCCTACCCCCACATCAAGTGCCATTCGTGGCCATATCCAGATAACTTTTTTTGTCATGCGTAATGCCCTCTTGCCTTCTTGATGACCCCCATTTGACTAGAGATCTGTAGTTAGCCTGTTAGGTAAATGGCGTCATGACCCTCATGGGTAGTGTGAATAAGTTAGTAGTCATCAGACCGCTTTGCTGTTTATCCAATGTTGGGTGGGGCATGATAATGAAAAGAATCGGGTTAGCATGTCTTGGCACTCTCCGTGTCAGAAATCAAATCCATGCCATGGCTGCCGACCATTCCATCTGTGTTGTGTAATATTACTCCAACTTTTTTCTGTCAATATCAAACTTTTACGTAAATATATTTGAAGTTAATGAGTTAAGCAATTTGTCATCATTCTCATTATTATTGTCATTGTCGTTATTAGAAATTATTTGTCAAGATTCAGACTAGACCTCAATAAATATGTGCCATGACACTATAAAAGTATGTGTACATCTTATAGATTTGAATGTTTGGTTGGCGGCCATCTTAGATTTTGTTAAGTGAAAAATGTCAAAAATGTTTACTAATGGTGCCATCATGTCGGGCATACCTGAAAACCCCATAATAATCCACATACTATGTTCCTATCAAAAGTTATATGCGTTTTTTGTTTGTCACTGTCTCCGTGGTAACCATTTTGAAACAAGAGCCATCAGAAGACGGCATATTGCCACCCCTCCCCCCCCCCCCCCCCCCCGGATCCAAACATTTCAGATAAACATACAGCAAGAGTGGGCATAGATGCAACGCTAATTGTAAAGGACAATATTTTAGAAAAAATAATCAATGAAAAATGCAACTCCTAAAACCTAAATTCCTTTGTCACTAAGTGTAATGCAGTTTATATATCGGTTTTAAGATATTTAAAGGGTGATAACTGTGTAATGAATAATCTTTTGGCCGCGAAAAAACCACATACCCAGCTGCACATGATACTGATATTGTCGACAAAATTTTAAGTTAATCCATTGAGACCTCTAGAAGGAGTTCATTGACAAGAAATGATTGTCAGAGATGGATGGACCAACAGAGAGACATACATACATTTCGGACAGACAGATGGACATACAGGTATAAGGATAGCACATGCCCACCTTCACGTGGCAATGATAAGATTTACCAAGTTTTTAAAAAATCAAAGCTAAACTGTAGGAGTTGCATTGACAAAAATTGATTGGCAATGCAGTTTATGTATCAGCTTTAAGATATTTAAACGGGGATAACTCTGCAGTGATTAATTTTTTGCCAGTGAAAAAAGCACATGCACAGCTGAACATGATACTGATAATGTGGACAAAATTTTAAGTTAATCCATTGAGACCTCTAGGAGACGTTTGTTGACAAGAAATGACTGTCAGGGATGGACGGACCGACAGAGGGACATACATACATTTCGGACAGATGGATGGACATACAGGTATAATGATAGCACATGCACACCTTCACATGGTAATGATAACACATACCAAGTTTCAAAAGAATCAGGGCTAAACTGTAGGAGAAATTGCATTGACGAGAAATGATTGGCAACGCAGTTTATGTATCAGCTTGAAGATATTTAAAGGGGGGTAACTCTGCAGTGAATAATCTTTTGGCAGTGAAAAAAGCACATGTACAGCTGCACATGATACTGATAATGTGGACAAAATTTCAGGGATGGATGGACAGACAGACGGACATACATACATTTTGGACAGATGGATGGATGTACAGGTATATGGATACCACATGCACTCCTTCACATGGTAATGATAACACTTACCAAGTTTCAAAAGAATCGGGGCTAAACTGTAGGAGTTGCGTTGACAAAAATTGATTGGAAATGCAGTTTATATGTCAGTTTTAAGATATTTAAAGGGGGATAACTCTGCAGTGAATAATTTTTTTGGCAGTGAAAAAAGCACATGCACATCTGTACATGATACTGATAATGTGGACAACATTTTAAGTTAATCCATTGAGACCTCTAGGAGGGGTTGCATTGACAAGACTGGGACGGACAGACACACAGACAGATGGACATGTTGATCGCTATATCAACCCCCCCCCCCCCCACTCCATCTTCCAGACTGGGGGGGGGGGGGGGGGGAGCAGATAAAAATGGCTATTTTCCCGCTTATGCTACAAATTTCAGAATTCCACCTAGTGCAGTCCTGAATCTAATGGTCCTCTATGACAGGGCCTGGACATAACAAGCAGGTGACCCTGAAATAATTAGATTGGAAGACATTCACTCGGCTTCCAATCCAATTATATTCAAAATATTCAACAGTAGGTTTTATTTTGTTTTGGAAACATGTTAAGAAATTTTGAGAGAAAGCGTGGAGACAGGGGATGCTTAATCCTTTAATGGTCAAGCTGGCCAAAACTGACCTCTGCAGTGGTCTTGAGCAGTGTCCATTCGCAGACTAAGAGACTATTTTTTTTAATTTACCACTGGAATGACTGGCTCAATAATCCAGATCCTGGAGTCATTCCTGTCGTAAATTTTCAGGCATAAGCCTTCTCTTGCTTTGTAAATTGACATTCACCATTAAGCAAAATTGAGATTTTTTTATTAACAATCTTGAAGAATAGGCAAAGAATCAATAACCCTAGCTTTCAGGTTACTCATGCAATTTTTTTATCAATTCACATCTCCAAGTTTATCCATAGATCATATGACATCATAAATGACTAAGCGACATGTATGCTGATGTCATAATCATGACATCATGAGTGATTGCAAATAGTCTGTCTTTAATGCTCAACAGTCCGACACATTGCACGAAATGTATGTCTTTGGCACTATTTAATAAACATGCTGTTGAATATTTCAAAACTAATTTAACTGGGCGCTGTTGCTGCCTATGGCAGCAACAGCGCCCAGTTAAATTAGTTTCAAAATATTCAACAGCTTACATGTATAGTTTTCTGGAAATTGATAGTCAGGGAGTTCAGAGATCGATCGATCCCAACATGGACATGGTGTGGACGGAGGTTAGACTGAGATGGGCGGCGCATAGCCAAAAGTAGAAAGTTGCATTGGGAACTCAGACTTGAAATGATTAAAAGCTAGAGTAATCAGAAACTGATGACACTCAATCATCCTTTTTTTTTAATTTCTTTATGTTTTAGACTGTTCTTGTGGATGAAAACCAAAGATAGAACATCCTTAGCTTTAACAGTAACCCCACCCTTGTATTAAAATTTGAGTAGTCACAATTTTGGGGAAAAAACAGATATGGATGGACAAGCAGACAAACACACAGACAAATAAAGACGTATTAACAAAAAAACAGACAGACCTAAACAAGAGGCTCAAGGGGCCTGTGTCACTCACCTGGAGCACCATCAATTTTTGTCAAAATTGTTGGTGGGTGGTTTATTAGTCTTTTAAATGAGTTTGTGGATATTTTTGCAAGTGCAATATGGCCGCCAAACATGCTACATTTTGATTGTCTCATTGTGCCCATGTTTTTTTGATGGATCAACTTCCCTTGAACAAACTTTAATGGCCCTTAGTCCTAGCTTAATCATACCGCCCAAATTTTGGCCCGATCCCTTCAGCGGTTCTGGAGGAGTCGTTTTCGGGAAAACTAGGTCATCCAAGATTTTCACCCAAAAAATTAATCGATCAAAATTCTGAATAGAGCTTCTAGAACCTACCAGCATAGAATCAGTTTAGTCAAATTTGGTTGAAATATGTCAAGTATTCTAAGGAGTTGCATTTTTACTATTTCCAGTAGAGTTTTCATAAAATCTAAGATTTTCACCCAAATATACTGACCAATCAAAATTCTGGAAAAAACCCTGGAGGTACCATCATAGGGTCCTTCAAGCCAAATTTGGTTGAAATCGGTCAAAACTTAAGGAGAAGCAATTTGACGGACAACAGACAGACAGATGATGGACAGCCGGCATGGCATAAGCTCATTTGGCCTTTCAGGCCAGGTGAGCTAAAGGCTATTTGACTGAAATACTGCCATGGTAGCAATAACTTTCAGTCAATTATGTTCAAACTATTCAGCAGGTTTTATACTTAAACCACCGGAAGACCATCTTTCAACAAAATTATAATTGTCTGCAACATATTCCAGCAGCAGACTGTTGGATAATTATAATAGAGAACTGAACCAGTCATTCCAATGATAAACTTTAAATAATAATCTTCTCTTGGTCTGCAAATGGACATTTTCTATGAGAAAATCGAGGTTTCTTTTAGCAAATCTGAGGGCTAAAATGTTAATGCTCAAATTTGGTCTCCTGTGTCTCAACTCAGTTAGCTTTAGCAGTTTAATAGAATAAGGTTTTAATACAAAGATGTCTAATCCACAAATCAACCAATCATCTTCATTTGAAAAACTTTCGATCTCTGAGAGGATGTGCCAAAGATGCTTCCCGACAAATTTGTTTGACATTGAGAAGCCATTTAACCCTTTAACACTTGAATTTGTTGAAGAAAATTCCAATTTTCTCATAGAAAATGTCCATTTGCAGACCAAGAGAAGACCATTTTTGACAATTTACCACTGAAATAACTGGCTCAGTTATCGAGACAGTCATTCCAGTGGTAAATTTTCAAAAATATTCTTCTTTTGGTCAGCAAATGGACATTTTCCAAGACCACTGCAGAAGCCGTTTTTGGCTGATATGAGTGTTAAATGGTCAAAGGAAAAGTTACCAACAAACAAACAGACGACGGATGGTTAGCATGGCATAAACTTCAGGCCAGGCGAGCTAAATATAGTATTCTCTTGCCATGAAAATAGACATTCACTGCGTAAAACGTTAGATATATAATCTTGACCAATTTTGAATATCAATGGGTTAACATGTGCCCCCCAGCTTAATGATTCACCATCAGTGGCTATGAAATGTTTTTTTTAGTGGAGATTGCACATAATCTGCCTGACTGATATATTGGTTTGGTTTAAGAATAATTCTTTTTAACAGCGATCGAGATTACATTCAGTAATCAGAGCACACAATAATCACGCAGTTCCTGGCATCCTACAATCAATCTGTGAACGTAATTACACATCTGACCATGAAATATAAACCTGAGGGATCGATAGGCCATATATTGCAGGGCAAATGGTTCTCCGAAGCGAGACACCATTACCACCACCGACAGGTTATGCATCCCTATAAATGAGCGTAATTAAGGTTCTAACACCCTCGACCCGCAGAGCATGCCAACATCTTCAATATGCCATTTAGTCAAATAATACCTGTCAATCATGCCTCAGTTGGCTCATAAGATCTCAATTGGAGTGGACAATTTAAGAGAGGACTGGGTGGTGGCCGATGTCAGAGACAGAGGTTAACTTGTCACAATAACAAGAGGCACACGGGGCCTGTATCGCTCACCTGGACCATAGGTATTTCAATTAGAATGCTCTTTATCAACAAGATGGCCACCAAACCATTTATCTGACAGTTACGAAAATTGCAAATTTGAGATCAGAATACCCCAAAACACATATAAAACCAATTTCGGCCTCAAAATCCATCAAGAAAAAATCTGGACACCAAACATGCGATATATTGATTGGCACATGGTGTCCCAGTTTTTTGACAGATCAACTTCCCTTGAACAAACTTTAATGGTCCTTAGTCCCTAATCATATCTGCCAAATTTCAGCTCGATCCCTTCAGCGGTTCTGGAGAAGAAGTCGTTTTCGATACAACTATGCCAACCAAGATGTCCGCCGAACCATTTGACCAATCAAGTTCCCTTGAACAAACTTGGTTCAGCTCTTGCACCAAATCATATTTCATCAGGTTTGCATCAATCCCATAAGCGGTTTCAGAGATTTTTATAAAGATGTTTCTAAAAATCGGCCAAAATTCAAGATGGCCATTGGCCCAATTGGCCGATCGGCTTCGTTTGAACAAACTTGAATCTTTACACCGTAAGGATGGTTCCTGCCAAATATAATTGAAATCAGCCAGGTAGTTCTCCAGAAAAAACATTTAAAATTTCCCTTTGCTTTAGTATGGGAGTGCTTAGCGGGAAAATGATCCAAGATGGCCACCAAACCATTTATCTGACAGTTTCGAAAATTTCAAATCTGAGCTCAGAATACCCCAAAACATACAAAACCAATTTCGGCCTCAAAATATAAAAATCCAATATGGCCACCAAACATGCTATATTGATTGGCCCACGACAGCCATGTTTTTTGACGGATCAAATTCTCTTGAACAAACTTTAATAATAGCCCTTAGGCCCTAATCATATCTGCCAAATTTCAGCCTGATCCCTTCAGTGGTTCTGGAGAAGTAATTTTCACTATAACTAGGTCAACCAAGATGGTCGCCGAACCATTTGACCAATCAAGTTCCATTGAACAAACTTGGTTCAGCACTTGCCCCAAATCATATTTCATGAGGTTTGCATCAGTCCCCCAAGCGGTTTCGGAGAAGATTTTTAAAGATGTTTCCTAAAAATTGGCTAAAATCCAAGATGCTCACCGGGCCAATTGGACGATCAGCTTTGTTTGAACAAACTTGAATCTCTATGCCCTAAGGATGCTTCCTGCGAAACATAATTGAAATCGGCCCAGTAGTTCTTGAGAAGAAAACATTTTAAATTTCCTATTGCTTTAGTATGGGAGCTGTTCGCGGGAAAATGATCCAAGATGGCCACCAAACCGTTTATCCGGCAGTTTCGAAAATTGTAAATTTGTGATCAGAATACCGCAAAACACATACAAAACCAATTTCGCCCTCAAAATTCATAAAATAAAAAAATCCAATATGGCCGCCAAACGCCATATTTTGATTGGCCCACCGCAGCCATGCTTTTTGACGAATCAACTTCTCTTGAACAAACTTTAATGGCCCTTAGGCCCTAGTCATATCTGCCAAATTTTGGCCCGATCCCTTTAGCGGTTCTGGAGAAGAAGTTATTTTCGCAACAACTAGATCAACCAAGATGGCCGCTGAACCATTAGACCAATCAAGTGCCCTTGAACAAACTTGCCATAGATCATATTTCATATGAGATTTGCATCAATCCCCTAAGCGGTTTCGGAGATGATTTTTAAAAACGTTTCCTAAAATTGGCCTAGATCCAAGATGGCCGCCGGCCAAATTGGCCGATCGGGTTCATTTGAACAAACTTGGATCCTGATGCCCTAAGGATAATTCCTCCCAAATATAATTGAAATCAGCCCAGAGGTTCTTGAGAAGTTGTTTAAAGGAAAAGTTGATGGACGACGGGCACGGACGACGGACGGTCGCCACGGCATAAGCTCACTTGGCCTTTCAGGCCAGGTGAGCTAATAATAATAAACTAGATAGATATGGCTACTCGTACTCCTTAACACTTTAAAACTTAAGTCAGCCAAAAATGGCTTCTGGAATGGTCTTGAGACTATTTCAATTTGCAGACCAAGAGAAGACTATTTGTGAAAATAATCAACCTATCTGCTATAACCACTTATTTACTCAACTTTCTATCACATCTCTACCACGACCTCCCATTCAGCAACCATTCCATCACATCTCCACTACACCCTCGCATTTATCAACCAATCCATCACACCTCCAATATAACTGCCCGTTCAGCAACTAATCCATCACACCTCCACTATGACTGCCCGTTCAGCAACTAATCCATCACACATCCACTATGACCTACCATTCAGCAACCATTCCATCACATGTCCACTACACCCTCGCATTTATCAACCAATCGATCACACCTCCACTATGACTGCCCGTTCAGCAACTAATCCATCACACCTCCACTATGACTGCCCGTTCAGCAACTAATCCATCACACATCCACTATGACCTCCCATTCAGCAACCATTCCATCACATCTCCACTACAAGCTTCCATCCACCAACCATACCATCACACTCTGCTACGATCTCCGATTCAACAAACCATTCCATTACACAGCTGCTTCAACCTGCCATTCATCAAACATTCCATCACAACTCTGCTAGAACCTCCCATTCACAAACTGTAGTCAGATTGTGCAGGACTCTGTACTGGCCTGCGATGGATGATTTCCCTTGCTGGACACTGGGGAAAACACTGGGGTCAAAATACCTACCGTTGTTGTGCATGCACACTGGGCTCAAAACAGGACTGTGTGCATCTCATTACTCGAACTCATCAGGGAGAGAGGAGTGAGCTACAACAAATGTGCTAGCAAGCACTACGAGTGTATGCATGAACTTTAGGGTTGCGATATCATTTTGGATGTAAAATTCTCTGAGATGACCTGTTTGATAATTCGTTTTGGTTTGCTTATTCCATAACTAATTGGAAAGTTTATAATATCACAGGAACTGTCTGTTCATCAGGATGTTGAATCAGTTTTGAGATTTTTGCTGAGATAAGATTTTGAGGAGATATTCTGAAGTTAGGGAATCTCCTTTTCAAGCGTTCACTGCTGGATGCGCTGACCGGTGAGTCACAGACTGGCAGGCCCAAAAATTGTGTGCCAGCCGAGTAAACAAAGAATCTGATTCGGTCCTGAGTGAGGAGTCACATGACCCCTCCTGGTCAATATATAAGACACCTCATGAGTGGAGTTAGTAGGAATACAGAAGAGGTGGTTAGTCAGGAGGTAATGAGCAGCATTGTAAAACCGGCGCCCCCGGGATCACGTCTGACGATCACTGGAAACATAAGTAATCTCCTTCACTCCTCATCACCTCAGGAGTATAACTACCCAGGAGTATTAATGGGTACCAGTGCAAAAGCTGGGGAAGTTACCAATAATAGACTGAAACAAAACCGGTCTAGAATGGTGTGAATGGGACCTGGAATCAGGGACTGGATAGATGCCAATCAAACAGATAGAATGCAGGGAAACCTGTGCATTTTGGGTCGCCAACACAAGTAGCTGCATTATTAGGCAGCTTTTGTTTGAGCAAATCTGAGCGCATTGGCTAACCAACAAAGCCCAGAAACAGGCTAACTGATCGTGCCCAATTTTGGTGTCCCTCTGACTGACAAGCAAAATATAAGTCATAACAACACCCTTGACAATGGAAGAGCCTTCAGTCACTGCTACAACAACGGCATCTGTCAGAAATTGATAGCATCATCCACAGCTGAGCTAAGAAGTGGATACCCAAACCACTAGCCTATACACACCAATCGGAATTGGAATTAACGACTACAAGACCACAAGACTCGCTGCATATAAGCGGTATCCAGCTACCGTAACCAGAGTGTAACTTTCGATCAACACCTTCAGACTGTGTGAGAATCATCATCAGCATCCACAATCAATCGTCGTCGCAAAGTATATATAGTTCATTCTTTTTTGCAATGTCATCTTCATCCAGACATCCTCATCTTCGTCATCCATGTCATCATTGATTGCATTCATAATTATGTCCGAGAGCTCCTTACCACACTACAAACATTCACTGTGTACTCCGCTTGTGCTTATATTCGGCGCCGATACTATTGTTATTTTCACCATCCGTTGTATTTGATTGTGTCTTGGCTGATTCACCTTCTGAACCGTGCCAATGAGCTGCTTCACGAATGAACTGAAAACTGTTCTTAATGGTTTAGAGCGCCACTCTCATAACTACTCGAGTATGTACTCAAGGTTACCTTTCTATTTATGTAAGTTGCGACTTATCATATTAATCATGCACTTCATACATAGGAGAGCCGCGAAACACGTGATAAATGTCCGTAACCTATGTATCCTATCATTGCCAGCACAAAAGCGCTTATGTATGAGAATTTTTTTATTCATAAAGTCACAAACATAACATGAGAACTGTATCGGGTCCAAATATTTAAGTTTTCGTGCTACTGGAGTAATGGGAGTGACAACCTAAACTTATTTTATGTAAAATTCTGGATTAATTTTGATGTAATAAATGCTGTTTATTAAATCGTAAGCAATATTTAGGCGGTCCCATTTTATAATTTCACTGCCACGATGATGGATATGAGGTATACATTAATCATATAGTCGCAAGACTGCAAGAAATTCTACTATGAAAATGTGTTCTATTTTCATGTTTGCGTTTATTATAACTTACCGACGTAGCTATTTTAGAGAATCAATTTTGCTTGTGAGATATAGAAATATACGTAATAGAAGTAGTGAAAATTTGAATTTAAACAATTTACAGCCTTATCCTGCTAGAATTCGGGATTGCAAATATGCGATTTTTGGTAATTAACACACACACACAACCCACCTCCTTCACTAGCCTGTGCCGCTCACTGGAACAAAGCCCAAGACCGACACGACTCAACCACTTCGTCTAGAAAACCATTCCCTCACATCTCTGCTAGCTATGACCTCCCATTCACCAAACATTCCACTATTACCGTCCACTTGTCTATTATACCTAATGATTTATGATGTTCATTTCACAGTCACCATCATCGCAGTATCAACAATAATCATGATAATTAGACGAAAATGAGCAAAACACCAATCCATCATTGCAATGACAACGTGTCAGATACAGAAGTACAAAGAAGGCTTTACTAAGATAAAATCAATAGTGAGCTTAGCTCGTTATTTGCTGTAAAAGGAATGATAATACAAGATCTCTAGTGAGAAAATATAAGAGAAAGCTATGAAGAACTGTCACAGGCACACCTTGATGGCTACAAGTACTGTAGCAGGCATTAATTTTTTGTCCTTTCTGCATTATTTGGGCCATTATTGCATTAAGCTTTTGTAATCCATAACAAGAGGCTCAATGGGTCTGTATGCTGGGCCTGTATTCCTCACCTGAAACATAGGAATTTCAACTAGAAAGGCCATCAACAATAAATAAAACCCTAAGGAGATGAGCAGAATTGTAACAAGAACACAGAGGCCATGTTTCTTTATGTATCAACTTCTCTTGAGCAAACTTTAATGGCCCTTAGTTCCTAATCATATCTCCCTCATTTCGGCCCAATCCCTTCAGCGTTTCTGGAGATGAAGTCGTTTTCATGAAAACCAGGTCATCCAAAATGGCTGCTAAAGTATTAGGCCAAACAAGATCCCTTGAACAAACTTGGTTCAGCTGTTGCCCTAGATAACCTGTCATGAGTTTTGAATCAACCCCCAAGAAGATTTTCAAATAATGGCCAAAATCCAATATGGCCGCCAGGAAAATTACCGACCAGCTTCATTTGATCAAACCTGTATCTCTATGCCCTAAGGATGCTTTCTGCCAAATATACTTCAAATCGGTTCTTGAGATATTTTTAATTTCCTATTGCTATAGTACAAGAGAGTGTCTGGTTGGATAATGATCCATGATGGCCCTAAACATAGATGTTTTTACTAGTTTTCCCCTTTTTTCTCTGAGGCCGGGGTCTATATTGGGCTCCAGGTACAGGTTTCTTCACTGGTCCTTTAGGGCTCTTCTGTTTACCTTTCTCAGGGTCTCGGATCCAAGTTTTGACTAATTTAAAAAAAAATTTCTCAGGCTCTGGGTCCCTGGGCTTACTATAGCCCGGAGAAGAATAATCTATGACGGTCGGTAAACTGTGAAAAGTATGTCACCTTGACCTACCTTTGATACATGACACAGCTTTAGGCCATCAGATGCATCCATATACCAAGTTTGGCAACAGGCACATGAAAAACCCTTGACAAAAAGTCGGGGACAGACACACGCATGGACAAAGTGATCACTATATAGCCCTCCAAGCAAGAGGGGTATAACTAAATAGTTTACAGTCTTCCTGTATAATTACATCGTACATGTAGTGGTGATAATGTAGTTTCAGTGTCTAATAACAGTGTTCAGTAGTCATTAGCACAAGCAGGATAGAATATATGTCAATTATGTAATTTGTTTTGTACAATAATTGTTAAGGCGTAATAGGTGCAATAAGTCTGTTGGTCTGAAGTTTTTGACATTTTTCTGACAAATGTCACTTACGTTGCACAACAATGGCATTCCATACCTATTAATGGACCTTTCCAGTTTATCCATCCATTATATGACATCATAATCAACTACGTGACATGTAGGATGATGTCATAATCAGCTACAGCATGAATGCCTCAATTTAGTCCATCTTAAATGCTTAATAATACATGTATGAATTGTATGTCATTACTATTTAATAAACATTGTTGAATATTTAGAAACTAATTTGACTGGGAGCTGTTACTGCCATTGGCAGCAACAGCACCCAATCACATTAGTTTCTAAATATTCTACAGCTTACCTGTATAGTTTTCTGGAAATTGATTGTCAGGGACTCATTTACAATCCTTCAGAAACCAAACACAACCAAACAACCAAGTTTGGTCAAGATCCATTCAAAAGTTGAATTATCATGCAACGTTTTCAAAACGTTTCAATGACCGTGTATTTCACCTTTAATAATTTGAACACAAAATTGACAGACTTCTTCGGGACCCAATGCCCAACCTTCCACCCGAGTCTGGTCAATAGCCCTTCCGTAGAACATGAGTTATGGCACCAGAAACAGGCATACGAACATGTATGTGCATACATCTTAACCCTTTAACCATTGAATTTATTCAAGAAAATTTCAATTTTCTCATAGAAAATGTCCATTTGAAGATCAAGAGAAGACTATTTTAGAAACTTTATCACTGGAATGGCTGGCTTGATTATCTGAAGCCAGTCATTCCAGTGGTAAATTTTCAAAAATAGTTTTCTCTTGGTCTGCAAATGGACATTTTTCAAGACCACTACAGAAGCCATTTTTGGCTGATATGAGTGTTAAATGGTTAGAATGAATGCACGCATGCATCACAGTACCACCCAAGCACACATGCATGTACACAAACACATACAGGAACGCAGACACGCACGCATTGTGATTGTAATAGTCTCACTAACCTTCATGGTGAAACCAATAAATGGCCCAAGGGTCATAGTTCTCACCTAGCTGATGAGGAACTGTAAACATGTTTATATAATTATTAATGCATAACAAGCATGATTGGTTCATCAGGCAACCATAACTGCTGCCATAGACAGATGGCAATGGACTTATCATTATTGACCAATGCTGCAATCATCATTACCACTAATACAACAACAGCTCCGCAAACGAGGCATAATACCAGGACATGATGACAAATCATTGAATGAGAGGTATCAGACATAGACCAGACATGCTAAACAGTCATTGAGTTATCATCTGAAAATCAATTTGAAATTCAAATTGAATTTCGAATCATCTACAATTTCAACAAGAATGATCAGTCGATGACGCGTCATCGCAAATTCTCACATTCACTACTTTGACTTTTGACACACACCCAAACCCATCCCCGGGGGTGGAGCCAAATGTAAATGTCCTATTGCACTCCAAACTCACATGGGTAACTCACATACCAAATTTCGCGCAATAGTGTCAGGAGTTGCATTACAATCAATTTCATGACCTTTTTTCCCCATCCCACACCAGTGGGAGGGGGGGGGGGGAGAGAAGTGAGGCAGGGCCAAATGTAAATGTGCTCCTCCATTCCACATTGATATGGGTAACTGACATACTAAATTTGGTTGAGTTCCATCTAATGATTTCAGAGGTGTTGCATTAAAATCAATCTCATGACCTTTTGACCCCATCCCCAACTCCCTGGGGGTGGAGCCAAATGTAAATGTGTTCATCTACTCCACATTGATATGGGTAACTGACAAACAAAATTTGCATTACAATCAATTTTTTGACCTTTTGAGTGCCACCCTCACCCACCCAGGAGGGAGGCGCTAAGTGTATTAAATCTAAATGTGCTCATGTACTCTACATTAAAATGGGTAACCCACAGATCAAATTTGGTTGAATTCTGTCTAACGGTTCCGGAGGAGATGCATTACAATCAATTTCCACAGTTTAAAATTTTACCTTTTGACCCCTCACCGACCCCCCTCGCAGAGCCAAATCTAAATGGCCTCTTGCACTCTGCAATCATATGGGTAACTCAGATATCACATTTGGTTGAGTTCCATCTACCGATTTCAGTGGAGTTGCGTTACAACTGATTTTACCATTTGACCCCTGCCACAACCCTCTGGGGGCGGAGCCAATCTAAACATCATCATGCAAAGTGGAATGATATGGCTAACCAACAAACTCAATTTGATTTAATTCAACTCAATGGTTTGGGAGGAGATAGCGTGAAGGATGGATGGATAGACGGACAGACTGGCAGACGGACAGAGACGATTACAATTTTTAAAATGTGGGGATAATAATAATAAGTTTTTTTCCTCAGACCTAGTCCTGTCATCCCATGAAGTTTTCGAAGTGATCCACTAAACAGAAATGGAGAAATCAATTTTCAAGATAGCCACCAGTGGCTGGGGCCCATCTCGGATTTAGGGTCATTGGTGACTTCAATAGATTCTTTCTCCAGAGCTAGTCCAACCACCCTATCAAGTTTCAAAGCAATCCGATAAACGGTAATGGAGTTATCATCCAGAAACCAATTTTCAAGATGGACAACCTTGGCTGGCAGCCATCATGGATTTTGGATTATCGTCGATTTCTCAAGATTTCTTCTACAGACCTAGTCCAACCACCCTATGAAGTTTCTAAGGGATCAGCTAAACGGTAAGAGAGTTATCATATAGAAACCGCCTGTCCGGATGGTGCCATCACATAATATTCCACCTAAATATTGGTGTCCTTGACACCATTGACAAATGGGAAAGGTACCATTGATCAATGGGGCAACCATCCCTGACATTATTGACCCAGCAGATGACATTTACCAACTGGACTATGGTCACAGTAAACGAGATTGGATGAGGAAATGCAAGAATATTGGTGTTAATGACATTATTGACAAATGGGAAAGGTACCATTGATCAATGGGGCAGCCATCCCTGACATTATTGACCCAGCAGATAACATTTACCAACGGGACAATGGTCACAGTAAAAAAATTGGATGAAGAAATGCAGGAATATTCGTGTCATTGACATTATTTGCCAACGGGAAAAGTACCATTGATCAATGAGGCAGCCATCACAAACACGATTTATCAATAGTTCAAGTGTCACAATACTGACATTTACCAAAGGGCCAACGGTGAAGTCACAGTAACAAATTTGGATGGGGAAATACAAAAATATTGACATGATTGACAAATAGCAAGAGTACCATTAATCAATGGGCAGCCATCCCTGACACTATTGCCATATCTGACAAATATTGTTTTAGTCCATTACCAATTTACAAAACGTGGCACAGATTATTTTCCCCATATAGGTTCACTGTTTAAAATGCTTTAAAGAGCCAAAGTTATGGCCCTTATCTGAAGTCATGGCTACTTCATATTCATAGTCCAAATAGATATTTGAGTGAAGAAGCATATCTGCTAAATTTGGTTTTAATCCATCAACAATCAACGAAACAAATCGATTTTCACCATAGGGTTCAATAGTTTAAGACTTAACCCATCAACAAATGACGAAACGTGCCACAAACATATTTTCCCCATAGGCTTCAATACCTTGAAAATATAGCAAGGGACATAACTCTGCTATTTGTGGGCGTGGTCATTTGATATTTGTAGCCCATATAGATATTGCCTAAAGGAACATATCTACCGAATTGGGTTTTAAACGTACCACAAACGTATGTTACCCATAGGCTTCAATACTTAAAAAAACATTAATAAACCAGAGATATGACCCTTGTTTAAGAGCATGGCCACTTCATCATTATACTCCAAATAGATTTGCCTAAAGGAACATATTTTCCAAATTTGGTTTTAATCCGTTGATAAATGGCGAAATGTGCCACAAACATATTTTTCCCCATAGGCTTCAATACTTTGAAAATATAGCAAGGACCATAACTCTGCTATTTGTGGGCATGGCCTGTTCATCTTCATAGCCCTAAGAGATATTGCCAAAAGGAACACATCTGCCAAATTTGGCTTTGATTAATCAACAAATGGCGAGATGTGCCACAGTTGTGGACAGATGACAGACAGACAAATAGCCATTGTATAAGCTCACCTAGGTGAGCTAATAGCGCTATGTGCTTGCTGAATGTCTGCAGACAACATTTTCCATGGGGTTTAACTTTGAACATGCTGATTATGTTGAAACACAATTTGACTCAAAATTGTTGGTCACCAACAACGTTACAATTGTTTAGTCCAATTGTTTTCAAAATATTCAGCACGTCTAAAGTAATTGCCCGTTGAAATTATTGTCGGGTAGCGATGCAGACACATATTTAATTTATTAAAATATACAGAAATATACTGTACTTAATTAATCATTTGGGCCAGACTCAAGTTTTCCATAAAAACAACATTCTTATCCGCCAAATTCCATATTTAGCATGCACCATATCACATTATTGGGACGTGGTGTGTGTTCATATTACCATTGAAGCAGGTCAAAAACTGATTCTGTTGTACTTTTGAAAACATCCATTTGCAGACAAAGAGAAGACTATTTTTGAAAATGTATCACTGAATGACAGTCTCAATAATTGAGCCAGTGATAAGTTTTCAAAAATAGTCTTCTTCTGGTCTGCAAATGAAATGGGCATTTTCTATTAAAAAATTGAAATATTTTTGAACAAATTATAGGGTTAAAGGATAACCTATGTGATATGGAGACCCAGGTAATGACAGGTTGGTTTTATATTAGCCAGCTATTGTCTACTCCCCAGTGCTATCTGAACTCTACAATACAGCTCATAAATAAGCTAGATTGTTTCCAAAACAAACACAGAAACATGTTAGGTAATTAGTACAATCTTGAACACAATGTAAACATCAGCTAACTTGGCATGCCTGGACAATTCACATTTGCATTCTTCAAATTTAATTGTACCACACAAGAAGTAAAATACAAAATTAGAATTCAGTAGTCAGTCCGCACAATATTTAGTAGGAAATTAATGACGGATGCTGACCACCCAGTCAGATCAAACCTTAGTTTCCAGCCAGCTAATGAAAAAAATTGAATATGGTCACCAAATGCAAAATTTTGATTGGTCATGATGACAGCCATGTATTATTACGGATCAAGTTCTCTTGAATAAACTTTAATCAACCTTACTTATTGATGAAATCTAATGATTTTCAGCATGATCCATACAGCGTCGTAGGATCTGAGATGTTATTTTCAGGAACTCAAGATGGTCTCAGGAAAATTGGACCAATTGAAATTCTGAATGGAACTTCTAGACTCAATCACCATAGGGTTCAAACATTCAACTTTCGTTGAAATCCATAAGGTGGTTCTTGAGAAGTCATTTAAAGCTGTTCACATTCATTTCATATTGTAAGAGGCATGACTAAGGCCACTAGGTCACACACACTGGTTGGACGACCTCTAGTGATTATGTGTGGCGATCGGTCTTGGGGGCATGATTTCTAAAAAAGAAAAACAAACAACAAACCTGCACCATTAGACTATCTATCCCATTATGGATATTAGTAACCAATGCGGTTCATGACCATTTATTCAGAATTGTCAAGAGAGTAAAATGGTATTGGCTTTAATTAAATGCTCTGATCATAGGTTAAATGTGTTTATGGATAAAGCGAACATGTTTACTAAAGTATTTAAAAAACCATTAGTGGGCTATTAACTACTATAAACATTATAATCAGATGCAGTGAAACTGGCCAGGTTCCCTTCGGGGTAACGGTATTGCATCTGGAGACACTGACTCTTGGAATCGTCAATCTCTTATTTGAGTTAGGTTTCAGACTCCAACAGTTACCGCTTGTCCACTATTCGAATAATCAGTCAGTTACTGTTGCTGCCCACTGTGCAAATCAGCAGCCAGCGAAGGGACATTCCCTCGCCACTGCAGACGAACACTGTCAGTGAGGGGTTAATCTGCATAGGCACACACCTGTAAAGCTTGCATGCATTCTTGCGCTTTGAAGCGAGATATTCACACATGACACATTTTTATTGCGGGTAACCCATCCAACCCAATCATTAGGCTTCAACAATGGGTATAGCGCATAGTTAGAAGACCAGAGTTCACATTTCCTGCACCTTGGGAATGCGATTACACCCTGATTTATCACCAAGATGGACATATAGCGCTGAAGAATATAGGCCCTAAGGCATTAGAAACGTCAACCGGATTAACAAATGGTCAACAAAATTTGATTGAAACTACAATAAACACTAAATAGCGACACACCCATTAAAAGTAGCTATATTCCACTGAGGTGTATCGGCCACGTTTTTTTTACATTAGTAACAATATTGTCATGATGTTGGCCAGGACCCCAGATGATAATGGACCTTTGTCTGACACTCATGGATCTGGGAGGTGTATATAAGTTACACCCGCCCTGTATGCGAGGGAGAAAAAGTACAAAAACTATCTGACACAACAAGTCAAAGTTGTCACGTGAACCCGTCAACAGAAAGATCAGCCCAGCTTGAAAAGGAAAAGAATAACCAATAAGGTAGAGATAAAAATAGTGCTTACTTAATAGTAAACATAAGTTATTGATTCTCTTTGCCCGAAACCGCTGCGTCTGAACCATAGAAGCAGCCACCCAAGGCCTGGAAAGTGGAGGAAACCTCGGATCGTGAAGACCGTCCGTAATCGGTGAAGGGAGCGGGACACGGACAGACATCGCAGGGCAGGCTTTGGTAGAAAATTTGACAGTGCACAAATTTGTGGGCACAGGCAGTTGGATGAATGCAGGATAGATCAAAATTTTGCTCCACCCAACCACATTCCTCCGTCATTGTTTTGAAACCTATTTGACTAGGAGCTGTTCCCATCCTCGCGCTAACGAAATCACCGCTAAACCAGAACGTGTACTGTGGACCAGGAAATTTGGACAAATACACTGCTGGGCAAAAAAAATGAGGCAAACATGATTAATCATATTTTTTATGATTAATCTTTCATGTTACTAAATACAGGTGAAATAAGTGACAATTTTACATAATATCGTATGCATTGTCTGTGTGCAGGGTACCTTTTAGTATGGGATAGCTTTTCCCTTGTTTTTCCTCAGACATATCAGCCATTTGAGCAAGCTGTCTGAAAGTCTTTTACAGTGTGCTTCATCAATGCTGTTCCAGTCATGTCTGACTGCTTCCCACAATTGGTCAGTGCTCCCAAATTTTCTGCCAACCAGTTTGGCCTTGATATGCGCCCATATATTCTCTATGGGGTTAATATCTGGTGACTGTCCAGGCCAAAACATCACCGACAGAGAATGCCGCTCAAACCATGACTTTGTTGTTTTTGCTGCATGTGCCGGGGAATTATCTTGTTGTAAAATAGCTTTTTGTCTTTTATTTCCACTACACAACTTGTTCAGGCTTGGAAGCAAACCCCTTTTCTAATATGTTTTGATACTCCTTTGCATTAATGGACTTTTCACATTGCACAACCTCGCCAAACTAGTATCCCATACTAAAAGGTTGCACACAGACAATGCATACGATATTATGTAAAAATATGATTAATCAAATTCTACCATCTGGGTTATATTTTTCACCTGACCTACAAAGACAGCGCTCTGGAGCATCTGTACACAGCTCAAAACATGACTCATCACTCCAGAGAACACGCCCAAACCACTGAGAATGATGGTCACGATAAAGTGACTAAAATCTGAGTCTGTCTGCAACGTTCTTTGTGGACAGCAATGGTTTCTTAGCACACAGCTTTGATGAAAAACCGGCTTCCTTGAGCCTCCTTGCAATTGTTCTTCTTGAAAGCCTTATTTTGTGAATTTCTGAATTCTTCTGCTAATTTGGTGAGTCTTCTTACGATTCTTCAGAACAGTCATTTTCAGCCTTCTTTCATCTCGACATGTTGTCACTTTAGCTCGTCCAGAACCTGCTTTCCAGGCAACAGAACCTGTCACTTGAAATGTGTGGCCAATTCTCTGTATTGTAGACAGTGGAATCTGAATATCCTCAGACTTTAGAATTTTCTTAATCTCAGGATATGACATTCCAGCTTGACGAAGACTTGCGATCCAGCTTTTGACTTCAACAGGTACATGGAATTTAACCTTTTTTGAAGACATTTTGAATCAAAAATAACAACTTCACTCTTCAGGCACAGTGTGGTAATACACAGAGATTACAGAAATGGCTAATGTCTTGTCACCTCGGTCAGCGTAACTCAACTAGCTTGCTAGTTTGGCTAGTTAATTCAATTTAAATCCTGAACACAGAGACACACTATTTGTATTTTGTGTATGCATGTAGGTGTAACATAGAACAAGAATCCATTCAATGGATGGATGGCTTTTGATATGAAAATTAGCATACTCAGCAGTGGAAAGCAGTCAGACATGAATGGAACAGCATTGACAGAGCACAATGCAAAAAGCTTTCAGACAGCTTGCCCAAATGTATACAAGTTCTGAAGCCTACAGCCATAGGGTCCTTCCAGCCAAATTAGGTTGAAATCAGCCCAGTGGTTATCTAGTAGGCTTTTAAGTGACTTGCAGAAATTTTCAGAAAATCCAAGATGGCCGCCAGAAAAATTTACCAATCAAAATTCTGTATACAAGTTCTGAAACATACTAGTGTAGTGTACTATCCTCCCAGCTAAGCCTGGTTGAAATTGTCCAAGCAGTTAATGAGGAGTAGCGTTTTAAATGATTTCCCACAATTTTTCGGAATATTCAAGATGGGCCACGGAAAAAATTCACCAATCAAAATTCTGTATACAAGTGCTCAATGAAGCCTATGCCCATAGGGTCCTTCCAGCCAAATTAGTTTGAAATCCACCAAACAGTTAATAAGTAGCGTTTTTAAGCAAAAGTTGACGGACGGACGTACGGACGACGAATGGTCGCCATGCCATAAGCTCACTTGGCCATTCTGGCCAGGTGAGCTAAAAATGATCAATCAGAATTCTAAACAGAAGCTCCTGAGCTTAAAACAATTGGGTCCTGCTAGCTACATGTAGCTTTGGTTGAACTCTGTAATGCAGTTAATGAGGAGAAGTTGTTTTGACCATTTCTGGTAAATTTTTCATAAAATTTAAGATTTTCACCCAAAAGTTTACCAAACAAAATTCTGTATACACGTTCTGAAGCATAGTAAGCTAGGGTTCTTCCATCCAAGTTTGATTGAAATCGGCCAAGTGGTTATCGAGGAGTAGGCTTTTAAGTCATTTAAAAAAAATTTCAGAAAATCCAAGATGACCACCGGAAAAATTGACCAATCAAAATTCTGTATACAAGTTCTGAAAAATACCAGCGTACTATCCTCCCAGCTAATTATGGTTGAAATTGGGCACGCATTTAATGAAGAGTAGCGTTCTAAACGATTTGGCAGGATTTTTTGGAAAATTGAAGATGGGCGGCGAAAAAATTAACCAATCAAAATTCTGTATACAAGCTCTGAAGCATACTAATTTAGGGTCCTTCCAGCCAAGTTTGCTTGAACTGGTTCATGCAGTTAATGAGGAGTAGCCTTTTAACTTATTTCCCAAAATGTTCAGAAAATCGAACATGGCCGGCGGAAAAATTGACCAATCAAAATTCTGTATACATGTTCTGAAGCATAGTAAGCTAGGGTTCTTCGATCCAAGTTTGATTGAAATCAGCCAAGTGGTTATCGAGCATAAGCTTTTAAGTGATTTGCAGAAATTTTCAGAAAATCCAAGATGGGCGGCGAAAAAAATTTACCAATCAAAATTCTGTATACATGTTCTGAAAAATACCAGCGTACTATCCTCCCAGCTAATTCCGGTTGAAATTGCCCAAGCATTTAATGAACAGTAGCGTTTTAAACAATTTCTCGGCATTTTTCAGAAAATTCAAGATAGCGGCCGAAAAAATTGACCAATCAAAATTTGGTACACAAGTTCTAAAGCCTACCCGCATAGGATCATTCATGTCAAATTAATCTGAAATCGGCCAAGTGGTTAATGAGGAGTAGCGTTTTTAAGCAAATGTTGACGGCCGGACACAGGACAGATGGACGACGGATGGCCAGCATGGCATAAGCTCACTTGGCCATTCTGGCCAGGTGAGCTAAAAATGCCTACAACAAAGTGTGGAAGGATGGACTGCTTTTGAAGTTGAAAAGATACATCAACAAAAATATGCTCAAGTGGACACAACATCTACTCCATAAAAGAACAGCACCAGTACAAATTGATGGATTCAAAAGTAAGAACAAAAAGTTAAAAATGGCATTCCCCAAGGTGGAATACTATCACCAACACTTTTCCTCCTCTTCTTAAATGATATGATTACGATTCTTCCAAGAAATGTCAATGCTGCATTGTATGCAGATGAGCTGGTCTTCTGGTGTAAAGAGGAATACATTGGCACAGCACAAGTGAAAATCCAAGAGGCTCTTGACAAGCTTGAGGCATGGACAACAGAATGGGCGGTAGAAGTGAATAGGAACATGATGGTCCACTCAACATTTACCTTATCCACCAAAGGCAGCCAAGCTGACCTTCAAAGGAGAATTGCTCCCAGAAGAAATACCAACATACCTGGGAGTCACTTTAGACAGGAAAGTAACATGGAGAAATCAAATAAACAATGCTGCATCAAAGGCCCGACAACGAATAGCTCTCATGAAAAAGTTAGCTGATACGAACTGGAGAGCAGATGAGACAACCCTGAAGAAAGTCTACTTAGGCAGTGTTCGCCCTGTTCTGGAATATGGTGCATCAGCCTGGTCAACTGCAGCCAAGTCCATCCTCAGCAAGCTCTTCAAAATACAAAATCAAGCTCTTCGTATCATCAGAGGTGCTATGCGATCTACACCAATTGTTGAAATGGAAAAGGTTACAGGTCTCCAACCTCTCGAGGACAGACAAAATGCAAAAGTGATTCTACAAGCTGAGAAGTTTAAACGACTTGGTGACCACACAATGTATGAGAGAATTCAGAAACCATAAAAAAGAAGACTCAAACGTCAAAGTCTCACAAGCCTTTCTAGAGACCTAACAAAGAGATTGCATTCTATCGAGAATATTGAACCCTTACCACTCTGTCAGTGACACCACACCTGAGTCAACAAAGCGTTATCATCAGAGACTCCATATACAGCATTTCTAACAAGAGCTCACACTCCAGTATGGAACTAAGAACCATCACTGGAAGTCTTAAATGAAAAGTATCAACAAAATCAATGGGTACATATGTACCTTCACTGATTGATCTGCATCAGAAGCAGTTACAAATGGTGGTGGAGGTATTTTCATCACCCATCCATGTGGCAGTCAAGTAGAAATTGCCATCACAACAGGCCATATCTGCTCCAACTACAAAGACACTTGAAAATTCCGCTGATGTATTCACAGGATGCAGATATAGTCTTCCTCACTGATGCACTCTCTGTATTACAAGCTCTCAACTCTCAAAGCTTGGAATTAACTGATTTGACTAACAAGTTACAGCAATTGTCACTCAATGTCAGAACTGTTATCCTCCAATGGATCCCATCTCATTCTAATATCTCAGGAAATGAAAGAGCCAATGTTCTAGCAAAAGCAGGGTCAAATAAAGGACAACATCATGATCGCTGCACACTCAGAGGTCAAGACGGTGCTCAATCAAGCATTAAAGAAAAACTGGAGAGATGAACATCCAGTCAGCAGCCATCCATAATCAGCTGTCCAGAAGAGAACAAGTGATAATATTTTGTCTCCGTTGAGGACACTGGAGACTGCGTGCTCACATGTACAACAAACTGAAGATTAGCACATCTGCAATGTGCCCCTGTGGCACCAGCCAAGAAACAGTTACACACATCTTATAGGATTACCCATTTCAATCAGCAGCGGCACAGCTACTGGCCATCAACAACATCCTTCAATGACAAGCTTTACGGGGATACAGAAAACCTTGCTATCACAGCCAGCTTCATCCAGATGTGTGACATTCAAATGTAGTAAAATGTGAATGCAAGAATAAGAAGAAGGCCATTGATTAAAGATGAGTAACATTTTAAAGAATTTCTGGAAAATTTCCAAAAACCTAAGATTATCACCAAACAAATCTGACCAATCAAAATTCTGTATAGAGGTTCTGAAGCATACCACCATAGGGTCCTTCTAGGGAAATTAGGGTGAAATCCTCCAAAACACCTAAGGAGGAGATACATTTTGACAATTTCCGGTAAAGTTTTCATAAAATCGAGGATTTTCATAAATAAAATTGACCAATCAAAATTCTGAAAAGAACTTCCGGAGCCTAACATGATAGTGACTAAGGAGATGTGCTTTAACAATTTCTGGGAAGTTGTTAATAAAAGCTAAGATTGACCAATCAAAATTCTGAATAGAAGATCTGGAGCCTACAGCCATAATTGGTCATTCTAACTAGATTTGGTTGAAAAGCATCAAGTGGCTGAGGAGATGCGTTTTGACAATTTCCAATAACCTTTTCATAAATAACGATTTTAACGAAAAAGATGTACCAATCAAAACTCTGAATAGGAGTTTTGGATTCTGCCGCTATATGGTCCTTCTAGCAAAATGTTACTGAAATCTGTCAAGCGGCTTAAAGGAGATGATACATTTTGACACTTTCCATTAAATTTTTAGCAAAATCTCAGATTTCACTCACAATATGGACCAATCAAACTTCAGAATAGCAGTTCTGTAATCTACCAAGACCCGATCCTTCTAGCCAGATTTGGTTAAAATCTGTCAAGCAGCTAAGGAGATGCATTTTGACAATTTTCAGTTAATTTTTCATAAAATCTACGATTTTCACTCAAAAGATCGACCAATAAAAATTCTGAATAATTTTTCAGGAGCCCATGATGATAGAATCCTTCCAGCCAAATTTGGCTGATATTCGTCAAGCTGTTAATGAGGGGATGAATTTTGACAATTTTTGTTTAATTTTTAAAATAATCTAAGATTTTCACCAAAATTTACCAATCAAATTCTGATTACAGGTTCTGGAGCCTCCAGCCATATGGTCATCCTAGCCAAATTTGGATGAAATATGGCAAGTGGCTAAGGAGATGACGTTTTGACAATTTCAAGTAAATCTTTCATAAAATCTAAGTTTTTTAACCAAAAAATTTACCAATCAAAATTCTAAATAGAGGTTCTCCAGGAGCCTACAGCTGTATGGTAATTTAACCAAATCTGGTTGAAATGCGTCAAGTGGCTTAAGGGACAATTTCTGGTGACTTTTTCATAAAATCTCAGATTTTTACCACCAAAATTGACCAATCAAAACTCTGAATAGAAGTTCTGGATCTACCAACATAGGATCCTGTCTCCAGCCAAATTTGTTTGAAATCAGACAACCGTTAAGAAGACGCGATTTGACGGACGGGCGATGGACATAAGCTCACTTGTCCGGTGCGCTAAAAATGTTCCGTTATATATTTTTGATTTGAATCCATGCCAACAATGGCTTCGAATAAAATTAAGTCCAAAATATTCAACAGTATGTTTTTTCCTGTTTTTGGAAACATGGTAGGTTATTTCTGAGCTGAACTGTGCTCTTTGAATAATGAAACATTGCTTGATTGACAGCGCATTCATAGAATCTAAAACTATAAGCTTACACTCGCAGCATGTCAGCGGTATACCCATTCATGTTCCTCTTCAACACTCTGCACTGGAGACAACAATGGTTGGGATGACAGGATAATAGACACAATGTTCAATCTGCTCCAAACTTGTATAACTGCACAATTTTGTTTATAAAACGTTTTCAATACAGTAGCTAATTTTTCAGTAATTTGACTACAAATATAAGTTCTTGTACTGTTCTATACATACATTGATAAAAATAGATTCCTCTACCCTTTAACACTCATATCAGCCAAAAACGGCTTCTGAAGTGGTCTTGAGAAATGTCCATTTGCAGACCAAGAGAAGACCTTTTGAAAATTTACCACAGGAATGACTGGCTCGATAACCGAGCCAGTCATTCCAGTGGTAAATTTTCAAAAATAGTCTTCTCTTAGTTTGCAAATGGACATTTTCAATGGGAAAATTTATTCTTTTAAAAACAGATTCAAGGGTTAAAGTAATCAATAGCTTTAATTAATATGTCCATGCTTTAATGGAAGACAATTTCCAAATAAAATAATCAAGCAGGTGTTCCATTAGAACAAATCTTTCTAAATTTTAAAGCTACGACTACAAGCAGTGAACTACTACCTCTACCACAACTAATCACTTAATCCTACTGCTACTAACTACCACTACTACTACTACTACTACTACTACCACTACTACTACTACTACTACTACTACTACTACTACTACTACTACTACCTCTCTGAAGCTGACATCTTCATCTAACACAGATGATAAGAGTAGCGAACCTAAAACTTGAAAATATAAACTCAGCATCTGCCCTCATTACTATGACATTTTATTCTGAACTTATACTTTGAAAACTTTATTTTAAGCAAGCTATTAAGTAGAAAACTGTTGAATATAGTGAAAAAAATCTGACTGAAATTTGTTGTTGCTGCCAACAACGTCAACAACTTTCCGTAAAATTATTTTCAAAATATGCAGCGATTGTAAAATAATGTGCTTCAGTACATGCAGTCCACCATGTACATATCCAGAGATGAGTTAAATCCAAGCGTCATCTGTTGAACAGGAAACTGAGCCAAGCTTGAAACAGGAAGTTAAACTTTATCACCAGCGGTGTCTGTAAACAAGCCCCTTTTAACAACAAGCAAAATGAAACATGAATCTGACAAGCTATTCATTTTTATTTATAAGTTTAATTTTTATTACCTCCCCTGTTGGTACATGTGTTAGGGGTCGAAACAGAGCATTGCATTTAGAATTAAATCCATCTGTTTGTTTACACATCAGTCTGCCCACTGTTTCTGTGAAAGTTCTATTGATAAGATTTGTCTACAAGTTTACCACAAGAAATGGTGGTGTATCTAGACTAGGATCTCCCATCATTGGCCTTAACCTACTAGTGTAATACAATGGAGGGATCCAATCGTTCACTCAAGTATCTGATCTCATAATCAATTACATCACTAGTTAGGTAGCATTACAATGATTAACGATGTATATTTAGCTTGGTCACAAAAAGCGAAATGCTTGTCATTAGTGTACATTTACGAATTGTATGTCTTTCATAAACTTACAATTTAATAAACATTCTGTTGAATATTTTGAAATTAATTTTAGCTAGAAATGAGCATGTCATAACGAGAAATGGATCCCTGAATTAATATTAAACTGGCGTATTGTCATCTGTATCTGATAAATTACTCTCAAGTCCTCTTAACCCTTTAACACTCAAATTTGTTGAAGAAAATTTCACTTCTCTCATAGAAAATTTCCATTTGCAGTACCACTGGAATGACTGGCTCGGTTATCGAGCCAGTCATTCCACTGGTAAATATTCAAAAATAGTTTTCTTTTGGTCTGCTAATGGATATTTCTCAAAACCACTGCAGATTTATCAAGCAAATTACATTGTATGCTTAGTGAAAATCCATTTGCATTCATGGCAAAAGAAGACAATTTTTGCAAATTTACCACCAGAATGACTGGCTTAGTAGATGATGGGGATGGGAGACAAGCAGGTGGGTAAGGCAGGCAGGTAGCTCTGTATGCTGGCAGGCAGGGAGACACACAAGTAGGTCTATACACATGCAGACAGGCAGGCATTAAACATATATTTCTAGCACACACTTGTTCATAGGATGGAAGAAATCATTACCATCTGTAGATAAGTTAATATGATGTTTTTATGTTGTTAATGCACTATAACATAGAAATATAAAACTGCATGTACTCACTTGGAAAAATTTCAATGATTCAATACTGATTACCTCCCTTATATAATAATGCATAAGCAGTAACCTCCCCTGATTATATCAGTTAGACGCTTTACGAGCACTAATGTATTTGACCCTTTACTGGTCAAGATTTTCCAAAAAGGTTGAAATCTGCTTTAAATTTTAATAAATTTACAACTGGAATGGCTGGCTCGATAATCGAGCCAGATATTTCAGTGGTACATTTTCAAAAATAAATTTCTCTTGGCCAGCAAATTGGAACTTTGGCCACTGCAGTCTTGTTCAATATGCTGAAAATAATTGAGACAGCAATACATTTCACTTAAATTACATTCATAACATTGAGCGTACAAATTCAAAGCTTCTCAAATGTTTTACCCAGTTAGCATTCAACCTGGCCAAAAATAGCTTCAGCAGTGGTCTTGAGAGATGCCCATTTGCAGACCAAGAAGACTATCTTTGAAAATTTACCACCGGAATGACTGCCTCGATAACTGATCCACTCATTCTAGTGATAAAATCTTTTTAAAAAATAATCTTGTTATGGCTGCAAATCAACATTCTAAGGAGAATATTCCCATTTTCTTGAACATTTGAGGTCTACTAAAATTGTTTCAAATGATACCTGCTGTTGATTTAGAAAAGAATGTACATAGTTCCGCCACGAATGTGACATTAATTAGGTCCATCACGAATGTATCTGAATTGTATATCTTTGGTGAATTGACAATTTGATTGGTCATCTCAATATGATGTCTCAATTTGACTGGGAGCTGTTCAAATTACTTTCAAAATATTCAACAGATTATTTGCATAGTTACCTTGGAAATCAGGGTTTAACCCTGTAACACTTCAACCCTCGAATTTGTTTTATAAAATTTCTTCATAGAAAACATCCATTTGCAGACCAAGAGAAGACTATTTTTAAAAAATTTACCACTGGTATGACTGGCTCAATTATCGAGCCAGTCATTCCTGTGCTAAATTTTCAAAAAAAGTATTCACTTTGTCTGCAAATGGACATTTCACAAGACAACTGCAGAAGCAGAAACAATTTTTGGCTGATATGAGTGTTAGAGTTAACAAAAGAATGAACACGGCCGAGTCACTATTTGAACACGGATGACTCACTGTTTGAACCACCCCAGAAGCTGTTTTTGGCTGATATGAGTGCTAAAGGGTTAACGTTAGCCCTTTAATAGTCAAGACAGCCAAAAACTGCTTCTGCAGTTGTCTTGAGAAATTCCCAATAATTTGTTGGCTCCAGTCAAATTAGGTTCAAAATATTCAACAACTTTCCTGTATATTTGTCTTGCAATTGGGATGCAGGAATTTGAATGGTTAAATTCAACCCTATTCCATACACCATCAATGGACAGCATCACATTTATCTATATGTGTAACCAGAAAATGGCCGGGCCCATAAAAAATCACAGTCTGAAACTGTCCGCGCCTATAATGCATTATAATTATACTCTGTATAGCGCCATTATATTGCAAAATTAAGGGAAGTAACTCCTGCTAATTATTAACAGACAAAAAAGGGAAGTAACTCGGGCCATTGTAAGCAAACTGCCTCTGCTATAGACAATGAGTATGCCAGTCCCTGTGTTAACTTTACCGCTGGTCAAGTTGACAACAGTACTGGCAGTGTTTGTGTTGCTTTTGCAAAAATTATGTTGCATTATGCTGTTGCCCCTGTTTTTCTAAAGTCAGTGGTAAAACACCATTTTTGATGCTTAGGAAACTTAATTTCTTTACATCTTATTGCAGGATATCTCCACACTCAGCAGCAAAAGCTGTGGTACTTTGGATGTGACATTAACCCTCATACAAGCTAACTGTTGAATATTTTGAAATTAATTTGAATGGAAGTGTGTAACATGAGTGGTGAGCTACATTGATGACATGGCCAAAATACACCCGGCGGCCAATAAAACACGCACGCACGCACGCACGCACGCATGCATGCACACACACACACACACACACACACATCTCAAGTAGCAACAGTTTCCAGTAAAATGAATTTCAAAATATTCAACAATCAACCTATATGGATGTCATGAAATTGAGATATTGGGAATTCATGCTTGAATGGTTTAATTAATGATAATAGATTTCAGTTTCAAAAAGCACTCGTACATGAAAGTTGTTGCATATAATTGATGGGAATCTGTTGCTTCCACAGCTAGCAGCAACCCCATTTCAAAATTTGAACACCGCTCGACTACTCGTACAATTTTAGCCCTAGAAATTATTGTGCCCCAATTTCAAGACAACGATACAGAAAAGCTGGTTTTATATTTTGAAACAAATTTTTCTGGAAACTTGTTGGTGACATACTCAACAACAGCTCCCACCCAGTCAAATTAGTTTTAAACTTTCAGCAGAATATTTTGTATATCAAAAAGAATTTATTGTATCTGGTAAGGCATAAAGGGCTAGATCTTTAACACACAAGCCGGCAAAAAACATCTTCTGAAGTTGTCTTAACCCTTACCATTCTGGTGTCAAAATTTTAAATCTTCTCTTTAAATTAAAAGATGAACTGGTGTTCATTTTTCAACAAATTTGTTGGGAGATGGTGCTGTCGTAGATATTATTTTGCAACTTACTTCTTTGATGTCCTCATACTACGATGGATGAATCCATCCGCCCATCTTTAACTAAACTCCACCTGGTGGCTGAAGGATTTGGTCCGAGGTTGGATTGCATTAAAAAAAAGGTAATTAATTGAAAAAACAGCCAATTGTCACAGTTTTCAGCGCAGAGTTTGTGAGCTATCTAGACATGTTTAAGATTTTTCTGAGCTCTTTCCAATCAAATTATTTGAAGAAAAACTGTAAATCCTAGCGAATATGGGAAACTATGTCAGAATTTGTCTATAAAAAATTAGTTGCAGAATTTCACAAATTATATATAGCTCAAAGCAATTATCTCTTTAATATTGGGTTAGAGTAGCTTATCATTGAAAATTAAATATCCCTCAAATTTATTCCAAGGGAATTTTCTCAGAAAATGTTGATTTGCAGAACAAGAAAACTATTTTTTTTTAATTTACCACTGTAATGACTGGCTCGGTTATCGAGCCAGTCATTCCATTGGTCAATTAAAAAAAATAGGGGTATCTTAGTCCGCAAATGAACATTTCTGAAGCCGTTTTTGGCTGATATTAGGGTTAAATGGTTAAAGGAAACACTTCAATTTACAAATCTGACAGAAATTAAGATCAATACAATTTTGCATA
Source organism: Chaetoderma sp. LZ-2023a (assembly GCA_034401795.1). Lineage (NCBI taxonomy): Eukaryota > Metazoa > Mollusca > Caudofoveata > Chaetodermatida > Chaetodermatidae > Chaetoderma > Chaetoderma sp. LZ-2023a. The sequence continues at coordinate 160,544,596 of CM067370.1, read as the reverse complement.
TATATGGCTAAGTCTATTTAATGGGAGACAAAGACTTTAAATGCTATGTGCGAACAATGTCGAAACAAGAATTCTGCAGAATTAAATCTCTCACCTGTCTCCTGTTTATCACAGTAGCATTGACATTTGACCTTGTGACATCTGTGTTATTATGCTGCTTCTGAATCTTATAGGTAACCATGTATTCAATTTTAGTTCTAATAGGCTTAACCAATCCTGAAATATAATTGATTTACTGAATGGAAAAACCTACGGTTGAAAAAGCAGAGGTCAGATAGCAATATTAGAATGACCGTGACTTTTGACCTGGTGACCTGCACATCACCATCATGTATCCTCTTGGCATAAGCAACCATGTATTCAAGTTGTGGTCCATTAGGGTTAAGCAATCCCGAAACATAACATGATAGGTATTGCAAAGCCTGAAAAACTAAAACTGAAAAATAACAAAGTTTTGTAGAGGTCAGAATGACCTTGACCTTCGACATTGTGACTTGCACGTCACCATCATGTATCCTCTTGGCATAAGCAACCATGTATTCAAGGTGTGCTCCATTAGGGTTAAGCAATCCCGAAACATAACATGATAGGTAGTGCAAAGCCTGAAAAACTAAAACTGAAAAATAACAAAGTTTTGTAGAGGCCAGAATGACCTTGACTTTCGACATTGTGACTTCAGTGTCAACATGCTGTTTTCTAACATTATAGGTTACAATGTATCTAAGTTTGATTTCAATTAGATTAAACAATCCCTAAAGATAAGCCAAGAAGTTTTACTACATGACCGTGAACTTTGAACTTGTGACCTCAGTATCAACATGCTGCTTCCTAAGTTTAGTTCCAATACGATTAACTAATTCTGAAATATATATAAGCTTGTAAGTTTTGCTAAACGCAAAAACCTAACATTGTTGATGCTGTCGCCCTCGGGAAAAGTGACACATATGTCTCGCTTTCTGCTGTGCAGGCGAGACAAAAGAGGCATGTAACAAAAATCTGATCAGTGAATGGAAAAAGATCTGTTCCATTGAATTCGCAATTCAGCAATAACATAGTTAATATATTCACTGACCAAGATGATGAGCCCTTGCACCCATTCTCAGGAGACCCCAGGCCATTACTAACACCAATTAATACATCAGAGGTTGAGAAGGCACTTAAATCCCTGAAAAATGGACGTGCATCTGGAACTGATGGCATGAGCAATGAACTATTCAAATATGCAAGTGATATTATCTCAAAACTGATCACGCACATAATCAATTCAGCTTTTATGCACCACCTGCCCATCAACGCTGTAGGCCAAGGCATCTTTATCGCTCTACCCAAGCCCAAGAAGCCACCTGGCCCGCCCCCCCCCCCCCGCCAATCTGCGGCCCGTTGTGCTCCTTAACAGCATACGGAAAATCCTATCCAATGTTACTCTATGCCGCATCCGAGACAAGATCGACGACTTCACTGGATCATGTCAAAGTGGCTTCAAACGTGAACACAGCTGTGCAGACATTGTATGGGCTCAACGGATGCTTGTGTTGGTAGTCATGTCCAAACACTGGGATTTCCCCAAAATGGGCATTGACATTCGACACAATTAAACACTCAAGGATCCTAGATGTACTGCGCCAGGCCAGTTGCAATGAAGATGAGCTACGACTAGTGACACCAAGCTGAGAGTACGAGTCAAGTCAGTGACGTCTGTAGAGTTTGAGACATCAATCATGGTCTATCCCCTGGGCTCCTTACCTGTTATCTGGCTGCTGCATTGAAATCTATCCGGGAAAACTCCACAAGACCAAACCCCCCCAGCGTCAATACTGGGCATGCCACTAGAGATGGAATATGCCGACGATGTTGACTTTATAGATGAGGAAAAGAAACCCCTTGACGAACTTCTCCCAATAGCTGCAAGCAAACTAAAAATTGAGAATCTCTTTATGAATGAATCGAAAACAGAGTTCACCCACATATACCTATCTACAAAGCATGATACTAAAGAAAATGACGATCCACTCCGTGGTGGCGAACCATGGAGGAAAAGTAAAATCCTGGGCTCACTGCTTTGCAGTACTGCTGACATTGCTGCACGCTGCATCATGGGGGAACATAGCTTTCTAATCCTTCTGGAAGCTATGGATTCGTAGATCAAAGATGCCCTTGGTAAAAAGACTACGTTTATACAATGCAACCTGCGTATCCTTGATGATGTATAACTTTAACAGCTGGGCAGCTCCAAAGGCAGCTCTAGACAAACTTGATGCCTGCCACCGCAAACATCTACACACCATCACTGGACACCGATGGCCAGAGAGCATAATTTCCAACAATGCACTATACAAGATGTGTAATACGCCGCCGCTGTCTGTAAAAGTCGCCCAGCAAAGATGCTCCATGTTTGGCCATGTGCTAAGGATGCCAGAAGACACAACAGCTCTGCAGCCTTGGAATACGCCCTACTCGGAGCCAGCAAATACAGAGCCAGGAGAGGACGTCATTGCATAAATCTGCTAAGCGTGCTGCGAGGTGACCTCAAGAAAGCAGGATTCGGTACACTCAAGTCAAGAATGGACCTGAGGAAGCTACGGATTTCGGCTGAGGACAAGACACAGTAGGCAAAAGCGAAGAAGGACTGATTGCAGCTGTAGTATGTTTCTACTACTACAGCTGCAGAATACAGTAGTCATACATACATGGTTAATATAATAGGCTCACTCAACAGCAGCAATTTATTTGTAAATAAATAATTCAGATGATTTATTTGCAAATAAATAATTTAGATAACTAACATTTTGAAACAAGTTCGGAATGAAATTCCCAGGAGTTGTGAGGTAATTGATGTATTAGAGGCATCCATTACATTAAATATTGATATACAGTTCCCATAAAGACGCCCACACCATTCCAACATGTTCCTGTTATTATCTAAATTTGGAAACAATGATTACAGTTGAGTAAATTAGAGTCACAAGTTTATGCTGTATCTTAACAATGGATGACATCATAACATATTATCTTGACGTAAATAAAAAACAGAACAAAAAACTGTGAGACAACGATACTGTGTATGCATGGAGCGAGACGCCATTAGGGGCCTGTATCACTTGTCTGGATCACTGGATTTTCAAGTAAAAAGGCCACGAATGCTACATGTAGTCCTATAAATTTTTGCCGAATTGTGATCGGCCGGTTTAAAGGTAGCCACCACAAACCATTTATTAATCCAGGTTTTTTGTATAGATGTTCTGAATGAAACAAAGATAAGAATATACTTTAAAATTTTAGCATTTGAATAACTGGCTCGATAAGCGAACCAGTTTTTCCAGTGGTAATTAAAAAAAATAGTCTTATATGAAGATTCCTTAAGTGAAAATTTACATTCCCTTCACCATTAACCTTTTAATGGGCAAGCTGTCCAAAACCTTTGCCATATGGCATGAGTAATATCCACTTGCAGGTTAAGAGATTATTTTTGAAAATTTTTCATTACAATACAGGGCACCATGAATGACCCAGTCATTCCAGTAAATTCTAAAATAAATAATCTCTTTGCCCGCAAATGGACATTTACTATGCCAAAATATAACTGTTTTTGACCAATCTTGACCATTAAATGATGGAGGGTCAAGTTTAGAGAGTTTATATCGTGAGTTTGTGGTGTATTAGTATTAAGGAACATACAGTAGATTTTTTTCATGAGCACTATATCTGTGTGTGCATCCATCTTATCTCGATTGAGAGAATGGACAGCATAACCATGACCACATTTAAGTGCTTGTCCAGTTGTCGGTCAACTTGACAAGCCTGGACAAGTGCGATATTATTATCACTGTCTAAAATTATACATGATTCCAGGAAAATCTTGCTCGTGTAATAGTCAGACACTTTTCATTAAACACAATATTTATTATCCACACATTTTTCGAAGAAAATTGCGGCTTATGTTGTCCCACCTGACTGTCTGTGCGGAAATTGAGGAAGGTGAGTTAAAAGATCAAAGTGGGGAACATGTTGAAATTGATGGCAACGCAACTCCTCCAAAACTGGTGGACATAATTTAACCAGATTTAATATGTGCATTACTCATATGATTGTGGCATATAGGACGGGATTTACATTTAGCTCCATCCCCAGGAGGATGGGCACTGTGTGTTAAAATATCAAAGTGGTGAACATGAGGATTTGCTATGGCGCCAATGACCATCCCATCTTAGTTACACTTGTGCTGTAGCCCGGGAAAGGGTACATTTTCAAAATGTCCCTGTCTCCCCCTAATCCCATCACATGCCCATGCATTGTCTGTCTACCCCAACCCCACCACATGACCAAATTTAATACAAGGTCTTGATAAAAATCTAAACAATTGTTTAAAATTACAAAATGGAATGGTCTTTTTTTGTTTTGCAATTCAATTGCCCACTTTCATGATATTTGAGTAAACAGCATACTGGTATTTTAACTTTTTATTATCGGTCACGTCGGCTAAAAACAGCCTCCGCAGTGGTCTTGGAAAATGTAAATTTGCAGATTAACACATCATTTTTTTGGAAATTTACCACTGGAATGCCTGTCTCAGTCACAAGTGAGCCAATCATTCAAGTACAAAATTTGTAAAAAAAAATAGTTTTCTCTTGGCCTGCAACGGACATTCAATAAGCAGAACTCCTGCTTTTCTTCATCACTCCTGGTCATTAAAGGGCTAAGCAGTGTTATTAAAATGTACTGTTTTAACCCTTTCACAAAGAGATCCCAGAAAAAGTGTATTCTTTATGACAAAACCTAATAATCTGTTGAATATTTTAAAATTAATTACATTGGAAGCAATTGCTGCGGCGCCTTCCAGTGAAATTAATTTCAAAATATTAAAAAGGTTTCCTGTATTTCATTCGTGAAATGGTTACCGGTCAAGGAGGATAAAAATGGCATAATTCTGAGTGGTTTTATACAATCTCCATTTGCCAATACAAAGACAAATGTCTGGGAAAACCTCCCACTCCAGGAATCGGATTATAAGAAGCATATCTTTAAATAATTTTAAAATCTGCACAATGAAAATTGAGGATGCAAAGTGACTCAGGGATAAAGTACTGCTTTAATGCAGTTGTATGATGTATGATTACTGTATCCCGCGGCTGTAGTAGTAGGAACATCCTACAGCTGCTATCAGTCCTAGTCTTCGCTTTTGCCCACTGTGTCTTGTCCTCAGCCGAAATCCTTAGCTTCCTCCGGTCCATTATTGACTTTAGTGTACCGAGTCCTGCTTTCTTCAGGTCACCTTGTAGCAAGCAGGCTTAGCAGATTTATGCAATGACATCCTCTCCTGGCTTTGTATTCGCTGGCTCTAAGTAGGGCAAATTCCAAGGCTCTCTGTGCTGGTGTCTCTTCTGGCATCCTCAGCACATGGCCAAACATGGACCATCTTTGCTGGGCGACTTATACAGACAGCCGCGATGTATTACACATATAGTGCATCATTGGAAATTATACTGTCTGGCCATCGGTGTCCAGTGATTGTGCGTAGGTGTTTGCAGTAGCATGCATCGAGTTTGTCTAGATCTGCCTTTGGAGCTGCCCAGCTGTTACAGCTATACAGCATCAAGGATATGCAGGTTGCATTGCGTATAACGTAGCCTTTTTATCAAGGGCATGTTTGATCTACAAATCCATACCTTTCAGAAGGACTGGAAAGCCATGTTCCCCATGCCACAGCATGCAGCAATGTCAGCAGTACCGCAAAGCAGTGAACTCAAGATTTTACTTTTCCTCAACGAAGTGGATCGTCATTTTCTGTAGTTTCATGCTTTGTAGATAGGTATATGCGGGTGAACACTGTTTTGGATTCATTCAGAGATTCTCAATTTTGAGTTTGCTTGCAGCTAGTGGGAGAAGTTCGTCAAGGGGTTTCTTTTCCTCGTGTATGAAGTCCACATCGTCGGCATATTCCATCTCTAGCAGCATTCCCAGTATTGACACTGGGAGTTTGGTCTTGTGGAACTTTCCCACAGAGATTTCAATGCAGCAGCGAGGTAACAGGTGAAAAGCACCGGAGATAGACCATCTCCCTGTGGGGTGCTGATTGATGTCTCAAACTCTACAGAATTCACTGACTTGACTTGTCCTCTCAGCTTGGTGTCTGTAAGCAGTAGTCTCACTAGTCATAGCCCATCTTCATTGGAACTCGCCTGGCATAGTACATCCAGGATCTTTGAGTGTTTAATTGTGTCGAAAGCTCGTGACATGTCAATGCCCATTTTGTGGAAATCCCAGTGTTTGGATATAACTCCCGACACAAGCATGCGTTGAGCCCATACAATGTCTGCGCAGCTGCGTCCATGTTTGAAGCCACTTTGACATGATCCGGTGAAGTCATCGATTTTGTCTCGGATGCGGCATAGAGTAACAATGGATAGGATTTTCCATATGCTATTGATGAGCACAATAGGCCGCCGATTGGCTGGTGGCCCAGGTGGCTTCTTGGGCTTGGGTAGTGTGATAAGGATGCCTTGGCCTACAGCATCGATGGGAAGGTGGTGCATAAAAGCTGATTTGATTAGGTGCGTGATCGAATTTGATATAATGTCATTTATATTTCAATAGTTGAATTTTTAATGCAGTTCCTGACTGTTATTATGCCCATTACAGCTAAAGGACTATTATGGGAATATTAGTTGGCCTACAATAATAGAAGCTCATTAGGACATTAACCCTATGAATGCCCAATCCTTCAATAAATACTATATGCAGCAACTTTGGAATTTATACAACAAAATTTATCATCAGTAAAAGCGCTAAAACGACTCACTTTCATAATTGTTAAATTAGCAACTTGAATTAAAAATATGTCAAAGCAAATAGAGCCGGCATTATTTCTAAGAAAAAGTAAATTAACACTCAGATTAGTTCAGGAAAATTTTAATTTTCTCAAATAAAATGTCCATTTGCAGGTCAACAGATGACTATTTTTTTTAATTTACCACTGGAATAACTGGCTCATTTATCGAGCCAGTCGTTACAGTGATAAATTTTCAAAAGTAGTCGTCTGTTGATCTGCAAATTATCATAATTCTCACAACCACTATAGAATCTTTTTTTGAGCGCATAAATGGTTAAAAATATATCTTCTCAGAACAGGATTTTGATTAAATAGATCCATAAATAATCCATCGCATTACAATGCAGAAACATTATTAGAAATTGATCACTATGTGCTGGGATGATCAAGACTGTATTCACCATTTTCATTTTGAAGTCTCAAAATATAGTTCAAGCGCACTGAAAATATGACCAGCAGACGATTTTGAGTTCAGTTTGATTGAAATTTGTGGATGCCTTAAGGAAGAAGTGAATTTGTGTCAAGTCAAATCACAGAATAATATGTAAGAGTTTACTTATAAGTTAACATGTTAAGATATCTCCATTGTGAATATAGAATGCAAGGGATAAATGTTATACATAAATGTATTTATGTACTAATAATAGGCATTGATTTTTATCAGCATTGTAGGAGCAACCCATATAAATTTTGTATTAAATAATTCATTTTTAATCGTCATGGTATTTGGCATGGCAAAAGAAGATGCCCAATGGGACTGTATCGCTCACCTGGAACATAGGCATTCCAACTAGAAAGGCTGTTGGCTATAAGTATACCCCTAAGGAGTTTTAACAGGAACACAGCGGGAATGTTTCTTTACGATTAAATTTTAATAGCTCTTAGTCACTAATCATGTCTCACAAATTTCAGCCCAATCCATTCAACTTTCCTGCAGAAGTTGTTTTCGCAAAAACTAGGTCATCCATGGCCACCAAACTATTTAGCCAATCAAGTTCCCTTTAACAAACTTGGTTCAGCTCTTGCTCTAGATCATATTTCATGAGTTTTGAATTGCTGGTTCAAATATTTCTAAAAATCTGCCAAAATTCAAGATGGCCGCAGGACAAATTGGTCGATCGGGTTTGTTTGAACAAACTTCGTTCCCTAGCACTAATGAAGATATCTGTCAAATATACTTGAAATCGGCCTAGCGGTGACATTTTAAATTTCCCATTGCTTTAGTATGGGAGTTTTGGGCGGGAAAATGATCCAAGATGGCCACAAAACCGTTTATCTGACAATTTCGAAAGTGGCAAATATGAAATCAGCATACACAATAAAAATAAATTTTGGCTTTAAAATCCATCAAATAAAAAAATCCAAAATGGCCACCAAACACGCAAGATTGTGATTGGTCCACAGCATCCATGTTTTGAAGCATCAACTTCTCCTGAACAAACTTTAATGGCCCTTAGGCCCTAATTATATCGCCCAATTTTGAGCTGATCCCTTCAGCGGTTCTGGAGAAGTCGTTTTCATGAAATCTAGTTCATCCAAGATGGCCACCAAACTATTTGGCCAATAAAGTTCCCCCAAACAAACTTGGTTCAGCTCTTGCCGTAGATCATATTTCATGAGTTTTGAATTGATCCACCAAATGGTTTCGGAGATTTTAAGATATTTTTAAAGATCAGCCAAATCCAGGATGGCCACTGGCCAAATTGACCGATCAGCTCCATGTGAACAAACTTGAATCTCTATACTGCAAGGACATTTCCTGCCAAATATAATTGAAATCGACCCAGTCGTTCTTGAGAAGTTGTTTAAAGTTGATGGACGACTGGACACACGATGGACAGTGGCCATGGCATAAGCTCACCTGACCTTTCAGGCCAGGTGAGCTAACAATGCATTGTAAGAAATATAAATTTACTCCAATCTAGTATTTCTCTGAAACGATGACTTGTGAAATCCTTTACAACAAATCCTAAATCTCTATATGCCATAGCTGTATGACAGAACTAAAATTATCTTCCTTAGAACCTCTATATCAATGGACCTTTCCGGTTTTAGCTATGCTCCTCCCATCTCTAGCTAAGCTCCACCCACACCTCACTCGTGTTGGGATCGATTGATCTCTGAACACCCTGACTATCAATTTCCAAAAAACTATACAGGTAAGCGGTTGAATATTTTGAAACTAATTTGACTAGGTGCTGTTGCTGCCTAAGGCAGCAACAGCGCCCAATCAAGTTAGTTTCAAAATATTCAACAGCATGTTTATTATATAACAAACAATTACAAATACATACAATTCATACAACATGTCAGATCATTTGAGATTTGGTGATGGTCTATATGGAACCCTTTGTGACGTAATGATTATGACATCATCATACATGCGCTGAGCTGATTATGACATCATACGAGGTTTGATGATGAATGGATACTCTGGAAAGGTGAATTGTAAATTCACCTAAGAAATACAATTTGGATGGGTAACTCTTGTATCTTTGACCTAATTCCTGACAGAACAGCCAGCCTTTCAATGACTCACTGAGAATTTACAAAAAATCTGAGATGGCCACTAGAAAAGTTCTTTCTTTATGGGTATTCAAAAATACTATCCTGTAAGAGGTGCTCCAGCCAAGTTTGATTTACTGTTAAAGAATTTGCTATTAAAAAAAGAGTTGCTGATGAATGAATTGATGCTATTTCACCTCAAATCAAGAGTTCACCAAGAGTAAACACCATACTAAATTTTCTTGAAAGTTGGGGAAGATCAATAGAACTTGAGATATAAGTAAAAAGAAATTTAACTGGGTACTAAGTCGTGGTTTAAAGAGCATGCCAGCTATAAACGACATTTCCTATTGAGATTTTTTGGGTAATCTAAATAAGATGTCCGTTGAAATAATTGACTTATCAAATTTTGCTATAGAAGTTTTGAAGCCTATTATGGTAGCATTAGCCCTGCACACAAGTTTGATCGAATTCAGCACAATGAGTAATTGATCGAGTCTTTAAAAAAGTATACAGTCAACGGGCCGATCGACATGCGGTTGCCATATGGCATAAGATCACTTGGGTCCTTCAGTCAGGTGAGCTAAAATAATCAAAGTTAGCTGCCAATACACAAGAAACAACAGTATTAACAATAAATGCCAAGATTTTGTGGCCATTGATTTTCAGATGCTCTGCTAAAATGGTTATTTCCCTTGGGAGACTATAAAACAAGAATCTGCACCTGCAATGCTGATTATTTAGTAGGCATGTGAAATGAGGCCGCACAGGGAAATCAACAGATGCATTAATATCAGGGGATTGTATACCAATGATTGGGAAACACAAGAGAAACACAATCAGTGAGCACGATTCCCGAGTGGCGTATCCATATAAAGCAACAAAACTGATTTTCATAAATAAAACATTGATTTCTAGACTGTACACAGGGGCGGGGGTGCTGTCAGTCACATATTTCCTCTCTGCTTTGACAATTCTCTTAATGACCCCATGAAAGGGATATTTTACACTTTGACCTCAAACAGAAAGGCGTCATAAATACTAAGTTGCAATATGAATGGGTGAGATGAATCTGGTGGTGCTACCATCCAGAGCTATGGCCAAAAACGTGCATTCTGGTATGCATTTAACTCTTTGAACCCAAAAGGCCAAAATATGCCATAGACACCAACCAGTCAAATTAGTTTCAAAATATTCAACAACAAAATTATTAAATCAGAAATAAAATTGGTATTTTTGCCTTTTGGGTTCAAAGAGTTAAATGCATACCAGAATGCACAGATTATCCGTATAATGATGACATTGAAATTGGGTTTCTGAAACTAAGGATTCAAAAGGTTAGTGAACAGAATGTCATCTTTTAACCCTATAGTACACAAGCCAGCCAATGGATGGCTTCTGCAGTGATTTTTAGTAATGTCCATTTGCAGACAAAAGATGATTTTAGAAAATTTAACACTATCATGACTGCAAATGGTCTGCAAAATCAGCATTTAGTCAAGTCTCATTTTAAATGGTACATCAGAACATGTATGGCAACGAAAGATTCCAGTTTTAGCTATGTCCTGCCCAACTCTAGCTAAGCTCAACCCACACTTTGCCAGTATTGGGAGCAATCAATCTCCGCACTATCTGAATCTCAATTTTTAGAAAACTAGACTGGTAAGCTGTTGAATGTTTTTAAAACTAAGTTGACTGGGTGACTCTCGTTTTCTCATTGTGGCATTTTTCAAATTTGTTGGATTATGCGGATGACAACCAAAGGTAGAATCCTTGTGTAAATTTGAGTTAACCCTTTAATGACTAAATTTGTTAAAAAAATATTTATTTTTTGAATGCCCATTTGCAGGCCGAGAGAAGACTATTTTTACAAATTTACCACTGGTATGACTAGCTTGGTTATCGAGCCAGTCATTCCAGTGGTAAATGGCCTGCAAATGGACATTCCCCAAGACCACTACAGATGCAGGTTTTGGCGACGCCATCGTGAAAGGGTTAAATCTGACCAGGTAGATTTCAGATATATTCAAAGCGGCAAAATATAAATGCGCCAAATCCAGGTTCTGTATCCGCATCACAGCCAAAAACTGAAAATCCTGGTTCATGGAATGATCTTGCTGTATTAGCCCTTTAACACACATATCAGCCAAAAATGCTTCTACAGTGGTCTTAAGAACTGTCCATTTGCAGACCAAGAAGAATTTTTTTTTCAAATTTACCATTGGAATCACTGGCTCGATAACCGAGCCAGTCATTCCAGTGATAAATCTCCAAAAGTTGTCTTCTCTTGGTCTGCAAATGGACATTTTCTATGAGAAAATTAAAATTTTCTTGAACAAATTTGAGGGTTAAAGGGTTACAACTTTAACCAAAGTGGATCAGCTAAGGTTCTCAGACACATTAGCTCCAGATACCATGTGTGAATACGCTATCAGGCAGGCAGGCAGGCAGACAGGCAGACAGACAAACTTATACTAGTTGGAGTTACAATTACAAACATAATCTGTGCATTGGCTTCTTGAAATAAAATCTTTGAATAAGTAACTTTTATGGCTTTTATTCCATCAAGCTTACAAAATTAGTAAATAATTCAGTGAAAGGAATGGGTCGATGAATGGAAAAGCATTACAAAGATGGCACACCATATGCTGACATTGCACAATGGTGAGGGCAAAGGAAGCATATTGACATTTATATTATCACATCGATAAAAGATGATCTCATTTTTCAGAGAAGCATAGGCACACTGGCTAGAATGGCTGCCATCAAAGCCAGATAAAACGACCCAGACGTATATATACTGGTCTGGCGTTTTGTTAGCTTACTAAAATACTTACCACTCAATTCACTGTTTGCTAAAAGTCACCTGACTTAGATATCTCAGAAAATTTTAACCTATTCATTCCCATGGTGTAGGTTCCTTTGAAACAAGTTTAGCAGAGATACATCCATACATTGGGTAGTCTTGATAGTATCTCTTTAACGCTAAAGCAGTCATTGCTCTAGGGAACCGGATCCTCTATTCCTATAGAGAACATATAAACGAGTCTGTGAGCATGCGCACTTATGCTACTATGCATGCGACCGAGTCCAAGCCGTCATTAATTAATTCCACAAATTTTTAATGATTTGCAATTTAACGATGCGGGGTGGCTGAGGTGGGCCCCAGTGAATTGAGTGGTAAGTATTTTAGTAAGCTAACAAAACGCCAGACCAGTATATATACGTCTGGGTCGTTTTGTAACACAACAAAAATACTAAGCCACTCAATTCACTGTTTGCTAAAACATAGAATTGGTCAGAGCCCAAATACTAGGTGGGTTGGTAAATTGCAAATCAGGAATGAAAGGTTAATCACCAAAAATACTAAAACCAACCAAATCGCTGAAGTGCTGAAATAGCACGAACAAACAAATGTTCGAAATAAAATACAATAATATAATGATAATTAGAAAATCTCAGCAAAGAGAATTTAAAAACAGCCATGAGATGGTGAAGAAGACGGCTGACTAAGGAATCTAGGCAATTGAGCCTAGGTTTGAGTGGCGAAACGAGAAATGTCAGATTGTGAATTGAATCTGATCTGTCAGATAAAAATAATGTAGAATCTGACATTTATACTGCAACTTACATAATGTCGTCCACTGATAGATCTGCATAGAATGCGAAGGAGAAGGCCATACCACGAACATCGTGTGCCTTCTTAACACAAACTGAGTGTCTCCTGGAGATACATTCTAGTGTCAATTAATGGTGTCTGTAATCCAGTTGATGAGATGCACGCTTACTAAACAAATTCGCATAAGTAATCTGAACGGTAGATCTGCATAGAATGCGAAGGAGAAGGCCATACCACGAACATCATGTGCCTTAACACTTACTGAGTGTCTCCTGGAGATACATTCTAGTGTCGATTAATGGTGTCTGTAATCCAGTTGATGAGATGCGCGCTTACTAAACAAATTTGCATAAGTAACCTGAACGGTGTTTCAAAAAGATCTTTTAAATTGGCATAGTTTTCGGAAAGGATTGAAAACAATTAATTAGGTTTTATATATATAAGATCTCTTCAAGGGCAAAGAATGAGGCCAGATCTCCTACCACCTAGAAAAGATCATTCACAAAAAGAATATGAATATCAAAATGCCATCTAACAAACGCGGCCGCTAGTACAAAAAGAATGATTTCAGAGTTATACAATTAAACAGATGGACCCAAGAATGAATTAATAGAGGAATTTATTATAGGTATTTGCCTTTGTTCTATACCCTAAAAATACCGGTACCATGGATAAATGATGTAAATACTTAATAACTCTCAAACCGGCTTCTAGAAAACAAAGAAGGATAGATGCTAGTGAAAACGATAACACCACCCCAGCATACAGGGATTTAAATCATCAAAAAATATGCCATGAATCTATGACTTGATGATGGGATGCAGAATCGGGCGAGATAATGTGCTGTTCTAACAACCATTTGAAAACCTTAAATATACTCTGGTAAATTCTCCTGTAACAGATAGTTTGAATTGATTAAGAATACTAAAGTTCAGACAAAAAATCAATTTCTGAAAAACAGGTCTCTTGGAAAATACCATATATACATATTGAAGATTTGTGGAATGATGAACTGAAAGCTGCTGTTAAACGAGATAGAAAATCAGCAAAATTGGTAAGACGCTTTGGATTTCCACAAAGAGGACTACGAGATCCACTGAAGAACTCTCATTGGGCCAAGCAGGAGTGATTACAGGGATAATACATTCTGCTGACAAAAGTTCTTAAAGACAATTGTACTAGAAACCGCTGACAAAAGTTCTTAAATACAATTGGCACTAGAAAGTTAAATTGAAGATAATTTAAAAAAAATGTGAAGTCTATGACTGGGCCAGAGCATCTACCGCCAGAGCCTAGCCTGGAGGAAGAATATGAACATCAAATCTGGACACTATACTGAGTAGAAACTTAATGGGATGTAATAAATGAGCTACAAGGAAAATCATTCTACCTGGAATGTGAGCTGCTGAAAGTTTTGCTGACATCTCCACCGCAGGAGGAAGACCAAGACTCCAGACAAAATATGATAACCTCAACTGCCCTGCTTGTTGATGAAGGTCACTACTATAGAAATGACTGCATGAGCAGATAGGTGCTTGTGAAAGAGACAATATCTCTTCATTCTCCAATATTCCTGAGTATTGAAGAGGAATACTAGAGTATTAGTTCCTGTTCTAGTTCCTGAAAAGGAAGAGAGTAGTAAGACTACTTTATCTGATTCCATAGACACAAGAACGAGATCCCCTCCCCCAAACACGTAAGAACAAGACATCAAACTGGACCTGCAGATGGATAAACTGGTGAATTGGTACCGATGACACCCAACGAATGAAAATGCAGTGTATGCAGTCGTGGTGAGGGACAAAATTCTGACTTACCAGACTTGACCTTCGTACACAAAACTGACTCCATTCGGCCCAAATTTTAACACAATTAAGCAACCTTCCAAGCCAGAGGAATCCCAGACTGGCTATGATGTAATTAAAAGAACCCAGATCCAGTTAGGACAAATTCTGTATATATAGAAATATCAGAAAACACTGTCCCTTATCCTTGACTAGACCAGTGATGACTAGGCAAAATGACTCCATGTCCATATTATTCCTTTCATCGATGAACTCCATTTCTGAGACAACATAGTAGGAAAAGAGTTGAATATAAAACGATTGACTAAGTAATTTTTGTCTCAAACAGTATCAAAGCAGCCATGGGTTCCAGACAAAATAATTCCAAAATATACAACAGAATTAGTATTAAATCATGAAGTGTAAATTTTTTGGAAGTTGTCAGAAAAGGATAAATATATGAGTTGAAGATAAGAGCCGAGACCCTATAAAAGATGATCTGCCAGCACCTCATAATCCTTAAAGTCTGGATTCTGCCATTCCTCCACTGTATCCTACTTGAAAAGAGCAGAAAATTATTGATCAGGAACAGAAGCAGGACTAATGTCAAAGGAGACCAACATGGTTTGATAGAAAAAAGGGGGATTCAATGACTACATTGATTGTATCTTATATGTAGGAAATCTGCTACCTAAGACATGCATGAGGCTAGCTATACCCATAACACCCCTGATAGAGTAGAGATTATATAGAAGCGCTTAAGCATGACAGCTAGGACCAGAATAAACCTGCAGAATCTTATTTTACAAATCTAATTTTAAAACAAAGCTAGTATGATATGAGCCCAATTGTTAATATCTTTATCAGATGATTAAACAGGAAAGAAGTCCATCAAACCTGTGACCAGATCAATGATGGATAAGGACAAAGGACTGAAACTACACAGAAGGGTGAAAGGAAAAAACCATATTCCACAATCCATGCGAAGGCAATAATCCAATCATCTTGGTTAGGCCCCCTTGAGGAATTTATTTAATAATGCCTGGGAAAGTTAGAATTTAGAAGAATAAAAAATAGGCTTGAATAGATAAGGCTGAGAAGACCTCTCCATATGACAATAATAGAAATAGATATATCCCTAGACAAATAAAAAGATCAAAATTTCTACTGAACTCGAGAAAGGAGCGGTGTAAATCTTGATAAGACAAAAAAGATTTTGTTATTGTGACAAGCTTACATTCACCCATAGATATGCTTCATCGTGGCGAGGGATCCTACTGACAGAAAAGAAAGACTGAAAAACTATGTTAAAAATAAATCAGGCCAGATATGATACTAAAAGATAGCAAACCACTATTCACAATTAAAATAATAAAGTCTGACGCACTTATTTGCAGATTGATATTAGGAGAATCGAAAGATGATTGATTCCAATTTTTTGAGAGAACAGGTCGAAAGATGGAGGCTGATAGGAAGAGTGTAATACATGAGAAGATTCAGGAGCAAAACGAAATCTAGTGAAATCAAAACGACAAAAGCACTGCTAGGATCATAAGAAAAAATTAAATCATTCCTAGAAGATAAATGCGAAGAGTTGGGTGTACACAAGGTTTCGAAGGATGAGGATAATTGGATGGTTCAGCCATTGCACTAAGAGCAACTAATAAAGAATTAAAGAATAAAAAATAAGAGCCCCTGAAATAGGGCATTTAAACTGTCAAGTGATTTAGAAACAAACAATACCAGCAAAACACCAGAAGTGATTTGATTTGGCATACCTAAACCAGAAGTTTAATTATAATCAGTTGCTATGCCATAAAAATTGAGTTATAATCTAGGTAATAATACTGAGCACAGGACAATTAGGCCTCATGGTCATCTCTTCTTCATTTATCTCCATGCCTGTGCCGTCACTTCTAGTCATGGGTTGCGTGTACGGTGTAGTCATACATTGGCTTGACTATGCCAAAGCCTACCTAAACCATTTTCGAATGTTTTAAGAGATGGTGTGGAAACAACATGTTCAGACCAACATTTCACAGTTTACACACCCCTTAGAGAGAAAATTTTTCTAACTAGGTTAGTTCTCCCCATCTTCTAGACTTTCAGATGATTTCCACGAGTAATAGTCCATTTGCAAGCAGAATGTTATATTTGACTATAACAATTAATCGATTGAGAGCCGATAGAATGATCCCTCATAGCCTGGGTACGTGCTCTATATATCCAATTTCACCCAAGTTAAGTACCCGCAGAAAGAATTTACAAAATGATGAGAGATTAGATTATACATTAAGTATGGAAAACCCCCATCTTAGGGCTAATAAAAGTGGCTTGATAGTCAAGAACTTTCCTGATCCAAAGGCTATGCTTGCTACTAAAACACTGAGATCAACACACATCTCTGATATAGTAAAACTTGGTCATCAAAGTTTGTAGCGTTTACTATCAAAATATCAACCATTTAACTCTCGAAGTTATTAGTCATAAGTTGCAACTGAAATAAGTTGAATCTGAATGAGTACCAGCAAATATGGGAGTGGCGTATTTACTTAAAAATCCATAAATAGGTCGCACATTTATGCTCAATTTACATGTTCTAAAAAATTTGCGCGCACTATATACAAGGATAAAACTTATTTTCCTCTGAATTTTTAAACATCTTAACGTCTGAAGATACCACGAAAAAACCCTTCACAAATCTTGTCACCTCGCGGCTATGCTTAATGTATACCTCAAAACATCATTCGCAGAAGTGAAATTATTAAATTGAGCAGCCTAAATATTGCGTATCCTTTAATAAAGATTGTTTTTTTCCATCAAAATTAATCCTAACTTGACATAAATGTCGTCTTTATAATATATAAATCAGAATCACGTGATAATCACATGATATATAAATCACGTGATATTATCTGACCAGATTAGGTTAAAGCAAATTTTAATGAAGTAGCTTAAGCGAGTACTCGGATATAGATATCCTGGAATCGGAAATTCGGCAATGAGATCTACGCTTCTCGTCAGCGCCTCCAAACGGAGATTTACTTTGCCACTGTCCGGCTCGCTAACAATAGACGCTGGCTACCCAGTTTAATTATCGGCCGTTCATGCAATTTTTCTAGAACATCGCATTACGTTTTAGATCATTTTATGTTGGTCACTCACATTACAATATAACCATGCAGTAATATATATGATAAATTTTATCGCTAGACTTAGAAATAAAGTGAACGCAAGTTCCTCGCTAGATTTACAAATCAAGAGAACCTGATAATCTGGCACAGGCTTAATAGCCTATCTAACAAAAGAGGGTTATACGATTACGAGGATTCGAATCAGTATCGTAATTTTGAACATCCGGGCATTCCGAGATCGTCCAACATTTGCCAATTTACGACACACTAACGAGGATATCCCATAGCAACGCAATGTTTAAATTTTTCATGAAACTAAAGGCATAAAAAATACTTGCGTCGAATAACCCCGCCAGGTATTAGAAAACATAAAATCTCGAGTAATTTTTATAAGATATTAAATAAATGGTAAAAAGGTTTCACGGCCCATTGCTAGTAATGTTAAATTAGCCTGCAAAAACGCCGCCAATTGAAAACGAACACCGAATCGCGAATTAATACTGATGGTCTCGTCTTTATTGTAATACGACTGACTTGACTGATCATCATGAAGTAATTGCGAGTTTCATGTTAGTTGGTTAGTAACGGTCCTTAGAAGGACCACTCGCTTTTCTTCAGGGGATGATCGTGGTGTATCCTTGTGGTGTTCATCCGGTCCACCACGCCTGTTTGCACCACTGTCACATTCTTAATAGATCCAATAACTTCCCAACCGGTATATGACATAGTTATGTAGGATACCTTATGTAAAATTCGATCCAAACCGGTATGTAGTATACCTTATGTAGGAAAGAATGACGCTCGGAAATACGTACCTAGTCAAAACTCTTAATTGATCCACTAACTTCCCAACCGGTATGTTACATATGTTATGTAGGATACCTTTCGTAGGAGATGTTCCAAACCGGTATATAGTATACCTTTCGTAGGAACGAGCCTCGTGGCTAAAAAAAGGATCAGAGTTATTGACTCCACCTGGCTTGTAATGTGAAGCTGGCGCCATTTTCTTTCAACTTAGTAACAACGAACTTTCCGTTCATATTCACGTAAATTATAAACATTTTACATAAGTACTATAACTTATTCAACAAAGACCGCTTGTACTGTGGTATTCATGAAAAATCAAATGTGGATGTAGCGCCACAAGATTATGGAATGAATAGGATTTGTTGAGATAAAAGTTAGGTGTTTCCCGTAATACAGAAAATTAATTAATGACGGCTTGGACTCGGTCGCATGCATAGTAGCATAAGTGCGCATGCTCACAGACTCGTTTATATGTTCTCTATAGGAATAGAGGATCCGGTTCCCTAGAGCAATGACTGCTTTAGAGTTAAAGAGATACTATCAAGACTACCCAATGGAGGGATGTATCTCTGCTAAACTTGTTTCAAGGGAACCTACACCATGGGAATGAATAGGTTAAAATTTTCTGAGATATCTAAGTCAGGTGACTTTTAGCAAACAGTGAATTGAGTGGCTTAGTATTTTTGTTGTGTTACAAAACATTTTCCTCTCCCCAACATTTAACCCTTTAATGGTCAAGATAACCAAAACCTCACTCCAGTAGTCCAGAGGAATCTGCATTTACAGACCAAGACATGAGTTTTAAACATTTGGCAATAAGCAAGCTAGTCATTCCAGTGGTAAAATTTAAAAAGATGTCTTCGTTTGCCTTGCCTTATTGTCACACCATGACATCTGCTACCAGGGCTCCATCCTGAACTAAATATATATTAACTTAAGTCACAGGATATGATGGACCACCGGATATAGTCTCATTTTGGAAAGGGAAATTATTTGACCAATCAAAATGTCTATAGAATTACCCAATGGAGAAGCTATAAGCTTCAAGACTGAACTAAATAACCTGAAGTACAATGACTACTGGTCCAACAAGTTTTGAAGAAACACAAGTTTCAATTTGATGTAAGACATATTCTGCCAAATATTTTGAATCCAATTTGACTGGGAGCTGTGGCAGCAACAGGTTCCAGTCAAATTAGTTTCAAAATATGCAACAGTTTACTTGTATAGTATTTAGTATTCATATAACAGAGACACTGGAATGTCAAGTACTAAAGGGTTATAAAATGTTTCTGCGCTCTAAAAAAAAAAAATATGACTAAAGAAAATAGAAGAATCCAGTCTGTCAATCAATCATATGATGTCATAATCAACTATGCAAAATGTAGGCTGATGTCATAATCAATTACTTCATGAATGATGTGCTTAAGTCTGTCATAAACGCTTAAAGGTGCATGTTCACAGCAGAATGCTTGAAAAGAAAATTGTCAACATTGAATAGTTTTATAAGCTTAAATTGTGGAACTTAGATGTAATGAAACAAAATAAATCTTAACATATGATTTCATTATGTACAATGTAATATAATAATTTAAGTTGTAAAATTGAATTAGAGACACTAGTCCGTAATTTAACTTCGCAATTAAAAAAATAATAATAAATAGTATGGAATGAAATCATCATATGTTAAAGGTGCATATTCACACCAGAATGCTTGAAAATAAAATTGTTACAATTGTATACTTTTACAGGCTTAAATTGTGTGCCTATGTGTAATGAAACGAAACAAACTTTCAATTTCGCAACTTAAAGTGTAGATTTCGGCTACCAAGAGTAATAGTTATTTTAGGTAAATAAACCTCCTCTACTCGAAAATTGCATTAGTTAATGCCGTATTAAAAAAATATAGGCAAATTATCATTAATTTCCGAGGATTGCCAAACAAAAACTCTGATTTCTGGGAAGCGGGAAATCCCTCGTACTTGTGATGTCACAAGTGGAACCTGTGAAAAAAGTAGACACGCCGTCGTTTCCCGATAGACTACTCGGTCTCAGACGTGACAGATTTGTATGGAAATTGGGAATATTATATTTGGATGTCGATTGGGGCTAATAAGCGTATAGAATTAAAATATTGATCAATACTGCATCTGAAGCGGAGAATGTAATACACATTTCCGGACGATCGCTTAGCGAGGCCACTCAAAGGCAATTAGCGGGTACTCGGGTACTGGTATGTAAGAATCGGTTCCACATGATGTTTATTTGTTTTTGTGAAAATTTTGTTTGTAAACACGCATTTATCGGGTTATAGAGTCAAAATGAAGAAATACTGTGTATCGTAGAGCACTAAGAGTCACATTGGATGGAATATACCAATTAATTCTTTTGATAGTCCAACGATTGGAGTACACCTGAAAAGCTGGCTTGTAGCGATGACCGGGTGATTGACAAGCCATGACTGAGTCAGTGCAGGACAACGTGGGGGCAAGAAATGATACTTTACACTCAGAGGTGTCAATTCGCTTTCAAGTTATAAAGGTATAATCATAAATTTATTATTTACATATTGTAATTGTTCAAACAATTAGTTTTATTTTATTAATCCTATTAGAAGGTAATTAATTAAACTACTAAAATACCTGTTTTCATTAATTCCACTCAACCAAACCAATCGTCAACTGTTTAGCATGCTGGAAATAGACATTAGCACGCTGATGGAGGTTTACTTTTGTTCACACACATAAGCGTAATGGATATTTCCAATTTATCCATCCATCATATGACATTATAATCAACTACGTGACGTATAGTATGACGTCGTAATCAATTACAGCAAGAATGACTCAATTTAGTCCATTTAAATGTGTAACAGTCCGACGACACATTGCATGAATTGTATGTATTTGCTATTTAATAATAGTCACATTAGTTTCAAAATATTCAACAGCTTCCCTGTATAGTTCTCTGGAAATTGATAGTCAAGAAGTGCAGGGATCGATCGATCGATCCCCACACGAGCATTGTGTTGGTGTAGCTTAGCTAGAGATGAGTGGGGCATAGCTAAACCTGGAAAGGTGCGTTGTAAGAAAACTATAATAATGATGTATATTGATTTAGTTACTGTTAAAACATCTTGCTGTTGTGTATGTTTGGTGCGCATTAGGTTATTTTGCTACATGTACAAACCAGCATGAGAATTATCCGAGCAGTGTAATGATTACTACCGTCATAAATTAAAATTTCTTACAAAAAATCAATAGAGGGCTTAAATAATATCAGATATATTGCACACAATCTTCTCTAAGGCCAAAACAAAAAAGGTTATACCGCCAGTCTATACTGGCATCTGTCATGTTAGTTCTCTCTATTTTTAATGAGCAGGCATAGATAAAGACAATGACCACCACTAACTGGTCCCTTAGCCTCATCGATGAATGGTTGAGATTAGAATCGATGAATGGTTGAGTTTAGATTTCCATTTAATTTTGAAATGCCTCCATCAAGTTAATCAGTAATATTATCACACAGTGGAAATTATATGCCTATGAAGAGACCACCTTATGGAACACAAACAAGTAGACACTGTATACAGTCTCCTCACCCTTTAACCCTTGAATTTCTTTTAAATTTTGATTTACTGATGCAAGAGATTATTTTTGAAATTTTACAACTGGAATGACTGGCTTGCTTATCGATCCAGTCGTTCCAATGGTAAATTTTCAAAAATAGCCTTCTTGGTCTGCAAATGGACATTTCTCAAGACCACTGCAGAAACCGTTTTTAGAGGTGACCTCACTGACCCTGAAGGTTTCACTGAAGTTAGAAAATGGGCGTTAACATAAACAAAGTAGTGGAATTAGTGTACAATCACTCCCCCATCCCCCCCCCCCCCCACCACCACACACCTCCCTGTGTTAACCCAAATCACACCAGTAGCTTCTGGGATATCCGTAACGCCATTATTTGATTTGTAGACCATGTACATCTGAATTTTTCACGGGTGGTCGGATCACGGACAAGTCTGAACAATCTTTTGTTTGTTGCTAAGATTTGAGCCAAATCAGCTCAGTAGTAGATACACTTCTGGATACCAAATGCATTACCACCTATGGGATGAGGATTAAACTATGATTCCGGAATTAATTGCAGTACAAAGGTTTTGTTTATGTCAAGAGAGATCTCGTCTGTCTGGATAAATGTTTGAATATTTAACACTTTAATGGTTAAATTTGGTAACAAAAATCAGCATATCTCCTTACTGAATGTTCATCTGCAGGTCATGGATTATTTTTTTGAAAATTTACCACTAGAATGACTGGCTCCATTATCAAGTCATCCAGTCCAGTGATAAGTTTTCAAAAATTAATCTCTTGACCATCATGCATGCTAGAACCCCAAATTGATTCGGTTATTGCTGTACAAGAAACATGAACTTTCAGTCTGATAAGCAAACATTTGCTTACCAGTAAATATTAACTACAGAGTGAGCAAGATCACCCTCCACCTAATGATGGATTTTCTGTATGAAACATGGCAATGTTGTGGAAGCCTAATGTATGGTTACAAACTTTCCTATTAAAATTTGAGCCAAATTTGTTGACTGATCACAGGCAACATCTGAAAATTCTCTTTTCACAGTATCAGCCTTTATTGTGTTAAAATTTTATCCAAATTTTATCAGTAATTTTTAGCACACCCGTTTGGAAGGGACAAGTGACTAAGCGAGCTTATACCACGGTGACCTTTGCCTCTGTCACCTGCCCATCTATAATTCTTTTTATGAAAATACTTCTGGCCATTAACCACCGATATTAATCAAATTGTGCTTAGATAGCTCTACGATAGTAGGCTTTCAAGAATTTATCCAGAAATTTGATTGGGAAATTTTCCAATGGCCACCTGAAGATTTGACCTGGACATCTTGGATTTTACTATAATTTGTTTTAATCTTTCAAAACGTATAAGTAAATCTTCTTAAAAATGACCCAATTTTAACCAAGCTTGGCTGGCATGACCTTAAACTGTATGGAATTTTTTGATACAAACTATTACTTGATTGGTTGATTTTTACAATGGCTACTAGGATTACAAAAATCTTTCAAAACACATTTTTGTCTTAAAGATGACAGTATGTTTCAACAAGACCTGTATGTAATTACCTCTAAGATGCTACATTATATGATCATGACTTATGGAGAGGCGAATGGTTGCTCTCCTCTTGCCTAAGGTTAATTCTAGGCGAACATCCCATAGATTGCCTATATTGTTTAGTAACGATGATAGAATATAGAGGCGAGTACTAACACTGCTCGCTTCACTGGTTTAAATTTAAATTCAGGAGAGCAGGTGATTACTCCGCTTCGAAATTCTCCTGGAGAGACATGTATGATTCTTGACATTTATACAGAATCTGGTTGTTAAATCCCCCCACAGGCCCCCCTTGCGGGTTGGTCTGTTGTTTTATTAACAACTATAAAAACATACTTACCGTTCAATCACTACTTGTTAAATCAATTATCTGCATTTTGCTATCAGAATAAGATTTTTATGCCTGCATACACACCTCCTCATGCCTAATCCTATTCCTATGGACCCTCAACCAGGCCACTGGTTGAGTCCCATCTCCAGCCTACCATCAGGTATAGACTGGCACCAGTCTATACTCACCTCATAGTGACGCTTGTCGCTAAGCGCGCTCGCGCATGCGCATTAGAGCCCGAATAGGAAACAGATTCACTTTTCTAAATTTAAGTGCAAAATATTTAAAGTCTGATTCTCAAATCTTACCACGCGGGGTGGTTGAGGCGGGGTGGTTGAGGCGGGGTGGTTGAGGCCGGGTCGTAGTGATTGAACGGTAAGTATGTTTTTATAGTGGTTAATAAAACAACAGACCAACCCGCAAAGGGGGTCTGTGGGGGGTCGTTATTACACCACAAAAACATCCATTACCGTTCAATCACCACTTGCTAAACCTGTAGATTTGGTCAGTGCCCCCTGTCCACATAAGGTGGGAGGAGATTAGAGAATCAATAAACCAGGATAAAAATCAAACCAATCTTATCCCAATGTTAATAACATAACATAATAGTGCATTTAGCTCAATCACACCGTGATTAGCAAATAAGAACAACTTGAACTTAAAGAAATAAATAAAAACCAAAAGAAGACTCTCACCATTTCTCACCGACGCAGAGTCTTAATGAAAATGGTGGGTAGTGCTTGGTAAATAGTCTTCGGCTTTTTTAGTTAAAAGAGGAAATGTTACAAAAGAAGGAATCTGCTGCACTCTGGTCTTTGAGATAAAAGGATGTAAAGGTGTATTCACATTTCCCTCCTTCCACCTGCATGATCTCATCTAAAGACGAACCCTCAAAAAGAGGGAAAGAAGTAGCCATACCTCTAACGTCATCGGCTTTAATAAGGGAGAGATTAATTTGATCCGGTGAGGCTATCTCATAACAAAGCTTAATTATTCTCTCAAAATTCCTCTGACAATCGAAGAATTTGAGACCGGCTTAGATAACTCTTCCTCGTAGGAAAAACATAAATGAGATGGATCGACTCTTATAACATCTGATCGCTGATTGAAGGTTCCTAATGCCCTAATAGGACACCAAAATTTTTTCGGATGGCGACAGACGTAAAAGGTTTTAAAATGATCGGACTAGTAGGATAGCGGTTAGTTTGAGTTTTAGATAAAAGTTCCTTCTGGGATATAAAACCAAGCCGTCTCCTGAAACTATAAATCTCTCCTTTTCAGCAGAAAGAGCATGAATCTCTTGAACGCCTTCTACCAGAGGCTGTAGCAACAAGAAAAAACAGCTTTGACAATTAAAAACAAAACCAAGCTTACTACTGGTAGAAGAAATAGGTTCAAAATGGCGACCTGCCAAAACTTGAAGAACCAAAGGCAAACTCCAGGAAGGTAAAGGCTTAGCAATCGGAGGACGAATATTACTTAGACCTCTAATAAAGCTATTAAAAGTCTTAGTATCCTTGACCTCGGCATACAGAAGACAAGGAAGGGATGACACCAGAGAAAATCTATACTCCCAGAACGTAATAACTGACAAATGAAAATAACCAAACAGGTAAGATAAAAAATCTAATAATTTGGGTATAGAAACCGAATCGGGCACGAAACCTTGGTCTGAACATCATTCACCTAAATTTTGAAATCGACCCTTGTAAACTTGACGGGTCGTATCCCTTCTGGCAGAGTCAATCATTTCCTGAGATCAAAAGAAACCTTATTCTCGAGGACTTCAGACTCGAGATTCTCCAGACACACAGACTAAAATTTATTGGATTTGGATGCACACAAAGATCTCTTACTTAAGAGAGAAGATCCTGGTATACTGTAAGAAGAAGAGGGAAATCTACCAGAAAATCTAGGTCTAAAAACCAAATCCTCTTTGGCCAAAAGGGAGCTATCAGAAGAATTTCGCAAACCTGATCCTTGACCCTCTTCAAAACTAACTGAATCAAAATCGTTCGAGAGAAGGCATAGGCGAACATTCCTGTCCACTACTGACAGAGCATCCACCCCCAGGGCTTGACTGTCCGGAAAAGGAGACATGTAAGAGAAGATCTGAGCATTCAGAGAGGCCGCGAACAGATCTACTAGAGGACAATCCATAAGACTAAACCTCATTCCTCCTTCTAAAAATGAAAGAAAAACCCCATGGCAATGACTGAACGAATCGAGATTTAGAAGCCTAACAGACAATCCAGCCAATGCACAGAAGCCTGGATCTACTTTCCAATGAATAGCCTCTTCTATAGACTCCTTGACAATCATAGACAAACAACAACCCCTCTAAAGCTAATAGCATCTAATAATAAGGAACAGAAGACCATTTTGGAAGACGAGACTACATAGAAGGATTCTAGATCCAAGAATAGCTAGCCCTTTTAATAAGGGCCACCCTTAAAGAAGTTTCAAACTTACTATATGCTAAAGAGAACTGCTCATAGAAAACACATAGATTACATATGCAATGATGCGCCAACCAAAAATCCTGGGCTATATCATAATGCTTAGGCCTCACTAAATAGGTAACTCACGTTTATTATGGATATTTTAATAATACCGCTTACTCTGAATGGAGACCAAAAAGGGTCATATCAGTATAGCCTAACTTATTAATAATGCTAGACTCTGCAAAAATTATAGATAATTTTATTTACCGAGATTTAACCAGAGATTGTGGCAAACCAAAATCCCATAGTAAGTCTATGGGAGTGCTTAGAGTCAAGATATAGCCAAATCATGTGCCTGAGATCTACATGAACTACGGGAAAGTTACTAGTGATGTCCGTCATCACAATTCTATGAATAGAATACATGACAAGGTCCTGATAAGAGAACTATGGCAAACATTAGACTATCTAATTTAAAAATCGTATATTGATGAAGATTTAACAAAAATTGTATTGAATACATCAACGGTTGCCTAGCCGCTCGGGCATGCTGATAAATTAGATATCCTAAACAATTCGATATTTATGCCAAGAGGCAGAAAACTTAAAAGATTTTAATAAATTTATTTATTCTTATATTCATAGTCTTAGCATCAATAATTTCATCTTTGTAATAACAAATGACATTGTGTTAGAAATCCCAATAAAAGGAAAGATTGAACACTGATACTAGATATTAACTGATTGAATACTGAATTTTGCAGACGACATATTACAACTGTAATATCTCTGGACTTGCAAAGATTTAGAAAACATTTTGACCAAAAATAGTGGGTGGATGCCTAAATCCAAAGATTCTCGGCCGCTCTCCTCCCTCCAGTGCAACCCCAACCCCACTCCAACCGGCCCGCCGCCAGCCCCCAGACAACAACCTCAACGAGCAAAAACCCAAGACCCACCGAATAGTCCGGGAATAATCTGACCGAAAATTGCCGGTGGCATCACCAACAACCCTCAGCCAAACTGCCCCCAAAATACCCAGCAAATCCTGAGCCCCGCCCCCCGAACCACCGTCCGAAGGCCCGCAGCAACCCAGTCAAAATAGAGCAAAAATTACGCTATAAAAGGAAAGACAAACAAAATCTGGAAAAAATGAAAACAAAACGAACTCACCGAAACTATGTCAACGCAGAAGAAGAATCCGACTCATATTCCTCCTTCCTGCCCCCTTATCCGATTGATTATCTTTTCTAAGCGAATAATGTACTTGTAGACATTAATCCTGTACTCATAATGATCCTATGAAACCTTTACTGAATCTAATTCTTTTCAGCGACTGACAAAATTATACTACGATCTACTTAAAAATCAGGGTTATCCCATCCACAAATAAACTCCCTTTGGTTAAATAAATATGTCAACCTGCCGACATAAGAGGTAAAAGGAGCGAGAACAAAGGCTGAATGGCCCGAAGACAACTGGCCATCTAACGTTGGATGAAAGCAAAAATCGTATCTCGAAATAATGCGTAGAATACACACTGACTTATCGGCTGATGAAATGCGCATATAAAATAATCTGCAACAAAATCCCATACGGTAACCAGTCATGAGTCTTTAATTACGTTGAAAATTGTCACTGATAAGCGAATAAATGTCTGAATAGACTACAATTCCAAGAGACACTACAAGACTGGCAATGACTTGGTATGAATATTTTCAACCATTAAACATTCCCAATATTAAACAAATAAGGAAATAAGACTAATTCTTAGGCAAGAAGATGACTAGATTCTAGGAAAGCGGATGTGGAAAAAGGGAAACGGAAATGCATAAACCGGAAGTATACTACTGGACACTGATCAAAATCCTACAACCCGGATGTACAGAATTACCGGAAGAGGAAGCTGAAAAACCGGAAATGGATGAACAATGAAATGCCGGGTAAAACCGGAAATGACCCTATCCCCGGCTGTACGAAATCCGGATGTGGAAAAAAGGAAAAGGAAATGGATAAAACCGGAAGTAGGCTACCGGACACTGATCAAGATCGTACAACACTGATGTACAGAATAACCGGAAGAGGAAACTGAAAAAACGGAACCAGAAATTGATGAACAATGCAATACCGGATCCAACAGACCCGGATATGCATTCTTCCAGAAGCTCTCCTGAAACCGGAAATGGAAATCAGAAGTCTATCCAGGTCTGGACGACCCGGAAGTACACCCCTAAGACCGGAAGTGTACTGACTAGCGTCCAAACCGGAAACGGAAACTCCTCTGCCGGAATTCGAAAATAAAAGGAGTCCTCAGACTGGATATCCGGAATGGCCGGAAGCGCTAATCGAACCGGAAACAGAAGTAGGTACCAGATTTCTAGGACCCGGATGTCCTACATAAACGGAAGACAGACCGGAAGTGGCCGAAACGGAAGTGGTAACCGGATCTTACCGACCTGGATTACCCACTAAACCGGAAGTCCTACCGGAAACGGAAACCACCGAAGACGGAACCGGATCTTGAAGACCCGGATGTCTTGCTAGACCGGAAGTTCGGACAGAAAAAGACTGAGATGCGGAAAACGGAAGTAAACCCGAGTCCACCACAACGGAACTTAACGACCGGAACCACCGTAAAACTGGCATTCTCATAAGGACTGGCCTTATGGACGCCACCACTGCTTGAGGGTTATGCCCGTCACCCTCAAGTCTTATGTGGATTTTATCTGGTCCACTGCTCGAGCACCACTTCAAGAGCTCGGATGCTCTTGACTTCTGCATTGGTGACACTAACCTGCCTCGAGGTTAGAGGGGCCGACTTTCCCCATTTGCGGGAACGCCCGCTAGCTTTCGGGCTATCCTCCGAACTTGAAGAACTTTCTTGCTTTTTTGGCCTCCTTAATAGCAGAAGATATTTGCTCATCGAGAGATTTAGTCAGCACCGATGCAAAAGATTCGAACCTCGCAAAAAGCGCCAACACGGCGTTAGAATTTCCCAATGAGTTTCCCCCCTCCATTGCTACCGATAAAGGAATCGAAGATTTAGCAAAGGAAACAGCCTTTGCCTTGCTAGCCTAGCAATGGATGAAGGGGACAGACGACCAGAGGGCAGCGATTGTGACAGACAAATCTTTAAAAATAAAATTAAAATTCTTTCGCTACTGAAACCGGCCACCCTCTACAAATTCCACACATAGAATTGGGTGTACAGGATGTACACTTCGCACAGATGTGCCCAGCGAACTCAATAGAGTGATGGCGATCACATTTTGACGATGAACATTTTGCCCTATCTGACAATTCGTTACAGGCTCTAGAAATGGACTGGACATTTATTAATGAAGATGATGAAGTAAGGATAGGCATAATAATCAAGATACCACGAAGCAAAGCGATCTTCGCGAAAACCGGTAATATATAAAATTCGTCTATAAGATACCATATAAACACAATTATACTTCCTAGACGTAACTTAGGGAGGATTGACTTCATATTGGGCATATTCTTCCGAGATATAAAGTCAAAAGGTATCACTGACACAGCGCAAAACACAAAAACTTATACAAATATTTTTAGACAACTATTCTGCCTGCAGAATAATTAAAAAGTGAATCTGTTTCCTATTCGGGCTCTAATGCGCAGGTGCGAGCGCGCTTAGCGACAAGCGTCACTATGAGGTGAGTATAGACTGGTGCCAGTCTATACCTGATGGTAGGCTGGAGATGGGCTCAACCAGTAGCCTGGTTGAGGGTCCATAGGAATAGGATTAGGCATGGGGAGGTGTGTATGCAGGCATAAAAATCTTATTCTGATAGCAAAATGCAGATAAATGAATGAGCAAGTAGTGATTGAACGGTAATGGATGTTTTTGTGGTGTAATAACAACTTTTGTGTTCATTTTGGATTTCTGAAATTAGGAATGAAATTTGGTAAAAAATACTTATCAGTAATTAATACATTTTACTACTGGGCCGATTTCAATCAAACTTGGCTGCTATAGTGTTAGGCATCCGAATAGAATATACATAAAATTGACTGGTGGATTTATTTCAACAGCTATCTTGGGTTTCCAGAATTCCCCCAAAAATTGTTTAACCCTTTAATGGTCATATCAGCCAAAACTGGCCTCTGTTATGGTCTTGAGGAATGTCCATTTACAGACCAAGAGAAGACAATTTTGAAAATTTACCACTGGAACGACTGGCTTTATACCCGAGCCAGTCATTCCAGTGATAAATTTTCAAAAGTTGTATTCTCTTGGCCTGTAAATAGACATTCAATAGGCAGATATTACATTTTTTTACCAAATTTGACCATTAAAGGGTTAACAGGTTACTCTTACAAACGTCTGGCCACAATGTGTGCTTTTAAAACTAAAAACTATTGCTGGCAACAGTACTCCAGGTGAGCGATACTGAGCTCCAGACATGCTATCAGATCTGAATGCAATACCTTATTACCTCTACAGGGCAAGGGTAATGAGACAATCATGATAAGCCTACAGGTACAATAACTGAAGCACTAGTGTCTCCATATTTTAAAAGTAAAACGACTAAAGGTGACAAGATGATTAAATTCTGTTTAGTCAAAGCATAATAATTAGGATATTAATCCTTTATCTCTCACAGACCAGCTATTACCGATTTGTTATAATGTAGGGGAGATTCTGTTGAATATTTTGAAACTAATTTGACTGGGAACTTTTGCTCTCTATGGCAACAACAACTTCCAGTCAAATTATTAGCTTCAAAATATTCACAACATCATTATTGAATAGCTCTTGATATCGAGAGGCTGTAATTAAAAAGGTCAGGTCTTTATGAAAGTAGATACACTGATGTATATTTTAGAAAGAATAATGCTGTAAGCTATTCAAGACAATAACAGTTTAAAAGCAGTATTATTTCAAAATATATCTCAGATTGAATTCTTGTTCACTTAAAGAGTAGACTTCTGAAAGTGCTTCAATATCCTTCATATCGATTCAACAAACTCGGGGAACATGCTTCATACATGTATTTCAACATCTCTCTTTAACTGTCCTTTCTTTTGCAGGTCTGTGTTAGTCGTGTTACTCATGTACTGAAGTCTTCTGTAGCAGAATGTCAGTCTTACCCTGAGAGGGACACTGCCCTTGAGGAAATCTATGTGATTTTAGGTAGTTTAACCATTTATCTAGAGGACTAGACCCACTTTCTGAGATATCGATGTGTCATGTGCATAACTTTGCTCAGTTGAATATGTGATGTTATAGTGTGTGCTTTAGTAAGAACTGCTATAATCCCCTGGCAGGATGAGAACTATCGCCATGTCGGACACTCAGTGTGGATGCTTCCTTCAGTGATGCACACCTATTATTGATAACCTACTGCGAACATTATGCAGTATTCACACATGCGGCTACATTTCACTCACTGTCTGCAGATTTGATTTATATGGGACAAAATTCGGTACATATTGTGCTTTAATCACCAGGCGGAATTCTACTGTCTATGACTCTATGTTCTGAGAATATTATCATATATATATATACTGTTGCCATACAACAGATTTAATAATCTTTCACAATAAAAACTTTTATTATTGCTTAAATGGTCAAATTTCGTTATTAGTCATTTGGAATTGTTGAAATTATCATTAATTTCAAAGATTTGTGTCAATCAACGCTACCTTCAGAACAGCCACCATAATATATTATAATTTAAAGAAAATGAAAAGATGAACATCGAAATGTTGTTGATTGGTACCATCATAGAGAAATAAAACTATTAACTCCAGTAATATATCAGAGATGAATCAGAATAACTAAAAACGATGTTTCTAAACATAGACATTAAACATGTATTTATCTGAATAATCAGAGCAATCATTTTACCCATATTGCAAACAATCAAAGATGTAAGTGGACCTAAGTGCCTATCAGTGGGGTTTAAGTGCCATGCAAATAGTATTCCATTTGTGCATTTATACCTATAACAGAGCTTATTTACTGGTGCAATACTGCTGATTATTTTGAAAACAATTTGACTGGAAGTAGTTGCTAGCAGCAGCAAGTTTTCTCAGTCAAAATGTTTTCCAGTTGGCTAGTGTAATTTTCACTGACTGTTTCTATGGTCACAAAATGATGCCAGCGAAAAATTTGAAACCATTTTCACTGAAATTCTTTGCTGCATAGTGGCCTGTCAAATTGTTTTCAGAATAGTTTCGGGTATTTTATATCGCTGTAACTAGCAGATATACTAGTAGATCACTGTTATATAACAAGTATAGTAATAACAGGACCGCTTGTAAAAAGGAACAGAATTAGATTTATCTCTCCTCGCGCATCTGAGCATTGGGAGACATATTAAGGTAGTTTAGTTGCTTTAAGTTATTCTGATTCATTGGATCTTCTTTACTGGTGATAGTAGTTACATTACTCTATGGTGTTACCAATCAACACCATTTGGAAGCTCCCTTTTCCTTTACCGTAACCACATGTATCAAGTGTGAGCAAGATTTATCCATGATGTTTTGTTGTCCATGAGTCTCTTAATTCTTTTGGTTTTATCCATGAAACTCCAGTGTCAGTCTGACAGTCTATAGCTTTTTCAAGGGGGTTAATACAATATAAGAAAGCGGTTGGATATTCAGCAAATAATTTTACTGGAAGGCAGTGTTAGCATAATCCTTTCATTGACAAATCCCTGAAAAAATAAATTCCTTATGACATAAAACCTATTCTGTTGAATATTTTGAAATTGATTTAACTGGAAGTTGTTGTTTCCTAAGGCAGCAACAGTTTCTAGTCAGATCTATTTCAAAATATTCAACAGTTTTCCTCTATGGTTGCCTTGAAAATGAGATATGGGGAATTCATCCGTGAAAGGGTTAAAGCAAACAGGGGTCAGAAAAGCATTGCACAATGAAAGCATGGGCCTTCACAGTACACTCTGGTATTAGTAGTCATTCTATGTGAAATCATAGCACAATGAAAGCATGGGCCTTCACAGTACACTCTGGTATTAGTACAGGCATTCTATGTGAAATCATAGAAGATTGTTGTTGCATCAACTATTGAAATTACTATGATTCTTGTGCATGGCTAAATTTCTATAAACTGAGAATATTCGGAAAATATCAGATCATTATTAACTCGCCTGACCTGAAGGCCCAAGTGAGCCTATGCCATGGTGTTCATCCATCGGTCAAATTGCATATCCCGGGTCAGCTTATGCAATCGTAATTCGGTTGTAATGAATAACCTGGACAAATTTGCACAATATTCATGTCGTCGATACCGGTATATTTTTCAATTGGGCCGCTATGACGTCAAAAGTGTCTGTTTTTGAAGCAATGTTGCCAACTGAAAGCTTTTACTGTTTGAGATTTAGCTTTGACCTCAAAATTGGTGCACATATTCAGGACCCCATTGACAAACATTCGGCCAGTAGAACCAGAGTTATTCACAGTGTCCAATTTGAAGAAATTGTTGCTGAAAGCTGTTGCATTGTGATTTTTACCCAAAAGAAGTCGAAGCACTCCATTCTCATATTAACCCTTGCGTCTGGCGATGCAGGTAAAAAATCATGAAAGTTATGGCCGATTATGAGATAAATGCTGACAAAGTGAGCTTATGCCGTGGTGGTCGTGACTCAGCTGTCTGTCAAATCACATCTTCTATGACCAATTTCAGGCAAATTTGTCTGAGAGAATCTTATTGTGTTAGCAGGGCTCGATTATAAGACTAGCCTGTTAACCCGAGGATAGTAGAATTTCATATGGGCTAGTAAAACTGCACCTGCACTAACCTGTCTGGGTTAGTTGCTCTCAAAAGAGGAAATACAAAAAAATACTATTCTAATGTCATTATGTTGAGTACCCCCACCAAAGGCAGCAACGGCTTTCCAGACAAACTAATTTCAAAATATTCAACGGCTTCTCTGTATCAGTGATTGGATTAAAGAAGTGATCAGCTTTGAGCTTACAAACACTGGGTTAGTGAAGTTTGCTGCGGGATAGTAAAATCAATGATGCACTATCCTGTCTAGGTTAGTAGACCAAATCCTTAAAATCTACCCCTGGGTGTTAGGCTCCAGAACATCTCTTCAGAATTCTGATTGATCCATAAATTGATCGGTGAAAATCTTAGATTTTATAAATGATTTACTGGAAATTGTCAAAATGCATCTCCTTGGTGGATTTCAACAAATTTGGCTATAAGAACCGTATGGTGCTACGCTTCAGAACTTCGATTAGTCAGTTTTGGGGTGAAAATCTTGGATTCTATGAAAAAGTTCTCGGAAATTGTCAAAATGCATCTCCAGAAGTTCTATTCAGAAATTTGATTGGTCAGATGTCTCATCATTAACCATTTACCCCTCAAATTCTTCAAAATAAGTGTCAATTTTCTCATGGAAAATGTCCATTTGCAGGTCGAGATTATTTTTGAAAATTTATCACCGGGATGACTGGCTTGATTATCGAGCCAGTCATTCCAGTAGTAAATTTACAACATAGTATTCTACTGGAGTCCTGGTCTGAAAATGGACATTTCTCAGATCTACCGCAGAAGCAATTTTTTGGGTGGCGCGAGTATTATTGGTTTAATCAATTCACGGTTTTAACCAAATTCGGCCAGGAGTACCCCATATTGAGTGCCTGGAATTTTAACTGATCCATTTTCAGGTGAACATCTTGTTCTTGAAAATGACATCACAGGAAGTGCTTACGGTTCAGGCTGAAACTCCTGATATTTCATCGATAACTAAGGGTGATTAAAGTTTGTTCAAAAGAAATTGATCAGTGATAAAACATGGCTGTCATGGACCAATCATAATTTACTGTTTGGTGGCCATGTTGGTTCTTTATTGGTTCAATGGAACCTTTCATTCGATCTGATTGCGCATTATCAGTGTTCACTACAGGTAGGCAACTATTGGGTGCATGAGAGAAGAGTCAAGAAGATTGCCAATGTTTCCTCCTGTGGTAAGATAATCCACCACTGAGCCGTGAACTGGGTTCGTTGTTTAAGTAGTCTATTGTTGAGAACCATGCCACTCCCTTAAATTTGATTTTAAATTATTTGTTTGCTTGATATATTTATCATGTCGATATTTTCAAGGTAACATTCATGATTTATGCCAGGTTTATAATTCTATCAGTGTTCACTCAAGGAGCTTAAACTTATATAACGCTATAGGCGCAGCTTTAGCCCATTTCCCAGATTGTTGGCTTTCAAGATTCAAAATTATTATCATAACAACTAAACTTTTTACATAGGCTTTTATCTTTAAAAAGGAAAGTGTATGATTTCCAAAAATTTAAAAGCCAAATTATACTTGGGAAATGGGATATATATAAAGAAATCCATAAGTTTTAAGTTTATGAAAAGTCAGTTATTGACCCATTCACTACTAGTAAGCAACTATCCCATTTAATTACTAAATGCCAATTTATCAATGTTCAAACAGTTTGGACACATTGACAAATTGACATTTAATAATTACATAATATTTTAATGGCAAGTTGATATGAATGTGTTGCTGCCGATGATTTTGACAGATTTCATTTTTACAGAACCTCGAGAAAGTTTATTTCAGATAAAGGGGGTTCCTACTTTCGTGTTTATTATTGCTCATTAATATGTATGAGCTGAAAGAATGCGGGTTTTATCCAATCATTATCGCGATTCGGGCATTCCTGTGAAGGAATCATTTAGTGGACTCGATTTACCCGTTTGTTGCTGGAAAGAAGATACGACGAACCTTCGATTCGCGTAATGCTAAATGCTAGCGGGATGGATTGGCGATTGAGCTGTCGCTAAAAATCGTTTAAAGGGATATTCCATTGGGGGATTTTGTGAATCTGGCGCAAAGTACTAATTCTCCATATTAATTTGAGACGACGAGCACAATTTTATGCCAACAAATAAAAACGATATCCTCAATTTAAATTGCTAAAGTAACCAGTAGAGAGAGTCGCCATTTTGAAATTAAAGTGCAATTAGTGTCCCAATGATCGCGCCAGTCATTGCAGTGCTAAATTGTCAAAAAGTGTCTTCTTGGTCGGCAAATGGGCATATTCTATTTTTTAAAAACATTGAAGGGTTATGCCAGGAGCATGTTTGCAATCAACCAGTTACAACAAATTCTTGAAAGCGTAAAAATATGTTAGTTGAATAAATGTTGAAAGTCATTTCTCTGAAAGCTGTTGCTGCCTATTGCAACTTCTGCTTCCAGTCAACTTCCAGTTTCAAAATATTCAACAGGCAGTAAATATGGGTAAACATTTTAAAATTTGGGATCAATTGGTTAACTCTTTCAAGGACAGAAAAGCAGAAAGCTTAAAATTTACCCTGCATATTGTGTGAAACTAATTAGTTTGGAAGCAATGCAACATAATTCCAGGCAAATTTAATTCAGAATATTAAGCACTCTGCAGTTATTTAAAAATTTGGAGTAAACATTGTAAATGATTAATAACGCTGGATTTCAATAGTGAGAAAGCACTAAATTACTAATTATGTCTAGCGTGCACTTGTCATTATTTAATAGCTGTCACCTACTATCGTCTATGAAGTCAGCTGCTAAGCGATTGTTTATAATTGCCCGACCGGACAATCAGCCACATCGTTTCATTTTGGTTTGCAAATTCCATTTTACAATTGATGCAAGCAAATACTGACGTTAATTGTCGAGCTTGATTCTGTTACATTAAAATTAAGTACAGTGCCTTTTGTTTTGAAATGCATGACACATTATTTTAAAATTATACAGAGTATATGTTCTAAACTTGTGTCTTCCAAATTTAAATGTGGAAGATATCCATCAAGTTCCGATGTTATGAAGCCATCTTTCAGTTAGCCTCTTTTTATGCGGATGCTTCTGTG
Source organism: Chaetoderma sp. LZ-2023a (assembly GCA_034401795.1). Lineage (NCBI taxonomy): Eukaryota > Metazoa > Mollusca > Caudofoveata > Chaetodermatida > Chaetodermatidae > Chaetoderma > Chaetoderma sp. LZ-2023a. The sequence continues at coordinate 160,507,125 of CM067370.1, read as the reverse complement.
GATCCGGTATCTGAAAATGTGAATTACCGTACCCTTTCCATGATCGTTTCTATTACTGCTAGGCCATGCTTGACATGCGGACATGTTGCGATTTAACCATCTCATGCCAACACTAGCCTCTACAATCGTCGAGTTGGGGATGCAGGTCAAGAGAAGACTATTTTTGAGAATTTACAACTAAAACAACTGTCTCAGTAACCGAACCACCCATTTCAGTGGTAATTTTCAATAATAGTCTTCGCTTGGCCTGCAAATGGACATAAAATAAGGAAATATTCTGATTTTCCTGACAGAATTTGGTCATTAAATGGTTAATTAATATTCGACCTTCATAACGCGAAGTAAACAGGTAAATCTAAAGCACTGGCGATATTTTGCTGGTGTGTCGTTGACGTCATAATCTCGTGGTTTCTTGCTTTCGTTGGGAGAAAATGGATGCGCCCGAGGAGTCACGTTTTCGACCGTTTTGGGCATATTCATTTTATTATTTCTCGGCAATGGAACAGTGTATTTTATATTTTTTTGCAGCAACTATTTCAGATTATAGTATATTTTTAGTTGACTTATTCCCGATTTTCACTGGAATTTCCCTTTAACATTAGAAAATATATTCTAATATGTACAGCGGGATTTTAGAACATGATTCACAATTCTTTTTTTTATATGAGAATCAATAGTACGACACATTTTTCTAGCGTTGAATGTGAAAATTCAAATTCATGTATGTTTAACACATGTATGCCTACCACCGAAACCCCCGAAATCTCAATACTATCACTCGGCAAACATTGCCAAAGTTTAATCTGATGGAAATTAATCAAAGGATAAATTATTCACGTGTGTTTCGATATCGTACTACGCATCTTTGTGTCATTTTAACAAAATTATTTGCCTAAATATATCTAAATGCAACTCTTTTCTCCTTACCAGTCGGACTAAATAACACGTTAACGACTAGAGGGAATTCCCTCGTCCCTTCCACTTGTGACGCGTGTCACGTGGTGCATTTCACCGGTTTAAGGTACTTGCCAAGTGATATTAGGAAGCAGCAAAAGGCATAATTTTCAACATTTATAATCACGTTCTTCTAGCATACACGGTTTAAAAAGAATAAAAGTGCATGATAACATGTTAATCTAGCATCACTCTATCTGTTTTCAAAAGAAGATGCCAGCCATGATCTACACTTTAAAAAATTATACTAATTTATACGTAATGAAATCATCATATGTTAAGATTTATTTCGTGTCATTACATATAGGCTCATAGTTTAAGCTTCTAAAAGTATTCAATATAAACAATTTTATTTTCAGTAATTTTGCTGTAAATGTGCACTTTTAAGATTTATTTTGCTTCATTACATCTGGGCACACAATCTAGATATCTAAATGTACACAATTTAAACAATTCTATTTTCACATTCTGGTGTGAATTTTCACCTTTAATAGTCCGTCAAGTTGTATGAATTGTAGTTTTTTACTATTTAATAAACATTCTGGTGAATATTTTTAGACTTGTTTGACTGGATGCCGTTGCTTCCATAAAAAACAACAGCACCCAGTCAAATTAGATTCAAAATATTCAACAGCTTATTCAACAAATATTCAACAGCTTACCTGTATAGTTTTCTGGAAATTGAGATTCATGGAGTTCAGTACAAGGATCGATCAATCCCAACATGAACAAATCATGGGTGGAGCTTAGCTAGAGATGGGCAGGGCGTAGCTAAAACTGGATACATCCATTTATCAATATTAGGACCACCCTATATATGTGGATGTGGGGATGGGGATAGGGGAGGGTGAGAGATTCAAGCCAAGTTTAATTAAAACGGGACAAAAGGATAACAGAGATGCTCCATGGCATACATTCCAATGGACTTTGTGGACTAAGGTAAACTAATATGACAGATTAGCTAAACTCGCCATGTTTTCCTGTCTGGTGACCCTTTATTACACCCATCAGAGAACTTTTCATGCAACTATAAGCATAATTCTTCAACCATGTGACTTCGTCTGTCATGTAATGTAGAAGTAACGACCGAGACAAAAATAACAACACGCCCACTGTCAGTCTTTCTGCGTGAAAGAATAACATGGGGAGACACTTTTGACACGTAATTACCCTATCACTTCCTGAAAATTCCGCTTCGCCTGTGATTAGCATAACTGGCCAGTAGAAAAACATGAGCCGATCAAGAGCTTTTATAAATCAATAGAACGCTAATTAGCTGTGTTGTTCAGAACTTGTTTCCGCTAAGCTGTCCTGTGTTCTGTGATGAAGACTTCACGTCGATACAATGTGCTGAGACATTGCCGTTATTCCGCTGCATTGTACACATCATAAAAGATATTACAGGGTAGAATTATTGAGATTTTTACGCACAAAAGGCTCAAAAATCTTTTCAGTGGAATTATGCTAAACCTTGTAGCTTAAACATTATTAGGACAATTTTACAAAATGATGTCGAGGCTTTACGTCGCAAACTCATTAATTTAACCATTTCAAGGCCAAGCTGGCCTCTGATTAGTGGTCTTGATGAATGTCAATTTGCAGGCGAAAATAAGACCTTTTTTGAAATTTTACCACTTAAATGACTGGCTCGATAACTGAGCTAGTCATTTAGGAGGTAAATTTTCAAAAATTGTCTCATTTTCGTCTGCAAATTGACATTCACAAAGTGTTACATTTTCTTGACAAATCTTTACCATTAAAGGGTTAAATTTTATTCAGAAATAATCAACACAGATTTACTGTAACATTTCTAGTAAAAACCCATCATCTATATGCAATGGAGGGCATGCTGGGTTAAAGACAACCCCCTCAGGCTCAAGGGATTCATTATTATTGTGTATTTTATTACCATATAGATTATTATGAACTGACAGAAACATGACAAGACTATCATGTTTCCATAGCAATCAAAACAACACTAATGAGGACTTTTTGCTGTAGTGAAACAAATCTTTCAAGCAACAGTGCCTTATCAACTACAAAGCCTCCGACCCACCCCAACCACCCCCTCACCCCCACCCACCCCAATTTCTAGTACCGCAAGTTGCTGTTTGTCATGTGGTAGAGAATTTTGCTATATACCAATTTGGATAATTATCCTAACAGCTTATTATTATCCGTAAATTTTAGGTTTATTTTATATATAATTATGGACTTGTCAAAACATTGGATTTTGTTAGACTTTGATCGTTTATCCCGTAATGAGCTTATTAACAGAAGGCTTGATGACACAAAACTCAAATGACTACACTGTACATCTGATAAATAGGTTAAAGGTGCATATTCACAGCAAAGTTTCTGAAAATAAAGTTTTAGAGGCTTAATCTGTGAGCCTATATGTAACGAAACGAAATAAATTTTAACATATGATGATTCCATTCCATATATATTAATATAATTTTTTAAGTAGCGAAATTGAAATAGAGGCCCAGGTAAATGTAAAAATGTAAAAAATAGCAAGAATGACTACGAAGTTAGTAAAAACGAGTAGAGTAATATACTACAAATGACAGTAATTCCTCAGAATTACTCTTATACTATAACCCTAATAGAAAGGGTACAGAAGCAAGAAGAAGGAGAGGAGAATGAAGATTATGAAGAAAGACAAGATGATGATGAAGAAATGAGTCATGGTCCCTGAAGCTACCTTCTGAATATTTTCATAGAAGAAGGAAGAAGCACCAGAATCTTTAAGATAGAAATTAATAAAGAATTCTCTGATTTCCAGATAGCAACTTGAACGAAATCATCAAGAGAAGATCCATAAAAAGGGCACAAGAGGTGGCAAGGCCCTAACATTATGGGCCTTAACACCAACTAATGAATTGTCCCCGGCAGAAGCTAATTCATGGCAAATTTTAATAGTATCAATGAACCAACGTGAAATAGTGATTAAAGAGGAAGGACTGTCAACGCCTACCGCAAACGTAACCCAAATATGTCTATCATTGGATTGTTTGCAAGTTGAACGAAATTTGTAAATATAGAGCCCTAACAGGGATCCAGACAGAGTCATCTGGAGATAAAGCAGAAAGCCTATGAAATATGATGTGTTTATCTAAAAAACTCAACCGAGTTTGGACAGAAATTCGGACCTAGGACAGGCCTGGAAATAACTTTTTCAACAGTATCCAACACTTTACCAGGCACCAGCTACTTAGTACCGGACATCCAGAATTTGCTGGCTGTCAACACTATTCTACTTCACAGTGTTCTTTACTAGAACTTATTAGAAACATGTCAAAAAGCATCTAAACATGTGTCATAATGATCATGATACACCTAAGGTAGAGGCATATTTTATGGCTTTGTCAACATTTGTATGCACTCTCTTGTTGCACACTGCAACTACTGGGACTGATTAAATCCGAACCTGACTAAATGTCAGGAAAAGGCAAGACTGTGCCTGACATTTGATAATTTGGTGCCTGACAATGTCCTTGACAAGCACCTTACTGTATTTCCAGGCTTGCTAGGATAGAGGATAATGCTAACACCCGTAACTTGAAAACTATCCCAATCAGCAGATAATGCATGAATTTCCGAAAGACGGCTAACTGAAGCTATTGCTAATAACAAGAATGCTCTGAGAGTATAATGTTTAAAACAACCAGACCTAAAAGGATTAGAGTTTACCAGCTACGACCTGAAGAACAAGGGATAGGTTCCAAGATGGAAGGGGTTACTGAAGGGAGGATGAGAATTTCCCAAAACCCTAAAGCGATCGTGAAATGTTACTGATCTTGAACCGAAGGACTATGAAGACATGTGACAAAAGAGTCCAGGCAAAAATGATAGGACAGGGTTAACGTACAGATTGTTCTGAAAGGGAAAAAAGGTTATGAATTATAATGGGATTAAGCAAGAAAATGGCTGACTGAGTTTGACAGAAATTCTGCCCTGGGATAAAGAATAATGCTAATACCCGTAATTTGAAAACTATCCAAATCAGCAGAAAGGAATGAATTTCAGAGCGATGGTTAGCTAATGCTACTGCTAATAAAAATACTGCTTTGATGGTAAGCAAACAAACAGAACCTAAGGGTTCGAAATGTCTCCCATCAAGAACCTGTGATACAAGCGAAAAGTTCCAGGAAGGATGGGGTTTCTTAAAAGGAGGACATGAATTACCCATACCTTTAATGAGGTCGTGAAATGAATTTAGTACATGGACTGAAAAGTAAAGAATACATTTGACAAGGAGTTCAGACCAAATCAAATAGGAACTGACCGTGATAAATAAGAGCTTTTTCTTATAGAAAGGGAAACCTAGGAATCTGTGACCTGAGTCACATAGTGCTTAAAGGGAATGATAGAATGGACTGAACCCCATTTGTTGAATAACTCAAATCGAGCCTAATAAATGTTACGAGTGGAAGTTCTGAGTGATATCTCCAAAAGTTCTTGAAACTGACTGAAGCGATTGACGAAGTAAGGGCAACTCGACAACTTCCAGACTGAAAGAGAAAGATTTCTGGATTCTGATGGAGAATCCAGCCTCTGGACCGGGACAATAGATTGTGGGAGACAGGAAGGACCAGGAGACCCAGAAACCAGGATTATGTCGGCTAAAACTGAGCTATTAACAGGACCACACAATGAAGTTGCCTGAACTTTCAAAGTACCAGAGGAATGAGAATTGAAGGGGAAAAACCATAAGCGAACATGTTGTCCCAAGACTAAGCTAGAGCGTCTACTGAAAGAGCCATGACTTCCGGAAAGGGAGATATGAAGGTGGATATCTTTCTGTTCTTGCTAGAAGCATACAGGTCTATGAGGGGAAGACCAAATTTGAGAAAAATTGACTGGGCTACAGACTCTATCAACTCCCCTTCTGATTCTGGGATCCTGGAAGACCGAGATAACTAATCTGGCAGAAAAAGCAAATTGCCTAGGACGTGGGATGTTTGAAGAGAAAGCTGAGGGACATGTACCAGTGAAGAACGATCAGTGACTCTCGACAGATATAAACTGACCTGGACAACCGGCCCCCACCCCCTGATGATAGAAGAATGAGACTACTGTGAAATGACTGATCGGATAAAGTTTGAAAGACAGAGAATCAGGGGTTCCCAAATGAACTAGGGCATGGAAAAGCACCCACAGTTCTAAATGGCTGACATGAAAGGAAGATTCTGTGAGGGACCAGGATCCAGGAATCTTCTTGGCATCCCAGGAGCCCCATCCTTGCAGGGATGTATCCGTGAAAAAGATGGCCTGAGGAAATGGTGGATGAAGAGGGACCCCGAATAACAGGGATTGACTGACTTTCCAAAACCGGCAATGGTTCATGAGTTGAAATTGATGAAAATTCAATGATTCAGAAATCTAGACTGATTCCAGTGGGTTATAAGATAGAACTGGAAGGGTATTTTCATCAGAGGAGCCCAAGGAATCCCTTTCTATACCTAAACCATGAGGCCTATGAATCTGAGGAAAGATCTGGCCGAAACTAACTGCCCTACCTCGAGAGGTTGAATTGTGGATACCATTATCTGCACATTGGGAGGTAGGGAAATAACTTCCCCTGAGAGAGGTCGAAAGAGACCTCCAGGTGGGTAAAAAACACAGACCAGAGGAACCGTTCCATAAAAAGATATTAAGTATAAAAAAGCAAACTTTGCAACCAGAAAGACAAATATGGAAATAAATTTTAAAATATTCAACAGTTTTACTGTATGGCAGCATTGAAAATGACATATGGGGAATTCATCAGTGAAAGGATTAAATGGTTAAATGACTAACACTTACCAATCTGCTGTCAATATTCTATCTTTTACTGTATCAATAGCAAAGAAACTGCTGGTGTACAGTTTTCAACAATTTTGGCGGAAGATGTCGCTGTCTACGAAAAATGAACGCCAGGTTATTTTTTAATTTAATTTGAAAATCACTGTTCTGACATCAGAGTGGTGAAGGTTAGAAGATAATTTATTCTCTCACTTGGAGGAATATCTCTCTCAGATCACCTGAGCTTCATCAGCCACGCTGGTCTCTAGTGGCGGGTCTCGTTCCGTCCGAGTATACAGTACCAGGTCTCTTGGTCAGCTGACTAAGTGCGGTTTGATCTCAAATGGCCATATGCACCTATTTTATTTCCATCTAACCAAACCCCCACCCCCTACTCCCCCCCACCCGCCACCATTTTAAAGGAATGAAAAAGGGATATAACAAATGATGTTTATTGGTAAACTCATACAATGTTTTAAAAACTACCATTGGTAAAAATGGAAATGAATCGGGATTATTTGCGAAAAAGCATTTACTAAATCTCGGAGAGCTTAACTTAGAGCCAATTAGTGCCCAAGCTGGTGGTCTCACTCCGCTGTGTCTCAACTGTATGTGCAGGTATACAGTATAGGCCTACCTGAATATAACGAAAGCACACCGGAATATAGTTTTGTAAGCGGTATGAATAGTATTCTCTATAGGCGCCGATGTAGAGCGATTAACTCGCTACTGCTAATTCACTATTGCTCCTTTTTAAAACGCTATATTTGAGTCACTTTCTGGTGGAAGATCCAGTTCAAAATACACTGCTGGTTTCCAAGGTTGCAATATGATGCCCTCTGAATATTTTGTCACTTGTGCAACTGAATGTAGACCGTGTCTCTGGAAACAACGGCCTTCAGTCAAATTGTTTTAAAACTAGACAGTATTTTACCTGCATGAAGTAGTGGCTAATCAACTTAACGCGAATATAACTGAGCTTATATCACCGGCTATAGCGGGTACTATTTATTCGCTCTGCATATACCAGAGCGCATGGGATCAACTTCGTCATTAATTGGTTCTCTCCAGAATGTCATAAATGGTATTTATCCATTTTTTTCTAATTATTCTGATTTATTTCTGTTTTTCACTGACGGGTATAGATTGATTATTATATAAAGCTGTCATTCAAGACAGCATATGTTAGTTCCCTGTCCCTTTCCTTTAAACATACTATCCCACCTAACCTCAGTCCTAGATGGGTATAACTATACAACCATTGGCTCAATACATTGCATTTCTTGTTTTGTTATGAGCCTTATGTATATGTAAACAAAACAGTGACACTCGATATCAGAGTGGTGGGTTACCAAAAACTTACTAGAACCAACAGCAACCAGTCAAATTAGTTTCAAAATATTCAACAGCTTACCTGTACAGTTTTCTGGAAAATGATCGTCAGGGAGGTCAGAGATCAATCGATACCAACACGAGCGAGGTGTGGGTGGAGCTTAGCTAGAGATGGGCTGGGCATAGCTAAAAATGGAACGGTCCATTGGTTATTATTCATTGTTTTAACACAGCATGCCAACTTTAAACTAGAGTTTTAGTGATGCAGTGCATCACAAAGCAGCAACAAAATTTACCGAAAGAAGGACTGGCTACTATCGAGCCAGATTTTACAGTGGTAAGTTTTCAACCATACGTACTTCAGAAGCTATTTTTAGATGGACTGACAATGATTAACATACGGAAAACATAGGATTCTTGAAAGAAATTTGACACATGCAGTTGCAGCTAACAACAGCTTTCAGTCAAGTCAGTTACAAAGTATTCAACAGCTTAATTTACCTGTATGGTTACTTTGAAATTGAGTATTACAGGTATTAAGGATTTCAGACTTGAAAGGGACTAACATCCCTTGATTGCTCAGTCACTATAGTTCGACTACAGCTACAAAACCAGGAAATCAAATTATCATCCCCTAGCCATTCTCAGAATCAGTGCACATCCGCTCATCCGGCAATGCTTAATAAAATTAACTCAGGTCATACAAATCTTTCAAAAATGGCTCAATATTTTCTGACATCTAAATCCAAAGCCATAACAAAATATTGTAACTATTATTAAATGTTATCATATGAATTAGTCGAATAAGCTCTAAGAAAATCAGCACAAAATTAAAAATTAATTCTTTAATATATATTATTGATGGAAATATGGAATAAAATGTGTCTATTTTGGTCAGTACCCAGCTCCCTGGAAGTGACAGTGTAATTGAGAGATATTGTATTTATAGGAGACACATTCACTCACTGTAGCTGTCTTGTACAGAATTAATGACCATAAACACATGGCCGTCTCCCTTACAGTACCACATATACCACCGACCCCAACACCCCAACCCACACATACTGCGATCCGTCCACCCCAAAACACCCTTGTGGGCATTTTTACCTCCCACAAATACCCCTCACGCATTGCGCCGGAAAATGTGATGACGTACAAGGATTTAAAATATTCATGTCCGTCAAGATATATTGAGACAGCTAAACCGTCAACCATTGCAAACTTAAAGCGACAAATTCTTTACAATGTAAAGAGAATAGACCTTTCTGGTTTTAGCTATGCTCCACCCTTCTCCAGCTAAGCTCCACCCACATCTCACTCGTGCTGGGATCAATTGATCTCTGACCTCCCTGACTATCACTTTCCAAAAAAATACACAGGTAAGCTGTTGAATATTTTGAAACTAATTTGACTGGGTGCTGTTGCTGCCTAAGGCAGCAACAGCGCACAGTCAAATTAGTTTCAAAATATTCAACAGCATGTTTATCAAATAGCAAAGAATTACAAAGACATACAATTCATATGATAATGGTCTATATGGAACCCTTTGTGACGTAATGATTATGACGCCATCATACATGTGCTGAGCTGATTATGACATCATACAAGGTCTGATGATGGATGGATACTCTGAAAATGTGAATTCTGTTGAATAATTTGAAATTAAATAGAATGTTGGAAGTTTTTTCTGCCGATGCATGGTAGCAACAGTTTTGAGGCAAATTAGTTTCAAAATATTTAACAGTTTTCCTGTATGTGTCCTGAAATTGAGACACCGAAATTTCAAGTAATGACGCTTTAAAGCTTCAATAGAGAAATCCATTTCAAGGTAAGCTTCGCCCATGCTGTGACTGATTGAACCCTGATTTCATAGAATCCGAACATCAAGGTAACAATACACTGGTAAGATGTTGAATATTTTGAAAATAATTTGACTGGATTCTGTATGTTGCACAACAGTTCCCAGTAAAATTAGTTTTAAAAAAATGTAATAAAATGTTTATTAAATAGTAACTTTGATGTCATATACTTGAGTGGCAGATTGGATTCAACAATTCTCAGGAAAGCTGGTTGTGATAACCCGTAGTCTTGTGCATAAAGATTAGGATTTTCTCGACCAATCTTGACCGTTAACGGTCTGGACGGATATTGCAGAAGCTGGTCTTGGCTGGCTCAACCATTAAAGGATTAAGTCCTAATACCAAAAGGTCATGTAGTGTGGATCACATGACATTTCTGACGACCAGTGCAAAAGTTACATTTGTTCAGCTTGACCATTAAAAGTACAATATAACCTGGTGGTCAGTGAGTGGACACATTCTCACCATATGATTATAAAGCAACGCAGAGAAGTTAATCGCATCCAGCCAAACATATAACGGAGGATTACTGTTTATCCATCAATCATATATGATGTCATAATAAATTATGTGGTGTGTACTAGGATGACATCATAATCAATGATGTCATGAATGACGTAGCTAAGTTCGTCACGAACGCTTAATTGATGATGGACTAAGCATTGTAGTACGAATTGTATGTCTTAAATAGTATTTGATAAACATGCTGTTGAATATTTTAAAACTAATCTGATTGGGTGCTGTTGCTGCCTGTGGCAGCAACAGTACCCAGTCAAAGTAGTTTCACAATATTCAACACCTTATCTGTATAGTCTTCTGGAAATTAAGTCATGGAGTTCAGGGATCGGTCGATCCCAATACGGGTGAAGTGTCGGTGGAGCATAGCTAAAGATGGACGGGGAATAGTTAAAACCCCCAACAGACACCCCTTTAGTGGGTTGGTCTGTAGTTTTATTAACCACTATAAAAACATACTTACCTTTCAATCACTATTTGCTAAATCAATAATCTGCATTTAGCTACCAGAATAAGATTTTTATGCTCACTTACATACCCCCTTATGCCTATTCCATCATCATGCATACCCGTAACCAGGCTACTGGTAGGGATTACCCCCAGCATAAACCCTGATAGAGACTGGCACCAGTTTGAACTCACTCCTAGGTGATGCCTGTCACTAAGCATGCCCACGCATGCGCAACCGATCCCAACCAGGAAACAGATTCACTTTTCTAAATTTAAGTGCCGTATATCCTGAATAGATTCTCAAATCATTCCCCTGCGGGGTGGCCGAGGACGCGTCGTAGTGATTGAATAGTAAGTATGTTTTTATAGTGGTTAATAAAACTACAGACCAACCCACTAAAGGGGGGGTCTGTTGGGGGGTTGTTATTACACCACAAAAACATCTTGACCATTCAATCACTACTTGCTAAACCCGTAGATTTGGTCAGTGCCCCACTGTAAACACATGGTGGGAGGGGATTTGAGAATCCGTAAGCAAGGATAAAAATCAAACAAAACATAACCAAATGTTAATAACATAACATAATGGTGCATCTTAATCAATCACACAGTGATTATCAGACAAGGAAAATTGTCAACTCAATAAAATAAACAAAACAAGAGAATATTCTCATCATATCTGACAGATATACAGACTAACAAAATTGGTGAGATGTGCTTGGTAAATGGTCCATGTCTTGTTTTGTTAAAAACATTATATTTCTGAAAAAGGAGACCACTGGCCTTTGATCCTTTAATTAGAAATAGAAAAGTCGATTCAGATTTCCAACCTGCGACTTGTATGACATCGACCAATGAATGATGAGCTGGCAAAAAGAGCGAAGGAGGAAGCCATATCACAAAGGTCGAGAGCCTTGACATGGGTTAAATTACTCTCACCCGGGGAGGAAATCTCATAGCATAATTTTATGGTCTCACAAAACCATCTGACAACTGTGGCTTTAGAAACCGGTCTAGCCATCTCCTCCGCATACAGAACCCATAAGAGTGAAGAATTAGATCTTATTAAAATTGGTATGACATTTATAGATTTTTAAGGCCCTGACAGGACACCAGAATCTGTCCGACGGCAAAAAAGATCATAAAAATTTAAGAATAATAGGTTTGGCTGAGAAACGGTTAGACTGGGTCTTCGATAAAAAAATCCCTTCTGGCATATAAAATTAGACCGTCCCAGTCCATGATATTTGGAAAATCTGCATAACCTATTAATAGGTTACGGGTATTTCCTTCACGTAAACAATAGTTCAGATGTGAGCCAGCCATATTGCATAAACTCATAGATGGGCCCCTTCATATTTGCTTTCAGAGGCTAATATATACAGCAAAAAGATTTTCCAGGTTATTAAATGCCTTGTTAGTCTATGATACAAACTGAACATGCGTTTGACTATTTCTCCACTTGAAATAAATCAAGAGCTCATACTTACGTAACCTAATTTGCGGTCTGCACTTAACGATATTGCGTAACCAACACGGGAACTATTGGTTTGGTTACGCCAAATATCGAGGTCTGTGTTCCCAGAATCGATAAATCTGTCCTTTTCTGTGGAAAAAGAATGAATTTCGGATCTTCTCCTAGTTGAAGAGGCAGAAACAAGGAAAACAGCCGTATGAGTCAATTATTTGAGACTGATAGATCCAATTGGCTCAAAATTGCGATCTGCCAAAACTTTAAGAATCAAGGCCAAATTCCAGGAAGGCAAAGGCTTAGAAATATAAATGTAATCATGCAAGAAATCGTGCTTTAAAAAAACATACTCCAAAGATTTAATAGTCAACCTTTGTACAAACTTGACAGGTTGACTCCCTCCTGGAAGAAAAAATTATATCCTGTGATCCTGAAGAAAAAATGATCTCACAGAGACCGGACACTCGAAAATTCTCCAAACAAACAAGATGAAGAATTATTGATTGGATGAAGATGAAAGCCCCCTACTTGAGCGAGATCTGATGATACTGGGAGATGGCTAGCAAAATCTTACCAGAAGATCGAGAAAGGCTACCAAACAGATCCTCTTTGACCAAAAGAGAGTAGCTAGAAGAAATTCTTCAAAATGGTCCATGACTATCTTCAGAACCATTACAATCAGGAATATTGGAAGGAACATGAAATCAAACAATACTGTCCAGAACTGAGACAGTGCGATCATCGCCCAAACTTCACTGTCCGAAAAGGGAGACATGAAAGATAAAATCTGGGCAATCAGACATGTCACAAAAAGATTTGGATCTAGAGACATCCCAAGAAAACCTCGTTCCTCCTTCTAAAAATGAAAGAAAACCCCATGGTAATGACTGAACGAATCGAGATTTAGATGACTATCAGACAATCCGACCAATGAACAGAAGCCTGGATCTACTTTCCAAAGAAGAGTCTCTTCTATAGCCTCCTTGACAATCATAGAAAACAACAACCCCTCTAAAGCTAAAAGCTTCTGATTAGAAGGAACAGAAGACCATTTGGGAGAAGAGACTTCAGAGAAGGGTTCTAGATCCAAGAATATCTGGCCCTTTTGATAATGGCCGCCCTTAAAGATGTGGCAAACTTAATATATGCTAAAAAGGACTGCTCATAGAAACCACATAGATTACATATGCCATGATGCTCCAACCAAAAATCCTGGCCTATATCCTTATGCTTAGCCTTCATGAAAGAGGTAACTCACGTTTATTAAGAATATTTTAATAATACTGCTTACTTTGAATGGAGAAACGTCTCATATTAGTATAGCCTACCTTATTAAAATGCTAAAGACTGCAAAAATTATAGATAATTTTATTTATAGAGATTTAACCAGATATCGTGGCAAACCAAAAACCCATAGTAAGTGTATGGGAGTGCTTGAATCAAGATATAGCCAAATCCTGTACCTGAGAATCTGCAATAATCCCATCTGGAATTCGAAAACCTCAAATCGTGACAGAATTTAGCAAGATAGAATGAAGAAAAGAAATTAGTTTCCCAAACCACCACTCGAAATGATGAACTAAGGGAAACTTACTTGTGATGACATCATCACAATTCTATGAATAGAATGCATGACAAGGGCCAGTTAAGAGAACTATGGCAAACCTTTGGCTATCTAATTAAAAAAAAATTGTATAATAATGGAGGAGATTTAATAAACAATTGTTATTGAATACATCAAGTGTTGCCTAGCGACTCAGGCTTGTCAGATCTTCTTGTCAGCTTGTCAAATAATACTTGATCTACGCAAGTATTTCTTCACAAATAGAGTTGTTAATGTACAGAATTCTTTACCAACAGAAGCAATTAACGCTCCAACATTAAACACATTAAAAAACAACCTAAACTCATTCTTCAAGTCACAGGGTTTTATATAGATTGCAGTCACTTCTTCTACACTGAGGTATTTGAATGAAATCACTGGTAAATCATCATCCTGAACATGAGACAGGATCCTATAATGATTGCAAAACTGTGTCTTATATTTAAATCAACGTCCATATCAATTTCATTGGAAAACAAGCCAGCTTCAAGACTTGGCATTAGGTATACTGATTAATTAGATATCCCAAACAATTTGATATTTATGTCAAGAGGCAGAAACTTAAAACATAGACCTACACATTATACCTGTAAATTTTTTATATATTTATTGATTCTTATATTTATAGACTTAGAACCAATAATTTCATCTTTGTAAATTTCAAATGACATTGTGTTTGAAATCCCAATAAAAGGAAAATTTAATAATAATGAATCTCCGGGGTCAGCTCGAATGTTAAAAACACAAAACACTGATACTTGATTAACTGTCTGGGGATGAATTTTGCAGATGACATATTAATATCTATGGACCTGCAAAATATTTTGAAAACAATTTGACCGAAAATTGTTGGTGGCCGCTTAAATCCAACGATCCTCGGCTGTTCTCCCCCCTCCAGCGTAACCCACCACCCCACTCCAATCGGCCCATCGCCAGCTCCCAGATAACCACTTCGATGAGCAAAAACCCAAGACCCGCCGAACAGTCCGGGAACAATCTGACTGAAAGTTGTCGGTGGCTTCACCAACAACCCTCAGTCAAACTGCCCCCAAAATACCCAGCAAATCCTGAGTCCCCGCCCACTGAAACCACTGTCTGGAGGCCCGCAGCAACCCAGTCAAAATAGAGCAAAAAACGCCCCCCCCCAAAAAAAAACCCCAAACAAAACAACACAAAAAAACAACTCACCGAAACTATGGCAACGCAGAAGAAGAATTTGGCTTATATTCCTTCTTCCTGCCCCCCTTTTTCGCTTGATTATCTTTTCTTAGCGACTATCGTTCTTGTAGACATTAATCTTGTAGCCATACTCATCCAAATGAAACCTCTACTGAATCTAATTCCTTTCAGCGACTGACAAAATTAGACTATGATTTACGCTAGAGTCAGGGTTTTTCATCCACAAATTAACTCCCTTTGGTTAAAATAAATATGTCAACCTGCCGACATAAGAGGAAAGAGGAGCGCGAAAAAAGCCTGAACGGCCCGAAGACAACTGGCCATCTAAAGTTGGATGAAAGTAAAAATTACATGTCTCGAGATAATGCGTAGAATACAGACTGACTTATCGGCTATATAAAATAAGTTGCAACAAAAAACCCATATGGCAACCAGTCGGAAGTCTTTAATTACAATAACGGGAGCGGACATAGAGATCGGATCTCTAATTAACATTACTGGCAATAGGTATAATAGAAAAATGAACTTTTGCATGGGATGCTTTTTCATAGATTCTTTAGACTTAGATTACGGCGAACGCAATTCCTGCCTCGTCTAGAGGGACGTTGGTTACCCAATTTGCGCCCGCAAGACTTATGACTGTCGTCTGATTCAGACGAATCCTCTAGGAAGCACGAATGGCAGAGGATATTTGCTCATCAAGTGAATTTGAAAGCACATTAACCACAGGAGTCTGCCATTTTAGACACGAAAACGTGAAATAAAAAAATACAAAAACACGGCAGCACTATACACCACTAGATATAATATATTATCTATAGTAGTACACAGCGCCACCGTGCCCGTGTACCCTCCGACCTCGCATCCAAAACGGCAGACCCCTGTGCATTAACAAATTACTCGAATCGAACAAATAATGCCATAACGGCATAGAAATTTTGTGCATGTTGACGATCGCACTTTGATGAAGTACACTTCACTCACTCAGATGATAATACTGACTCCTAAAATAAAATAAATAGGAGAATGAAGCAACAGCTCCAAGAAAACTAATAAGTTTTCTCTAGATAGGAGATCAGTTAAAGAATACAAAGCCTCTATACAAAAGGCGGGAAAACCCCCGGATTTAAAATCTCACTGAAAGACCAAAGGATTTCACAAGGTTTCGTTTGAATATTTTTATGAAGGCACTAAGCTTGGGATTAGATAAGTGAGTAATACGGGTTTTTTAAGCATTTGATTGATGATGATAGTTACGTTAGGCATGGTTTATAGAATACCTCGAAAACAGGGGTACTGACACGAAAACCGGTAACTCATAAAAAGAGTTAAAAACCTCAAAAACACCACTAAGTATACATTAAATACAACTTAGGGAGAATAGATTTCATTATAGGCATGGTTCCTGTATCAGTAACTCTTAAATATGTAGCTGAACATCAGCGCAAAGCTATAAAAACTTAAGCTGGATAGCAGGACAACTGTTCTGCTTGCAGAATATTTGAAAAGTGAATCTGTTTCCTAGTTAGGATCTATTGCGCATGCGCGGGCATGCTTAGTCTTCTTCTTCTTCTTTTTGATCACTGGTATCACACTTGGGGAGCCGTTCTCAAGATAAAATCTGTGGTTTTCTGCAGTTCTTCCACAGGCCAATACAGCTTTTCAAGAAAAGAGGTTGACAAAGGCCAGATCTCTTCTCTCAGCAGCTGATACATACTGCAACATTGAAGTATGTGCTCTGTGGTCTGTTCTGCTTCTCCACAAGGACAAGCAGGCGATGTCGTAAGGTGGGGCATGCTTAGTGACAGGCGTCACCTAGGAGTGAGTACAGACTGGTGCCAGTCTCTATCAGGGCTTATGCTGGGGGTTATCTCTACCAGTAGCCTGGTTAAGGGTATGCGTGATGATGGAATAGGCATGTGGGTATGTAAGCGAGCATAAAAATCTTATTCTGGTAGCTAAATGCAGATTATTGATTTAGCAAGTAGTGATTGAACGGTAAAGATGTTTTTGTGGTGTAATAACAACTGGATTACTCCACTAATTAATTAATCTGTGAACATGCCAATGGCACACATTAAATCAAACTAACATCAAACCAACTATTAATTTATAAAAAATTATTAAATTATTATTGCTCTTGATAGTTTTCAAAGATGCGGAACCAATCAATGTGGACAACATCAACGATGGAACATTTATTTCTGTCAACTATATCTATATACTTATCTAAGGGTTAATATTATTTAATCTTACAATTTCTTTGTCTGTCTCATGCATGTCACATATGACAGCAGGCTAGCATATCTCTGTCAGTACAGTGAGTGAAGTGGACCATAGTTTCCTTGAAATTTATACTCTAGGAAGTCAGCACTTAGCTAGAAATGGGCAGGGCTAAGCTAGAAATGGATCTATTTATTTTGTGAGGATGTTCTCCACAAGGTTTACGACCCGAGTCAATTTGACAAGATTAAACATGTGGTGCCATATGAAATCTGATGGTTCAATTCAAAAACTGCTAATCACAAAATAATGTTATTTATGCATAATCTAACAAGGCAATTTCATTAAAGATTGTACAATTCAAACTCAAAAACAAGGTAGAGTATCGTACACAGATTTGAAGGGAAAAACGTCTAAACCCTTTCATGGCGAAGCCAGCCAAAACTGGCCTCTTGAGTTGTCTTGAGGAATGTCCATTTGAAGGACAAGGACTATTTTTTTGAAAATATACCACTGAAATGACTGGCTCGATAACCAAGCCAGTCATTCGAGTGCCAAATTGCCAAAAATAGTCTTCTCTTGACCTACAATTATGGACATTCAATAAGCAAATATTTTGGTTTTCTTGACCACATTTAGCAGTTAAAGGGTAACATTTATACTGATATGAAGTCAGACAAGTTTGCAGCTTGCAGGAGGTAAGGAGGCTATATTGTAACTGATAGAAGTAAGGGGATTGTGGTATATGCATCCACATAATATTTAACCCCAGGACTTGGATTGATGATAAACAGGCTGTAATTTGCTGATTCTATAGAGCTGATGATAAATTATGCGGCTCATCCGGCACTGACAATGTATAAATAAGGAGAACCATCTTTGGTTAATTCCGCAAACAAGAGATGGCACTTACGACGCAATAAATTAGAATAAAAGCCATGCTGCTAAAGGACAGTTATCGCGCTTACCCATTTAATCATCAAATTTGTTCAAGAAAATTAAAACTTTCTCACAGAAAATGTTCATTTGCATAACAAAATAAGGAAATCTTTTGAAAATTTACCACTGAAATGACTGGCTCAGTTAGCATGCCAGTCATTCCTCAGTTATCACGCCAGTTTTTCCAGTAGTAAATCTCCAAAAATAGTCTTCTTTTGGTCTGCAAATGGTCATTTCTCAATCCCCCTGCAGAAGTCATCTTTGGCCGGCTTGAGTGTCACAGAGTTACCAAGAGAATTCGAAAAAAGTCTTCACTTCAAGAGATATACTTACGTCCCTAACACTCTATGATATTTCCTAAATATCGACCTTCACTCAATAACCCCAGCTTAAAAATGATAGGTGCCCTTATTGGGAAGGTAGACAGGTGACAGTCAGCCGGATGCCGGCCCCAAACTCGCGCATGCGCAGATTGTCACTGCCTCTCTCTTGACTATTAGCCTGAATCACATGTTTGTGCTTTTTATCCACTTGCTAAGTTTTACTCAATTTTCCTATCTAAAGTTGTTTTAGCGTGCTAGAGGTAATGTCTGATCAGTTTAATTCGTCTGAGGCCATGCCAGGACTGAGTTATCAGGTGAACTCTAGTACAATTATGACTTAATTACGTCTTAATTACGCAGTGTCACCTATTTCGTGACTTGGTATAGATGTTATAGGCATCCAGAAAACTGGTAACTTTATTAACTGGCGCCATAAAATGCTAATATCTCTTTATGATTGATTTCACAGGTTTCTGTAAGGAGGTTTATACACATCTAAAGAGTATTTCCCTATAAATGTCAGGGAAAAAGACTATGCCCAGAGTGATATAGGCTCCCATAAGAGAGAGCTTGTCGTTCTGCCCTCTGGCCCCACCCTTCCCATTATAAGTAAGTGAGTGGTGATGAAGAGTGGTTGTCTGGTGGAGTTTCCAAGAGATGGACGTGGTGGTATGCCTGTGCTAAAGATGCAGGTACTCTAGTTATGCTTTATGGCGCTGTAAAATATTTGAAAGTATTTGTGATTATTTGCTGCCAATATTTTTCAGTCATGCTGTTTATCTATATCATTATCATGAGCTATTACTGTGTTCACTAACTGTTTAGTGTGCTCTTGTATTCATACAATTCATCTTACACCTGGATGTTGTTCGTCTGTTTCTTTTATGGAAATTGTGATATCATAATCAATCTTATTATTATTATTTTTAATATCCTCTTTGAGGCTGGTTGTTCATCTTTTTTCACCATCCTGTTTAGGCATATAGGTGATTTCTTTCTCCTTTATGAGTTATTTAATTTATTTAAATTATAAAAGAAGCTTTAACTCATTGTCGTCCTCTTGTCCCTTTTTTCAGAAGCCTTCTTGTGTCGGTTGTAATGGCTCTATCAAGTCAAAGTTTGCTCCTCACATGTGTGTAAAATGTTCACCTTGTGGTCCATTATTAAAATATGCGATATCTGTAAACAATGGGGGGGGGGGCACTTATTCTCTGAATTCTTATTGTTACAGGCGAAGGATAAGGTGTTGGAGGAGAAGTGTGCGAAGAGTGTAAGTGGTAAGGGTAAAAGAAAGGCCATCAGAAATGGAGACTTTCAGGTTGGAAATGATGGGGGAGATGAAAAAAACAATAAAAGATTTGGTACCAGAGCTGCCTCGCAGCATGCTCCCTGGGCCGAGTACTTTATTGTCTTCTTGATCTGACCCCGAGCAGAAAATCCCCACCGCTGAGTCTGGTGTCCATCGTGGTCCATGGTCCAAAAATGTTTCAGAATCAGTGGTGGCATCAGTAGATCTTGGAAGGCCCGCCGCCTTGTCAATGGATCCTGAAGCAGGTCTATATGATCATGGCAGCAGGCTTGCTGTGCCGTTAGATCTTGGAACGGGGCCGCTGGACACAGGCTCGTGCCTAGAGTGTCCCCGCCCGAAAGGTACCGCCACCTCTTATGGTACCTTTCCTGACCAGCCCGGGTTAGCGCTCTTTGCTAGCCCAGAGGCAGTTTCAGCCATGGCGCAAGACATGCCTGCTCTCTCGGGTCCGCATGTTTTCCACGGCCTGCCAGGAGTAACCATGGCTCCAGCCATGTTTACACCTGCGAGTACAGTGGAGGATGACGAAGGCCCATGCCTTGTCGAGCACTCACAGGTGGCTACAGAGGAAGACTGGTCTGACGCATGCCAATGGCTGGTAAGTGTTAGGCCAGAGCCCTGTATAGAACAGTCGACAAGCCAGCGGGACCAGCTCCCGTGGTTGGCTGGAAAGCCAGCTGTTACCACTATGCCATCTCTGCCGTTAGCAGAACATATAGTTGATATACCGCTGCTAGAATCATATCACTCCGCCGAAAGTATGATCACATAACCCCTGTCTTACAGAATTTGCATTGGCTCCCGATCGAGCAGAGAATCACTTTCAAAATTTTATGCTTGACTTACCAATGTGTTTCCGGTACTGCCCCTGCATACTTAACTGAACTAGTACAACCCTATTCGCCTGGTCGATCACTCAGATCTGTCAATCAGATGCTGCTAAACGTCCCAAAAGTAAATTCTACTACATATGGCCACAAAACTTTCGCTTATGCAGCTCCCACCGAGTGGAACAATCTACCACTTAGTCTAAAAAACTCAGCATCATTAGATATTTTCAAATCACAACTGAAAACCACCCTTTTCAAACGAGCATATTCTCAGTAGATATAGCTATTACGCACTAGCGCTTAGAGCACGCATTGTCATGGATTCAGCGCTTTATAAATGTACTTATTATTATTATTATTATTATTATTATTATTATATGCTCACGGTGGCAGAGACGTCCATTAAGCCTAATGGACGGCTTGCGAAGGGCCCCCACCCCCTGCGAGGTGGTGTCGTATCGTTGCTGGCCAATACTAGTCATATGGTACAGTGCCAAAGCAAAGCGCTGATGATCGTGCAGCGCTTGGCGAGGACACGCAACCAGGCTCCCATTCTGACACGAGAGCGCTGTGCTCGACCGCCCTGCACTCAGCAAACACAGCGTTGCGCAATGCAGAGGAGAGTTCGAGACCATCCATAGTGGCGCTCTCTCATGTCTCACAGCTGTTACAGGGTGTAGTAACAGCGTCTGCATCGTGCAAAGCAAGCCCTGTCTCAGTTCAGAGAGCCATCCAGGATGGTATTAACCTGGCTCTGGACTGTATGACTAGGGCAGTGACTAGAAGTGTCAGGGCGAGACGCACATTTGCAGTACATAATTTGTGTCTGTCTCAGGATTTGGCTGCTGCGGACGCCTGTGTCAGGTCCTGGTCTCTTTGGGGGTGAGGGAGGTAGACACCTCCAGGAGACAGTCACTCTCATCAATAATCAGAGGGCATTACGTGAACAATTTGAGGTGATTTGTAGGGAGCACACTCGCGCAGCGGCCCCTGCGTACCGTCCACAGCAGGCCCGAGGTGGCGCTGGTCAAGTCAGAGGCCAGCCACCGGCGCAGCATAGGCCACGGCCACGCATGCCAGCAGTGGGGGGGGGGGCGCAGGCTCCTCAAGCGCAGCCAGCCAGGCAGCCGCCCTCGTACCAAGGTGCGTGAGCAGCGGGCTGTGGCGCGGGATGCGCAAGCCATGCCGTGCGATGATCTGGTCGTGGTAATCGTGCCTGATGGGCCGATTTCCACAAGAAGCAAACCAATGCTAGAACCAGAGACAGTCCCACTCTTACACTGCTTATGTCCACCTCTCTCCCTAGGTGGACCCGTGGGAGGTCGATTGACCTTCCACAACCAGGAGTGGGAGCGGCTAAACCACGACTGCTTAGTCTTGTGATGGCTTTCAGCCAGGTACCAGCCCAACTGTGTGATAGGCCCACCATCACACCTGTCTCTGGTTCCGATCTGGACTCAAATTCCAAGAGATCCAGATCAACGGTTGTGTATAGAGGAAAAGATAAATTCCCTCATACAAAAAGAAGTGATTCAACTAGCGCAAAATTGCCCGGGCTTCTATTCAACCGTGTTTCTAGTGACAAAGAGCACTGGAGGGTGGAGACCAATTCTCAACCTCAAGCCATTGAACAAGTTCATAGACACACCAAGTTTCAAAATGGAAACAGTCAAAACGGTGTTGGCGGGGTTGGAGATGGGAATGTGGACGGTGTCAATAGATCTGAAGGATGCGTATTTCCACATTCCAATTGCAGAGCTTTCGTCGGTACCCGAGATTCGCATTCCAGGGCCGACAGTGGGAATTCAAAGTTTTACCATTTGGAATTTCTACGGCTCCTCGGGTTCCCACCAAGGTGCTTCGTGCAATAACAGCATACCTTCGCAGGAGAAGCATAGCAGTCCACACTTACATAGGCGATTGGCTGTTAAAAGCTCACAGTTGGGAGTCTTGCAACAAATCTGGAGATAGTTTTGAAAACTCTCACAGACTTGGGCTGGTTAATAAACTTTCAGAAATCAGAGCCGACTCCATCCCAGAAGTTTGTTTACCTGGGAATGTTCTTCGATCTAGAGATAGGGTATGTTTATCCTCCTCAAGAGAGAGTAGAAATACTCATCTCAGTAATACAGTCAGTGTGCAACAGTCATCATGTACTGGCACAGGTTTACTTGAGAATGCTGGGGTTGATGGTTTCTCTGGAGCCAGTCATTGCGTAGGCGGCCTATCCACTTCTTTCTCATGACACAGTGATTCACACAGAGGACAGGTTCCCTGGACTCAGAGGTGTCAGTGTTGGAACCTCTTATTCACCACTTTCAATGGTGGATGAAGAGAGAGCATCTCATGGCGGGTGTGATGTTCACCCCACCCCACCCTCAAATAACGATGTACACAGATGCATCAATGGAGGGATAGGGGGGGGGGGCTTGCCTAGAAAAGCCTACAGTATCAGGGCTTTGGAATCTGGATCAGTCACAGGAACATATAAATCGACTGGAATTATGAGCAGTAGTTCTGGGCCTCGAACATTTCTTAAAGAAAGTTCAGGGCAAGATTGTTCTAGTTCGATCAGACAACTCAACAGTAGTGACTTACATAAAACGTCAGGGCAGAACGAATTCGCCCAATCTCTGCATGATGACTTGGAAGCTGCTTTGCTGGTGTCTAGATCATATGATCACCTTGAAGGCAATTCACATTTCGGGAAGGCTAAATCTGTTAGCAGACTCATTGGGCCGAAGGATGAGTGTTTTGCCTATGGAATGGCAACTAAATCAATGTGTGGCGGATCGTCTGTTTGACCACTGGGGGAAACCAACATAGATTTGTTCGCAATGAACAAGAATGCGAAGATGATGACGTACGGCTCTCCGATTCCAGATCCAAGCACTTATGCATCAGATGTGTTAGCTATCAGTTTGGATGGAATGTATACATACACATTCCCACCAGCAATCCTGATTCCAAAAGTTCTTCAGAAAATCAGGCAGGAGGAGTGCCAAGTGCTTCTGATCCTCCCAAATTGGCCAATCCAATCATGGTATACGGATCTGCTGGACCTTCTGGTCTGCAATCCAGTTCCTCTGCCTCTGATGGACAATATTATTTTCCAGGGCAAGTCCCTTCACAACAACCCTGCAATGTTGCAATTGACTGCGTGGATGGGGAATCTAAACATTAGGAGGATTTTTCTGAACAAGCAGCCATGTTTATGGCAAAAACCAGAAGGGGGTCAACCTCCAGAGCATATAACTATAAAAATCAACAGATTTGCAGAATGGTGCTGAAACAGAGATGTTAATCCAATGGATGCATCTATTCGGGTAGTAGCCGATTTCCTCTGTCACCTGTATGATGCCTATAGCCTCAAGCCTAACTCTATTGCTGGCTACAAGTCAGCTTTGATGTCAGTTATCCCTTGCTTGGCTGATAGGGGAAGTGACCAAGTCTGTTCATTGAACACTTTAATAAAAGGCATGGGTAATCTAAGACCGAGAAATCCACCAGCGATTCTGTCTTGGAGTTTATCTCTAGTACTTCAAGTGCTAGCAGATAAACCATTTGAACCACTAAGTGCCATTTTCATGAAAATGTTGACACTTAAAACTGTATTTCTAATTGCTGCGGCCTCTGCAAGATGGAGAAGTGAGATTCATGCTTTGTCCACCGAGGCAGACCGCTATGTGGTTACAGGGGAACGCCTTAGGCTTCTACCTAGGATATATGTCATGGCTAAAAACCAGTCTTTGAAATATCCAGGTCAACCAATTGTTTTACCAGCTTTGACTAGGTTTAATCCTAATTCAAAAGCATGATGTCCATTCCGCGCATCAAACAGGTACAAAACAAACAACGTTCACAGGAATGGCGGACGGACCCATCCTCGTTATGGTTGTCTTATATTGAACCCCATGGCAGGGCGTCAAGACACTATATCTAGGTGGATTGTGGAATGTATTCAAGTTGACTTAGCCAAGGCTCACAGTGGTCCGTGGTGTAGAGGCGTCCACTGCCCCGTTTAATGGGGTGCCGGTGGATGACATTATGTTGATAGCTCAGTGGCACTGAGTCAAGTTTTACCTACCATTACCACCATGACACCACTAATCCTCTTGCCTTATTGATATTCAAAAGATGAGCAGGTTTATATATTGTAGATAACTTGCACTTGCTGTCTTCAGACAGCACATTTTAATTGTGAAACCAACCACATATTCGTGTATCATATTTCCTTCACTGATGTGGACTGGATGGATACAGCTTTCATGCATAAGGTCAGTACCGCCTTTTGTTGTTACATAATTTATTGTCACGATGTATTACACTTATTTAACAAGAATGTAATTGTACCTGTGTATCATGTGGTTCATTTATTGAGAGTATACAAAATGAAGTCTTTCATCTCGTATCCTGTAGTACTTAGGACCAGTACTTAGAGACTGTATGGGACATTGAGGTCATAGCTTCTCCTCTCCCAAAAGGAGGGGGAGCGCATTTGCCATATGGTCATTACTCTCACCATCGGTTGTGTTATCCGATGTTCAAATCACTGCTCGATTGTGTGCCACACAATTTCAGATGTTAGTGCTTCATGCGCAAGGGATGACCTGGTCTTTTGACCTCGCCTCCCTCCCGCCAAATTCTCTTATGAATTCTGGCAATATCATGGAGTGTTAGGCAGGTAAATATATCTCTTGAAGTGAAATAAACAAAATCACGGATTTCTTTTTTCACGAGAGAGTAGCTATACTTACCTCCCTAACACGGACCCGACTTCTCCGCCCCACAGAGGCTCAGTCTTCAGGCTTTTAAATTGCATGTGTCGGCCGATAGTCAAGCTGAGGCAGTGACAGTCTGCGCATGCGCAAGGTTGGGGCCGGCATCCGGCTGTCACCTGTCTACCCGGCCAATAAGGGCACCTATCTTTTTTAATCTGGGGTTATTGAGTGAAGGAATTTAGGAAATATCAGTGTTAGGGAGGTAAGCATAACTACTCTCTCGTGAAAAAAGAAATCCGTGATTTCGTTTATTTCTTTATAGTTTCATGTTGCCCATGCCATTTTCTATGACTAAACACAGATAAATGATAATTCTTACTGATACTTTAAAAAAGTATGTCAGTGTGAGGAGCAATTTTCAGTCAAATTCTGTTCAAAATAGTCAGAAAATTTAAGTGTGAAAACATTTTTTTACATTTTTGAATGGTACTGATTTTGAATGGTACTGAGACGAGGCATTTTGCTGTAAAGGTTAGCAATCCCCAGGTCAAGAAAAGCTTGAATATTATTGAACATATCCAAGGTCTCAAGAGTTTGATCAATAAACCAGCTAAACCCAAATAATCCAAGCTTTTAGTAGCGTGAAATATCTTGGATTAGCCAGTATTTGCCACATAAAATTCAAGATATTTGAATACTAAAAGCTGATGGAGTTTGGGACGTGAATCTCAATCCTGAGATGAAACATGACCGGATAAAAGCTAATGTTTGAATAGCTTCATTTAACCTATTAATGGTCAAACCAGCTGGAGAAATGGTGATGATAAATGTATATTTGCCCCCCAAGAGAATATTTTTTAGAAAATTTACCAACGGAATGACTGGCTCGTTTATCAAAATTTAAAATGTAGACACCAGTATCTGCATTTTAAAAGAAGAACCCAGAGCTGTTAAATATTTTGAAAAATAATTTGGCTAGATGTAAGTTACATACCCCAAGAACTAATCGACCGATCAATCTTGTTGGAATAAATTTGAATTTCTACATCATCTAGACGCAGATTAACAATTTTTATCTCAGCTGGTTTACTGATTTTAAAGATTGTGGACTTTTTAAAAATAGAGCAAAATCTGACTGGCTAATAACAAGTACAACGCAGTATAGATGTGTGGCAATAATTTCTTTGTGAGAAATATTAAAAAATTTGACAGTCAGACAGAGTTATTGAGGCACAATTAAAAATCTTTCACTTTTTGATCTTAATGTATTTTGATTCTGTCACATAGCATAGTGGTTATTGAGTTGTTAACATTGTCAGACATATCAAGAAGGACAGACTGATTGACAGAAGACAAGTTTAGATTAGTTAGTTTCCTTCCTGTCGTAAAAAATTTCATGCAATTCGCCCGTGTTGGGATTGATCTTTCTCTGCACTCCCTGAATCTCAATTTCCAAAAAACACACAGGTAAGCTGTTGAATATTTTGAAACTAATTTGACTGGGTGCTGTTGCTGCCTACTATGGCAGCAACAGCGCCCAGTCAAATTAATTTCAATGTATTCAACAGCATGTTTAAGTAAAGACAACAATGCTTAGTCCATCATCAATAATGCGTTCGCGACAAACTTATCTACGTCATTCATGAAATAATTGATTATGACATCAGCCTACATGTGATTACGACGTCATATGATTGATAGATAAACTGGAATCCTCCATTAAAAGTGTTTTCATCGCTTAATTTTATTTAGCGGACTCTGTGGTTCCTTCAACTGTGTGAGCACATGCTTGTTTGTTTTCTTTTCCATTCAGGAGGTTCATATGTCAGTTTACGCTAGAACCACAGCTTGATTTCACAGCATAGAACTGAAAAGCCCCGGATCATTATCAGACCCGCTCAAAGGCGGCATTTCAGACTTCAGTATTTTCTCACTGAGCTCGTATTATATGAGAATATCATATTACTAACAAAATCATATTTTTTGTCGCAAATTACATTTCCTAGTTAAATCAAATGTCAGATTATTACATCCAACCAAATCTTATTTACGATAAAAAATATATAAATTCAGGTCATGAATGTCTGCTTCTGCTTGCCAATTGGTATCCATTTTGCTACTGTAGAGAGTTAGAAACATTTTTGTTTGGTCTCTTTTCTGACTACCTACTGATCAAAATTAGACGCCACATTATGTATGCTGGCACGGTATTATAGACTGTGGTGGTTGGACCAGGACCAGTAGCCAGAAGAATGAGAAGAGCACTGAGAAACGTCATGATCTACTGATAGTTGTTGACAAATTTCGGAGAAAAGATGAACACATCATCTGAACTGCCGTTCCTGACAGCTGGCTTTGAAAATCCGAAAATACCTGGTCATGCGATTTACTGACCTCACATCACCGGCGGTCGCAACTAGCATTCACATAGTGAAGGCATGCACTTGAGCACACTACAGCTTTACTACATGTATGATCCGCAGCCACATAGTGTGACAGAGAATACCAGAACATTTACCAACTGAATCTGAGTTTAGCTTGACATGCCACGGTTCATCAAAATCTTTGACAGAGCGCTCATAGTTGTGTGTGCCATCTCAAAACATCATCTGATTTCATTGCTACATACATGAGAGTCACATTAGATATAGGAGTCCAGGAAATTTAATGCTTCCATGATCTCAATCTGGGTGTTCACATGTATGACTGGACATGGACATCTGAGCCAATGACATGATTTAATTGATATCATTTAAGTCTAAGATGCCTTGGCACATCCTGTGCACATAACAACACAAGGTCAACAGTTTTCTAATTATGGTTTATCAGCAACCTATACACCATGTGGCACATACCCATGGTCTTCTACATGGTAACCAGGACAACTTGCACACCAAATGTAGGTTTGAACTCTGCCTCTACACGCTGATGAGCAGCAGAAGTGTGAAATTGGGTGTGGAGTGGACAAGTCTCATGGTGTTTGAATAGTTCATTAACTATCTGCCCGGTGAATTTCTGTAGACTAGATTTTACATGAGGGAGCTTAAGTCTGGATATGCTGAATATTTTTGAAATCAATTTGACTGAATGTTGTTGGTGGCTAAGCCACCAACAACTTTCAGTCAATTGTTTTCAAAATATTAAGCAGTTCTAGAATTATTGCCCATTGATATTATTGTCTGGTGGTTTGCATTAGTCAGCCAGCTCGTCATTCCAAGACCACTGATGGGAATAATTTTCTATCTCATAAAGAAATAGTATCTAGTATGCACTGAATATCTTATTAATTTAGAAGAATAAAAAATAGGCTTGAATAGATAAGGCTGAGAAGACATCTCCATATGACAATAATAGAAATAGACATATCCCTAGACAAATAAAAAGATCAAAATTTCTACTGAACTCGAGAAAGGAGCGGTGTAAATCTTGATAAGACAAAAAAGATTTTGTTATTGTGACAAGCTTACATTCACCCATAGATATGCTTCATCATGGCGAGGGATCCTACTGATAGAAAAGAAAGACTGAAAAACTATGTTAAAAATAAATCAGGCCAGATATGATACTAAAAGATAGCAAAGCACTATTCACAATTAAAATAATAAAGTCTGACGCTCTTATTTGCAGATTGATATTAGGAGAATCTAAAGATGATTGATTCTTTTGATTTTTTTGAGAGAACAGGTCGAAAGATGGAGGCTGATAGGAAGAGAGTAATACATGAGAAGATTCAGGAGCAAAACGAAATCTAGTGAAATCAAAACGACAAAAGCACTGCTAGGATCATAAGAAAAAATTAAATCATTCCTAGAAGATAAATGCGAAGAGTTGGGTGTACACAAGGTTTCGAAGGATGAGGATAATTGGATGGTTCAGCCATTGCACTAAGAGCAACTAATAAAGAATTAAAGAATTAAAAATAAGAGCCCCTGAAATAGGGCATTTAAACTGTCAAGTGATTTAGAAACAAACAATACCAGCAAAACAACAGAAGTGATTTGATTTGGCATACCTAAACCAGAAGTTTAATTATAATCAGTTGCTATGCCATAAAAATTGAGTTATAATCTAGGTAATAATACTGAGCACAGGACAATTAGGCCTCATGGTCATCTCTTCTTCATTTATCTCCATGCCTGTGCCATCACTTCAAGTCATGGGTTGCGTGTACGGTGTAGTCATACATTGGCTTGACTATGCCAAAGCCTACCTAAACCATTTTCGAATGTCTTAAGAGATGGTGTGGAAACAACATGTTCAAACCAACATTTCACAGTTTACACACCCCTTAGAGAGAAAATTTTTCTAACTAGGTTAGTTCTCCCCCTCTTCTGGTAGACTTTCAGATGATTTCCATGAGTAATAGTCCATTTGCAAACAGAATGTTATATTTGACTATAACAATTAATCGATTGAGAGCCGATAGAATGATCCATCATAGCCTGGGTACGTGCTCTATATATCCAATTTCACCCAAGTTAAGTACCCGCAGAAAGAATTTCCAAAATGATGAGAGATTAGATTATACATTAAGTAGGGAAAAACCCCATCTTAGGGCTAATAAAAGTGGCTGATAGTCAAGAACTTTCCTGATCCAAAGGCTATGCTTGCTACTAAAACACTGAGATCAACACACATCTCTGATATAGTAAAACTTGGTCATCAAAGTTTGTAGCGTTTACTATCAAAATATCAACCATTTAACTCTCGAAGTTATTAGTCATAAGTTGCAACTGAAATAAGTTGAATCTGAATGAGTACCAGCAAATATGGGAGTGGCGTATTTACTTAAAAATCCATAAATAGGTCGCACATTTATGCTCAATTTACATGTTCTAAAAAATTTGCGCGCACTATATACAAGGATAAAACTTATTTTCCTCTGAATTTTTAAACATCTTAATGTCTGAAGATACCACGAAAAACCCCTTCACAAATCTTGTCACCTCGCGGCTATGCACATTAAGTGTACCTCAAAACATCATTCGCAGAAGTGAAATTATTAAATTGAGCAGCCTAAATATTGCGTATCCTTTAATAAAGATTGTTTTTTCCCTCAAAATTAATCATAACTTGACATAAATGTCGTCTTTATAATATATAAATCAGAATCACGTGATAATCACATGATATATAAATCACGTGATATTATCTGACCAGATCAGGTTAAAGCAAATGTTAATGAAGTAACTTAAGCGAGTACTCGGATATAGATATCCTGGAATCGGAAATTCGGCAATGAGATCTACGCTTCTCGTCAGCGCCTCCAAACGGAGATTTACTTTGCCACTGTCCGGCTCGCTAACAATAGACGCGGGCTACCCAGTGTAATTATCGGCCGTTCATGCAATTTTTCTAGAACATCGCATTACGTTTTAGATCATTTTATGTTGGTCACTCACATTACAATATAACCATGCAGTAATATATATGATAAATTTTATCGCTAGACTTAGAAATCAAGTGAACGCAAGTTTCTCGCTAGATTTACAAATCAAGTGAACCTGATAATCTAACAAAAGAGGGTTATACGATTACGAGGATTCAAATCAGTATCATAATTTTGAACATCCGGGCATTCCGAGATCGTCCAACATTTGCCAATTTACGACACACTAACGAGGATATCCCATAGCAACGCAATGTTTAAATTTTTCATGAAACTAAGGGCATAAAAAATACTTGCGTCGAATAACCCCGCCAGGTATTAGAAAACATAAAATCTCGAGTACTTTTTATAAGATATTAAATAAATGGTAAAAAGGTTTCACGGCCCATTGCTAGTAATGTTAAATTAGCCTGCAAAAACGCCGCCAATTGAAAGCGAACACCGAATCGCGAATTAATACTGATGGTCTCGTCTTTATTGTAATACGACTGACATGACTGATCATCATGAAGTAATTGCGAGTTTCATGTTAGTTGGTTAGTAACGGTCCTTAGAAGGACCACTCGCTTTTCTTCAGGGGATGATCGTGGTGTATCCTTGTGGTGTTCATCCGGTCCACCACGCCTGTTTGCACCACTGTCACATTCTTAATAGATCCAATAACTTCCCAACCGGTATATGACATAGTTATGTAGGATACGTTATGTAGGATTCGATCCAAACCGGTATGTAGTATACCTTATGTAGGAAAGAATGACGCTCGGAAATACGTACCTAGTCAAAACTCTTAATTGATCCACTAACTTCCCAACCAGTATGTTACATATGTTATGTAGGATACCTTTCGTAGGAGATGTTCCAAACCGGTATATAGTATACCTTTCGTAGGAACGAGCCTCGTGGCTAAAATAGGATCAGAGTTATCGACTCCAACTGGCTTGTAATGTGAAGCTGGCGCCATTTTCTTTCAACTTGGTCACAACGAACTTTCTGTTCATATTCACGTAAATTATAAACATTTTACATAAGTACTATAACTTATTCAACAAAGACCGCTTGTACTGTGGTATTCATGAAAAATCAAATGTGGATGTAGCTCCCCAAGATTATGGAATGAATAGGATTTGTTGAGATAAAAGTTAGGTGTTTCCCATTATACAGAAAATTAATTAATAACGGCTTGGACTCGGTCGCATGCATAGTAGCATAAGTGCGCATGCTCAGACTCGTTTATATGTTCTCTATAGGAATAGAGGAACCGGTTCCCTAGAGCAATGACTGCTTTAGAGTTAAAGAGATACTATCAAGACTACCCAATGGAGGGATGTATCTCTGCTAACTTTGTTTCAAGGGAACCCACACCATGGGAATGAATAGGTTAAAATTTTCTGAGATATCTAAGTCAGGTGACTTATAGCAAACAGTGAATTGAGTGGCTTAGTATTTTTGTTGTGTTACAAAACTCCTTAATGTTCAAAATTGTCTTTAAAAATCTTAAAATTATGCTTAACCCTTTCACTGACAAATCCCTGAAAAAGTGTATTCTTTAGGCTATAAAGCTTATTCTGTTGAATATTTTGAAATTAATTTGACTGGAAGCCATTGCTGCCTAAGGCATTCAAAATATTCAACAGTTTTCCTGTATATTAGCGTTGAAAATGAGATATGGGGGAATTCACCGGTCAAAGGGTTAAGTCAATGTTAACTTGCTGGCCAAGTAGGCGACTATATTTGTTAAAAGTTAATTTGAAAAGTATTTTTTTTGCCAATATGACCATTTAAACTTTAAGAGATCAATGGATCTTTCTAGCTTATCCATCAATCATATGACATTATAATCAAATATGCCACGTGTGGGATGACGATTACGTCATGAATGACGTAATTAAGTTCGTTACGAACGCATAATTGATGACGGACTAATAAAAGCTTTGGTGTGCAAATTATATATCTTTACAATTTAAGAAACATGCTGTTAAATATGTTGATACTAATTTGCCTGGGCGATGTTGCTGCCATAGGCAACAACAGCACTCAGTCAAATTAGTTTCAAAATATTCAACAGCTTACCTGTATAGTTTTCTGAAAATTCAGAGTCAGGGAGTTCAGAGATCGATCGATCGATCGATCTCAACAAGTGTTGGTGGAGCTGAGCTGGAGATGTGTGGGGCACAGCTAAAAATGGATTCCTCCATTGCCCGTACTACATCTGTACCGGTCACATGACAGGTTTTACTTTGTAGACCTTAACCTATATCTTTAATTAAATTATCAATAAGCATGAATAAAGACAATATTCTTTCTAGATGACTAATGGAGCAGATTGTCAATGACAAACTAAAGACATTTCCCGGAAATCTCTTACATAAAGCTAAGTCTGCCAAGTCTGTCTGATAACTATGAAAGAAAATAGAGCCACCTCGATGGCTGCGGTTAATCGTGATGATGGAATCATCGGCGCCTGACTACTTGGTCATAGTTATTTGTTAATGCATATGAAAGACAAGAACTTTTAGGTTCGTGTTGAATTGAAGTCTAAAGAATATATTATTGACCTTATAATGGTCAAGTTGGCCAAAACAAGTAGTAGTCTTCGGAAATGTCCCTTTGCAAGCCAAGAGAAGTGTATTTTGGAAATTTTACTACTGGACTATCTGCTTTGATAACCGAACCAGTCATTCCAGTGATAAAATCTAAAAAATACTCTGTCTTGGTATCGATTTCAATAAGCAAATATTTTTATTTTCTTGGCAAATCTTGCCGATTGAAAGGTTTAGTCCTGTCTGATAATGATGACAAAAGGAATGCTGTTAGTCGTGATGAATCGCCCTCGCCTTAGCTTCTTAAAACATTAAAAAGATCGGAAATACTTCTTGGTTGAATTGAAGTCCAAAGAATATATTATTAACAGATTTGATTCTATGTATTTATGGGTGATATATAGCATATGTTTTAATCCTGCAGACTATTCTATGAACAAATTAACTGAATGTCTTTATTACATGTATCTTATGCAAATAAACTCAATCATCAATTATTTTTCCAGAATTTATAAGTTAGGATTGACTGATTTAACCATTCCTATCATATACACCCATTATCTCTTTCAAAACTCAAATTAATTTCAAAATATTCAACAGTCTTCCTCAGTATGGTTGCCATAAAAATAGGATATCTTGACTTCTTCGGTGAAAAGATTGGTAAGGAAATTCTCAATTCTTGCTTACTGGATGTCCATTTGAAGGTCTTTAAAATTCTTTTTTAAATTTACTATTGGAATGACGATGACGTGCCGACCATTCCATTGGTAATTTTCCACCAAATAGTTTACTCTTGTCCTGCATATAGATAGATAATGACTTTTTTTTGTTTATCCATCAATCATATGATGTCATAATGAACTACGTGATGTGTAGGATGACATTATAATCAATTACGCGATGAACAAGAGGCCCAACGGCCTACGTTCATGTGGACCATTGGCACTTAAACCATTTGCATTTAAAATATAAATTTTCGGAAAATCCAAGATGGCCATCAAAAAATTGACCAAACAAGACTAGTTTAATATGTTGAAGCCTACCGTCATAGGATCGTTTCCTCCAAGTTTTGTTAAAATCAGCCTATTGATTGAAGGAGTACCATTTTTAAATGGTTCCGGAAAACTTTAAGAAAATCAGAGATTGCTGCCAAAAACATTGACTTATTAAAATTCTGAATAGAATTACTAGAGGCTATGATAATAGGAGCCTTCCAGCCAAATTTGGTTGAAATTTCCCAAGCCATTAATGAAGAGTAGCCTTTTATATGAATTCCCGTTTTTCGGAAAATCCAAGATGGCCACAATCAAAATCAAGCCGTCAAAATTATGTATACAAGTTCTGAAGTGTACGGGCCTAGGGTTCTTTCAGCTGAGTTTGGTTGAAATCGGCCAAGCGGTTAAAACAGGAGTAGCCTTTTAACTGATTTACCACAATATTCAGGAAATCTAAAATGGGGCGCGGGTCAAAATTGAGCAATTAAAATTATGTATACAAGTTCTGAACCATACCAGCGTACTATCCTTCCAGCTTTGCCGAAGCAGTTAATGTGTCGCGGTTTAAAAAACTTGGTTGCTATTTTTTTTGGAAATTTCAAAATTCTATACACATATTCTGAAGCATACTATGGATAGGGTTCTTCCAGCCGAGTTTGATTGAAATCGGCCAAGTGGTTAGAGTAGACTTTTAAGTGATTTCCCAAAATTTTCAGAAAATCCAAGATGCCCGGCGGAAGAATGTACCAATCAAAATTCTGTATACAAGTTCTGAACCATACCAACGTACTATCATCCCTGGTTGAAATTTGGCATGCAGTTAAAGAGGAGTGGCGGAAATTTCAAGATGGGCGCCGAAAAAACTGACCAATCAAAATTTTGTGTACAAGTTCTGAAGCCTACACTCATGGGGTCTTTCCAGCCAAATTAGGTTGCAATCTGCCACACGGTTAATGAGTAGCATTTTAAAGTAAAAGTTAATGGATGGATAGACAGACAGACGATGGTCGGTCACCATGGCATATGCTCACTTGGCCATTCTGGCCAGGTGAGCTAATAGTGCAGCTTGAAGTTAGTCACGAAGGCTTAATTGATAAGGGACTAAGCATTGTTACACGAATTGTATGTTTTTACTATTTAATAAACAAGCTGTTGAATATTTTGAAACTAATTTGACTGGAAACTATTGCTGCCATAGCAATAGCACACCATCAAATTAGTTTCAAAATATTCAACAGCTTACCTGTATAGTTTTCTGGAAACTGATAGGCAAGGAGTTCAGGGATCGATCAATCATAACACAGGTGATGTGTGGGTACAGCTTAGCTAGATGGCCGGGGCATAGTTAAAATTGGATTCCTACACTTCCTCAAGACCGCCGAATAAGCAGCCATTTTTGTCAGTTGTGACTATTAAATAGTTAATAAACATATCCCATAAGATCTACCCCATTGAGAACATCACATGATCTGCAGAGAGAACAGCTTGTTTTGACAATACATTATCGGCGACATGACTTACGTTTTTATTCCCCCTTCCTGGTCAAGTTATCCAAAACGAGCCTCTGCAGTGGTCTTGAGAAATGTGCGTGCATCTGCAAGCCAAGAGATGAATCGGGCTCGATAATCGAGCCAATTATTTCAGTTGAAAATTTTAAAAGAATAGTCTTCTCATGGTCTGCAAATGGTCTTTTCAAGAAATAAACAATTTACAGGCTAAAATTTAACCATTAACCCGTCAACACTTACATCAGCCAAAGGCAGCTTCTGCAGTGGTCTTATTCAATGCCAACTGGAAGTAAATTTTCAAAGATAGTCTTCTCTTGGTCTGCAAATGGAGATTTTCTATGAGAAAATTTAAATCGTTTTGAAAAATTTGAGGGGTAATGGGGTTAAATTACCGGTAACCCCGAAAACAAGTATATCCATAGAGATATTCCGTTGAATACTTTTGAACTATCTTCACCAGGTACCGTTGCTCAGATCATTCTAATGGATGAATCCAATCTGTTACTTAACCATTTAACCCTCAAATTTATTCATGAAAATTAAAATTTTCTCATAGAAAATGTCCATTTATGGAGCCAGTCATTCCAGTGGTAAATTTTCAAAAATAGTCTTCCCTTGGTCTGCAAATGGACATTTCTCAAGAGCAGTACAGAAGCCATTTTTGGCTGATATGAGTGTTAAAGGGTTAAGTATATGACGTCATAATGTATTACATCACATTTAGTCTGACAATCAAAATGCGTAATGCATGATGCACAGCTAAAGTCTGTTATGAAATTTTAAAAGCTTGTACGAATTGTATGTCTTTACTACTTGGCAACAATTCTATTGAACATAGACAGCAACAGCACCCATACAGTCACATTAGTTTCAAAATATTCAACAGCTTATCTGTATAGTTTTCTGGAAATTGAGGTTCAGGGTCTTTAGGGTTCGATCGATCCCAACATGGGCTAAGCGTGGGCGGATCTTAGCTAGATATGATATTCACTGAACTTGCTCATAGACATTGCAAATTATCAGCATAACCATGCATTCTTAACCCGTACCACACTGATGTGTTATGCCACCGGACACACAAACATAGACAGATACACAGATACTTGCAGGCAGTGAGGCACATACAAACGCATGGTCACATTCATACACTTACACATATATATATATATATATAGATACAGCTATTACAATTATTACTACTTCATGGTGAGAATAATAAGTCAGAAAGCAAAGCTAATATACGGGTAATTCGCCATAAACATTGTCATAGCATTCATGTTATTTTGGTCAAATTGTAACATAAGAATTCCCTAAACAGCCCATTGGCATGCATTATTAATATTACAATGACCATCGCGCCATCAGAGCATTACCATCACAACCAAACCAGCAGATTAACGGAAATTACGGGAAAGCCCCCAAGAGGTATAGTCGCCTGATACTGGCATGACCCATTATCAGTTGAAATGCCAGTGTCTCTATTTCAATACAACTATACAGGAAAGGCATTAAATGCTTTGACACTAATTTGACTGCATTTCCTTACAAAAATTGTATTATTACCAGTCTATTGTCAGTCTATTACCAGCTTATTGTCCGTATGAAACCCGTGTGAAACCAGTCTGTTGTCATACTATTGTCAGATCTGGTATTAAACTGGCAATAAATTGTCAGATGATTGCCAGTGTATTGCCAGATCCATGTCAGTCTATCAGCAGTTTATTGTCAGCTGTCTGATCCTGTGCACTGAAACACTGACAATAATCTGGCAATAGACTAACAATGTACTGGTAATAATGTTTATGAAGCGCGACAGTAAACATGCAGACAAAATTTGTCAAACTCTTACATATATATATATATATATATATATATATATATCTTATAGGAGAAATAGATCTGACAACAGACTGACAATACACTGGTAGCATTTTAACATCTAAGAACAGACTAGTTACACACTGACAATGGACTAAAGATCTGACAATAGGAGGGAATTGGAACGTTTTTAGTATATTGTCAGTATGTTGTCAGAAATTTGTCCCAAACCTTTTTCTGCTAATTAGCTGACAATAAACTGATGATACATGTGACAATACACTGACAATAATCTATTATCTGTTTTACTTTTTATTACCAGTCTAATGTCAGATTGTTGTCAATGTGTTACCAGCTTCCTGCCAGTGTATTGTCATTTGAATGCCACTCTGTTGTCAGCTTAATGTCAGCTTGTTGCTAGCTATAAATTAGTTTCTTACCAGTCTGTTGTCATCTGCTTATTTACTAATATCCAGCCTGTTGTCAGCTGTATCATCATTTCCTGCCACTTAAACTGGTAATAGACTAAAAACACAGTGGCAATAAACTGACAACAGACTGAAAATAATCTGACAGCAAAATGGCAGGAACTGCTCATGAATATTACTGCAGGACAAAGACGGTATCATGACATGGAGATGTCACCCTTAAGACTATAAGAAAAAGCATGATTTTAATATTCAATACATATGTATTGGGCAAATAACAGTAGAAACAAACATTAAACTAAATATTCAAATAGCTGGGTCACTTCAATTATAAAGTTTAATAAATTATGAAAACAAGTATCACAAGAACAACACAACAAATTCCCAGTGTTATCATTACAATTTATATGTCTACATACCAAACTGATAATGATTGTGCCGTTCTTGGGTTACATGACATGATTATAATTAAATAAACATGATTCTAAATATATTTTCTACATTTTATGCAGACCTAGAAGAGCTTCTGTTGAATCTTCAAAAATGAAAAAAGGGAGATAACTTCTTATTTTAGCATGT
Source organism: Chaetoderma sp. LZ-2023a (assembly GCA_034401795.1). Taxonomy (NCBI): domain Eukaryota; kingdom Metazoa; phylum Mollusca; class Caudofoveata; order Chaetodermatida; family Chaetodermatidae; genus Chaetoderma; species Chaetoderma sp. LZ-2023a. Next base: position 160,468,369 of record CM067370.1, on the reverse strand, counting down.
AGATTTCCCCCACATGGAGGAGCACCGCTTTGTCAGAGTATTGAATAATACAAATACTGACAAAATAGCCAATTACACAATTACGGTATGTGTGTAAGAACAAATACAATTACAGTAGCACAAATCTAACATTTTGGTATTATCAAAAGAAAGAGACACCGATCCACCTTTAAAATCATTGTTATAAAGTTGTAAGATATTTCTAGGCATAGGTAAAAATATCAACTCATATATTTTTTTTATTTCACATATTACCAGTCTATTGTCAGACATGCTCTCCGATAGGAAAATTGTAAAAGTACTTTCTTGCCAGTCTATTGTCAGATTTATTTTACTCTGTCTATTCTTGCCAGTCTGTTGTCAGCGGTATTTTACTATCTTCTTTCTTGCCAGTCAATTATCTGATCTATTTTACTATGTCTGTTGTCAGATGTATTTCACTATCTCCTTTCTTGCCAGTCTGCTGTCAGACATATTCTTTATGAAGTTTTTGTTGTTGTATTAAGGTCAGAACAGATAAATTTGTTGTCAGTCTGTTGGCAGATCTCCACAAAAATGCCAGTCTATTGTCAGACTATTACCATTGCCAATTCTTCTTTAATTAATGCCAGCTTAGAGTCAGTCTATTGTCAGTTTATTGCCAGTGTTCATTTTTTATTGTCAGTTTATTGCAAGTCTGTTCTCACATCTTGCCAGTCTGTTGTCAGTCTATTACCAGAAACACGTTTTTGTAAGGGTCGATCCAGGAAGCCGTTTCATATGCAGCACAGTTCCCATTTAAATTGCTTTCAAAATCTTCAGCTGAATATTCTTTATATCATAAATCCTTTTGACTGTAAAGTGACTGGTTAAATTCTATCCTGACGCTATAATTTGTCAGTCTATGCCACGGTCATCATCACCGTTGTCGGCACCAACATTGTCATTTTTATACATATAAAATATTTAACATTGGTCAGGGTAATCTATTAAAACCTTTGCTTACTGTATGTCCAGTTGCAGGCCAAATTATGACTATTTTTTAGAATTAACGCACAGTTAATTGTCAAAGATAATCATCTCTTGGCCTGCAAATGCATATTCCTCAAGTAGAGCTATTTTAGACTGGTTTGATCATTATTAATCTTCATGGACCAGAAATGGTTTACTCTTTAAGATGCGAGAAATATTATTTTCAATATTTTGAAATTAATTTGACTGGGAACGTGTTGCTGCCTATGGCCTTTAACACTCAAGCCGGCCAAAATGGCTTCTGTAGTTACAGTCTGGAGAAAAGTTGAAACCGAGCCAGTCATTCCAGTGCTAAATTTAAAAAAAAAAATTTTCTCTTGGTCTGCAAATCAACATTTGCTTTGGAAAAATATAAATTTTTTGAACAAACTTAAGGCTGAAATGGTTAATGGGTCATCCGGTCAAAACTGGCCTCTGCCAGTGGTCCTGAGGAATGACCATTTACAGGGCAAGATAAACTTCAATTTTCTTATCATTAACCCTTTCACCGATGAATATCCCATTTTTCAAGTTAAACATAGAGAAAAACTGTTGAATATTTTGTCAAATTAATTTCAAAATATTCAACAGAATAAGTTTTATATTGTAAAGAATTTACTTTTTCAGGATTTGTGGGTGAAATGGTTAAAAGATTATAGTGGTGAATGGGTAGAAGGGTGCACTTGTCAATAACTATTTGAACCCTTTAATAGTCAAATTTGGTCAAGAAAATGTACATATCTGCCTAGTGAATGTCCATTTACAGGTCAAGAGAATTTATGACTGTAATGATTGGCTCAGTTATCGAACCAGTCACTCCAGTGGTAAATTTTCAAAAATTACATTCTCTTGGTCTGTAAATGGACATTCGACAAGACCATAACAGGGGCCGGCATGACCATTAAAGGGTTAAACCCGAGGAAGCAGTATCTCGATTTCAAGGCAAATAATTTCAAAGCAAGTAGCTGTATGATTATTTTTTCAATATTAAATTTAATAACAAATTAATTTCCAGCACATTTATTATCCCCACGTTTTAAAAAAATGTCGGGGATATTGTACTCGCCTCCGTCCATCCATCCGTCACGCTATCTGCTCCCAAACCATTGGGTGGAATTAAATCAAATTTGGTATGTGGGTTACCCATATGATTCCGCTTTGCAAGATGTTATTTAGATTTATCCCCGCCCCCAGGGGGGAGGGGCTGTGGCATGGGTCAAAAGGTAAAATCAGTTGTAACGCAACTCCTCTGAAATCGTTAGACAGAACTCAACTAAATTTGATATCTGAGTTACCCATATGATTGCGGAGCGCAAGAGACCATTTAGATTTGGCTCCACCACCAGGGGTGGGTCAAAAGGTGAAATTTTAACCTGCGGAAATTGATTGTAACACATCTCCTCAGAAACCGTTGGACAGAATTCAACCAAATTTGGTTTATGCATTACCCATATCAATGTGGAGTGCATGAACACATTTACATTTGGCCCCGTCCCCCGGGGTGGGTGAAGGGTGGGGGTCAAAAGGTAAAAAAATTGATTGTAATGCATCTCCTCCGAAACACATGAGAACGGAATTCAACCAAATTTGGTATGTCAGTTACCCATATCAATGTGGAGTGGATGAGCACATTTACCTTTGGACTCGCCCCAGGGATGGGGATGGGGTCAAAAGGTCATGAAATTAATTGAAATCCAACTCCTCTGACACTGTTGGATGGAATTCAACCAAATTTGTTATGTGAGTTACCCATATGATTGCGGAGTGCAAAATGACATTTAAATTTGACTCCCCCCCCCCCCCCCCCCCCCCCCCCCCCCCCCCCCCCGGGGGTGGGTTGTGGGGTGTGTCAAATGTTCAAAGCGGTGAACGTGGGGATTTGCGATGACGCGTCATCGACCGATCAATCTAGTTATTTATTAATTTCAAAACAATCTGCAATGTTGAAGATTTCAAAGTCAGTGCTATTTAATGCTAGCTGAAGAAGTATTTGGTTTTATTGCTTCATATTTAAAACATTTAATGGTCGACATTTTTCAAGAAAATTGACAATTTTGCTTAGTGAATGTACATTTGCTGTCCGAGATAAGACTATTTTTGAAAATTTACCACTGGAATGACTAGCTTGGTTATCAGTTGTAAATTTTCAGAAATAGTCTTATTTTGGCCTGCAAATGGACATTCCTGAAGAACACTGCAAAGACTTGTTTTGGTCAGCTTGACCAGTAAAGGGTTAAATCATGTTTTTATTATTCACGAGGAGACAAAGGCTCACTGATTCAGACTACTGTTGTTAACCAGCAATACTGATTCCTGTATCTGTGTGTGCCTATCTCCTGCTCCTTGGAAACATAGACAATCTCATTCACTCCTCCATCAATCCAGGAGTATAAAATGGGTACTGGTGTAAAAGCTGGTGAAGTTAAATGGTGTAATAGACTGAACATAAAAACGTATAATCACCCTCTATAATATGGCCTGAATGGGACCTAAAAATTAGGCATTTGCTCTAGGCCAATCAAACCATTAGCTTCTTCAACATCCATTCAGCAAGATTATGCAATGCCATAATGGGAGTATTTATGACACTGATGCAATAACATGTCTCTGTTAGTGATTCCCTTTAGATTGATTATGCTATGGACACCATGTATGATGGGACTGAGAGTTAAAATCCCTTTGGGACAGCAAAATGTTAGCACAGCTTTTCCTGTGACTGAGCAAGAGTGGATTACCATACAGGAAAGCTCACATGCAGTAGTGGATGAAAATATTGCCACTAAAACATTACACGACTGAACCATCTAGTTAGAAAATGAAGGATTCCAGTTTCTCAGTCAATCAATCATATGACGTAAAGATAAACTATGTGACGTGTAGGCTGACGTCATAATTAACTACATCGTGAATGATTTAGTCCATGCTGTTGAATATTTTGAAACTAACTTTGAGTTTAGTTTCAAAATATTCAACAGCTTTCAACAGCTTACCTGTAGTTTTCTGGAGGTTGATAGTCAGGGAGTTTAGAGCTCGATCAATCCCAACGTGGACGAAGTATGGGTGGAGCTTAGTTAGAGATGGTGGGGAATAGCTAAATCTGGATTCCTCCATCGGGCACTCCATTGACAAACAGGAATCCATTGCTTGAGTCAAATATAATTTACCCTTTACTGGTAAAATTTGTTCAAGAAAATCTAAATATTTGCTCAATGAATGCCCATTTGCAGGCCAAGAGAGGACCATTTTTGAAAATTTACCACCGAATGACTGGCTCGGTTATCGCTCCAGGCATTCGTGGAAAATTGTCAAAAATAGTCTTCTCTTGGCCTGCAAATGGACATTACTAAAGACCACTGCAGAGGGCAGTTTGGGTCGGCTTGACCAGGATAATGTGGCCAATGTTGTCAGGGAGATATGAAAAATTAAAACTCTACATGCAAACCAGCAATCAATGGTACACGCAATCATGATATTGACAAAAATAACAAATTTATATAAAGGCCATGTCTGATCTGTCACTCAAGTACCTGATGTCATAAACAATTCAACCGTTGCACTTTATCCATCCATCGTATGATGTCATAATCAACTACATGACGTGTAGAATGCCATCATATTAAATAACGTCATTATGACGTCATGAATGACATAGATAAGTACGTCACGAACACATAAGCATTGTTGAACGAATTGTATGTTTTACTTATTTAATAAATATTCCGTTGAATATTTCAAAACTAATTTGACTCGGCACTGTTACAACAGCACCCAGTCAGACTAGTTACACAATTTTCAACAGCTTACCTGTATAGTTTTCAGGAAATTGATAGTTAGGACATTCAGGGATCGATCAATCCCAACACTGTGAAGTGTGGGTGGAGCTTAGCTGGAGGTGGGCAAGGCATACCTACAACTGGAAAGGTCCATTGGGTCACTAGTTATCTGACAATCAAAGTAATGTATTTCTGGCATGAAACTTGAAAAATCTGTCACGAGCATGTATGAGTTGTATGTGTGCTTGATGAATATACAGTTTAATTACTTTCAAAACATTCAACAGCTTCACCTGCATTAAGTAACCATGAAATTTAGATTATGGAAATTCAGTGTTCAAAGTATATAAATCGAAATCTGCATAGTGGGCAGAGCTTAGCTACAAATGGGTGTGACATAGCTAGAAATGGATCCGGCCATTCTAAGGACTTATGAATCACATAGACATCAAAAACTCTCCACACACTGACAATCATTATTTTACTCACCTTTCCAACTTATGCATGTGTGCCAACCTTTGCTTAGCGCCAGGCATTCGTGCTCCGCTATCATTACTGCATTCCGCGAACGACCTGCTACCGAATCCGGCCATTCCATTACTAGGTCCACTAGATAGTTTACTTAGCGTGTCACTGCTTTCAGACATATCAACAATGTTCCTTTTCGCCAATTAAATTCCAAGCTCATTTAATGATAACAATAATTTAATTAAATCTCCAAACGTCCTGTCATAGTGCCAACCATTGAAATGCCATTAAACGACAAGCATACTGAGTATGAAATGGTTAAATTCACAGACTTTTCATTGTTGTATTTTTTTTAATGTATTTTGAGCAACAAAAGTGTGTTATGTGTATAGTCTTGAGTGAGCTGACTGTCACTAAGAATACAATAAAACCTGTTATTATTGACAACGTATGGCCCATAAAAATACTGATCAGCAGAGAAAAGTGTTAGTTAATGTTCTAACACTCCAATTTGTTCAAGAAAAGTCAATTTTCCCACAGAATATGTCAATTTGCAAACCAAGAGAAGACTTTATCGAGCCAGTCATTCTGGTGGTAAACTTTCAAAAATAGTCTTCTATTGGTCTGAAAATGGACATTTCTCAAGACCACTACAAAATGCATTTTTGGCTGATATGAGTGTTAAAGTGTTAATACAATGTACGTTTGAAAAAAATAATTTATTGTTCAAATTCATTAGACACATTATGCCTGTAACAACTGTAAAATTGTAAACAATGGTTAAACCATTTCACAGATGAAATCCCAGTTTCTTACTTTTGAGATAACCATGTTGTATAATGTGAGTCCACGTCTCCGGATTCATTACCATTAGACATTTGAAACACCTTACATGATGCAGGGATTATATAAACAGCAATTGTATTATTTTGTTTTCCAGGTAATGCATGCAGTTTGCAATATGGCACCATTTATCAAATTGAAAATCATCCCATGATTTGAAATCTAAAATTCCAGTAGGTATTTCTCAAAACAGCATCTCTTCCACTGGCTAGTTGTAACCAGGTTAGCTCAAAAGTCATTAAATATGGGAGCCAAGTCAGCCAACTGGTTAATGAGTTACCAACTGAGACTAGTAGGACAACCGGTGAGCCAGAATGTAGACATCAATAGTTGTTTTACCAACAAATTCTTTGAAAGTATTCAAACAGATATGCATTACAAGTATTATAAGATTTAAATAATTTGTAATATCAGCTATGCACTAATAAAAGGATAAAAATGAACTTAACATGTAATGGATTGGGAGGTCAGAACTGGAGACATTGATGGTCTTGGAAAAGTTTGCAGTAGCCGAGCCAGTTATAGCAGTGGTAAATTTCAAAAATAATCTCTTGGCTTGCCAATGGTATTCATTAAAAAAAATAAAAATTTGTATTGATAAGTCTTGACATTCAAATGGTTAAGTCATGTCACCATTGTAAGAGAGTAAACACTCCAATTCTCACTCTTGGATTGACTGCTCAGATGCTGAACAAATTGGTATTGACGAATATCCAGATAAATTGGTTTACTTCCGCTTGGAGAAAACCCGCACGGTTTTCGTAATGGGAACAAGTCGCCTCTAGCTGAGCACTGCTACAGACCATAATGGCCATCCAATAACTCACATCGATAACCTAAGCCAAAGACGATTATTCCATCGCAACTTGGTGAATTGGATCTAACATGCGAGGAAACAACGATTAAATAGCCGTGTAAGATTGCGTCACGCCAGAGTCGATTATACGTGGATTTCTGATTCTAGGTAATGTGGAATTTTATCTTTTTTATGTGATAAAAGGATTTGTCATGTGTCTAAGTAAATCTTGTTAATTAAAAGTAAGACATCCCTAATATAAACACTTGGACATGATTAGAATAGCATTTGACAAATTTATATCCGAGTGATTTTCTTGAAAGGATTGAATTTAAATGCTGAATAGGTGACCTTGATAACATCTGTATGGTATTTATATATCTCAGCGTCAGACATTAAATTTCTAAGTTGCAGTGAAAGGAAGACTGATATTGTTCATTTTGCTGTCAGCATTCCTGTAAGTTGCTATTATAGACAAACACCAGAAACTTGATGATTATATACGGTAGAGGTGATGATGATGATGATGATGGTGCTGGTGATGATGGCAATGATGATGACGACGACGATGATGATGATTCTGTGCATCCTATATTAGATTGAAGAGACAATCTATTGTTTTTCTCTATTTCTCTATTAGGCTTGTTCAAATAGCAACTTCATGTTTAACTTAGTTATTCGCACATAGCACACCGATAATATCCAGGAAGATACTATTTGTTATCAATCAATCAATGACCATGAATGCATTCACTAGTTAATGATTTTTGCAAACACAGGCTTCAAGACAACAACAACATTAAAAAATCCATAGCGAAAAGCTGTCCTTTTAGGAGATCTATCATTTTATGATACCTGTGTATATTAGTTACCATTTAGACCACGAATGGTTCCTTGAATCTTATCTTTTCTTAACCTGGGAGTGTAATATATCGATATCGCTTCGGCAGTGAGGTGCCGATGGTCAACATATTACGGATCATCAGGTTATGTATTTGGTATATCATTTTATGCAAGATCAAAGACAGTGATGAGTGATTGAGTTAAACTACCGTTAACACTTTAACACTCATATCAGCCAAAATGCCTTCTGTAGCGGTATTGAGAAATGGCAATTTGCACACCAAGAAGACAATTTAAAAAAGATTTACCACTAGAATGACTCAGCTTGATAACGGAGCCAGTCACCCCAGCAGTATATTTTCAAAAAAAGTCTTCTCTTGGGCTACATATCAACATTTTCTATGTGAAGATTGAAATTTTCTTGAACAAATTCGAGGATTAAATTAAATGGTAAAGGAATGCCATAACAATTCTGCTCCTTACCCATTATCTTGCTGCAGATCTACCATCTGTCGAAGAACAGTCGACAAGCATAAACGCTCTAATCTCATATCTAGATATGACACTAGGGATGGAGTATATGGATAATGTTGATTTCATCGATGAAGGAAGGGTCCCCTTGATGAACTATTTCCTATAGGCGCAAATCATGTCAAAGTCATAATTCACCTTTCCAGAGTGTCCACCCATCATATGACGTCATAATCAACTACGTAATGTGTAGAATGACATCATAATGAATGATGTCATAATGATGTCATGAATGATGTTGATAAGTACATCACGAATGCATATTTGAAGACGGTCTATGCATTGTTGTTTAAATTGTACGCATTTATTATTAAAAAAATATTCTGTTGAATATTTTGAAACTAATTTGACTGGGCGCTGTTGCTGCGCCCAGTCAAATTAGTTACAAAATATTCAACAGCTTCCCTGTATAGTTTTAAGGAAATTGATAGTTAGGTCATTCGGGGATCGATCAATCGCAACATGGCGAGGTGTGGGTGGAGCTTGCTAGTGATGAGCAGGGCAGTTAAAAATGAAAAGGTCAATTAAAGCTCTTCGTGAAGGTAGCTAAACTGGAGTTCACACATGCATACCTGTCCGTGACAAAGGAGGCTAATGATGATCGTACATTAATTTGGTGAGAGAAGAGGCGAATGAACAGAATCTTAGTCTCACTAAGACTCTGCATTTCAACCGATATTGCATATCATTCTGTAACAGGAAATATTGCTTTTCAGTCATTCTGAAAGTTCTGGATTCGAGGATATAAAATTCCCATGAAAGCCAAAATGCACCTACCCGGTATATGAGGTTTATAAATGTGTCTCAATGCTGCTCTACAACTGCAACATCTGGTCAGATCCTTAGCCCTTAGCGCTCTGATGTCAATATTCTATCTTTTACTATGCCAATATCAAAGAAGCTGGTGTACATTTTTCAACAATTTTGACAGCACCATCTCCTACCAAATTTGTTGAAAAATGAACACCAGTTTATCTTTTTAATTAATTTGAAAATTTAAAATTTTGACACCAGAGTGGTAAGGGTTAAGTCCCTCAGGAACAGACTCGATGCACATCATCGCAAACACATGTGGCCATCACCGCTGGCCGCACAGCCTAACCTCAAACTTGGCACTGTACAAACTGTGCAACATGGTTCCACTATCTGTGACAGTAGCACATCAGAGACGGGTAATTTTTGAACATGTCATTCAAATTCCAGAGAATACTAAAAAAGAATTGCAGTTTTCAGTACAGGGTGACAAGATGTATAAAACATGTACATTTGGTGATTCTACATTGTAGCATTCAACAGATATACTATGGATTGCCAGATAGACAGAGAGATAAACAGACACCCAATCAGGCAGACAGCACTGACCACAGTACTAGCAAGAGTAATTATAGATAAAATCTTGTCAAAACTATTTTTTCAAAACAAGAGCCTAAAGGGAGCATATATCAATCACCTGGAACATATGCCTTCAATTAGAAATCATCCCTTAAGTATAAGTGGAACCCTAAAGATTGGCACGAACAAGGATGGGTAACACCAAATTTGGTTAACATCATCAGTTCAGTGGTTCTTGAGAAGACATCTTAAATTTACTATTGCTTTAGCATGGGAGCTTTTGGCAGGAAAATTAGCCAAATCATTTATCTGACAGCTTCGAAAGTAACAAATTTGAAATTAGTATAGCAAACAACTTATATAAAACCAAGTTCGTCTGCAAGATCCATCAAATAAAAAAGTCCAATATGGCAGGTAAACACGCTACATTTCAGTGGCCATTGTTTTTTGATGAATCAATTTCCCTTGAACAAACTTTAACTACAATTAGTGAGTAATCACATCTCACAAACTTGACCCCAATAAATTTAGAGGTTCTGGAGAAGCTGTTTTCACAAAAACCAGGTCATCCTAGTCCCCAGATGGCTGTCAAAACACTTGCCAATCAAGTTCCCTTGATCAAACTTGGTTCAGTTGTTGCCCTAGATGATCATTCATGAATTTTAAATCAAACCCCCAAGTAGATTTGGAGATTTTTAAACACGTTTCTAAAGAACAGCCAAAATCCATGATGGTCGCCTCACTGGCCAAATTTACCCATCGGCTTCATTTGTGCCGTAAGGATGTGGCCTGCCAAATATAATTGAAATCGGCCCAGTGGTTCTCGAGAAGACATTTAAAATTTTCTATTGCTTTAGTATGGTAGTTTTTGGCAGGAAAATGATCCAAGATAGCCGCCAATCCATTTTTCTGACAGTTTCAAAACTGGCAAATTTGAAATCAGCATACCCAAAAACCTATATAAAGCCAATTTCGGCTTCAAAAACCAACAAATTAAAAAGTCCAATATGGCCGACTAACACGCTACTTTTGATTGGCTAATGGCAGCCATGTTTTTTTACTATCAACTTCCCGTGAACAAACTTTAATGGACCCCAGTCCCTAATCTTATCTCCTAAATTTCAGCCCGTTCTCCTCAGTGGTTCTGGACAAGTAATTTCACAAAAACTAGGTCATCCAAGATGGCCACCATCACATTTGGCCAACCAAGTTCATTTGAATGAACTCACTTCAGCTTTTGATCCTGATGATGTTTCAAGAGATTTGACTCCATCCTCAAAGCGGTTTTGGATGAAGATTTTTTAAACACATTTCTAAAAATCGCTGCTGGCCAGTGGCCGATCGACTTCATTTGGACAAATTTGGATATCTATGCCCTAAGGATAAGTCCTTATAAATATAATTGAAATTGTCCCAGTAGTTTTCAACAAGATATTTAAGATTTCCTGTTGCTTAAATTATGGAGGCTTTAGCGGGAAAAAGATCCAAGATGGCTGCCAAACCGCTACAAAATGTATGTATGATTACTGTATTCTGCGGCTGTAGTAGTAGAAACATCCTACAGCTGCAATCAATCCTTCTTCACTTTTGCCCACTGTGTCTTCTCCTCAGCCAAAATCCTTAGCTTCCTCAGGTCCATTCTTGACTTGAGTGTACCTACCTAATCCTGCTTTCTTGAGGTCAACTCGTAGCACGCTTAGCAGATTTATACAATGACGTCCTCTCCTGGCTCTGTATTTGCTGGCTCCAAGTAGGGAGAATTCCATGGCTCTCTGTGCTGGTGTGTCTTCCTGCATCCTTAGCACATGGCCAAACATGGACCGTCTTTGCTGGGCAACTTTTTCAGACAGCAGCAGCGTATATCACATCTTGTATAGTGCATTGTTGGAAATTATGCTCTCTGGCCATCGGTGTCCAGTGATGGTGTGTAGGTGTTTGCGGTGGCAGGCCAAGTTTGTCTAGAGCAGCCTTTGGAGCTGCCCAGCTGTTACAGTTATACATCATCAAGGATACGCAGGTTGCATTGTATAAACGTAGTCTTTTTACCAAGGGCATCTTTGATCTACAAATCCATAGCTTTCAGAAGGACTGGAAAGCTATGTTCCCCATGATGCAGCGTGCAGCAATGTCAGCAGTACTGCAAAGCAGTGAGACCAGGATTTTACTTTTCCTCCATGGTTCGCCGCCACGGAGTGGATCGTCATTTTCTTTAGTTTCATGCTTTGTAGATAGGTATCTGTGGGTGAACTCCGTTTTGGATTCATTCATAAAGAGATTCTCAATTTTTAGTTTGCTTGCAGCTATTGGGAGAAGTTCGTCAAGGGGTTTCTTTTCCTCATCTATAAAGTCCACATCGTCGGCATATTCCATCTCTAGTGGAATGCTCAGTATTGACATCGGGGGGTTTGGTCTTGTGTAGTTTTCCCGCGGGGATTTCAATGCAGCAGCCAGGTAACAGGTGAAGAGCACAGGGGATAGACCAAACCCCTGTAGGGAGCCGATTGATGTTTCAAACTCTACAGACTTCACTGACTTGACTCGTACTCTCAGCTTTGTGTCTGCAAGCAGTAGTCTCACTAGTCGTAGCTCATCTTCATTGCAACTGACGTAATACATCTAGGAGTAATTGTGTCGAAGGCTTGTGACATGTCAATGCCCATTTTATGGAAATCCCAGTGTTTGGACATGACTACCGACACAAACATGCGTTGAGCCCATACATTGTCTGCGCAGCTGCGTCCACGTTTGAAGCCACCTTGACATGATCCGGTGAAGTCGTCAATCTGGTCTCGGATGCGACATAGAGTAACATTGGATAGGATTTTCCGTATGGTGTTAAGGAGCACTATGGGCCGCAGATTGGCTGGGTGTGTGTGTCAGGTGGCTTCTTTGGTTTGGGTAGCGTGATAAGAATGCCTTGGCCTACAGCGTTGATGGGAAGGTGGTGCATAAAAGATGAATTGATTATGTGCATGATCGGTTTTGAGATAATGTCACTTGCATATTTGCATAGTTCATTGCTCATGCCATCAGGTCCAGATGCACGTCCATTTTTCAGGGATTTAAGTGCCTTCTCAACCTCTGCTGTATTAATTGGTATTAGTAATGGCCTGGGGTCTCCTGAGAATGGGTGCAAGGGCTCATCATCATGGTCAGTAAACTGTTCCTTGAACCATTCTCGAATTGCATCGGCTTTGCCCTGATCAATCCCAATAGTGTCCTTCAGAGTTGTGTACAGTTAGTGGTGGTGTATAGTCAGCAACTCTCAGGGCTCGGGCTGCCTGAAACATTTTGCGGCAGTCATCCATGGCAGTGATTTCATCTGCTAGGGCATCTGCTTGTTGGATAGCAAGATCTTTTAAGCATTCGCTAATGTGGCGCAGAATGTTATTGCATTCCTGGCGTAGTTTGGTGCGATCTTCACTTTGGCCACTTTGATAGATGCGCAGACGTAACACTTTCTGTTCTGCTGACAGTTTTACTACGAGAGGGTCGTCAGTATACCTAGTTTTGTTGTTTTTTAGAACACCTATGGTGCTAGTAGCCGATGATTTCATAGATATTAGTATTTTTGTTAGGGCTTCATTTGGATCAGAGCTGACGTCGATGTTAGCTATCTGCTCCCCGAGGGCCTTTTTGTATGACATTTGAGTGTCAGTGTTGCTGATGAGCTTGGGTAAGTTGTAGGTGACTCTACCCTCTTGCCTGGTATGGCGTTTATACATTAGGTAGAGCTGGTTCATATGGAGGCATGTAATGACTGGCTTATGGTCAGAATTGGTCTGGAACGAGCATCCCGAAGTAGGGGTTTTGCTGCTGTCTTGCATAGTATGAAATCTATTTGGTTGAAGACAGCTTTTGTAGCCTTAGAACCTTTTGGGGCTTTGCGATCAGCAATGTGTCCAGTCCATGTTGTCCGGTGGTGGCATGGGTGTTTGAAAGCCATATTTGTGGCAAATAAGGAATGCCACCAGTGCATCTTCATTGCTGTTGTGTGTGCCCTCTCCATACAATCCCATGTATGAGCCAAGTCTTGAACTTTTGTCTGCAATGCCGAGTTTACCCTGCTTGGAGTTGAAATTGTCACACACGAACAGTTGCCATCTAGCTAGGAGAGTAACGCGGAGCTCAGTTCTGCATAGAAGGAATCTGATATAGCTGGATTCTCTTTGACCCTTTTGGTAGTTGGCCCATATGTATTGACTATGTGACACTTAGTGGTGGTGGGCTTTCGTGTTGGTATAGCCAGGTCGATAAATTGCAACGCGATCACTGACGTATCCAAAACTAATGACATCGTCCAATACCCTTGGTCCGATTAAGAAGCCTAATCCACAGTAAGTGGCCTGTTTTTGCTCCATGAGTACTAGCTTATGGCCTGTCTGAAGTTGCTGCTCTCCGTGTTTAGCTACTTTAGTCTCTTGAATGCATGTGATATTGATTTTATAGTGTTCACAGTCTGCACCTAAGGTTTGCCTCTTTGATGTTGCGGTCAGACCACGTACATTCCACATAGTTATGGTAATCTCCTGGGAAGAATGCAGTTTCTTGTTAGAAGGTTAGACATAGTCAGAGTTGCCTCTGTATGCGGATGTCAGCCCGCAATCCTTGATGACTTAGTTTCACTACAAAATCCATCAAATAAAAAAGTCCAATATGTCCACCAAACACTACATTTTGATTGGCCCATGGCGGCCATGTTTTTGATGTATCAATCTCCCTTGAACAAAACCTTAATGGCCCTTAGTCATTAATCGTATCTCCCAAATTTTGGCCCAATCCGCGCAGCTGTTCTTGGGGACGTTGTTATCACGAAAACTAAGTCACCCATGATTATATAAGCCAGCCAAGCATTTGGCCAATCAAGTTCTTTTGAACAAACTTGGTTAGAGCTTTTGCCCTAGATGATGATCTTTCATGAGTTTTGAATCAATCCCCAAAGAAGTTTCGGAAAAGATTTTTAAAGATATTTAAAACAATCCGCCAAAATCCAAGATGGTCACCAGCCAAATTGGCCGATCCGCTTCGTTTGAACAAAATTAGATCTTCGTGCCAAATATAATTGAAATTCGGACAGTTCTTGTCAAAAGTCTTTTAAAGAAAAAGTTGACGGACAAATGATGGATGGTCGCCACAGCATAAGCTCACTTGGCAGTTCAGGCCAGATGAGCTAACAAATATGAGAATTCTTACATAGGCATGGGTAATAAGGCTGTGTTAAGACATTGAGAAAATCCCCCCACAGACCCCCCTTGCGGGTTGGTCTGTTGTTTTATTAACCACTATAAAACATACTACCGGTATGTCTTCCGGTTATGTAGGACATCGGGGTCCTACAGGTCTAGTGTCTACTTCCGTTTCCGGATCTTTTAGCGCTTCCGGCCATTCCGGATATCCGGAGTCTGAGGACTCTTTTTATTTTCCGAATTCTGGTAGAGGCGTTTCCGGTTCCGGGGTGGACACTAGTCAGTTTACTTCCGCTTCCGGTATTAGAAGTGTACTTCCGGGTCGGTCAGACCTGGATGTAATTCCGATTTCCGTTTCCGGTTTCATGAGAGCTTCTGGAAGAATGCATATCCGGGTCTGTTGGATCCGACATTGCATTGTTCACCAATTTCTGGTTCCGTTTTTTCAATTCCCTCTTCCGGTTAGTCTGTACATCCGGATTGTAGGATCTTGATCAGTTCCGGTAGTCTACTTCCGGTTTTATCCATTTCTTTTTCCTTTTTTCCACTTCCGGATTTCGTACAGCCGGGGATAGGGGCATTTCCGGTTTTACCCGGCATTACATGTTCATCCATTTCCGGGTTTTCAGCTTCCTCTTCCGGTAATTCTGTACATTCGGGTTGTAGGATTTTGATCAGTTTCCGGTAGTATACTTCCGGGTTTATGCATTTCCGTTTCCCTTTTTCCATATCCGCATTCCTAGAATCTAGTCATCTTCTTGCCTAAGAATTAGTCTTATTTCAGTTTTTGTTTAATATTGGGAATGTTAAATTGCTGAAAATAGTCATTCCAAGTCATTGCCAGTCTTGTAGTCTCTCTTGGAATGGTAGTCTATTCAGACATTTATTCGTTTATCAGCGACAATTTCAGCGTAATTAAAGACTCCTGACTGGTTACCGTATGGGATTTTGTTGCAGATTATTTTCTATGCGCATTTCATAAGCCGATAAGTCAGGTGGTATTCTACGCATTATTTTGATACAATTTTTGCTTTCATCCAACTTTAGATGGCCAGTTGTCTTCGGGCCATTCAGCCTTTTTTCTCGCTCCTTTTACCTCTTATGTCGGCAGGTTGACATATTTATTTAACCAACGGGAGTTTATTTGTGTACGGGATCTCCCTGATTCTTAAGTAAATCGTAGTATAATTTCGTCAGTCGCTGAAAAGAATTAGATTCAGTAAAGGTTTCATAGGATCATTATGAGTGCAGGATTAATGTCTACAAGTACATTATTCGCTTAGAAATGATAATCAATCGGATAAAGGGGCAGGAAGGAGGAATATGAGTCGGATTCTTCTGCGTTGACATAGTTTCGGTGAGTTCGTTTTGTTTTCATTTTTCAATCCAGATTTTTGTTTGGTTTTCCTTTTATAGCGTAAATTTTGCTCTATTTTGACTGGGTAGCTGCGGGCCTTCGGACGGGGGTGTCGGGGGGCGGGGCTCGAGATTTGCTGGGTATTTTGGGGGCAGTTTGGCTGAAGGTTGTTGATGATGCCACCGGCAATTTTCGGTCGGATTATTCCCGGATTATTCGGTGAGTCTTGGGTTTTTGCTCGTTGAGTTTGTTGTCTGGGGGCTGGCGGCGGGCCGGTTGGAGTGGGATTGGGGTTGCGTTGGAGGGGGGGGGAGAGCGGACGAGAATCTTTGGATTTAAGCATCCACCAACTATTTTCGGTCAAACTGTTTTCTAAATCTTTGCAAGTCCAGAGATATTACAGTTGTAATATGTCGTTTGCAAAATTCAGTATTCAATCAGTTAATATCTAGTATCAGTGTTCAATCTTTCTTGGGGATTTCTAACACAATGGCATTTGTTAGTACAAAGATGAAATTATTGATGCTAAGATTATGAATATAAGAAGCAATAAATTTATTAAAATCTTTTAAGTTTTCTGCCTCGTGGCATAAATATCGAATTGTTTAGGATATCTAATTTATCAGCAAGCCCGAGCGGCTAGGCAACCGTTGATGTATTCAATACAATTTTTATTAAATCTCCATTGTTATACGATGTTTAAATTAGATAGTCTAATGTGGGCCATAGTTCTCTTATCAGGACCTTGTGACTTGTCATGTATGCTATTCATAGAATTGTGATGACGGTCATCACTAGTGACTTTCCCGTAGTTCATGTAGATCTCGGGCACATGATTTGGCTATATCTTGACTCTAAGCACTCCCAAAGACTTACTATGGGGTTTTGGTTTGCCACAATCTCTGGTTAAATCTCTGTAAATAATATTATCTATAATTTTTGCAGAGTCTTTAGCATTATTAATAAGTTAGGCTATTCTGATATCACCATTTTTGGTCTCCATTCAGAGTAAGCGGTATTATTAAAATATCCATAATAAACGTGAGCTACCTATTTAGTGAGGTATAAGCGTTATGATATAAGCCAGGATTTTTGGCATATGTAATCTATGTGTTTTCTATGAGCACTCCTCTTTAGCATATAGTAAGTTTGACTCTTCTTTAAGGGGGGAGTCTTATTAAAAGGGGCTAGATATTCCTGGATCTAGAATCCTTCTATGTAGTCTCCTCTTCCAAAAAAGGTTTTCTGTTCATTATTATTAGAAGCTATTAGCTTTAGAGGGGTTGTTGTTTGTCTATGATTGTCAGGGAGTCTATAGAAGAGGCTATTCATTGGAAAGTAGATCCAGGCTTCTGTGCATTGGTCGGATTGTCTGTTAGGCTTCTAAATCTCGATTCGTTCAGTCATGGCCATGGGTTTTTCTTTCATTTTTAGAAGGAGGAATGAGGTTTAGTCTTATGGATTGTCCTCTAGTAGAGCTGTTCGCGGCCTCGCTGAATGCTCAGATCTTCTCTTACATGTCTCCTTTTCTGGACAGTCAACCCCTCGGAGGTGGGGGGGGGGGGGTGGGGTGGTGGATGCTCTGTCTCAGTAGTGGACAGGAATGTTCGCCTATGCCTTCTCTCGAATGATTTTGATTCAGTTAGTTTTGGAGAGGGTCAAGGATCAGGTTTGCGAAATTCTTCTGATAGCTCCCTGTTGGCCAAAGAGGATTTGGTTTATAGACCTTCTAGATTTTCTGGTAGATTTCCCTCTTCTTATTCTAGTATACCAGGATCTTCTATCTTAAGTAAGAGGTCTTTGTGTGCATCCAAATCCAATAAATTTTAGTCTGTGTGTCTGGAGAATCTCGAGTCTGAAGTCCTCGAGAATAAGGTTTCTTCTGATATCAGGAAATGATTGACTCTGCCAGAAGGGATTCGACCCGTTGAGTTTACAAGGGTCGATTTTAAAACTTTAGGTGAATGATGTTCAGACCCAGGTTTCGTGCCCGATTCTGGTTCGATACCCAAATTATTAGATTTTTTACCTTATCTGTTTGGGTATTTTCATTTGTCAGTTATTACGTTCAGGGAGTATAGATGTTCTCTGGTGTCATCCCTTCCTTGTCTTCTGTATGCCGATGTCAAGGATACTAAGACTTTTAATAGCTTTATTAGAGGTCTAAGTAATATTCGTCCTCCGATTGCTAAGTCTTTTCCTTCCTGGAGTTGGGCTTTGGTTCTTCAAGTTTTGGCAGGGCACCATTTTGAACCTATTTCTTCTACCAGTAGTAAGCTTGGTTTTGTTTTTAATTGTCAAAGCTGTTTTTTCTTGTTGCTACAGCCTCTGCTAGAAGGCGTTCAAGAGATTCATGCTCTTTCTGCTGAAAAGGAGAGATTTATAGTTTCAGGAGACGGCTTTGATATCCCAGAAGGAATTTTTTATCTATAACTAGCACTAACCGCTATCCTGCTAGTCCGATCATTTTAAAATCTTTTTCGTCTGTCGCCATCCGAAAAATTTTGGTGTCCTATTAGGGCATTAGGAACCTTCAATCAGCGATCAGATGTTATAAGAATCGATCCATCTCATTTATGTTTTTCCTACGAGGAAAATTTATCTAAGCCGGTCTCAAATTCTTCGATTGTCAGATGGATTTTGAGATAATACTTAATCCTTGTTATGAGATAGCCTCACCGGATCAAATTAATCTCTCCCTTATTAAAGCCGATGACGTTAGAGGTATGGCTACTTCTTTCGCTCTTTTTGAGGGATCGTCTTTAGATGAGATCATGCAGGTAGCAGGAGGGAAATGTGAATTCACCTTACATCTTTTTAACTCAAAGACCAGAGTGCAGGCTAATCATGGTGTGATTGAGCTAAATGCACTATTAGGTTACGTTATTAGCATTTGGATAAGATTGATTTAATTTTATCCTTGTTTGTTAACTAAAAAAGCCGAAGACTATTTACCAAGTACTTCCCACCATTTTCGTTAGGACTATGCGTCTGTGAGATAGGGGGGAGAGTCTTCTTTTGGTTTTTAGTTATTTATTTAAGTTCAAGTTGGTCGTATTTGCTAATCACGGTGTGATTGAGCTAAATGCTATATTAGGTTATGTTGTTAACATTTGGATAAGATTGATTTAATTTATCCTTGTTTGTTAACCAAAAAAGCCGAAGACTATTTACCAATCACTTTCCATCATTTCGTTAAAGGACTGCATCGTTGAGAAATGGTGAGTCTTCTTTTGGTTTTTAGTTATTTCTTTAAGTTCAACTTGTTCTTATTTGCTAATCACGTTGTGATTGAACTAAATACACTAATATGTTATGTTAATAACATAGGGATACGATTGGTTTGATTTTTATCCTGGTTTATTGATTCTCAAATCTCCCACCTTATGTGGACAGGGGGCACTGACCAAATCTACGGGTTTAGCAAGTAGTGATTGAACGGTAATGGATGTTTTTGTGGTGTAATAACAACCCCCCACAGACCCCCCTTGCGGGTTGGTCTGTTGTTTTATTAACCACTATAAAAACATACTTACCGTTCAATCACTACGACGCGGCCTCAACCACCCCGCGTGGTAAGATTTGAGAATCAGACTTTAAATATTTTGCACTTAAATTTAGAAAAGTGAATCTGTTTCCTATTCGGGCTCTGATGCGCATGCGTGAGCGCGCATAGCGACAAGCGTCACTATGAGGTGAGTATAGACTGGTGCCAGTCTATACCTGATGGTAGGCTGGAGGTGGGACTCAACCAGTAGCCTGGTTGAGGGTACATAAGAATAGGATTAGGCATGGGGAGGTGTGTATGCAGGCATAAAAATCTTATTCTGATAGCAAAATGCAAATAATTGATTTAGCAAGTAGTGATTGAACGGTAATGGATGTTTTTGTGGTGTAATAACAACGGAAGTTCTCAAAATTAAAATCAGTGAAGCCATGCAGCTTGTATCTGCAAGGCATAGAAAACATCTATCTTGACATCTGAAGAAACTCTGATGAATAATTATTAATGGTCAATGGAGGACAAAATTAAAATCAGTGAAGCCATGCAGCTTGTATCTGCAAGGCATAGAAAACATCTATCTTGACATCTGAAGAAACTCTGATGAATAATTATTAATGGTCAATGGAGGAATCCAGTTTTAGCTATGCCCCGCCAATCTCAAGCTAAGCTACAGCCACACTTCATTGATCGATCCCTGAACTTTCTGACTATCAAATTCCAGAAAACTATACAGGTAAGCTGTTGAATATTTTGAAACTAATTTGACTGGGAGCTGTTACTGCCTATGGCAGCAACAGAGCCCAGTCAAATTAGTTTCAAAATATTCAACAGCATGTTTATTAACCCTTACTGCTCTGATGTCGATATTCTATCTTTTACCCTGTCAATAGCAAAAAAACTTGAGTACATTTTTCAACGATTTGGGTGGACGATGCTGCTGTCTTCGACAGCATCATCTTCCACCAAATTTGTTGAAAAAGTACACCAGTTCATCTTTTAATTTAATATGAAAATTAAAAACTCTGACATCAGAGTGGTAAGGGTTAAATAGCAAAGACAATTCATAAAACAATGCTTAGCCTGTCATCAATTATGCGTTCGTGACGATCTTAGTTATGTCATTCATGATGTAATTGATTATGACATCATCCTACACATCATGTAGTTGAGTATGACGTCATTATGATTGACTGAGAAACTGGATTCCTCCATCTATCCTTGTCTCACTGATTGATTTCCCTTACATGTATGCGTATATGAGACAACAATTTAAAGCATCTTTGCTACAGGTCAGAAATAACTTCGTACGTTAATTGTTGAATATTTTGAACATTATTGATTGGAAGACATTGCTACCTTTAACAGCAATGTCTTCTAATCGAAATATGTTCAAAATATTAAACAGAACATTTCTTACTAATTACCATGTTTCTGTTTTTGTCTTGAAAACGTGTTAAGTTATTTCTGAGCTGTAATGTATCGACCGTAGGCATTTCTCTCAGCATGCATCATCTATCCCAGCATCCCTTTAACACTCATATCAGCCAGAAATGGCTTCGGCTGTGTTTTTGGGAAATGTCGATTTGCAGACCAAGAAGACTATTTTTGAAAATTTACCACTGGAATGACTGGCTCAACAACTGAGCCAGGAATTCCAGTGGTTAATTTTCAGAAAATAGTCTGCCCTCGGTCTGCAAATGGACATTTTCTATGAGAACATTGAAGTTTTCTTGAACAAATTCGAGGGACAAAAGGGTTAATGAACAAAAAATTAAAATCTTTGCTTAGTAAATACAATAATCCATCTGTAGGCTGAGAGCGAACCATTTATTAAATTTATCACTGGAATAGCTTGTTCAGTTATTGCACTAGTAGTCATTCCAGTGGTAATTAAACATTTTAAAAAGTTGACGCTACAACATTCGCTGAGCATTGAAGGATTAGAATTATTTTCTCCACTGATTTTGGCCATTAAATGGTTAAAAGATCTCATGAGATTGTATAATCACACTTTACATATCCACATGATATCTGACAATAAACAGAATATTTAACAAGAATTCAATTACAGATACAATGAATAATATCCAATGATGAATCTGGGATTTTCGGGATGCAAAAGAAATATTGATCGATGCAAGCGGAAATATACAACTTATCAATAAATATTAACTGACAGCGTGTCGCTGAAATGATGCCATAAAGATGAGAAAAAATAAATTTATGTTCAATCTACTCAGCAACCGTGTCAACTAAAAGTAGCACCGCAGCATTTATCTAAACAAAAAAAACCAAGTCAATCAGTTAAGTTTTAACTAATGTTTATTAATTTGAATTGTCTTTTCAAAAACGTTAAAACTATTGAACAATATCAGCAACACCAACAACAACGACAGTGGCGATGATGACTATAACAACAGTGCATTAATCATATGATGTCATAATCAACTACGTGACATATAGGATGATGTCATAATCAATTAAATCATGAATGACGCAGCTAAGTTCATGAATGACATAATTAAGTTTGTCACAAACGCTTAATTAATGCCGTGTTGAATCCTTTGATGTAAAGGTGGTTACCAATCAGCGTGATTAATGCCTATCGGATCCATAATGTGTAGTCCAGTAAGACTCACGATCCTTGCGGAGGATAGAATTTTCCTGCAGGTGGAGATCGTGGGTAGAGCTTCGATGGTTCTATATGTGACACAGGTGTGCTCATGTTTCGGTAGATTGAAGTGGTTTGTGACCGGGCTGTCTTTCTTGTTCTTTATGTCTCATAGGTGTTCTTTGATACGTACTTGGAATTCACCTTTGGTTTCCCATATGTATTGTTCTTTACATTTGGTACATGTAATTAGATAGACAACATTGCGAGTGGTGCATTACATTTTCGTTTTCACTTTGTATCTTAATTTTGTTTGTACTTTTGAAGAATGGTGTGGTGTCCTGTTTTCTGCAGTTTCACAGTTGGTTTTGGTGCAGGGATCAATTTTGTTAGGGAAAGTGTGTCCCTATGATCCCTTTTTGTTGGGATACTCGGTTAGCTCGGACTAGTTGGTCCTTGACTGTTTTGTTCCCTCTGTGTCCAAAGATGCGTGGATCTGTGAAGGTTTTGTGGCATTTGCTGCTGATTTTTAGTACTAGCCAATGTTTATGGACAGTTCTCTTTGCCAGTTTCCCATGCGTGTGGAAGTCTGTAATGCATGGTATGCGATTCTTGGGAGCCGTTTCTCCTGTTTTCTCCTCTAGAAGTTCTGTGTGTTCTTGATTTAGTGCTCTGTTGTAGCTGCTTATCAGATTGTATAGAGGGTAACCTCTTTGGAGATAGTATACAATTGTCTCTTTAGCTTTGTATTCATCGTCAGAGATTTTGCTACAGATTCTTCCGAGTCTTAGAAATTGGCCATATGGGTTGGCTTTCTTGGTTGACTCACAGTGTTTAGTGTAGATACCCATGTGTGTCCGTGGGTTTGGTGCATAGGTTGAAGGCTAGGTGGTCATTCGCTCCTTTGTATACTGTGGTATCTATCAAACTGACTTTGTCAGTTGAAATTTTGGCCGTAAACTTAAGGGTGTCATGTGCTGATTTCATGTACTCAATAAAGCATGAAAGTTTTTCCCGGCCTTGTGTCCAAAGGATGAAAATGTCATCTATATAGCGGAGGTATAGTGCTGGTTTATCTATCTCCTTTCTGAGATTGTGTCTTCGAGTTGTGTCATAAAAATAATGGCATAGCTGGGTGCCAGTTTGGTGCCCATTGCAGTCCCTCCGACTTGTAGATAATGTTAGTCGTTGAAGGTAAAGCTTAATTGATGACAGACTAAGAGTTGTTGCACGAATATTATGTCTTTACTATTTAATAAACATGCTGTCATAGGCAGCAACTGCACCCAGCCAAATTAGTTTCAAAATATTCAGCAGCTTACCTGCAATAGTTTTCTAGAAATTGATAGTCAGGGAGCTCAGGGATCAATCAATCCCAACATGGGCGAGATGGGTGGGGGGTGGTAGCTAATCCTGGATTCCTCCATTGGGTCTATCTATTAATTACAGTGTTAAGAAAAACACAAATGATAATATGATAATTTAGCAGTAAGAATTATGTTATAAATTATCTCATGAATTATCTACCACTGTCAGTCTTCCGAGCAATAAAGCATGAAGTCTACATCATTTATCTCACCAATCCCGCTAGCTACTTGACTATTAACCCTTTCACTGATGAATTTCCCATGTCTCATTTTCAAGGCAACCACAGAGGAAAACTGTTGAATATTTTGAAATTAATTTGACCAGAAGCCATTACTGCCTTAGGCAGTAATGACTTCCAGTCAAATTAACTTCAAAATATTCAACAGAATAAGTTTTATACCATAAAAGAAAATACCTTCTCCAAGATTTGTAGTTGAAAAGGGTAACTTATGAGTTATTCCCACACTTGAATCTATGCGTTAATTAACATGTTGCAGTTGCTATGGTTATAAATGTCTGGTTGTAGAAGATATGGTTGCAAATTAAACAGATTACAAAACGGTCCAAGGGCCATAATCCTTACCTGGGTATGATTGGTTATTATGCAATAATATGAATCAGTCACACCAGTAGTAAATTTTTAAAACTATCCATCTGTCAGCCCGTAAATGGACATTCACAAATCAAAACAGCTCTTTTTACCAATCTTGAATATCAACTATTTAATTGTAAAGCCAGCTAAAACGATCATTTGCAGTAGTCTTGAAAAATAACCATTTGCACAACAAGGGAACATTATTTCAGAAGCTTTACCACTAGAATGACTGGCTTGGTAAAATGTGATAAATTTTCTAAAATTGTCTTCTCGAATGGCTTGAAAAGGGACATTGTTGGCTAAAGAAATTGTTGTTTTTACAAATCTAAACCACTGAACGTTTAAAGGGGCAATGAACTTTTCCAGTTTATCCATCCATCATATGATGTCATAATCAACTACGTGATGTGTAGGATGACATCATAATCAATTCAGGCAAGAATGACTAGATTTAGTCCATCTTAAACAGTTATTAGTCCAACACATTGTATGAATTGTATGTCTTTACTTATTTAATAAACATTCTGCCAAATATTTTGAAACGAATTTGCCTATGGCAGCAACCGCAACCAGTCAAATAAGTTTCAAAATATTCAACAGCTAACCTGTATAGTTTTCTGTGGATTGAGATTGAGAGTTCAGGGATGGATCGATCCCAACACGAGCGAGGTGTCGATCCCAACACGAGCAAGGTACGCATCGACCTCAGCGAGAGATGGGCAGGGCATAGCTAAAACTGAGGCAGCAATAGGTCCCAGTCATATTAATTTCAAAATATTCAACAACTTCCCTGTATGGGGCATTGCTATGATACATGAATTATGGATCTCAGGTAAATAAACATGGATCCTATTATAACTAGAATTGATTGATTGATTGATTGAGTGATTGATTGTTGACTGACTGATTGATTGATTGATTTGTTGGTCAATTTTTTGTTGACTGAATGGATGGATGGTGAATGGATGAGTGGGTGGATAACATGGAATGGAATGGGATGGATGGATGGGTGGGTGGGTGGGTGGGTGGATGGATGGATGAGTGAGTTGGTAGAATGGAATGTAAGGCTGGCTGGATGGATAGATGGATGGATGACTTGGTGGATAGACAGACAGATGTATGGATGGATGGATGGATGGATGGATGGATATTTCATTAAAAGTCACTAGTATGTTAAGCGGAGCAACAATTTTCAATCAAAAAGGTGGTCATCTTGCAACCAGCATTGCTGAAGATGTTGTTGCTATTATAGACATACATTAGCTGTAGACAGCAACAGCTTCTGTAACTGGCTTTAACCCTTTAACACTCAAATTTGTTCAAGAAAATTAAAATTTTCTCATAGAAAATGTCCACTTGCAGACCAAGAGACAAGTATTTTTTGAAAATTTGCCACTGGAATAACTACATCGATTATCAAGCCAGTTATTCCAGTGGTAAATAACAAAAAAATGCTCTTCTCTTGGTCTGCAAATGGACATTTCTCAAGACCACTGCTGATGCCGTTTTTGGCCGATATGAGTGTTAAAGGGTTAACACTCAAATTCGTTCAAGAAAATTTCATTTTTTTCATAGAAAATGTCCATTTGCGGACCAAGAGAAAGGTTTATGAAAATTTACCAATGGAATGACTGGCTTGGTTATCGAGCCAGTCATTCCAGTGGTAAATTAAAAAAGAATTGTCTTCTGTTGATCTGCATTCTCAAGACCAGTGCAGGAGTGGTTTTTGGCTGATATAAGGGTTAAAGGGTTAAAAATGAACAATGGTTAAAGGTATGTGTTAGTTGGCAGGACAATGGTTAAAGGTGTGTTAGTTGGCAGGACAATGGTTAAAGGTATGTGTTAGATGGCAGGACGATGGTTAATTATATGTTTATTAATCTGTTAAAATAAGTCTTCAAGATAAAAAGAAAGAATTGTATACAGTGAGCAGGATATTCGGTTGAAGATGTTAGAAATAGTTTGATTTGGAGCCATTGATGCCTAAGGCCGCAACAACTTCAAGTCAAATTATTTGCAAAGTCTTCAACAGATTAATTGTTTATTCAAATGTCTTGAAATTTTCATAATGGGATTTCAGGGAGAAATCGTTTGACTAGATATTATTCTGGATACTTATAAATTAAATTTAAACAAACTGGACTGTATATTTTGAAAAGTTATTTAACTGTGACATCAACCACTTTCAGCTGAATTTAAAACTTATAGTATTATAAGCACAACTTGATCAACAGTATGCATCATAATAATCTTCATAAATTAGCTTAATAGAAAAAAAAAAAATTTCTCCATTGTTTTTTACTATAAAATTTTTTTAAATAGATTTTTTTATAAGCAAAAGTCAATCACATATTTAATTGATTGATTAATTAATTAATTAATTACTTAATTAATAATCATGATAACATAAAACCAATAACATCCGATTACAGGTAGGTAGACCCAATCCTAAACACAGATTTGTAAACAAAATCTAACGACTATCTTAACACCTTTACACTGATATCAGCCAAAAATGGCTAAGCCAGTGGTATTGAGAAATGTTTATTTGCAGACTAAGAGAAGACTATTTTTCAAAATTTATCACTGGAATGACTGGCTCGATAACCAAATTTTCTCAAAAATAACCATCTCTTGGTCTGCAAATGGACATTTTCTGAGAAAATTGAAATTTTCTTGAACAAACTCAAGTGTTAAAGGGTTAAGTTGAAAAAAAGGCACACCATAAATCAACGAATGCCAACTCCCATTGCCTATCCTCATTAAGACACTATTCACAAATGCGAAACCAAAGAATGTCTGAGAGTGTTGGCCGATAGATGTAACAATAAGATTCATCAGACAGCACTGGTTGAACACTGAACAGCATCAATCAAACCAATCCGATCGCTTCCGATCGCACGTCGCAGAGTGTTCGTGTATACACCGGCTATGTCGTCCACGGCACAGAGCACTGGCATTAGCAGCTGTAACGGTACACCAGCGGGAATCATCCCTATGCTGAGATGACAGCGACGTAGCTTGGTTGCCCTGACAGCGCATGCTATATGTCTTTTAGGAAGAGCATAGAAAATCTCACGGAAGTCACCTGACATTAATACTTTTGAGATGGATTTGCATTTCGGCCTCTAGTGGTTCCAGCAGCGCAATAGTAAGTTTATATCCGCAATTAACACTGAAAGCTGCACCTGATGCCATCTCCATAAATTTCTTATTTAGTATTCAAAAATGGCATCATCCGGGATAGTTTTCCAAATTTTGTTTGCCATAGTATATGCTCTTTTGAGCTTAAAATAGACCAAATGTGGCGCATTTTTTATGATGTACTATAAATCTTGTTGAATATTTTGAAAGTTAGTTGACTGGAAACTTTTAAAATATTTAATGACAACATGTTTTTACAATCAGATTCTGGGATTTCTGGAAGGAAAAGTGGGTAATTTTAACCTTTTAATTGGCAAATTGGACACAATTTGCCTCTACTGGCTCTGGTAATTTGCGGGTTAAGAAACCATTTTTGAAAATCTACCACTGGAATGACTGATATGCAATTGGACATTCACGTAGCAAAAGGTTAAAGATTTCTTGACCAATCCTGACAATTACAGGGGTAATCTAACAGTTAGACGACTAAAATATAAAATTCTTAACACTTTAACCCTCAAATTTGTTCAAGAAAAATTTCTCAAAGAAAATGTAAATTTGTAGACCAACAGGATATATTTTTGAAAATTTACCACTGGAATAACCAGTCATTGCAGTGGTAAGTTTTCAAAAATTGTCTTCTCTAGGTCTGCAAATGGACAGTTCTCAACTACTGTAGAAGCCGTTTTTGGCTGATATGAGTGTTGAATCAGTGCCCACTGATTCAAACCAAAATGCTTGAAAATAAAATTGTTTAAATTGTACACTTTTAGAGGGTTACATTATTGATTTCATCAACAAAAGACCGGTTTATCACTTTAACAATCACAGACCAAAAATTTAATTCTTTTTAAATAAGAGAACATTCTGTAACATGTTCTAATCAAACTTATCAGTCGGTTTAAAATATTTACAAGTATTTCTGTAGAGTTGTCTTGAAATTGAGAAAGTAGGAGTGAGCTTAGGCCACTAGTAAAGTATCTCCTTAGTTACTAGAGTAGCGCCTAAACAGCTGGCGTTCGTTCGATCGATCAACACATGCTAATTAAATGCCTACTCGAGTCGAAACTACCCAGATTATGGGCAATTCTGGGTATATTGAGCATGTCACATGTTTGTATTGAAATCAATGTAATTTCAACATCTATCTGAGTGTAGCTGATCACATGCTTTACCCTAGCATATGTACAAGTGTTTTCACCCAAACTCACTCTAGCGTATCAAGGGATAAAGGTATAAAACAAAGAATCTGAGAATTCTAGATGAACTAGATCACAGCGAAAAGGTATTTTATTTATTACATGTTAATTATTTAAGCAAAACCACTTAAATAAACTTTCGTTTACAAGTTCCAGGAGCTTACATTTAAAAGCGGTTGATTTATTGGCTAATTCCTGCCTATAGCTTTTCTTTGAAACATCACAAAGACTACTTGGAGTGAGTTATTTCTAACCCAAATTTAGGACAGAAAAGAAATCAATTTTCTATGATTTGTAGAGATACAGGTGAATTCTGAATTATTCCTAAACCCCTATAGCTCTTATAGATGCGAAATGACAAATTTTTCTATAATTTGTAAGGAATATTCTGTTGGATATTTTGAAACGTATTTGACTGCAACCTGTTGATGGATTTGGAAATGAGTATGGTTAGCTATAGCAACATATTAAATCCTGATCATTGAACGAGCTTGTCCGTCTGCACGCTACA
The DNA here is from genome assembly GCA_034401795.1 of Chaetoderma sp. LZ-2023a. Taxonomy (NCBI): domain Eukaryota; kingdom Metazoa; phylum Mollusca; class Caudofoveata; order Chaetodermatida; family Chaetodermatidae; genus Chaetoderma; species Chaetoderma sp. LZ-2023a. Next base: position 160,439,317 of record CM067370.1, on the reverse strand, counting down.
TTTCCACAAGCTACATTTTCCAAAGTTTAACTCTGCATATACTAAACTATTTTGAAAACAATTTGACTGAAAGTTGTTGGTGTCTGAGCCACCAACAACTTTCAGTCAAATTGTTTTCAAAATATTCAGCAGGTCCAGAATTATTGTTTGGTGGCTTGCAGCAGTCAGACAGTTAAGAATATTCAAATGGCAGCCATCATCATGACAGATCAACTGTGCCTTATGTCTTATTGCCAAATAAGAAATTAAACTTAGTATCATGCATTGTACTATCGCAGCATGTACTAACAGTAATTATATAGCGGTACAAATACATTATATACATACACAATACTTATATACAAGGCAAATCAATAAATTGATGTATGCTCCCCGAAGGCATACTCTGCAGAAAAACTGAATGGATAACCCCGAAGGCATATGCTTCAGGGAAAGGTTTGGAACTGTGGCTCAGACACAGAGAAACGAATATATAAGGCATGGACGAATTGGTGAATGGATAACCTAAGATGCATTCATGACAAAAGAACAGACAGATGTATGGATGGACTGATCTAGTTTGTATAAATGTCGATATGAAAAATACATATAAAAACTATGTTCAAAATGAACAGAGATATTTTCTGTAATAATCAATACCAAGTTTGGTGGCCATATGTGAAAAAATCTTGAAACTGTGGCCTGGAGAAACATTTTCTGTGATATTCAGCCGACCATGAAAAGTAGGTCAGCATGACCTACTTTTTATACTGTGCACACCTTCCCCATACGATGCATCGACATACCATGTTTCGTGACCATATGCGAGTCTTGCAACTATGGCGCGGAGAAACATTTTCTGCGATATTCAGTCGACCATGAAAAGTAGTTCAACATGACCTACTTTTGATACTGCGCAACCTTTTCCATAAGATGTATCCACATACCAAGTTTGGTGACCATATGTAAAAGTCTTGAAACTATAGCCCGGACAGACATTTTGTGATATTCAATCAACCATGAAAAGTAGGTCAGCATGACCTATATTTGACCTGCCTTTCATACCCCGCACACCTTCTCGCTAAGATGCATCCACATACCAAGTTTGGTGACCATATGTGCAAGTCTTGAAACTATGGCACGGACAAATATTTTCTGTGATATTCAGTCGACCATGAAAAGTAGGTGAGCATGACATACTTTTGACCTACTTTTCATACTCTGCACACCTTCTCCCAAAGATGTATCCACATACCAAGTTTGTTGACAATATGTGAGTCTTGAAACTATGCCCCGGATGAACGGGTGGACGGACGAACGGACGGACAAAGCGATAACTATATGCTCCCGCAAAATCTTTTTCGGGGAGCATAAAAACACCAAATAGGGGAACTATGTGTGATTGCCTCTGGTTTTCCTGAATAAAGCTTACAACGAGAACTAATATACAAATGACAAGTTAGCTGTGTCAGGTTGAAGGTATCAGTATGTGCAAGCTTAATGGTGATTTTTGAAGAATCAGTGAGCATATGTCACACAAATCTACTCGTATCCTCTGTATTGATTAATTTATCAAGACATATTAGCATTGTGTAGCTATAGTGATCATGCACATACCCTCACTATGGGGATAAATGTTGGGACAGTCAATGATGTCAGGTCAGGAAGTCGTCAGTGCGGCTGACCAGGTATTTTAAGATTTTGATGCGTCAAAGTAAGCTGTCACTAACAGCTGTTCAACACCTCTGTTCATTTCACCATGGCAATTTGTCAACAACTATCAGTCAATTGTGATATTTCTTGGTGCTCTTCTCATTCTTCTGGCTACTGCCCGTTCCAATCACCACAATCTATAATACAGTGGGGGCATTCATAATGATGTGTTTCTAATTGTTCTCAGTAATCAGAAGAGAGGCCGAACAAAAATGTTTCTGACGTTGCAGTCTACAGGAGTGCAATGACTACTAATTGGCAAGCAGAAGCAGACACTCATGACCTGAATGTATATATCTTTATCGTAAATAAAATTTGGTTCGCTGTATTAATCCGACATTTTATTCGACTAGGAAATGGAATAAGTTTTTGTTAGTAATATCATATTCTCACATAAACGAGATCGGCAGGAAAATACTGAACTCTGAAATTCCGCTGTTGAGATGGTCATGAGCCATCTACGCTTCTTAGCTCTATGTGGGTATAACCATAATCCCTTAATGGTCAAGACAGCCAAAAAACATCCTCTGCAATGGTCTTGAGGAATGTTCATTTGAAGGCCAAATGATAACTATTTTTGAAAATTTACAACTGCAATGCCTGGCTCTATAACCAAGCCAGTCATTCCAGTGGTAAAATTTTAAAAATAGTCATCTCTTGGTCTGCAAATGGACATTCAATAAGTAAACATTTTAATTTTCTTCAAATTTTAAGTCCATTGGTACGCCAAATGATAACTATTTATACAATTTTACCATTGGAATGATGGCAACCGAGTCAGTCATTCCATGGATAAAATTTTCAAACATTATCTTCTCTAATGGTGTGAAAAATTTACACTCAAAAAAGCAACAATTTTTTTATTCTTAACCAATCATGAACATAGAATGGCTAATAGTCAGTGACAGTCAATACAGTGTTACTATCAGGACACTTGTTACAAGCTCAGGATTGATTGATTCTAAATGACTATTATGGAAATTTTCTATCATCCACCAAATTGGATGCTAACGTTACGATAAAAATAAATCTACATACTAACATGACAGTTATATTGAACATTAACAAGATCCAACTGACTAGATTTGCAGATATCTAATGGAATCATGCCCTGCTGCTGTTGACATATCAGTATATTTACATCCTGTTAAATGTTAACCCTTTACCACTCATATCCGTCAAAAATGGCCTCTGCAGTCGCCTTGCAAAATGAAATCTTTTTGAAAGTTTACAACTGGAATGACTGGCTCAATAGCCGAGCCAGTCATCTCAGTGGTAAATTTTCAAAAATAGTTTTCTCTTGGTCTGTAAATGGACATTATCTATGAGAAAATTGAAATTCTCCTGACCAAATTTGAGGGGTAAAGAGTTAATATAAAGATCCACAGCATGCCACCCCCACACACACCCCATACCCACATCCACACCCCTTGTTCTCAGTCCCTATGAGATAATTTGATGATATGCTGTAAATGTGTCAGATGCACCACTCTGACCATGGCAAGAATTCTACATCATGGTCAGGTTGATTGAATCAGCAGTCATTACATTTGCCACATAGATAGAGAGAGTTCACTTTTTCACTCGTAATCATATCTCCAGAAAACAATCAGGGGATAGTTAATTTACAAGAACGATAATCTTGTGGGATTTTTTCAAGTTATGTTGCTTTTCTATTCCCATAATTTGCACACACTAACTATTTAATCGATGGTCAAACATGTAAAATATGTTATTTATTATTGTCTACAGTTTGGGTGAGATTTGGAGGACCATAGATTGCAAATATCATACGAAGACTTTATCACTACCTGGGCTGCCATTGGGCCCAGGAACTCTGTTAATAAAATCTATGGTTTTCTGAATTTCACCAAAACCCTCATTTTGTTCTAATTTCATGCCATCTTGGGCCATAGGCGGGATGGTGGGTAGCACCCTTGCCCTCCTGTCGTTAATGAGAATATTAATATCATTAATAACTTATTAACACCGGGTGGGTAGAGGGGAAGCCTGGCATCCGGCCTTGTGTGTTTATCTGCGCCGGGTTGTAAAACCTAAACGGATAAACTGTGAAATCCAGCCTTTAGAAACACAGGAAATCCAGCCCTTTGCTGGTGCCCTCCCGCTAAGCGCGATAGGTCCTCATGTCCGCCCCATTGCCCAGCTCATTAATACTCATAGCTTTGATCCTCGACCTATCAGATGCCTGGGCTTGTGGCCTGGGCACGTGCCGTCTGGCCAAAAGTTTGGGCCGGACCCAATCAGATTCGTCCATTAGTCCCCTTAAAATAATGCACCTCGGCTAAGCTCCTCATTCTGTCAAAGTTTCTCGCACTATTAGATTTTTAACTACACAGGCGAAATCAATAATCAGTCTTGCTCTAGTACACATTAAAATCCCTGCCCACCCACCCACTTTTCTGCATTTCCATATCCATCCATACATAGCAAGATGTAGGGCTATGTCCTATAGATGCTATACTTTTCTGCTCCATATAGTTATGCATTTGTTCGTTTATCATACTGAGCATACTGTTTTATATTCTAGTCACTATAATGTGCTTGCATACTACCTTTAACTTTAATATGTATCAATTGTTAGTTTGTTAGTTAGAGGACCATAGATTGCAAATGTCATACGAAGACTTTATCACTACCTGGGCATCCATTGGGCCAATGAATTCTGTTAATAAAATCTATGGGTTTTTTAATTTCACCCAAACCCCCCTGTTTTGTTCTACTTTCATGCCATCTTGGGCCATGGGGTGGGATGGTGGGTAGCACCCTCGTCCTCCTATCGTTAATAGTTCTATGAACCCTGTCATTTATGATGCACTGGCACTTAGAGGATACAACTCAGTCATCATCTGGAATGTAATTTTTACCTTTTTCAATCTTTCGACCCAGGTGCCAGTCAATTCTGCGGCACGGTCCGCCTCACATTTTGGAGACAAGTGCTCCACCATCCAGAGGACAAAAATCCTCTTTCAACAGACCAGCTTTCAACCACCCATCTCACAATCACACGAATTGACTCGAACTGATGCTATTTTACCCGAGACTGTTATTTGCAAATGTGTTCAACTGGAATCTATGGTATGGTCATTGCATTAGCGATTCTAGTGATAAATTTCCAAAAAATAGTCTTCTCTTGGCCTGCAGAAACTAATATTTGGACACTACATTTTGCTGTGTATGGCTCAGAATGTTCAGTTGTAACAAGAGGCACAAGGGCCTGTGGCGCTCACCTGGACCATTGGCACATAAACCTCTTGCATTTAAATATATATGATGGATGATTTTTGGAGAATCCAAGATAGCCACCAAAAAATTTACCAATCAAGATTCTCGTTTAATATCTTGAAGTCTACCGTCATAGGATCATTTAAACCAAGTTTCGTTGAAATCGGGCTATTGATTGAAGGACTATCGTTTTTTAATCGGTTCCAAAAAACTTTCAGAAAATCAGAGATGGCTGCCAAAACATTGACCTATTAAAATTATGAACATAATTTCTAGCGGTTATGACAATAGGATCCTCCCAGCCAAATTTGGTTGAAATTGCCCAAGCGATTAACGAGGAGTAGCATTTTATACCAATTTCCATTTTTCGGAATATCCAAGATGGTCACCAGCAAAATCAAGCCGTCAAAATTATGTATACATGTTCTGAAGCATATCAGTCTAGGGTTCTTCCAGCTGAGTTTGGTTGAAATTGGCCAAGCAGTTAATGAGTAGCATTTTTCAGGCATTTTCCGGAAAATTCAAGACAGCCACCGAACAAATTGACAAATCAAAATTCTGTATACATACTCTGAAGCATACCACTTTAGGGTCCTTTCAGCCAAGTTTGCTTGAACTCGTTCAGGTTAATGAGGAGTAGCCTTTTAACAGATTTCAAAATTTTTTCAGAAAGTGTAAGATGGGCGCCTGAAAAATTGACCAATCAGATTTCTATAAACAATCTACCAGCCTAATATCCCTCCCAACTAAGTTGAAATTGCCCAAGCAGTTAATGAGGAGTAGTGTTTTAATGATTTCCACCCTTTTTTTGGAAAATTTAAGATGGTTGCCGAAAAAATGAATCAATTAAAATTCTATATAAATCTTCTGAAACATACTACGCTAGGGGTTTTCCATCAGTTTGATTGAAATCAGACCAGTGGTTATCGAGTAGCTTCTAAGTGACCTGCAGAAATTTTCAGAAAATCAAAAATAGCTGTCGGAAAAATTGACCAATCAAAATTCTGTATACAAGTTTTGAACCATACCAGCGTACTATTCTCCCAGCTAAGTCTGGTTAAAATTGCCCAAGCAGTTAATGAGTAGCACTTTAATAAACTATTTCCTGACCAATCAAAATTCTGTACACAGTTCTAAAGCCTACCCCCATCGGATCCTTCACGCAAAATTTATTTGAAATCTGTCCAGCGGTTAATGAGTAGCATATTAAAGCAAAAGTTGATGGATGGATGGACAGATGATGGATAGTGGGCATGGCATAAGAATGGCCAAGTGCGCTAAAAATTGTAAAATGGTAAGAAGAAAATGATCAGAATCAATGTGAAAATTAGAAATAATCACTTAAGTCATAAATATAATTTTAAACTTCTTGCTATCATACTCATCAATTAGTAAGATCTTATTTGGAACTTGCTAAAGTTTGTCGTTCTAATCGAGATCTCACAAAGTTTGCGACGAAATGACAACTCTTGAGATCATCATTCATTATCTTAAGATTGCGATGTTCGATTGCGTAACCCTTTAGTCCTTGAAATTCAAATGTCTCAATAATAAGATAAGGGCCTGTGGCACTCACCTGGACCATTGAGATTTAAACCATTTGCATTTAAATAGACATGATTGAAGATTTTCGGAAAATTCAAGATGGTCACAACAACATTGACCAATCAAGATTCTCGTTTAATATGTTGAAGCCTACCATCATAGGGTCGTTCCACTCAAGTTTTGTTGAAATCGGGTTATTGAGTACCGTTTTTAAATGGTTCCGGAAAACTTTCAGAAAATCAGAGAAGTCTACCTGAAGTCTACCTCCCTAGCCGTGTTCCTGCCAGTGTGGTTAAAATTGCCCAAGCAGTTAATGAGTAGCGTTTTAAGCGATTTTCAGCCATTTTTCGGAAAATTGAAGATGGCCAGCGCACAAATTGACCAATCAAAATTCTGTATATACAAGTTCTGAATCCTTCCCCCCCCCCTCCCCATCGGGCCCTTCCAGCCAAATATGTTTGAAACAGCAACAGTTTACAGACAGATGAGTTTCAAAATATTCAACAAAATATTCACAATGCATCAAAAGGAATTTAACATTTCTGGTTTGGAAGGTTTAATTACTATCCCTTAACACTCATATCAGCCTAAAATGGCTTCTGCAGCGGTCTTGAGAAATGTCATTTGCAGACCAAGAGAAGACTATTTTTTTTAATTTACCACTTGAATGACTAGCTCGATAACAGAGCCAGTTACTCGTGGTAAATTTTCAAAAATAGTCTTTCCTTAGTGTGCAAATGGATACTTTCTATGAGAAAATTGAAATTTTCTGGAAACAATTTGATGGTCAAAGCATTAAATGATGTCAATTGGATACTGAAATCATGCATAATTACCATGTCTAAGAGCCAAGAATAGCGAGATTATCATATCTTAACCCGTTAACACTGATATCAGCCAAAACCTGCCTCTGCACTGGTCTTGAGAAATGTACATTTGCAGACCAAAAGAAGACTATTTTTTAGATTTACCACCGGAATGACTGGCTCGATAATAGTGGCAAATTTTCAAAAATAGTCTTCTCTTGGTCTGCAAATAGACATTTTCTATGAGAAAATTAAAACTTTCTTGAATAAATTCAAGGGATAAAGGGTTAAGATTGTATGCATTTCCATCTTTTCATCACATCATCCCTGTGGGCGAGCTTTGATATAAATCACTACGGGGGAGGGGGGAATCAAATGACAAGGATAATTGCTGGTTCAAATATCTCTTCCTCAGTTGTATTGTACATTCAATGCTCATCAGAATTCACCTCAGACATACAATTCATCTTAATTGTCTACACTATCTGGCATCTCTGACCATTCTTTGACAGGAAATGTCTGCTGGGGAGCGCTGGGTAAAACTGTTGAGTCAGTTATTTAAGTCAGGGAAGAAGTGAAGAGGAAGGGAGTGATTATAGGAATGGGTTAATTAGCCAAATGCCTGATCAGGATTAGTGTTCTTTGATGAAAGGTATAAGAATACAAATGCATGCATAGGTGACTGGAATTTCCCTTTTAAACCCTTTAACGATAAAACCGGCAAAAGACAGTCTGTGCAGTGGCCCTCAGGATTGTCCATTTGCACTTAGTTAAGAGAAAACTAATTTTGAAATAGTATCATGAGAATGTCTGGTGGAAGAATGAGCCAGTCATTCCAGTGATAAAAATGCTCTCCTCTTGGTGACTGCTAATGGACAGTCAATAACTAAAATTGTCAATTTTCTTGATTATTCTTTTAGTGGGTTAATTTGTCTTAAAGGCCTATGTTATCAGTAATTAACGTGACTTTATAGAGATCCATAAGCTAGTTTGAGAGAGTGAGACATTACCACATACTAAATATGGCAAGGAGTGTATCAGCAGAATCATATAATTTGTTAATTGTCATTTTAATTGGCTTATTTTTTGTTGTAATATTCATGAAAATGCATGGAATTATATTAAGATGCACTGTCGTTCCATAAAACCAATTCAAGCCCAAAAGTTGGCATATTTCAGGCCCCAATGAGGGCAGAAGCTACACATGTACAAAAGTTGGCATATTTCAGGCCCCAATGTGGGCAGAAGCTACACATGTACAAAAGTTGGCATAATTCAGGCCCCAATGTTGGCAGAAGCTACACATCTACAAAAGTGGGCAGAGTTCTGCTAATTCCTACGTGTCACGAGCTCAGCTCTCAAAGTCAGTAGAGTTCAGCTTCTAATGTGGACAGATCTAAGAATATTAGATCTATGAACGGACATTCAATAAGCAAACTGTCAATTTTCGTGATTATTCTGGACTTTTAGGGGGTTAACTTGTCTTAAAAGCCTATGTACCAAAAGTGGGCAGAGCTCAGCTCTGGGTGAAGTTCAGTCAAAGATGTCACATATTCTCTGAAAATCAAAATTACGTAGAGCACTCCATCATGAAACTCAAAACACACAGCAACAGCCACCAGTAAAATTAGTTTCAAAGTATTCTACAGCTTGCTTGTATAGCTACCTTGAAATTCAGATTCTGTGAATTTATGTTTCACGGTTTCAAATTGATTCCAATCGACATAAAAGTAGGTGGAGCTTAGCCAGAAATGGGCATGGCATAGCTTAGACTAAGAAATGGATCGCTCTATTGTACACGGCATTAGGAATATAGTGAGGTCCTGAGGTGAGTTCAAACATGCTAACTACAACATCATGTAAAGGAATCATACAAGTGGATCTACATAAAGCCAGAGTGCAAAAGAACGTAGCCGTGACAAGATGGTGAACATACACACGGAAAACTCAAAACATGTTGAAGTGAAACATTAGATCTAAGATTATCATAGTGATAGTAAACTTTCTATTCATGTGGAATATGGAACAACTACCAGATCAGAGTAGACTTCATCGTCCTATTGCACGTGCAGGTCTCGCCGTCCCGCTCTGGTCCCGTATCGAGTACCGTACTTGCAGGCTTTTGATGTCCGCACTAGGTTAACGAAACCTAGATATAAATGATCTGCAGGTTCCAGCCAATGCAATTGCTCGATAAGATCTTAAATGAAACTTGATTAGCTGCCTCCAGCCCACAAGCGTAATGTTACTTCACATAGTAAGAGATGTCACTTCACATAGCAAGAGCTGTTGAAAGGTCTGCAAGTACAGCCATGAACAGCGTAGCTATGTGAGTGAGCTTATGTTAGTACGATGAGTAGACTTGTGCGATTATTGCCTTAAACGTGATTACTCGATTAATCGTTTTTAACCCTTTAACCCTTGAATTTGTTCAAGAAAATGTAAATTTTATCATAGAAAATGTAAATTTGCTGACCAAGAGAAGACAATTTTTGAAAATTAACCACTGGAATGACTGGCTCGGCCATCGAGCCAGTCATTCGTGGTAAATTTTCAAAAATAGTCTTCGCTTGGTCTGCAAATTTACATTTTTCAAGACCACTACAGAAGCCGTTTTTGGCTGATATGAGTGTTAAAGGGTTAAAATACAAATTACCAAGACATAACAATAAAAGCATAACCAATGATGAAAACTGCAAATGTGTTTACAAAAGTACATGCACTCGTTCATGTGCAGGCCAAGAGAAGACTATTTTTGATAATGTATCACTGAATGCCTGACTTGATTCGCCTGCAAATAAACATACATTCACTGAGAAAAATGCCAATTTTGTGACCGATCTCATTAAAATGTAATTAAAAGGTAGTAATTTAAATATTTTATGCATTAGAAATTATTCACGATTATTCAATTGTATCATTTTTAATCATATAAATTTGCGGTTAATCACGTAATCGCGCACATCTAGATCACAGTCAAAGTTGAGTTATGTGCTTTGACAACACCAAAGAGAACTCGCTAAAATCTGTAAAGATGGTAATAGATCAAATCGATAGCGATAAGAAATCCAGACTGAACAACGCTAGTCAAGGTGTTTGGCTATGCATGGGTCCACATAGTATCATAGGTTACAGTCATTATGTAGAAGGGTGCTGTCTCTGTACTTTGGTCATACCTGTCCTGAGGGGGGGGGGGGGGGGTACCAGATGGGGTATTGAGGACCAGCAGCATACCTCTCAATAATCTATCCTATATCACTTTTTAGCTAGGTTTGTTAGAGGAAAGTGGTGTTAAGTTAGACAGTTTGAGAAAATCTCAGAGGGAAATGTGGGGACCAATAGAACACAAGTAAAAGTGCCTCTTACATACAGAGAGACAGAGCCAGAAACAGCGAATCTGTGATGACAAGATCATGAACATGCAATTCTTGAGATTTCATGGGAATGCGTCGTTCAACAATTGAGCCTGTTTTTCTATGGCTAAACTTTAAAAAATAGTATTCTCTTGGTCTGAAAATTTACACTTTTTGAGAAAAATAAAAAATTTTAAACCAATTTTGACTGTTATCCTGCTAACCTTTCCAGACCAAAAATGACAAATTCCTTTTGGTGCGCAGTAGGAAATATTCTGGTGAATATATTGAAACTAATTTGACAGGAAGATGGGATTGCCCATGGAAGCAAGAGGGTCCAGTCAAATTAGTTTCAAAATATTGATCGCTTACCCATTATCTTATAATTAGGACACTGCTATTTCAAGAGTTAACCCTGTCATGATGAAACCGGCGTCTGCATTGGTCTGGAGGAATGTCTATTTGTATACCAAGAAAAGACTATTTGCACATTTACCACTAGAATGACTGGCTTGATAACCGAGCCGGTCATTCCAGTGATAAAAATTTTTAAATAGTCTTCTCGTGGTGTACAAATGGGCATTAACCGTTTATCACTCCTATCAGCCAAAAAGCGCTTCTGAAGTGGTCTTGAGAAGCGTCCATTTGCAGACGAAGAGAAGAATACTTTTGAAAATTTACCTTGATAACAGAGCCAGCCATTTCAGTGGTAAATTTTCAAAATAGTCTTCTCTTTGTCTGCAAATGGACATTTTCTACGAAAAAATAAGCAAATACTTTGATATTACTGACCAGATTTAGACATTAAAGGGACACATGTGCTTTGTGTAAGGATTCACGTGTGTATCTTTCTGTCCCTGGTTTTCCATAAGCATATGTCTCGGTAGCTATAGGTGTTTATTGTAGCTGTCATTGTTGTGTTATATATTTGGTGTAGGCTTACAACCGTTTAACAATTGTACATTTCAGTGAGAACTGTTCTACAAGAAAGTAGAAAGAAAGATATGTTATACTTTGTACTCTGTGATACAACTAGAGAACAATGTCACTGACAGTGAGATCACGAACAGGTGATTTCAACAAGCTACCGTGGCTTCTGCATACCTTGCATGGGAAAAAACATCTGAAGCAGGAGAAAACATTCACAAGAGATATAAATCAATAACACACAGACACATATGCCAGAGAATTGTATTGATGGATAATTGTATTGAAAGCCTAGCAGATATTTCTGACCAAATGCCAGCCATACTTCCTCAGGCAGCGGAACATTCTTCCCAACTGCTAATCTGCATCATAGCTACTGAAGCAGTCGTGACTAGACCTTTCCCACATTAGCGTATTTTGGGAAAATACCTTCCCAGAATGCATTGTGCATACCACTTGTGGCCGGTAACCGCAATAGCGGATGTGCAAACAGCATTACTTTACTATTAGAACCTGATACAACACACATTAAGCAGTTTATATGAAGAACTAATTTCATAATATCATTAAAATCATATATAATTGGAAAGCTACGCCAATTTTCTATATATTTCTGTATTAGTTTCTATAGTTGTGAAAAATTTAATACAGTCGATTGTAATTTTAAAATAGCCCCTATTGTCCACTTGATTAATGAATCCAGTAATAAATTTTATACCATCAATCAAATTTCTTGTATTCCACCATAGAGAATGTGCATGCACGTGAAAGCCATGAATGCTAAACGCGTTAATGAGAAAGCTTTGTCTTAGTTTTTGGAAACTTTAAATCTGAGTAATCGGGGTGTATATGCTCGCTCCCGTTCGTTCATGGGTTCAAAATTGAATGTCAGTTGGTAACCCTGTTATTATTGATGATTTCATAGGAAGTGGCGAGTATGATAGCATCAGAATATCGTTCAATTGTTGGATGGAACTTTTGAAACTTTTGGGCGTAGTCCGCCATTGTTATTAGCTGCCTCACCAGCAAGAGGAGGGAGTCGAAAATCGGCCTCCACTCTCTTGGGCACGAGAAATTTGAAAGAATGGATACAGAATTGGGAGATACTTTGGTGGATACCCTTTTGAAGGGGTCCATACTTGAGGAACCCTCGAAAGCACAGTGTTCCATTACGTCTCAATCCCCAAAATTGCCTTCAAGTATGGGGAAAGGGAAAGGGCTAGTTTCATCCAACGCTGGAAAAGCAAAAAATTTGAAACCTGTTTCGTGTGTTTTAGCTGACAAGGATACGGGTCAGTTTGTTCTTAAGTCAGATTTTCAGACGAACGATAAACGTATGTCGCATATTACAGCGGCATTGAGTGAGGAGGACATGAATGTCGGTGATGAGGTTGAATGTTCCAATTCGTTGGATGTACCGGAGGAGGGCAAGATATTACCATCAGAGAATCCCGTAACATCGACATCCGCCATATTGAATGACATCGCAGTGTTATGGAGATTCAGATAAATCTGGCAGCCAAGATAGCTGATTTGTTGACAACTTCGATTGACGCTTGTGCTCTACTTTTTCATGCGAACGTGGAGCTAAATTTGTGGTGCAGAGAGCTCATTCAACCAGATCTAAATGATAAATTTTGGTGACAGATTTGGAGGGAAGTTTCGGAGATTTCAGTATCGGCAGCAAGCAAACCAGCAACAAATCATTACCACCCTTATGCCGGACAAAATAGGTACCAGCAGCAACCTATTTATAGACCAAATAACGTTTGGAAACATTTTTTAGGTTTCGGGGGGCAGCAAAGCCAGAACCAGAGGTACAACAGACCTGCTTCCCGAGGCAGCAACCTGAATGTTCGAGGGAACAATCGCTAGGAATCATTTCGCCGACGTCAGAACCAGAAATAAGGAATCAGGTAGATGTTTCATCAATTCATGTACAGGATAATGATTTGGATAACTTTAAAGCTGGAAACATTAAACATTTTTTCCATGTATGGAAGAATATTACCTCTGATACAGTTATCCTGCAAACTGTTTTAGGATACAAAATTGAATTTGACGATGTTCCTCTCCAGTTTTGTCCTCCAAACTCTATTAGCTTTAATGCAGCAGAGGCTATGGTTATTGACAGTGAAATTGAGCGATTTCTGGTTTCTGGCATAATTGAGATTGCTGATCGCTGTAAAGGAGTTTATCTACAATATATTTACTAGAAGGAAGAAAGATGATATAGTTATTCTAAATTTGAAACATCTGAATGAGAACATTACTTATCAACATTTTAAGATGGAAGGTATCAGCTATTTTGTCAATTTGGTTTCTAAGAATTGTTTCATGGCCTCTTTGGATTTGCAGGATGCCTACTACTCAGTCCCCATTGTGGTTAGTGATAGAAAATTCCTCAGATTTTTCTGGAGAGGACAAACATATCAATTCACTTAAGTTCCTAATGGTTTATCGAGTGGTCCCAGGCTATTTACAAAATTGCTGAAACCAGTTTATGCTTCTCTTAGGGAAAGAGGATTTGTTTCATCTGGGTATATTGATGACTCATTTGTGCTGGGAGATTGTTTTGAAAAGTGCCTTTCTAATATTAGGGAGACAATGAAGCTTTTTCAATCACTCGGTTTTATGGCGAATAAGGACAAATCTGTCCTAACTCCTGTACAGAATATTCAACATTTAGGCTTTGACATAAATTCAGTAGCTATGTGGGAAAAATAATAGCCAGGTGCCAATCAGTCTTGGAAGATACGAATGTAACTGTTAGGGACGTTTCTCAGCTGATAGGTATAAAGGGGATCATCTTTCCCAGCTGTCAAGTTTGGACCTCTTTTTATAAGGAGTTAGAAATGAATAAGATACGTTCATTACAGCGGAATACGGGAAATTATGACAGTCCTATTTCTCTTTCGACTGAAGCTTGTGTAGAGATAAGATGGTGGATAAACTGTTTGGCATCGATGAAAAATTATCTGACATTAGGCGTGCCAGATATTTTGATTACTACGGATGCATCTAAGGAAGGTTGGGGGGGGGGGGGCAGTAGTTCAAAGTCAACAGACCAGGGGACGATGGCGTTAAAATGAGGCAGCGGAGCACATTAATGTACTAGAATTAAGAGCTGTCCTTTTTGGTCTTCGGTCCCTAATTAATGATCACAATAAGCATGTACTAGTTAGAATTGATAACTCTACAGCAGTGTCATACGTAAACCATATGGGAGGGACTAAATCCCATAGACGTCACCTGATAGCAAAAAATATATGGTTTTGGTGTATGAAGCGGGGCATTTTTCTAACTGCTAGTTTTATCCCTGGCATTGATAATGTTGAAGCAGATCTGAAATCTAGAATTTTCAACGATAGGACAGAGTGGACAGTCATTTGATTGCAATATAGCCTTTTTGCAAACCGCATAAATTACAAACTAAACCCCTTTGTTTCATGGGGGTCTGATCCAGAGGCACTGTTTGTTGATGCATTTACTATAAACTGGAATTTTTACAGATTCTATGCGTTCCCTCCATTCTGCCTAATTTTGAAGATGTTGAAGAAGATCCGAGACGAGCAAGGACAGGGAATAGTGATTGTGGCGGAATGGAAGAATCAGATTTGGTTCCCACTTTTACAGAAGCTTCTGTTGAGCCCAGTTTATCAGATAGAATGGCGACCGTCACTGCTGACACTTCCTCATGCTCAGATGGAACATCCTGTGGGAAATCGTCTTCATTTGATGGCTTGTCTCTTATCAGGCAGGCACTAATTCATCAGGATGTACCACATAATATTTTAGGAACAATGATAAATTCATGGTCTCTCAGGACCAGAAAACAGTATGCAACTTATTTAAAAAAGTGGACACTTTATTGTGAACAATATAATTATCAGACATTTTCTCCAATGGTGAATACAATTCTTCAATTTCTTCAACATTTGCTGGATCAGGGTGCTGGATTAACTGGTATAAGCACGGCACGGAGTGCATTGTTTTCTGTTTTTGTTTTGGACAATAACGAATTAATTGGAGAGAACAAACTTATTTGTCGTTTTGTTAAAGGTAAAAGTAAAAATAAAAGTAAACCCCCTCAGCCTAGATATATGGATACATGGGACGTCAATTTAGTGCTAAATCATTTTAGAAAGCAACCTTTGGTGACATTTTTATCTCTCTATGATCTAACGTTGAGACTCGTGATGCTTTTGGCTTTGACCACGGCTCAGAGGTGTCAGTCACTTTTTCTATGACAAAAGGTGATGATGAGTTTATTTTCCATTTGGTCTGTAACTTCAAACAAGCAAGACCCAACTTTAATCAACAACTTGTTATAGTATCGAAATACACAGCAGATATTCGGCTTTGTGTTTATAACATTTTGGAGATATACATTCAGAGAACCGCAAGTTTACGGTCATCTTCAAAGCTCTTTGTGAGCACTATAAAGCCGTATAATGAAGTGTCAAAAGATACCATTGTGCGTTGGATTAAGACCATCATGAAGGCTGCAGGTATAAACGTAGAGCTCTTTAAGCCTCACAGCTGTAGATTGGCCTCTACCTCAGCAGCTGCTCGGAGAGATGTAGACATTCAGACCATTATGAACACAGCGGGATGGTCTAATGCACACACATTTGCAAAATTCTATAACAGACCATTGTGTCGAGACCAATTTCAATTTGCGAATATAGTGTTATCATCAATATAGATCCTGGATGCACTTAAACTGGTAAATTATAGTATGCTGGAAAAACTTTATCATTAGATACATTAGGTGTGGATTTGCAACACTCACTGGACTTGTTTCGAGGGCGTGTCTTCCGGGATTGGGATCTCAGGTATGAATTGGAGTTGCCCTTGGATCTGGAAATATTTCCTTACTCTGGTGAGTAAACGACCCAGACGTATATATACTGGTCTGGCGTTTTGTTAGCTTACTAAAATACTTACCACTCAATTCACTGTTTGCTATAAGTCACCTGACTTAGATATCTCAGAAAATTTTAACCTATTCATTCCCATGGTGTGGGTTCCCTTGAACAAGTTTAGCAGAGATACATCCCTCCATTGGGTAGTCTTGATAGTATCTCTTTAACTCTAAAGCAGTCATTGCTCTAGGGAACCGGTTCCTCTATTCCTATAGAGAACATATAAACGAGTCTGTGAGCATGCGCACTTATGCTACTATGCATGCGACCGAGTCCAAGCCGTCATTAATTAATTCCACAAATTTTTAATGATTTGCAATTTAACGATGCGGGGTGGCTGAGGTGGGCCACAGTGAATTGAGTGGTAAGTATTTTAGTAAGCTAACAAAACGCCAGACCAGTATATATACGTCTGGGTCGTTTTGTAACACAACAAAAATACTAAGCCACTCAATTCACTGTTTGCTAAAACATAGAATTGGTCAGAGCCCAAATACTAGGTGGGTTGGTAAATTGCAAATCAGGAATGAAAGGTTAATCACCAAAAATACTAAAACCAACTAAATCGCTGAAGTGCTGAAAGAGCACGAACAAACAAATGTTCTAAATAAAATACAATAATATAATGATAATTAGAAAATCTCAGCAAAGAGAATTTAAAAACAGCCATGAGATGGTGAAGAAGACGGCTGACTAAAGAATCTAGGCAATTGAGCCTAGGTTTGAGTGGCGAAACGAGAAATGTCAGATTGTGAATTGAATCTGATCTTTCAGATAAAAATAATGTAGAATCTGACATTTATACTCCAACTTACATAATGTCGTCCACTGATAGATCTGCATAGAATGCGAAGGAGAAGGCCATACCACGAACATCGTGTGCCTTAACACAAACTGAGTGTCTCCTGGAGATACATTCTAGTGTCAATTAATGGTGTCTGTAATCCAGTTGATGACATGCGCGCTTACTAAACAAATTCGCATAAGTAATCTGAACGGTAGATCTGCATAGAATGCGAAGGAGAAGGCCATACCACGAACATCGTGTGTCTTAACACTTACTGAGTGTCTCCTGGAGATACATTCTAGTGTCGATTAATGGTGTCTGTAATCCAGTTGATGAGATGCGCGCTTACTAAACAAATTTGCATAAGTAACCTGAACGGTGTTTCAAAAAGATCTTTTAAATTGGGCATAGTTTTCGGAAAGGATTGAAAACGATTAATTAGGTTTTATATATATAAGATCTCTTCAAGGGCAAAGAATGAGGCCAGATCTCCTACCACCTAGAAAAGATCATTCACAAAAAGAATATGAATATCAAAATGCCATCTAACAAACGCGGCCGCTAGTACAAAAAGAATGATTTCAGAGTTATACAATTAAACAGATGGACCCAAGAATGAATTAATAGAGGAATTTATTATAGGTATTTGCCTTTGTGCTATACCCTAAAAATACCGGTACCATGGATAAATGATGTAAATACTTAATAACTCTCAAACCGGCTTCTAGAAAATAAAGAAGGATAGATGCTAGTGAAAACGATAACACCACCCCAGCATACAGGGATTTAAATCATCAAAAAATATGCCATGAATCTATGACTTGATGATGGGATGCAGAATCGGGCGAGATAATGTGCTGTTCTAACAACCATTTGAAAACCTTAAATATACTCTGGTAAATTCTCCTGTAACAGATAGTTTGAATTGATTAAGAATACTAAAGTTCAGACAAAAAATCAATTTCTGAAAAACAGGTCTCTTGGAAAATACCATATATACATATTGAAGATTTGTGGAATGATGAACTGAAAGCTGCTGTTAAACGAGATAGAAAATCAGCAAAATTGCTAAGACGCTTTGGATTTCCACAAAGAGGACTACGAGATCCACTGAATAACTCTCATTGGGCCAAGCAGGAGTGATTAAAGGGATAATACATTCTGCTGACAAAAGTTCTTAAAGACAATTGTACTAGAAACCGCTGACAAAAGTTCTTAAATACAATTGGCACTAGAAAGTTAAATTGAAGATAATTTCAAAAATGTGAAGTCTATGACTGGGCCAGAGCATCTACCGCCAGAGCCTAGCCTGGAGGAAGAATATGAACATCAAATCTGGACACTATACTGAGTAGAAACTTAATGGGATGTAATAAATGACCTACAAGGAAAATCATTCTACCTGGAATGTGAGCTGCTGAAAGTTTTCCTGACATCTCCACCGCAGGAGGAAGACCAAGACTCCAGACAAAATATGATAACCTCAACTGCCCTGCTTGTTGATGAAGGTCACTACTATAGAAATGACTACATGAGCAGATAGGTGCTTGTGAAAGAGACAATATCTCTTCATTCTCCAATATTCCAGAGTATTGAAGAGGAATACTAGAGTATTAGTTCCTGTTCTAGTTCCTGAAAAGGAAGAGAGTAGTAAGACTACTTTATCTGATTCCATAGACACAAGAACGAGAGGAAATTCTATAGCGATCCCCTCCCCCCAAACACGTAAGAACAAGACATCAAACTGGACCTGCAGATGGATAAACTGGTGAATTGGTACCGATGACACCCAGCGAATGAAAATGCAGTGTATGCAGTCGTGGTGAGGGACAAAATTCTGAATTACCAGACTTGATCTTCGTACACAAAACTGACTCCATTCGGCCCAATTTTTAACACAATTAAGCAACCTTCCAAGCCAGAGGAATCCCAGACTGGCTATGATGTAATTAAAAGAACCCAGATCCAGTTAGGATCAATTCTGTATATATAGAAATATCAGAAAACACTGTCCCTTATCCTTGACGAGACCAGTGATGACTAGGCAAAATGACTCCATGTCCATATTATTCCTTTCATCGATGAACTCCATTTCTGAGACAACATAGTAGGAAAAGAGTTGAATATAAAACGATTGACTAAGTAATTTTTGTCTCAAACAGTATCAAAGCAGCCATGGGTTCCAGACAAAATAATTCCAAAATATACAACAGAATTAGTATTAAATCATGAAGTGTAAATTTTTATTTTTTTTTATTTTTGGAAGTTGTCAGAAAAGGATAAATATATGAGTTGAAGATAAGAGCCGAGACCCTATAAAAGATGATCTGCCAGCACCTCATAATCCTTAAAGTCTGGATTCTGCCATTCCTCCACTGTATCCTACTTGAAAAGAGCAGAAAATTATTGATCAAGAACAGAAGCAGGACTAATGTCAAAGGAGACCAACATGGTTTGATAGAAAAAAGGGGGATTCAATGACTACATTGATTGTACCTTATATGTAGGAAATCTGCTACCTAAGACATGCATGAGGCTAGCTATACCCATCCCACCCCTGATAGAGTAGAGATTATATAGAAGCGCTTAAGCATGACATCTAGGACCAGAATAAACCTTCAGAATCTTATTTTACAATCTAATTTTAAAACAAACCTAGTATGATATGAGCCCAATTGTTAATATCTTTATCAGATGATTAAACAGGAAAGAAGTCCATCAAACCTGTGACCAGATCAATGATGGATAAGGACAAAGGACTGAAACTAGACAGAAGGGTGAAAGGAAAAAACCATATTCCACAATCCATGCGAAGGCAATAATCCAATCATCTTGGTTAGGCCCCCTTGAGGAATTTATTTAATAATGCCTGGGAAAGTTAGAATTTAGAAGAATAAAAAATAGGCTTGAATAGATAAGGCTGAGAATACATCTCCATATGACAATAATAGAAATAGACATATCCATAGACAAATAAAAAGATCAAAATTTCTACTGAACTCGAGAAAGGAGCGGTGTAAATCTTGATAAGACAAAAAAGATTTTGTTATTGTGACAAGCTTACATTCACCCATAGATATGCTTCATCATGGCGAGGGATCCTACTGATAGAAAAGAAAGACTGAAAAACTATGTTAAAAATAAATCAGGCCAGATATGATTTTTTTTTGAGAGAACAGGTCGAAAGATGGAGGCGGATAGGAAGAGTGTAATACATGAGAAGATTCAGGAGCAAAACGAAATCTAGTGAAATCAAAACGACAAAAGCACTGCTAGGATCATAAGAAAAAATTAAATCATTCCTAGAAGATAAATGCGAAGAGTTGGGTGTACACAAGGTTTCGAAGGATGAGGATAATTGAATGGTTCAGCCATTGCACTAAGAGCAACTAATAAAGAATTAAAGAATTAAAAATAAGAGCCCCTGAAATAGGGCATTTAAACTGTCAAGTGATTTAGAAACAAACAATACCAGCAAAACAACAGAAGTGATCTGATTTGGCATACCTAAACCAGAAGTTTAATTATAATCAGTTGCTATGCCATAAAAATTGAGTTATAATCTAGGTAATAATACTGAGCACAGGACAATTAGGCCTCATGGTCATCTCTTCTTCATTTATCTCCATGCCTGTGCCGTCACTTCTAGTCATGGGTTGCGTGTACGGTGTAGTCATACATTGGCTTGACTATGCCAAAGCCTACCTAAACCATTTTCGAATGTTTTAAGAGATGGTGTGGAAACAACATGTTCAGACCAACATTTCACAGTTTACACACCCCTTAGAGAGAAAATTTTTCTAACTAGGTTAGTTCTCCCCCTCTTCTGGTAGACTTTCAGATGATTTCCACGAGTAATAGTCCATTTGCAAGCAGAATGTTATATTTGACTATAACAATTAATCGATTGAGATCCGATAGAATGATCCCTCATAGCCTGGGTACGTGCTCTATATATCCAATTTCACCCAAGTTAAGTACCCGCAGAAAGAATTTCCAAAATGATGAGAGATTAGATTATACATTAAGTAGGGAAAAACCCCATCTTAGGGCTAATAAAAGTGGCTGATAGTCAAGAACTTTCCTGATCCAAAGGCTATGCTTGCTACTAAAACACTGAGATCAACACACATCTCTGATATAGTAAAACTTGGTCATCAAAGTTTGTAGCGTTTACTATCAAAATATTAACCATTTAACTCTCGAAGTTATTAGTCATAAGTTGCAACTGAAATAAGTTGAATCTGAATGAGTACCAGCAAATATGGGAGTGGCATATTTACTTATAAATCCGTAAATAGGTCGCACATTTATGCTCAATTTACACGTTTAAAAAAATTTAATAAAACTTTTTTTCCTCTGAATTTTTAAACATCTTAACGTCTGAAGATACCATGAAAACCCCCTTCACAAATCTTGTCACCTCGCGGTTATGCTTAATGTGTACCTCAAAACATCATTCGCAGAAGTGAAATTATTAAATTGAACAGCCTAAATATTGCGTATCCTTTAATAAAGATTGTTTTTTCCATCAAAATTAATCCTAACTTGACATAAATGTCGTCTTTATAATATATAAATCAGAAGCACGTGATAATCACATGATATATAAATCACGTGATATTATCTGACCAGATTAGGTTAAAGCAAATTTTAATGAAGTAGCTTAAGCGAGTACTTGGATATAGATATCCTGGAATCGGAAATTCAGCAATGAGATCTACGCTTCTCGTCAGCGCCTCCAAACGGAGATTTACTTTGCCACTGTCCGGCTCGCTAACAATAGACGCTGGCTACCCAGTTTAATTATCGGCCGTTCATGCAATTTTTCTAGAACATCGCATTACGTTTTAGATCATTTTATGTTGGTCACTCACATTACAATATAACCATGCAGTAATATATATGATAAATTTTATCGCTAGACTTAGAAATCAAGTGAACACAAGTTTCTCGCTAGATTTACAAATCAAGTGAACCTGATAATCTGGCACAGGCTTAATAGCCTATCTAACAAAAGAGGGTTATACGATTACGATGATTCAAATCAGTATCGTAATTTTGAACATCCGGGCATTCCGAGATCGTCCAACATTTGCCAATTTACGACACACTAACGAGGATATCCCATAGCAACGCAATGTTTAAATTTTTCATGAAACTAAGGCCATAAAAAATACTTGCGTCGAATAACCCCGCCAGGTATTAGAAAACATAAAATCTCGAGTAATTTTTATAAGATATTAAATAAATGGTAAAAAGATTTCACGGCCCATTGCTAGTAATGTTAAATTAGCCTGCAAAAACGCCGCCAATTGAAAGCGAACACCGAATCGCGAATTAATACTGATGGTCTCGTCTTTATTGTAATACGACTGACATGACTGATCATCATGAAGTAATTGCGAGTTTCATGTTAGTTGGTTAGTAACGGTCCTTAGAAGGACCACTCGCTTTTCTTCAGGGGATGATCGTGGTGTATCCTTGTGGTGTTCATCCGGTCCACCACGCCTGTTTGCACCACTGTCACATTCTTAATAGATCCAATAACTTCCCAACCGGTATACGACATAGTTATGTAGGATACCTTATGTAGGATTCGATCCAAACCGGTATGTAGTATACCTTATGTAGGAAAGAATGACGCTCGGAAATACGTACCTAGTCAAAACTCTTAATTGATCCACTAACTTCCCAACCGGTATGTTACATATGTTATGTAGGATACCTTTCGTAGGAGATGTTCCAAACCGGTATATAGTATACCTTTCGTAGGAACGAGCCTCGTGGCTAAAAAAGGATCAGAGTTATTGACTCCACCTGGCTTGTAATGTGAAGCTGGCGCCATTTTCTTTCAACTTGGTCACAACGAACTTTCCGTTCATATTCACGTAAATTATAAACATTTTACATAAGTACTATAACTTATTCAACAAAGACCGCTTGTACTGTGGTATTCATGAAAAATCAAATGTGGATGTAGCTCCACAAGATTATGGAATGAATAGGATTTGTTGAGATAAAAGTTAGGTGTTTCCCGTAATACAGAAAATTAATTAATGACGGCTTGGACTCGGTCGCGTGCATAGTAGCATAAGTGCGCATGCTCACAGACTCGTTTATATGTTCTCTATAGGAATAGAGGAACCGGTTCCCTAGAGCAATGACTGCTTTAGAGTTAAAGAGATACTATCAAGACTACCCAATGGAGGGATGTATCTCTGCTAAACTTGTTCAAGGGAACCCACACCATGGGAATGAATAGGTTAAAATTTTCTGAGATATCTAAGTCAGGTGACTTATAGCAAACAGTGAATTGAGTGGCTTAGTATTTTTGTTGAGTTACAAAACTCATATTATGGCTCAATATTTGACATGAGTTGGACTAAATTCATTTGTTCCTTGAGACTTCATGGAATACAAGGAATTTGATTGATAGTATAATTATTAGATTAGACGAGGCTTACCTGCAAGGTCAGGTGAAGTATAATCATAATTATACCTCAATCAAATTACATAGTATTCAATGCCCACCCAGTTGGGAACATGAGGCTTTAGAAGAAATTACAATGGACCCACCCTTTCTTAATACAAATGAATTTAGTCAGCTATGAAATATAGCTTTCACGTGCATGCGCATTCTACGTAATTTGATTGAGGTATAATTTATGATTATACTTCACCTGACCTTGCAGGTAAGCACTGTCTAATCTAATAAGTGTATTTTATATTCGCAAATAACTCAGTGAAAATTTTACACACACAAATAAAAAAAATTGATTATATCCAAGATGCTGACTGGTATCTGGGTTCTCAGGAGCCACATGTTTTAATTGGATCTTAATAAATCTATGGTGCTTCACTGTCTTCCACACAATCTCATTGTTTGTCTTACTCTCTGCCCTGGTCGGCCTTTATGTGGGATGGGTGGCGCTTCTCCCTCTCCACTGCATTAATGGAAACATTAATATTATTAATATGCTATTAATGAGTGGGGTGGGATGGAGCGCCTCTGTCTCACTCAGACGCCGGCTAATCGAGCCTGGGAAGTTAATCTAGGGTTTTAGGCAATTGGTGTGATATCCGTTGCTTTGCATCCCAGGAACTCTGAAGACTTTGTCGGAACAACACCTGTCCAGCTATGGGTTTATGGGAAGCATCCCAAGCTTTGCATCAGCCCTCTCTCTCTCTCATCAATATTCATAGAGTTAAGAGTAATATTATTGAAATCATAAATCATTGGATATAGAGTAGCGTGTCCTTGCCCCCTATCTCGAGGCAAGGACACCTAGTCACAAACACCCGCCTGGTCAAGCGCCGACTGCCCAATCAAAATCCACATTGCAATTAATATGTAGCAGTTGTCTAGTTTGTTATCCCCAGTTCGTTTCTGCTCTTGACTCAGTTAGTTTCGCATCATTCTTTTGTCCCTCCCACCCTCCTCTAGTCAAGCCATTTTACTGCAGGGGTGACACCCTATTCTGGATTTACATATATTGCTGTATAAAACTGTTAATTTGAGTGAAAGTTGTTGGTGGATTTCATATTCAGAGTTAAACCTCAAAGAAAATGTAGTCTGCAGAAATTCAGCATTCAGACTGCTAAACGTAGAACATCAATGTGGCTGCTGACTGACATAGATACATACAATGATTCGACATGAGTTGACTTACATAAATTTGAGGGAATTTCAAATTGTTTTTCACAACAGTCTCCATTGCATTTGACATTAGAATGTCTTACCCACAGATATATGAAGATAGATGTTTCAGAGTTTTCAAATTATCTATAATTCTATGTCTATTTATCTGTGGGTAAGATGTTCTAATGTTAAATGCAATGCAAAATGCTGTGAAACAATGTATAACAACGCTTAGTCCGTCATCAATTAAGCGGTCGTGATGAACTTAGCTACGTTATTCATGATGCATTTGATTAATGGATAAACTGGTACAGTTGACCTTACAGTACACAGCAGCCTTTTCACCACAGTGCTGTAGCTCGATGAACTGAGTTGCCATTGCTTTAACGCTGTTCTGATCTGCTACAAAGTCAAATGAATCTGCCATTTGTTAAGGGGTGCTTGGACTGATTCCATGTACTGTGGATGATTTTTACATGCCTCGAAACTAAGGTATGTGCTGTACAGGCACACAACTAGAGTAGACAAGGAACATTAAGGACATGTCATTCTTGCATGTGTATATCCAGCACAGTGATTTTTTTGTATATCAAATCAAATCAAATTAAAGATTATTTATTTGAAAGTAACATGGTTTTTTTTTACATAATTGAGTGCAGGTTGTCTGCCGAAGGTACAACATATAGTGCTGATGGACACCTTACATATATAGACAGAAGAGCAACAATAAAGACAACAGTATAAGAGTTCTATGAATGAAGGCTTTGCTCTCATTATGATAGAGAAAGGACTGAGAATGATATGTAAATGGCATCATGAGGAAATGCTAATCTAGATAGCAGTTGGTAGAGTAGAAATCGGCTTAGTATAAGCTGAGAAACAGCAATTACATGTATCATTGGATTTCAAACTGGAGAATCTGTCAAAATGAGGTTCACTGCTGAAAATGGCTGCATGTCGCGGGATCACATAATTGTATTTGTTTTCAAGCTTACGATGTTTTGGTAGCGTTTTATTAACATACTCTCAATGCATGGGTGAAGTCTATCCCTGACATGTTAGTTAAAGGGCATATGCCTCCTTGCATGATTTTCTTTGCTTGTTCATTATTTAAAGTACACCCTCAAATGTCTCTAACACTGTCTACTTTTTTGCATGTACTAATAGACATGCAAGCAGGCAAACAGGCAAATGGATGGACGGATGGATAGATGGCAGATGTCTCATCAACAGATAGACAGATGCTGGCCTGAAATCCCTGGGAGCTCAGTGGACCCAATGCATTGATGCTAAGCTACAATCCAGTCAGTGTTTTGGAACACAATACACTGATAAGAATATCTCTCTTTTACACAACAACACGCTATAGCTACAACATCTAGGTAGCTCTGTGAGATAAATGTCTAAGACTGAGAGATATTCCGACTACCCAGATCAGACAGACAGACTTAAATTTATATGAGCTGCGAGTCACAGGTAAGAACCCTCATTTTCCTTGCGACAACAAACATTTTATAATTAAATCATAGGTTTTCTCTGTTTACAGAAAAGGCTTACTCTAAATTAAATCAAACCCATACTTTTCATTGAAAAAGAATCAATTTTCGCTAGACCGTCACACATTTCCGTGGGCACACAACAGACTGTGCTGCGTACAATAGTGTAAGCTCAGAGGGATTCATTAGATGTGCAAAGAAAATCCATTTTACTCGCAGAAGATCCTTCCACATGTTGTCTGCCTTTGGCAGTGTGTCTAGATTGTAATCATGGCTTGTAAGAAGCTGGGTGGATTAAGTTAATCACATTGATTATTAATACATCAGGCTTAATGGGAATATCGGGGTGACTATTATATCTTAAGCATAAAGGTTTTAGTGACTTGTCACCATTTTACCGTTTCAACACCATAATCCCAAGGCTATCAATTGCAGATTAACTCTGGGGGCGGTAATGTGGAGGTAACCCTACTGTAATATGATTGTTAGAGACTTTGACAACATTCTTCATGCACCTGCTTTCAGCACTCAGGACTACAGTACAGATCATAAATAAGTTACCATGTTTCCAAAACAAAAACACAAACATGTTAGTTAGTACAATTTACCTTTCCAGCTATGCCCCGCCCAGATTCATTTATGACATAATGATTATGACGTCATCCTACACCCCGCTTAGCTGATTATGATGGTCATATGCCGTAAAATCATCGATGGATACTCAGGAAAGGTCTATTTTGAACACGATGTAAGAAATGGTTTGTTGAATGCTTTTAACATAAAGTGGGTACCAGTTCAAAATCTATGGTCAATTTCTACTCACTAAAACTAGTCAGTCAGTTTGCTTACTGATCTTGCTGCGCCTTCTAGCTAAACCCAGATGAATTCTAGATGGTTAACTATATTTAGTTGGTACCAGACTCACCAATGAATTTACCATTGCAGAATATTTGGAGTCCAGTACCAGTCTCGCTCAACTCTGTCACCTAAGTAACAGAATCAGTTATTTTAATGAGCTAGGAAAATGTGTACTTTTGTCAGCTAAAATGTCAAATACTGTGTCCATATGAAAGAAAGTGAGAATGGAATTAAGCCCTTGGGAAAAATTGACATACCGTAGGAAAGTATCCTTTCATCAAATTTAAATTAATCAGTGAAATATTTACATGTTTATGCACATTTAACCGAGAGCGAGAGCTATCCGCCATTTTGAAAACCATGCACCCAAGCTCAGAACGGTGGTCAACTCCAGTTAACTACCTAATTAACTATTTCATGTTCAGATTGGATCTAGTCAACTATAACTAACTAATGTTGAAGCCAGTCGAACTTGACTTAGTGTATCCCCCTCCCCTCCCCTAGCTTCCCCCTTAACAGTCTGACTGGTGAGTTTTTGCTGACAAGTTAGGCTTTCCGGACCTGCTAAATATTTTGAAAACAATTTGACTGAAAGTCGTTGGTGGCTAAGCCACTAACAACTTTCAGTCAAATTGTTTTCAAAATATTTAGCAGGTCCAGAGTTATTGCCCATCAAAATTCTTGTCAGATGGCTTGCATCAATCAGACAGTTAAACAGACATCTTGTTCAGTGTCTGTCCAATGTTCTTATCCCATAAAACCTTTAATTGCCAATACAGCTAAAATGGATTTTGTTGCACGATCTTCATGAATATCCATTTGCATACCATGAGAAGAATATTCTACACAATTTACCACCGGAAATTCCAATGGGCAAATTTGGTCAAAACATTTAAATTTTCTCTTAGAATACAGCTATGTCCATTTGCATGCCAAGAAAAAACTTTTTTTTTTAATTTACCACTGGACAAACTAGCTCTTTTCTGTCTTTTTTAAAAAATATACATGTATGTCTTCTCTGGGTGACCAAAGGAACATTTCTAATGACCACTGCATAGGCCACTCTTGGATGGCTTAATCTTTAAGGTTTTAACCCCTTAATCCTTTAACTCATATCGGCCAAAAACGGCTTTATTACTGTTCTTGAAATATGTCCATTTGCAGACCAACAGAAGCCTATTTTTAGAAATTTACCACTGGAATGACTGGCTCGTTAACCGAGCCAGTCATTCCAGTATTAAATTTTCAAAAATAGGCTTCTCTTGGTCTTCAAATGTACATTTTCTATGAGAAAATTTAAATTTTCTTGAACAAGTTCGAGGGATAAAGGGTTAATGATAAAATTTGGTCAAGAAATTTTTAATATCTGCCTTAGTGAACGTCCATTTACAGGCCATGAGAATACTATTTTTTTAAGATTTATCACTGGAATGACTGGCTCAGTTATTGAGCCAGTCATTCCAGTGGTAAATTAAAAAAAATTGTATTCTCTTGCCCAGTAAATGGATATTCCACAAGACAATAGCAGCGGCTGGTTTTGGCCAGTTTGACCATTTACCCGTTAACACTCATATCGGCCAAAAAAGCCTCTGCAGTGGTCTTCAGAAATGTCCATTTGCAGACCAAGAGAAGAGTATTTTTTAAAATTTACCACTGGAATGACTGGCTCGGTTATCAAGCCAGTCATTCCAGTGGTAAATTTTCAAAAATACTCTTCTCTTGGTCTGCAAATGGACATTTTCTAGGAGAAAATTGAAATTTTCTTGAACAAATTCAAGGGCTAAAGGGTAAAAGGGTTACAGAAAGCACAAAATACAATTAAATCAAGATGTGAAATAAATTTATATTAATTTAATTTGAAGCTGTTGCTGGATATCTTAACCCCTCTTGTGTCAAATTGTCATTAAATGTAGTCTTGATGACTGCCTATTTGCAGACCAAGAGAACAGTATTTTTGAAAATTTACCACTGGAATGACCGGCGGCTTGGTAATCGAGCCAGTCATTCCAGTGGGAAATTGTCAAGAATAATCTTCTCTTGGCCTACAAATGAACACTGGCTAAGCAAAATTCTTGACAAACTTTCAGGTGCTGCCACGACACAAAAGGGGTTAAGTAGCCTACAACAGATTTCCGTTAAATTGAGTTGTTGCTGTATGTATTAATTAATCTGCAACAGGTTTCTCTTAAATTTAATTTTTGCAAGATATCTTAATTAATCTGTAAAAAGTTAAACCTGTTAAATTGATTTGCAAAATATGCACACTCCCTGTACAACTGCAATAGATTTCAGGCAAATTGGTTTCAAAGTATTTGAGAAAGTATTTCATAGACCAAAATAAGCTCACTACGGCTGGTTTGTAGTGCTGGAAGTGTTAAATACTTCCTTGAACTTAACAGCAGTATTCAAGCAATCATTTCCAGGCGGCGACTAATTACTGAAATTAATGAGCTTTGAATCAATCAATGGACAACTGTAATTATTTCCTCTACGCAGCGGATCCGCCACCATCTCTCCTATACCATGCTCTTGATTGATCTCAAGTCACAACTAAAATACCTTTGAGAGATAAGTGATGGATCAGTGACAGTGAGGTCTGTAGGCGTGTGATCAGCTGACAATAATGACCGCAGATCATGTGACAATCATATATGTGATCATCAGGATGTGAGCTTCATGTCAGTTCACCTTTCTAGAGTATCCATCTATTATCTGATGTCATAATCAGATAAACGGCATGTAGGATGATGTCATAATCATTACGTCACAAGTGGTTCTATTTGGCCGCTTTTAACTCTTAATAGTCTGACACCTAGTATGAATTGTATGTCTCTACTATTTAATAAACATGCTGTTGAATAAATTGAAACTAAATTGATTGGGCACTGTTGCTGCCATAGGCAGCAAGCAGCAACAGCACCCAGTCAAATTAGTTTCTAAATATTCAACGGCTTACCTGTATAGTTTTCTGGAAATTGGTAGTCAGGAAGTTCAGAGATCGATCGATCCCAACATGAGCGAGGGGTGGGTGGAGCTTAGCTAGAGATGGGCAGGGCATAGCTAACAAGAGTTTTAGTGAAACTCAACATATGCCCGCAGGCATACTTGTTTGAGGAATGCTAAATGTGAACAGTTTGTCTTTGACAAATTTTAGTTTTCAAGGGAGATAACTCTGGTGAATATGGGAGGGTTTTGTGGAAATGAAATCATGACACTTTGTCTATCTGTCACACATCTGCAAAAATAAATTGTGAGTATAAACTCTTCGCGATATGGCTCAGATAAGAAAATTTTGACAAATTTGAGCTTTTCATGGGAGATAACTCAACCAAATATGGCCGGGTTTTGCTGATACGAAATCATTGCACTTTGTCTATCCTTAACACATCTGTGTGAGTTTAGGTTGACAACTCTTCGAGATCTGCTCTGGACAAGAAAATCTTGACGAATTTGAGCTTTTCAAGGAAGATAACTCTAGCAAATATGGGCAGATTTTCCCGAAATGAAATCCTGAGACTTCGTCCATCCCTAACACATCTGCTGAATGAAAAAATTGTGAGTGTAGGTTCAAAACTCTGACTATGGCTTGGACAATATTTTGACAATTTCAGGGGAGATAACTTGGGCAAATATGACCAGATTTTGACGATACAAAATCATTGCACTTCATCTATCCCTAACACATCTGCTCACAAACAAAATTGTGAGTGTAGGCTCAAAACTCTTTGAGATCTGCTCCGGACAAGAAAATGTTGACAAATTTGAGCTTTTCAGAGGAGATAACTCAGGCAAATATGGCCAGATTTTGCCAAAACGAAATCATTGCACTTCATCTATCTCTAAGACATCTGGTGAAAAAAATATATGACTAGCTTTAAAACCCTTCGAGATCTGCTCCGGAAAAGAAAATTTTGACAAATCTTAGCTTTTCAGGGGTGATAACTTGGGCAAGTATGGACGGATTTTGCCGAAACAAAATCATTGCACTTCATCTATCACTCCCACATCTGCGGGGAAAAAATTGTGAGTGTAGGTTAAAAACTCTTCGAGATGTACTCCAGACAAGAAATCAGTCGGACGAACTAAAAGACTGAAAGCACCCTGCCTGTAAGCCTCAAACTTAGTCCTGCGCTTTTGTCGCAATCTATGTTGCATGCCCCCTTCTGATGTTGCTTCTACAGCTCTTGCTCCGTGCAATGAGGAAAATGATGATCATCATGGTGGTGGTGGCAGTGGTAGCTGCGATTACAACCACGACAGCAGCGAAGACGACGATGATGACAGTGGTAGAGATGATGATGACAACGACAACGATGATGATGATGATGAAGATGGTGATGATGATGATGAGGAGGAAGCTGATGATGATGATGATGATGATGATGAGGAGGAGGAGGAGGAGGAGGAGGAGGAGGAGGAGGAGGAGGAGGAGGAGGAGGAGGAGGAGGAGGAGGAGGAGGAGGCTGATGATGATGATGATGATAATGATGATGATGATGATGATGATGAGGAAGCTGATGATGATGATGATGATGAGGAGGAGGAGGAAGAGGAGGAGGAGGAGGAGGCTGATGATGATGATGAAAATGATGATGACGATGATGATGATGATGAGGAAGCTGATGATAATGATGATGATGAGGAGGAGGAGGAGGAGGAGGAGGAGGAGGAGGAGGAGGAGGAGGAGGAGGAGGAGGAGGAGGAGGAGGAGGAGGAGGAGGAGGCTGATGATGATGATGATGATAATGATGATGATGATGATGAGGAAGCTGATGATGATGAGGAGGAGGAAGAGGAGGAGGAGGAAGAGGAGGCTGATGATGATGATGATAATGATGATGACGATGATGATGAGGAAGCTGATGATAATGATGATGATGATGATGATGATGAGGAGGAGGAGGAGGAGGAGGAGGATACAATGATAATATATGTAATTATCCTGTGAATTAATGACTGTTATTCCAGTTTTAACCCTTTAACACTCATATCAGTCAAAAACAGCTTCTGCAGTGGTCTTGAGAAATGTTGATTTGTATACCAAGAGAAAACTATTTTTTAACATTTACCACTGGAATGACTGCCTCGATAACCGAGCCAGTCACTCCAGTGGTAAATTCTAAAAAATACTCTTCTCTTGGGCTGCACATGGACATTTTCTATCAGAAAATTGAAGTTTTCTTAAACAAATTCAAGGGTTAAAGGGTTAAACTGTGTGCTTTATAGTCTCTGCCATAACAAACATTGGATAAACAAGAGGCAAGCTGTATCACACATACACACACCCCACCCCCACCCACATCAATATCTTAACAGCAACATGAATTAGATTAAGTTTCTTGAGTTTCATGTCAATTGGCAAAGTGGTTTGAGAGATCTTTAAATGTTTTTAACCAAATAGAACACAATCCAAAATGGCCATGCCCTAAGTGACTGGCTTTGAACAACCTGATTGATTAATTTGATTCAGAAGTCTGAAATTGATCTATTTAGCAATTACCAAAACCTCTAACCCCATTATTGCTGTCAAAACACATAAAAAACCCAGACACTCTATTTTGATTGGTTGATGGCAGCCATGTTATTTGGCGTACAAACTTTCATTGAACTTGGCTTAACTGTCCTTAGTCCCTAATCAAATTTCCTAAGTTTTGGCTTGATCTGTTCAGCCACTCTGGATTAATGTTTCAGCGAGAATTTAGCCATCCCAGGATGACCTCAAGACAAATCGACCAATCAAGTTCTCTTGAAAAAACTTAAAGACCAAGTACTATACGCAGCGAGATTTGTGTTCTGATACGTGCAAATAACGCAACATATACTGACTAAAAAAATTACAGTATCATATTGTCATAGGATACAGATAATTCTGTAAATACTTCGTCGAAAGTGCCCATTTTCGTACCTTCCCAAAAATGAAACTGAAACGGAAGTACTAGCGTCAAAACAGGGATGTGACGTCATCGGAGGGACCTGCATTTCTGTTAAAAAAACTCTTTCATCGCTGAAAATGGAAATTTACTCAAACAACCAGAATATTTCTCGGCATATTCTCCAGGCAGCATTCACTAGAACGAGTATGAACTCATATCTGAGGGAAATAGTGACTCCGGGTCTGAAGATGGCGATGAAGTGCCGAATTTAGGCGTAGATCAAACCAATTTGAACCGTTACCAGATTTCGAACAGGCACTAGCAGACGAGTTGAACTGGCATGGACGACAGAAATGCGCGACTTCAGAACGTAGACTGGTCAGTAAATTACAAACGAGTTATTGGTTTTTCTATATGAGCTAAAATGTGCCGGGCTAGCTGATTCCCGCCGTTTCTACGGACACCCGGCAGTCGTACCTTGGAACCTGAACCGTGCACATCTGCCGCTGGTTCCACTGGCCGATTCAAGACCTCTGTTGGGTGAGTAACGTTTTATACGTAGTTAAGTTACTACAAATGGTGTCAGGAGTACTTTGGGCCCTAAATTAAAAATTGTTATTAGTTATTTCTAAATTCTACTCACGATTTTGCTGAAAAAAAAGATAGAATTCTCGGAAATATAAGGACTACTCTAGTCCTGCCCGAACGTCAATTTTACAGACTTAGGCCGCCATTTTGATTATTGACAGTTATTTTTTTAGTATTTAACAATCACGGATGATAGGTGAGTTATAGTTAAATATATATTATTTATTTATACTAGGCATGCAAATGTCGGGTATATAGATTAATATACCTTACATACATACGTCATATATGTCATAAATTCAAGATTCAATGTTATTTATTTGAACTGTAATGAATTGAGGTATATTTTCGTGCTTAGTTCCTATCATCTATGTCAGTATTCCGTGGAATGACAACCCTATAGTTTCTGGATTGTTATTGTTAGTTGTCTTCAGTGTCATATGTACGCGATTCTGAGCTGTAATTTAACCGTCGGTTTTTCGATATTTCTTTATATGTTAATTACAGTTCAATTTCTTTGTTTATTTCAGAATTATTTGAAATAAAGAAGTGATATAAATCACTTTTGTTGTTATTATTATCATTATTATTAACTTTTTGAACATTAGAGGGTAATCTCCCTTCTAATTAACAAATATGTTTCAATTGTAATATTAGGTTTACTAATTACGCTGAACACTATTTGTTTTGGGGTTTTTTCTTGTTATTATTAATTCAAAAAGTTCATAATCACATTGCTAGTTACTCCGTTGAAACAATACTCAGCTTATGCCTCCTTTTCAAGTTAAATCTGAGGAGTTTTTGGCTCGCACCCAGTTTTCGTTGGATCAGTCCTTTACCCACAAAGCGATTTTGTTGGGTACAAGTAAAGGTTTCATTTTGAAAAGAGCTGATCAAACTGGGTTTGTTGAGTATTGGTGTAAAAGCGGTGGTACTACACAAGACTTGGTCAATATTCTGCAGTCGAGAATAGCCAGCGCCGTTCAGAAATTTCACCGGATCGTTTTCTATATCTGGGCCGGAACGTGCGACCTTACCGAGAAACGAGGCGACGGTTTTGTCTATTTAAGGACAGCCGATGATGAACTTGCGGTAGACCGCATTTGCCAACACTATCAACGTGCGATAAACATAGTAAGGCATTACGGCCAAACGGTGAAATTTATCGATATCCCGGCGTATTCTCTGGTCCTGTATAATGAGCAACTTCACCATTTGAATCCCTGTTCCTTCAAAGACCAAGAGCTGCAACTGCATGACCAACTCTCTCTTCTCAATGATAGAATTGAGAAAATTAATGCAGATATTGGTGTACACACCATCAAGTGCAGTGTAGAGTTAATACTCCGTAAAAAATCTAGTGCACGTAAACGCGTCCGTTATCATTATACTTTCGAGTTTCTGAAGGATGGTTTGCATGCAGGTACGTTACTGAATTTGGTTTGGCTTCGGAAGATTCATTTAGACGTTCTCCGGAGTTGCACCACCATCACTACTCAGTGATTTATATATTTCAGTAAGCATACGCTTACGACTTATTTCAGTAGGTGATATTACTTTTTTAGCGGATATTAATTTCGCTTCCTTGGTATAAATCAACCGGTGACCCATAATGACGAAACCTTTGTGTATTAACACTGCAACCGTGGAGGAACTTGGTGCACTCCATAATATTGGTAAAGTTCGAGCTGCTGGCATAGTAAATTTTCGTGAGTCCAGAGGAGGTTTCATATCCCTGGCCGACATTAAGGCAGATACTGATCTGCCTGCCACAGCTACAATCCTTGCACGATTGCTCCATGCTGGGGAAGTCGTATTCGACATCAATGATGAAGGCGCTGTTGGTGGGGTCGACTCACACCCAAGGGAAGAATCCCTGGAAGAGACGGTAGCTAGACTGAACATGGAACTGTTAGCTCAAGGTATCAAATACAAGGCACTCCTTAACTCAACTAGTCAACAAAGGGGTGATCATACCCTAGTTGATAACCTGGCTCCTAGGGGGGTATATACCCCTAGAGAACCTAAGAGGGAGTCGCGATCAGTTTCTCACCATGACACTAGGACGTCATCACCAGTTCGTAGAGCTTACTGGGATGGCTCTTCATACAATGACTCTAGAATGTCATCCCCCGGTCGTAGAAGCTACTCTGATGGTCCTCCTCCACCTAAAATGTCAACTTTTGATGGAAAATTTGAGTGGAAACCATACAGTTTGAGCATACTGCTTCAAGGTACCGTTGGTCTGATATGTATAAATTAGACATGCTCATCTCAGCTTTAAGGGACAAGGCCTTAAAGTTTTACTGCATCTGTTCTGGGCAAGTCCAGAATGATTACTTTAGTTTATGTGACAAATTAAAGTTGAGATTCGGGAAGAAAGATCTGGCCCACATCATCAGAAAAAAGATGCAAGATATTCGACAAGAGGGTAACTCTTTAGAAGAATTTGCAGACATCATTCAGGAGCTCACTTTAGATGGTTACCCTGATGCCTCAGAGAGTTTGGGCGAGACTATTGCCATTGATGCCTTCCTACGGGGTGTTGAGCATAAACGAGCCGCTCTGATAGCTATGGATAAAGATCCGAGCACCCTGGAGGAGGCTGTACAAATGGTCAATGCAGCTATCCATAATCAAAGATTGATCATGGGTTCCAGAAGACCTGAGGTTCGAAAGGTCCGTTTTCCGGACGATGCTTCTGGGTTGTTGGAGGCAGATAATCCTGAGCAGTTGAGAGGCATAACGGCTCCAAGCAGGATAGATAAATTGGAGAAAGATGTCGAAGGACTTAGGAAGGATATGGCGGATATGAAGGTAGATGTGGCTAAGATTTTGAATCTTATATCTGGTCAATTCGGTCGAGGTCGGTCTCCTCCAAGAGGGAAGGTCGTTCCATCGCGTTCCCCTTCTCCTCCTCTCAGATCGGGAAAGTGCTTTAATTGCAATTTAGAGGGGCATTTTTCCCGTGAGTGTCCAGAGCCGAGGCGTACACGGTCGCCATCACCTTCTGCTTCACCGAGATCTTCGCCTGTGCGATCATATGATGTTCGCATGTATGAGTTTAATCGTGACCCTATGACACTAGTCATTCCCATTAAAGTAAATGGTGTTTCCGTTGATGCAGTGGTGGACACTGCGGCACAAGTGACAGTAATTGGCAATTTCTTTGCAAATAAATTACCTTACCCTTTAAAGAGGTTGGAGTCTATTGCATTGAAAGGTGCAGGTAGAGACAATGTTATCCCTGCGGAAAGTGTTGAGCCAGTCACAATTGCATTAGGCTCTATGATGTTCAACTGGCCAGTACTTCTTGCCAATATTAATGATCCGATTATATTAGGCCTGGATTTCTTGAAGGCACACAAGGCCACCATTGATCTGACTAGACTGTGTCTGACAATTAATGGAGAACCGATTCAAGCCTCAATGTTGAGAGCTCATGGGAAGGAAGCCCAAGTAGCTCGGGTAACATTGAAGCAGCAAGTGGTCGTGGGTCCTTTTGAGGCCGTGAAGACCACAGGTGTTCTGGATCGGGAGGTACAGAATGATGTTGTGCTCCAGCCCTCATCTAAACTGGAGGGTCTGGTAACACCTCATACAGTGGCCACTGCCAAAGATTCGCAGATTCCTATTTTGTTAAGGAACCTGTCGGCCCAATATATTACTCTGGAACAAGACCACAACCTTGGTATTGTCACAGAAATTGAGGAGGTTTTAGACCCTAGAACAGAATTTCAACTTGCTGGTAATCCCATAAACCAGGACGGTTTACAGACTTCTACAGCCACTGAGGTGGACCTCCCTGTGTTCTTACAGGAGCTGTATGTGAGGTCGACATCGGGTTTATCGGAGACGCAGTCTTCGCAAGTTGAATCCATGTTAATCGAGTATCAGGATGCATTTGCAAAAGATGATCTTGATTTGGGTTTGTTCAAGGGGATAAGACATAAGGTTGACACAGGTAAGGCACAACCTGTTCGTTCTAAACTTAGACGAACTCCTCTTGGTTTTGAGAATGAGGAAGAGAAACACCTTGCGGAAATGTTAGAGAAAGGTATCATAGTTCCGTCAAAATCTGAGTGGTCGTCAGCCCCGGTATTAGTTCGGAAGAAAGACGGTACCGTAAGGTACTGCGTCGATTTTCGAGCTCTGAACAGTATAACTCGCAAAGACCTTTACCCCCTACCAAACATTGAGACATGTCCGGATGCACTTGGTGGTGCTAAGTTCATCAGCACACTTGATATGGCAGCTGGGTATTGGCAGGTCGAGGTTGACCCAGAGGACCGCCACAAGCTCGCATTTATCACAAGATATGGGCTTTTTGAATTTGTCCGGATGCCATTTGGTACGTGCAACAGCCCGGCTACCTTTCAGAGGGTTGTTCAGCTGGTATTGCAAGGTCTTAACTGGTGCAAGTGTCTTGCGTATTTAGATGACGTGGTAGTGACAGGGACTGATTTTGACAGTCATATGACCAACTTGAAAGCTGTCCTTTCCCGATTCCTGTTGCACAACCTTAAATTAAAACCTAAGAAGTGTAATTTGTTCCGTACAGAACTCTGTTTCTTAGGTAAGTTGGTGAGTGATAAGGGAATCGCTGTTAAGCCAAACAATATGGAAAGCGTCGCTAATTGGCCTGTTCCTAAGACCAGGAAAGAGCTGGAATCTTTCCTAGGGTTCATGAATTACCACCGAGAGCACATACAGGGTTTTGCTGGTATTTCTGCTCCTCTCTCTGCACTTACCAGTTCCAAAGTAGAGTATGACTGGACTCTAAAGCATCAGGTAGCTTTCGAAACACTTCAGGGTGCTATGGCCAACCCTGCAGTGTTAGCTTATCCGACACCGGATGGTACCTTCATACTGGATACGGATGCTTCGGAGGCGGCTATTGGTGCAGAGTTATCCCAAATTCAGAATGGGAAAGAGGTGCTTATTGGTTTTGCGAGCCGAACGTTGACACCGGCTCAGCGTAAATATTGTGTTACACGCAGAGTTGCTGGCCGTGGTAGCATTTACTAGGCAGTACCGTATGTACTTGCTAGGACGGTCATTTATTGTGCGGATTGACCATCACAGTCTCACGTGGCTGCTCAGTTTCAAGCACATCGAAGGACAACTAGCTAGATGGCTAGAAGAACTGTCCCAATATAATATGACGATGCAGTACAGGCCCGGTAAACAGCACTCTAATGCTGATGGTCTATCACGAGTTCCAAGTGATTTTTCACCTTGCCACTGTTATAAAGCTGGCCAATCTCTTAGTTCGTTACCATGTGGTGGGTGCAAATATTGTACCAAGCTTCAGTAGCAATGGTCTCAATTTGAACAAGATGTTGATGATGTAATTCCTTTGGCTTTTCAAACCATAAGGGCCCTTCAACTGAGTAATAATGACCTATCAGACAGCGACACAGACAGCGACGATCCAGATGGACTGCTGAATGGTGTCCCCCAAACATACCAGGTTATCGGAAGGTCAAACTGGTTAGACGCATTCTCTTCGGAAAATCTAAGGGAGCGTCAGTTGGAGGATCCTGATCTGAAGACAGTTGTATCATGGATTGAGCAGTCACACACACCTTCTGACGCGGAGCTATATTTAGCTAGTCCAGCTGTCAAGTTTTGGTGGGCTCGTTGTGATCAATTGATTTTTGTCGATAGCATTTTGCACTATCTCTGGGTAGAAGCAAATACCACACGGAATCTGCTGGTAGTCCCAAAGTCTCTCCAGAAGCTGGTTTTGGAAAATTGTCATGATTCCAAGCTTGCCAGTCACATGGGTGAGCAGAAGACATTAGAGAGAGTGAAGGCTAAGTATATCTGGCACGGATACTCTCGTGATGTGGTGGCGTATGTGAAATCCTGTCGGATTTGTAGCTGTAGCAAAAAAGCTTCCATCCGACCTAGAGCTGTTCTGGGCGAGTTCCATGCTGGGTTTCCCTTGGAACGGGTACATATGGACATTTTGGGCCCCTTTATCACATCTACACTGGGAAATAGATACGTGTTGATGATCATAGATCAGTTCACTAAATGGGTTGAGTGCTATGCACTCCCTGAACAAGGGGCAGAACTGGTAGCCAAAACGTATGTGGAGCGTTTTGTCACCACATTTGGCTGTTCATATTTCTTACACACCGACAAGGGTCGTAACTTTGAGAGCAACCTATTTAAGGAACTGTGCCATCTACTGGAGATTTCAAAAACACGCACCACAGCTTATAGACCATGTTCGAATGGACAGATTGAACGTATAAACCGTACTGTCTTGCAGTGTATACAGTGTTACCTGCAAGAGCATGACAGACAGAAAGATTGGGACAAGTGTATTCCTTTCATCGCAGGAGCTATACGATCTACTGTAAGCCGACAGACGGGGTATACTCCCAACATGATGATGCTTGGTCGAGAAGTACTACAGCCTATTGACATAATGTGCAAATGCCCGGTGTCTGCGACTACAGAGAATGCCCCTTCAGATGCCAGTGACTTCGTCCAACAGTTACAGCAAACGTTGCATGAAACTCATGAGATAGCACGGGATAACCTTAAAATGGCTCAGAAGCGCCAGAAAAAAGAGTATGATCTACGTTTGCATGAGCATGCCTATCATGTTGGTGATGTAGTTTATCTTGCTAATTCTGCAACTAAAATAGGTCAGTCCAGTAAACTACAACCTCCTTGGACTGGTCCATTTATTATTTATAAAAAGTTGTCAGAAGCACTGTTTGGTATCAAAAACCAACGCCGGGAACTAGTTGTTCACCATGATAGATTAAAGCTGTGCAGAGATCGTGATTTACCTCTCTGGATATTGCGAATGAGACGTGCTATAAGCTCTGAAGATCATGGCGATGATGATGACTTATTATCCCCCGATAATGGCCTTAGGTTATCTGATGATAACCGTGCTTCCATTTTTGAAGAGGATTCGGATGAAACCATTCCATATGGTATTGATCCATCCTCATCAATTCTGCATAATGATCTGGATGCTGTTTTGACAGATGACCTGGATATCGACTCTGTTTTACCCGTCCCACAAACACAGCATCACTCTCCTAGGCGCATGAGGTGTCAGGTCCGAGGAGAAAC
Source organism: Chaetoderma sp. LZ-2023a (assembly GCA_034401795.1). Lineage (NCBI taxonomy): Eukaryota > Metazoa > Mollusca > Caudofoveata > Chaetodermatida > Chaetodermatidae > Chaetoderma > Chaetoderma sp. LZ-2023a. The sequence continues at coordinate 160,398,475 of CM067370.1, read as the reverse complement.
GCATCACACTTCCCCTAGGCGCATGAGGTGTCAGGTCCGAGGGGAACCGCATCACACTTTTTCCCCTAGGCGCATGAGGTGTCAGGTCCGAGGGGAAATACATCACACATCTCCTAGAGATGACCAACTCCAAACTCACACCATTCAGAGTCGAACAGGAAGGCAGTGCCGTCTTCCTAACAGGTTCCTAGATTATGAAATGTATTAGAATGATCTTTAAGCATTCGTGAATTAGACTATATAAGTCTTCATGGACCCTACTTGTCCACCTGAATAAACGTTCCTCTGGTTTCGTCTTATTCCGGATTCATATGGTCATGGTATTGTTGCGGACTGCAGTTAGCTTTTCGGTCCTAGTACAGTACTACAATAGTAATGTGATAATGTACAATGGTAACAGTAATTCAACATTAAAAGAATTACTGTAATCCAGATGATATGAAATTATGACTTCAAATTTTAATATGCTGCATGACACTGAAGACATTCAACTTGTCCGGAAAACATTTATAATCATTGGCTTATGTTCCGTTTCCATCTTAGCTTTAGTTCAGCAACAGCAAAATCGTGATGTTCTATTTTTTGTAAGTTTTGGGACACTAAATTAGTTGGACACATAAGCACATAGTGGCTTTTTCCAGCAATAATACTCCGTGAGATACCAAAAAACCAACAGGGGTCCATCGCTGTATGACTCACAGAACGCGTTATTATAATTACGCGTTTTTGCAAATGACGCGTGAATAATTGCGCGTGGTAATGCGTGGTTATATTTACGCATTTCTTGATTACACATTACAAATATGTGTTGTCAAATGATGTGTAAATTGTTACACATTAATCATACGCATTGTATTGTTAACTGCAATTATTGTCCGTCATGACGTGTGGTCATAATAATGCTCTCTGTTATGTGTATATGGATTAAATCCATGTACACGCTTTTATTAGTATATGCATCATATGTTATGATGCAAACTCATTTATGTATAGTGAAATCCTGTATAGGTTAGCTATTTAATGCCAGTTCTACATTTGTCAGCTCAGATATTTTATAGGGTAGCTCAAATATATTATATGTAGTTTTATTAGGTCCGAACAGATATTTTATAGGATAGCCCAGGTATATTAATTCTACATAGGTCAGTTCAGATATTTTATATTAGGCCAACATATTATATATTGCCATACCTAAGTATTTCATTTGTTAAACGTGTAGCAATTACATGTTAAAATGATGCAATGATGCATTGTTACTCTATAATGCATAACTCAGGCATATTTATAATGTGCATTACTCTATAATGCAGAAGTCTTGCATATGACAGCATATTTATAATATGCATTTAGCAAAGACTGCATAAATCGTACAGATGCATTTCTTGCGCTTACCATTCCATAATGCGCGAAGTAATTGGCGCGTTAGTCATAGCGCAAATTCATATGTTTCTTTCTTCTGCTGTATTATCCGTTCCGTTTAGCTTCATTCAGATATCTTTATTGTGATAGGGATAGTGGTTTTCCGGATTTCCTAAATTTGTGGATTTAGATCAGTTTCAATTATATAAGAGGTATGTCATAAATGTTAAGGTTAAAAATATTCACTAAATTAAAAAATTCATAAGTTTCCTCGAATCTCACATACGTTAATGTCAGATAACACTCCAACTAAATTCATGTGAGATTATTTTTATTACTTCTTTATCAATTCGAAAACCACTGTCCTTAATTTTAGTTAGGATGCTATGCTATTTTTAAATCTGTGACGCTGGCCCTCGTCCGGCAGCTGTTGATCGATCCATCTGTTTTATTATTAACCGCTCCTTCCTTCTAGATGGATCGACACCTATATTTTTTTAATTGGCAATTTCTTATGCTACCTTTAGCAGTTGCACGTCAATGCCTGTGTGTTTTTATGGTGTGCAGATTTTTAAAAGAGTAGATTTTTAGATAAGATTTTTAATTTTTAATTAAAAGATAAGATTTTTAATTAAACAAGCATGTTTTTATAAACGGGGGAGAGTGTGGTGCTGGCGGTATCCCGCAATTCCGCAGTTCGGGTTTCGCGGCTGCCGGGCTAGCTGATTCCCGCCGTTTCTACGGACGCCCGGCAGTCGTACCTTGGAACCTGAACCGTGCACATCTGCCGCTGGTTCCACTGGCCGATTCAAGACCTCTGTTGGGTGAGTAACGTTTTATACGTAGTTAAGTTACTACAATTGTATTATATCTGCCGCATTAAATTATAAAGTATCTATATATAGGCTGCATATCAGAAAATAGACAAAACTTACAAGTTGTGATGGGACAATGCTTGCTGTTGTAGTGACAAATACAAAACCTCCATACATGCAAAGGTCATGCTTCATTATTACAAACCAATAATTAATTAATTGTTTACAAACAGAAAACTCGAAGCAGTCCAAACGTGGCCTAGGAAGTCGCTACGCTTTGTCTTACTACGATTACTGAAATATAGATATACTGGAGCCATACGCATGTTCAAGACAGATGCTGTCCCGACTGGTTAATCATTTGTAGCCGAACATACCTGAAGTCTGTGTAACCGCTTAGGCAAATCTGCTGGAGAAATCACCTTCAGATCCAGTATTTGAATCCACATGTGTACAACCGTTTATACGAAACTGGCAGGGATTGTCAGTACCTAGTAGAATGTATAGCCTACTTTGTTTCCATGATTTAAGCACAGGTGGACATGTGATTTTCATGCGCCTTGTACTGTCTAGAAGTGTAAATGTGTATATATGTATAATATGTTATTATGAATACATAAGATGTATAGATATATGTATCCATCATATCTACATGACACAAGTCACAAAAGTTTATTAACCTTAACCGGAAATAGTGATGGTTAGTTTTAAGCTCAAATATTTTGACCAACAAAAGGCCATACAGGCCTTATACTTCGTAATGATTCCGTAACAAAACCGTACCGGTCAATCCGTACCTAGCCTATTGGAGCGTCCATAACCTAAATCTGGTTGATGATGATTTGGGTGGCTAAAAAAGACAAAGAGACTGTGTCATTAAAACGGACAAAGAGGGCGTGTCATCTAACATAAATCATCATCATCTACGAGGCATATGACAAAGACATTGGCTTGTTATGTCCTCGGTTGTGTTTGTCATCTTGTTTCTTTATGTTTTATCATGCTGTCACTTTTGCTGTGTCACTGTGATAATAAAACTACAATCTACATTGACACTCACAGGTAGGCCTACTTACCAAATATAAGAATTTTTCTGTCCAATGCACAATACCTAAAATTATATTCCGTTGAAGAATTTGAAAATAATTTAACTGGAAGCCATTGCTGCCTTAGACATCAATGCCTTCCAGTCAAACCTTTTCCAAAATATTCAACAGATTGCCTTTATTATTGACCTAAGATTGACAAGGATTGTCATGGTCAGCATAAATTTGAAACCATCATAATCAGCATCATTATTTCTATCATTGTCCGCCATCATTATTATCTTCATTGTTACTTAAATCATGGTCACCATAAAACTATAACTATCATAATTGTCAGTCACCATTGTTAGGCCCATCATTACGGATGACTCTAATCTGTAGTTCAAGTATATGGCGGCATAATCAATTACATCACATGTAGGATGATGTCACAATCATATTTGAGATAAATACTCCGTCATGAAGCTGGAATAGTCCGTCAAGTGTACAAATTGTATGTCTGATAGATGTACTATTTAATAACATTCTGCCGATTCCATTGAAAATTTTGAAACTAATTTGACTGTGCGCTGACTATGGCAGAAACAGCACTCAGTCAAATTAGTTTCAAAATATTCATCAGGTTAGCTGAGGTTATCTGTGTAGGTAGGTACCTTGATAATGGTATTCTAGGAATTCAGGGTTCGATCGATTCCAACACAGGCAAATCATGAGTGGAGCTTACCTAAAATGGACACGGCATAGCTAGAAATGTATCTCTCTGTTATTGGTACTATTATCTCCATCAGCCTTTTTACTGTCATTATCGGTCACCAGGGCCGTATTTAGATATGTGGGGGCCCTGGGGCAAAGAATGAGTGGGGGGTTTCGGGTTCCTCCCCCATACATTTTTTTTACATCTAGTTGCTCTGAGATGGCCAGACAGTCTACCTTTAGGGTGAATTATGGCGCTTTCTTCCGTTGTAAAATTATTAATTAACATTGTTGCCGAACACCAAACAAGAATTGGGGCCCCCACAAATATTAGAATAGAATTATAATGCATGATTAAGAGTTCTAAACTAATAAAGTTTGCTTTAAATGTCCTATAACTTAAAAAAAAGTGCATAATTTTTTTTTCATTTTAAAAATTGTGGGGGCCCCTTGCTTGTGGGGGCCCCGGGGCTTTTGCCCTGCTTGCCCCCCCCCCCCTTTAAATACGGCCCTGTCGGTCACAATCAACAGTGTAAGCGCCATAATTGTTACTCTCATCATGTCACTGTTGTCATCACCATCATTGTCACTCATCATCATAGTAAGATGCAGTCATCACCATCATCACAATCATTGTCACTGCCATCGGTCTTATCATTATCATTGTTACGCCATTGATAGAACTTTACTATCATCACCTTCATTGTCACCATCATTATTATTATTATTATTATTATTATTATTATTGTCGATACTAACACCGTACACGCATTGTGATTTAGCTCATAAAATTGTGATATATTTATTTCAAGCGTTTCAAGCCGTTGGTGTGAGTGTGCAATATGTGTCACTGTGCGTGTGTACACAGTAGATGATTAGGTGGTGCTTTGGACTTCGGGGGATAACAAAGTGAGTTCGGATTGGCTGCTCATAAACCAGTCAGTCATTCGTTCACTCTTTAATTTCACCTGGATTCACTATCTGCAGAGACCACCAAGTATCAGAAATGAGGTCGGTGCCAATGACTCGGGTGTGCGTGCCTGTCAAGATGTTTTATCCTATTATAAAGAATCATTGATTTAAATAAGATGATTCATTGTACCTCTCCGACTTCTTTCATTTTCTCTAGTATTGGGCTCAATGAGAAACAATATTACCATTGTGGCACGTTTGGCCATACTTAGAGCTATTTACTTCAAACTGGGTGAGTGAGTACCTCTGGGCAAAAGTTACCATCCATATAATTACTAGGTCAGTCTGATCTACTTTCTGAATAATATAGGTGGCTAATAAAAGTTTATGCCGTATATTTCGATAACTTCATCACAAATTAACATTATAAATTTAGTGATTGAAATGATGATGTCGGAAACAAGATGAATCAAGAAACAATGTAACAATTGGCGTCGAGTATGCGCATAGAACGCAGTTGTTACTTTCTATTTCCTGGATTATAATCAGTTTCAAATTGAAAGGAATTAAGAGTTTTAAGACACAGGAAGCTTATGTCAATGAAATATGCAGCAGGATTTATTCATGTAATTATTTTTCATGTTTATTCATTTCATACGTTTCTTCATATTTCAGAGTGATAAATTGTACAAGTTGTGAATAATGACAAGATGCAACTTGAAATCAAGGACAAAAAATACGCCAATGATATTAGGCCGATAATAAAGACAAACTTGTCTAGATAGCATGGATTGGCACAGATTAGCAAATGCTTAGCGAAAGATGAAAATTTTAATGTTTATTTGCAAACTAAGATGACTATTTTTGACAATTTACCAATGATATCACTGGTTCCATAAACTAACCATTTATCTCAGCGGTAAATTTTCAAAAATAGTCTTCTTGGTTTGCAAATGGGCATTTATGAAGAGGACTACTGGTACACAAACACTACTGGAAATATTGCAACATCTTTTAGTATAGGCTATTGAGAGCAATACATATTGGGGTTGCCAGAGCGAACTGAGTCATATACAGTGTATGTCCATTTGCTGACCAAGATTCCATAAGAAGACTACTTTTGAAGATTTACCAATGAAATGACTGTCTAACCTGTCATTCCAGTGGTAAACTTTCAAAAATAGTCTTTAGTTGGTCTGCAAATGGACATTATTGAGGCAACTACAGACATGACAGAATGATGGAACAGTAGCATCTTTTTATATATTTATTCACACTATTGACAACAATATATATTGGGGTGAGCGAACTGAGCTATAAACAGTGTACTGGTGTGTCCATTTGCTGACCAAGACTCCAAGAGATTACTTCTGAAAATTTACCACCGGAGAGACTGGTTTTGTAACCAACAAACCAGTCATTCCAGTGGGAAATTTTCAAAAATAGTCTTGATTTGTAAATGGACATTTATCAAGACCACTGCGGAAGCGCTAATGATGGAAAGGTTGACCAGCATCTAGTATATTTATTCATCATGAGGCAATGAGCACAATACACTTAATTAACATCAGGCAGACGAGGGGCTACCAACCATCCCGCCCCATGGCCCCCGATGGCATGAAGTATGACAAGACAGGGAGTTTGGGTGAACTTCAGAAAAACCAAAGATTTTATTAACACGGTTCCTGGGCCCAATGAAGGCCCAGGTCGTGATAAGTCTTCATATGACATTTGCCATCTATGGTCCTCCTCTAACTAACAACTAACAAATGATACATATTATTAAAGTTAAAGGTAGTATGGAGGCAAAATTATAGTGACAGTATTATAGATTATAGTACAGTATGAACAGTACAATAACGAGCATGCGCGTAATTATATGGAGCAGAACTGTATAGCATGTATAGGAAAGGACGTACATCTTGCTATGTATGGATATGGACACGTAGAAAGGCGGGTGGGAGGGCCGGGATTTTACTGCGTACTAGAGCAAGAATGCTTATTGATTTCGCCTGTTTAGCTAAAGTTTTGTAGTGTGAGAAACTTTGATAGAATGGGGAACTTAGCTAAGGTGCATTATTATAAGGGGACTAATGGACGGAGCTGATTGGGTCTGGCCCAAGCTCCTGGCCGGACAGCACGTGTGCAGGCCACCCGCTCACGCATCTGATAGGTCGAGGGTCAAGGCTATGAATATTAATGAGCTGGGCAATGGGGTGGACATGAGAAACCTATCGAGCTTAGCGGGAGGGCAGAAGCAAAGGACTGGATTTCCTGTGATTTCTAAAGGCCGGATTTCACAGTTTATCCATTTAGGTTTTACAACCTGGCACGGATAAACTCACAAGGCCGGATGCCAGGCTTCCCCTCTACCCACCCGGCGTTAATAAGTTATTAATGATATTAATATTCCCATTAACATCAGGCAGACGAGGGGCTACCCACCATCCCGCCCCATGGCCCCCGATGGCATGAAGTATGACAAGACAGGGAGTTTGGGTGAACTTCAGAAAAACCAAAGATTTTATTAACACGGTTCCTGGGCCCAATGAAGGCCCAGGTCGTGATAAGTCTTCATATGACATTTGCCATCTATGGTCCTCCAAACTTCACCCAAACTGTAGGAGGTAGGAGATATAGGGGTTGCCATGTGCCTATATATTGGTGCATAAATAGTGGGGGGGGGGGGGCTCTATGTACATGGCCTGACCGAAATATGCACGTAGTGCATGAGTTGGCACAGCATACAAACTGAGCTGGGTACATACACATGTACACCCACACACCTATGTATGCATATAAATATACATATACGCCTATATAAATCCCATCACATAAGGTCCTCAGTCAAGCTCGGGAGGAGTTCCAAGTGACTAAGGATGGGGGCACTGCCTAATACCTCGTAACAACTGGATAGGAGACAGGGAGTCTCCATCCACCTGTCCAGAAAATATCAAACAAAGCCCCCCTCCCCCGCCACTTCCGAGCTGCACTGATGACTGATCACACACTGATGACTGATCACACACTGATGACTGATCACACACACACATGCACACACACACACACACAGACACACGCAGACACACACAGACACACGCACAATTTGCACATAATGTCTCTAAAAAGCAGTAACAACTATAATGCATATTGGTATTTCAGATATGCACTATGAGTGCCTTGAAGAGCTACACTGGCAATCTGGATCCACAGTTCATAAGCCTATATATATATATATATAGGTCAAAAGTTTGAACTTGCTGTACACTGTTCAATATGCATATCTGTTTGTTAAACGGATAGTTCAGTTGTTGCCTAATCACAATGCTGTGTGCACAGCTATGAGGGGAACAAGCACACTGACACAAATAAAAATGGTAAACTGCTCTACTGAGACACTCAGCAACCATTGTCGAGTGGAGCTCTTCCCATACCGGTCACTGCTGTATCCCAGTGGTGTAGCTTGGGTGAACAAGCGAGCTCAAGACCCCATGGCCATGATACAGGTACCTGCAATGACAAAAATATCTTGGCAAGACAAACTGGTCATGACGGGTATATGGATAGGGTGGAGCGGCATGTGGCATGAAAACAAGATGATGTGAACATCCCCCCTTACCTATGGAAGAGCAACCACTACCATTGAGCCTGTCTATAAGGACCACCTGGCAAGCAAGCCGAACTAGCCAATTCCCAGGTGGTGCTTACAGCCAGGCTCAACTGTATCATCCCAACTCTGGTGAGACTCACAACGAGAAAGTATATATGTATGTGGCAACAAGGGTAAGTGTGATTGACAGCACATCTGGCAGCATAATAGGCTAAGGAAAGGTAGATTTGATTTTTGCCGCTAAAGTGGATACCACATCCTGTCTCATGGCCAGAGAAGGCTCCAGGTAACCTTTGTAGGCATCGCTGCGCCAGTCACCCTGAGCTTGGATTAAGTCAGCTGGCATGCCACACTCAAGAGCAAATGTGGCTCCTCCCCTACGAAAACTGTGCCCTGAATAATGCTGAGGTGGGATCCCTGCTCGTTGAAGAGATCCCTTAAGTTGAGAAAGAAACTGGGAGTAAGATAGAGGCACCACTCCTGAACTTGAGCGGTACATGAAACAGAGGGCAGGCAGAGCAAGGTGTGGGAGACATCCTAAAGGACAGTGATAGTGCTTGGGTGGGGCAAAGGGCAGACTTCTCAATGCGAGGCAGAGGGATAAGAAGTGCACGTTCACGAAACTGGATAGTTTTTGTGCTTAGGACCCTCAAAATAGCACCTGACCCTTGAAAGGAGACTGACCCCCTAGTCAGGTTGGAGGCCCCTACAGAGGGAGATAGAAGGTTGGATTTACGTAGGAATGAGAAAAAGGCCACCAGGCATGCCGCCCAGAAAGTGATATCCCTGGGGGATGAGAGGTCAAGCTGAGACAAGATTCTTAGAAGAATATGGGGTGTGATAGGTAGCTTTGGACTGGGTGTGTCCCCCAACACTCTCCTAGACCCTTTGATGACAGACAGAAAATAGTGAGATTGCAGCGGGTTCTCATAGCCTGCCTCCAAATGAAGAAGCCTTACTATGGATAAGTAATTTCTCATGGAGCTAAACGATAGCCTATTAGCTAGGAAGGCTAAGTACCTGGCTAGGTTTCTGGCAGAGATAGGGACCCAGTTTATCTTCATTTGCTTGCAGAAGTCATTGTAGGTATTCAGATACTGAAGGTAGGTTCTCCGTGTTGAGGGGGCCAACGCATTACGTCTGAATGTAGCAACTGTGCTGTCCAAAGCCTGGCAGAGGAGGGGGGGATGTGCCTAGATAAAAGAAAGAAAAGAGTGTGAGCTGACATGTGCATAGCTAATTCAGAGGTAAGGACTGGAGTGGTGCCATAGTAATTAATAGTATTTTGAAAGTGATCACGCATATGCATTCTAGAAATATTATCTGCTACTTCATTATTGCTCCCTGGGATGTGGAAAGCTGTTAGGCGAAAGTTATAGCAAGCAGATAGCCAGAAAAGGGATCTAATAGCTTCCATAATTATGTTGTTCCTAGATGAGCCTTTATTAATGCAATTAACTGTTGTGCTGTTATCAGAGTATAGAAAAATACGCTTATTTGAAAATTGAGGCGCCCATCTCTCTACAGATAAAACCACCGAGAAAATTTCTTTTTCGTTGATGTGAAGGGGCATAATACTAGGGTGGTCAATCATCCAGTTCGCATGAACCCAGTCGCCACCCCAAAAACCACCCCCACCCTCTGTGCATGCATCCGTATAGAGCGCAGAGTAAGGACGCTTGTCCAGAATAAGGGTCTTGCCATTAAAAGTAGACATAAATTGGAGCCACCAATTTATGTCCTCTTTTACATCATCTGATAGGCGTGTTCTATGATTGCTATGCTTTAGGCAGCGCAGGCAGTTTAGCAAACGGCGAAGAAAAACTCTTCCGCCATGAACCGTTTGTGCTGCCCAGTTTAGCTTTCCAGCGAGTGACTGGATTTGCTTTTTTGAAGCGCGTCGCTTGCGTGAGAAGACAGCCAATTCTTCTCTCAGTAATGCGAGCCTATCAGATGAGAGTTGTAAGACCATGCCGATAGAGTCAAACTCTATTCCCAAAAATACAAGTCTCTGGGTCGGTCCAATGACTTTAGACCAGTTTATCATGAAGCCTAAGCTTCTGAGCAGTGTAATGAGAGTGTTCATTGCTAATAGGCATCTGTCTATAGATAATTCACAGACAAAGAAGTCATCCAAGTAGGCAACAATTTCAAAACCTTTACGAGCCATGATATGACGGACTGCTTGGGACAGGCGGTGGAATATACCAGGGGCGGCTTTAGCACCAAAGGGGAGTTTTGTGTCATAAAAATATTGGATGCCATTTGGGAGTGGCCATTTTAGTCCCATTACACGTTGACTCTGAGAAGAGATGGGGACGGATCTATAGGCAGACTTTAAATCAATTTTTGCCATATAACAGTCTTTGGTCACCAATTTGGCTGCATCATCGACTGATTGAAACCGTTGTTTTTCAAGATTTGATACATAGTCATTTACTGCTAGGCCATATGGCCTGCTGCAGTCATGTATGAGTCTGATCCCCCCATCTTTCTTAGGTATGACCCCTAATGGGCTAACAATTAAGGGAGGGGTGTGGACAGGGATATAATTACCATTTTCCCACTCCTCTATAACCTGTTGCAAAGCTGCTTGAAAATGTGGACTATTTATTGAAGCAGATTTGTGGTTTTCTATTTCTACTTGCTTAATGGAGGATTCAGGGTCAATTATATGGAATCCATCTTTGATGCCTGCAAGGATGAATTCCTTGTCTGGATCATCCTTCAGCTCCTCCTGCCATGCATCAAAGCATAGACCATGGGGGAGCTTTGTCCTGTCTAGTTTTTTGGCCACCTGTGCTCTGAAGCAGGGTGCTTCAATGAGCATCCAGGGACTGCACATACATGTGAATATTTACATGATGTTAACTTACACCCCTTAGCACTATTATATAGACGGCATATTTCATTACCGGCTGTAGAGTGTGATGCGACAGTTGGCCTGTTCTGAGGGCGGTGTTGGTAGTGTTTGCCTGTATTGTGTTGCTGCTGATTTGGACGGGGTTTAGTCATTGACATTCTCGGTTTCAGAAAAACCATTTGAATGTGTGGCACATCAGTTCCCCACCTAAACTTGTGCAACTGTTGCAGACGCCGATACTCTCTATCATAAAAATACACCGAAGATTGTTCATATGATGAGAGCAAATGGTATATACGAGTGGTATACGACAGGTAGTCAATTATGCTGGATTGGTCTAAACTCCCCTCCCCCATTAACTCGTTCATAATTGCCAGGTTGGCGAGAGACCATTGGTTTTGAGTCACGCTCTCAAGTTTGGGTTTTACCGGTCCAGATTTGTAAATTAATTGACCCCCCTCAAACCCGGAGATTACTTCTTCGTTTATACTGACCCCGGAGATGTTCACAAAATCTGTGATATCACGATGTGCCACTGCAGGCCCCCTCTGTACATTAGACTTAAAGTAAATTTGGGGGTCTTGCCAAGATATTATGTCATTTACATAATTACCTGCATCGCGTTCATGAGAGGCACCTAGCGCTTGTGAGGTCTGTCCGCTGGTATGACCGGTACGCTGCTGAGTGTCTCGTAGACTGTTTACGAAATCTCTCAAGTTGTCCTCATGTGTCTCCTCGTTTTGCGCAGCGAGGGGTCGATTTGCATCTTGGGCAGGCTGTGAGTGGGCGGGCGGGTGTGTATCTGAGCCAGCCGACTGTTGTCTGTTGTGAAAGGTTTGCTCAACTGCTCGCAGAATCAGCTTGACGTGCCCGGGAGGGATGCCTGACTCTGCGAGGTCACCCCTGTCCAATAAGGCGAGTGTCTCCATCGTGTCAAACCCGAGCTCTATCAGTGTGGATATGGACCGCTCCGATATCTTCTTACGTCGGCCCCATATCTCGACGCGTTCGACGTCGGATGGCGTGGTTCTGCTGGCACTGGGTGATGGCATATCACTGTTATCATTCTCCATGCTTTTTATTAGAATATATAAATTGGATGCGGAATTTATAGCTTCATGCGCGATAATCTGGATTTAAATTCTAGTCCGTTCCTAATCGTTTCTCAGCAAAATCGGTACAGAATCGACGATGGGATAAATTTCTTCCGTATCACATATCACGCAACCGTCGCAAAAAGCGGCACAGTCCAGACTGGCATTAATGAGAGCTTCAGATTTTGTTCTACACTTTACCATGTATGACGCTAGTCTATTTTCTTCGCTTTCTGTCAAGACAAACCAGTCCGGAATGCCGTAAAAATGTTTAATTATTATCCCCGCCATTTCTGAACACAGTTAATGATAGACTAATTTTCGTATTTATACGAAACTACCGCTGCTAACTGTATGACTGCTGGCTAATTAGACTAATCTGCACAGACGACTTTGCTATATCTCTAGAGGAATCGAAACTTTCCAAAACTTTAAAAAAAAAATAAGAATAATTTTACTGCGTACTAGAGCAAGAATGCTTATTGATTTCGCCTGTTTAGCTAAAGTTTTGTAGTGTGAGAAACTTTGATAGAATGGGGAACTTAGCTAAGGTGCATTATTATAAGGGGACTAATGGACGGAGCTGATTGGGTCTGGCCCAAGCTCCTGGCCGGACAGCACGTGTGCAGGCCACCCGCTCACGCATCTGATAGGTCGAGGGTCAAGGCTATGAATATTAATGAGCTGGGCAATGGGGTGGACATGAGAAACCTATCGAGCTTAGCGGGAGGGCAGAAGCAAAGGACTGGATTTCCTGTGATTTCTAAAGGCCGGATTTCACAGTTTATCCATTTAGGTTTTACAACCTGGCACGGATAAACTCACAAGGCCGGATGCCAGGCTTCCCCTCTACCCACCCGGCGTTAATAAGTTATTAATGATATTAATATTCCCATTAATACATATATTGGGATGCGTAAAATGAGTTATATATTTTTTTAATTGTTCATAATACATTGTTTGACAATTAGGGGACCCAGATTCCAAGACTATTTTTTTTTAATTTACCACCGTAATGACTGGTTCGGTAATCTAGCCAGTCATTCCAGTGGTAAATTAAAAAAAATAGTCCTCTTGGTCGGCACAAAGACATTCCTCAAGAGCACTTCAGATGACGTCTTTGACTGCCTTGAACATTAAAGGGTTTGCTTTAGCTATTAAATTATTACTAGGCCACCGAGTTGTGGTCAGTCACAAATTCTACTTCACACTTGTCAATTTTAGTCTTGGGCTAACAGTGGTAACAGGCTAGTGTTAATTTCAGTAAATGACACATGTAGGTAAAACTTTTCTCACTTTGTGACCAAGGATGCGCCAAATCCACCTTGCAAATCTCCTTATGCCGTGGCGACCATCCGCCTTGTGTCTGTCAACTTTTGCTTTCAGACACTACTCCTCATTAACCTCTTGGCCGATTTCAACCAAATTTGGCTGGAAGGACCCTATGGTGGTAGGCTCCAGAACCACAGTTCAGAATTTTTATTCCTCAATCCTTGGGATGAAAATCTTTGATTTTATGAAAAATGTACCAGAAATTGTCAAAATGATAAAACATATACTTTTGTGAAAACACAATCTTAGATTTTATGAAAAAAACCTATAACTGCTTGACATATTTCAACCAACTTTGGCTAGAGTGACCTTATCATGGTAGAATCCAGAACTTCTATTCTGAATTTTGATTGATCAATTTTATGGGTGAGTCTTAGATTTTCCATAGATTATCCATCATGTCTCTTTAAATGCAAATGGTTAACATGCTAATGGTCCAGGTGAGCGCCACAGCCCCTTGGGCCTCTTGTTTTTAAAATTCTGGATGTGGTGTGGACTGTTGATGAAGCATGGTGTGTGTGTGTGTGTGTATGTGTGTGTTGAAGGAGGTTGGGTGGGGGTTCTGACTTGTCGGTTGTTAAGCCTACTTTTCCTGGCAGCAACCAATTTCATTAGGATCAGACATACTCAAACTGATGATCAGTGTAATATTTTATTACTTAACAGAGAGGTCAGTGGTCTCTGAAAAAAAAAGAAAAGAGCGGAAGTATGACCACTGCACAGGAAATCTGTTGAATATTTTGAAAACAGTTTTACTGGAACCTGTTGCTGCAACAGCTACCAGTCAAATATTTTTCAAAATATTCAATATGTTTAAATTCTGGTGTTCTCCGACTAATAGGTCACGATGCATAATTATGCCCCTCCCCCTCCCCTCACACCCGCGTTGCATCACACAGTGCATTGCAAACAGATAGGCTTACTATGTATGTCTCTGCTGCAAATGACTAGACGATTGACCTAATTTACTGGTTTTGAACTAGATAGACTAGCTAGACAGCTGTTAATAATTCTTGATGTCTTGATTTGACATTACCCGGCCTTATATTTAGACAAAGGGCGTAAGTAGTAGTAGTAGTAGTAGTAGTAGTAGGCCAAATAGGTTTTTTTTATTCTTGCGGGTTTTGTTGGCAAGAAAGTGTGTGGGGGGGGGGGGGGGGGGGGTGCCTTTCTTAGGCCTAATGGGCTGCGCATTTTTTCATAATTAATCTATATAAGCATTCCAAATTATATAATAACCAGTCAGTATAGCCATCTGTGCTTCTACTCGAAAACAATCTGCACCCAAATGCAGAGAGCGGAAGATGGCTGTTGTACTGAGCCATATTTGGGTTCGCGGAAATCGGCTCTCTTTGTATGGAATTTACCGACTGCACACTAAGCCTATAAATTTTATTTGTTCGGAAAAATATGCAGCGAAATTCCATTTGTTTGGTTTGCAGTATTACCGCAGCTTCAAGCCACACAACGGTTAGGCATATTTGACAACAATCCGCGATCGCACAACAGGGTCACAATGACTTATTAGCACTGCGCCTGGCATGATAGCGATTGGTCCCTCCGATGACGTCATACAATATAGAGCGTTTCTATTTCATTTTTTTCGAGGACAACACAGAATTGCAAAATACAACGTAAAACAGAGTAATATTTTTAAATAAAACATTTTATTATATTATTTATTGCACAATAGTGTATATTAAAGCCACTTTTGCTACCGCTGTGCTTGGTCTTTAAAGCTTCAGCAATTGGCCTAATTCAAAATTCTTGCATTTCAAATCAATCCGCTGGTTTGGAGATCTTTAAATGTTTACTAAAAATGTGATTTTGCCATAAACATACACAGATATAAAGCAATTTTTTCCATTAATTAATCCAAAAAAATTTTAACATATTTTAATGGTCACCAAAATCTACATTTTAATTGATCCATGGTTGCCATGTGGTTTTTTTTACGTATCAATTTACTTTGAACAAGCTTTAATAGCCCTTAATCCCAGATCATAATTCCCAATTTTTTCCCCAATCCCTTAAATATACGCTGGACAAATCGAACAAGCTTGGTTTAAGACTTGCAGTAGATGACATTTATTGAGTTTCAAATCAATCTGCCAAGGAATTTCGGAGAAGATAAATGGTTAAAAAATCAGCGATGCCGTGTTTGCTTGTTTTTGGAGTTTTTCCCTTTACTTTGGCAGGTTTGATTGTCAGTGATCGAATCAATATGAATTTGCTAATGACAATAAGTAGTTCAGATTTGGTTAATTTCATTAGAATTTGATAATAATCGATGAAAAATAAATCTGTGAAAGTGTTCCTAAAATCACAAAAACCGGTGATGATTAATTCGTTTCATTAGTTAAATATACAATTTCTGATATGAGCATGGATTTTTACTTCAAAGGTGGCTAGAAACGCCGCATGATAAATTGTCATTCACGCTAACATCCAGGAACTGACCATGAACAGTTTCCGTGACTATTAGATTCCGGCCAGATTCATGTTCCCCACCACAACCCCACCCCCATCACGAAGGAAGTCATAACCCTTTAATAGCTAAAATTGCCATTTTAACTCGTCTTTGCAATCATCTTGCGAAATGTCTATTTGCAGGCAGTCCAAAAGAAGTGTACTTTTGAAATTTGTCTACTGGAATAACTGCCTTGATATTTGAGCCAGTCATTCCAGTAGTAAATTTTCAAAAACACTTGACCTGAAAATGGACATAAACTATGTAAAATTTTAGATTTTTTTGATAAAAAAGCATCCTGACCATTTACAGGTTACGGTACAATAGACGTCAGAGACATTAATTGGAAAAATTAATATTGTTTATCCTGCATATTTCAATCCAAACCTTCAAAAGAGCATCTTCTAATAGTCATAGCAAAAATCCTAGTGAATATTTTGGAAATGATTTGACTGAAACAGAAACAACAACTTCCAGTTAAATCGTCAAAATATTCCCCCATGTTTCACACCTGGCTCCATTAAAACAACATTCATGTTTGGTAATTATCCATGAGGAAATCCGTTAATGGGTTGGTGAAGAATAAAAGTCAATTATCAGAGACTATAGTTGACAGGTTTTCTCACTTGGGAAGTGGAAAGTACTGGACCATCTTTATTGATCTCTATTTCTATAAGCAGGTTAATGTTTTTCTCCCATATCCGCCAAAAGCGGCTTCTGTAGTGCTCTTGCGAAATGTCCATTTGCAGACCAAGAGAAGACTATTTTTTGAAAATTTAGCACTGCAATGACTAGCTCGATAACCAAGCCAGTCATTCCAGCGGTAAATTCTTTTGATAGTCTTCTCTTGGTCTGCAAATGGACATTTTCTATGAGAAGATTAAAATTTCCATGAGCAAATTTGAGTGTTAAAGTGTTAATGCTTTTCTCACATATGGAGCACTATCTGCTGCTTGACAGGTGCTTCCCAGATGCGGATCTCCAATAACATATTGAAGTAATTAATTGACCATTGCATCACCACTCTGATGAGAAGATAAGATAAATCCAGTATGGACAGTGGAAATATTCTGCTGAATATTTTGACATTAATATGACTGGATGCCATTAAAACACTTCCTTTATCAGCAACAGCTTTCAGGTCATTTATTTTTAAATATCCACCAGCATTTCTGTATGACTGTTTCGAAGGAGGATATATTGGAATTGTAGTACTGAATGAGTTTAAAAACAACAAGTTAACCTTTTAACCCTCGAATTTGTTTTTAAAAATTGAAATTTTCTCAATAAATATCCATTTGCAGACCAAGAGAAAACTATTTTTGAAAACTTACCACTAGAATGACTGGCTTGGTTATCAAGCCAGTCATTCCAGGGGTAAATTTTCAAAAATAGTATTTTCTTGGTCTGCAAATGAAGATTTCTCAAGACCACTGCAGAAGTCATTTTGAGATGATATGGGTATTAAAGCATTGATACTAAAAATATTTTTGCAAGCTGTGGATTTTGGAAATGATTCACTTTGAACAGGTTATATTGTTCAGAGTTGCTGCAAATTCATTTCGAGTTCAGCAACATTTTATTATTTATATAGCAAGAACTGGCCCAAGGGCCTGTGATTCTCACCAGGACCATTAGCATCTGAACTATTTGCATTTAAATAGACATCATGGGTAATTTTTTAAAAGGTCAAAATGGCCACTGAAGAAATTGACTAATCAAAATTCATGTTTGATGTGTTGAAGCCTACTGCCATATGATCTTTCCCACACAGGTTTCATTGAAATCGGGCCATTAATTAGCGTTTTAAATGGTTCAGGAAAATTGTCAAAAATACAAGGTGGTCAACAAAAAAATGGACTAACTAAAATTCTGAATAGAAGATCTAGAGCCTACCCCTATAAAATTCTTCCAAACAAAATTTGGATAAGATTCACCAAACAGTTTTTCACTCAATTGATTTCAGAATTCAGACTAATTAAAATTCTGAATAGAAGTTCTGGAACCTACTCTGATAGGGTTCATCTAGCCAAACAGGGTTGAAATCCATCAAGCAGTTATAATGACAAGTTCCGGTAAATCTTTTATATAGTCTACAATAGTTTTCAACAAAAAGATTGACCAATCAAAATTCTGTATACAACAACTGAAGCCTAGTCCCATATAATAGGATGACACCAGCCAAATTAAGTTCACCAAGTGGTTAATGAGAAGTAGCATTTTGACAATTTCCGGTAAAAAGATTTTCACCAAAGAATTGACCAATCTAAATTCTATATACAAGTTCTGAAGTCTACAGCCTCCCACCTGCCCCCAAGCTGCGCACATCCAGTCAAATTTGGTTGAAATCTGCCAAGTGGTTAATGAGACGTCACATTTTGACTGTCAATTTACAGTACATTTTTTTTATAAAATCTAAGGTTTTCAGCTAAAAATTAACCAATCAACATTATGTATGTAAGTTCTGAAGCCTACCCGAATAGGGTCCTTCCAGCCAAATTAGGTTGCAATTCGCCAAGTGGTTAATGAGGCATAGCATTTAAAAGCAAAAGTTGACAGATGACAGACGGATGGACGGAAGAGGGTCGCTATGCCATAAGCTTATTTGGGCTTTCAGGCCAGGTGAGTTAACAAAAACAAACACATCTCAGGTAGTACAGTTTTGCACACAATGTAAGAAATGTTTTGTTGAATATTTTGAACATCATAGGATTGGAAGAAGGCAGCAATGTCTTCCAATTCCACTACGTTAAAAATATTCAACAGAGCATTTTATTTTGTTAAATTGAAACTTTTAAAGTTATTTCTGAGATGTACTGTATATCAAACTGAATGCAAGCTAGTATTTTTAATGAGCTTACAATACTTGTTCATAGTTATGGAAACATTAATATTGTTAATGAGCTATTAATGGCAGGGGCAGGTGGGGTTTCTTATCGCTTTCTCCATCTGGTGAGACAGGGTTGCGTAAGCGAGACAGGAAGTGTCCATCCGGCCCTTTGTCTTCACAGAGCACCTGTGAAAACACTCGGCTGCCCGGAGGGATAATTCCGGCCTCGCCACACCAGCCCAACGTCACCATGGCCAAGCGCGCTCAGATTGGTCAGTGGTAAATCTGTCCCAATGCCCGGGGCGGATTGGCCACACCTAGGACGCACGTGCCAGTTCACCACCGGTGGATGGGAATAGTCAGCCAATGGAGTCGCTCCATTTCCACCTTTAAAATAAGCTGTTTGGCTTACATCTCGTCATTGTGCGTTCGTAACCTCTGACCTTCTTTGCAGTAAATTATTAATCCGAAGTTACCGATAATCGTTAGTTGCACATTTTTTAGTTGGAAACAGAAAATAGTATTATCTCGGTAGTTGAAGCAAAGGTCGTTTATTTTTTTAGTTATCACGATTTAATCCCGGTAGTGCGATCTCTCAAGAACAATAATTATCGAATTATATGAATACGAATCTAACGGTTAGATTAACTTTGTAAATAAACAATCAAAATGTCGGACATTAAATCTTTTTACGGAATCCCGCAGTGGTATGTGCTAACATTAGCTGAAGAAGAACGTTTGGCAACTTACATGCAAGAATGCGAATCGCCAGCGCACGCTATATTCGCTGCGCAATTAGACTGTGCCGCATTCTGTAACGGGTGTATAGTTGTGAACCAGAGGAGACGATGGAGATGTGCAGATTTTATTCGGCGCCACATAGTCAGTAAACACTAAATGCTAGATGGTCATTTCTCTATCAAGACGAAATCTACGCAACATATTCATTCAACAGACAATGACTACCGACTTAAACGACGACAGCAGTGCAGGTGGCTCCAGATCCCTCTCGGACGAAGAGCGGGTACGTATCTGGGGCCAACATAAACGCATCAATGACAGCACGATGACGCAGCTACTGGAGTTAGGCTTTAGCTCTATGGAAGCATTATCTCTCGTGGAGAAGGACGACCTGAAGGACATCCCAATAGGACAAGTTAAACTTGTTTTGAGGGCCATAAGCCAGACATTCCCCAGCGACAGACAGCATGATCAGCATCCAACAACACCACCACCACCACCAGGGCTTACACCTCAACCACCACAGAACGAGCGGAGACCAACCTCCAACACGATGCCAGAAGAGGACAACCTTAGAGACTTTGTCAATCTTTTGCAGCACCACCAGCATGATGCACAGCCTGGCCCACCAACGCTCCAGACGACGCAAGGAGGCGAGACAACATCAGGTATTAATCATAATGCAAATGATATTATATCTTGGCAGGACCCCCAAATCTATTTCAGGTCTATGACACCTCAAAGGGCTCAAACCCCATCACACCTCGATATAGCAGACTTCGTAAATATATCCGGGGGTAGTGTAAATGAGGATGTGATTTCAGAATTTGAGGGGGGACAGATCGTCTATAAGTCAGGACCCGTCAAACCAAAATTAGAGAGTGTGACCCAGAACCAGTGGTCCTTGGCAAACTTGGCAATCCTTAACAAGTTGTTGCAAGAGGGTAACCTAGGGCAGGGGGCAATCATAGATTACCTGTCTTATACGACCAGAATGCATCACTTATTATCAGCATACGAGCAGGCATCAGTGTGGTTTTATGACCGGGAATACCGTAGGCTCCAGCACATACACAACTTTAGATGGGGCACTGATGTCCCACACATATAAATGGTCTACTTGAAGCCGAGAATGCCCAGGCTACGTCCAAGCCAACCCCACCACCACCAGGGGCCTAGGCATAATGGACCTCGTCCACAGGGCCCTCAAGTAAAGTCAAATCTGGCCTCTCACTCCCAACAGGGTGGCGAAATTTGTAGAATGTACAATTCTCAGAGAGGATGTAAACTAGTGGCATGTAGGTTTGCTCATGTGTGCGCAGTGCCTGGTTGCTCACAAAAGCATCCAGTGATTGATCACAAGAACTCAAAAAACTAATATCCCCAGGTAAGGTGTCTCACAGCCTATGCTCAGCAGCGTGGGAGAAAGAGTTGAAAGACGATTCAGACCGAGATTTCATCCTCCTAGGAATCAATGAGGGCTTCCATATCATAGACCCAGATTCTCATCCAACCCCGGTTGAACTTAAAAACCACCCTTCTGCCTCAATAAATAGTCCCCTCTTCCACGAAGCCACCCATCAGATCCTAGAGGAGGTGGAAAATGGGAATTATGTCCCGGCCTCTACACCCCCTCTTATTGTTAGTCCATTAGGGATCATACCCAAATCTGCTGGAGGCATCAGGATCATTCATGATTGTAGCCGCCCATCAGGGCATGCAGTCAATGATTATGTACATGACTTAGAAAAACAACGCTTTCAGTCTGTCGATGATGCAGCTAAACTAGTGACGCAGGGCTGTTACTTGGCCAAAGTTGATCTAAAATCTGCCTATCGTTCGGTCCCAATCTCCCTCCACAGCCAAAAGGTTATGGGTTTAAAGTGGCCTTTACCTAATGGTACCCAATATTTTTATGACACTAAATTGTGCTTTGGAGCTAGAGCAGCACCAGGCATTTTTCACCGTCTCTCCCAAGCTGTACGCCGCATGATGGCCAGGAAGGGCTTCAATATTGTGGCATATCTTGATGACTTCTTGGTCTGTGAATCGTCTTTCAACAGATGCTTGTTAGGTATGAACACCTTAATTAAACTTCTAAGATGCCTGGGATTTATGATAAATTGGTCCAAGGTTATTGGACCGACGCAAAAGCTAATTTTCTTGGGAATCGAGTTTGATTCCCAAAACATGACATTGCAGTTGTCATCTGACAGGCTGGCAGCTTTGCGAGAAGAATTGGCTGTCTTCTCGAAAAAAACAGCGCGCATCAAAAAAGCAAATGCAATCAATTGCAGGCAAATTAAACTGGGCAGCACAAGTTGTCTATGGGGGGGGAGAGTTTTCCTCAGACGCTTGTTAAACGGTCTCAGCTCACTAAAATGTGGTCACCACAAAATGCGCCTGTCAGATGACATCAAGAAGGACATAGACTGGTGGCTTCAGTTTATGTCCTCATTTAATGGCAAGACTTTGCTGTTAGACAAACGCCCCTATTCAGCGCTATATACTGATGCATGCATGGTGGGGGGAGGGGGTTTCTGGGCAGGTGACTGGTTTTACACAAATTGGCAAATTGACCACCCAGAGATCCAATCCATGCATATTAATGAGAAAGAAGTGTTCGCTGTGGTCCTGGCGGTACACAGATGGGCTCCCGACTTTCGAAACAAAAGGATCTATCTCTATTCAGACAATATCACTACTGTGAGTTGCATAAATAAGGGAACCTCCAGGAACCATACTATCATGAAAGCTATCAGATCATTGTTTTGGCTCTCTGCATGCGTTAACTTTCGTTTCACGGCATGCCACATTCCTGGCAAGAATAATTTTGTGGCAGATAGCATCTCTAGGTTTCACGAAAGAGAGGCATTCAGCAAAGTTATTGATTACTATGGCTCATACCCTGTCCTCACCTCTGAGCTCTCTCTACATATGTCACCTCAGTCTCTTTTGTGTATTTTGTCTAGACTCATATCGCCACCACCTGTGCCAGGTCCTGGACAACACTGTGGCTTCATTCAGACGAAGTACGTTCGCTCCTTCCACGAGGAGGACTTATCTACAGTATCTTAATGCGTATGTTGAATTTTGTGACAAGCTTAATATTAGTTGGGTCCCATTATCCGGGAAAAACTTAGCCAGATATATAGCTTTCCTATCTCAGAGGCTCTCCTATCGATCCATTAGGAATTACTTGTCCATCGTTAGACTACTTCATCTTGAAGCAGGCCTTGATAACCCCCTGCAATCTCACCTTTTCCAGTCAGTAATCTCTGGGTCTAGGAGGGTGTTGGGGGATACTTCGTCGCCTAAGCTTCCGATAACCCCGGCTATCCTGTTCAGGATCCTCTCTCATCTAGACCTGTCCTCCTCAAAGGACATCACCTTCTGGGCGGCCTGTCTGGTAGGTTTCTTTTCCTTCTTGAGAAAATCTAACCTATTTGCTCAGTCAGCATCCAATTTTCAGTCATCCTCTCATCTGTCTAGAGAGTCAGTCACCTTCCTCGCCACAGGAGCCATTCTCAAAGTCCTCTGCACAAAAACTATCCAGTTTCGCCAACGCACACTTCAAATCCCATTGCCCTGTATCAAGAGGTCAGTCTTCTGCCCTACGCAGGCACTTTTGCTGTCATTTAGAATGGCCCCCTTTGTCTCCGCTAGCTGCCCCCTCTTCATGTATCGCTCGGCCACAGGGACAGTCCCACTTACATACCCTCAGTTTCTATCACGTCTGAAACAGACCCTTACAGCAGCTGGCATCCCACCAGGGAACTACGCAGGTCACAGTCTGAGGCGGGGCGGCGCAACTTTTGCTCTAGAATCAGGGCTACCAGGGGAGCTAATCCAGTCTCAGGGGGACTGGCGTAGCAATGCATATGAAAGATATTTAGAACCATCCCTGGCCATGCGAGGGGAAGCAGTGGCAACTATGGCAAGGAAAATCCAACTCCTATACACCGTCCATTAACCCTTAATTTGGGGGGGGGGAAATTTCCTTATGGGAATGTCGGTTTGCAGGCCGGGAAGGACAATTTATTTATTTTCATTTTATTGATGACAATTTACCACTGGAATGCCTGGCTCGATAGATGACCCAGCCATTTCGGGGGGGGGGGGGGGGGGGGGAATTCCTCAGGGGTCTTCTCTTGGTCTGCAGATAATCATTTCTCAGAAACACTACAATGGCCATCCTTGGTTGGGTGTTGTGTGGTTTTAACAGTTAGGGGGTGCGGGAAGGGGGGAGGGGGCGGGGAGGTTTTTGCTGCGCTCGCCAGTGAAAGTTGTTGTTGACAGATTACTTTGCCTTTTTCCTATTGTTGTTTCAGGTGTACCACTGATCTCCCAGTGACGCTTGCACAACACTGCCTCAATACTCACGTTCACGTACGCGATGCTCACCACCAGGATTACGTTCGGTACCATCCTCACCGGCATCTCCAAATCAGCGCATGCGGATCGTTATGCCTCAGAGCTTAGGCAGACCAAACCCGTGTACACGGGAATGCGGGAGAGCTATCATCGATTCAACACATACGCTCAGTTATAGGGACCCCTGTACATATATACATACATATGATATCAATTATTGACAATGACTTTCAGTGAGGAAGGAAATATTTTATTGACACATGTTATACAGTGGGAATATATTTCCAGTGACTCATTGATAATGTTTTTTTACACCATGTGCATTTTCGTCACACTGTTGTTGTTGCCTCTTTAATAGCCAAATGGGTGGTTCCTTAAATATAAGCGGCTTGCAAATGGGGTGAGGAGTCCTTTGTAGACTCACCACCAGCTGGCTGACTCGGTTGCTGAACAGGTCATCTGGTGATGGAGCTCATAGGAGACCTCACTCTGCCGCAGGGACCACCCAGGAGGTGGTGCCAGGGTGTCAGGATTTGTGGTCTCCTGCGGACTGGAAGAGGAGTCCATTGAGGACTTACCACAGGGATGACGGGCTCGATTGTGAGTCAGTCAGCCCGTGTTAAAGCATCGAAGATACTTCTCTCTAGTTCGGCGCGGGACAATCTCGAATCCATCCCGAGTAATCTGGCCGCACATATGTGCCTACAGGCATTATTAATAGTAATTAATTAAATTGGCCAAGGGGTTGCAATGTCACAGGCTTGCAGCTCTAATCCCCCATGAAATACCTCGACCATCCTTCTTAAGTTTCTACCTCCTACTGGTTTGGGTGAGCATTCCATCTTTGGAGTACATAGATTTTAATTCAGCCTCATGATATAAGGCTGGGACGTAAAGGTCCATCCTCTGTGTTGCAGGAAAATAAAATCTATGTCTTCTTGTCACCCAAACCATTCTTGTTTGTCCTCTGTTTTCTGCCAACCATTGGTCGGGTGGGATGGAGGGTCTCTCCACCGGCTCCTGTTATTAGTGGAAACATTAATATTGTTAATGAGCTATTAATGGCAGGGGCAGGTGGGGTTTCTTATCGCTTTCTCCATCTGGTGAGACAGGGTTGCGTAAGCGAGACAGGAAGTGTCCATCCGGCCCTTTGTCTTCACAGAGCACCTGTGAAAACACTCGGCTGCCCGGAGGGATAATTCCGGCCTCGCCACACCAGCCCAACGTCACCATGGCCAAGCGCGCTCAGATTGGTCAGTGGTAAATCTGTCCCAATGCCCGGGGCGGATTGGCCACACCTAGGACGCACGTGCCAGTTCACCACCGGTGGATGGGAATAGTCAGCCAATGGAGTCGCTCCATTTCCACCTTTAAAATAAGCTGTTTGGCTTACATCTCGTCATTGTGCGTTCGTAACCTCTGACCTTCTTTGCAGTAAATTATTAATCCCCTCCCGCCCTACCCTGTTAAAAGGAGGGGGATGTTAACTCGAAAACCGCTCTCATTGCCCAGCTAACCTTGATCAGTATTCTGTACAGATTGTATGATTCAATAGAATCTATTTAAGTATCGCGAGGGCCACCTCCATGCCTCTAAGCTGCTCCACATATATCGCTCCACTACATTTACTCAATGTCTTTGTACAGTTTATAAATGTATATAATAATAATAATATTAATAGTAGAACTTAGTATTTATCTGGAGTACCATAGATTTTAATTCAGCCTCATGATATAAGGCTGGGACGTAAAGGTCCATCCTCTGTGTTGCAGGGATGGAGGGTCTCTCCACCGGCTCCTGTTATTAATAAGGTATATTTACACTCATCTGTTCACCTTCGAAAGCCAGTCAATCAATGACTTCTTGCAAGAGCGGCGCTAATGGCTTCCAGTTTCTTAGTCAATCATATGATGTCATAATCAACTACGTGACGTGTAGGATGATGTCATAAGTAGCTATAAGTTCATCAAAAACACTTAATTGATGACGAACTAAGCATTGTTGTACGAATCATATGTCTTTACTATTTAACAAACATGCTGTTGGATATTTTAAAACTAATTTGACTTAGCTCTGTTGTTGGCTATGGCAGCAACAGCAACCAATCAAATTAGTTTTAAAATATTCAGTAGCTTACCTGAAGTTTTCTGGAAATTGATAGTCAGGAAGTTCAGGGATCGATTGATCCCAACATGGACGAAGTGTGGGTGGAGCTTAGCTAAAGATGGGTGGGGCATAGGTATAACGTGTTTCCTCCATTTCCTTGAGACTTGCACTGCCATAGCAATGAGATGTCCGAGTACCACTTATGTTTGTTACCCATTTAAGCCTTGAATTTGTTCTTAAAAATTTTAATTTTTACATAGAAAATGTCCATTTGCAGACCTAGCGAAGACCATTTTTGAAACTTTACCGTTGGAATAACTGGCTCGGTTATCGAGCCAGTCATTCCAGTGGTAAATTTAAAAAAAAGTCTTCTCTTGGTCTGCAAATAGACAATTTCTCAAGACCACTGCAGAAGCTGTTTTTGGCTGGTATGAGTCTTAAAAGGTTAAACTCGAACTAATGAATTGAAAAGCACTGATATCCCTCTTGGTAAATCTATCAGACT
This sequence comes from Chaetoderma sp. LZ-2023a, assembly GCA_034401795.1. Lineage (NCBI taxonomy): Eukaryota > Metazoa > Mollusca > Caudofoveata > Chaetodermatida > Chaetodermatidae > Chaetoderma > Chaetoderma sp. LZ-2023a. The sequence continues at coordinate 160,371,725 of CM067370.1, read as the reverse complement.
CTAATTTCTTCTACAGCGAAGACACATTTAACGCAATTTTAAACAACATGGATAACGATTCACGTGATGATGTTATACTTTGAACTGTATGGGGTGTCAAAATCAACTATTTGAACCAGTTTTAATACTGATAAAGGTTGGAAAAATTCATCAGTTCATAAAACATATTTTATTAATTTTAGCATTTTTATTGAAATCAAATTTTCCTGTTTGCGATCTCCTTTAAATAAAAGTCCAGATTTCCAAAGATGACAACAACATATCCGTTATATATTGAGTTGGGATAATTTTAACCCTTTAACCCTCGTATCAGCCAAAAAATTACTTCTGCGATGGTCTATATAAATGACGATTTGCAGACCAAGAGAAGAGTATTTTTGAAAATTTACCACTGGAATGACTGGCTCGGTTATCGAGCCAGTCATTCCAGTGGTAAATTTTCAAAACTTCTCTTCTCTTGGTCTACAAATCGACATTTTCCAGGAGAAAATTGAAATTTTCTTGAACAAATTGAAGAGTTAAAGGATTAAATAGCCATTGGTAATTATAATGCTCAACATGGAAATAGTGTGGATGAACACAAATATCAAAGCAGATATTAACACAATGATTCGCTTACAGATCTGACCTTGCTTCAGAGCCGTGACCACAAAAACATCCCCCACGCTTTCAGTGTCTTATTTCTTGTTTTTGATATCCGATACAATAATGTGACAAAACAAATTCTGAAAGATTAATGTTCTGTTGTAAGAGTAGGTGCGAAATGTCAGAGGGAAATGTCAGTGCGGCCATTGATCAATAATAGATGTGCATTAACTCTTAACACTTAGTAATCCGATGTCAAAAATTGTAATTTTCAAATTAAATTAGAAGATGAACTGGTGGTTCAACCAGTTCATTTTAAAGCAAATTTGGTGATAGATACGACAGCAGCATCATCCACCACAATTGTTTAAAAATGTACACCAGTTTGTTTGCTTTTGACACAGTAAAAAATAGAATATTAACATCAGAGTGGTAAGGGTTAACACATATACAATGAAAAGGACAAATTCTTTATGATACAATGAGTATTCTGTTGAATATTTTGAAAATAATTTGACTGTGATGTATTGCTGCCTATAGCGCCAACATCTTTGGTTTAAAATATTCAGACAATAATTCCAACTGACAATACCTATGGCCCGGCTGGATATTTTGAAAACAATTTGACTGAAAGTTGTTGGTGGCTAAGCCACCAACAACTTTCAGTCAAATTGATTTCTAAATATTCATCATACCCAAAGTTAAACCCCCATGGAAAATGTAGCCTGCAAAAATTCAGCAGGCAGACGGTTAATACCTGTGAGAATCTAAGAGCTTGTGAGTGCGCAAAGGGGAATATGATAAATTACTGGAGGTTTATGGGATTTTTTAGATTTTCCTTTTACACATGACATCTGATAGGAGATATTACTCCAAGGATTTTATGAATGCCTTTTCTTTCTATCTTTGTATTGGAACATGGATGATGTAGCATAATTGAAAATAAATGGCAAAAAAAAAAAAAAGAACTAAAATACATAAAGAGAATTCCAATGTCAAAATGATGAAAAAAGGAGATTCCACAAATTCAAACTTTGTAACTTGAGGGATAGCAAAAAGAGCCTCTGTAATGGTTTAGTGAAGTCTGAAAAACTATTGCTGCATAAATCGTGATAAATAGTGTAAAAGGTTTACCAACACTGACCTTCAGAAATTTGAAGGAGTGATGGTCCTTATGTATAGATTCGCTGCAAATCAGCCAGGCATATAAGATAAGTGCTTACGCTACACTGTGAATAGCCATACATTGGACCTGTTCCACTATGGATTCATTCAGATGCATGATCTTTTTACAATTTCTGAGTGTTGTTCTTTTAAACATTCTTTGCACACATGTTCAGAATTCTTAGTGAATGCTAAAATGTCTCAAGAACTGATTGGGATGTCTGCTTGAAGAGTTCATGAAACCCATCTACCAATCAATTAATGGCATCATTGGTAGTAGTTTCATCAGAGGAAATGGCAATTTGTAGCAGTTTGACTAAAGGAAATTACATCATTTGTTGACGCTTTATTAGAAGAAATGACATCCTTTGTGAGGGCTTCAGCAGAGGAAATGGCATCATTTGTGGGAGCCTCAGCAAATTAAATTTCATCATTTGTGGGAGTTTCATTAGACAGGAAATGACATCATTTGTGGGAGCTTCATTATAGGAAATGACATCATTTGTGGGAGCTTCATCATAGGAAGGGACATCATTTGTGAGTTTCATGAGACAGGAAATGACATCATTTGTGGGAGCTTCATCAAAGGAAATGACATCATTTGCGCGAGTTTCATCAGAGGAAATGATATCATTTCTGTCAGTTTCATCAGAGGAAATTAAATAATTTTCAGAGTTTTATCAGAGGAAATGACATCATTTGTGAGTTTCATCAGAAGAAATTACATAATTTGTGAGCGCTTCATCAGAGTAAATGACATCATTTGTGAGTTTCATCAGAAGAAATTACATAATTTGTGAGTGCTTCAAGGAAATTACATCATTTGTAAGAGCGTCATCAGCGGAAACGACATCATTTGTGAGCTGCATCAAAGGAAATGACATCATTTGTGCCTAGTTTTATCAGATGAAAAACCAGTAACATCATTTGTGAGTTTTGTCAGAGGAAATGTCATCATTTAGAAGAGCTTCATTAGAGGAAATGACATCATCTGTGCATAGTTTTGCCAGAGGAAATGGCATCATCTGTGAGAGTTTTGTTAAAAGAAATGACAATTTTTAAAACATCGTCAGAGAAAATGATGTCATTTGGAAAGCTTCATCAGAGATCAGTTGTAAGATATGATTCTGACACTGGAATGTAGTAACCTTAGTGATGAGAGATGGTTGTAATGTTTTGAATAATTTAACCACTTAATGGTCAAGTAGCTCTAAAATTTTACTTGGTTAATGTCTATTTGCAGGCCAAGTGAAGACTGATTTTGGAAATTTATCACTGTAATGAGTGGCTCATTTATATAGACATTCCAGTGACAAATTTATAAACAAGAATCCTGCGGAATTAAATGTCTCAACTGTCTCCTGTTTGCTTCCTAACATTATAGGTAACCATTTACTCAAGTTTAGTTCCAATGGGTTTAAACAATCCTGAAATATAAATGATTTGCTGAATGGAAATACAGACATGAGAGGTGAAGTTGAAAAGGCAGAGGTAAAATAGCAAGGTCAGAATGACCTTGACCTTTAACCTGGTGACCTTCATGTTACCATCCTGTATCCTCTTGGTATAAGTAACCATGTACCCAAGTTGTGCTCCATTAGGGTTTAGCAATCCTGAAATGTAACATGTGATAAGATTTTCTAAGCCTAAAAACCTAACATTGAAAAATGACAAAGTTTTGTAGAGGTCAGAGTAACCTTGACCTTTGACGTTGTGTCTTCAGTATCAGCAAGCTGCTTCCTAACATTGTAGGTAATGATATATCCAAGTTTAGTTCAAATAGGGTTAATCAATCTTGAAAGATAAGCCGAAAAGTTTTGCTAAACGAACATTGAAATACAGTTTTGCATCACGGTCCCAGTGGCTTTGACCTTGTGACCTCATTATCATCATGCTGTTTCCTAAAGGTATAGGCAACCACATAGCCAAGTTTAGTTGCAAACCCTGGTAAGAATAAATGCAGGCCTTTGCTCTAAAGCTTGGATATCCTGGCATTTCCGAGCTTACTCCGAGCTCTTTAAGCCATGAACATTCTTACCTGTAATATCCTGGCATTTCCCAGGTGCCAAAGCTAAGAAAAGGCGGGACTGAAAGCATTAATAAGATTCTGGGCGTATCCAGGTTTCTCCTGGCTCTCAAAAGCCTGGAATAGCTGGGGGAAAACGGACAGAAAGTGGCAAATGAATAAGGCTTGAAAAGCCTGTAAAAGCTAGGAATGTAAGTAATGTACTATATAAATTTGAAAAAGTGAAAAAGTTTGAGCTTTTAGTTAGAGCAAGGATATGCCTGCACATTTATTATTGATATGAATTTGAAATTGACCTCATAACTTGCTAAATTGGTGGAAAATTTAAGTCTTTGTCTGAAGAAACCCAGTGCATTGATCATTAGTTAATAATATACATGTAGGTATTATGTATACCAAATTTAATATGCTAAAAGCACTCGCACAACTGTTAGATAGAATACTTAGCACTAGTAACGTTATAATGGAAATAAACCTATATTGGAAGGTATGTATTTATTGCTTAGCTGAAAGGTATTAGCTGCATTACCAGTTTTGGTTAAACTTCCTAAACTCTATCTATAGTAATTCAATGACAAGGCCATACATGTTAACAATCTCTGGTTATAGCAAATATAGCAAACATAGTATAATATACAGTGTTAATGCCTTGATGAAATTTAATTAGTTATCAGTCATTACCTCACCCAATGCCTGTCAAAAGATTATTATCTTTATTTTTTGGCCTGAATGTAGGAGGCAATTATAGAACATTTCCAGCTATTTGATCCAGATTCCACAGTAATTTGAGGACTAAGATTTTCTGTAACCTGGCTGCTGAGGAGGCCCCTTTCCATCCCAGATTGCAGATGACTCCTTAAGGAGTCGTTTTTCTGTCCCGGTCTGCAGAGGACTCCTAATAAGATGCAAAATGTGTGAGTGGCACATCAAAATGTCACGAAAATCTAAATAGTCCCTTTTTGAATGATCATTTGCAGGTCAAGAAATGGGTATTTAAACAAATTTAACAATGGGATGACAGTGGATTATAGAGCCAAGCATTTTAAGTCATGCATTTCCAAAAATATGTCTATTGGCCTGTAAACGGACATTCCACAAAACCACTGCAGAGGTCAGTTTCGACCAGCTTGATCATTAAAGCGTTAAATCAAGTTGTTCTCTTTCATCTGTTGATATCTCTATCTAGGAAATAAAATTGTATGCTCTGCACAGTCACAGTTATGGAAAATAGCTATGGAGACAAGTTCACTAGTGGCTAGCATTCGAATGGACAGTAACACAATATATCAAAATATTTGCTGACCTTAATGATTTATGTCCGAGTTCACTAACTGTTTCAGTGATGAGACTATTGAAGACTGATATCAATATATATGTAACTATTTAATACTCAAGTCTCCCAAAAACGGCTTCTACAGTGGGCATGAGAAATGTCCATTTGCATACAAATAGCAGACTATTTTTGAAAATTTACCACTGGAATGACTGTATCGATAACCGAGCCAGTTATTTCAGTGGATACATTTTCAAAAATGCTTTCTCTTGATCCGCAAATCGTATACTTTCTATGAGAAAATTTAAATGTTCCTGCAGAGAGTTAAAGGAAAGCAACCACACAATGAAATCAGTTGAATATTTGACTGGTAGCCATGGTTACCTGCCTTATTCAAGCTATTCCTGGCTTATCCAAGCTATTCCTGACTTATCCAAGTTATTCCTGGCTAATATCTGATCTATTCCTGGCTTATCTGAGCTATTCCTGGTTAATCCAAAGCTATTCCTGGCTTTACAAGGCTACTCCAAGCTTTTCCAGCCTACTCCCAGGTTTTAACCAAAATTTGCAACAGAAGCATGGAAGTCCGGGCTATTCCAGGCTTACACAGCCATTAAAGCTCCCAGCTTTTCCTGCTTATTCCGAGAAAATACTCCAACCTTAGACGATTTGGGCTTTTCCAGGCTAATCCTGTCTGAATACCGTCGTGGCTAATCCTAGCTTATCCAAGCTCTAAATGCTAGGATATCCCAGGAATTCCTAGCATCAATCCAAGCTAATCCTAGCTTTTATTCCCTGGATATCCAGCCTTTTTTTCACAAGGGATAAGATTAACTGATCCTAAAATATAAGCTGAGAAGTTTTGCTAAACATAAAAACTTAATATTGTTGACGCCGTTGGCGTCGGAAAAGTGACACATATGTCTCGCTTTCTGCTTCGCAGGTGAGACACAAATAATGATGTCTTGGCTTGCAAATCGACATTCCTCAAGACCACTTTGCAAACCCGATTCACTCCGGCTTAACCATTACAGTGTTAAAGATTATTTTCAAACCATCTAGCCTCATTTACCTGGACAATGAATATATCTATTTAATTAAATAACAAGAACGCTGAAGTGTACAATGTCTCGCCTGTAAAGGAATGGATAGTGTTGATTGGCAAAGCAAACTTGGCATGGTTTGTACCGTTAAAATTTGACTAAAGGACGCAGTTTTTTGGTCAAAACACATGTACTAGAAAGGGGGGTGCGTACTATAATCGAGAACATTCCTTCCGCACATTTTTGGGTCAAAGTTTTTCTTAAAAAGTCACAGATTATACCACAGAGATTGAACTAAATGTTACCCTAGTCAATTCGCGCCGCCTGACGACTATGTTTAATGTATACTCCAAAAACACCAAGCGGAAGTGAAATTATTAAATTGGGGCGACTAAATATTGCTTATTCTTTAATACCTATCACTTATTACATCAAAATTAATCCAGAATTTGACATAAAATGGCGTCGAGAAAAGATACGTGTATAAATCACGTGATTCGCCTCCAATCGCAAAAGATCTTTATTCTAATTAGAGCGAGTACTCGGATATAAATATTCTGGACTCGGAACTCGGAAATTGCTATATATCATCATTGCGCGATAGGAACTGAATGTTCCCGTACCTGTTTGATAACCAACTCCCGTTAGCGCATAAGATTACACAGCGCCTCCAATCACAAAAGAGCCAGATAACCAACTCCCGTTAGCGCATAAGATCACACAGCGCCTCCAAACACAAAAGAGCCATTACAATCTGTTTATATCACGCGATTTCAATGTTTTCAAGGAGACATTTTATGCCAAAATTAGATCGATTTTGATGTAATAAACAATCTTTATTGAAATACACGATATTTAGGCGGTCCTATTTAATAATTTCTCTAACATCATGATAATTTCTAGTCATGCATTAAACATGACGCGGAGTGATGGTTATTTTTTATAGCAATTTTCGATTTTTTAAAGGTACGTTTTTTCTAAATTTAACAGCGTCTTATACTTGAATACAAGAGTTTTTTGGGCGGATTTTGGTTAAATTTGGGACAGCGTCGTATATTCGAGGGCAGCCTTTAGTCGAGAAATTACGGTAATACACATATTCAGTAATGCACCAACAAACAAGTGTAACCAATCAAACATGAACATTTTTTACCAAGCTGCGGATAGTCTGATCTTGAAATTTGTTTCCAAATGAAACCAGTAATGATGCAGATAGTACTCTTGCATAGTACATAACTTTGCTGTAAAATTTTGTTGATGTCTGGTGAGCCATTGTTGAAAATGAGTGGTCCATAAACAAGAGGTCCAAGGGGCCTGTGTCGCTCACCTGGAGCATTATGCATTTTTGTCACAATTGTTAGTGGGTGGTTTAGGAGTAGTCTTCTAAATGAGTTTGTGGACATTTTTGCAAGTCCAATATGGCCGCCAAACATGCTACATTCTGCCATGTTTCTGACGTAGCACCTTCCCGTAAAAAACTTTAATGGCACTCGGTGCCTAATTTTGTTTCAAATTTCGGCCCAATCCGCTCAGTGGTTCTGGAGTCATTTTGGAAAAAATTAGGCTATCCAAGATGGCCACCAAACCATTTGGCCAATCAAGTTCCCTTGAAACAGACTTGGTGCAGCTCTTGCCCTAGATGATATTTCCTGCGTTTTGAATTGATCCCCCAAACAGTTTTGGAGAAGATTTTTAAAGACATTTTAAAGCGGCCAATTTTTTGACGGATCAGCTTCACTTGAACAAACTTTAATGGCCCTTAGTCCTTAATCATATATGACAAATTTTGTCTTGATCGCTTCAGCGGTTCTGGGGAAGGAGTCGTTTTTGCGAAAACGAGGTCATCCAAGATGGGCTCTGAACCATTTAATCAATCAAGTTCCCTTGAACAAACTTGGGTCAGCTTTTACCACAGATCATATTTCATGAGGTCTGAATTGATCCCTCAAACGGTTTTGGAGAAGATTTTTAAAGACATTTAAAAAAATCAGTTGAAATCCAAGATGGCCACCAGCCAAATTGGCCGATCGGCTTCGTTTGAACAAAATGGAATCTCTTTGCCCTAAGGATGCTTCCTACCAAATAAAATTGAAATCGGTCCAGTAGTTCTCGAGAACACATTTTAAATTTCCCATTGCTTTAGTATGGGAGCTTTTGGCGGGAAAATGATCCAAGATGGCCCCCTTACTTCTCTTGAACAAACATTAATGGCCCTTAGTTCCTAATCATATCACAAATTTTGGCCTGATCGGTTCAGCGGTTCTGAGGAAGAAGTCGTTTTTGCGAAAGCTACGTCATCCAAGATGGCCACTGAACCATTTGGTCAATCAAGTTCCCTTGAACAAACTTGGTTCAGCTCTTACCCTAGATCATATTTCGTGAATTCTAAATCGATCCCTCAAACGATTTTGGAGAAGATTTTTAAAGACATTTCTAAAAATCGGTAGAAATCCAAGAAGGCTGTCGAGCAAATTGGCCAATCCGGTTCGTTTGAACAAACTTGAATCTCTATGCCTTAAGGATGCTTGCTGCCATATATAATTGAAATCGGCCCAGTACTCGAAAAGAAAACATAAAAAATTTCCCATTGCTTTAGTTTCAAAAATTTCAAATTTCAAATCAGAATACCCAAAAGCCTATATAAAACAATTTCAACCTCAAAGTCCATCAAATAAAAAAAATCCAATATGGCCGCCAAACATGCTATATTTTGATTGGCCCACTGCAGCCATGTTTTTTGACGGATCAACAACTTCTCTTAAACAAACTTTACTGGTGCTTAGTCCCTAATCATATTTGCTAAATTTTGGCCTGATCCCTTCAGCGGTTCTGGAGAAGTCATTTTCGCTAAAACTAGGTCAGCAAGACGGTAGCCGAACCATTTGAACAATCAAGTTCTCCTGAACAAATTTGGTTGAGCTCTTGCCCTGGATCATATTTCATGAAGTTTCCTTCAATCCCTCAAGCGGTTTCGGAGATTTTTAAAGACGTTTCTAAAAATCGGCCAAAATTCAAGATGGCCACCGGCCAAATTGGCTGATCAGCTTCGTTTGAACAAACTTGGATCCCTATGCCCTAAGGATGCTTCCTACCAAATATAATTGAAATCATCCCAGTGGTTCTTGAGAAGTCGTTTTAAAGGAAAAGTTGACGGACGGACGACGGACACACGACGGATGGTTGCCACGACATAAGCTCACTTGGCCTTTCAGGCCAGGTGAGCTAAAAAAACAATATGACCTCCAAATGCTAAATTTTGATTGATTGATGCCGGCCATGTTTTTTAACGTACAAAATTCCTTTGAACAAATTTGAATGGCCCTTCATCCCTAAGCATATTAAAAAAATTTCAGCTTTATCCCTTCAGCAGTTCGGGAGAAGTTGTTTTGGGGAAAACTACGTCATCCAAGATGGCCACCAAGCAAATAAGCCAATAAGGTTGGCTTGAACAAACTTGGGTCTAACGTTGCCATAGACGATGTGTTATGAATATTGAATCATTTCCTCTTGCGGTTTCGGAGAAGATTATTTAGTGTTTCTAAAAATCTGCCATTTTGGCCGGCGCCCATCTTGGATTTTGACCGATCCGCTTCGTTTGAACAAACTTAGATCTCTATGCCCTATGAATGCTTCCTCCCAAATATAATTGAAATCGGTCCAGAGGTTCTTGAGAAGATGTCTTTAAAGAATTCCCCATTGCTTTACTATGGGCCCATTGCTTTACTATGGGAGACTATGGCGGGAAAACAAACCATGATGGCAGGAAAACAGTTTAACAGTCTCGAAAGTGGGATATTTCAACTAGCCACACAGATAAGCATATATAAGGCAATTTTCGCCATCAAAATACATCAAATACAAAAAAGGCAGTATGACCAAGAATCGCTAAATTTTGAATGGTTGATGGCGGCCATGTTTTTTAACGAACAAACGTTCCTTGAACAAACTTGAAAGGCCCTTCATCCCTAAGCATATTTACAAAATTTCAGCTCTATCCCTTCAGCGGTTCAAGAGAAGTCGTTTTCGCGAAAACTAGACCATCCAAGATGGCCACCAAGCAAATCGGCCAAGCAGGTTGCCTTGAACAAACTTGGGTCTACCGCCGCCACAGATGATGTATTATGAGTTTTGAATCAATTCCTCCAACGGTTTCGGAGATTTTTTAGTGTTTCTAAAAATCAGCCATTTTGGCCGGCGCCCATCGTGGATTTTGACCGATCCGCTTCGTTTGAACAAACTTAGATCTCTATGCCCTATGAATGCTTCCTCCCAAATATAATTGAAATCGGTCCAGTGGTTCTTGAGAAGAAGTCGTTTAAAGAATTCCCCATTGCTTTACTATGGGCCCATTGCTTTACTATGGGAGCCTATGGCAGGAAAACAAACCAAGATGGCAGCCAAACCATTTATCCGACGGTCTCGAAAGTGGCATATTTGAACTCGCTATACTGATAAGCATATATAAAGCAATTTTTGATATCAAAATACATCAAATACAAAAAAGCCAATATGACCAACAAACGCTAAATTTTGTTTACCAAATTTCAGGTTTGGGAAGTCATTTTCGCGAAAACTAGGTCATCCAAGATGGCCGCCAGGCAAATCGGCCAATCAGGTTGCCTTGAACAAACTTGGCTCTACCGTTGCAATAGATGATGTGTTATGAGTTTTGAATCAATTCCTCCAGCGGTTTCGGAGATTTTTAAGTGTTTCTAAAAATCGGCCATTTTGGACAGCGGCCATCTGGGATTTTGGCCGATCAGCTTCGTTTGAACAAACTTGATGCTTCCTGCCAATTATAATTGAAATCGGCCCAGTGGTTCTTGAGAAGTCGTTTAAAGAAAAAGTTGATGGACGACAGACGACTGACAACACACAGACGATGGACGGTCGCCATCGCATAAGCTCACTTGGCTATTCTGGCCAGTTGACCTAAAAACTACAACAAAACAAACATGAAAAAAGTTCAAAGTCCAAAACCGTGAAAAAAGTAGTAAAAATTGCCCAAAGTCTTATCAGTAATGATGCAAATCGTATCCATGTATTGCATAGAACACTTCCAAAACTGTGAAAAAGCAGGAGAAACTTCCCAAAATAAAATGGGTAATGATGCGTATCATTGCTTTAGTATGGGAGTCTTTGGCGGCAAAATAATCCAAGAAGATCAGGCATTGCTGAGATATAAGACAATAACTGTTGTTTAACGCAAAAACTTAACGTAAAATATTAACAAAGATTATACTGTGGCCTTTGACCCCATAACCTTGAACGCATGATGCCTGCATCAGCGAGCTTCTTCCATTCAATGTATATCTCCATGTACCCAAGTTTGGTTCCAATTGGATCAGGCATTGCTGAGATATAAGACAATAACTTTTGTTTAACGCAAAAACTTAACGTAAAATATTAACAAAGATTATACCGTGACCTTTGACCCCCTACCCTTGACCACATAATGTCTGCATCAGCATGCTGCTTCCTTTTGATGTATATCACCATGTACCCAAGTTTGGTTCCAATTGGATCAGGCATTGCTGAGATATAAGGCAATAACATTTATTTAGCGCAAGAACTTAACGTAAAATATTAACATAGATTATACTGTAACCTTTGACCCCTGCAACCTTGACCTCATGGCTTTTTTATCGGCGGGCTGCTTCCTTTTGATGTATATTACCACACTCTCAAGTTTGGTTTCAATTGGATAAGGCATTGCTGAGATATAAACTTAACTTAAAAGTTTACGCCGCCGCTGCCGCCGGAAAAGTGATACCTATGTCTCGATCCTGCTTCGCAGGTGAGAAAAAAATGATTTATATATTTTTATAATGCTTATTCCCACTCAAAGGAATGGAAAAGGCAAATAACAAATGATGTTTATTGGTAAACTCATACAATATTAAATAAACATCGGTAAAAATGGAAATGAATCAGGATTATTTGCAAAAAAGCATTTACTAAATCTAGGAGTGCTTAATGTGCAGTCAATTAGTCACCATGCTGGTGCTTCTCATTCCGCTGTGTGTGCAGGTATACCGCATATCCCTACATGACTATAATGAAAGCACACATGAATATAGTTTTGCAAGCGGTATGAATAGTATTTTCTATAGGCGCCGATGTACAGCGATTAACTCGCTACTGCTAATTCACTATTGATCCTTTTGAAAACGTTATATTTGAAAGTCACTTTTTATGGTGGAAGCAACAAGTTTCAGTGAAAATGATTTCAAAATAGACTGCTGGTTTCCAAGGTCGTACTATGATGCCTACTGAATATTTTGACAATTGTGTGACTGAATGTAGACCCTGTCACTGGAAACAACAGCTTTCAGTCACTGAAAATTGTTTTGAAACTAGATAGTAGTTTACCTGTAGGACATAGGGGCTGATCAGCTGGGCACGAATATAATTGAGCTTATATGACAGGCTATAGTGGGTATTATTTATTCGCTCAGCATACACCCAGAGCACATGGGTCTAACTTCATCAATAATTGGTTCCCGCCAGAATGACATAAATGGTGTTTAGCTCCTTTTTTCTAATTATTCTGATTTATTTCTGTTTTTCACTGGTGGGAATAGGTTGATTACTATATAAAACTGTCATTCAAGAGAGCATATGTTAGTTCCCTGATCCTTTCCTTTAATAACAAAATTGTAAATAATTAATTAATACGACTAAATTGCCATGAGACTTACTGTTTAGTAAACATAAATTTGAACAAACTTAAATGAATTAAAAATGCACAAAATGTTACAACGTTCACCAACTAATGAGAATACTTTATTGTTGCATAATAATAGTGACATACGCAAAGTTGATAATAGTACACAGCCATAAAGATGTGTTTATATAATCAACAACAATTCCATCTGACTTTCCATTAGTGAAATCAATATAGTCACCCACACTATTCACACTCATCTATATGATTCCCTGTTGAGAAATGCTGTTAAAACCGTATGACTGCTGAGATTTTGCAGACAAGATATTCGAGGGACACTATCTCTGAACCTGCTAAATATTTTGAAAACAATTTGACTGAAAGCTGTTGGTGGCTGACCAACAACTTTCAGCCAAATTGTTTTCAAAATATTCAGCTAGTCAAGAGTTTGTGCTCATTGAAATTATTGTTTGGTGGCTTGCTGCAGAGAGATAATTAAGGAAGGACCCGTCAATATTCTGGCTTGATTCCGGTTTCAACCCATGAAAATTGTCAGTTTTTAAAGGTCATTGATACATGTATGAACCGGCTATGAATCTGTATGTGCTGCCTACATTGACCATCTGTTCATACGATTCACTGAACAAGATGCGCATTAACCATTTAATGGTAAAAAATGGGCAATAAAATCAAAATTTCTCTTAGTAATGTCCGTTTCTAGACTAAGAATACTATTTGTTTTAAATTTACCACACAGATAACTGGCTTGGTTATCAAGCCAGTCATTCTTGCATTTAATTTTCAAAAATGGTCCTGTATTGGCCAGCAAATCAACATTCCTCAAGATAACTGCAAAGGCTAGTTTGGCCGACTTGACCAGTAAATGACCGAGCATGAATTCTGCATATAGATTGCTTATTTATTTCAGAGACAGTGAACATAGATGATGAGCCAGCCTAATCTTTGTCACAAAAAGTAAAGATTGCTTATTTATTTCAGAGACAGTGAACATAGATGATGAGCCAGCCTAATCTTTGTCACAAAAAGTAACAAAGGCAATGACAGTGAGCTGTGTGGAAGAGCACACAAACAGGACACTCTAGGGGAAACATAGTATATTGTACCTGGCAGTATGTTGTTAGACATTGTGAGCAAATTGACCACACAAACTTATGCTATGCCAACTGTCCATTGACAGTCCATCATCATCAACTTTTTCTATACACTACCTCTTCTCAAGACTCACTGGCATGATTTCAATTAAACTTAGCAGAAGGAATCCTTATGGCATAGGGGTTAAACGGTTACTCAACCGAAGATGGTTAGTTGATTTTGGCAGCCACTATATTGGTTTTGCAGTATGTTTTAAACACCATCATGGGAAAGAGGTGAACCAAGTTTGTTCAAGACAACCTGATTGATCGATTTTGCCAGGCATACATCTTAGATAGCCTAAATAACAGTTTAAAAAAAAATTATTTCTCTGGAATCGTTGACGAGATGACAGACTGAAACGCGGCAAATATAATTAGGTTCTAAGGGCCATGCATGTTTGCTTAAGAGAGGTTAATGATGCCAGTTACGGTTACCATTTGATTATTTTGGAAGTATAATACGACTGGATGTTACTGGTGATATAAGCATTCTGTGTGTCAGTTCTGTCAGAGTTTATAAAGTGTCTTATTCTAAATACATAGCTCTTGCAAAACATGTAAATGATCGATGCAATGTACTGCTATCATTTTTTATGTTCCTCTCAATGTACCCAGTCTAGGATACCTCGATATGAGTCATTGTATTTATTTGTGTCAGCAGCATCCACACTGATACTCTATTCTAATGCAGTGGCATAACAGTGGGAAGCTAATTAGGACAGCAATATGGCAGCGGCTCCAACAATCTTTCCAGGTCAGAGAAGCAAAAAGGCAGTGGCATCATCAATGTACAAAGGCAGAGCAGAGATATGTTAGAGATTTCTTTAATGCCCCAAAGTCAGAGCTGCAGGAGGGCATCAACTTCATTGATGTTTAACGTCAGAGCTGTGGCATTGAAATAGCTCCATGATTCTTCTGTTCTAAATCAGCCTTATGGCAGTTGATCAGCTGCTCGAGTAGTGCAATCTTTGTATGTAGTGCAATGGTGATGAAGCTATAGCTGATTCGTCCATGTTCAAACACCAGCAATGCAATTGAATAGCTGTTGAGAAAATTCTTCTGCTGCTTGAGGAAGTTCCGCTGGCATTTTGTAAATGTAAGCATTCCTCATTAGTTCTGGTACAATAAAAATGTTCCAAGTGCTAAATCTCTCATTCATAATAGGATTGTATAACCTCATCTGCACAATGCAAATATGAGATTATTATTTAAAGGATAACTACTCCCATCTCTTGATAGCTATTCAGGTGATCTAACACGCCGGTCATAAACTATCCAGGTAATTTCAAGCTTTTTATCACACCACTAAGGAAAGATATTCAGGATTTAGTAGTTAAATGTTGGTACATTTCTACACCCTATGATGGCTGTCATGATTTACATTTCAACCAATCAGAAAAACCCTAGTGTGTCTGCCTCGGTATATACACTCAGTCATAGAGGCGCCAGCTATAGTTTGGCAATGTGGTATAAAAGCAATCCTACAGGTAAGCTGTTGAATATTTTGAAACCAATTTGATTGGAAGTTGTTGCTGCCATAGGCAGCAACAACTTCCAGTCAAATTAGTTTCAAAATATTAAATGGGATGAGCGTTACATAATAAAGAATGTGATGCATTAGAGCTTACATGACATCACACACAATAGCTTGAGGAAACAAAATAGTGTCAATCACTGTTCAACATTTACTCAATATTACAAAACAGATAATTGCGATACAGATCAGGGAACGTGACAGGATATGAATGATATGGAATCTATAAACCATATTCTATCGGTGCAATGCAACATTTGAGATGAGATTAGCATCGCTTTAAGATCATTTCAAAACAAAGTTGATTGGAAGATGATGATAATACTTTACACCAAGTCAATTTAATTTGAGATGCCAAGATTTCCTTTTGAAAGAGTTAATTCGCAGTAAAAGTGTTTCATCTCCGCAGCGAGACTCAGAATTAATTAACCATGCTTTTATGTGGACAGTGTGAAAAATGTTGAATAATTAATAACATATTAGCATGCAAGGATACGTTTAACCATTTAAGCTTAAAAATCCTGAATTTTCAATTTAAATACAAGTAGTTTAATACCTATATGGTGTTTCATATCTTAAGCTTATTGCGATGAGCCTATTGATGTGATTAAGGATCCTGCAGCAACAGTGCCCAATCACATTAGTTTCAAAATATTCAACATAATCTGTTCTACTTTTTAAGATTTGGTGTTTTGGGTTCAAAGGGTTAAATCAAACATAAGTCAGTACAGCTGATAATTATCCCCAATCTTTCCTGAAAGTCATGATGAGACCAAAAGGCATTAATATCTAATAGACTTGAGTTAATGTCCAACTCGCAATAAATAACTTTCCAAAGAACGCAATTTTGTCATACATTATCCTTAAGTATTTGATGATTATTATAATTAACCGATTTTGACGTGAATTTTCATAGATCCGCTGTCATGTGATGTGAACAACGCTGAATAGTTTGAAATAAATTTGACTGCAAACAGGACCTGCTTCAACTCAAAATAACTGTTTGACAAAATGCTTCTAAATTGATCACTAGATTTGACATTTATCTCAATATAAACGTGGTTTTTGAGCCATTCAGTAGGACCCTGGTCCACTGGGCGCAGACTTTTTATGATAAACTTTAGCCCATCTTGTGTCAACTTAACTCTTTAATGATCAAACTGGCCACAAAGCAACTTTTCAGTAGTCTTCAGACATGGCTATTTGAAAGGCCTAGAGAAGAGCATTTTTTACTATTTATCACTAGAATGACTGGCTAGGTAACTGAGCCAGTCATTCTAGTGGTAAACTTTAAAAAATAATCTTCTCTCGGCCTGCAGATACACTGGCTAAGTAAAAACATTAATGTTCTTTACCATTACCCCTTTAGTGGTCAAGGAAGTGAAAACTAATTCAGTGGTAAATTTACAAAAATAGTCTTCTAAAAAAATATACTGACCAGCAAAATGTTTAATTGATATATCAAGAAGTATTTTGAGCGCTTTGAGGTGCTGTTGACACAAGAGGGATTAACCATTTAATGACTAAATTTGCTTAAAAAAATATTCTTATTAAATGCCCATTTGCAGGCCAAGAGAAGACTTTTTTGAAAATTTACCACTGGAATGACTGGCTCGGTTATTGAGCCAGTCATTCCAGTGGTAAATTTTCAAAAATAGTCTTCTCTTGGCCTGCAAATGGAGATTTCTCAAGACCCCTGCAGAGGCCGGTCATGGCCAGCTTCGTCCTGAAAGGGTTAAGAAAAATAAAGCATTTGCCTATTCATAAATATTTCATGCGATTATGTCTGTTTGTACAGACGCGCCAATTAATCCATGGATCACGCATCATTGGCCAAAATGGAATATTTAATAACAATGTCTGAAAATGTCATGAATGTCTTAACAATAAATAAAGCCATGTCAGTATCTGTTGTTCCATAAAATGTGGTCAAATTTTATCTGGCCACAGGATTGCTAAAAATATCCAATCTGTCACTCATATATATGACACCATAATCAATTACGCCACATGTAAGCTGACGTCGCGATCAAAATGCGTAATTATAATGAATGGTGCATATAAGTTTGCCATGAATTTTAAAAGTCGGTCAAGTGTACGAATTGTATGTATTTACTATTTAATAAACATTCTGTTGAATATTTTAAAACTATAATTTGACTGCAATAGCACCCAGTAAAAGTAGTTTCAAAATATTCAACAGCTTACCTGTATAGTTACTTTGAAATGGGATGCTGGGAATTCATGGTTCAACGTATATATATAAATCGATCCCAACATGCACAAAGCTCTAGATGGATGAGGCATAGTTAGAATTGGATTCATTCATTGGTCAGAAAACCATTAACTGCCATAACTCTTTAACCACTGAAATTCAAGACTAGTATACAGGAAAGCTGTTGAATATTTTCAAACTAAATTGACTGGAATCTGTTGATAATCTAAAGTTCAAAATACTCAACAGAATATTCCTTACTTCGTACATAAATTTGCCATTTCTGTCTGTGAGGTATACAAGGTTAATAACAATACTTTAAAATTGATTTTATTTCATGTTTTAACAATAACATTAACACATTGATGGTCAAGATTTTTCACAAAAATTTAATATTTTTCCTGAGTGTATGTCCATTTGAAGGGCCAGATAAGACAGCTTTTGACAATTTATCACTGGAATAACTCAAGACTCGATTACTGAGCCAGTCATTCTAGTGATAAATTAAAAAAAATTGTCTTATCTGGGCCTTCAAATGGAGATTCCTCAGGACCACTCCAGAGGTTGGTTTTGGCCGGCTTGGCCATTAAAGGGTCAAGAACCCCAATTCCTGATTTTATTGAAATGAAATGTAAGGAATTTGGTCAATTCTCTTGCCTGTTCCACATAACTGATATAGTTGCTTACCAGGGCTCTGAATCGTGAAGGTTCGTGATGCGCATGTCCGGTTCACGAACCATCTAATATTAAAAATCTTAACTGATGAAATAGGATTTAGAAATATTGTGAAATTACAACTGGCTTCAGTGACAAAACACATAACAAAAGCTTAGTATATAACATTCAGGTAAATTCAATACACTCAAATAAGCGTGCTTAGTTGGTTTACTTCTTGCTGTTTTATAGATGACACGGGTTAAATAAATCGATACAGGGAACCAGGCTAGTACAGGAACCTCATCTAGACAACACAGATATCTAGATCTGATCGATCTCTTCGGGTTTAAACAGCTAAAATTGTTTTGCTGAATACAAATTAGCTTCTTACGTTTTACGACATTGGCCAATGTTCAGTAACAATTGCGCGCTGAACATCCTCGATTTTAATCAGAGAATGCACATCGCATTTTGATTTGATATACGGACTGGTATTCATTATAATAGCCAATGAAAACGCAATGGAAGAATGACTAGAAGAATAATTTGAACACTGTGTCATTTCTCGGAAATCATGGCCGATTTTACAAATAACAAAGAAAATCTGTCACGTTCCCCTTTTCATTGACGGAGCACGCATGCCGCGTAGACCTTATACGGCTGGAATATGTTGAGATGGTGTAATACACATGATATGATGATAACAACATTTTCTTGGTTTGTAATGTCGATATTTGCCGGTAAATTAAACCATTTAAGCGAGGTAGGTATGTGTTACTCTAGGACGATTATGCTATCGTGGATGTGGGTTGAACTTACTCGGAAAATATTGTCGTAAATCTGAATTAAGGTTTATCATTCAAAACTTGTATACAGCTAGAATAAGTGCTTAGTAAACCACTTTCATCATGATATCTGTATATTTGCCTTAGACAGATGGAAAATACATGCGAAAAAAAGAAAAAGTGTATGGTTCGCGAACCACAAGATTCGTCAAAAAAATGTTCGAATATGATTCATCTTCCCAGAGTTCGCGATTGTTCGAAGGTTCGAATGTTCGCCCCAGTCCTAGTGCTTATATTAGTAAAATTAATGAAGTTTGTGTTTTTCAAGGGTTGTAGCTCTGGAAAATATTGATGGAAACTAATCAAACAGGAACTTGACCTCCATCTTAATATTATTAAACAAAATTCCAAATTTGCTTAAAACCCGTTTAGTAGCATAAGCTAATTTTCCCAGAAATGGTCAAGTTAACGAAGTTTATATTTTTAAGTGCAATAACTCTGGCAAATATTGACGAAAAGTAACGAAACACGAATGTTAATCTCCGTGTAAATAGAATTAATTTAAATTCAGAAATTTCTTAATATCTGTTTAGTGTAGCATGAGTTATTGCCTGGAAATGGTAACGATAACCGAGCCAGTCATTTCAGTGGTAAATTTTCAAAAATAGTAATTTCTTGGACTGCAAATGGACACTTATTACGCAAAATTTTTAATTTTTTGAACAAATCTTCACCATTAAAGGGTTAAACACCTGATGCTGATCTTAGTGTTGATCGAGTCCAGCATGACTCTAATCCATCAAGCCATTACATGCGCAGTTATCATTTGAAAAAAACTATGCCCTGCCAGCCTGAGGCCGCCATGACAGACAGCATGATCACATAATATCCTGACAATATTTTTACAGGGCATAAAAATGTTGACTGTTTGTATTTAATCTTTACCACCGGATAGATTGAGAATTTTGCAGATTACGCTCCATTGTGCCTGAAGCGTTGCTAAGGTGATGAAAGTGTTGGATGGGTAAAAGATTATTAGCACGAGTGTCACCTCCCATGAGAGGTAATTACCACCTTACTGTATTTGGAGTGGGAGTATAATGTCAAATAAAAACCATTGACAACTTTCAATCATCATTAGATTGTGATATATACAACATATCTTTATGATGCGAGAGAAATGGTAAACATTTTGAAGCCAATGGCTTCCAGTCAAATCGGTTTTAACCTGTTTAATTCCATGGTCTCATTTACAAGGTAACCTGTTCAATATTTTGAAACTAATTTGATTTGAACTGGTTGCCCGTCAAATTAGTTTCAACACACTTCACAGAATATTCCTTGGCCCAAAAGGAATTAGTTATTTTTAGTCTGTAAGGTTTATTCAGTTACTGGGAAAATTTGGTAAAAAAGCTAAATATTTGCTTATTAAATGTTTATTTGCCGGCCAAGAGAAGACTATTTTTGACAATTTACCATTGAAATAACAGGCTCAGGCAAAAAAATTGACCAATAAAAATTCTGCATAAAGTTCTGGAGCCTACCATCACATGATCCTTCCAACCAAATTTGGTTAAAATTCACCAGGAGATTCAGGAGATATATTATTATTATTATTATTATTATTATTATTATTATTATTATTATTATTTTAATTATTTCCAAAGATCTTTTGGGAAAATTCATGCTGGCCACTGGAAAAATCGACCAATAAAAATTCTGAATAGATGTTCTGGAGTTTAGGACCATTAAAGATCCTTCCAACCAAACTTGGCTCAAATTCGCCAAGTGGCTTATGTGATCCGATCTAAAGGATTTCCTGAGAATTTTTGGATAATACATGATGGCTACCAAAAAATGGACCAATCAAAATTCTGAAGTGGTTCTGCCATTCGATGATAGTATACTTCCAGCAATATTTGATTAATATCTGCCATGAGGTTTAGGAGATGTTTTAAAGGATTTCCTGAAATCTTTGGAAAATCCAAGATGAGTGCAAAAAAATTGACTACTCAAAATTCTTGTTAAGAGTGTGGAAGCCTGCATGGTCAGTATCACCACTGGAGTCAACCCAAGTTTCGCTGAAATCTGGCCATTGAGTAAGAAGTAGTGTTTTAAAGTATACAAGAAAATTTGGGAAAATCCAAGCTGGCCACACACAAAAATATACCAGTCAAAATTCTGAATAGCTCTTGAACATAGAATCCTCTAGGAAAATTTGGTTAAAATCTGCCAAGCAATTTAAGGATATAAATTTTAAAGCAAAAGATGATGGATGACAGACAGAGGGACAATGGATTGACGATTTCCATGACATAAGCTCATTTGATCATTCCAAAAACTAGGAGTTCCAATCTATATTTTTGAACACAAACAAAAAATCTAACATGCACCCTCACCCCATAAAAAAAAGACAACAATAACCAAACCAAACAGGACGACACTAACATACTCTGGAAGGGCAAAGTTTGGCTTAGCACGCCTTTCAGCTTTTAGCTCAATTTTGCAGGATATGTCTGGCGTATTATCAGCTCTGATAACTAAGACAATGGCTTTAGAAGTTATTTACACATCATTTCATCCACATAGCACTCATGTATTATCTTCATGGCGGTTTGAAACCTAATCCTCTGCATAAACCAGGATATATTCTTTTATCTTCAGGGATACATTTGTTTGTGTTGGTGATGAGATTGACATCAGTGGTCAGTGTCATTCTGCCTGTCCATGTATTTGTGTCACTAAGTGCACAGGTTTATCGTGCAAGCGGTATATATTGGGTTTCAAATCACATGACCATTCTGTACCACTATTTGATTTCTATCACCGCATCTGTCATTGAATCAGGTGTACTCAGCCATCCAAGATTTATCACTGATGCTTGACAGCGTGGTCTTGCTGAATAAGTGGTTGATTAACCCATGTCCTAGCTCATGTTTCAGGAATGGTCATAGATTAGGTGACTTCTAGCCCAGACATGTCCCCTTACAATCCATGCATGATCAATAATGTCTCCAATTATTCGCCATGAGCACTGTGCACAAAGAGAGAGAATTAAATACCACGTCATTAAGGGATAGCTACTGTTTCACAAATTTTATGTTCTGAGGTGAATAGCAATAAAGCTGATAATAACAGAACCTACAAGATCTTGAACTGTCATCATGTTCCCATTCAATATCAAAATTATGTGCCCTCACTAATCATCCATCCACAATATATGATGATTGTTCATCCTTCTACATTAGACCACAGTCTAAACTCTTTGATCAGACCACAGTCAAGCATCCTTCTATCTGACCACAGTCCAACATCATTCTATCTGACCACAGTCTAACATCCTTCTATCTGGCAACAGTCCAACATCCTTCTATCTGACCACAGTCCAACATCTTTCTACCTGACAACAGTCCAACATCGTTCTATCTGACCATAGTGTGAAATCCTATTTGACCACAGTCCAGTATCCTTCTATCTGACCACAGTCTAAAACCATTCTATCTGATCACAGACCAACATCCTTCTATCTGACCACAGTCCAACATCCTTCTATCAGACCACAGTCCAGTATCCTTCTATCAGACCATCCAGCATCCTTCTATCTGAGAACAGTCCAGTATCCTTCTATCTGTTTACCATCTACTATCGTTCTATCTGATGACAGACCAGTATCATTCTATCTGACCCTACTAACTTTCTATCTGACGACAGACCAGTATCATTCTATCTGACCATAGTCCAACACTCTTCTATCAGACCACAGTCTAGTATCATTCTATCTGACCATAGTCACTGATCCTTCCTGCAGGCCAGAGTCTAGCATCCTTCTATCTGACCATAGTCCAGTATCTTTCTATCTGACCACAGTCCAACAGCATTCTATCAGACCCCAGTCAATACCTCATATGATCAGGCTTATGATTGACTGATAATGGACAGAAACGTTCACAATGACTGGAATTCTTTCAAACACTCACAGTGACATTCACTATCTCATGACATTTGCCATAGGCACATCAATCACAATTACATAATCAGCTAAGGGCCAGGTGATGGGACAATCATGGTTTTGGTTTCCTATGAAGCGTTCCGAGAATTCATGTCCCATTAATCCACGTATTATAATAGAAGAGCCAATTAAACATTTTTCCCGGGAAATTATAGAAATCTTGTTTGCCGGGAAATTATAGAAATCTTGTTTCAAGTGAGGTAGCTTTGAAACTGGCTGAATATTTTGCAAGCAGTCTGAGAGTACATACATGTAGCTTAATGTTTTCAAAAGATTTTTCTGAATCGTATTCCCTATGGAATTTAGAATGGATATTGTCTCTTCTATTATAATATGTGGATTAATGGTGCATTTGCAAAGTCAAGAAGAAATCTTTTGGAAATTTACCACTGGAATGCTGGCTCGATAACTGAGTCAGCTTTCTGTGGTAAATTTTCAAAAATTGCCTTCACGTGTCCTGCAAATGGACATTTACTATACGCAGTAATTTAGATTTTCTCGATCAATCTGGACCAGTACATGGTTAAGATGGTAAACAGCTTTCAAACAAAATTCTCTTGATACATTTCAGATCAGTGACATAATATTTTATGGGAGGCTTGAGCTGAGCAACAATCATAAAAATATATCTTCTCAACCGTAAAACTATTTTGATACTTGGCTGGCACCATTTGGTTGATACTTAATATTTTAGATGGTGTAGGTGCAGTTAAGCTTGGGAAGATTCAATAGTGTCTTAGAGGGTGATATACTCCACACTATTATTGCGTAATACTGGTAAATGCATTTGTACCCACAGGCCACACTGGGGTGGGAGTGGGTGGGTGGGGTGGGGAGAGGAAATATTACGGTCTCGTAATCGTGTTTAATGGTGATATTTCTTCACATCCCTGTACTTTGCAAGTTTGGATTAGGGTCTGGGAACTATTGGCATGCTGCCTTTACCTGAATCTGTATGCAATCAAATTCAGCTTTATTGCTATTCACGTCAGTTCCCATAATAATATTCCATGAGGAAATGTCACAAGAACATAAAACCTGTGAAACTGTAGCTATCCCTAAATGACATGGTATTTAATTCTATCTCTTTGTGCACAGTGCTCATGGCGAATAATTGGAGACGTTATTGATCATGCATGGATTGCAACGGGACATATCTGGGCCAAAATTGATCAATCAAAATTCTGAAAAGACTTTCTAGAGCCTACCACCATAGAATGCATCTAGTTAAATTTGGTTGAAATATGTCAAGCAGCTAAGGAGGAGTATCATTTTGACCATTTCCAGTAGATTTTTTTTTTAAATCTCAGATTTTCACCCAAAAAATTGATCAATCGAAATTCTGAAAATAATTTTTAGAGCCTACCACCATAGAATGCATCTTTACAAATTTGGTTGAACTATGTCACACAACTAAGGAGTACCATTTTGACTATTTCCGGTAAATTTTTCATAAAATCTAAGATTTTCACCAAAAAATTTGGTCAATCAAAATTCTAAAAAACATCCGGAGGGTAGCAGCTTACCACCCCTCCAGCCAAATTTGGTTGAAATCGGTCAAACCGATAAGGAGAAGACGCGATTTGACGGATGATGGACGGACGGCCGCCATGGGATAAGCTCACTTGGCCTTTCAGGCCAGGTGAGCTAATAACTTTTCAGGTACGTTGTTGCCGCCTATATATGGCAGCAACAGTGCCCATTCAAATTAGTTTTAAACTATTTAACAGAATGGTTTTTACACCATTACAGTAAATTCATCAAAGACAAATAATTCGTACACTTGAGACACTTAAATGTTCATGAGGGAGCTAGATATGTCATTCATTATGCATTTTGATTGCGATCCCACATGTGATGTAATTAATTATGACATCATATAACTGAATGACAGATCGGATTTCTTTACTTCATGTATGTTGTCCAAGTCTTGTCAAATCTATTGATCAGGCGCCACTGAGCTTGAAACACAAGTAATATTAAAGAAAAATTAGTTACCTCTCTGGGATGTAGAAATTGTTTTCGTGACCATCCCAGTCACTTCTTCAGCACTAACTCAGATCTGAAGAAGTGAGCGAGATGGTCACGAAAGCTACACTCAAACAATTGCTACATCCCGGGGAGGTAACTAATTTTTCCGTATTATGGATCATCCTGGGATCGGGACCAACTTTTTCAGAAATACAAGAAATGTTGTTTCCATGAAATCAGATTTCCTACAGATCGTTTGTCTTCATCCAACAAGAACTCCACAAACGGTCCATAATACCCCGCCATGATGACAAACTAATGAATGACACTTACCAGAAAATATTTATTTCTTTCTCAGAGCCATCAGACCAGTAACAAGTGTCAAAGCAATCCGCTAAACGGTCAAGGAGGTATCGTCCGGAAACCAATTTTCAAGATGGCTGCCGCTGACTGGCGGCCATATTGGATTTTGGATTATCGTAAATTTTGATAGGTTTCTTCACCAGACATTCCCACGACCCTAGGAAGTGATCCGATAAATGGTAACATACATATCACCCAGAAACCAACTGTCAGGATGGCAGCCCGTGGCTGGCAGCCATCTTGGATTTCGGATCAGTGTCGATTTCGATACGATTCTTCCCGACCTAGTCCAACCACTCTATGAAGTTTCAAAGCAATCCGATAAATGGTAGCGGAGTTATCATCCGGAAACCATTTTCAAGATGGCCGCCGGTGGTTGGCGGCCATCTTGGATTTTGGATCATTGTTGATTTCAATAGGTTTCTTCCCAAGACCTAGTCCAACCACCCTATGAAGTTTTAATGCGATCCGACAAACGGTAGCAGTTATCATCCGGAAACCACTCTGCCACCCGCACGCTCGCCGGGATGGACGGACGGACGGCATTACATAATACCACGCCAAATTTTTTGCTGGGGTATAAAAAGGCAAGTCCTCAAAAATAATCTCGCGATAAAACGCAGAATGAGAATGGGTGGTAATCTGAAAAGTGCACAATATTTTGATATATTTTAATTCGATTAAGGACTGAATTGTTTATGACGTTAACTGGAAAAACTTGGAAAATCATGACTAATTTACAGCAAGATGTGGAGTATTTTCAGATTACATTAATGGGAAGGTGATGCAGCCTTTGAAGAAAATAAAAATCTATGCCTAGTGAATGTCCATTTGCACAAGTTGCCTATTTCTTAATATAATTCATACGAGTGGTAAAATCAAAAATATATATAGTCTTCTCTTGGCCTATAAGGTCAGACCAATTTAATGATTTGTTTTATAACATTTCGAAGGCCAGAAAATATGTCTGCTGCGGAAGCACTAGAATTTGCAGTCATAGGTGCCAACATGTATCAGGCATGCAAAGGATGCCACATCAACTTGTTATGTGTTCTGTGACCAGACATCAAAGAACATAATCTATTACTAGTAACAACAAAAGAGAATGACTTAGGATGCTTGAAGTGGACAAGGTACACTGAAGAAGGTAGGTGGAAGAAAAGGTGATATAAGCTGAAACAAGAGGTATCAGCATTTTTAAGTTACCGCAGGATCCGGCTGCCACAGGACTCGGTCTGCTCAGGACTAAATATTCCGTGAAAAAATAATGTCCAAGCCATGTACATATATAGAATTAGATTGCCCATTTGACCCCTGGCCACTGTCCTCAGATTGACTAAAGCACAAAATAATTTGTTGTACTGTAGTCTACTAACTATCCGCTTCAAAATGATAAGTGACATGAACACATTTGATAAAATTTATTTTCCACCCACCATTTCCCCAACCCCTACCTAGCCCTGATGGTGATATAAAAGTTCCAATGTGTCATGCACATCCCTGGCCATATGTGTAATCATACCAAAAGTTTCAAGTTTCTATGTGAAATGGTCTAGGAGTTGTGTTACAATCGATTGGTGCCCACTTTTGACATTTTGATACTGCCCCCTACCCTCAGTTTGACCCAAGATCAAAATAATTCCTTGTACTGTAGACTACTTATCATTGGCTTAAAAATCATATGCGACATGACAAGATTTGGAAATCTTTTTTTTTTTACCCCACATTTCCCACCCCTAGGACTCTGCCCCTGGGGTCATGCCAAAATTCCAAAAGTGTCATGCACATCCCTGTCCATATGTGCAATCATCCCCAAAGTTTCAAGTTTCTATCTGAAATGGTCTAGGAGGAGTTGCCTTACAATCGATAATTACAAAATTCCCAGTGTCATGCACCTCCTTGCCCATATGTATAATCGGTTTCAAGTTTTACAAGCAAGTCTTTTGCTGATTAAATTGTCATTTGAAAAATCCTTAACCACAGCATAATACATATACCGTTAAATTCCGTGTATATTGCGCACTTTTTTGCTCAAATTACATGTTATAAAAAGCTACTGCGCACTATATACAAGGATAAATATTTGTCACATTTTTTTCCTCAGAATTTTTCGTCAGAATCGCAAAATTCAGGGCTCAAATATGATTTTATGGATCGGGAATCAGTCGGGAATAACGATCGCATTCTAACATGTTTATAATGGTACTATCTCAACTAGATCGTTAAAATGTCTTACTACTGTCTAAATATTGTGTTATACCTTTATTAAATACCATATAGTGTTGTAAAATTATCAAATAAACCATCATTTAACTTTTTTACGCCATTATTTCCTGTAATTTGTTCTAATTTATTTCTATAAAGGGAGGTTACTCCTGTCTTCCCAAGTTGAACATAGAGATGTTTAGAATTCATAGATTACTACACAGATACGGACATAAATGTGTTAAAAAAAGAATGATAGAGCCGATGTTTTTCAAGGTGATCTAGCATTTACATAGATATAGAAAGGAATGTTTTATATGTGCTAAACGGCACAATGTTTTGACCAATCGGCGGGCAGGATGATTATGATTGATAGGTTAAGGTTAAAGGTCACAGCCATCAACGTATGACGAAGTAACTAGAAACGAAAGGATGAGAATAGAAAATCATTTCAAATTGAAGATAATTCAATCTATTTAATAAACAATGTGTGGAATAAACTAGATTATAGCACTATATTATAATATATTATGATGATGACATACTATAATATATTAAATAAACCCCACCCCCACTCAAACAATAACCACAGTTGATCACTGTCGATTTTGTAACGGCAGACGGTCAGCTCTATCAACTTTGTTTATTGTACTTCTGACCACGTTAATCCACCAACCCCGCCCCACCACCTGACTACACTGCCTGTGAACCGAGTCTTGAAACCACTTATCTACTGCATATATGATTGAACAAAATCTCATGGGCTCGCCTTTGATATAGTTATCAAAGTAATTACCGGCACTGTTAGAGTGAGCCAAAATGGATTTGAGTTTTTTAAAATTAAAATTGATTTTATTCTCAAGTATCAGCGCACAAAACTTCTAATGACCATTTATGTTAATGAGCTCTGCTCAAATCAAATTCGGATTCTAACCTGTTCTGATGGAAATTATATTTGTATTTTTATATCATTCAATAAAGTTTAATACAAAATATTTGCTAAAAGTGTAGGCGAATGATATTCCCATAATTAAACAACAGAGTAACGCATGCCACAAACAAGATTTTATAAGGAAAGCCTATTCGACACGCAGTAAGTCATTGATTTTTTTGTTACCAGTTTTCGTTCACACGTCTCTCAATCTTACTGCGCACTACACACGAAAACAACGTTTTTTCAGGTCGATTTTGGTTAAATTTAGGGATGCGCACTATGCACGATAGCGCAATATACACGGGATTTAACGGTAACTTGGATGCAAATCAGCCATAAAATTATCAAAGTTCAAATACCAAAAAAGTATAGAAAGATTTTGAAAATCAATATATTTTTTATCTGAACACGTCCTAAGCATCGTATAGAACACATCTGTTAAGTTTTATTCAAATTGGATAACCCCTTGTGGGTGCAAATGTCATTTTAAAAAAGCTTAACCAAAAAATTATGAGTATGAATTGGATACGAAACAGGCCTAAAGTTATTAAAGTTCAAAGATTAAAAAATTATGTTTTTCAATTTGAAATTCAATTTCTTTTTCATATGGACAAGTCCTAAGCATGGTATAGAACACATCTGTGAAGATTTTTTTTAAATCTGATGACCCCCTTGCGGGTGCAATGCAGCAAATGTCATTAAAAACCGTAATCATAGGATTAACATTAAGCTGGACACAAAAATTATTCAAAGTTAAAACCTGAAAAAATAAAGAAAAATTTCAAAAATTGATAGTTTTGATGTAAACTAGTCCTAAGTATCGTATAGAACACATCTGTGAAGTTTAAAAAAATAACGTTTGAACCCTTAGAGATGCAAATGTCATTTTTAAAATCCTTAACCAGAGCGGAGGCCAATGCCGACGCCAACATTTTTCCACCCTCTCCCAAAATCGCTTTTTTCAACTTCGTGAAAATGCGAGATAAAGTGTTCACTTCTTCATCTGCAGAACAGTGATTCCTCCTCCTCATCCTCGTTCTCTTCCTCATCATCATCGCAATCATCAATAACTCTGTGACGGTTACCCACTGATGATTTGCTCAGTAGAATCACAGTCTCAAACAAGAAGGTATGAGCTAACAACGAGAATTACAGCTATTGAGCGATGCACAGAATGACAAAAATAATTTCTATACTATTAACATGATTTCAGTAAAGGCGGTACCAGACACAGGATGACATGTCACAAGTAACAAATCACTAGCAACTTTTTGGATCAAAACGTGTAAAAGCTTGGTTGAAAATAAATTGGTCACCTATTTTTTCAGACATCCTTTTTGTTGGAACCAACCTGTTGGTTGGGGAACAATCAGACTAGTGGCTTGCGATTTAATTGCTTGTGATTTGTTGTCCTGTCACTATCTTAATCCTTACCACACTGATGCCAGATATTTAAATTTTCAAATTAAATTAAAAGATGAACTGGTGTACATTTCAACAAATTCAGTGGAAGATGGTGCTGTCGAAGACAGCAACATCGTCCACTGAAATTGTTGAAAAATGTACACAAGTTTCTTTGTTATTGACAGAGACTATTGACATCAGAGTGGTAAGGGCTAACCATTTCACTGACAATCCCTGAAAATATTATCTTTTTTACGATACAAAACTTATTCTATTGAATATTTCAAAATTAATTTGCCTGAAAGCGCTTTCTGCCTAGGGCAGCAATGACATTCAGTTAAATTAATTTCAAATTATTGAACAGTTTTCCCTCTTTGTTAGCATTGAAAATGCAATACGGGGAATTCATGGCTAAATTAGGTTAATCAACAACAAACATGTTGTTTTGCTGATACTTGTGGAACATCATAAATAATTCTAATTGGAAGATTGGGTAACAGTGATGAATGATTTTGGGATAAAATATTTCCAACGAAAAAGGAGAATACACAATTATACAGGATGATGGCTATGTATTACAATCATCAATACAATCGCTAATGAAGTCAACTATACTTTGAATGAACGAAAAAATGGTAAAAAAATGTTTCTACCTTGAAAATATATATATTTTTATTTTGATACTAATCTGACATAGGCAGCAACCGCTCCCAGTTAGATTAGTTTAAAAATACTTAACAACATACACGTATTGCCTTGAAACTGAATTCCGCGAACATAAACATTAAAAGGGTTATATCAAAACCAAATGTTCAAATGATGTATAATGTAGTCTGTACAGGATTTCCCCCAATTCCTTTCTAATTCCCCTGGCAGAAAGCGGTGTCTGGCAAATACAAACTCATCAGGGGGAAAACGCTGCTTAATTTATTGTGCATCACGTATGTCACCAGTTGTTTGTTAGAGTTTGTTCTTTACGGTTATTGATAGCTTCATCTGTGACATCTCACCTCTACGAGTGTGTTGGCAGTCCTGGTAATTGACATGTCAGATTTGTGCTCGGTAACATTGTCTCTCTAATCCCACTATAAAAGGGTATTGTTGTTAAGTCATATCCCCCAGCAGAGCATTAGTTCATTAGAGCACATATATGTATTATGGCACATATACTCTTCGCAATTGGTAATCAAATATAAACAAACACAGCTATGTGAGATAGAATATGATTTTTAAAACATGGCATACACTAACATAACTCCATTATATCTTTAACCATTTAATACTCAACCCAGTCAAAAGTGGATTTTGCAGTGGTCTTATGTCTATTTGCACATCAAAAAAGGATTATTGCGAATTTATCATGGCAGGCTGGATAACCGAGTCAGTCATTCCAGTGATAAATTTTCAAAAATAATCTCTTTGGTCTGCAAATAGACATTTCCAAACAATTTGCGGGTTAAAGGGTTAATATGATGCTCAAGGGACTTGGCATACTTCCTAACACCATGAACCTATGTGCACATTAATGGCCCTAAATATAGCATCATCCTGACTGCATGGACTCCGTGATTTATGAAACACTAGTTTAGGTAACTCTGCACAGTTAAATTACAAACTAACCAGAGTTATTTACCCTGTGATACAATCAGGAGTATAAATTACCAGCTCTTCAACAGCCAGTAAAAAAGACTGGAGGCAGGAGATCATATATTCCACGTCACAGGCAGATCGATTGTTAATCAGTAATTTGTAGATGTCTTTGATGAATAAAACGTCTTCTGTAGTGGTCTTGAGAAATGTCCATTTGCATCCCAAGAGAAGTCTATTTTTAAGAATTTACAATTGGAATGGCTGGCTAGATAATAGAGCCAACCATTCCAGGGGTAAATTTTCAAAAATAGTGTTTTCCAGACCTGTAAATTCACTAAGCACAAATTTGGATTTTCTTGGCCTATCTGGAGTATTAAAAGTTTAACCCTTTAACCCCCTAGTTTGTTCAAGAAAATTCCAATATTCCCATGGAGAATGTCCATTTACAGACGAAAAACCATTATCTTTGAAAATTTATCACTGGAATGACTGGTTATCGGTTACCTTAGGCAGCAATGATTTCCAGTCAAATTTATTTCAAAATAATCAATAGAATTAGCTTTATATCGTAAATAATCTACTTTTCAGGAATTTGTCAGTGAAAGGGTTAAAGAAAACCATCTTTTAGGTTCTAAAAGACATGTATCTCTCAAACTGGGTTAATTGTATATTAACCCTTTAATCCTGTAATTTGTTCAAGAAATTAATTTAAATTCTCTCATAGAAAATGTGCATTTGCACATCATAACTAATTTTGAAAATTTACCACTAGAGTCATTCCAGTGATAAATTTTCAAAAACAGTGTTCTCTTAGTCCGCAAACGTACATTTCTCAAGATCACTACAGAAGCTGTTTTGGCCAACTTGAGTGTTAACCCTTTCACACTCTTAACGGCCAAAAACGGATTTTAGAGTGTTCTTGAGAAATGTCCATTTGCAGACCAAGAGAAGACTATTTTTAAAAATGTACCACTGGAATGACTGGCTAGATAACCGAGCCAGTCATTCCAGTGGTAAATTTTCAAAAAACAGCCTTCTCTTGGTCTACAAACGGACATTTTGAATGAAAAAAATTGAAATTTTCTTGACCAAATTTAAGTGTTAAAGGGTTTAAGAGCTAAGCATTTTTCATAATATAGATTCAGATAGGTGAGTAGATTGATAGAGATAAGTAGTAAGCCATCATTTTGTTCTGTTACTTAATCCTTGAAATTCCAGTGTCTCAATTTCAAGAGTTATATAAAAAAGTTGTTGAATATTTTGAAACTAATTTGACTGGAACATATTGAAACAGCTCCCAGTCCAATTAGTTTCAAAATATTGATCAGAAGATTTCCTACACCATAATTTCTTGGTTTGAGTCTGTAAGCAACAAAGAGTTAACCACAAGCTCTAGAGATGACACTGAGATATTATTTAACCCTTTAAAAACACTAAAATTTAATCTAATAATTAATCTAATTTAATTTATACTTTCTCATAGAAAATGTCCAGAATATATATATATACATGTATATACCCTTTCCGGCTTCCAGGCCTGTATTCACGAAGATAGCTTATGCCCTAGAAACACGTAACTAGGGATTTACGCTTCCCAGTGGCGTAAATGCTGCATACTGATTGGTCTGTTTCTACCCTACAATAGGGCGTAAGTAAGGTACACCCTTTTCGTGAATACTATCTCTGTAGAACATAAGCTAATTTGGTAGCCAAGTGATAAAAACTTACTCAACTGGTGGGGCTGACACAGATGGACTTAGAATGCCTACAATCTGGTGCACAGAACGCTAGGTTAGGTAACTATTCTCATTTAAATCATACACTAACCAGAGTTATTCACCCTGAAATACAGTGAAGAGTATACATAAAATTAGATTTTTATTGCCAACTCCAAGACAAGCAAAACGATCTGCGACTTACAATCAGAGCTTTTCGTTAACAATTCTCCTGTAATACTAGTCAAGGGGGAATAACTCAAGGAAAACAAAAATATCCAGTTATTGGGTGAGAGTTTTTTGGAGAACAATGAAATGCAGATTTCCAGTTTATCCATCCATCATATGACATCATAAACAATTGCATGATGCATAGGATGACGTCATAATCAATATTCAACAGCTTACCTGTACAGTTTAACGAAAATTGATAGTCAGTCTCTGAAGATCCAAAAAGTGAGTGAGGTGTCGGTGGAGGTTATCTACAGATGGGCGGGGCATAGCTAAAACTGGAAAGGTCCATTGCTGATATCAAAAGATTATCTGTTAGTAATTAACCATTTGAAAATTTATATTTTTCCCCAGCGAATATCCATCTGCATGCCTAGAGATTATTTTTGGAAATTAAACACTGTAATGGCTGGCTGGCTCTTTTAATGAGCCAGTCTTTCCCGTGGAAAATCTTCAAATATACTCTATCTTGGCCTGCAAATAGACATTGTTCAAGACCATGGCAGAGGCCAGTTTTTACTATTTAAACATTAAATTTTGACTGGAGAGGGGTACGACTATTAAAAACAAGGTTACTGAAAAATGCTTCTGTCTTAGACAGCAACAGCTTGCAACAGTATCCACGCACACAGATATGCACACACGCACGCACACACACACACACACACACACCTATCCACATTCATACATTTCAGCATGATATAATAACAAATTGTGTCCAGATTAAATAATCAAGTGTAATGAAGGAAAACACTTACTAAAGGGAGATAAGTAGTGCACACACTTTCTAAGTTAGATCTATATTATTATATCATTATCTCCCTTGCACCTATATAACATACATGTACCTGTAACAGATGGTTAACTCCTGGTAACTTCTATGATGGCCCTTTATTTTGACAAAGTAGGCTGAGCAAAACTCATTTCTACATTTGCCAGCTATAGCACTTGCTCGAATTGATGTCTAAATATTCAATATTCAATGTCCAGTTTCGGACTGACGTGATTTAATGTCTGGTTGAATCATATGGGGGGGGGGAGGGCGGTGGAAATGATGATTCCTTGAAAACATGTATTATATTTGTAATGACAACTTGGAACAAGAGGCCCGACAACTAAGAACAAGAGGCCTAAAGGCCAGTGACGCTCACCTGGACAATTAGCATTTGAACCATTTGCATTTAACCCTTCGAACCATGAATTTATTTGTGGTCAGCACGCCCACCCAGAGTTTATAGTGATAGCATCGGGACAATTAAAATTTTTAACATTATACTAAACCCATAAACATGAAAGGTCGTTATTAGGGTCTCAACAGCTGCACACGTGGGAAAATAGGCCTCCGTGTGTATATCGTTAATTTTTTTTATAAGGTCAGCCTATAATAATCATAGGCTGAAAATCCGGTCCTTCGGGAATATGGACTTTCTCCCTGAGGCCGGATATCCAGATTTTCAAAGGGTTAAATAGATATGATGGATAATTTTTTGAAAAGGTCACCAAAACAAGAGGCACAAGGGCCATAACGCACACCTGGAACATTTTATATTCAGCAGTAACAGGATATAAACTTCACAATTGAGAATTCAGTACAATCAATATTTAGTGAGAAATTATTGATGAACGCTGACCACACAATCAGATTGAACCTTAGATTCCATCCAGCCAATACAAAAATCCAATAAGGCCATCAAACTCAAAATTTTGATTTGTTCATGACATGTTTTAGCAATTATCACATTCCCTTGAACAAACTTTAATCACCCTTAGTTATCGATGAAATTAAATCCCCCACAGACCCCCCCTTGCGGGTTGGTCTGTTGTTTTATTAACCACTATAAAAACATACTTACCGTTCAATCACTACTTGCTAAACCCGTAGATTTGGTGAGTGCCCCATGTCCACATAAGGTGGGAGGAGATTAGAGAATCATTAAACCAGGATAAAAATCAAACCAATCTTATCCCAATGTTAATAACATAACATAATAGTGCATTTAGCTCAATCACACTGTGATTAGCAAATAAGAACAACTTGAACTTAAAGAAATAAATAAAAACCAAAAGAAGACTCAGAGTCCTAACGAAAATGGTGGGAAGTGCTTGGTAAATAGTCTTCGGCTTTTTTAGTTAACAAACATGGATCAAATTAAACCAATCTTATCCAAATGTTAATATCTCTTATCCAAATGTTAATAACATAACCTAATAGTGCATTTAGCTCAATCACACCATGATTAGCAAATGAGAACAACTTGAACGTAAAGAAATAAATAAAAACCAACAGAAGACTCTCACCATTTCTCACAGACGCAGAGTCCTAACGAAAATAGTGGGAAGTGCTTGTTAAATAGTCTTCGGCTTTTTTAGTTAAAAGTGGAAATGTTACGAAAGAAGGAAGCTGCTGCACTCTGGTCTTTGAGCTAAAAGGATGTAAAGGTGTATTCCCATTTCCCTCCTGCCACCTGCATGACCTCCTCTAAAGACGAACCCTCAAAAAGAGCGAAAGAAGTAGCCATACCTCTAACGTCATCAGCTTTAATAAGGGAGAGATTAATTTGATCCGGTGAGGCTATCTCATAACAAAGCTTAATTATTGTCTCAAAATCCATCCGACAATCGAAGAATTTGAGACCGGCTTAGATAACTCTTCCTCGTAGGAAAAACATAAATGAGATGGATCGACTCTTATAACATCTGATCGCTGATTGAAGGTTCCTAATGCCCTAATAGGACACCAAAATTTTCCGGATGGCGACAGACAAAAAAGATTTTTAAATGATCGGACTAGCAGGATAGCGGTTAGTTCGAGTTTTAGATAAAATATTCCTTCTGGGATATAAAACCAAGCCATCTCCTGAAACTATAAATCTCTCCTTTTCAGCAGAAAGAGCATGAATCTCTTGAACGCCTTCTAGCAGAGGATGTAGCAACAAGAAAAAACAGCTTTGACCATTAAAAACAAAACAAAGCTTAATACTGGTAGAAGAAATAGGTTCAAAATGGCGACCTGCCAAAACTTGAAGAACCAAAGCCAAACTCCAGGAAGGTAAAGGCTTAGCAATCGAAGGACGAATATTACTTAGACCTCTAATAAAGCTATTAAAATTTTTAGTATCCTTGACATCGGCATACAGAAGACAATGAAGGGATGACACCAGAGAAAATCTATACTCCCTGAACCTAATAACTGACAAATGAAAATAATCAAACAGATAAGATAAAAAATCTAATAATTTGGGTATAGAAACAGAATCGGGCACGAAACCTTGGTATGAACATCATTCACCTAAAATTTTAAGTCGACCCTTGTAAACTCGACGGGTCGAATCCCTTCTGGCAGAGTCAATAATTTCCTGAGATCAGAAGAAACCTTATTCTCGAGGATTTCAGACTCGAGATTCTCCAGACACACAGACTAAAATTTATTGGATTTGGATGCACACAAAGACCTCTTACTTGAGATAGAAGATCCTGGGATACTGGAAGAAGAAGAGGGAAATCTACCATAAAATCCAGGTCTAAAAACCAAATCCTCTTTGGCCAAAAGGGAACTATCAGAAGAAACTAACTGAATCAAAATCGTTCGAGAGAAGGCATAGGCGAACATTTCTGTCCACTACTGAGACAGAGCATCCACCACCATGGCTTGACTGTCCGGAAAAGGAGACATGTAAGAGAAGATCTGAGCATTCAGAGAGGCCGCGAACAGATCTACTAAAGGACGATCCATAAGACTAAACCTCATTCCTCCTTCTAAAAATGAGAGAAAAACCCCCATGGCAATAACTGAACGAATCGAGATTTAGAAGCCTAACAGACAATCCAACCAATGAACAGAAGCCTGGATCTACTTTCCAATGAATAGCCTCTTCTTTAGACTCCTTGACAATCATAGAAAACAACAACCACTCTAAAGCTAATAGCTTCTAATAAGAAGGAACAGAAGACCATTTTGGAAGAAGAGACTACATAGAAGGATTCTAGATCCAAGAATATCTAGCCCTTTTAATAAGGGCCGCCCTTAAAGAAGTGTCAAACTTACTATATGCTAAAGAGGACTGCTCATAGAAAACACATAGATTACATATGCCATGATGCGCCAACCAAAAATCCTGGGCTATATCATAATGCTTAGTCCTCACTAAATAGGTAACTCACGTTTATTATGGATATTTTGATAATTCCGCTTACTCTGAATGGAGACAAAAAAGGGTCAAAGCAGTATAGCCTAACTTATTAATAATGCTAAAGACTGCACAAATTATAGATAATTTTATTTACAGAGATTTAACCCGAGATCGTGGCAAACCAAAAACCCATAGTCAGTCTATGGGAGTGCTTAGAATCAAGATATAGCCAAATCATGAGCCTGAGATCTACAGGAACTACGGGAAAGTTACTAGTGATGACCGTCATCACAATTCTATGAATAGAATACATGACAAGGTCCTGATAAGAGAACTATGGCAAACATTAGACTATCTAATTTAAAAATCGTATAATAATGGAGGAGATTTAATAAAAAATTGTATTGAATACATCAACGGTTGCCTAGCCGCTTGGGCTTGCTGATAAATTAGATATCCTAAACAATTCGATATTTATGCCAAGAGGCAGAAAACTTCAAAGATTTTAATAAATTTATTGATTCTTATATTTATAGTCTTAGCATCAATAATTTCATCTTTGTAATAACAAATGACATTGTGTTAGAAATCCCAATAAAAGGAAAGATTGAACACTAATACTAGATATTAACTGTTTGAATACTGAATTTTGCAGATGACATATTACAACTGTAATATCTCTGGACTTGCAAAGATTTTGAAAACATTTTGACTGAAAATAGTTGGAGGATGCTTAAATCCAAAGATTCTCAGCCACTCTTCCCCCTCCAGCGCAACCCCCACCCCACTCCAACCGGCCCGCCGCCAGCCCCCAGACAACAATCTGAACGAGCAAAAAACCAAGACCCACCGAATAGCCCGGGAATAATCCGACCAAAAATTGCCGGTGGCATCACCTACAACCCTCAGCCAAACTTCCCCCCAAACTACCCAGCAAATCCCGAGCCCCCCCGAAACCACCGTCCGAAGGGCCGCAGCAACCCAGTCAAAATAGAGCAAAAATTACGCTATAAAAGGGAAAACAAACAAGAAACTATGTCAACGCAGAAGAAGAATTCGACTCATATTCCTCCTTCCTGCCCCTTAACCGATTGATTATCTTTTCTAAGCGAATATTGTACTTGTAGACATTAATCCTGTACTCATAATGATCCTATGAAACCTTCACTGAATCTAATTCTTTTTAGCGACTGACAAAATTATACTACGATTTACGTAAGAATCCGGGTTATCCCATCCACAACTAAACCCCGTTTGGTTAAATAAATATGTCAACCTGCCGACATAAGAGGTAAAAGGAGCGAGAAAAAAGGCTGAACGGCCCGAAGACAACTGGCCATCTAAAGTTGGATTAAAGCAAAAATCGTATCTCGAAATAATGCGTAGAATACAAACTGACTTATCGGCTGATGAAATGCGCATATAAAATAATCTGCAGCAGAATCCCATACGGTAACCAGTCAGAAGAGTCTTTAATTACGTTGAAAATTGTCACTGATAAACGAATAAATGTCTGAATAGACCACAATTCCAAGATAAACTACAAGGCTGGCAATGACTCAGTATGAATATTTTCAACCATTAAACATTCCCAATATTAAACAAATACGTAAATAAGACTAATTCTTAGGCAAGAAGATGACTAGATTCTAGGAAAGCGGATGTGGAAAAAAGGAAATGGAAATGCATAAACCGGAAGTATACTACTGGAAACTAAACGAAATCAAGGATTTCTTTTTTCACGAGAGAGTTGATACTTACCTCCCTAATACTTTTGGTATTGCTAAATATTGGCTTTCACTCAATAAACACTCAGATTAAAACAGTTAGGTGCCCCTACTGGGCAGGGAGTCAGAGCGTAGTCTGGCGGATGCCAGCCCCACCACCGCGCATGCGCAGACTAGCACTTCCTCTGACTAATTTATTGGCTGATACACATGCAACTATAAAGAGCCTGAAGACCGAGCCTCTGTGGGGTGGAGAGGCCGGGTCCGTATCTAGGGAGGTAAGTATCAACTCTCTCGTGAAAAAAGAAATCCTTGATTTCGTTTATTTCACATCAAGAGTATACTTACCTCCCTAATACTTTTGATATTGCCAGAATTCGACAGTGAATTCGGCGGGAGGGAGGCGAGGTCAAAAGACCAGCTCTTCCCTATACGCTTTTCTGCGTTTAAGGCACTTAAACTTCTGAAACTGTATGAAAAAACAGTCAGGATTTGACTAACCATCGGATAACACCCCCGATGTATGAGAGATGACCGAATGTCATATGCGCTTCCCCCCCCCCCTCCTTCCTGGGAGGAAGAGTCGAATGACCTCAATGTCCTATACGCTCTCTACGTACAAGTGCCATGTACTACAGGACAGAGACGAAAAAACTCCATTTTCGTATACTCTCAACAATGAACCACATAAATACACAAAACCATCATCATATAAATAACGGGTAACGTGACAAGACAATCAACAATGGACAACACATACACAAGACTGACCTTGTTGAAATGGCTGCTGACATCCTCTTCCCATTGGTGAAGATCGATGCAGTCCCAAATTAGTGGTTGTTTCCATAAATTAATTGTGAAATATATAAGCAATGAGGAAACCCCATCAAAAATATATATGCCTAGTTATTTTTTCAAAATTGACAAGGCGAGAGGATTAGAGGTGTCACGGAGATAATGGTCTGTAAAACTTGACTCACAGTGCCACTGAGCCACCGACATAATATCATCCACAGGGACCCCATTAAATAGGGCAGTGGATGTCACTACGCCGCGGACACTGTGAGCCTTGGCCACGTCAACCTGCTTCCCGGTGGCGGATTTATGGCAAAACTGAATGCATTCTACAATCCACCTGGAAATGGTGTCCTTAGAAGCCCTGCCATGGGGTTCAATATATGACAACCATAACGCTGACTGATCGGTGCGCCACTCCGCCGTACGTTGTTTGTACCGGCGAAGCGCCCGGACAGGACACCATGCTTTAGAATTAGGATCATATCTAGTTAAAGCAGGCAAAATAATAGGTTGACCTGGATATTTCAACGACTGATTTTTAGCCAAGAAATTAATCCTAGGTAGCAGCTTAAGGCCTTCCCCTGAAACCACAAAACGGTCATCCTCGGCTGATAAGGCATGAATCTCACTCCTACGCCTAGCCGAGGCCGCAGCAATTAAAAACACAGTCTTCAGTGTTAATAGTTTCATAGAAATGGAACTAAGTGGTTCAAACGGCTTATCACCTAGTACTTGAAGCACTAGCAATAAACTCCAAGACGGAATCACCGGTGGATTCCTTGGTCTTAGATTGCCCATGCCTTTAATTAATACATTTAATGTATTCACTTCATCACTTCCCCTCTTAGCCAAGCAAGGAATAACAGACATTAAAGCTGACTTATAACCAGCAATAGAGTTAGGCTTGAGGCTATAGGCATCATAAAGGTGACAGAGGAAATCAGCTACTATCTGAATAGATGCATCCATTGGATCAATACATCTTTTTGAGCACCATTCTGCAAATCTGTTGATTTTATAATTATATGCTCTGGAGGTTGACCCCTTCCTGGCTTTGGCCATAAACATGGCTGCTTGCTCAGAAAAGCCCTCCTTAATTCTAGATTCCTTGACAACATCCACGAAGTCAATCTGAACATTGACGGATTGTTGTGAAGGGCCTTGCCCTGGAAGATAATATCGTCCATCAGAGGCAGAGGAACCGGATTGCCGACCAGAAGGTCCAGCAGATCCGTATACCATGATCGGCTTGGCCAATCCGGGGCGATCAGAAGCACTTGGCATTCCTCTTGTCTGATTTTCTGAAGAATTTTTGGAATCAGGATTGCTGGAGGGAATGCGTATGCATACATTCTCCCCCAGCTGATAGCTAACGCATCTGTTGCGAAAGCGCTTGGATCCGGAATCGGAGAGACGTACGTCGTCATCTTCGCATTCTTCTTCGTTGCGAACAAATCGATGTTGGGTTTCCCCCAATGGTCGAACAGACGATCCGCCACACATTGATTTAGTTGCCATTCCGTGGGTAAAACACTCATCCTTCAGCTCAATGAGTCTGCTAGCAGGTTTAACCTTCCCGGAATATGAACTGCTTTCAAGGTAATCTGGTGATCCAGACACCAACAAAGCAGTTTCCATGTCATCATACAGAGACTGGGCGACTTCGTTCCGCCCTGGCGGTTTATGTAAGTCACAACTGTTGAGTTGTCTGAACGAATAAGAACAATCTTGCCCTGAACTTTCTGTAAGAAATGTTCCAGGCCCAGGACTACTGCTCTTAGCTCCAGTAGATTTATATGTTCCTTTGACTGTTCCAGATTCCAAGCCCTGATATCGTGGACTCTTCCAGGCAAGCTCCCCAGCCCTCCATCGATGCATCTGTATACACAGTCACCTGAGGGTGGGGAGGGGTTAGCATAACCCCCACCAAGAGATTCTCTGTGTCCAACCACCATTGCAGGTGATGAATCAGAGGCGCCAACACTGACACATTCGAGTCCAGCGAACCTGTACTCTGGGTCCATTGTGTCATGAGAAATAACTGGATCGGCCGCCTGCGTAAGGCGGCCTGAGGAATGACTGGTTCCAATGAAACCATCAACCCCAGCATTCTCAAGTAAACCCGTGCCAGGACATGACGACTGTCGCACACTGACTGAATTAATGAGATGAGTTTCTGAACTCTCTCCTGAGTAGGATAAACATATCCTGTCTCTAGATCGAAGAACATCCCCAGGTAAACAAACTTCTGGGATGGAGTCAGCTCTGATTTTGGGAAATTGATCATCCAGCCTAAGTCTGTGAGAGTTTTCAAAACAATCTCCAGACTGGCCGACAAACTTTCCCGGGTGTGCGCTTTCAACAGCCAGTCGTCTATGTACGTGTGGACTGCTATGCTTCTCCTGCGGAGGTATGCGGTGATCGCAAGAACCACACGGGTGAAAACCCGAGGAGCCGTGGAAATTCCGAAGGGTAGCACCCTGAATTCCCACTGTCTGCCCTGGAATGCAAATCTCAGGAAGCGACGGAAACTCCTGTGTATGGGGATGTGGAAATAAGCGTCCTTCAAATCTATCGACGCTGTCCACATTCCCCTCTCTAACCCCGCCAACACCGAGCGCACAGTTTCCATCTTGAAACTGGGCGTCTCTATGAACTTGTTCAATGGCTTGAGGTTGAGAATTGGTCTCCACCCTCCGGTGTTCTTTGTTACTAAGAACAGGGTTGAATAGAAGCCCGGACACCTCTGTGCCGGCTGAATAGCTCCTTTTTGTATGGGAAATATTAATATCATTAATGTGCTATTAATGCCAGGGGGTGGGGGAGCTTTCTTATCAGCTCTGGGTATGTGTTGGTTGCTCAACCCTGGCTCGATTCCAGCAAAGACATTCAAGTGTGTTTTGTCACAAGGAATCCGGATGCCTGATAACAAAGCACCGGATTTGGCACAGTCGCGCTTGGGTGGTTTTCGCGGGAAGGAAGCCAGGATTGAGGAAGCATCATCATCA
Organism: Chaetoderma sp. LZ-2023a; assembly: GCA_034401795.1. Classification (NCBI taxonomy): domain Eukaryota; kingdom Metazoa; phylum Mollusca; class Caudofoveata; order Chaetodermatida; family Chaetodermatidae; genus Chaetoderma; species Chaetoderma sp. LZ-2023a. The sequence continues at coordinate 160,328,537 of CM067370.1, read as the reverse complement.
CCAGATTTTCCTAGCTCAAGGGGATTAGCCTATCACAGCCCGAGGCACGTGCCTCTGAAAAATTAGGAGCCCAATGAGCTTTGACCTCTGTCTCCCAGGGGATATACCCCCAATGCTTTTCCGCTTGCTCATCATTCGGTTCGCCAGCCAAAAAAGTTCTTAACTTAACGCAGATTTCATTATTTTTAGCAGTTTTATTATGAGTTAGTTACAGCGCTAACCAAATTATTTTTAGCAAAGTTTACCGAGTTTGTTACATCGCTAACACGTTACGTATGTTTAGTAGGCAACGGAATAAGTTTCTAATTTTGTTTACGTTAGCCTGGATACGAGAATAGCGTGAGGCGTTATATGGTAAAGTTAAAACTACATTTCAGTGTCTTAACGGCGGCAAATAGGGTTTGTAATTGTAAACAAACTGTAATAAGACATTATTCACGCAAAATAAAATAAGATATTTGTGGATACGAAACGGCGGCGAATCTCTATTAACTCCACGTTGTGACAAAATGGCCGCGCCCGTTCTCTCAATTAGAACATTTTTTAAAGTGCCAAATTGGCTTATTTTGACTGATTACGAAGAAGACAGACTTCACTTATACGCCATGAATGGACAGACACCTGAGGAAGCCATCTTCGCCGCTCGGCTCGATTGCGCAGCTTTCTGCGACGGCTGCTTCATTTGTGAAGAGGTAAAACCGCTGTGCGCGCATGCCCTCCCGACCATGGGTAGTCCTGCGCCGCGTTTTGACTAACTTTTCTAGTTCTGGATTAATAATCACCATGCAAAACGTAGGAGGATGCGACGACGGTGCTACTCCCACTGACACTGATAGAGTCGAAATATGGGGGAAGCACAAAAAACTTTCAGAAACAACAGTAGCCCAGCTAATATCCTTGGGATTCGAGTCAATGGAGGCTCTATCGCTCCTGGAGAAAGAGGACCTGGCCGGATCGAACATCCCAGTAGGCCAGGTCAAACTAGTGTTGCGGGCCATCGCGCAGACATTTCAAAGGGAGCAGGCAGAGTCTTCGACCAAAAATCCACCACCTCCAACCCCAGCACCACCACCACCATCGAGGAATGGGCCAGCTCTACGAGATGTAATCGGAGATGTCCCTGACGAGGAAAGCTTGCGAGACTTCGTAACTCACCTGCAGCAAGACAACAGGAACACATCAGGCCCCACTCAAGCACTGGCGTCACATGACACAGGTACCTTGAATGACATTATCTCGTGGCAAGATCCCCAGATATATTTCAAATCAATGGGAGCACACAGGGGACAGGCTGTAGCTTTGTATGACATTGCTGATTTTGCAAATACATCTGGGACCAACATAACAGAGGAAGTAATTTCAGGGTTCGAGGGGGGTCAACTTGTTTACAAATCTGGCCCTGCCAAGCCAAAGCTTGAAAATATAACGCAAAATCAGTGGTCAATCGCAAATCTAGCCATCCTCAACAAAATGTTGCAAGACGGCTACCTGTCACACGCTGCTATCATTGATTATCTTTCATACACTACGCGCATACATCATCTACTCTCTGCTTATGACCAGGCATCAGTTTACCACTATGATAGAGAGTATAGGCGGCTGCAGCAACAACACCGGTTTAGATGGGGTACAGATATTCCACATATACAGATGGTATTTTTGAGGCCAAGGGTAGCCAGGGCCAGACAAACACCACACCAACAACCTATGTACAAGCAAGCACACAACGCTAGGCCAAACACGCACCGACCCCCATTCCAGCCATATGCAACATCGCACACCTCACACGGGGTAGAGATATGTAAGTTGTACAATGGGCAGCGAGGTTGTAAACTTGCTGCTTGTAAGTATTCGCACGTTTGCTCAGTGCCGGGATGTTCACAGAGACACTCGGCAGTTAATCACATAGTTGCAAAAAACTAGCGACGCCCAGGTCCCCCCATGGCCTGAAGTGTTCAGCATGGGAGGAAGAGTTGGGAGAGGACCCAGACAAGGATTTCATCCTGGTAGGTGTTAGGGAAGGTTTTCACATCATCGACCCTGATGCCAACCCAGACCCAGTAGAAATTGACAATCATGCTTCTGCCTCTATAGGTAGCCCTCTTTTCGCAGAAGCCTCACACCTGATTGCAGAGGAGGTGGAAAATGGGAACTATATCCCTGTCTCTACCCCTCCTCTTATTGTTAGCCCGTTAGGAATCATACCAAAATCTGGAGGGGGGTTAAGAATTATCCACGATTGTAGTCGCCCGTCAGGGCATGCTGTAAACGACTATGTACACGACCTTGAGAAACAGCGATTTCAGTCTGTGGACGACGCTGCAAGGCTAGTTTCTCAAGGTTGTTACATGGCCAAAGTAGATTTAAAATCTGCCTATCGCTCAGTTTCCATTTCACGTCAAAGTCAGCGTGTCATGGGGTTAAAATGGCCCCTCCCTCATGGCATCCAGTATTATTATGACACTAAACTGCCCTTTGGCTCTAGGGCAGCCCCAGGTATTTTTCACCGGTTATCGCAAGCTGTCCGTCGCATGATGGCCAGAAAAGGGTTTGAAATTGTGGCCTACCTGGATGATTTCTTTGTCTGTGAGGCGTCCATGCAGAGGTGTCTATTGGCTATGAACACCCTCATAAAACTCCTTAGAAAACTAGGATTTATGATAAATTGGTCTAAGGTTATTGGACCATCGCAAAAACTCATATTTCTAGGCATAGAATTTGATTCATTAGGCATGGCATTGCAACTCTCATCTGACAGGCTGGCAGCGCTACGAGAAGAATTGGCTGTCTTCTCAAAGAAACGACGAGCGTCGAAAAAACAAATCCAATCAATGGCGGGAAAATTAAATTGGGCTGCGCAGACGGTTCACGGCGGAAGAGTTTTTCTTCGCCGTCTGCTAAATTGCCTCTGTTTTCTCAAACATAGCTATCATAAAACGCGCCTGTCAGATGAGATCAAGAAGGATATAAATTGGTGGCTCCAATTTATATCCTTCTTTAATGGCAAAACTCTACTGCTGGACAAGCGTCCTTATTCAGCGCTTTATACGGATGCCTGCAACAAAGGTGGTGGGGGGTATTGGGGTGGCGATTGGTTTCACGCCAATTGGGAAATCGATCACCCTGATGTAATGCCCCTTCATATCAATGAAAAAGAAGTATATGCAGTCTTCTTAGCTGTGCGTAGATGGGCTCCCTCCTTCCGCAACAAACGGATATTTTTATACTCTGACAATGTCACCACAGTAAGTTGCATAAATAAGGGCTCTTCAAGGAACCACAACATTATGGCGGCCATTAGGTCCTTATTTTGGCTGTCAGCACAATTTAACTTTCGTATTACAGCTCACCACATTCCGGGCAGTCATAATGATGTGGCAGACAATATATCTCGGATCCATGAGGGTGGGGCATTCAAAAACATTATTGACTATTATGGCACCTTACCTGTCTCCACATCAGAATTAGCTTTGCATATGTCAGCTCACTCACTTCTCTTTCTTTTGACCAGGCACATCCCTCCTCCTCCGCCAGAAATTGGACTCCAGAGTGGCTTCTTTCAGGCAAAATGCATTGGCACCCTCCACACGGAAAACTTACCTCCAGTACCTCAATTCGTATGCTGACTTCTGCAAAGCGTTGGGCATTAAATGGGTCCCGGTTTCCCCGAAAAACCTTGCTAGGTATGTAGCTTTCTTAGCTGATAGACTTTCTTTTCGTTCTATCAGAAATTATCTTTCAGTAGTTAGATTACTTCACCTGGAAGCTGGACTAGAGAATCCCCTCCAGTCTCACTCCTTTCTGTCCGTCATCAAGGGCTCTAGGAGGGTGTTGGGGGATGTTAGTTCACCCAAACTCCCAATTACACCCTCTGTTCTTCTACAGATCCTTTCGCAACTAGATCTGTCTTCACCCAAGGATATCACCTTTTGGGCAGCTTGCTTGGTAGGTTTCTTCTCCTTTCTACGGAAATCAAACCTATTCAGTCCATCACAATCAGACCCCTTGCCACACCCGCATCTTACAAGAGGGTCAGTGACCTTCTCACAGTCAGGGGCCATCCTGGAGGTCCGGGGGACAAAAACTATCCAGTTCCGGGAACGTACCCTGCAAATTCCCTTGCCTCGGATTCAGCGGTCTGCCATGTGCCCCACACAGGCTCTTATCCTGTCCTTTAGGTTATCCCCCATGGGTTCATCTGCCTGTCCGCTCTTTATGTACCTTTCACCCTTGGGCACAGTACCGCTTACATACCCTCAATTCCTTTCTCGATTAAAAGAGTGCCTCCAGTTAGCAGGAATTCAACCTCAGAATTATTCAGGACATAGTTTTCGCAGAGGGGGTGCCACATTTGCGCTGGAATGTGGTCTTCCGCCTGACCTAATCCAGGCCCAGGGGGACTGGCATAGTAATGCCTACCAGGGTTATTTAGAACCCTCTCTTTCTATGAGAGGTGAATTGGTCTCAACATTGGCCAAGAAAATCCAGTCCCTGCATTCAGGGACACAATCATGAGCGTGTGTTTAATTGTTTATGTATGCTGTGTGTGCGTGCGCATGTATGTGCATGGTTGTGTGCATGGGTGGATGAACCTGCGTGTGCATGCAGCAATGTCACCGGTTTTTTGTGGGGTTTTTTCTGCAGCCTTTCCCCACAACCCCCCCCATTGCTCCTGTTTTTCTCTCTTGCTAGCATACTCTTGCCGAGTTAATGTCATTTCAGGTACCGCTGTCATGTCGCGCCCAGCGGTGCCCCAGTGAGTCTGATGAGCCCATTCAGAATTGCAGTTGTCGCCCCTGCCAGCGCCTGGGATCGATGCCTTCATATCGCTGGCAGTACGATCACATCGCGAGTCAGTGCAAATTTCCTTTTTGCATATTCCTGGAAGATTGAAGGACCGGAATACCAGTCGGTTTGTTCTAGGGGCCTTATACAAGTGCCCCTCTCTGTTGCGCATACATGTAGAATGTGCTAACACCCAGTGTTTTATATATTAATCCTGCAATGTGTGTGTGGCGGTACAACGACGGATTTATTCGGAGCACATACAGAAAATTTTTAACCATCGCGTCCCTTATGCGACATATGACACCTAAATCCCACGCGCGAGCTCGGGCTACATCCAAGTGGCACATATCACTGAACCGATTTATCACCACGGCCAATGACATTATTATTATAGTATATGGGTTTATCTTTGACTCATGTGAGATATATATATATGTGTAACCAGAGACTCACTAGGCGCGCTCCCGGTGACATTAGCATCGCACAGCGATACAGGTACAGACTGATTTTGAACTCGTTAGCAATGCATTAAGAGACTCACTATGTGCGCTCTGACTCCCTTTAGGGAATCTGTGTTCCGATATCTTAGCTTTGACTGCCGTAATATGATATGATAATGTAAATAGGTAACTTATGTTAGCAAGACATTCAGAGACTCACTAAGTGTGCTCTGGCGCCATACAGTGCGGCGGTTAGGTACATCACGCGTCCCAATATCTATGCATTGACTTGTTTTTATGTATACTTTGTATGTGAACAGGTATTTCAGAGGTAGTATCAACATAACCAGTTTGCAGGTTCTGGATACTCACGCTCAGACTGCCTTGCTTTGGCTTGCCGTGGGGCGCACCATGGCGGGACTGGGAAAGGGCTCTGTGCTGCGGAGCCCTTCCTCTGTCCTGCTATGGTGTGCCCCATGGCTGGTCAGAGCAAAGGCATTCCTTCTATGTATATATGTACATAAATGTTTAATCCTCAATTACTTGACCTTAAATCAGCCCAAAATGGCCTCCACCGGGGGCCTTGAAGGTCAGTTTTGGACGCGGAGAGGGCAATTTGTGGGACTTTATCTCTGGAATGACTGGCCTGATAGGCGAGCTGATCATTCTAGTGGTGAATAATCATGGGTTGTCTTCTCTTTATCCAAAATTGACATTTCAGCTTCAAGTCAGCTTCCTGTTAAGGAGGGTTTTTATGGCATATCAGAGACAGTGAACCATCATTATTGATTTGAGAATTGGTCACCACCAGGCAGAGAATGTTTAAACACTAAAAGGACTCGCTCATTCAACAGCACAATGAAACCATACCTACCCGGACAGGCATGAATGAATGAACTCCATTACCTTTCCTTCTTCCTAGCATTAGAGACCCCTTTCGCCCGGTTATGGGGGGGGGGCATAGGTTTTCTACTCTCTACGGTTTGGGTGTGTATTGGAGGTCCATAGATTTTTGCCATAACCTTGACTGGTCAAGGCTCTTTAACTGTCTGTGCGAGCATTAAAAAAATCTATGGATTACCGTGTCACCCAAACCAGATCTTGTTTGTTTTAATATCCTACAGCAAATTCATCGCCCTAGGGTGGGTGGGTGGGGGCCCCTTCCTCCTGTGATTAATGGAAATATTAATATCATTAATGTGCTATTAATGCCAGGGGGTGGGGGAGCTTTCTTATCAGCTCTGGGTATGTGTTGGTTGCTCAACCCTGGCTCGATTCCAGCAAAGACATTCAAGTGTGTTTTGTCACAAGGAATCCGGATGCCTGATAACAAAGCACCGGATTTGGCACAGTCGCGCTTGGGTGGTTTTCGCGGGAAGGAAGCCAGGATTGAGGAAGCATCATCATCACCAGATTTTCCTAGCTCAAGGGGATTAGCCTATCACAGCCCGAGGCACGTGCCTCTGAAAAATTAGGAGCCCAATGAGCTTTGACCTCTGTCTCCCAGGGGATATACCCCCAATGCTTTTCCGCTTGCTCATCATTCGGTTCGCCAGCCAAAAAAGTTCTTAACTTAACGCAGATTCCCTCCCTCCCGCCTCAGGTTTCTTCAGACTTATTACGAATTATGATCTGCTGAGTAGTGCTGAAGTACGCCAATGGCAATATGCATGCCTTTTTTAAGATATAAATATTGTATAGATAAATATATATACTGATAAATATATATATTAGTTAGTTTGTATGAGGTCCATAGATTTTTGCCATAACCTTGACTGGTCAAGGCTCTTTAACTGTCTGTGCGAGCATTAAAAAAATCTATGGATTACCGTGTCACCCAAACCAGATCTTGTTTGTTTTAATATCCTACAGCAAATTCATCGCCCTAGGGTGGGTGGGTGGGGGCCCCTTCCTCCTGTGATTAATAGGGAATTTATTTCCTCCTCGATACACAACCTTTGATCTGGATCTCTCGGATTTGGAGTCCAGATCGGCACTAGAGACAGTCGCGATGGCGGGCCTGTCATCCAATCGGGATGATACCCGACTGAAAGCCATCGCAAGACTAAACGGTCCTGAGTTAACCGTTCCCACTCTTGCATGTGGTCGGCTAATCGGCCTCCCATCGGTCCACCTAGGGATAGAGGTGGACATAAGGAGTGCAAGAGCGGCACTGTCTCCTTTGCCAGAAACACAGGCGCGGTTCTCACCGCGGTAACCGTCCCATCAGGAACGATTACCCCGCCCAGATTCTCGCGCGCCACGACCAGCACCGCGCGCACCTCGGTGCGCGGGCGGCTGCCTGGCTGACTGCGCCTGAGGAGCCTGCGCCCCCCTCGCTGCTGGCCGAATCGCACGCGGCCGAGGCCGGCGCTGCGATGGTGGTTGGCCTCTGACCTGGCCACTACCACCTCGAGCCTGCAGGGGACGATACGCAGGGGGTGCGGCGCGAGCGTTGGCACGACGAAGCACCTCAAACTGTTCGCGCAGCGCCCTCTGGTTATTTACCAGAGTAACCGTCTCCTGGAGGTGTCTACATCCCTCACCTCCAAAGAGACCAGGACCTGTCATAGGCGTACGTAGTAGCCTATTGTAGAGGTCCTGGGACGGGCACATATTATCCAAGGCAAAAGTGCGCCTTGCCCGGACACTCCTGGTCACCGCCCGCGTCATACAGTCCAGAGCCAGGTTGATACCATCCTGGATGGCTCGCTGGACTGTGACCGGACTTGGCTGGCGCGATGCGGATGCTGTTACTACCCCTTGTAACAGCTGGGAGACGTGGGACAGAGCGGCAATCGAAGCCCTCCCACTCTCCTCCGCATCACGCAACGCGGTATTTGCCGAACGCAACGCGTTCGAATGCAAGACTCCCGTGTCAGAACGGGAGCCTGGCCGCGCATCCTCACCCAAAGCCGCGCGGTCATCCACGCTCGGCTTTGGTACCACACCGTACCGCTGGTAGTCCAGGGGCACGATGCGGCAACGCCTGGCCACCTCGCGCGGGGCCTTAGTGAGACGTCCACTCGCCTTAATGGACGTCTCCGCCGCCTCGAACATGTCAGCGACATGCTCTGCCAGCGGCAGAGAAGGCATAGCGTTAGCAGTAGGCTTACCAGCTAACCACGGCCTGTGTTCACGCTGGCTAGCCGACTGCTCCACGGGCAGATCTGGTCTAACACTCACCAACCACTGGCAAGCGTCAGACCAATCCTCCTCCGTGGCTAGTTGCGAGCGCTCTACAAGACGGGGGCCTTCATCTTCCTCCTGAGCACAAGCAACAGAGCTTGACGGCGGATACGCTGATATCCCTGGCAAGCCAGGGAGAGCATGCGGGCCTGATAATACCGGCATGCTAATCTCACTGGCTTGACCAGGAGCAGGCGCCGTGGTAGAGCGCGGGGCATATACCGCCCCACCACGGCCCCGGCCAGCACCAGCTACACTCTCGGCAAGCCGAGGTATGCGGTACCGCTGGCCTTCAGCGCCCAGGGCCACAGTCTGAACCGTGGATTCTACCCCTGGGAGAGTAGAACCGTGGAAAAAGGCGCCTGTATTCCCCGCGAGGGGCGCACAAACGTCATATTCCATGGCCACGTCTTCAGACGGCGACCCCAACAGGTAATCATCATCCTCCTGGCCAGAAAGATTAGACTCCGGGTCAGCAAAGAGAGCTAACCCGGACTGGCCAGGGAAGGCGCCATACGAGGTACTGGCAGCCGCGGTGTGCGGATACCCCTGGACTGATGAGCAGCCCGCGGGTTCCAGCGACGACCGTCCACGGTCCCTATTGGGCGCGGCAATAAGCCTGCTGCCAGGGCCGTGGAACACCCCCTCTAATGGGGCCACCTCTGAATCTTCAAACAACGGAAGCGTACTAAGGAACGTTGATTCAGAGGTGGGGATTACCTGCTCCGAAGCAGATGATGAGGTCAATAAAGGATTTGGTCCAGGAAGCATGCCACGAAGCAACTCTGGAACCAAATCCTTGATTGTCCTCCTCATCTCTCCCAACATCTCGGTCCGGAAGGCCTCCATGTCCACCGCGGACGAGGCCTTCCTCTTACCCTTCTTACTTACGACCTCTTTTTTCAGCTTCTTTTTCTCCTCCTCCAACTTGTCCTTCGCCTGCAAGCACAAGAATTCGGACATTAGCTCGCCCCCCCCCCAGTGCTTACATATCTCGCAATTAAGCAAGGGAACACAGGGGCTACACTGAAAACATAGATGAGGGCCAAACTTGTCCCTCAAAAATCGTCCACAGGACGCACAACCAGGTCTCTGAAAAAGGCCAAAGGACGAGGAGTATGAGCAAACTAGTTAAGCTTAGAAACTCACCAACTCAAGAGAAGGAAATGATCATAAAGATCATAATTTTTATCAGAAACCAGCTTCGGACAACTTTAATTGTAAATAAAGAGCAAAGCTGATTATGACGTCATTAATCCTATGACAGGACAAAATCGATCCCAACAAACATCCCAGTGCAAGGACGAATTGTATCTCTAACCAGAACATGTGCAGAATGGACATTTCGACTACACAAGCATCAGATAAATACTGATAACAATGGCAAATAGTGTTAATTATCTCCCTTTCTCATATCAATAATTAATACCTGACACCTTGTCTAGACAAACCATCCAACCTGATGAACTGGAGAACTCCACCACTGAACGCCTCTTAACTCTCTCCACCTCAAGGGGAAGGAATTGGATCAAGAGGGCAAAGTGAGAAGACCTTTATAATAGGCCTCCAACTCACTGGGCATAGAATTTTTGGTTAGATAACCTAACAGTATTAGTAGGAAATGGAACCATGGTGGAGAGACACAAACCCTCTGCTGATGTCATGTCCTTATTTCTCCTTCACACAGACCTGTGGACATAAACACAAAGAGAGATTAGTCTTGTATAGCACCTAGTTGAAAAAACCCAACTAATTAAGGCGCTTATCACGTTTAGCGAGAGTCCCGGAAACACATTACAACGGGACAAAACTCGCTAATTTTACTAGAAGTCACCTGATTTAAAGGTCCAAGGCCCTCCTGTGGCGAAGTCACTCTCTCAGCCATCTTTGTCAGCGGTAAACTTCTATCTAATAGTCTTAAAAAGCTTTGAAAAGAGTATAGAAAGATTCTATCATGAAAGCATGTGTTGTCTCTCAGCCAATAAATTAGCAAAGAGGAAGTGCTAGTCTGCGCATGCGCGGTGGTGGGGCTGGCATCCGCCAGACTACGCTCTGACTCCCTGCCCAGTAGGGGCACCTAACTGTTTTAATCTGAGTGTTTATTGAGTGAAAGCCAATATTTAGCAATATCAAAAGTATTAGGGAGGTAAGTATACTCTTGATGTGAAATGATCAAAATCCTACGAGCCGGATGTACAGAATTACCGGAAGAGGAAGCTGAAAAACCGGAAATGGATGAACAATGTAATGCCGGGTAAAACCGGAAATGACCCTATCCTCGGCTGTACGAAATCCGGATGTGGAAAAAAGGAAACGGAAATGGATAAAACCGGAAGTAGACTACCGGAAACTGATCAAGATCCTACAACCCGGATGTACAGAATAACCGGAAGAGGAAGCTGAAAAAACCGGAACCGGAAATGAACAATGCAACAGACCCGGATATACATTCTTCCGGAAGTGCTCATGAAACCGGAAACGGAAATCGGAAGTCTATCCAGGTCTGGACGACCCGGAAGTACACCCCTAAGACCGGAAGCGGAAGTGTACTGACTAGCGTCCAAACTGGAAACGGAAACGTCTCTACCGGAATTCGAAAATAAAAGGAGTCCTCTCTTAGAAACGGGTGATCTAGACACAACCTTAACGACCGGAACCCCAGTAAAACTGGCATTAGCATAAGGTCTGTCCTTATGGACGTCGGTTTTATCTGACGCCACCACTGCTTGAGGGTTATGCCCGTCACCCTCAAGCCTTATGTGGATTTTATCTGGTGCACTGCTCGAGCACACCTTCAAGAGCTTGGATGCTCTTGACTTCTGCTTTGGTGACACTAAAACCTGCCTAGAGGTTTGCGGGGAACGCCCGCTAGCCTTCGGGCTATCCTCCGAACTCGAAGAACTTTCTGGCTTTTTGTCCTCCTTAATAGCAGAAGATATTCGCTCATCGAGAGATTTAGTCAGCACTGAGACAAAAGATTCGAACCTCGCAAAAAGCGCCATCACAGCGTCCAAATTTCCCGACGAGTTTCCCCCCCCTCCGTTGCTACTGATAACGGAACAGAGGATTGAGCAAAAAAAACAGCCTTTGCCTTGCTAGCAACGGAGGAAGGGGAAGGACGACCAGAGGGCAGCGATTGTTTAACAGACAAATCTTTAAAAAATGCTTTCGCTACCGAAACCGGCCACCCGTTACAAATTCCACACATAGCATTGGGTGTACAGGATGTACTTTGCACAGACGTGCCCGGCGAACTCGTAGAGTGATGACAATCACATTTTGACGATGAACATTTTGCCTTATCTGACAATTTCGCTGACTCCTAAAAACGAAAAAACGTAACAATGAAGCATACCGCTCAAACTCGAAAGCAAGAGACACCCTAAATTCAGTTCCTAACGGCGGGAAAGTTCAAATTTCCTGACAAGAAACTTTCAAGGGATATTTTATGATAATCCTTATAATGCACTAGAAATAACTTCGTTACAGGCTCTAGAAATGGACTGGACATTATTAATGATGATGATGAATTAAGGATAGGCATAATAATCAAAATACCACGAAGCAAAACGATCTTCACGAAAACCGGTAATATATAAAATTCATCTATAAGATACCGTATAAACACAATTATACTTCCTAGACGTAACTTAGGGAGGAGTGACTTCATATTGGGCATGTTTCTCCGAGATATAAAGTCAAAGGTATCACTGACACAGCGCAAAACACAAAAACTTATACAAATATTTTTAGACAACTATTCTGCATGCAGAATAATTGAAGTGATTCTGTTTCAGGTTCGGGCTCTAATGCGCATGCGCGAGCGCGCTTAGCGACAAGCGTCACTATGAGGTGAGTATAGACTGGTGCCAGTCTATACCTGATGGTAGGCTGGAGATGGGACTCAACCAGTAGCCTGGTTGAGGGTCCATAGGAATAGAATTAGGCATGGGGAGGTGTGTATGCAGGCATAAAAATCTTATTCTGATAGCAAAATGCAGATAATTGATTTAGCAAGTAGTGATTGAACGGTAATGGATGTTTTTGTGGTGTAATAACAACTAATGAGTTGCAGCGTGATCCGTACAGCAGTTCCTGAGATGTCATTTTGGAAAACAAGATGGTTACTGAAACAAGTGGTTAGTGAGGAGTAGCGTTTTAAACAATTTCCAGCCATTTTTCGGAAAATTCAAAATGGGCGGCGAACAAATTGGCCAATCAAAATTCTGTATACAAGCTCTGAACCATACCACTTTAGGGTCCTTCCAGATGAGTTTGCTTGAAATCGGCCAAATGATTAATGAGCAGCAAGGTTTTTAACGGATTTCCAGAAATTTTCAGAAATTCAAGATGCCCACCAGAAAAGTTGCCCAATAAAAATTTTGTATACAAGTTCTGTAACCTACCGGCCTAGTATCCTTTCAGCCATGTCTGGTTTAAATTGCCCAAGCATTTGATAATAGTAGCGCATGTTAAACAATTTCCCACCACTTTTCAGAAAATTCAAGATGCGCGGCAAAGAATTTATCAATCAAAATTTTGCATAAAAGTTCTGAAGCAGGCTATGGTCATCCCAACTGAGTTTGCCTGAAATCGGTCAAGTGGTTAATGAGAAGTAGGCTTTTAACCTATTTCGGAAATTAAAAAAAATCTAATATGGTGGCCGAAAATATTGCCCAATCGGAAATCTCATTAGCAGTGTTGAAGCCAAAATTCTGTATAGAGGTTCTGGAGCCAACCACCATAGGAGCCTCCCAGCCAGATTTGGTTGAAATTGGTCAAAGCATAAATGAGGAGATGCGATTCAATGGATGGACGGATAACGGATGGACGACAGACAGCCGCCATGTCATAAGCTCACTTGGCCCGAAGGGTCAGGTGAGCTAAAAATTTACCAATCAAGATTCTTGTTTGATATGTTGAAGACTATACCGTCATAGGATTTTTCCATCCACGTTTTGATGAAATCAGGCCTTTGCTTAAGGCAAGCTTCTGTTAATTATTTACAAAACAATCTGACTGAACTTTGTTACGGATTAAAGCAGCAAGCACTTTCAGTGAAATCATTTTTCAAAATGTTCCTCAGCTCCTCCTCCATGAATTCATCTCATAATTTAGGAAATTCAGAATGGACTGGGTTTTAATTCACCCTTACATGGCCAAATATCATTAATAACTTTAATAGTCAAGCCAGGCTTGAAATCTTGAAGAATGTCCATTTTCAGAGTCAAGACATTTTTTTAAATTTACCACTGGAAGGACTGGCTTGATAATAAACTCCATGTCATTCAAGTGGTAAATTAAATAAAAAGGTTTTATCTTGACCTACAAATAGACAGTCACAGAGAAAAGGTTTTCTTGAAAAATCTTGACCATTAAAGGGTTACACCTACCTGTAAGAGTTGCAGATCGTTAACTCATCTTTCTGTATTTCATCTTGGTTCTGTTGCTGCGATCCCACTATTCCCTCTGTTTCCATGACAACAAACGCGAATCAAGCGCAGAAATCATTCAATCTATTCTCATTCAGTAAATCCAAATCTCGGCTTATTATTCTGGAAAACAGAAAAAAATCTGATAAAATTACATTAACAATACATAGACACAATTATGGTGCTGAATATTTTGAAATTAATTTGACTGGAAGCAAGTGAAATTATTTCAAAATATTTAACAGAATGCTTTTATGTTGTAAAGAAATTGTTGCCCTCAGATGGCCTCTCCTGCATTTCAAGAGGTAGATATGGCCCCTCAGTTGGCATCTAGTGAGTTACCTATAGATGAACTAGATCAGACTAACCCATGGACTAGATCAGACTAACCCATGGACTAGATCAGACTAACCCATGGAAGTATTATAACCTGTAGTGGCTCTTATACTAGTGCACCAGCTGAAATGCGATGGGAAGAGAAAGGGCACACCGCCTGCACGCACCCTTCTGGACCCGCCCCTAGCATGCACTTAGCTACATTTTAACCCTTTAACCCTCATATCAGCTAAAAATGGCTTCTGCGGTAGTCTGCAGAAATGTTCATTTGCAGACAAAGAGAAGACTATTTTTTTTTAATTTACCACTGGAATGACTGGCTCGATTACTGAGCCAGTCATTCCAGTGGTAAATTAAAAAAAATAGTCTACTCTTGGTCTGCAAATGGACATTTTGAATGAAAAATTTTAAATTTTCTTGAACAAATTTAAGTGTTAAATGGTTAAATTTATCTATTACTGTACAAAAACCAGTATGTATATTACTGTACAAAAACCAGGATGTATATTTTATTTATAGAAGTATATGCCCTAATTTCAAAACAAAATTCCTGGATAATTGTTTTCTAGGAACCTAACAACAAACACTTGATTTCTTTCCCCTGAATGTATGTGGGAAATCACTGGAACTCGACCCTATCCAGTATCTTATTCCAAAAATTGACATCATATAGGGTACCATCCGCTACACTATATAGAATAATAACTATTATTTAAGGATGGTCTAGTGTACTGGATGGTAATATATATATATATATGATGTCTGAAGTGTTGGACCAGATTTGAGGGGTCAGAGTGTGAGAAATGTGTAAGTAGATAGAGAGAGATAATATTACGAAACCATATACAGTTAGCTTATTAACCCTTTCATGACGAAGCCGGCCAAACCGGCCTCTGTAGTGGTATTGGCGAATGTCCATTTGCAGGCCAAAAGATTATTTTTGAAATTTTACCACTGGAATGACTGGCTCGATAACCGAGCCAGTCCCGATAACCGAGCCAGTCCATTGGTAAATTTTCAAAAATAGTCTTCTCTTGGCCTGCAAATGGAAATTCAATAAGTAAATATTAAAATTTTTTGAACAAATTTAGTCATCAAAGGGTTAAATAAGATAGCTGGCTGGCTCCAAAACAAAAAGGGAAACATATTAGTACAAATTCGAACACAAGAAACATTCAGTTGAATATTTTGTGGTTAGTTTGCTTAGGCAGCAATGGCTTCCAATCAAATTAAGCGCAAAATATTCAACAGTACGTTTTATTTTGTTTCGGATGATACTGTAACAACAAGAGGCTAGTAATATAGACTACTCTCAGAGATGTCTCTAAATACAAAACACAAACATTCATGTTAACTCTTTACTTGCCAAGTCTGCCAAAAACCAGTTGTCTTGAGGAATGTCCATTTGCGGACCAAGAGAAGGATATTTTGGAAAATATACCACTGAAATAAAATTTCAGTCATTTCAGGGGTAATTTGTCAAAATAGCATTTTCTTTTGGCTTTTAATTGAACATTCACTTAGTAAATATTTAGATTTTCACGAAATTTTACTGTTAAAATTTTATAAGAACATGGATAATCACCAATTATTATTAACCCTTTGGTGACGATACTGGCCAAAACCGGCCTCCTTAGTGGTCTAGAGGAATGCCCATTTGCAGACCAAGAAAAGACTAATTTTTGAAAATTTACAACTGGAATAACTGGCCCGATAACCGGGCCAGTCATTCCAGTTGTAAATTTTCAAAATTAGTCTTCTCTTGACCTGCAAATTGCCATTCAAAAAGCAAATATTTTAATTTTGAGGAATAAATTTCATCACTAAAGGGTTAATACATGATACACAACGAAAACTTCTCAAGTAAATCACAACCCGCCCTTAAAATCTCCACAATTAACCAACACATATTACCAGGCATACCAGATTCCTGGTCGAAACATGATATATGTGCTGAATATTATTCTAGAAAAACAATTTTGTTGATCATTGAAAGTTACTCAGTTTATACAAATATTTTCTGCCCACTTTAAAAGGGTTTAACACTATGACCTGTAACAATTCTCATTTAAAATACTGCAATAAGTGTGATTTTAATCCGAGAGTTAAACCTTTAACACTCATATCAGCCAAAAACGGCTTCTGCAGCGGTCTTGAAAAATATCTATTTGCAGACCAAGAGAAGACTATTTTTGAAAATTTATCACTGAAATGACTGGCTCGATAATCGAGCCAATCATTCCAGTGGTAAATTTTCAAAAATACTCTTCTCTTGGTCTGCAAATGGATACTTTCTATGAGAAAATTCAAATCTTCATGAACAAATTCAAGGGTTAAAGCAGTGTCTACTCACATTCTTCAAATTAGTGTGCATTTATCACTTCTATGCCCCACTGTCTGTGTTTTTTTATTTCGCTCATTTCCCTTGTTTTATTCTTGCGCTGCAACAATTAAACAGGTGTTCCTATCAAGCGAATGACTATCCAGATGCAATATACAAAATGCAACATATATATGAAACCTGCAGATTATTAATTTAACCCTTTAATGGTCAAATTTGGTCTGCCTATTGAATGTCCATTTACAGGGCAAGAGAATACAATTTTTGAGAATTTATCAGTGGAATGACTGGTTTCGGTTATCAAGCCAGTCATTCCAGTGGTAAATTTTCAAAAATTGTATTCTCCTGCCCTGTAAATGGACATTCCAAAAGACCATAACAGAGGCCCGGTTTTGGCCGATATGACCCTTAAAGGGTTAAAAAAAAATGATTGAAAATTGTTTCTATCTAAAGAAATGTCAACTTTCAGTCAAACTGCTGCTATCAATAGAATGAATAGGTTTAATTCTTATCGCTATCAAAAGATGCTTCTGGGAATTAAAAATGAAAAATGTTATCCTACCACCATCACTACCCACCCCAGACCCAACCACCAGTGCTTTCACCCTCGTGATAACAATGTAGCAGCCAATAAGAGACATTGTAGTGATTTGATGATTAGCTCCTCTTCAATTGAGTGAGTACTTATCCAGCTTCAGTTGACTGTCGGTCAAATCTGTGCCAATTGTGTTTGCCCGAGATATGGAGGGATTTCTGTTCTGATGGAGATAAAAAGTGTAAGCACTTATATGCCTTGAAATCCCGGCATCTATTAGGGAAACAGTTTTACTATCATCTACTTAAACCTGGACTGACTAGTAATATTCACTCTAAGAACGAAAATCAATAACTGCTGAAGTGTATGCAACCCCTCAACCATCACCCCACCCCACCACCAAACACACACAAATTTCTGGCTTTTGCTTGATACCCGGGATATTCCAGGAAAATCCTGTGATATCCTTGGATTTATTTTCCATGAAAGACAAAAAGTTCTGTCGATGAAAAATCCTGCTTATCCAAGGGTGCCCGAGGCCAAACCGGTTTGGAAAAGCATTTGACCATCCTGCTGTATCTAAGATTTACTGAATGTTTATGTCACTCCTAGCCACGGCAGAGGTAGGCGCTGACCTATAACTATGTGGTTTGAATACATCCATATCCACTCCTGTGGATGTCATAATGCTTTGCAGCCATCTAGCAATTGTGTCTGCTGAAACTGTATTGTGTGATTTCATGGAGTTTACAAAAATGCTGCGATGACGAACGCAATTATTCTGTCTTGTCATTATAAATAGTAATAGTATTGTACGGACACAATCCTCATGATACTTAGGGACCACAATTCTCATTTCATTTAAATTGAATCTAGCCTTTTTGAATTTGCTTTAGTCATATGGTTAAGATCCATTGATTTCAGAGATTAACACCTCTGCACCATTGTCAAAGCCAACAAAATGACCAACCTTAGAGAAAGTTCATAAACAGACAGGTATTGAGCTAATGGCTGCTGATGAATTAAATTCAACACTAGGTTGACATCCCAAGTTTTTGTGTACCTCAGTGAGGGTGGATGCATTTTGAACCCGCCTCTCATAAATCTACAGATCAGTTTGTTGTCACCAATGTTTATATTATTTGGCAAAACCAAAACAGATGATTAAAGCTTTCCTGGCATGTTAATACCACTGAAGCTAGCTCCTGTCTGAACCCAGATACTAAAGGAACTGAAACACCATGGTGACTGTTGGCGAAAATATTTGATGACCATTCTGTTCACCAAAAAATCCCTCATGCTCCCAGATGAGTGAAATACTATTTTTTGGTGTGGACTATCCATGACGGTAAAATGGTCTCATATGTGACTTCTGGTACCTCTCTTAGTCTCAGTGCTTTCCTGATAAATAGTACAAAGGCTGACTTTCCCCGAGAGGATGTTCCTGCTTCAGATGCGGAAGAGTCAACAGACACTTTTTCCATCCCAGTCGCAGAGGTTCCTGTTTCATCATCTTTCTCAAAAGGGGCAACCAGACTTGTTGTCTTCACTCTGGCGCAATCATTATCGCTTCTGCCCGATACTCACTTATCTTCTTTAGTGACCTCAGAGCCATGCTAAATGGAGGGAACGCATAAAAAAGATAATCCTTCCAGCAAATAGCAAAAGCATCAATGTCCACAGCTTCAGGATCAGGCATCCAATACACAAAACTCTTCACCTTATAATTAAGGCGACTAGCAAAAAGGTCAATGTCGCAGACCAGACCAAACTGGCTCACAATTCTGTCAAATTCAGCTGTGCCAAGCGACCGCACTGTTCTATCATTAAAAATCCTAGATTTTTCATCTGCTTCAGAATTCTCAATTCCTGGTAAATGATTAGCTGTCAGAAAGATGTTTCTTTCCATACACCAAAGCCATATGCATCTTGCTAACTTATGACATTCTAGTGACTTTGTGCCTCCCATATGATTTATGTAGGCCACAGCTGTGGAGTTATCAATCCTGATTAAAATATGAACCTCTCGAACATGAACCAATGATTGCAAACCAAAAAGAACTGCCCTAAGGTCAAAAACATTTATGTGACAGAACATCTCCTCGTCACTCAACCTACATCCGGTTCGCTGCCCCTCAAACACTGCTCCTCAGCCAACATTCGATGCGCCAATAGTCAAAGTCATTGAAAGTGGATCTAAAGTCAAATCATTGTAGACAAAGTTTAAATGTTCATTTCACCACAAAATGTTATTCTTTGCACCCGTTGATATAGTCATGTGACCCTCATAATCACCCTTACTCAATTTTAGTGCAAAAATCTTGTCCAATTCCAATTCTCTGGAGAACAACTGTCCGAATTTAACAGCAGGAAAGGATGACACCCATAAACCTTTCAGTTCAGATGTTTTTCTAATTGTCAATGTACTAGCATTTGTCGACAATGTTTTTGATTTTAGATTGTGTTAACCATATTTCCATGCCTACAGAATCTAACAAAAAACAAGAGGGAGGCCCAAGGGCCTGTGGCGCTCACCTGGACCATTAGCATTTGAACCGTTTGCATTTAAAATAGACATGCTGGCTAATTTTTGGAAAATCCAAGATGGCAACGATGAAAATTGACCAAACAGAATATCATCATACGGTCGTTCCACCCAAATGTGTTTGATATCGAGTCGTAGTAGTAGTTGTAGTGCTTCTAAAAATTGTGTACAAAGTCCAAAGTGGCTGATGAAAAAAAATTCACAATCAAAACACTCATTAGAAGTCATTAAGCCGATCACCATAGTTGTTATTACACCACAAAAATATCTTGACCGTTCAATCACTACTTGCTAAATCAATAATCAGCATTTAGCTACCAGAATAAGATTTTTATACTCACTTACATACCCCGTTATGCCTATTCCATCATCATGCATACCTTTAACCAGGCTACTGGTAGGGATTACCCCCAGCGTAAGCCCTGATAGACTGGCACCAGTCTGTACTCACTCCCAGGTGACGCCTGTCACTAAACATGCCTGCGCATGCGCAATAGATCCCAACTAGGAAACAGATTCACTTTTCAAATATTCTGCAAGCAGAACAGTTGACCTGCTATCCAGTCTAAGTTTTTATAGCTTTGCGCTGAAGTTCAGCCACATATTTGATTGATACAGATACAGGGATCACGCCTACAATGAAATCTATTCTCCCCAAGTTATGTTTATTGTATACTTAGTGGTTTGTTGATTTTTTTTTAACTCTGGTTTATGAGTTACCGGTTTTCGTGTCAGTACCCCTGTTTTCGAGGTATTCTATAAACCATGCCTAACCTAACTATCAATACAGATGCTTTAAAAACCCTTATTACTCACTCATCTAATCCCAAGCTTAGTTCTGTCTCTTTTGTGAGTGCTACTATTTCATCTGCGCCAGCAATGAAGGGGGATTTTCCTATTCAAATTCTGATGGCATTATGGCGTTATTTGCTCTGTTCGAGTCCTTCGCGAATGTGCTTACCAAATCTCTTGATGAGAGAATATCCTCTGGCAATCGTGCTTCGAAAGAGGATTCGTCTGGTTCAGACGACAGTCATAAGTCTTGCGGGCGTTCTCCCTAACATCTAGGCAGGAATTGCGTTCCCCGAAGTCAAAGCCTAAAGATTCTAAGAAAAAGTCTGTTAAAACGACTTCCAGTAAGTCTCAGACTAAAGACCACATAACCCTTGAGGAGGGGGGGGGGCATTACCCTCATGCAGTGGCATCGGTGACGGAAGTTACCGATCATTCTTCCCATGCAAAGGTTCATTTTTCGGTTATCCCAGTTGCTAGTAATGTTAAGAGATCTCCAATCTCTATGTCCGCTCCCGTTATTGCTCCTGGCTTGTCTGGGCAAGCAGGTTCTAAATCCGGTATTGATGCTGGCATCCAGATATGAGCTCTGTGATTGTTTCTGGCTTGGCTGGACATCCGGGGTCTCATGATCGTATGATTTTTTCATCTTCCGTTTCCGGCAACGGCTCATCCGGTTCCGGTTTAGGTGGTACTTTTCTGGGTCTGCTAGATCCGGTCAAACATCCGTCTGCTATTTCCGGTTCCGTTTTTTCCACTTCCGTTTCCGGTAGTAGTGTATCTACTTCCGGCCTGAGAGGTGCTTTTCCAGGTCTGTTAGATCCAGCCAAACATCCGACTTCTGTTTCCCGTTCCGCTTTGGCAGTTTCCGCTTCCGGTAGTATTGCTTCTGCTTCTGGTTTAAGAGGTGCTTTTCCGGGTCAGTTAGATCCAGCTAAACATCCTACTTCCGTTTCCGGTTTATCAGTATCTACTGGTACTCCTTTCGGGAGTTATTTTCGCGCATCTGGTTATGAGTTGCCTGATTGTTCAGATTCTTCATCTAACAGGTTGCTTTTTTTTAAATGCGCCTTTGGTTTCTCAGGATTTGATTTTGGACAATAATAATAATTTTGTTAGTTCTGATTCAAATCATTTTCGTGTTTTTCCAGATCAGTTTTTAGCTAGTCAGGATTTTGATCATTCTTCATCTCTCGCTCAGTCTATTTCTGTGGTCTCTTCTCCTCCTATCTTTCGTGATGTGTTATCTCAGGCTCCATTATCTGTTTCTGGTCCTTCTCCTCATTCTTCTTCATCAGTTACGGGAGATAGCTTTCTTCCTCCATCTTCCTCTTCTTCGTTTTCTGCTTTGTCTGCTAGAGATTTTTCCTCTGGTCATGTTTCCAAATCTTCCTCTCTTTTTCAGTCTTCATCTATTCCTCCTCCTCCTCCAGGTTTTTTTCACCTTCCTTCTTCTGTTCATTCTAATCTTGGTTCTTCGAACCCTGTCTTCTCTTCCTCCTCTGTTCCTTCTAATTCCTCTCTTCATCCTCTTCTTCATCTTTTGATCATCTAGATCCTATTGTGTCTGTCTTTCTTTCTCCAGAACTAGAATATCAAATTGTTGATTCCGGTTTAGACTTCTCTTTGTTTTTGGTAATCCGTGATTCCTCGCTCAATCGTTCTTTTGCTTCAGCTAGATTTTCTATTCTTTCCAGATTTTCTGCAAGTTGTTTAGATCCATATTCTTTATCCTCTAGTCAGAGAAATGATGTCGATTTCATTCCTTCAGATCGGGTTTCCTCGATTTCAGAACCTTTGTCTGTCTCTGCTCCTCTTTCTTCTAGAGGATTAGGTTCTCCTTCATCTTCTAGGAATTATGATTCTTTAGCCTCCTTGGATTCTGATCTTTGTCCTCCTCCTTCTTCTCACTTACATTCTTCAGCTAATCCTATTCGGTCAGGGCCAGGGATCTGAGGAGGTTTTACCCAATCAGTGCCTCTGCAGATGATTGGTCTTCGACTCATCAATGGATAGCTTCTTGTCTGTCTCTCCCTCTTCAAGATGAATTTTCAATTGACCCACCTTCTTTTGGGTCCGCTCTTTCATCTGATCCTTCTTCTTCTTCTGCTCCTCGCGTTCTTCCTGTGGATAACTTAGTCATTGACATGTTAGATTTCTATGTGAATGAGGTTCATTTGAAAGATTTTACTCTGACTCCTAAGGTAGATTCACCAGTTCAGATTCCTAAGGATGATTTTCTTAGAGTGGCCTCTGCTCAGTCTCTTAACGGTCCTGCTTGGGAGGTTATTTCGTCAAATTTGAAAGATTCTGCAAAGGTTGAGTCGTCTTCAGACCTTTTTAGATGGGAATCTGTATGTAGGGCACAGATTAAATCAGCAAATTTTCTAGCTCTTCTTTCAGAAGCTGTTCTTAAAGCTCGGGAGAGGGGTGATCAGGTCCCTCCTGAGGTTTTTCGTTCTCTGGTTGATGTTTCTAGATGATCTTCGAGATCAGATTTCTGTCTTGAAGCCTTCTGCGAAGAGAGACTCTTCCTCTGTTAAGAGTCCTAATTCCTCTCCCAAGAGGAAGAGTCTCAGGCCTGATGAGTTTGGCGATTATCCATCTAGGATAATTACCAACTCCAATCGTTCTTCTGGTTCTCAAGTACGATCCGCGGAGGAGGATCGATTTGACTCCATTTTCTCACATCACCCTAGATCCCATGTCCGGCATGCTCTTCCTCAGGCAAGAAAGGGCCAGTCTTATTCCCGTGAACCTAGATCTAGTTCGAGAGGTTGTTCCTTTAAAGGTTACCAGAGTAAAAGAGTTTGAAGGGATGGCCTTTGCCCAGGTAGGCCTATCCCTTTCTTTTTTCACAGTTTTATCCCTTCCTCTTCCCAAGCCTTTGGATCCGTCGGTGCAATCCCTTTTTCTCAGCGTGCCAGTAGGAGGGCGCCTGTCTGTTCTGCGAGATTTGTCAGACCCTTGTTCAGGACTCCTGGCTCACAGATCAACTCCGCTGGGGTTATGTACCTTCGTGGATCTCTCATCCTCCGCCTTTTCCCTCCTTCCCAAGTGGATTCTGGTTCCTTCCAACTCAGAGAAGCTGCAGGCCTTAGAGGACGAGTTGGAGTCAATGATTTTAAAGAAGGCTATAGAAGACGTTCCCTTATAGAGAGTAGACTCGGGCTATTACTCAACTCTTTTCCTTGTCCCCAAGAAGACGGGTGGATGGCGTCCGATAATCAATCTGAAAAGGTTAAACATTCTCATCTTAACTCCAAAATTCAAGATGGAGACCATCTCTCAGATTATCGCCAGTCTGAGTCCAGGCAAGTGGACCTCTTCTATAGACCTAAAAGACGACTACTTCCATGTTCTCATCCACCCTTCGTTCAGAAAATTCATGAGATTCGCTTTTAAAGGTTGGGTATGGCATTTTTCGAGCCATGCCCTTTGGCCTGACCACTGCTCCTTTCTTCTTCACTCATCTAGTGTCAGCCGTGGCAGGAATCTTACACCGTCATTCTATCCACCTTCACGTTTATAGAGATGATTGGTTAGTAAAAGCAGTCTTCCTCAATTCTATCAGTAATTCTTCCAAGGGTCTGCAGTCTGGCATGCAGCCTAGGTTGGATATTAAATCTCGAAAAATCAAGCTTAGTTCCCTCGCAGCTTTTCACCCACCCAGGCGTTTCATTCGATCTGGTATTCCCTTCAGACCTAAGAGTAGAAGCCATCTTAGAAGCAATGGAAATTCTGTCTTCCTCTTCCATGGTCAGAGCCAATTTCTTGCTCAGAGTGAGACTTGATGGTCAGTGTCGAGAGTATTATTCCTTGGGCGGCGCTGATGAGAAGACCTTTCCAAATGTACCTCATGTCCCTTTGGAAACAGTCGGTTCACTCTATTTACCATCAGATTCCAATCAGAGAACACCTTATTGCCCCATCTAGATTTTTGGAAGGATCGTTCTCTGCTTCTGTTGGGTGACCCTCTGGTCAAGTCCTCTCCACAGGCGATTATCTTCACAGACACTTCCCAAGAGGGATGGGGAGTGGTCTGGGATTCCCTGTCTGTTTCTGGCCCCATGGTCCCTGGAGGAGTTGGCAGCTCACATCAACATTCTGGAGTTGTGGGCTGTCAAGAAGGCTCTACTCTCATGGTCGAATCGAGTGAAAGGCCTCAAAGTATCGATTCGATCGGCCAATTCGACGGTGGTCTCTTATATCAACAGACATGGGGGAACGAGGTCATCCCTCCTTTGTCTGGAAGTGTGGAACCTCCTCTTGTGGTGCCGCAAAAATCAGATTTTTCTAGTGTCCTCTCATGTTCCAGGCAGTCTGAATTTTCTTGCGGACCAACTGTCTCGTCCCAACAAGTTCTCCCACACAGAGTGGCAGTTAAAGAGGTCGGTTGCCAGAACGATCTTCAAACTTATGGATCGTCCCCATGTAGATCTTTTTGCGACCTGTCTGAATGCCTAGATCTCCTCTTTCATGTCTCATTTTCCCGACAATCAGGCGTTGGCTGTGGACGCCCTGTCTCGGTCCTGGACAGGAATGTTCGCTTATGCGTTTCCTCCAACAATCCTGATTCCTTTGGTCTTGAGGAAGGTCAGGGACCAGATCTGCAAAGTTCTTCTGATAGCTCCCTTTTGGCCAAAGCGGATTTGGTTTGTAGATCTCCTCGATCTCCTGGTAGACTTCCCTCATCTTCTTCCAGTCTCACAAGACCGTCTGTCTGAAGTGAGGGGCACATGTCTTCGTCCAAACCCATGAATCTTCAGTCTGTGTGTTTGGAGAATATCGAGTGTTCGATCCCAGAGATTAAGTTTTCTGCAAGATCTCAGGAAATTATTGACTCTGCCAGGAGGGAGTCAACCTGCAGAGTCTACAAGGGACGACTTACAATTTTTGGAGAATGGTGTGCAGACCATGGTTTCCTGCCCGATTCCGTTTCTATTTCCCAAGTGTTAGATTTTTTATCTTATCTCTTTGACTCTTTACAGTTGTCTGCTAACACTGTTAGAGGTTATAGATTTTCTTTGGCATCTTCGCTTCCATGCTTGTTGAATGCTGATGTCAAAGATACAGAGATTCTTAATGGCTTCATTAGAGGCTTAGGCAATATTCGTCCACCAATATCTAAACCTTTGCCTTCCTTCATTTTGAAACTATCTCTTCTATTAGCTTGAAACTTTTAAATTTAAAGACTGTTTGTCTGGTTTCGTCTGCTTCTGCTAGAAGACGATCTTTTTCCGCCGAGAAGGACAGGTTTATAGAATCTGGGGACGGTTTAGTATTATATCCTAGAAGGGAATTTTTTTATCAAAAACTCAATCTAACCGTTACCCATCTAAACCGATTATTTTAGAATCTTTAACTTCCTTTTTGCCATCTGACAGATTTTGGTGCCCTGTCAGGGCTTTAAAGTTTTACAAGTGTCATACTGATTTTAAGAGATCTGATCCATCCCATTTTTGGGTTACCAATAAAAAATTTGAATAGATCTAGAATCTAAGTCTACAGAATGCTTCAACCCAAATTTGGTTGAAATCTCTCAAGAAGCTAAGGAGGAGATGCATTTTGGTAAATTTTTATAAAATCTAAGATTTTTTACCCAAAAAAATTGGTAAAACAAAAATTTGAATAGACTTTCTAGAGCCTACCACTATATGATCTTTCCTGGAATTTTTTTTTTACAAATCTAAGATTTTAACCAAAAAAATTGACCAGTCAGAAATTTGAATAGAAGATCTAGAAGCTACATCCATAGAATGTTTCAAGCCAAATTTGGTTTAAATCTCTCAAGGAGCTAAGGAGATGCATTTTGACACTTTCCGGTAAATCTTTATAAAATCTAAGATTTTTGACACAAAAATTGACCAATCAAAAATTTGAATAGACTTTTAGAGCCTACCACTATATCATACTTCCAGGAAAATTTAGTTGAAATCTGTTAAGAAGCTAAGGAGATGCATTTTGTAAAAAATCTAAGATTTTCACCCCAAAAATTGACCAATCAAAAATTTGAATAGAAGATCTAGAACTTACATCCATAGAATGCTTAAAGCCAAATTTGGCTGAAATCTCTCAAGAAGCTAAGGAGGAGATGCATTTTGACACTTTCCGGTAGATTTTTTTAACATAATCTAAGGTTTTCACCCAAAAAACGTATCAATCAAAAATGTGAATAGAAGTTCTAGAGCCGACCGCTATAGGATCCTTCAAACCAAATTTGGCTGAAATCCGTCAAGAAGCTATGGAGGAGATGCGTTTTGACACTTTCCGGTAAATTTTTATAAAATCTATGATTTTTTAGCCAAAAATTGAAAAGTCAAAAATCTGAATAGATATTCTAGAGCCTACCTCCATAGGATCATTCTAGCCAAATTTGATTAAAATCTGACAAGCGGTTTAGGAGATACCATTTAAAGCAAAAATTGATGGACAGACCGTCGCCACGGCATAAGCTCACTTGGCCATTCTGGCCAGGTGAGCTAAAAACAAATGTTGAATTTTTTTTGTACTGGTACAATAACCGACTTCTCTTCATTCACAATGAACACAAATGATGAAAAGTTGTTTTGTCTAATCAATGTTTCTCTGACATTCCTCAAAGTATCCCCTAACAACAAAGAATCATCAATATAGCCCGATGATCAAAAGAACCTTGGTCTCTGAGTGCAGCGTAAAAAGGCTTTAACATTTTTGTAAACAATTTAGGCCCTGAAGCCAAACCATTTTGAATACAAGTATATTAATAGCGGAAACCTTTCCAGAAAAAATGTAAATATTTTGTCATTTTCACAAACCAGTACAGAATAATATGCATCATGTAAGTCTACCGAACCCATATAGCAATTCCTGGAAATCAATTGCACAACTGTGTGAATCTTATCCATCTTGAAATGGTGATACATAACACTTCTATTAAGCTGTTAAAGGTTTAGAATAACGCGAATACACCGCCATCTTTCCTATGCCTCATAAAAATGTTAGAAACAAATTCCCCTTCTGAAAACTTAGCACGCTCAATAATCCCCTTTGTCAAGAAAGGTTTCAATTCATTCTCTATAAGGTTTCGCTCTGAATCGCTAAAGTTTATTGGACTTGGAGTTTTTAACTGGTTTGGTAAACTCAACTTCATAACCACAGCCTGAATAATGAAATCATCAGATGTAATTTTTCTCCATTCTGAGAAATAGTTACATAATTATATTACCAGCTTCCAAAAATCACTGGCATGAATTGTCTCAATGGATCCTACCTGCACATCCTCCGATCCTGCTACTGCTAATGAGGAACATGAAACCTGCCTGGTTTCTTCTGATCATGTGCGGTTGTCATTTTGTTTGTATGCTCTCCTCTCCCTCCAAAACCTCCTAAAAAATGCTTTCAATTTGATTTTCCAGGCGCAGACCGATACCCAACATTTCATCCTCTACCTTGCTGACTGTATGGGTGAAAACGACCCTTTCTCTGAAAACCGGACCTATGTCCTGTGTCTAACTTCCAATGTACCTTATTCGTTCCATCGACTTCAAATCCTCTATCAAATTGTCCACATATAACTTGGTCGTAATCTTAATAAGTTTTGACTTAAGTGTCTTGAAATTATCACTCAACTCGGGCTGGATTTGGCTCCTATGAATGTTTAATTCCAAATTAGTGCGACACAACAATGCACAAGCATTGACAGATTTTTTCAAAATGATTTTTGTCATTTCACTATCCAGACCACCGCCACCTGATGAAGTCCAAGTCAATGAATCGGTAATCTGAACCACCGACGTAATACCATGCAACAGTGGGGGCCTGAATTCCCTGGAAATTGTTTTCTAATTCAATCTTCCTCAAATCTCCCAGTTCACATCACAAACAGTCAATGTCTCACAATTTGTATGTCTCATGTATAATCCTGCCGTCTCATTCAACTGTACATCCATCATTTTTACACTTGTCATTTGACTTATCAAGTCAGCCAACTGGCCATTAATGCTTTCACTACAAATGTCTGCTGTATCATAATTCTTCGTAGTTTCAGTTAAAACATCATTAACACTCACGGTCACCGCTCGATGTCGACGCGTGTACATTCGGTGCATTCCCTGAATAATTTGTCCTCAACACAGTCGTCATCGCTCGAGGAAACATCAACCATAGTGTCCTCGATACATGGAAAAATTTAGTCACATTTCCAGCCAATGAAGACACATTGGATTGAAGTGTTTTAAACTCCTCCCTCGTAATACCACCAGAAACCCCGCCATCGATTATGTTCAGTTCAGAACCATCTCTGTCCGCATTTCCACAACTCTCACCAGAATTTTGTGATTTGTTAGCTGAATCAACTAGTTCTCCCTGTGTAGCGTTCAACATCAACTGTCCCATGAAATCCAATTAAAAAACCATCGCGTAGTTTTTAAATAACATGCCAACAATGCCAACGATGTATTAAGCTTAGATTTAAACCAATTGCAGAAAAACGGGACCACCGAACCACCTTATCTCCCATTGGTTACAGTATACTAATTTCCTGTTTACATAGTGTAAAATCCTGAATTATTGCATCAGAGAACTACATGAATTTCTGTATTAATTTAATACTCCACAAAAATGAGTGAAGAACAATACTGTTTCTTCTTCAACAACACATTTTCCAGATATCAGTAAAGAACGGTTACCATTTCTCTCTCATGGGAAATAAAAGAACACCTCATAATCACCTGATTCGCATCAGACCAGCATGACCTAAGATCGCACAATTATGAGCAGACGGAAACGCCATGACCAGTGTTGGCCGAGTTGCCGAGCCCGTAATGGTGTTCAGAAATCTCTTCCTATTATAGAAATAGGTACTAATGAGACAGCGGCAGTTACCAGCTTAGTGATCTCTTGATTTTTATCAAAAACACGTAAAATCGTAATAAAATCATTCAAAATCCACAACAAACCTAGAAACTTTCCAGTTGCAAAATGCAAACTATTCAATGACACGTAATGTGCTTGCGCAACATATTCTTTCTCCATGGAATTCAAGGAATTTGTTTGAATATGATAATCAAACATGCTTGTGTCAGTAGTCATGTCCAAACACTGGGATTTGCACAAAATGGACATTGACATGTTACTTGTATTCGACACAATTAAATGTTTAAAGATCCTAGATGTACTACACTAGGCAAGTTGCAATGAAGATGAGCTATGACTAGTGAGACTACTACTTGCAAACACTAAGCTGAAAGTATGAGTCAAGTCAGTGAAGCTTGTAGAGTTTGAGACATCAATCGGCTCCCCACAGGGAGATGGTCTATCTCTGGTGCTTTTCACCTGTTACCTTGCTGCTGCATTGAAATCCATGCGGGAAAGCTCCACAAGACCACAAAAAAAAACCCTCCTCCACCCCACCAGTGTCAATACTGAGCATGCCGCTGGAGATGGACTTCATAGACGAGGAAAAGAAACCCCTTGACGAACTTCTCCCAATAGCTGCAAGCAAACTAAAAATTGAGAATCTCTTTATGAATGAATCCAAAACAGAGTTCACCCACATATACCTATCGACAAAGCATGAAACTATAGAAAATGATGACCGACTTCGTGGCGGCGAAGCATGGAGGAAAAGTAAAATCCTGGGCTCACCGCTTTGCAGTACTGCTGACATTTCTGCAAGCTGCGTCATGGGGAACATAGCTTTCCAGTCCTTCTGGAAGCTATGGATTCGTAGATCAAAGATGCCGTTGATAAAGAGGCTATGTTTATACAATGCAACCTGCGTATCCTTGATGCTGTATAACTGTAACAGCTGGGCAGCTCCAAAGGCAGCTCTAGACAAACTCGAAGCCTGCCACCGCAAACACCTATGCACTATCACTGGACATCGATGGGCAGACAGCATAATTTCTAATGATGCACTATACAAGATGTGCATTACGTCGCTGCTGTCTGTAAAAGTCGCCCAGCAAAGATGTTCCATGTTTGGCCATGTGCTAAGGATGCCAGAAGAGACACCAGCACAGTCTTGAAATTCACCCTACTCTGAGCCAGCAAATACAAAGCCAGGAGAGGACGACATTGCATAAATCTGCTAAGCATGCTATGAGGTGATCTCAAGAAAGCAGGACTTGGTACACTCAAGTCAAGAATGGACCTGAGGAAGCTAAGGATTTCGGCTGAGGACAAGACACAGTGGGCAAAAGCGAAGAAGGACTGATTGCAGCTGTAGGATGTTTCTACTAGTACAGCCGCAGAATACAGTAATCATACATACAAGAGGCCCAAGGGGCCTGTAATGCTCACCTGGACCATAGGCATCTCAACTAGAATGGTTAATAACAATAAGTAGAACTCTAATGAGTTGAGCAGACTTGTAACTAGAAAACAGAGGCTATGTTTCTTTATGTATCAACTTCTCTTTACCAAACTTTAATGTCCCTCAGTCACCAATATCATATTTCAAAAATTTTGGCCGAATCCATTCAGTGGCTCTGGAGACCAAGTTGCTTTCATGAAAACCATGCCATCCAAGTCCCAAGATGGCCACCCAATTACTCCCTAATCATATCTAGCAGATTTCGACCCAATCCCTTCAGCGGTTCTAGCGAAGTCGTTTTCACTAAAACTAGGTCAACCAAGATGGCCACCGAACCATTTGACCAATCAAGTTCCCTTGAACAAACTCTTGCCCTAGATCAAATTTTACGAGGTTTGCATCGATCCCCAAGCAGTTTCAGAGGTTTTTAGACATTTCTAAAAATCGGCCAAAATCCTAGATGCCCACCAGCGAATGCTTCATTTGAACCAACTTGGATCCCTAGATTCTCAGGATGCTTCCTGCCAAATATAATTGAAATTGGCCCAGTGGTTCTTGAGAAGTCGGTTAAAGGAAAATTTAATGGACGGACAACGGAAGGCCAGGTGAGCTAATAAATTTGAGTGTTAAAGGATTAAGGCCATGCTCAAGATGTATAATATCGCTTCAAACCGACCTCACAAAAATGGCTCCACGAAATGGATGGTGAATATTTTGAAAATATCATGTTGTATACTCGCTTTTAACTTTTTAATTCTCACAACCATAGCTGAGACTTCAATAACAAAACGCAAAACATTAATTTAAGCAACTGAAATATTTTTTCTTTTGACTGTGATTGAACCTGTACAGAAAACTGTGAGTTTTAACTTGTTAACACTCAAAATTGTTCAAGAAAATTTAAATTTTCTCATTAAAAATATCTATTTGCAGACCAACACAACTTTTTTTTTAAATTTACCATTGGAATGACTGGCTCGATTATCGAGCCAGTCATTCCAGTGGTAAATTTTCAAATATACTCTCCTCTTGGTCTGCAAATGGACATTTCTCAAGACCACTGCAGAATCTGTTTTTGTCTGATATGAGTGTGTGTTAAAACCAGGCTACAGAGATAGAAACAGACAAAATTAAATGTAGGGAGTCTGACAACTACATCATTAAAATTTCATCACAACCTCACTGACAGTGATTTCTGTTTAAATATGGAAGTGAAAATGTGTTCCTTATAGTGACAAAAAGTGATAAAATATCAACTTGTTAACATTAATATTAACCCTGCCACTGACAAATCCCTGAAAAATTATCATACTTACCATATAAAACTTATTCCGTTGAATATTTTGAAATTAATTTGACTGAAAGCTGCTCAACAATTTTCCTGCATGGTAACGTTAAAATGAGATATGGGGAATTCATCAGTGAAAGGGTTAACCATTAAATGATTAAACCTGTGAAAATATCTTTTTGGAACAGTCTTGAGCGATATCCATTTACCAGCCATTAAGGGCAATTTTTAAAATTTATCTTTGGAATGACTGGCTCGATAAACGAGCAGTTATTCCAGGGGTAAGTTTTATAAATTAGCATTCTCTTCGCCTCAAAATGGACATTCAATAAGCAGAAATAATCTCATTTTCTTCATGACAATTCTTAGGAACGCTCAGCCAGTGTATTGAATCTTGCCCCAGGTGCGTAAATCTCAGCAGAAATAATGATCACCATATATCTTTATTTATCTCGCAAGATGCAGTAGACAGAAATAACAAAGAAACATCTTTTTTCACATGTCATTTCTTAGGTCACTTTAATCCTTACTCTAACGTAGGCTGGAGTCAAATAAATTGCCATGAGCCATTGCAAGGAAAATGACCCAGACGTATATACTGGTCTGGCATTTTGTTAGCTTACTAAAATACTTACCACTAAATTCACTGTTTGCTATGTCACCTGACCTAGATATCTCCGAAAATTTTAACTTATTCATTTCCATGGCGTGCGAGTTACCTAGTAAACAAGGTTAGCAGAGATACATCCCTCCATTGGTATTCGTGATAGTGTCTCTTTAACTCTAAAGCAGTCATTGCTCTAGGATACCGATTCCTCTATTCATATAGAGTACAATAAATGAGTCCGTGAGCATGCACACTTATGCTACTATGCATGCGAACGAGTATTAATTAATTCCACAAAATTTAATGATTTGCAATCTAACGACGTGGGGTGGCCGTGAATTGAGTGGTAAGTATTTTAGTAAGCTAACAAAATGCCAGACCAGTATATACGTCTGGGTCATTTTGCAACACAACAAAAATACTAAGCCACTCAATTCACTGTTTGCTAAAAACATAGAATTGGTCAAAGACCAAATACTACGTGGGTTGGTAAATTGCAAATCAGGAATGAAAGGTTAATGACCAAAAATACTAAAACCAACTAAATCACTGAAGTGCTGAAAGAGCATAAACAAACAAATGTTCTAAACAAAATACACTAAAATAATGATAATCAGAAAATTTCAGCAAAGAGAATTTAAAAACAGACGCGATATGGTGAAGAAGACGGCTGACTAAAGAATCTAGGCAATTGAGCCTAGGTTTGAGCGGCGAAACTAGAAATGTCAGATTGTGAATTGAATTTGATCTTTCAAATAAAAATAATGTAGAATCTGACATTTATACTGCAACTTACATAATGTCGTCCACTGATAGATCAGCATAGAATGCGAAGAAGGCCATACCACGAACATCATGTGCCTTAACATTTACTGAGTGTCTCCTGGAGATACATTCTAGTTTCAATTAATGGTGTCTGTAATCCAGTTGATGAGAACCACGTTTACTAAACAAATTTGCATAAGTAATCTGAACGGTGTTTCAAAAAGATCTTTTAAATTGGGTATAGTTTTCGGAAAGGATTGAAAACAATTAATTATGTTTTATATATATAAGATCACTTCAAGGGCAAAGAATGTAGCCAGATCTCCTACCACCTAGAAAAGATCATTCACAAGAAGAATATGAATATCAGAATGCCATCTAACAAATGCGGCAGCTAGTAGAAATAGAATGATTTCAGAGTTATACAATTAAACAGATGGACCCAAGACATGAGTTAATAGAGGAATTTATTATAGGCATTTGTCTTTGCGCTATACCCTAAAAATACTTGTACCATGGATAAATGATGTAAATACGTAATAACTCTCGAACTGGCTTCTAGAAAATAAGGAAGGATAGATGCTAGTGAAAATGATAACACCACCCCAGCATACAGAGATTTAAGTCATCAAAAATATCCCATGAATCTATGACCTGATGATGGTGTGCAGAATCGGGCGTGATAATGTGTTGTTCTTACAACCATTTGAAAACCTTAAATATACTGTGGTAAATTCTCCTGTAACAGATAGATTTGAATTGATTAAGAATACTAAAGTTCAGACAAAAAAAAAAATCAATTTCTGAAAAACAGGTCTGTTGGAAAACACCAAATATACATATTGAAGATTTGTGGAATGATGAAATGAAAGCTGCTGTTAAACGAGATAGAAAATTCGCAAAATTGGGAAGACTCTTTGGATTTCCACAAAGAGGACTACAAGATCGACTGAATAACTCTCATTGGGCCAAGCAGGAGTGATTAAAGGGATAATACATTCTGCTGACAAAAGTTCTTAAAAGACAATTGCATTAGAAACCGCTGAAAAAAGTTCTTAAAGACAATTGGCACTAGAAAGTTAAATTGAAGATATTTAAACAAAATGTGATGTCTATGACTGGGCCAGAACATCTACCGCCAGAGCCTAGCCTGGAGGAAGAATACGAACATCAGATTTGGATGCTATACTGACTTAAAGGGAATCACCAGACCCTCTATACTACTGTTACTACTGTGTATAAAATGAATCTACAGACCGTAACGTTTTCAAAAATATAATTGTAAGATCTGTGCTCAAATTAGAAATATCTATCTTCGTTATTTAAATATGTGGTACATGGGTTAAATTTCTATTCCCGGATGAAGGTGTATGATGTCATAAGTTGAACGTTTTTCTCGCTGTCATCCAACGCTATCGCAATAAAATTGCGAATTGCATTTTTATAAGGGGATTCTCCTCAGCGGATTTAGGAAAATATAAACTATATTTGCGGGAATGTTGAGGAATATATACTAACAGTCCTTTGTCTGATTTCTCTGATGGTGCCAATTTTGACATGAAGTTTTGATCTTAAGATAAATGAATGACGCGATAGTATAGGCAATTCAATATAATTGCCACTATTGAATCAACGCTCTCACTGGGGCCACGGCAGATAATGTTATTAAAGTTTCATCTATTAATATGAGTTTAAATAGTTTGTACATACATTCAGTCCATCTTTAGGTACTTATGTTTTCATACTAGCCTCAAAACTTCCTGAGATTTTGTAATGTTAATGTAATTGGCAGGTATCTTCATAGAAAATGGCCATCTTAAGGTTCGGCAATTAATGTGTGAAAATAACAAATACATTCCATAAATTTGCGATAGTGTGATACACGTCTTAATCTTTTCAATCTGTACATATATAAATGATGTCGATAGCATTATCACCGATAGAGATATCACCATCCAAATGCATGCACTCCTGTCTTCAGAGTGCCGTTATTATGGTTCTTGTCGGATGGGATTCAACCTATGACGTCATAGGTTTAATTAACTCGCAGAAAATTATAGCAACATAGCGTTTTTTAAAAACCATTTTACTCGGATTTATATACAAATGTCAGGGGGAAGCTTTATACAGTAGCTTAAATGTGGGCTCTACAATAGAACTGCGTGTTTTATGCAAACGATGGTAACCCTTCTTGTGTTCCCCTTTAATGGGATGTAATAAATTAGCTACATGGAAAATCATTCTACCTGGAATGCGAGGTGCTGATAGATTTCCTGACATCTCCACCGCAGGAGGAGGACCAAGACGCCAGACAAAAATATGATAACCTCAACCACCCTGCTTGTTGATGAAAGTTACTACTATAGAACTGACTGCATGAGTAGATTGGTGGCTTGTGAAAGAGACAATATCTCTTCATTCTCCAATATTCCAGAGTACTGAAGAGGGAATAAGACTACTTTATCTGATTCCATAGACACAAGAACGAGAGGAAATTCAAGTGATCCCACCCCCCAAAACTCTTAGTAGAAAGAATCAAAGGAAGGATTTGTCCGAAGACTATGGGTTCAAACATATGATGAATTTAAACGAAACTCGTAAAAGATAAGGCCGAGGAATCTTCGAACTGGCCACGAGACTGAAGAGACTCTGAGGAAGAAGCTTAAACATACCAATGTATTCTAGAGAAGACAATACATCATGCCTGATAGTGAGTCCAACATGATATTATGGGAAAAAGATCCCAGCAACAGATCAAATTTATATATGATGATGAAGGATTGGTATGGAAATATACTCAATTTTTTCTCAATCTTTTATCCTGTCTAAGACCGGAGTGAAAACCCCCCAACAGACCACCCTTGCGGGTTGGTCTGTAGTTTTATTAACCACTATAAAAACATACTTACTGTTCAATCACTACTCGCTAAATCAATTAGTCTGCATTTAGCCACCAGAATAAGATTTT
Organism: Chaetoderma sp. LZ-2023a; assembly: GCA_034401795.1. Lineage (NCBI taxonomy): Eukaryota > Metazoa > Mollusca > Caudofoveata > Chaetodermatida > Chaetodermatidae > Chaetoderma > Chaetoderma sp. LZ-2023a. The sequence goes on along the minus strand of CM067370.1, from coordinate 160,292,214 downwards.
TATGCTCACTTACATACCCCCATATGCCTATTCCATTACTATGAATACCCGTAACCAGGCTACTGGTAGGGTACACACAAGCATAAGTCCTGATAAAGACTGGCACCAGTCTGTCCCAACTCCTTGGTGACGCCTGTCACTAAGCATGCCCACGCATGCGCAATAGAGCCCAAATATGAAACAGTTTCACTTTTCTAAATTATAAGTGCCACATATCCTGTATAGATTCTCAAATCATTCCCATGCGGGGTGGCTGAGGCCGAGTCATAGTGATTGAACGGTTAAGTATGTTTTTATAGTGGTTAATAAAACTACAGACCAACCCGCAATGGGGGTCTGTTGGGGGTTGTTATTACACCACAAAAACATCTTGACCATTCAATCACTACTTGCTAAACCAGTAGATTTTGTCAGTGCCCCACTATAACCCTTGGTGGGTGTAGATTTGAGAATCCATAAGCAAGGATAAAAATCAATCAAACACTACCAAAATGTTAATAACATAACATAATGGTGCATCTTAATCAATCACACAGGGATTATCAAACAAGGAAAACTGTAAAAATAAAGAAATAAATAAAACAAGATAAACTCTCACCATTTCTTACAGACACAGGCTTAACAAAAATGGTGGGATGTGCTTGGTAAATGTTCTTCATATTTTTTAGTTAAAGTTGTGATATTTCTAAAAAAAAGGCCGCTGCACTCTGATCCTTTAAATAAAAAAAAGTAAAAGTAGACTCAGATTTCCATCCTGCGACCTGCATTACTTCGTCTAAAGATGAGCCAGCGAAAAGAGCGAAAGAGGTAGCCATCCCTCGGACATCGTGAGCCTTAATGTAGAAAGGTTAATTTGATAAGGAGAAGCAATCTCATAACAAATACGGATGGTCTCACAAATCCATCTGGCAATAGTGGCCTTAGAGACTGGTCTGGCTACCCTCGCATACGGAACCAAAAAATGGGATGGATCAAATCTCTTACGCCTTAGATGAGTAACGGTTAGACCGTGCTTTCGATAAAAATCTCTTCCAGGATATAAGACTAAACCATCCCCAGATTCAATAAACCTGTCCTTTTCGGTGGAAAAAGCATGAATTTTGGATCGTCTTCTAGCAGAAGCAGAGACAACCAGAAAAACGGTCTTAAAAGTTAAAAATTTCAAGCCAATAGAAGAGATAGGTTCAAAATGATGGCCTGCCAAAACCTGAAGAACCAGAGCCAAATTCCAGAAAGGCATAGGCTTAGCTATTGGGGGACGGATATTGCCTAAACCTCAAATAAAACCATTAAGAACTTCCATATCCTTAACACTGACATTCAGAAGGCAAGGAAGCGAAGATGCCAAAGAAAACCTGTAACCCCTGACTGTGTTAGCAGACAATTGTAAGGAGTCAAAGAGATAAGATAAAAAATCTAAAATAGAAACAGAATCGAGCAAGAAACCATGGTCTGCGCACTATTCTCCACAAATTTTAAGTCGACCCTTGTAAACTCTACGAGTCGACTCCCTCCTGGCAGAATCAATAATTTCCTGAGATCTTGCAGAAGCTTTAATCTCAGGGACTGAGCACTCGATATTCTCCAAACACACAGACTGAAAATTCCTGGGTTTGGATGAAGACAGGTGCCCCTTACTTGACACAGAAGGTCTGGAGAGACTGGAAGAAGACAAGGGAAGTTCACCAGGAGATTGAGATCTACAAACCAGATCCGCTTTGGCCAAAAGGGAGCTATCAGCAGATCTGGTCCCTGACCTTCCTCAAAACCAACGGAATCAGGATTGTTGGAGGAAACGTATAAGCGAACATTCCTGTCAAGGACCGAGACAGGGCGTCCAGCCGTCCACTGCCAATGCCTGATTGTCCAGAAAAGGAGACATGAAAGAGGAGATCTGAGCATTCAGACAGGTCGCAAAAAGATCTACATGGGGATGAAGATCGCTCTGGCAACCGACCTCTTTAACTGCCACTGTGTGGGTGAATTTCTTGGGATGAGACAATTGGTTCGCAAGAAAATTCAGACCACCTGGGACATGAGAGGACACTAGAAAAATCTGATTCCTGCGGCACCACAAGAGGATGTTCCACACTTCCAGACAAAGGAGGGATGACCTTGTTCCCCCTTGCCTGTTGATATAGGAGACCACCGTTGAATTGTTCGATCGAATCGATACTTTGAGGCCTTTCACTCGATCTGCCCACGAGAGGAGAGCCTTTTTGACAGCCCACAACTCCAGAATGTTGATGTGGGCTGACAACTCCTCCAGGGACCCAAGGACGGAAACAGACAGGGAATCCCAGACCCTTCCCCATCCCTCCTGGGAAGCGACCATGAAGATAATCGCCTGAGGAGAGGACTTGACCAGAGGGACAGCCAACAAAAGCAGAGAGCGATCCTTCCAAAATGCTAGATGGGGAATAAGGTGTTCTCGGATTGTAATCTGATGGTAAATGGAGCGAACCGACTGCTTTCAAAGGGACATTAGGTACATTTGAAAAGGTCTTCTCATCAGCGCTGCCCAAGCAATGATACTTTCGACGCTGACTGTCAAATCTATCAACCTGAGGAAGAAATTTGCTCTGACCATGGCAGAAGACAGAATTTCCATTGCTACCAAAATGGCCTCTACTCTTTGCTCTGAAGGGAAAACTAGACCTTGATCCTGATCGAATGAAACGCCTAGGAGGGTGAAAACTTTAGAGGGACTAAACTTGACTTTGTGAGATTTAAAATCCAACCTAGGCTGCAAGCTAGACTGCAGACCTCTGGAATGATTCCTCATAGAATTGAGGAAGACTGCTTTTACTAACCAATCGTCTATATAAATGTGAAGGTGGATAGAACGACGGTGTAAAATTCCTGCCACAGCTGACACTAGACGAGTGAAGAAGATAGGAGCCGTGGTCAGGCCAAAGGGCATGGCTCAAAATTGCCATACCCGACCCTTGAAGGCGAATCTCATGAATTTTCGGAAAGAAGGGTGGATGAGAACGTGGAAGTAGGCGTCCTTTAAGTCTATGGAAGAGGTCCACATGCCTGGATTCAGACTGCCGATAATCTGGGAAATGGTCTCCATCTTGAATTTTGGTGGTAAAATTAGGTTTAACTTTTTCAGATTGATAATCGGATGCCAACCTCCCGTCTTCTTGGGGACAAGGAAAAGGGTTGAGTAATAGCCCAGGTCTACTCTTCATAGGGGAGCCTTTTCTACAGCCTTCTTTAAAATCACCAACTTCAACGCGTCCTCCAAGGCCCCCAGCTTCTCCAGACTGGAAGGAACTGGAGTCCACTTGGGAAGGAAAGACAGAGGAGGAGGAGGGTGACGAATGATCCAGGAAGGTGCATAACCCCAGCGGATCTGATCTATAAGCCAAGAGTCCTGAACAAGGGCTTGCCAAGTCTCCAAAAACAGATACAGGCACCCTCCTACTGGCACGCTGGGCAAAAGGGACTGCACCGACAGATCCAAAGGCAAAGGAAGAGGATGGGATAAAACTGGGTACGGTGAAAGGGTTAGGCCTACCCGGGCTAAGGCCATCCTTTCAAACTCATTTAGACTGGAAGCCTCCAAAGGAATGACCTCTAGAACTGGATCTAGGTCCACGGGAATAATATTGGCACCTTCTCGCCTGGAAAGGAGGGCCCTGCCGGACTTGGCTTCTAAGACAATGAGAAGAGATGGACTCAAATTGATCCTCATTCACGGATCTGGCTTCGGAACCTGAGGAAAGGTTAGAGTTGTTAACTATCCTAGAGTCTCTCTTAACGGAAGGTTTCAAAATAGAAATCTGATCTCGAAGATCCCTGGCGGATCTAAGATGGTCAGACTCAGCACAAAGAATATTGGAAGAAGACTGACCAAACACATCCAAGCCAAAAGGAGGAGCCGAAATGAGATTACTCCTAAGGCTATTCGAAATATTAACCTCGGACAGTTTTCTAGTTCTTCTATTAGAGGTAATAAAGCCTAAAGACCTACAGATCGAATTCAATGAGCCTCTAGAGATGTCAGCCAAAGAATGAAAAACCTCAGGAGGGACCTGCTCACCTCTCTCCTGAGCCGTAAGGACAGCTTCTGAAAGAAGAGCTAGAAAATTAGCAGATTTAAGCTGGCCTTGCATACCGATTCCCATTTAAAAAGGTCTGAAGAAGACTCAACCTTTGCAGATTCCTTTAAATTGGACGAAATAACTTCCCAGGTAGGACCATTAAGAGATTGAGCGGAGGCCACTCGAAGCAAATCCTCCTAGGGAACCTGAACTGGAGAATCAATTTCAGGAGTGAGTGAAAAATCCTTAGAATTAACCTCATTCATGTAAAAATCTAACATATCGATTACCAAATTGTCGACTGGAAGAACACGAGAACAGGAAGAAGAATCAGAAGAGGACAGAACGGACCCTAAAGAAGGTGGGTCAATAGAAAACTCATCCTTAAGAGGGAGTGAGACTAGATGCTATCCATTGATGAGTCATGGACCAATCATCTGACGAGGCCCTGACCGGGTAAAATCTCTTCAGATCCGTGGCCTAGCATATAGTAAGTTTGCCACATCTTTAAGGGCGGCCCTTATCAAAAGGGCCAGATATTCTTGGATCGAGAACCATTCTCTGCAGTCTCCTCCCAAATGGTCTTCTGTTCCTTCTAACTAGAAGCTATTAGCTTTAGAGGGGTTGTTGTCTTCTATGCTTGTCAAGGAGTCTATAGAAGAGGCTCTTCTTTGGAAAGTTAATCCAGGCTTCTGTTCATTGGTTGGATTGTCTGATAAGCATCTAAATCTCGATTCGTTCAGACACTGCCATGGGGTTTTCTTTCATTTTTAGAAGGAAGATCGAGGGTTTCTTGGGATGTCACTAGATCCAATCTTTTTGCGACATGTCTGATTGCCCAGATTTTATCTTTCATGTCTCCCTTTTCCGACAGTCAGGTTAAGGGTCTCTAGTTCTCGATTCGATCGGACAATTCGACAGTAGTCTCTTATATCAACAGGCAGGGGGGCACAAACTCGTCTCTTCTGTACTTGGAAGTGTGGAACCTCCTCATATGGTGTCGCATGAATCAAATTTTCCTAGTGTCCACTCATGTCCCAGGCTGTCTGAGTTTTCTTGCGGACCAATTGTCTCGGGCGTGGGCTGTGGACGCCCTGTCTCGGTCCTGGTCAGGAATCTTCGCTTATGCATTCCCTCCCACTATCCTGATTTCTTTTGGTTCTGAAGAAAGTCATGGACCAGATCTGCGAGATCTTGTTAATATCTCCCTTTTGGCCAATAAGGATCTGGTTTGTAGACCTTCTCGATCTTCTAGTACTTACCATCATCCAAACCCAGGAATCTTAAGTCTGTGCATTTGGAGTATATCGAGTGCTCGATCCTTGAGAATAAAGTTTCTACAAGATCTCAGGAAATCATCGATTCTGCCAGGAGGGAGTCGACTCGAAGCGTTTACAAGGGTCGGCTTAAGATTTTTGGAGAATGGTGTTCAGATCAAGGTCTCGTGCCTGATTCTGTTTCTATTTCCCAGGTGTTAGACTCTTTATCTTATCTGTTCGACTCTTTACATCTGTCTGCTAACACTGTAAGAGGATATAGATTTTCTTTTGCATCTTCTCTTCCTTGTTTACTGAACGCTGAAGTTGAAGATACTAAGGTTCTTAATCTTTTGATCAGAGGTTTAGGTAATATTCGTCCTCAAGGTGTTAAACCTTTGCCTTCCTGGAACTTGGCTCTGGTTCTTCAGGTTTTTGGGCAGGTCATCATTTCGAACCTATCTCTACGATTAGCTTGAATCTTTTAACTTTTAAGACCGTTTTTCTAATTGCGGTTTATCGAATCTGGGGATGGTCTGGTCTTATATCCTTGAAGGGATTTTTATCAAAGACTCAATCAATCCGTTATCCAGCTAAGCCGATTATTTTACAATCTTTAACCTCCTTTTCTCTGGCTGACAGATTTTGGCGTCCTGTCAGAGCTCTAAAAGTTTATAAGCGTCGTTATGATTTTTAGAGATCCGATCTGTCCCTTTTCTGGGTTCCGTATGAGGAGGGGGTAGCCAGTCCCGTCTCTAGGGCATCTATTCCCAGATGGATTTGTGAGACCATTCACATTAAAGCTCATGTCATTAGACGGATGGCTTCCTCTTTTGCCCTTTTTGCTGGCTCTTCTGTAGACGAAGTTATGCAAGTTGCAGGATGGAAATCCGAGTCTACTTTTACTTCTTTTTATTTTAAAAGACCAGAGCACAGCGGCTTCCTTTTTTAGGAACTTTATGATTTAACCAAAAAGGCTGAAGACCATTTACCAAGCACATCCCACCATTTTCGTTAGGACCATCTGTCTGCATGTAATGGTGTGAGTTGTTCTTTGGTTTTTATTTATTTCTTTAAGTTTAAAGAAATCCTTGTTTGATAATCACTGCCTGATTGATTAAGATGCACCATTATGTTATGTTATTAACATTTGGTTGTTTTGTTTGATTTTTATCCTTGCTTATGAATTCTCAAATTTCCTCCCACCAAAGTTTCGTAGTGGGACACTGACCAAATCTACGGGTTTAGCAAGTAGTGATTGAACGGTAATGGATGTTTTTGTGGTGTAATAACAACCCCCAACAGACCCCCCTTTAGTGGGTTGGTCTGTAGTTTTATTAACCACCATAAAAACATACTTACCGTTCAATCACTACGACCGGGCCTCAGCCACCCCGCTGGGTATTGATTTGAGAATCTATTCTGGATATATGGCACTTAAATTTAGAAAAGTGAATCAGTTTTCACATTTGGGACCTACTGCGCATGCGCGAGCGTGCTTAGTGACAGGCATCACCAAGGAGTGTGTACAGACTGGTGCCAGTCTATTGTAAGGCTAATGCAGGGGGCCCCTCTACCAGAAGCCTGGTTGAGGGTCTACATGGTGATGGTATTGGCATTAGGGAGTATATAAGCGAACAAACAAATTTTATTCTGATAGCTAAATGCAGATATTTGATTTAGCAAGTAGTGATTGAACGGTAATGGATATTTTTGTGGTGTAATAACAACTTTGTTTACTAGGGAAGCAACATGCCATGGGAATGAATAGGTTAAAATTTTCTCAGATATCTAAGTCAGGTGACATATAGCAAACAGTCTTCTTCTTCTTGCGTTCATCTTTCTCATGACAGTAATCTTAGACCATTTTCCTTATTTGGTGCATGAAAGCTGAAGTGGTCACCAAACTGTCTCTGTCTCCTGTGATCTTCTCTTCAAAAGATACTTCAATAGGCCATAGAATTGAGTGGCTTCGTATTTTTGTTGTGTTACAAAACTCTACATGCGAAGATTAACCCTTTAACACTCAAAGCTTTTCAAGAAAGCTAAAATTTTCTCAGAGAAAATGTCCATTTGCAGTCCAAGAGATTATTTTTACATTTATCACTGGAACGACTGGCCAGTCATACCCGTGATAAGTTTTCAAAAATAATCTGTCTGAATAGTAAATTTTATATGAGAAAATTTAAATTTTCTTGTACAAATTCGGAGATTACATGGCTAATCCTGTAAGCTAAATCGGCCTCTGCAGTGGTATTGCGCAATGTCCATTCGGAGGTTAAGACACTATTCTTGAGTTTCCCACTGGAATGACTGGCTCAATAACCGAGCCAGTCATTCCAGTCTAAAATGCTAAATAGATTTGTGATTGTAACGTTTTAGGTCAAAAGAGTGTAATTATAGGAACACAAACTATGGAGGGATCCGATCTGTTACTCAAGTATATGATATCATACTCAGTGTTTCTCATGGCATCTAAAAACTAATTAGTATTTAACCATTACACAAGATTTTCCGAGGTCCCATGGGACTAACTACCACAACTTTTGAGGGTCCCAAGTTGCATTTTGGGGGTATATACTCTCAAAAGGACCCTTATGACAAACCCTGGTCATACTCAACGTCACAATGAATAGTGACATATCCCATTCCAGGTAAATATTAAAAGGTCTCAAGTGTAGGAACTTTGTCTTTATTATTTAACCCTTACCTCTCTGATGTCAATATTCTATCTTTTACTCTGTCAACAGCAAAGAAACTGGTTTACATTTTTCAACAATTTTGGCGGATGACAGCAACATCTTCCACTAAATCTGTTGAAAAATGAATACCAGTTCATCTTTTAATTTACTGGTAATTTAAAAATTAAAAATTTTAACATCAGTGTGCTAAGGGTTCATAAATATTCTGTTGAATTTTTTTAAAACAGGTTACCTGTAAGCAGTTACCTAGAACATGGGATTCTGTGAATTCATGATTCAAAGCCTATAAATTGTTGAAAAAGTGGGCGGAGCTTAGCGGGACATAGCTGGAAATTAATCCCACTACTGACAGGGAAAATGCATTCTATATACTTTAGATAATTAGACTAATATTTAGACAGCAAATGCTACAATTAATATTTATGATCTCTGTAACATCTAATAATTAAACAGCCTTTAACAATTTAACCCTCGAATTTGTTCAAGAAAATTCAAATTTTCTCATAGAAAATGTCCATTTGCAGACCAAGAGAAGACTGTTTTTGAAAATTTATCACTGGAATGACTGGCTCGCAAAGGGACATTTCTCAAGACTAATTTAGAGGCCATTTTTGGCTGATTTTAGTGTTAACACTTTAGCTCATATCCGCCAAAAACGGCTTCTGCAGTGGTCTCGAGAAATGTCGATTTGCTTACCAAAAGAAGACTATTTTTGGAAATTTACCACTGGAATGACTGGCGTGATAACCGTCTTCTCTTAGTCTGCAAATCGACATTTTCTATGAGAACTTGAATAAATTCAAGGGTTAAAGGGTTATGGACAACCTCTCTATGAATGCTAGATTTATATAAAGACCACTTCAAAACTTAAAGACTAGGCACTGATAAAGGCTACTTTAATTAATTAAAACTTAAGGAAACAATTTATTTGACTATACCTATAGAAAGGCCTACGCATGGGCCACTGGCTGATCCTGATAATGCAGGTTTCACAGTACTATTCAAAGTGATATTTGCTTAATCTTGCCATACAAAACCCTTGCAATAAAAACATGGTAAAACGAAAATAATCACAAAATGAACACAACAGTGTAGGAAACAGAATGCTAGAATGTAAATTACAGGGCTGAGTTGTACAAAAACATCTCTCACACATGACCAATTAGCATAGCTTAACCTTTTCATTAATAACAGGAGCCGGTGGAGAGACCCTCCATCCCACCCGACCAATGGTTGGCAGAAAGCAGAGGACAAACAAGAATGGTTTGGGTGACAAAGAAGACATAGATTTTATTTTTGCACAGCACAGAGGATGGACCTTTAAAGTCCCAGCCGTATACAATGAGGCTGAATTAAAATCTATGGTACTCCAAAGATGGAATGCTCATTCAACAAAACTTTTTTTGACTGCCTGCCTGCTTCAAGCCACCCGACAATAACTTCAATGGGCAGTAACTCCGGACCTGCTGAATATTTTGAAAACAATTTGACTGAAAGTTGTTGGTGGCCTAGCCACCAACAACTTTCAGTCAAATTGCTTTCAAAATATTCCGCAGGTCCAGAGTTAACAGCCATAGAGAATGTAGCCTGCAGAAACTACAAGCAGACATTTTAAACGCAATCATGCAGGTGTTTGTTCTGCGAGTAATTAGATAGTACCGGTATATGTGAGGGAATGTAACAAAGTATTGTATCTGCATCATAGATGTAAAATGGATAAAAAAAAATGTAAAACAGTAATTATACCTTGACATAAATAGAGAGCTTGATTTAACTTTTTGCTCAAAATAGCCAAACAAAGAATAAGAATGAATTAATAGCATCAAAAAGAATCCCTTCTTTCCTATAACTTCCTACTATTAACCCTTTAATCCTCATATCAGCCAAAAGCAGCTTCTGCAGCGGTCTTGAGAAATGTCCATTTGCAGATCAAGAGAAGACTATTTTAGAAAATTTACCACTGGAATGATTGGCTCGATAGATGAACCAATCATTCCAGTTGCAAATTCTCAAAAATAGTCTTCTCTTGGTCTGCAAATGGACTTTTGAATGAAAGAAATTAAATTTTCTTGGACAAATTTAAGTGTTGAAGGGTTAACGGTATATGGGATTTTTTTCTGTAATAGCATCAGACACGCACTCACGCACCTGCATGTATGTGCAACCATGCGTGTACACGTGTGATCATTAATTCCATAATTAACAAGAATGATAATGAGCATCAACATTTTTACACAGTCCATGTTCATTTGGTGGGCAACAGATCTTTTTGGAAATTTATCACTGGAATGACTGGCTTGGTCATAGAACCCACCATCCCAGTGGTATTATTCGTAAAATAGTTTCATAGCATGGAATGGATGCTTTTCAAGACCACTGTAAAAGCCATCTTTGGCCAATTTGACCATTAGATGGGTTTAATTACCTTCTTTGATGACCTTGCGTGAATGATTAAGATTAGTATAATAATCGCATCACTCTTTCATGCACCCGTCATTAGCGGAGTTTCACCTCGACAAAGGTCTACACTACCTGGACAGAAATGGATCTATGTATTCCGTTAATCTCTATTTTTGGCATAAAATCAATTTGCCAGAGAAAGACAGAAATGACAGGAATGTGTGGAGTTAAGCAACGTTCAACCATACTTCCATAATAACAGTCTGGTTACTGACTGATGGACCGTCACCGAGATGCTATTTAAACAGGAATGTCCTGGTGCGTGTAACTTCAGTGTCAGTGATGATGACGAATGAATGGATGCCTTCAAGCAGTTTCTAATTTGTTTTGTTTTGAATCCCTAATTCATGCAATGTCTAGACTTGCTGCTTATTTCGATGTGGAGTTAATGTTTTCCCTATTTTAATTTCGTCAAAGTCAGGTTTTTTATTATATGACGCTAATGGGCTAGTTACTTAACTCGATTCCAAGAAAGCGATCATTGACTGTTCTGTATGACTAGAGAATGGAGGCTTAGCTGCTTAACCGTTTCAGCGATGAATTTTCCCAATTTCTCATGTCAAATATTTTGTAATTAAATTGACTGGAAGCCGTTGCAGCCGAATTTACTTTTTCAGGGATTCGTCGGTGAAAGAGTTAATGATTAGGCCGGACAACATGGCTTAACTATGGACTTTAATTAAGAAAAATGTTCCTCTGCAGGACAAGATTATTTTTGAAAGAATTTACCACAGGAATGGCTGGCTGGCTAGGTATAAGGTAGCCATGCACTCATTCCAGTTGTACAATTTCAAAAGTAGCATTCTCTTTGCCTACAAATGGTCATTCACAAAAGAAAAATTTGCATTTTCTTGACCACTCAACTTCACTATTAAAAAGGTGAGACATGGTTAGAGAAATGCTGACCGCAATGTCTCCGTCAATGTCCTAATCTAATCTAATATTATGTCAGTTATCATGTTTAAAAGACATCTTTAGCTCAGATAAAGCTTGACCACATTGATTGTATAAAGTACTTCAGTGATTGGCTGAACAAGCTTAGACTGTACAGACTGGAGATTTTACCCAGGTTCAATCACATCTCAGAGATGACTGTTATCAGGGTTGGCAGTTTCTTCTGAAGGGCGTTTTCTACTGTGTTTTCTACGCGCGTTTTACCAGGTGTTTTCCTCCCTGGAATAAATTATTGTTTCTTCCATTAGTTTCTTCTGGAAGAAATGCAAATATTTAATACAAATCTTTAATTGATGAAACCTTTGCATTTAAAGTACTCAAACTGCCTCTAATATGCTACATATACATGTTAATCCTACTTAGTATACTATACAAGAGGCCCAAGGGCCTGTGGCGCTCACCTGGACCACTAGGATTTGAACCATTTGCATTTAAGAACATGATGGATCATTTTTGGAAAATCCAAGATGGCCACCAAAAGAAGTGACCAATTAAAATTCTGTATATAAGTTCTGAAGCCTACCCACATATGGTCCTTTCAGCTGAGATTGATTGAAATCTGCCAAGCAGTTAATGAGGTGTAGGCTTTTAACTGATTTACCAAAACTTGTGGAAAATCCAAGATGGCCACCCAAAATTTACCAACCAAAATTCTGCATACTAAGTCTGAAAGTCTATTTGAAATAATTCATAATTACTCATGATTGGTCATAATTACTCATGAACAGTTCATTATTAGTCAGGAACAGTTCATGCTTTCTAACAGTTGTTTCAGTATTACTCGTGAATAGTTCATGATTATGCAACCATCAAGAGTTCTTGATTATGAATGAACTGTTCATGATTAATTATACATGAATAGTTCATGATCACTCATGAATTGTTCACGATATTTCATGATTACTCATCCCTGAGTAGTTCATGAATTGTTCCTGAGTATGCAACCATCAAGAGTTCCTGATGATGAATGAACTGTTCATGATCAAACCGTCAAGAGTTCCTGATTATTAATGAACTGTTCATGATTAATTATACATGAATAGTTCATGATCACTCATGAATTGTTCATGATATTTCATGATTACTCATCCCTGAGTAGTTCATGAATTGTTCATGATTATGCAAGCATCAAGAGTTCCTGATGATGAAGGAACTGTTCATGATCAATTATACATGAATAGTTCATGATTACTCGTCCCTGAATGGATTATGAATTATTCATGATTTAGGCAATCATAGAGTCCCTGATGATGAATGAACTGTTCATGACTAATTATACATGAATAGTTCATGATGACTTATGATTTGTTCATGAACATTTATGTGTTATTAATAACGACTAATATGGTTCATGTATAGTCATGAACTATTCTTGAGGGCAAAAGGTCATGTTGATTCATCATATGTTCGTGGTCAAGTTCAGGGATGTTCTTGACTTGTTCATGAACTGCAATTAGCAATTTAGATTTATTGAAAATAAGTTCATGAATCATTCATGCATTTATCGAGTTGCACATGTTCATGATCTTTAGGACTTCATGAACAGTTCATCAATCATGGATGGGTCATTTCATGTTCATCGGATCCTCCATGAACAGTTCTTGAACAGATGATGAGCAATTTATGAATTTTGTTCTTGGATTATTCATGAACTGTTCATAAAAATTTCACCGGGAAATCTGTCAAACCATTAAGGAGAAGCAGCAATTTGAGACGGATGAAGCAAGACATACGTCAGATGATGGATGGACAATGAATGGATGAGAGACAGCCGCCATGGTATAAGTCCACTTGGCCTTGCAGGCCAGGTCAGCTAACAAGTATTAAGAATAAAATAGGGCTGTAATTTAAGTTTCCAGTTAGCTAACATCACAATCACAATGACGTAAGTACATCATGAATGTGGCAATTATACGCCATCTGAGTGTGGGAGGTGTCTGACACTGCCAGAGTAAAGAGAACAAACATTACGAGCATGAGGTTACTTAATCTTAATAACAAGAGGTCAAAGGGGCCTGTATTGGTCACCTAGAAAATAGGCATTTCAATTATAAATGTTGTCGCCTCTAAGTAGAACACTAATGTTTTGGCGAAAATCGAAACAAGAATGTGTCCTATGAAAGTTGGTCAAAATCCATCCAGTGGTTCACGAACCATAGTTAACTATCGCAACCAATAGAGGAAGCCAGTCTTTCAGTCAAGTATATATCATAATAAATTACGTCACAGGTAGGCCGATGTCACAATCTAAATACAAGAACGACAATCAGAGATTGCTAAAGTATGGCTCCCATTCCGCCAAGCACAACCTCCCACCCAAGATTGATCACCGTGACCTTGACCGTTGACATCAAAATTGATTGGGTTCTTCGAAACACCAAGGACAACCTCCCAAGCTACATTGGTAACGATCCCTTAAATAGAACTTGAGTTAACATCCGGAAACACAATATTACATCAGTAATTAGGTCACAGTGACCTTGACCGTTGACTCCAAAATCGGTAGGGTGCTTCGGACCACCAAGGAAAAACATCCCATGCCAGATTGATAACAATCCCTTCTATAGACCTCAAGTTATCACACGGAAACGCAATATTATGTCATTAATTAGGTCGGTGAGACCTTGACCGCTGACCGTTTTACCCCAAAATCAATAGGCTTCTTTGGACTACCAAGGATAAGGTCCCCTGACACATTGGTAAAGAACGCTTCAATAGAACTCGAGTGATCATTCGGAAACACAAACATATTATGTAATTAAATAGGTCACCATGACTTTGACCTTTGACCCCAAAATCAATAACGTTCTTCAGACCACCAATGACAAGCCGTCATACTAGATTGGTAAAGATCCCATCAATAGAATTTAACAGATCATTCGGAAACGCAATATTACGTAATTAATTAGGTCACTGTGACCTTGACCTTTGACGACAAAATCTATAGGGTTCTTCGGATCACCAAGGAACACACCCACGTCAGATTGGTAATGATCCCTTCAATAGAACTCGAGTTATCATCAAGAAACGCAATATTACATAATTAATTAGGTCACCATGACCTTGACTATTTGGCACAAAAATCGATACGGTTCTTAGAACCAACAAGGACAAGCTCACACACAAGACTGGTAACAATCCCTTCAATAGAACCAGTTATCATCGGGAAAGGGAATATTATAAAATTTATTAGGTCATAGTGACCGTGACCTTGACATTTGATGCCAAATCGAGAGGGTTCTTCGGACCACCAAGAACAATCTTCCATGCCAGATTGGTAATGATCCCTTACATAAAACTCGAGTTATCATCTGGAAATGCAATATTACATTATTAAATAGTTGTCACAACGACCTTAACCTTTGACTGTTTGACGCCAAATTTGATAAGGTTCTTCGGACCACCAAGGACAAACTCCCATGCCAGATTGGTAATGATCCATTCAATAGAACGTGAGTTATCATCCGGAAATGAAAGCCCGAACGGACAGACAGACACACTTTATAACCCCCATATATTTATATGGGGGCAATATCACTTACGAAACCGTGTTTCTGGTAATAGACTGACAACAGACTGGCAAGATATGACAACAGACTGACAACAAAAAATGAACACTGGCAATACACTGACAATAGGCTGACTATTAAGCTGACATTAATTAAAGAAGAATTGACAAAACACTGGTAATATTGCCCATTTATCGTCAGACCTGGTAATAGTCTGACAATACAGACATTTTGTTGGAGATCTGGAAATACACTGACAACAAATTTATCCGGCCTGACATTAACATGACAACAAAAACTTTGTTTTAACTATAGCTGACAATAAGCTGACATGAAAAATCTTAACTGGCAATAGACTGGCAAGAAAGGACTTGGGAAACTTTACAAAGAATATGACTGACAACAGACTGGCAAGAAAGGAGATAGTAAAATACATCTGACAACAGACTGGCAAGAGTGGTCATAGTAAAATAAATCTGACCATATACTGGCAATCCTATCAGAGAACATGTCTCACAATAGGCTGGTAAGATGTGAAATTAAAATAATATTTGAGTTAATATTTTTACCTATGCCTAGAAATACAACTTACAACTTTATAGCAATGATTTTAAAGCTGGATCTGTGTCTCACTCTTTTCATAATAGCAAAATGTTAGATTTGTGCTACTGTACCAGTATTTGTTCTTACTCACACACATACCGTAATTGTGTAATTAGCTTTTTGGCAGTATTTGTATTATTCAATACACTGATAAAGAGGTGCTCCTCCATGTGGGGACATCAACATGCTAAAATAAGAAGTTATCTCTCTTCTTCCTTTTTTGAAGATTCAACAGAAGCTCTCCTAGGTCTGCATAAAATGTTGAAAATATATTTATAATCATGTTTATTTAATTATAATCATGTCATGTAACCCAAGAACTGCACAGTCATTATCAGTTTGGTATGTAGACATAAATTGTAATGATAAAACTGATAATTTGTGGTGTTGGTCTTGTGATACCTGCTTTCGTAATTTATTAAACTGTTAAATTGAAGTGACCAAGCTATTTGGATATTTAGTTAAATGTTTGTCTATACTGGAGCGCCCAATACATATGTACTAAATATTAAACTGATACTTTTTCTTGTAGTTTTAAGGGATTGTGGGTGCCATCTCAATGCCATGATACCTTCTTTGTCCTGCAGTAATACTCATGAACCATTCCGCCATTTTGCTGTCAGTCTGTTGTCAGTGTATTGCCAGTGGGTTGTTAGTCTATTACCAGTTTAAAGTGGCAAGACACAATAATACAGCTGACAAGAGACTGGTAATAAGCAGCTGACAACAGACTGGTAAGAAACAAACTTGTAACTAACAACAAACTGAAAATACTCTGACAACAGACAGGCATGCAAATGACAATACACTGGTAGGAAGCTGGTATCACACTGACAACAATCTGACAATAGACTGGTAATAAAAAGTAAAACCGGTGATATATTCTTGCCAGTGTATTGTCATACATATATATCGCCAGTGTGCTGTCAGCTAACTGATGAGAAAATATTTGGGATAAACCTCTGACAACACACTGACAATACACTGAAACCGTTCCAAATCCCTCCTATTGTCAGATGTTCAGTGTATTGTCAGTGTATAACCAGTCTGTTGTCAGATGTTAAAATGTTACCAGTGTATTGTCAGTTTATTGTCAGATGAATTTCTATTAGACAGATGTAAGACTTTGTAAATTTGTTGTGTGTCTTCACTTACTGAGTTTCATAAACCATCATGACTAGACTGTTGTTAGTCTATTACCAGCTTATTGTCAGTGGGTCAGAGCACAGGATGTCACCTGACAATAAACTGACAATACACTGGCAATCATCTGATAATTTATTGCCAGTGTATTAACATGTCTGACAATGGTATAACAACAAACTGGTTTTACACTGACAATAAGCTGGTAATAGACTGACAACAGACTGGTAATAAAGGGATTTTTCGTAAGGGTATAACAAGACACCCAAGGGGCCTGTATCGCTCACCTGGATCATTGGCATTTCAACTAGAATGGTCATTAACAATAAGTATAACTCTAATGAGTTGAGCAGACTTGTAGCATGAAAACAGAGGCCATATTTCTTTATGTATAAACTTCTCTTGAACAAACTTTAATGGCCCTTAGTTATCAATATCATATCTCCCAAATTTTGGCCCAATCCGTTCCGTGGCTTTCATGAAAACCAGGCCATCCAGAGGGCCACCCAACCATTTGGCCAATCAAGTTCCAAAGTGAACAAATTTGGTTCAGCACTTGCCCTAGATGATATTTCATGAGTTCTGAATCGATCCCTTAAACGGTTTTGGAGAAGAGGATTTTTAGACATTTAAAAAAATCAGCAAAAATCAAAGATGGCCACTGGCCCAATTGACCAATCGGCTTCATTTGAATAAACTTGAAGCTCTACACCCAAAGGATGCTTCCGGCCAAATATAATTGAAATCGGTCCAGTAGTTCGTGAGAAGATATTTTTAATTTCCCATTGCTTTAGTATGGGAGCTTCTGGCAGGAAAATGATCCCGACAGTTTCGAAAAATCCAAACTTGAGATCAGAATATTCAAAAACATATGTAACCAATTTCAGCCTCAAAATTCATCAAAAAAAAAAAAAAAAAAAGGCCGCCAAATGCGCTATATTTTGATTGGCCCATGGCGGCCATGTGCTTTGGCGGATCAATTCCCTTGAACACACTTTAATGGCCTTTAGTCCCTAATCATATCAGCCAAATTTCATCCCGATCCCTTCAGCAGTTCTGGAGAAGTCGTTTGCTTTAACCTAATCGGGTCAGATAATATCACCGAAGATGGCCGCGGAACCATTTGACCAATCAAGTTCCCTTGAACAAGCTTCGTTCAGCTTTGGCCTAGATCATATTACATGGGATTTACTTCAATCCACCACGAGGTTTCGGAAAAGATTTTTAAAGACGTTTCTAAAAATCGGACAAAATCCAAGATGAATAAACGTTTGAACAAACTGATTCCTATGCCCTAAGAATGCTTCCTGCCAAATATAATTGAAATCGGCTCAGTGGTTCTTGAGAAGTCATTTAAACGAAACATTGACGGACTACGGACAGACGACGGATGGTCGCCATGACATAAGCTCACTTGGCCTTTCAGGCCAGGTGAGCTAATAATGAATGTCATATCTAAGTTCATCATGAACGCTTAATAGTCAATCAAATTGTACGAGTTGTGTGTCTTTACTACTTAGTAACAATTATGTTGATTATTTTAAACTAATTTGACTGGCTGTGGACAAATTAATTTCAAAATATTCAACAGCTTACTGGTAGTGTTCTGAAAATTGGGATTCAGGGAGTTCAGGGTTCAATTGATCCAAACACGGGCGAAATGTGGGCAGAGCTTAAGCTAGAGATCGGTGGGGCATAGCTAAAAGTGGATTTCTCCATTGACACCAATTGATCTTGTAATAGTGAACTAGCTAGTTAACTATAGTCGACCAACCTCCCGTGCTCGGTTAGCTCCAAATCTGCGCAAAATTAACAAGAGGCCCAAGGGTCTTCATGCTCACCTGGACTAATAGCATTGGAACTGTAGTGTATTAGAATAGCATAGACCACTGAGGACATCTGACTTACCCACTGCACCATAAATCTAACAGCAGGGGTAAATTTAATGTCTTTAATTATCAGCATAGTACAAGGGTATACCATTTCATCACTTTAACAAACAGCCACATCTCTGAATACTGCATGTACAATATAGGACATTCGGTTTCTATCAAGCGCTCGATGAACATGTATTTCAGTATCCGTCTATATTAAATATTCATCTATGTTAGTTAACTTCACCGTGTCTTGTAATAACAACACACATTATAGGAACCATTAGTATTTTAACAGAAATAATACCTCAGTACAAACAATATTTAGTGGGAAATTAATGATGAACACTGATCACACAATCAGATTGAACCTGGTTCCATCCACCCAATAATAAAATCCAATATGGCCACCAAACCCAAAACTTTGATTGGTCCATGACAACCATGTTTTATCAAGGATCAAGTTCTCTTGAACAAATCTTAGTTATCGATGAATTTAAATCTACTGAGTTTCAGCCTGATCCATACAGCAATTCCTGAGATGTCATTTTTTAGAGTAACATAGCCAGTGAAACTAGAGGCTACCACTATAGGATCCTTCCAGCCAAACTTGGTTGCAATTTCCCAAAGCGATTATTGAGGAGTAGCGTTTTAAATTAATTCCCATTTTTCGGAAGATTCAAGATGGCCCACCAAAAAAAATCAAGCAGTCTAAATTCTGTATACAAGCTCTGAACCATACCACTGTAAGAGTCCTTCAAGCTGAGTTTGCTTGAAATCGGCCAAGTGGTTGATGAGGAATAGGTGTTTTAACTGATTTCCAGAAAATTCATGAGGCCGCTGGAAAACCATGCCACTAAAAATTCTGTATACATTGAGTTCTGAAACCTACCAGCCATGCATTTTTCCAGCCACGTCTGGTTGAAATTGCTCAAGCAGTTAATGAGTAGTAACATTTTAAATGATTTTCTGTCATTTTTTGGAAAATTCCAGAATACCGTCAAAAAAATGGATCAATCAAAATTCTCTAGACCGGTTCTGAATGATACCAGTCCAGGGTCCTCCTAACCGAGTTTGCTTGAAATCGTTCAAGCTGTTAATGAGGCGCAACATTTTAACTGATTTCCTAAAATTTTCAGAAAATCCAAGATGTCCACCGGAAAACTTTACCAATCAAAATTCTACATTCAAGTCCTGAAACCTACCAGCCTAGTATCCTTTCAGCCATGTCTGGTTGAAATTGTCCAAATAGTTAATGAGGAGTGGCATTTTAAACAATTTCCCAAAATCTTTCAGAAAATTGAAGATGGCGGCCAAAAAATTGATTAATCAAAATTTTGTATACATGTTCTGAAGCATACCCGTTTAGGGTTGTCCCAACCGAGTTTATTTGAAATCGGCCAAGTGGTTAATGAGGAGCTACATGGACTTTTAACTGATTTCTAAAAAATTTCAGAAAATCAAAGATTTGGTTGAAATCGGTCAAACGATAAATGAGATGCGATTTGATGGACAGATGCATGACGGACGGATGGATATACAGATGGATGGATGGCAGCCGGCCACCATGGTATAAGCTCACTTGGCCCCGAAGGCCATGGTTAATGCACATAAACATGTAAATATCTCCCTAAGTAATGTAAGTTTCATGGAATAATGGTGGCCTATGGTATGTCAATGTACCCAGGGCCAAATCCCTTCTCACTTTTTTGGCTATTTAAATTGGTGGATGGCTTAGCATACCAAAATAACCATATTCAAAGCCTGTAAAAACACCCAATTTTTTCTTACTATTCAAAATCTTCTGCAATGGTAATTCAATAGGGAATTAGGTACCAACTTAATCTACCTCTACACATCATAAAGAAGCTACTTGCTAAGTTTCATTAAATTAATTTAATCGATTCTGTATGATATGATATTTACGAGCACATCATGAGTTTTTGCATTAAAAAGCCAATTTTCACATAAATACGAGCCCATTGACAACAAAAGAACAAAGAGTCCATGGCACTCACCTTGAACTTTAGTATTGAATCATATGCATTTAAATAATCATGATGTACAATTTCCTGAAAATCCAAGATGTCCACCAAAAGACTTACCAATCAAGATTACCATTTGATATGAGTAGCCTTTTAAATGGTTCCAAAACATTTTCTGAAAATTGAAGATGGACACCAAAAATTTGATTAATCAAAATTCAGAATAGAAGTTCCACAGGCTACTGCCATAGGATCCTTCCAGCACAAATTTGGTTATAATCCACCTAATGGAAGCAGCTTAGACACGTTAGAAGATAGGTTTTAAAGGATTTCTGGATCATTTTCAGAAAATTCAAGATGGACGCCCAAAAATTGACCAATCAAAACTCTCATTTGATATGCTGAAGCATATCGCTATAATATTGTTGATTACGGAAAAGTAGTGCTTTAAATGGTTCCATCATCATCATTTTCTCAGGACTTTACACCCTTTAACACTCATATCAGCCAAAAATGGCTTCTGCAGTGGTCTTGGGAAATGTCCATTTGCTGACTAAGTGAAGACTACTTTTGAAAATTTACCACTGGAATGACTGGCTCGATAACCGAGCCAGTCATTCCAGTGGTAAATTTTCTTTTCAAAAATGGTCTTCTCTTGTTTTGCAAATGGACATTTTTAATAAGAAAACTGAAGTTTTGTAACACAACAAAAATACTAAGCCACTCAATTCACTGTTTGCTAAAAGTCACCTGACTTAGATATCTCAGAAAATTTTAACCTATTCATTCCCATGGTGTAGGTTCCCTTGAAACAAGTTTAGCAGAGATACATCCCTCCATTGGGTAGTCTTGATAGTATCTCTTTAACTCTAAAGCAGTCATTGCTCTAGGGAACCGGTTCCTCTATTCCTATAGAGAACATATAAACGAGTCTGTGAGCATGCGCACTTATGCTACTATGCATGCGACAGAGTCCAAGCCGTCATTAATTAATTTTCTGTATTACGGGAAACACCTAACTTTTATCTCAACAAATCCTATTCATTCCATAATCTTGTGGAGCTACATCCACATTTGCTTTTCATGAACCACAGTACAAGTGGTCTTTGTTGAATAAGTCATAGTACTTATGTAAAATGGTTATAATTTACGTGAATATGAGCAGAAAGTTCGTTGTGACCAAGTTGAAAGAAAATGGCGCCAGCTTCACATTACAAGCCAGGGGAAGTCAATAACTCTGATCCTATTTTAGCCACGAGGCTCCGTTCCTACGAAAGGTATACTATATACCGGTTTGGAACATCTCCTACGAAAGGTATCCTACATAACATATGTAACATACCGGTTGGGAAGTTAGTGGATCAATTAAGAGTTTTGACTAGGTACGTATTTCCGAGCGTCATTCTTTCCTACATAAGGTATACTACATACCGGTTTGGATCGAATCCTACATAAGGTATCCTACATAACTATGTAATATACCGGTTGGGAAGTTATTGGATCTATTAAGAATGTGACAGTGGTGCAAACAGGCGTGGTGGACCGGATGAACACCACAAGGATACACCACGATCATCCCCTGAAGAAAAGCGAGTGGTCCTTCTAAGGACCGTTACTAACCAACTAACATGAAACTCGCAATTACTTCATGATGATCAGTCAGTCATGTCAGTCGTATTACAATAAAGACGAGACCATCGTATTAATTCGCGATTCGGTGTTCGCTTTCAATTGGCGGCGTTTTTGCAGGCTAATTTAACATTACTAGCAATGGGCCATGAAACCTTTTTACCTTTTATTTAATATCTTATAAAAATTACTCGAGATTTTATGTTTTCTAATACCTGGCGGGGTTAATCGACGCAAGTATTTTTTATGGCCGTAGTTTCATGAAAAATGTAAACATTGCGTTGCTATGGGATATCCTCTTTAGTGTGTCGTAAATTTGCAAATGTTGGACGATCTCGGAATGCCCGGATGTTCAAAATTACGATACTGAATTGAATCCTCGTAATCACATAACCCGCTTTTGTTAGATAGGCTATTAAGCCTGTGCCAGATTATCAGGTTCACTTGATTTGTAAATCTAGGGAGAAACTTGCGTTCACTTGATTTCTAAATCTAGCGTTAAAACTTATTATTACTGGTTATATTGTAATGTGAACCTAAAATGATCTAAAACGTAATGCGATGTTCTAGAAAAATTGCATGAACGGCCGATAATTAAACTGGGTAGCCAGCGTCTATTGTTAGCGAGCCGGACAGTGGCAAAGTAAATCTCCGTTTGGAGGCGCTGACGAGAAGCGTAGATCTCATTGACGAATTTCCGATTCCAGGATATCTATATCCGAGTACTCGCTTAACCTACTTCATTAAAATTTGCTTTAACCTAATCTGGTCAGATAATATCACGTGATTTATATATCATGTGATTATCACGTGATTCTGATTTATATATTATAAAGACGACATTTATGTCAAGTTAGGATTAATTTTGATGGAAAAAACAATCTTTATTAAAGGATACGCAATATTTAGGCTGCTCAATTTAATAATTTCACTTCTGCGAATGATGTTTTGAGGTATACATTAAGCATAGCCGCGAGGTGACAAGATTTGTGAAGGGTTTTTTCGTGGTATCTTCAGACGTTAAGATGTTTAAAAATTCAGAGGAAAATAAGTTTTATCCGTGTATATAGTGCGCGCAAATTTTTTAGAACATGTAAATTGAGCATAAATGTGCGACCTATTTATGGATTTTTAAGTAAATACGCCACTCCCATATTTGCTGGTACTCATTCAGAGTCAACTTATTTCAGTTGCAACTTATGACTAATAACTTCGAGAGTTAAATGGTTAATATTTGATAGTAAACGCTACAAACTTTGATGACCAAGTTTTACTATATCAGAGATGTGTGTTGATCTCAGTGTTTTAGTAGCAAGCATAGCCTTTGGATCAGGAAAGTTCTTGACTATCAGCCACTTTTATTAGCCCTAAGATGGGTTTTTTCCCTACTTAATGTATAATCTAATCTCTCATCATTTTGTAAATTCTTTCTGCGGGTACTTAACTTGGGTGAAATTGGATATATAGAGCACGTACCCAGGCTATGAGGGATCATTCTATCGGCTCTCAATCGATTAATTGTTATAGTCAAATATAACATTCTGCTTGCAAATGGACTATTACTCGTGGAAATCATCTGAAAGTCTAGAAGAGGGGGAGAACTAACCTAGTTAGAAAAATTTTCTCTCTAAGGGGTGTGTAAACTGAAATGTTGGTCTGAACATGTTGTTTCCACACCATCTCTTAAAACATTCGAAAATGGTTTAGTAGGCTTTGGCATAGTCAAGCCAATGTATGACTACACCGTACACGCAACCCATGACTAGAAGTGACGGCACAGGCATGGAGATAAATGAAGAAGAGATGACCATGAGGCCTAATTGTCCTGTGCTCAGTATTATTACCTAGATTATAACTCAATTTTTATGGCATAGCAACTGATTATAATTAAACTTCTGGTTTAGGTATGCCAAATCAAATCACTTCTGTTTTTTTGCTGGTATTGTTTGTTTCTAAATCACTTGACAGTTTAAATGCCCTATTTCAGGGGCTCTTATTTTGGATTCTTTAATTCTTTATTAGTTGCTCTTAGTGCAATGGCTGAACCATCCAATTATCCTCATCCTTCGAAACCTTGTGTACACCCAACTCTTCGCATTTATCTTCTAGGAATAATTTAATTTTTTCTTATGATCCTAGCAGTGCTTTTGTCGTTTTGATTTCACTAGATTTCGTTTTGCTCCTGAATCTTCTCATGTATTACACTCTAACTATCAGCCTCCATCTTTCGACTAATATCAATCTGCAAATAAGTGCGTCAGACTATTATTTTAATTGTGAATAGTGGTTTGCTATCTTTTAGTATCATATCTGGCCTGATTTATTTTTAACATAGTTTTTCAGTCTTTCTTTTCTGTCAGTAGGATCCCTCGCCATGATGAAGCATATCTATGGGTGAATGTAAGCTTGTCACAATAACAAAATCTTTTTTGTCTTATCAAGATTTACACCGCTCCTTTCTCGAGTTCAGTAGAAATTTTGATCTTTTTATTTGTCTAGGGATATATCTATTTCTATTATTGTCATATGGAGAGGTCTTCTCAGCCTTATCTATTCAAGCCTATTTTTTATTCTTCTAAATTCTAAATTTCCCAGGCATTATTAAATAAATTCCTCAAGGGGGCCTAACCAAGATGATTGGATTATTGCCTTTGCATGGATTGTGGAATATGGTTTTTTCCTTTCACCCTTCTGTGTAGTTTCAGTCCTTTGTCCTTATCCATCATTGATCTGGTCACAGGTTTGATGGACTTCTTTCCTGTTTAATCATCTGATAAAGATATTAACAATTGGGCTCATATCATACTAGCTTTGTTTTAAAATTAGATTTGTAAAATAAGATTCTGCAGGTTTATTCTGGTCCTAGCTGTCATGCTAAAGCGCTTCTATATAATCTCTACTCTATCAGGGGTGGGATGGGTATAGCTAGCCTCATGCATGTCTTAGGTAGCAGATTTCCTACATATAAGGTACAATCAATGTAGTCATTGAATCCCCCTTTTTTCTATCAAACCATGTTGGTCTCCTTTGACATTAGTCCTGCTTCTGTTCCTGATCAATAATTTTCTGCTCTTTTCAAGTAGGATACAGTGGAGGAATGGCAGAATCCAGACTTTAAGGATTATGAGGTGCTGGCAGATCATCTTTTATAGGGTCTCGGCTCTTATCTTCAACTCATATATTTATCCTTTTCTGACAACTTCCAAAAAATTTACACTTCATGATTTAATACTAATTCTGTTGTATATTTTGGAATTATTTTGTCTGGAACCCATGGCTGCTTTGATACTGTTTGAGACAAAAATTACTTAGTCAATCGTTTTATATTCAACTCTTTTCCTACTATGTTGTCTCAGAAATGGAGTTCATCGATGAAAGGAATAATATGGACATGGAGTCATTTTGCCTAGTCATCACTGGTCTAGTCAAGGATAAGGGACAGTGTTTTCTGATATTTCTATATATACAGAATTTGTCCTAACTGGATCTGGGTTCTTTTAATTACATCATAGCCAGTCTGGGATTCCTCTGGCTTGGAAGGTTGCTTAATTGTGTTAAAATTTGGGCCGAATGGAGTCAGTTTTGTGTACGAAGGTCAAGTCTGGTAATTCAGAATTTTGTCCCTCACCACGACTGCATACACTGCATTTTCATTCGTTGGGTGTCATCGGTACCAATTCACCAGTTAATCCATCTGCAGGTCCAGTTTGATGTCTTGTTCTTACGTGTTTGGGGGAGGGGATCTCGTTCTTGTGTCTATGGAATCAGATAAAGTAGTCTTACTACTCTCTTCCTTTTCAGGAACTAGAACAGGAACTAATACTCTAGTATTCCTCTTCAATACTCAGGAATATTGGAGAATGAAGAGATATTGTCTCTTTCACAAGCACCTATCTGCTCATGCAGTCATTTCTATAGTAGTGACCTTCATCAACAAGCAGGGCAGTTGAGGTTATCATATTTTGTCTGGAGTCTTGGTCTTCCTCCTGCGGTGGAGATGTCAGCAAAACTTTCAGCAGCTCACATTCCAGGTAGAATGATTTTCCTTGTAGCTCATTTATTACATCCCATTAAGTTTCTACTCAGTATAGTGTCCAGATTTGATGTTCATATTCTTCCTCCAGGCTAGGCTCTGGCGGTAGATGCTCTGGCCCAGTCATAGACTTCACATTTTATCTTCAATTTAACTTTCTAGTGCCAATTGTATTTAAGAACTTTTGTCAGCGGTTTCTAGTACAATTGTCTTTAAGAACTTTTGTCAGCAGAATGTATTATCCCTTTAATCACTCCTGCTTGGCCCAATGAGAGTTATTCAGTGGATCTCGTAGTCCTCTTTGTGGAAATCCAAAGCGTCTTACCAATTTTGCTGATTTTCTATCTCGTTTAACAGCAGCTTTCAGTTCATCATTCCACAAATCTTCAATATGTATATATGGTATTTTCCAAGAGACCTGTTTTTCAGAAATTGATTTTTTGTCTGAACTTTAGTATTCTTAATCAATTCAAACTATCTGTTACAGGAGAATTTACCAGAGTATATTTAAGGTTTTCAAATGGTTGTTAGAACAGCACATTATCTCGCCCGATTCTGCATCCCATCATCAAGTCATAGATGTATGGCATATTTTTTGATGATTTAAATCCCTGTATGCTGGGGTGGTGTTATCGTTTTCACTAGCATCTATCCTTCTTTGTTTTCTAGAAGCCGGTTTGAGAGTTATTAAGTATTTACATCATTTATCCATGGTACCGGTATTTTTAGGGGTATAGCACAAAGGCAAATACCTATAATAAATTCCTCTATTAATTCATTCTTGGGTCCATCTGTTTAATTGTATAACTCTGAAATCATTCGCGGCCGCGTTTGTTAGAGGGCATTTTGATATTCATATTCTTTTTGGGAATGATCTTTTCTAGGTGGTAGGAGAGCTGGCCTCATTCTTTGCCCTTGAAGAGATCTTATATATATATAAAACCTAATTAATTGTTTTCAATCCTTTCCGAAAACTATGCCCAATTTAAAATATCTTTTTGAAACACCGTTCAGGTTACTTATGCAAATTTGTTTAGTAAGCGCGCATCTCATCAACTGGATTACAGACACCATTAATCGACACTAGAATGTACCTCCAGGAGACACTCAGTAAGTGTTAAGGCACACGATGTTCGTGGTATGGCCTTCTCCTTCACATTCTATGCAGATCTACCGTTCAGATTACTTATGCGAATTTGTTTAGTAAGCGCGCATCTCATCAACTGGATTACAGACACCATTAATTGACACTAGAATGTATCTCCAGGAGACACTCAGTTTGTGTTAAGGCACACGATGTTCGTGGTATGGCCTTCTCCTTCGCATTCTATGCAGATCTATCAGTGGACGACATTATGTAAGTTGCAGTATAAATGTCAGATTCTACATTATTTTTATCTGAAAGATCAGATTCAATTCACAATCTGACATTTCTCGTTTCGCCACTCAAACCTAGGCTCAATTGCCTAGATTCTTTAGTCAGCCGTCTTCTTCACCATCTCACGGCTGTTTTTAAATTCTCTTTGCTGAGATTTTCTAATTATCATTATATTATTGTATTTTATTTCGAACATTTGTTTGTTCGTGCTATTTCAGCACTTCAGCGATTTAGTTGGTTTTAGTATTTTTGGTGATTAACCTTTCATTCCTGATTTGCAATTTACCAACCCACCTAGTATTTGGGCTCTGACCAATTCTGTGTTTTAGCAAACAGTGAATTGAGTGGCTTAGTATTTTTGTTGTGTTACAAAACGACCAGACGTATATATACTGGTCTGGCGTTTTGTTAGCTTACTAAAATACTTACCACTCAATTCACTGGGGCCCACCTCAGCCACCCCGCATCGTTAAATTGCAAATCATTAAAAATTTGTGGAATTAATTAATGACGGCTTGGACTCTGTCGCATGCATAGTAGCATAAGTGCGCATGCTCACAGACTCGTTTATATGTTCTCTATAGGAATAGAGGAACCGGTTCCCTAGAGCAATGACTGCTTTAGAGTTAAAGAGATACTATCAAGACTACCCAATGGAGGGATGTATCTCTGCTAAACTTGTTTCAAGGGAACCTACACCATGGGAATGAATAGGTTAAAATTTTCTGAGATATCTAAGTCAGGTGACTTTTAGCAAACAGTGAATTGAGTGGTAAGTATTTTAGTAAGCTAACAAAACGCCAGACCAGTATATATACGTCTGGTCGTTTTGTAACACAACAAAAATACTAAGCCACTCAATTCACTGTTTGCTAAAAGTCACCTGACTTAGATATCTCAGAAAATTTTAACCTATTCATTCCCATGGTGTAGGTTCCCTTGAAACAAGTTTAGCAGAGATACATCCCTCCATTGGGTAGTCTTGATAGTATCTCTTTAACTCTAAAGCAGTCATTGCTCTAGGGAACCGGTTCCTCTATTCCTATAGAGAACATATAAACGAGTCTGTGAGCATGCGCACTTATGCTACTATGCATGCGACCGAGTCCAAGCCGTCATTAATTAATTTTCTGTATTACGGGAAACACCTAACTTTTATCTCAACAAATCCTATTCATTCCATAATCTTGTGGAGCTACATCCACATTTGCTTTTCATGAATACCACAGTACAAGTGGTCTTTGTTGAATAAGTCATAGTACTTATGTAAAATGGTTATAATTTACGTGAATATGAGCAGAAAGTTCGTTGTGACCAAGTTGAAAGAAAATGGCGCCAGCTTCACATTACAAGCCAGGTGAAGTCAATAACTCTGATCCTATTTTAGCCACGAGGCTCCGTTCCTACGAAAGGTATACTATATACCGGTTTGGAACATCTCCTACGAAAGGTATCCTACATAACATATGTAACATACCGGTTGGGAAGTTAGTGGATCAATTAAGAGTTTTGACTAGGTACGTATTTCCGAGCGTCATTCTTTCCTACATAAGGTATACTACATACCGGTTTGGATCGAATCCTACATAAGGTATCCTACATAACTATGTAATATACCGGTTGGGAAGTTATTGGATCTATTAAGAATGTGACAGTGGTGCAAACAGGCGTGGTGGACCGGATGAACACCACAAGGATACACCACGATCATCCCCTGAAGAAAAGCGAGTGGTCCTTCTAAGGACCGTTACTAACCAACTAACATGAAACTCGCAATTACTTCATGATGATCAGTCAGTCATGTCAGTCGTATTACAATAAAGACGAGACCATCGTATTAATTCGCGATTCGGTGTTCGCTTTCAATTGGCGGCGTTTTTGCAGGCTAATTTAAATAACAATTACTCGAGATTTTATGTTTTCTAATACCTGGCGGGGTTAGTCGACGCAAGTATTTTTTATGGCCGTAGTTTCATGAAAAATGTAAACATTGCGTTGCTATGGGATATCCTCTTTAGTGTGTCGTAAATTGGCAAATGTTGGACGATCTCGGAATGCCCGGATGTTCAAAATTACGATACTGAATTGAATCCTCGTAATCACATAACCCGCTTTTGTTAGATAGGCTATTAAGCCTGTGCCAGATTATCAGGTTCACTTGATTTGTAAATCTAGGGAGAAACTTGCGTTCACTTGATTTCTAAATCTAGCGTTAAAACTTATTATATATATTACTGGTTATATTGTAATGTGAACCTAAAATGATCTAAAACGTAATGCGATGTTCTAGAAAAATTGCATGAACGGCCGATAATTAAACTGGGTAGCCAGCGTCTATTGTTAGCGAGCCGGACAGTGGCAAAGTAAATCTCCGTTTGGAGGCGCTGACGAGAAGCGTAGATCTCATTGCCGAATTTCCGATTCCAGGATATCTATATCCGAGTACTCGCTTAACCTACTTCATTAAAATTTGCTTTAACCTAATCTGGTCAGATAATATCACGTGATTTATATATCATGTGATTATCACGTGATTCTGATTTATATATTATAAAGACGACATTTATGTCAAGTTAGGATTAATTTTGATGGAAAAAACAATCTTTATTAAAGGATACGCAATATTTAGGCTGCTCAATTTAATAATTTCACTTCTGCGAATGATGTTTTCAGGTATACATTAAGCATAGCCGCGAGGTGACAAGATTTGTGAAGGGTTTTTTCGTGGTATCTTCAGACGTTAAGATGTTTAAAAATTCAGAGGAAAATAAGTTTTATCCTTGTATATAGTGCGCGCAAATTTTTTAGAACATGTAAATTGAGCATAAATGTGCGACCTATTTATGGATTTTTAAGTAAATACGCCACTCCCATATTTGCTGGTACTCATTCAGAGTCAACTTATTTCAGTTGCAACTTATGACTAATAACTTCGAGAGTTAAATGGTTGATATTTTGATAGTAAACGCTACAAACTTTGATGACCAAGTTTTACTATATCAGAGATGTGTGTTGATCTCAGTGTTTTAGTAGCAAGCATAGCCTTTGGATCAGGAAAGTTCTTGACTATCAGCCACTTTTATTAGCCCTAAGATGGGTTTTTTCCCTACTTAATGTATAATCTAATCTCTCATCATTTTGTAAATTCTTTCTGCGGGTACTTAACTTGGGTGAAATTGGATATATAGAGCACGTACCCAGGCTATGAGGGATCATTCTATCGGCTCTCAATCGATTAATTGTTATAGTCAAATATAACATTCTGCTTGCAAATGGACTATTACTCGTGGAAATCATCTGAAAGTCTAGAAGAGGGGGAGAACTAACCTAGTTAGAAAAAATTTTCTCTCTAAGGGGTGTGTAAACTGTGAAATGTTGGTCTGAACATGTTGTTTCCACACCATCTCTTAAAACATTCGAAAATGGTTTAGGTAGGCTTTGGCATAGTCAAGCCAATGTATGACTACACCGTACACGCAACCCATGACTAGAAGTGACGGCACAGGCATGGAGATAAATGAAGAAGAGATGACCATGAGGCCTAATTGTCCTGTGCTCAGTATTATTACCTAGATTATAACTCAATTTTTATGGCATAGCAACTGATTATAATTAAACTTCTGGTTTAGGTATGCCAAATCAAATCACTTCTGTTTTTTTGCTGGTATTGTTTGTTTCTAAATCACTTGACAGTTTAAATGCCCTATTTCAGGGGCTCTTATTTTGGATTCTTTAATTCTTTATTAGTTGCTCTTAGTGCAATGGCTGAACCATCCAATTATCCTCATCCTTCGAAACCTTGTGTACACCCAACTCTTCGCATTTATCTTCTAGGAATAATTTAATTTTTTCTTATGATCCTAGCAGTGCTTTTGTCGTTTTGATTTCACTAGATTTCGTTTTGCTCCTGAATCTTCTCATGTATTACACTCTAACTATCAGCCTCCATCTTTCGACTAATATCAATCTGCAAATAAGTGCGTCAGACTTTATTATTTTAATTGTGAATAGTGGTTTGCTATCTTTTAGTATCATATCTGGCCTGATTTATTTTTAACATAGTTTTTCAGTCTTTCTTTTCTGTCAGTAGGATCCCTCGCCATGATGAAGCATATCTATGGGTGAATGTAAGCTTGTCACAATAACAAAATCTTTTTTGTCTTATCAAGATTTACACCGCTCCTTTCTTGAGTTCAGTAGAAATTTTGATCTTTTTATTTGTCTAGGGATATATCTATTTCTATTATTGTCATATGGAGAGGTCTTCTCAGCCTTATCTATTCAAGCCTATTTTTTATTCTTCTAAATTCTAAATTTCCCAGGCATTATTAAATAAATTCCTCAAGGGGGTCTAACCAAGATGATTGGATTATTGCCTTTGCATGGATTGTGGAATATGGTTTTTTCCTTTCACCCTTCTGTGTAGTTTCAGTCCTTTGTCCTTATCCATCATTGATCTGGTCACAGGTTTGATGGACTTCTTTCCTGTTTAATCATCTGATAAAGATATTAACAATTGGGCTCATATCATACTAGCTTTGTTTTAAAATTAGATTTGTAAAATAAGATTCTGCAGGTTTATTCTGGTCCTAGCTGTCATGCTTAAGCGCTTCTATATAATCTCTACTCTATCAGGGGTGGGATGGGTATAGCTAGCCTCATGCATGTCTTAGGTAGCAGATTTCCTACATATAAGGTACAATCAATGTAGTCATTGAATCCCCCTTTTTTCTATCAAACCATGTTGGTCTCCTTTGACATTAGTCCTGCTTCTGTTCCTGATCAATAATTTTCTGCTCTTTTCAAGTAGGATACAGTGGAGGAATGGCAGAATCCAGACTTTAAGGATTATGAGGTGCTGGCAGATCATCTTTTATAGGGTCTCGGCTCTTATCTTCAACTCATATATTTATCCTTTTCTGACAACTTCCAAAAAATTTACACTTCATGATTTAATACTAATTCTGTTGTATATTTTGGAATTATTTTGTCTGGAACCCATGGCTGCTTTGATACTGTTTGAGACAAAAATTACTTAGTCAATCGTTTTATATTCAACTCTTTTCCTACTATGTTGTCTCAGAAATGGAGTTCATCGATGAAAGGAATAATATGGACATGGAGTCATTTTGCCTAGTCATCACTGGTCTAGTCAAGGATAAGGGACAGTGTTTTCTGATATTTCTATATATACAGAATTTGTCCTAACTGGATCTGGGTTCTTTTAATTACATCATAGCCAGTCTGGGATTCCTCTGGCTTGGAAGGTTGCTTAATTGTGTTAAAATTTGGGCCGAATGGAGTCAGTTTTGTGTACGAAGGTCAAGTCTGGTAATTCAGAATTTTGTCCCTCACCACGACTGCATACACTGCATTTTCATTCGTTGGGTGTCATCGGTACCAATTCACCAGTTAATCCATCTGCAGGTCCAGTTTGATGTCTTGTTCTTACGTGTTTGGGGGAGGGGATCTCGTTCTTGTGTCTATGGAATCAGATAAAGTAGTCTTACTACTCTCTTCCTTTTCAGGAACTAGAACAGGAACTAATACTCTAGTATTCCTCTTCAATACTCAGGAATATTGGAGAATGAAGAGATATTGTCTCTTTCACAAGCACCTATCTGCTCATGCAGTCATTTCTATAGTAGTGACCTTCATCAACAAGCAGGGCAGTTGAGGTTATCATATTTTGTCTGGAGTCTTGGTCTTCCTCCTGCGGTGGAGATGTCAGCAAAACTTTCAGCAGCTCACATTCCAGGTAGAATGATTTTTCCTTGTAGCTCATTTATTACATCCCATTAAGTTTCTACTCAGTATAGTGTCCAGATTTGATGTTCATATTCTTCCTCCAGGCTAGGCTCTGGCGGTAGATGCTCTGGCCCAGTCATAGACTTCACATTTTTTTAAATTATCTTCAATTTAACTTTCTAGTGCCAATTGTATTTAAAAACTTTTGTCAGCGGTTTCTAGTACAATTGTCTTTAAGAACTTTTGTCAGCAGAATGTATTATCCCTTTAATCACTCCTGCTTGGCCCAATGAGAGTTATTCAGTGGATCTCGTAGTCCTCTTTGTGGAAATCCAAAGCGTCTTACCAATTTTGCTGATTTTCTATCTCGTTTAACAGCAGCTTTCAGTTCATCATTCCACAAATCTTCAATATGTATATATGGTATTTTCCAAGAGACCTGTTTTTCAGAAATTGATTTTTTGTCTGAACTTTAGTATTCTTAATCAATTCAAACTATCTGTTACAGGAGAATTTACCAGAGTATATTTAAGGTTTTCAAATGGTTGTAGAACAGCACATTATCTCGCCCGATTCTGCATCCCATCATCAAGTCATAGATTCATGGCATATTTTTTGATGATTTAAATCCCTGTATGCTGGGGTGGTGTTATCGTTTTCACTAGCATCTATCCTTCTTTGTTTTCTAGAAGCCGGTTTGAGAGTTATTAAGTATTTACATCATTTATCCATGGTACCGGTATTTTTAGGGTATAGCACAAAGGCAAATACCTATAATAAATTCCTCTATTAATTCATTCTTGGGTCCATCTGTTTAATTGTATAACTCTGAAATCATTCGCGGCCGCGTTTGTTAGATGGCATTTTGATATTCATATTCTTTTTGGGAATGATCTTTTCTAGGTGGTAGGAGAGCTGGCCTCATTCTTTGCCCTTGAAGAGATCTTATATATATATATAAAACCTAATTAATTGTTTTCAATCCTTTCCGAAAACTATGCCCAATTTAAAATATCTTTTTGAAACACCGTTCAGGTTACTTATGCAAATTTGTTTAGTAAGCGCGCATCTCATCAACTGGATTACAGACACCATTAATCGACACTAGAATGTACCTCCAGGAGACACTCAGTAAGTGTTAAGGCACACGATGTTCGTGGTATGGCCTTCTCCTTCGCATTCTATGCAGATCTACCGTTCAGATTACTTATGCGAATTTGTTTAGTAAGCGCGCATCTCATCAACTGGATTACAGACACCATTAATTGACACTAGAATGTATCTCCAGGAGACACTCAGTTTGTGTTAAGGCACACGATGTTCGTGGTATGGCCTTCTCCTTCGCATTCTATGCAGATCTATCAGTGGACGACATTATGTAAGTTGCAGTATAAATGTCAGATTCTACATTAATTTTATCTGAAAGATCAGATTCAATTCACAATCTGACATTTCTCGTTTCGCCACTCAAACCTAGGCTCAATTGCCTAGATTCTTTAGTCAGCCGTCTTCTTCACCATCTCACGGCTGCTTTTAAATTCTCTTTGCTGAGATTTTATAATTATCATTATATTATTGTATTTTATTTCGAACATTTGTTTGTTCGTGCTATTTCAGCACTTCAGCGATTTAGTTGGTTTTAGTATTTTTGGTGATTAACCTTTCATTCCTGATTTGCAATTTACCAACCCACCTAGTATTTGGGCTCTGACCAATTCTGTGTTTTAGCAAACAGTGAATTGAGTGGCTTAGTATTTTTGTTGTGTTACAAAACGACCAGATGTATATATACTGGTCTGGCGTTTTGTTAGCTTACTAAAATACTTACCACTCAATTCACTGGGGCCCACCTCAGCCACCCCGCATCGTTAAATTGCAAATCATTAAAAATTTGTGGAATTAATTAATGACGGCTTGGACTCGGTCGCATGCATAGTAGCATAAGTGCGCATGCTCACAGACTCGTTTATATGTTCTCTATAGGAATAGAGGAACCGGTTCCCTAGAGCAATGACTGCTTTAGAGTTAAAGAGATACTATCAAGACTACCCAATGGAGGGATGTATCTCTGCTAAACTTGTTTCAAGGGAACCTACACCATGGGAATGAATAGGTTAAAATTTTCTGAGATATCTAAGTCAGGTGACTTTTAGCAAACAGTGAATTGAGTGGTAAGTATTTTAGTAAGCTAACAAAACGCCAGACCAGTATATATACGTCTGGTCGTTTTCTTGGAAAAATTCAAGGGTTAAAGGGTTAATAGTGGATACAGGGATGCAATCAGCATCATCATTTGGTTTGAATTTTGCAAATTTGTCCTATTTTACACAGTTTTTAACCCTTTAACCCTCGAATTTGTTCAAGAAAATTCAAATTTTCTCCTAGAAACCCTTTTCAGACTAAGAGAAGACTATTTTTGAAAATTTACCACTGGAATGACTGGCTCATTTATCGAGCCAGTCATTCCAGCAGTAAATTTTCAAAAATAGTCTTCTCTTGGTCTACCAATTGAGATTTCTCAAGACCACTGCAGAAGCCGTTTTTGGCTGATACGAGTGTTAAAGGGTTAAATCACCTTATTAATCAACAATGGATCATCAGATTTCTATGAAACTTTACAGGTGTGTTCTATGCCATACAGGGATGCAGTCACCATCATCACTAGTTAGAAGAATTGTGCTTAACTTTTCCTATTTTTTCATGATTTTGTACTTTAAGTTTTTCATGTTTTTTTAGGTTACGGTTTTGGTGGACCAATATTTTTAATCAATAGCCCACCGCATATAAACATAATTTTACTGCTGTGTGTTATATATTATGCAAGGGGTACCACTCGTATCATTGCTAATCACATTTTGCTAAATCTTTCCTGCTGTTTTCACGATTGTGGACTTAATGTTTGTAGGTTAAAGTTTTTTGATTGGACATATTACACAATAATGCCTCTTGATTTCAATGAAAACATTACAAAGCCATTCTATACCATGTACGTGTACAATTTGCATCATTACTAAATTGATTTTGGTGAATTTTTCCTACTTTTCTCACAGTATTAGACACAGAACGTTGTATTTTATTTAGGTTATGATTTTTATGGACCATTCTCATTCAACCATGCCTCACCGGATATCAACAAAATTTTACAGCATGGTTATGTACTATGCTGTGGTACTATCCAGACCATTGCTATTAACATAAGAGTCAGTGGAGAGGCACCGCTGACTCACCACATGGTGACCCAGGTGGTAAGAGGCCAGAAGGAATCCGGACGGGTGACAATATGGAGATAAGTCAAATGAGTCAGTGTTGGGCAGTAATCATGGTTATTTAATATGATTGCTTGGCACACTGGCCTATGATAAAATTAAATTACATATATTTATGTACAAGTTTAATAACCACAAATCTCCAACAATAACCACAAATTTCCATACTAATACTAACCATACACACCCCATGCATACAGACAATCAATCATGGGAGGGTGGAAGGGAGAAATAGCTATACAAATTGGAAACTGTGTTGAAAATCTACTCTAAATTGAAGTTCAATTGCTGAGAGTGTGGAACAGAATGAAGGCTAACAAAGGGATTTTGAACTGACCAAACCTAGCGTGCGATTGGTTCGTTCAAATTTTTGGTGCAAAAGATGAGATGCGGGGGTCAGGTGTATCAAGATGTACTGATTTCTTAGAGTGGACAGCTAATGGCGGCCAATGCAGATCACCTTCACCATGTTAATATTACATTATAAACATAATGATCACATTAACATAAGAATCAGTGGAGAGGCACCGCTGACTCACCCTAATTTAATTTTGGGAATTTTTACAAGATCAGGCTATCCGAAGTTTAGTCAAATTTTTCATGTTTGATGGGTTATAGTTGTTTTTTGGCGTCTCACTGAATATATCTATTATGAACCATGCAAATTTCCTTTGTCAATCCACACTATCCATGCCTTTACATGCATGACTACGGAGACATTGCACACTTCCACGTTCCCATATTAATAATGTGTTGATGGCGTCATAATCCCCATGACCTCTTCATACCGAAAGTAGGTTTCAACTTTGGGTTTATAGTGCTTAGGTGCAGTGGATCAAGTATACGGCATTGGATGGTGAGCTTGGAATAATGTGTTTTATATTGCTAATGCTGGGTTGGGATCATAGTCATAGTCCCCATATGCTCTTCACCCACAATGGGTTTCACCTTTGGGTTTATAGTGTTTACAAGTTAGGTCCAGTAGATCAAGCGTATAGTTTCGGATGGAGAGCTTGGAATAATGTGTTTTATATTGCTAATGCTGGGTTAGGATCATAGTCATATTCCCCATACATTCTTCATACCCACAGTAGGTTTCACCTTTGGGTTTATAGTGTTTACAAGTTAGGTCCAGTAGATCAAGCATATAGTTTCGGATAGAGAGCTTGGAATAATGTGTTTTATATTGCTAATGCTGGGTTAGGATCATAGTCATATTCCCCATACATTCTTCATACCCACAGTAGGTTTCACATTTGGGTTTATAGTGTTTACAAGTTAGGTCCAGTAGATCAAGCATACAGTTTCGGATGGAGAGCTTGGAATTATGTGTTTTATATTGCTAATGCTGGGTTAGGATCATAGTCATATTCCCCATACATTCTTCATACCCACAGTAGGTTTCACCTTTGGGTTTATACTGTTTACAAGTTAGGTCCAGTAGATCAAGCATACAGTTTCGGATGGAGAGCTTGGAATAATGTGTTTTATATTGCTAATGCTGGGTTATGATCATAGTCATATTCCCCATACATTCTTCATACCCACAGTAGGTTTCACCTTTGGGTTTATACTGTTTACAAGTTAGGTCCAGTAGATCAAGCATACAGTTTCGGATGGAGAGCTTGGAATAATGTGTTTTATATTGCTAATGCTGGGTTAGGATCATAGTCATATTCCCCATACATTCTTCATACCCACAGTAAGTTTCACCTTTGGGTTTATAGTGTTTACAAGCTAGGTCCAGTAGATAAAGCATATAGTTTCGGATGGAGAGCTTGGAATAATGTGTTTTATATTGCTAATGCTGGGTTAGGATCATAGTCATATTCCCCATACATTCTTCATACCCACAGTAGGTTTCACCTTTGGGTTTATAGTGTTTACAAGTTAGGTCCAGTAGATCAAGCATACAGTTTCGGATAGAGAGCTTGGAATAATGTGTTTTATATTGCTAATGCTGGGTTAGGATCATAGTCATATTTCCCATACATTCTTCATACCCACAGTAGGTTTCACCTTTGGGTTTATACTGTTTACAAGTTAGGTCCAGTAGATCAAACATATAGTTTCGGATGGAGAGCTTGGAATAATGTGTTTTATATTGCTAATGCTGGGTTAGGATCATAGTCCTATTCCCCATACAGTCTTCATACCCACAGTAAGTTTCACCTTTGGGTTTATAGTGTTTACAAGTTAGGTCCAGTAGATCAAACATATAGTTTCGGATGGAGAGCTAGAAATAATGTGTTTTATATTGATAATGCTGGGTTAGGATCATAGTCATATTCCCCATACATTCTTCATACCCACAGTAGGTTTCACCTTTGGGTTTATAGTGCTTACAAGTTAGGTTCAGTAGATCAAGCATACAGTTTCGGATGGTGAGCTCGGAATGTGTTTTATATTAAAAACTACTGTGTTGGGGTCATAATCCCTACACGTTTTTGATACCCAAAGTAGGTTTTACATTTGGGTTTATAGTGCTTAGGTATAGTTGATCAAGCATACCATAGATTGTGACCTCAGAGTGATTTGTGTTATAAGAATGCAGTCTTCTGTTGCAGTACCCATACCTGCATCATGCTCAAGGTTTCACCTTAGGGCTTATAGAGTTAGGTCTGTTGGATTATGTATACTGTTGGATTGTGAGCGCAGTTGTTGAATCGGAGCATATTTAACCCTTTGAAACCTGATATCCATGAATTTCACTTTCATGACAATCTTACAGGTAAGTTGTTAAATATTTTGAAACTAATTGGATTGGAAAGCCAATGCTGCATATATGCATGAACATATTCCCCCTATAGAGTTAAAAATATTCAACAGAATATTTATTTAATTGAAAATGATTTTTGGAATTTAGCCTTTCGGGTTCAAAGAGTTAATGATGCAGGAAAATTATGGAGAGGAGTTGGAGCTAAGTATTCGAGTGACGGTACATTTACCATAAAACTGCTTTTTATTAAGCAATCTGATTATTTTGGCAAATTATTTAATATTAATATAATTGTTTTCAGTCATAGTGATTTATTAGGATTTCCTGAACATTCGCATCCACAATATTCATTTCATGGTATTTGTCAATCGGAATGATCAGATTGTTCAGGAAATTCTGGTATCATTTATATGCTTATTTACAATTACAAGGCTCTGGCTAAAAAGAGCAGAATGTCAGCTAACAGATGGACCCTCCCGACGTCCATCCTAGAGTCCATGGGTATGTACCCGAAAGGTTATATTATTCCAAAAACTTCAGAAAAGGAGACACCCATGGACGAGTCTGTGTACGGAGGAGGAGCACAGGGGCATGGACGATATCCTGGCCGAGCTCTGCCAATCAAATCTAACATCTGGCCCTTTTACAGAACAGGACACCAACATCTTCACCCGTTGGTCTTTAAAAGATTATCAGGCAGAAGAAACGGCAAGTCCGCTATACCACCAGGACAAGGGCAGACTCCAAGTCAAAGAGCACAAACGCAAACAAAAACTTCTATCTTTGTGGACCTTTTCGGGTCGGACTAAATTCCTGACATAATCTCAAAACAGAATTTCAGTTTCGACATAAGCGGCAAATGGACAGACACCCATTTAAAAGATTGTTAAAGTAGCAAGTTCCAACAATGTATTCCAGTTTTAGCAACGCCACCTGTCACCAGCTGCCCCAGTACACCAAAATTCAGACCCTTCGCTACACCACCAGCCCAGAGTTTAGATGACCAGGTCACCACACCAGACACCAATGCCACAGACAGCATCAGCGCAGAGTATCTAAGACTTTTTGGCAGTAAATCTCTATCCCGCTGCCCCAGCACACCTAAACTCACTAACCACAGCACAATCAGACACACGGCAGTGGACAGGAGGAACTCAGATTGAGGTAGCATGCCGCCTGATCTCAAATTTACACTGTCTCCATCTCTTCCAAATCAATTGCATGAACTGCCTGGTAACAATAGAGACAGAAAACAGCAAGGCACCAGATCCATGCTGGGACAGAGCCATCGCTCTGATGAGGGGATCATATTACCATTTGGAATGAGGGACCCAGCATTTTCTTCATCATCAATCATCATTTTTCATCCATTCAAATGATATGTTCTTTTCTGTCAACTTCTGCCATTATCTGCCTTATAATATCTCCCATTCTTTCAAAGAAATATACACCTGTGCAAAAGTTAAGCACCAGCAAAACAATAGAACGTAGAA
Source organism: Chaetoderma sp. LZ-2023a (assembly GCA_034401795.1). Taxonomy (NCBI): domain Eukaryota; kingdom Metazoa; phylum Mollusca; class Caudofoveata; order Chaetodermatida; family Chaetodermatidae; genus Chaetoderma; species Chaetoderma sp. LZ-2023a. The sequence goes on along the minus strand of CM067370.1, from coordinate 160,251,410 downwards.
ACATGATGGTACAACTAGGCTGCCATACTTTTTGTCCCCGCGTTAGCTGACATAATTCCAAGTACGAAATGCACATGCATGCATGACTTCACGCCGCTTGATGTCCGTGCGTGGCGGGAAACAGCACACGTGTTCAGTTATGTAAAAGTCCAGTTTGAGGTGTAGAACATTACATACAGATTTAGGCGACAAGATTAGGAATTTTGTGTTCATGACCGTGGTTTATTTGTACAGAGAGAATTAGCTCTTGATTGTGAACCGCTATGGCAAGACGAAGGTTAAGTGATCGTGTGAAATGGCAAATCATAGGCATGCATACCACTGGTATGTCATGCAGAGAGATTGGCAGACAGCTGAACATTAACCATACTGTAATCAGTCGTTTGATTGCAAAACATGGGCAAACTAACGAAGTGAAGGACAGGCCTAGATCTGGAAGACCGAAGAAGACTACTGCCCGTGATGATCGAGCACTAGTACGCCTTGTTAGGAGATCTCCATTCACCAACAGCAGAGTGCTCAGCCAGCAATGGGAAACGCGCAATAGAGTGTCAATGTCTACCGTCAAAAGGAGACTGTATGCTGCTGGCATGAAAGCTAGGAGGAGACCTGTCAGACGTCCTCTCCTCACTGCACACCACAAAGAGGAGCGTCTGAGGTGGTGCAACGAAAGAAGACACTGGAACACGAGATCCTGGAGACGGGTACACTGGTCCGATGAAAGTCGGTTCCTGCTTCATGCCACAGATGGTCGAACTCGTGTATGGAGGTCCAGACGCACGGCGTACGACCAACGTAACATTATGGAAGAAGTTCCATTTGGTGGAGGTTCCGTTATGATATGGGGTGCATCTCATTTGATTGTAAGCTGGATCTGTTGACTGTACCTGGAACACTAAATGGACAAAGATATCAAGATTCCATACTGGATAGAGTTGTGGTCCCTCATTTTGTAAATCATGCACCTGGAACCCACCCTATATTCATGGATGACAACGCCCGACCACATCGTGCTAGAGCTGTGCATGAATACCTCCGCCAGAATGCCATCGAAACCCTACCATGGCCAGCAAGGAGCCCTGACATGAACCCTATTGAGCATATCTGGGACATTCTGCGAAACATGGTGAGAAGGAGGGATCCTCCTGTGCAGAGCCTACAGGAATTAACAGACGCACTCCATCTTGAATGGCAACGAATACCACAATGGCGTATCAGTCGGTTGGTGACCAGCATGAGACGTCATGTCCAGGCCGTCATCCAGGCACAAGGTGGATATACCCGGTATTAATAATGACAGTCTCAAACTCGTGCACAGATGTTAAACTTCGTTTTCAGACACCATTAATGACAATCTAGCCACGTGTGTCAACTGTAGGGCAATAGTTGTCAGTTGTGTCAACGTAACCATATTCAGGCCTCGTTTTCAAGTTCAAACAAAAACATACAGTGTTTCCCCACCATCATAATCAGCATTCCTCTAGTTGCATTATTACCTCTTGCACTAAGATGGATGGGTACATAAATGTTTATGCTATTGCTTTCTTCATAGCACATGAATATACCCTCGCATGTGCGTAAAAATAGGGTGGTGCTTAACTTTTGCACAGGTGTATATATACTGTACAATTCAAACAAATTCACGGATATATATATAAAAAAGTCATACTCACCATATTGTATGTCTCTTCTTTTATTCTTTGACAATACCCTATCATACGCACACATACTGGACATCACCATGCCCACACGCACGTTTCACACATAAAAGACACATCAACAGTAAGGCCCAACAGCACCATCATAAAGTTAAAAAAAACTTTGCCCCTGATAAGTTCTGCTCAAGGAACAAAACGCCACAAAGTCTGAATCAAAGAAACTTAGTGATGACACACCCATTATCACCACACAACAACCGGGCCAACACGCTAGTCCAAACTCAGCCCCACCCCACAGAAAAATTCTTTAAAAAAAATGGTTGGAAAAACTTAACAAAACAAATACAAACGTTTGTACCAGCAAATCTGGCAACAAATTTCACCGCCAAAAAAGTTTCACACCCGCCAAAAAGGGTACAACCAGTACAAATTTCACAGCCAGTAAAAAGTTGACCCACAACTTGGCCAAGCCGCCAAGAGTCTGTACCGGCAAAAGCAACAAAGCCGCCAAAGCACAGGCCAACCTGTACAAATCTCAGACAGGTGAACCAGTAATCTCCATTTCCAATGCCCATATTTGGTCAAGAATTTCGCAATCTTCAGGCCCAACCAATAAGGGTATATAAAGGACAGAAAAATTAGTCCAGATTATTCAGACTTTTGGTCTGACCATGACACCAAGCATCAGGCTTCTAAACCTAAAATTAGCTCTACATATCTGATTATGTTGTTATCATTTATCAAACAATGAGTTTCTCTAGCAACACATTGCATTGGGAGAATGAGGTAGTCACAATACCTTCTTTATCTGCACTGAGCCTCAACTCTGTGGACACCGACCTGCTACTAGCTAAGTTCAACATGGACTTACATGCAGCTAAGATGTAGAAACAAGCCCTGGGTAGCTAGCTCTTCAACAGTTGACACACCAAGAATACAGGTTGCTAGGCTCAGAAAAGAAGGAGAGGAGATGAATAAAATATCTCAGACCAGCCATCCCAGGGCAAGTTCAGGACCCAGTAGGCCACCCACATCCTTGAGTTCAAACTCACACTTACACAAAATCTGTTTAACCACATGAGCAGGAAACTAAGAGAACAATACTCCGTCGTTAATTGCCACAAGACTACATTCTAGAAGTGCTGTGATCAAGCCATTCCCAGAGAAGCAGAACTAGCTATAGCAGTGACAATTGTTAGGCACAGCTGCCTACACCAGTCCCAGAGCCGAAGAAGGAGAAGGCCATTGCAGAGAAGCACAGACCGCTGCCAGAATTTCAAGCAGCATAGAAGAGACAACCCCCAGCAATCAAGCCAGCCAAGAGACAAGCAAGGCCAAGCTGCCAAACAACAGCCCACGGCAGGGAAGAACAGAGACAGAGGAGAAGTAGCCGCTGATGAATCCCACCAGAAGTGACATGGCCATAGAAGAGCTACTACAAGCCGTTAAGAATCTGAGGGACTCAAGGAAATGACTATCACATCGATTGCCATTCAGAAAAAACTATGTATTACAAAAATCTGCTTAAGAATAATACAATATCAAACAATTGTAACAACAATTCCAACAATACAGAATCAGAATCCTATACCTCATCTTTTGTATTTAATCTCTTAGATACACCCCCTCAACACGGCGACTGTCAATCTACTGGATAAGGCTCTGGGCTTTAGCCCTACGGTTTCAGAACCAAACATGGGAAGCCTATATACCGATTTACACGCTTTTTCAGATGCATGCATCTAAAGCATTTTTTCACCCCCCAACCCACACCCACCCGATGCCCTCCTCCAAAGGGGAACCAGTGTTCACACAACACCCCTACTGCCAGCCCCACCAAACTTCAGTGACGTCATAGCTAGAAAATTTGCCACCAAAAAAACTTTAATGCCGCCACCCACCGTGGATGCACCATTTGAAGCTTTTTTCAAAGCAATCCAGTATGAATACAGTAATCATATCCACTGTAAGTCAAACAAGAGTAATCTAAGTTCCAAGGAACAAAAAGCATTGATAGAGCTACAAAACGACCACTCCATAGTGATAAAAAAAAGCAAAGGTCAAGCAACAGTAGTCCAAAACAAAACTGACTACATAGCGGAGTCATACCACCAACCAGCGGACAGTAAGTTGTTATTACACCACAAAAACATCCATTACCGTTCAATCAATACTCACTTGCTAAATCAATTATCTGCATTTAGCCATCAGAATAAAATTTGTATGCCTGCATACACACCTCCCCATGCATATTCCTATTAATATGGACCCTTAACCAGGCTAATGGTTATGTCCATCTCCAGCATAATGACAGATATAGACTGGCACCAGTCTATAATCCCTCATAGTGACGCTTGTTACTAAGCGCGCTCGCGCATGCGCACTGGAGCCCAAATAGGAAACAGATTCACTTTTCAATTATTCTGGAAGCAGAACTACTGCTAAATATTTTCTAAGGGTTTTTTATGCTTTGCGCTGTGTCAGCTACACTATTGTCTTTTATATTACCAAGGAATATGCCTAATATGAATTCAATCCTCCCTATGTTTTGTTTAGGAAGTTTATTAGTGGTTATATTGTATTTTATAACTATGTTCATATTGTTACCGGTTTTCGTGAAAGATCGAATTCTTGTTTCATGGTAACCTAATTACTATACCTATATCATCATCATCATTATCTAGCGTTCGACAAAGATTTTCATTTATTCCTATGTAAGTTTGTCTACTTGTCGGTAGGGATTTTGATTTCTAATTTGAACTTTTTTGCCTTTTATAGAAGTGCGTTTTATGTTTCTAGTCTCCTTTTTACGATTTCTAAGCGGTAGCTATCATTGTTACGCTTTTTTCATTTTAGGAGTCTGGTAAATCGTCAGATAGGATTTAATGTACATCATCGATTTGTGATCGCCATCACTCAGCTGAATTTGCCGGACATGTCTGTGTGATATGTCCTTTTTTGTACCCTCATACCGGTCGTTACGGATGGGGAATCTCTTCGCCGAATTCAGATGCCGTACTAGTTCTATTGCGAGATTTGAGTCATTCGCGTCGGTCTTGATTAAATCTCTGAATAAATGGATATCTGCTGATTTAAGGAAACTAAGAAACAGGATGTTTTTTCCAGTTCTGACGATAGTCCGATGACTAGCGGGCATTCCCGCAAATGGAGGTTAATAAGTTTCCTTAGCAAAAGTCTAGAGCGACCAAGCTCTCGAAGGTGGGCTCTTGTAGTGCACCGGGTCAAACCCCCTTAAGACTTGAGGGTGACGGGCATAACCCACAAGCAGTGGTGGCGGAGGCTGAAGCTTACGTCCATAAGACTAGACCGTATGCTAATGCCAATTTTTCGTTTATACCGGTCGTCAAGGTATTTTTCTGGTTCTTTCAAGATCCAGTTATTACTTCCGTTCCCGGTATGACTTCCTTTTTTGTAGGACATCCGGGTCTTCAAGATCCGGTTCCTAGTTCCGTTTCCGGAAGAATGCATATCCGGGTCTGTTGGACCCTGCATTGCATTGTTCATCAATTTCCGGTTCCGGTTTTTTCAGCTTCCTCTTCCGGTTATTCTGTACATCCGGTTTGTAGGATCTTGATCAGTTTCCGGTAGTCTACTTCTGGTTTTATCCATTTCCGTTTCCTTTTTTCCACATCCGTACAGCCGGGGATAGGGTCATTTCCGGTTTTACCCGGCATTACATTGTTCATCCATTTCCGGTTTTTCAGCTTCCTCTACCGGTAATTCTGTACATCCGGGTTGTAGGATTTTGATCAGTTTCCGGTAGTATACTTCCGGTTTATGCATTTCCATATCTTTTTTCCACATCCGCTTTCCTAGAATCTAGTCATCTTCTTGCCTAAGAATTAGTCTTATTTCCGCATTTGTTTAATATTGGGAATGTTTAATGGCTGAAAATATTCATACCAAGTCATTGCCAGTCTTGTAGTCTCTCTTGGAATTGTAATCTATTCAGACATTTATTCGTTTATCAGTGACAATTTTCAACGTAATTAAAGACTCTTCTGACTGGTTACCGTATGGGATTTTGTTGCAGATTATTTTATATGCGCATTTCATCAGCCGATAAGTTAGTGTGTATTCTACGCATTATTTCGAGATACAATTTTTGCTTTCATCCAACTTTAGATGGCCAGTTGTCTTCGGGCCATTCACCCTTTTTTCGCGCTCCTTTTACCTCTTATGTCGGCAGGTTGACATATTTATTTAACCAAAGGGAGTTTATTTGTGGATGGGATAACCCGGATTCTTACGTAAATCGTAGTATAATTTTGTCAGTCGCTGAAAAGAATTAGATTCAGTAAAGGTTTCATAGGATCATTATGAGTACAGGATTAATGTCTACAAGTACAATATTCGCTTAGAAAAGATAATCAATCGGTTAAGGGGCAGGAAGGAGGAATATGAGTCGAATTCTTCTTCTGCGTTGACAATTTCGGTGAGTTCATTTTGTTTTCATTTTTCCCAGATTTTTGTTTGTTTTCCCTTTTATAGCGTAATTTTTGCTCTATTTTGACTGGGTTGCTGCGGGCCTTCGGACGGTCGTTTCGGGGGGGGGGCTCGGGGCTCGGGATTTGCTGGGTATTTTGGGGGCAGTTTGGCTGAGGGTTGTTGGTGATGCCACCGGCAATTTTTGGTCGGATTATTCCCGGGCTATTCGGTGGGTCTTGGGTTTTTGCTCGTTGAGATTGTCTGGGGGCTGATGGTGGGCCGGTTGGAGTGGGGTGGGGGTTGCGCTGGAGGGGGAAGAGCGGTCGAGAATCTTGGGATTTAAGCATCCTCCAACTATTTTCGGTCAAAATGTTTTCAAAATCTTTGCAAGTCCAGAGATATTACAGTTGTAATATGTTGTCTGCAAAATTCAGTATTCAAACAGTTAATATCTAGTATCAGTGTTCAATCTTTCCTTTTATTGGGATTTCTAACACAATGTCATTTGTTATTACAAAGACGAAATTATTGATGCTAAGACTATAAATATGAATCAATAAATTTATTAAAATCTTTGAAGTTTTCTGCCTCTTGGCATAAATATTGAATGGTTTAGGATATCTAATTTATCAGCAAGCCCGAGCGGCTAGGCAACCATTGATGTATTCAATACAATTTTTTATTAAATCTCCTCCATTATTATACGATTTTCAAATTAGATAGTCTAATGTTTGCCATAGTTCTCTTATCAGGACCTTGTCATGTATTCTATTCATAGAATTGTGATGACGGTCATCACTAGTAACCTTCCTGTAGTTCATGTAGATCTCGGGCACATGATTTGGCTATATCTTGACTCTAAGCACTCCCATAGACTTACTATGGGTTTTTGGTTTGCCACAATCTCTGGTTAAATCTCTAGAAATAAAATTATCTATAATTTTTGCACAGTCTTTAGCATTATTAATAAGTTAGGCTATACTGATATGACCTTTTTTTGTCTCCATTCAGAGTAAGCGGTATTATTTAAATATCCATAATAAACGTGAGTTACCTATTTAGTGAGGACTAAGCATTATGATATAGCCCAGGATTTTTGGTTGGAGCATCATGGCATATGTAATCTATGTGTTTTCTATGAGCAGTCCTCTTTAGCATATAGTAAGTTTGACACTTCTTTAAGGGCGGCCCTTTTCAAAAGGGCTAGATATTCTTGGATCTAGAAACCTTCTCTGTAGTCTCTTCTTCCAAAATGGTCTTCTGTTCCTTCTTATTAGAAGCTATTAGCTTTAGAGGGGTTGTTGTTTTCTATGATTGTCAAGGAGTCTATAGAAGAGGCTATTCATTGGAAAGTAGATCCAGGCTTCTGTTCATTGGTTGGATTGTCTGTTAGGCTTCTAAATCTCGATTCGTTCAGTCATTGCCATGGGGTTTTCTTTCATTTTTAGAAGGAGGAATGAGGTTTAGTCTTATGGATCGTCCTCTAGTAGATCTGTTCGCGGCCTCTCTGAATGCTCAGATCTTCTCTTACATGTCTCCTTTTCCGGACAGTCAAGCCCTGGTGGTGGATGCTCTGTCTCAGTAGTGGACAGGAATGTTCGCCTATGCCTTCTCTCTAACGATTTTGATTCAGTTAGTTTTGAAGAGGGCCAAGGATCAGGTTTTGGCCTAGATGAAGATTCCCCAAGTGGTTTCGGAGATTTTTAGACATTTCCTGAAATCGGCTGAAATCCAAAATGGCCGCTGGGCAAATTGGCCGACCGGGTTCATTTGAACAAACTTGGATCCTTATGCCCTAAGGATGCTTCCTGCCAAATATAATTGAAATCGGCTTGGTAGTTCTCAAGAAGATATTTTAAATTTCCCATTGCTTTAGCATGGGAGCTTTTGACGAGAAAATTATCCAAGATGGCCACCAAACCGTTTATCCGACAGCTTCGAAAATTGCAAATTTGAGCTCAGAATACCCAAAAACATATATAGAACCAATTTTGGCCTCAAAATCCATCAAATAAAAAAATCCAATATGTCCGCCAAACACGCTACATTTGATTGGCCCACGGCGGCCATGTTTTTTGATGGAGCAACTTCCCTTGAACAAACTTTAATGGCCCTTAGTCCCTAATCATATCTCCCAAATTTTGGCCTGATCCATTCAGCGGTTCTGGAAGTCGTTTTCGGGAAAACTAGATCATCCAAGATGGCTGCCGAACCATTTGGTCAATCAAGTCGTCTTAAAGAAGCTTGGCTTACCTCTTTGCCTAGATGAGGTTTCATAAGTTTTGAATCGATTCCCCAAGCGGTTTCGGAGAATGAGATTTTTAAAGACATTTCTAAAAATCGGCCGAAATCCAAGATGGCCACCGGCCAAATTGGCCGATTGGCTTCATTTGAACAAGATTAAATCTCTATGCCATACGGATGCTTCCTGCCCAATATAATTCAAATCGGCCCAGTAGTTCTCGAGAAGACAATTTTAAATTTCCCATTGCTTTAGTATGGGAGCCTTTGGCGGGAAAATGATCCAAGATGGCTGCCAAACCATTTATCCGACAGTTTCGAAAATTGCAAATTTGATATCAGAATACCCAAAAACCTATATAAAACGAATTTCGGCATCAAAGTCCATCAAATAAAAAAATCCAATATGGCTGCAAAACACACTATATTTTGATTGGTCCACCGTGGCCATGTTTTTGGACGAATCAACTTCTCTTGAACAAACATTAATCGCCCTTAGTTCCTAATTATATATCATAAATTTTGGCCTGATTGCTTTAGCGGTTCTGGGGAAGAAGTCGTTTTTGTGAAAACTAGGTCATCCAAGATGGCCGCTGCACCATTTGGTCAATCAAGTTCCCTTGAACAAATTTGATTCAGCGCTTACCCTAGATCATATTTTGTGAGTTTTGAATTGATCCCTCAAATGGTTTGGGAGAAGATTTTTAAAAACATTTCTAAAATTTGGCCGATCGGGTTCATTTGAACAAACTTGAATCTCTATGCCTTAACAATGCTTCATGTCAAATATAATTGAAACCGGCCCTGTAGTTCTTGAGATATTTTTAATTTCCCATTGCTTTAGTATGGGAGCTTTTGGGGGGAAAATGATCCAAGATGCCCACCAAACCGTTTATCCGACAGTTTCAAAAATTGTAAATTTGAGATCAGAATACCCAAAACCCTATATAAAACCAATTTCGGCCTCAAAATCCATCAAATAAAAAATTCCAATATGGCCGCCAAACATGCTATATTTTGATTGGCCCACAGCGGCTATGTTTTTTGACGGATCAACTTCTCTTGAACAAACTTTAATGGCCCTTAGGCCATAATCATATCTGCCAAATTTCGGCCTGATCCCTTCAGCGGTTCTGGAGAAGTTATTTTCACTAAAACTAGGTCAATCAAGATGGCTGCCAAACTATTTGACCAATTAAGTTACTTTGAACAAATTTGGTTGAGCTCTTGCCCTAGATCATATTTCATGAGGTTTCCTTCAATCCCTCAAGCGGTTTCGGAGATGTTTAAAGACGTTTTTAAAAATCGGCCAAAATCCAAGATGGCTGCCGGCCTAATTGACCGATCGGGTTCATTTGAACAAACTTGGATCCCTATGCCCTAAGAATGCTTCCTGCCATATATAATTGAAATTGGCCCAGCGGTTCTTGAGAAGAAGTCGTTTAAAGGAAAAGTTTACGGACGGGCGGATGACGGACACACGACGGACGGTCGCCACGACATAAGCTCACTTGGCCTTTCAGGCCAGGTGAGCTGAAAACTGTAGGCGTAGTCGCAGTTCAAAAATCCATCCTGAAATTTCCTATACATTCTCTATGTGAATTTTTTGACCACGAAAATGTGGGTAGCTCGAAAACCATTGAGCAGATCAAAAATAAAAATTGGCCTAAATCCAAGATGGCCACCGGACAAATTGGCCGATCGGGTTCATTTGAACAAACTTAGATCTCTATGCCCTATGAATGCTTCCTCCCAAATATAATTGAAATCGGCCCAGTGGTTCTTGAGAAGTCGTTTAAAGAATTCCCCATTGCTTTACTATGGGCGCATTGCTTTACTATGGGCGCCCTTGGCGGGAAAACAAGCCAAGATGGCAGCCAAAGCGTTCATCCGACAGTCTCGAAAGTGGCATATTTGAACTCGCCACACTGATAAGCATATATAAAGCAATTTTCGCCATCAAAATACATCAAATACAAAAAAGCCAATATGACCTAGAAAAGCTGAATTTTGATTGGTTGATGGTGGCCATGTTTTTTAACGACCAAACTTCCCTTGAACAAACTTGAAAGGTGCTTGGTCCCTAAGCATATTTACAAAATTTCAGCTCTATCACTTCAGCGGATTGGGAGAAGTCGTTTTCGCGAAAACTAGGTCATCCAAGATGGCCGCCAAGCAAATCGGCCAATCAGGTTGCCTTGAACAAACTTGGGTCTACCGCTGCCACAGATGATGTGTTATGAGGTTTGAATCAATTCCTCCAGCGGTTTCGGAGAAGATTATTTAGTGTTTCTAAAAATCAGCCATTTTGGACGACGGCCACCTTGGATTTTGACCGATTCTCTTCGTTTGAACAAACTAATATCTCTATGCCCTATGAATGCTACCTCCAAAATATAATTGAAATTGGCCCAGTGGTTCTTAAGAAGAAGTCGTTTAAAGAATTCCCCATTACTTTACTATGGGCCCATTGCTTTACTATGGGAGCCTATGGCGGGAAAACAAACCAAGATGGCAGCCAAACTGTTTATCCGATAGTCTCGAAAGTGGAATATTTGAACTCGCCACACTTCTTCCTCTTCTTTTCGTTCACTGATCATACCGCCAGTCCTGTAAGTGACTATCGACATGATCATAAGCGTTAAGTGCATGGATCCATGGTTTATTAGTGCGCCGTGCGGCCTGGAACCTCCGTCTTCAGCACTCAAGGTTTCTGTCAGGGTTACCTCACCCTTACCTCCTTTAGTCGCCTCTTACGACATGCAGAGGATATGGAAGGTGTATTCTAAGCCCCACCTACAGGGCCAAACTCGCCACACTGATAAGCATATATAAAGCAATTTTCGCCATCAAATACATCAAATACAAAAAAGCCAATATGAACAACAAACGTTAAATTTTGATTGGTTGATGGCGGCCATATTTTTTAACGTACAAACTTTCCTTGAACAAACTTGAATGGAGCTTGGTCCCTAAGCATATTTACCAAATTTCAGACCTATCCCTTCAGCGCCAGGCAAATAGGCCAATCAGGTTGCCTTGAACAAACTTGGGTCTACCGTTGCAATAGATGATGTGTTATGAGTTTTGAATCAATTCCTCCAGCGGTTTCGACGATTTTTTAGTGTTTCTAAAAATCGGCTATTTTGGCCGGCGGCCATCTTGGATTTTGACCGATCGGCTTCGTTTGAACAAACTTGAATCCCTATGCCCTAGGGATGCTTCCTGCCAAATATAATTGAAATCGGCCAAGTGGTTCTTGAGAAAAAAAACGTTTTAAAGGAAAAGTTGATGGACGGACGATGGATGGACACACGACGGACGGTCGCCACGACATAAGCTCACTTGGCCTTTCAGGCCAGGTGAGCTAATAAAGTAAATATGGAATATTTATTACTTTTGATGGCCATCTTGGATTTCACCACCTCATGGAGTTAGCCCAGGCTTTTGGGAGGGTAAACCCCGTATATTCTTTATAGTTACTCTGCTAGATGTCAAATCTACCTTCGAACCTTTGTCCCTGTGAATTGGACATGGATTCACTGATTTTTCCCCTATTATAAGACTCATAGTCCAGTAGCCCTCACAACAAAACTTTGATGCCAAAACCTCTTAGTGCATACCTTGGCTTCTTGGAAAATGCCTGTTGCCATGTGCAACTCTCATTAATTAGTCCTAATTATAATTAATTAAATAATAAACCTAATAAAGGGGGTACTATTTCGACAGATGGGGAAATCAAGGATAAATAAATTTATATATTGCTTCAATTTTATTGTACGCAAATTCCTTTTACTTCTGAGGTGGAACGGTGACTTAGTTGCGTTATTAATAACAAGAGGCCCAAAAGGCCTGTGGCGCTCACCTTTAAACCATTTGCATTTAAATAGACATGATGGATGATTTTCAGAAAATCCAAGATGGCCACCAAAAGATTGACCAAGCAAGACTCTCGTTTAATATGTTGAAGCCTACTGTCATATGATCCTTCCACCCAAGTTTTGTTGAAATCAGGCTATTGATTGATGGAGTACCATTTTTAAATGTTTCCTCAAAACTTTAAGAAAATCGGATTATTGCCAAAACTGTGACCTATCAAAATTCTGAATATGATTTCCAAAGGCTATGACAATTTTTTGAAAGCAAAAGTTGACTGGCGGATGCCGGACAGAAGCCGAACGGGCGGACAGATGGACTGTCACCATGCCATAAGCTCACTTGGTGATTCTGGCCAGGTGAGCTAATCAATGCACACAAAAGCCTTTCTATGATGATTAAGTATGAAAGACTGGTCACTTTAGACAGGCAGTTTCTTAACACTTTAACCCTCAAATTTTTCCAAGAAAATTTAAATCTTCTCATCGAGCCAGTCATTCCAGTGGTAAATTTTTCAAAAATACTCTTCTTTTGGTCTGCAAATGGACATTTCTCAAGACTACTGCAGAAGCCGTCTTTGGTTGATATGAGTGTTAGAGTTAATTACAGTAAAAACAAATGGGTCTTCAAGACAAAATAATATTCACACAAATTGTTGCTGATAATAACAACCTTTTACAAGAAAACTGTATGGTGAAAATTAGTGTGCATTGTTGAGGAAAGTGCTTCTGAAGTAGAAGGATCATTTGAATATAATCCTACACCGGCCAGTGGCATCAAAATATCATTTTTCTTTGAAAAATTGAAACAAGCAGTCACAAAGCAGAGACACTGTATGGGTCCTTTCACAGCTGCTCGCAGAAACATCTAACAGTGAAATGTCAACTGATATAGCAACACAGTGCATCATTGGTTATTGTCAGGTGATTGATGGATCACCTATAAACATCATCTGTGTTTACGCGATGTTGGATGTAGTAGTTACATCACAAATAAGACAGGCCAAAGGCATATACAGTTCTTATACTTTGTGAGGCTATAGGCCCTCTGTACTCTAAGGCAATAAAACTTTCCAGTTTTAGCCATGCCCCGCCCATCTTTATCTAAGCTCCACCCACACCTCACGCATGTTGGGATCGATCGATCGCTGACCCCCTTGACTATTAATTTCCAGAAAATTATACAGGTAAGATGTAAAATATTTTAAAACTAATTTGACTGGCCATTGTTGCTGTCTCAAAATATTGAACAGACTGTTTATTAAATGGTAAAGACATACAATTCGTATGTGTCACACTTAATTAAGCGTTAAAGATGGGCTATATCGAGTCATTCATGATGTCATCTAACACATCACTAGTTGATTATGATGTCATATGATGGAGTGAGGAATTGGATTCATGAATTGAAATAACAAGCCATAATCTGAAGAGTTTGCTGATTTTATCTTTGGTTTGTATGATTTCATATCATATTGGCTTTTCTGGGTGTAATTGGTAAGTGCATGCAGTCCTCCGGATTTCCTTGTACAGAGTGGTCAGTTTGCTGAAGGATCTATTTCTTCAACAAGCAGTTAATGATGAGTAGCATTTTAAACAATTTCCTGTCCTTTTTTCGGAAAATTCAAGATGGAGGCAAAAAAAATTGATTAATCAAAATTCTGTAGACAAGTTCTGAAGCATACGACTCTAAGGTTGTCATAACAGAGTTTGCTTGAAATCATTCAAGCGGTTAATGAATAGCATTTTAACTGATTTCCCAAAACTTTCAGAAAATACAAGATGGCTGCCGGAAAAAGTGACCAATCAAAATTCTGTATAAAAGTTCTGAAACTTACTTAATTAGCCTAGTATCACTCCAGCTAAGTTTGGTTGAAATTTCCCAAGCAGTTAATGATGAGTAGCATTTTAACCGATTTCCTGCCATTTTTCAGAAAATTCAAGATGTATACAGTTCTGAAACCTACCAGCCTAGTATCTTTCCAGCCAAATCTGCTTGAAATTTCCCATGCAGTTAATGAGTAGTGTTTTAAACGATTTTCCGCTATTTTTCGGATAATTCAAGATGGCCACCTGAAAAATTGACCAATCAAAATTATGTATACAGTTCTGAAACCTACCAGCCTAGTATCTTTCCAGCCAAGTCTGCTTGAAATTACCCATGCAGTTAATGAGGAATAGCGTTTAAAATAGTTTCCTGACATTTTTCGGAAAATTCAAGATGGCCGACAGAAAGTTTGACCAATCAAAATTCTGTATACAGTTCAGAAACTGACCAGCTTAGTATCTTTCCTGCCACGTCTGCTTGAAATTGCCCAAGCTGTTAATGAGTAGCTTTTTAAACGATTTCCCGTCATTTTTCAGAAAATTCAAGATGGCCGCCAAAGAAATTGATCTATCAAAATTCTGTATACGGTTCTGAAGCATACCAGTCTAGTGTCCTTCCAACCGAGTTTGCTTGAAATTGGCCAAGTGGTTAATGAGTAGCGTTTTAAACGATTTCCATCGGAAATATTGACCAATCAAAATTCTTGTTAGAAGTCTTGGAGCCTATCAGCATAGAATTAGTCCACCCAAGTTTCATTCAAATCAGGCTATTTATTTTGGAGCAGCATTTAAAATGATTTACATAAAATTTCCGGAAAATCGAAGACGGCATCTATAAAATTGAACAATCAAAATTCTGAATAGACATTCTGGAGCCTACCACCATAGGATCCTTCCCGCCAAATTTGGTTGAAATATGTCAAAGCATAAAAGATGAGATACGATTTGACAGACGGATGACATACAACGGACGGATACGACAATAGGATCCTTCCGGCAAAGTTTGGTTGAAATTGGCCAAGCGATTAATGAGGAAAAATCCAAATGGCCACCATCAAAATCAACACGTCAAAATTCTGTATACATTTCTGAAGCGTACCGTCCTGAGTTCTTTCAGCTGAGTTAGTTTGCAATCAGCCAAATGGTTAATGAGGAGTAGTAGCTATTTAACTGATTTCCCAAAATCTTTGGAAAATCCAAGATTGTCGCCGGAAAATTCTGTATACAAGTTCTGAAGCTGACCGCTCTAGGCTGGTTCCAGCCAGTCTGCTTGAAATTGTCCAAGCAGTTAATGAGGTGGTGTTTTAAATGATTTTTGTAATTTTTTGGAAAAGTCAAGATTCCCACCGAACAAACTGACCAATCAAAATTCTGTACACAAGCTCTGACGCATACCACATTAGAGTCCTTCCAGCCGAGTTTGCTTGAACTCGTGTTCAAACGGTTAATGAGTCCGGTTTCCTGAAATTTTCAGAAAATCCAAGATGGTCGCCGGAAAAATTGACCGATCAAATTCTCTAGAGACGTTCTAAATCTTATGCCCATAGGATCATTCATGCCAAATTAATTTGAAATCCGCCAAGCGGTTACTGATGAGTAGCGTTTTTAAGCAAAACTTGCCGGATGCCGGACGGATGGACAGACGGACGGACGACAGACATTCGGCATGGCAGTTGCTCATTGGCCAGGTGAGCTAAAGATGATATGCTGTTTACGAGATATTGTGATTGGACCGATGGATGAACAGAAAGACAGACAGACAGACACAGTGATTACTACATGGCCTCGTTGCGGGGTCCTAATAACTATTTCTATAACAATTAACATACGGTACATGTGTATAAATTAGCTCCACTAATTTAGTATTTTAAATAGAAAATGAATCTATATTTAACTTTTTCAACGACAAATTTCCGAAAGATGAAATTCTTTGCACAACATGTTGTTGAATATTTTAAAATTAATATGACTGTAAGCTACAATGCTATGTAAGGCATTAATGGCTTCAAATAATATTATTTTCAAAATATTCAATAGCTTTCCGTGCATGCGTGCGTGCGTGTGGGTGGGTGACAAAAATTCTTTATGACATAAGGAATATTCTCTTGAATATATTAATTGAAACTGATTTGCATCTGACCCTTCCGTTAAATCAGTTTCAAAATCTTCAATAGCATTCCTGTATTCATGAGATTGAGACTTTGGAGTCCAATAACTCGAGACCTACTGAATATTTTGAAAACAATTTGACTGAAGGTTGTTGTTGGATTCAGTTAAATTGTTTTCAAAATATACAGAATATCCTGTGTTAAGCCCCATGGAAAATGTAGTCTACATAAATTTTGCAGAACTTTAACACCATCCTAGACATGCCACCAGGAACTTATCATCACTTACCTAACTAAATCCTCTCATCAGGCGAAGAAGTGTGAAGTGAAATGAAGGTGACATAAAAATATAGAGCAGAAAATCTCACTGAGATGACCCAGAGTGGCCTTGATGAGCTGTGAATCAGAACCTAGGTACTCAAACTCTGCTATATCAGCGGTAGGGGTGGGCGGGATGCGGGGCAGGAGGTAATGGTAAAATCGACATGATTGATAGGTAATAGATATATTCCTTTAACACACTTTTCCCTTTACTGACGTCATTACTAGTAACTGATCAATTCATCAAACATAGCGTAGGTCTTTACATCACTGATAATTCAAGAAGCTCCAGAGCAATAGTTCATCTGATTATAACAACACGCACACACACACACACACACACGCACACAAACACGCGCGCGCGCACGCGCACGCGCACGCGCACGCACACGCACAAACACACACACAAACAGAATGTACAGTGAAACCTGTTTATTCAGGACACTGACTCTATGGACCATTAAAATGTAGTCACTTAAAACTCAGGTGGTCATATAATACAACTTATTTACTATGGAAAATAGCTTGCGGAGATAAATGAGTGTGGTTCTTTAAAACAGGGTTCGTATGACCACCAATCTTAAAGAAACAACATAATTTGGCCCGTCCATGATCCCGGTTTGCTGAGATATTAGTGCATATGTACTCACAATCTTTTTCCTCAGATGGCAATTCCTCAAAACGCATACTTTGCATAAGTGTAGCTTGCGGATAATAGCCATTCAGTGAGCACATATTTAGATTTTCTTGACCGATTTTGTCAATATGGCGAGTTCAAATAGTCAGTCAAAGTGGCTTTACATAAACCAAAAACTTCACATCTCTTTTTTTTTTAAACTTTTTCGCCCAATTATACTCCACATACCTCTACATCACTGCAAGCATGTTGGAAAGCAGTTAAATATTTTGCAATTAACCCGTGAATTTGTTCAAGAAATTTCAATTTTCTCATGGAAAATGTCCATTTGCAGACCAAGAGGACTATTTTTTGAAAATTTACCACAGGAATGACTGGCTCAGTTATCGAGCCAGTCATTCCAGTGGTAAATTTTCAAAGATAACGGCTATTTCTGAAGACCACTGCTGAAGCCGTTTTTGGCTGATATGTGGGTTACAGGGTTAATATGCCTGTAAGACATTGCTCCCTTTAGGCAGCAACAGCTTTTAGTCATATTAATTACAAAATATTCAATAGATTAAACGTCACATCGTAAAAAAATGTGTTTCTCAGAGAAATCAGTCACTGCATGCGGGGTTAAAATTACAAACCTTTATCAATATAGGAGAGTATTAACTTTTTAACCACTATAGGAGAAAACAAATTCTTTATGGTTATAATATTTCGGCATGTATTGTGAAACTATTTTGACAGGACTCTATAGGCAGCAAACCCAGTCTAGTCAGTTTCAAAATAGTCAACAGGTTTCCTGCATAACGGTCTTGAAATTGACACTGGAAATGACACTGGAATTTCAAGAATAAAAGGGCGAAGGTCCATGTAACATATCAACACCATGGTTCATATAATCAATCATCTGCTCATAAACATACATAGCTCAATCATTTATATGTTACTATAATTAACTTCATTAGCAGAAATATTAATGGTCCTTATTCAATTACAGATTTCTGTTTGGTTATTTGATTGGTAAAATATTGATGAACCAACTCGATGCAATAGTATTTGTGGTTTATTATTATTATTATTATTATTATTATTATTATTATTATTATTATTCAAGACAGTTTCCGCATGAGGAAGTATGATCTTAAGACACGTTTATAGTGGGTGACGCTCAAGGTGGCAACATCTGTACTTAATAAGATTACTATGGTGATCATGATGATAATGATGAATACCCCCACCAACACAGCCCACCCCCACCACCACATTTATCATCATGATCAGCAGCAAAGCCTATCTTGATTTTTCGATCCGCAGAATAATTGAATACCTTCAATCCAGATGAGACATATTAGAATCAGACATGATTTGTTCCATCATTATACAGACACAGAAGGACAGTCTATACCAGTACATAAATGTAATAGTCTTCAGATACTTTGAAATCATAATGCCTCATCATGAACCGGCTTATTAAAACTGAGACCTTTTGAGGTAGGTAGTTACAATGGAGCTTTCCAGTTTTAGTTATGTCCTGCCCATCTCTATCTAAGCTCCACCCACACCTCGCTCGTGTTGGAATCACTCTCTGAATCTCAATTTGCAGAAAACTATACAGGTTAGCTGTTGAATATTTTGACACTAATTTGACTGGGTGCTCTCCCAGGCAAAAGGAAAAGGGTAGTATCATGGTCTACCATGGTAAAACATGGTATACCATGGCAGACCATGGTACAGTAATTGTCACCACAATATACCATGGTCAATGACCATGGTAGATATGATATATTATGGTATGTATCTACCGTGGAATACCGTGGAATACCATGGACCGACTATTATGGTATACCATGGTAGACCAAGGTATATTTAATATTTAAATAAATATTTAGTGATATGTTGTATGCCTACATGCTTCCATCAAACTGGTGTCAGCATTTAAAATCCACTTTTGCAACAAAGTGGACCTGTGCCGGGCTGTTAGAGTCTACAAGATTATAAGCATGTCCATGAGTTACGGTAATAGTCATGAAGATATAAAATATTGATCAATCTCTGTATATTAAAGTCTATGAAAATGGTGGCATGTTTGGCCTACATTGGGATATCTTGAACAGAGATCAAATTTATGCAAAAATTCATTGTTTATTCTTATGTTTCTATGGATATGTCATTTACTGTTCAAACGTCATTTAAAGATGATTACATAATTTACGTGTAATAGTATAATAAAAACTATCTTTAATTACAAAAAGACACAAGTTTACAATTAAAGAGTTACCTCCCTTATTATATCATGTCATGGTTGAACATGGTAAAATATTATTGCCTGTGTTCAAAACAGTTAGAAGATTTGACAATGATCAATATCTACCATTGAATATGAACCCATGGGTAATTATTTGCAAGCGGTCGGTTGGAACCATAGCATTACCATTGTACTACTAGGGTATTTGTTACATCTTACCATGGTCTACCATGGCAATTGATAGTATCCATGGTCTACTTTGGCTAAGACCATGGTAGTCCATGGTCTAGCTTGGCTAAGACCATGGTAGTTCATGGTAACCGTGGTCTACCATGGCTATGACTATGGTAGTCCATGGACTACAATGGTAATTCATGGTTATCATTGTCATCACTGATATATAGCATGGTGACCATGGACTACCATGGTGATACACCATGGTACTTCATGGTATTTGAAAGCCGACCATGTTATTTCCGGGGTTTCCATCAAATACCAGGTTTTTGTTTCGCCTGGGTGTTGCTGCCTATGCATGTTTATTAGTTTCGAAATATTCAACAGTTTACCTGTATAGTTTAAGGTCAATTGTGGGTGGAGCTTAGCTAAAGATTGGTGGGGCATAGCTAAAACTGGATATCTCCATTACAGCAACACAGTGAATCAAGATGTTTTGTGTGAAAGAAGGATGATTCACTGCAATGAATGTCCACAACACCAATTGGTGGTCAACTGGATACACCCATTTTGAGCATTTACACATTTAAAAAAACAAAACCCACTTTTTACCATTTAATGTTCAAAATCTAAATATTTCTAGGACTCTTTTTTAAAATCTTCCAATGGAATGACTGGCTCGGTTATCGAGCCAGGCATTCTAGTGGTAAATTTTTTTAAATAGTCTTCTCTTGGCTTGCAAATGGACATTCCTCGAGAAACTGCTGATGCCAGTTTTGGCCGGCTTGACAATTAAAGGGTTGAGCATGGCTATTGATCTGTATGGTAAAGGAACAAAATAAATGGCATTTTCCTGTGAGCAAAATACACTTTTACCAAATCTTTTATAGATATTTTTCTTACACTGATGACAGTAAATCTCTTTAGATTCAACAGAGGCTGTAATGTAATGCGGATGAACTGTCATGTTCAAAGTGCTTCCCACGTATATAATATTGCAATGATTAAGTTCCACATACTTAGGTATGCACTATGTGTTTAAATCTAACCAGGCGCTCCACCCCGCCATCCCCCACCCCCATCCCCCTCCACACCCATTATTTCCCCCAACCCTCAACACCCCACCCCAACACACCCACGCCACACACTACCTACTCCCCACCCCCTACAGCCCCACCGTCATAATCAATTACGTCATGAATGACAAAGCTAAATTTGTCATGAACACTTAATTGATGACAGACTAAGCTTTGTTGTATGAATTGTATGGCTTTACTATTTAATAATGATACTGTTGAATATTTTGAAACTAATTTGACTGGGCACTGCTGCTGCCATAGGCAGCAACAGCAACCAGTTAAATGAATTTCAAAATATTCAACAGCTTACCTGCATAGTTTTGTGGAAATTGAGATTCACAGTGCATGGATTGATTGATCACACCATGAGCAAGATGTGGGTAGAGCTTAGCTAGAGATTGGCGGGGCATAGCTAAAATTGGATTCATCATTGTCTTGAGAAATATCTATTTGCAAGCTAACAGAACTTATTTTTGAAATTTTACCACTGGAATGACTGCCTCAGTAACTGCGATAAATTAAATAAAGTCTTCTCTTGACATTTAATTGGATATTCACTTAAGGAAATAGTTTCTTGACCAAATTCTGATTCTTGACCAAATTCTGATGATTAAGTCATTAAGCCAACCACTAATTCAGCAGTACAATGTTCAACTAGTATGCACTCAAGGAAGATGCTGACTCGCCCATTTGCGCTCAGTCTTGACAATGCACTTAGTCACCCACATGACCTTGATTTTTTATCCTATTGACTCCAAACTAAAACTCATAAGATCAATGTCTGTGCCGAATTATGTTATTCTATCGTCTTGCGTTTCAGATTTATGGCTAAAAAGGTGTATTTCAGGATGCACTCAGCGACCTCAATTTTTGAATTTTGACCCAATCTAAGAGATTTTCTAGCCACTCATAATATCAATGCTGTGTCCAAATTTACATTTCTCAAGATCACTCCAGAAGCCATCTTTGGCTGGCTTGAGTGTCGAACTTCGTGATTCTACATACCCACATTCCAGATTTATGACAAAAAATTAGCTTAAATATGTGACCTAGACAGACAGATAGCAAGACAGACAGCAAGACACACGGCACCCACCGCAATACTCACACCAGTCTTCGGGGTCGCGATGCCCATAAGTTATAACAAGCTTTCTGTCTACTGCCTGCATAGATCATTAGCGGACTGTCGAAGTAAAGATGATATAAGAAATTAACATACCCCATTTGTCAAGATGATCTGCTTATTCTGAGAATTTGTCTCAGGGCTGTGGGCATTAACCATTGTGTTACAGCACAAAATAGACACAATCCAGGAATTTTGCATGGAGTCTTATTAATCTCCTCGCAGAAATGTGCAAGCCAGCTTCTTTAAGTTAACCATCCACTAGGGGAGGTCCTCCACTCTTAAATGAATGACGTAGATAAGTATGTCACGAATGAATAATTGAAGATGGACTAAGCATTGTTGTTGATTTGTATGTCTTTATTATTTAATAACCATCCTGTTGAATATTTTGAAACTAATTTGACCAGGCACTGTTGCTGCCATAGGCAGCAACAGCCTCCAGTCAAATTAGTTTCAAAATATTCAAAAGCTTACCTGTATAGTTTTCTGGAAATTGATAGTAAGGGCATTCAGGGATCGATCGATCCCACACGAGTGAAGCATGGGTGGAGCTTAACTATGGATGGACAGAGCATAGCTAAAACTGGAAAGGTTCATTGAGGCATTGCTGGCAGAGCGCAGAGAAGTCACTGGACACATCATTACTGCCAGCAATGCCTCCATTATCCTAAGGCAGCAACAGCGCCCAGTCAAATTAGTTTAAAAATATTCAACAGCATGTTTATCAAATAGCAAAGAATTACAAAGACATACAATTCATACGCGTCAGACTGTTTGAGATTTAATGAAGGTCTATATGGAACCCTTTGTGACATAATGATTGTGACGTCATCATACACACTGAGCTGATTATGATGTCATACAAGGTCAGATGATGGATGAATAGTCCAGAAAGGTGAATTGATGCTGTCATTAACTTTCAATATTTTGAAACTGATTTACCTGGAACCCATTACCATTTCTGCCATAGGCAGCAAAAACTCCCCGTACAATTTCTTTCAAAATACTCAACAGAATATTTCTTACATCATAAAAAATATGTTTTTTATAGTCTGTAGAGTCAACGGGTTGATGGTCAGAATTGAAAAAAGAAATGTCAAATGTTCTAAAGCGAACGAAACCCCCCAACAGACCCACATTTAGTGGGTTGGTCTGTAGTTTTATTATCCACTATAAAAACATACTTACCGTTCAATCACTACTTGCTAAATCAAATATCTGCATTTTATTGCCATATATCCAGAATAGATTCTCAAATCAATACCCAGCGGGGTGGCTGAGGCCGGGTCGTAGTGATTGAACGGTAAGTATGTTTTTATAGTGGTTAATAAAACTACAGACCAACCCACTAAAAGGGGGTCTGTTGGGGGTTGTTATTACACCACAAAAACATCCATTACTGTTCAATCACTACTTGCTAAACCCGTAGATTTGGTCAGTGTCCCACTACGAAACTTTGGTGGGAGGAGATTTGAGAATCCATAAGCAAGGATAAAAATCAAACAAAAGATAACCAAATGTTAATAACATAACATAATGGTGCATCTTAATCAATCACACAGTGATTATCAAACAAGGATTTCTTTAAACTTAAAGAAATAAATAAAAACCAAAGAACAACTCACACCATTACATGCAGATGCACGGTCCTAACGAAAATGGTGGGATGTGCCTGGTAAATGGTCTTCAGCCTTTTTAGTTAAAATCATAGTTCCTAAAAAAGGAAGCTGCTGTGCTCTGGTCTTTTAAATAAAAAGTAGTAAAAGTAGACTCGGATTTCCATCCTGTAACTTGCATAACTTCGTCTACAGAAGAGCCAGCAAAAAGGGCAAAAGAGGTAGCCATCCCTCTAATGACATGAGCTTTAATGTGAATGGTCTCACAAATCCATCTGGGAATAGATGCCCTAGAGACTGGACTGGCTAACCCCTCCTCATACGGAACCCAGAAAAGGGACAGATCGGACCTCTAAAAATCAAAACGACGCTTATAAACTTTTGGAGCTCTGAGAGGACACAAAAATCTGTCAGCCGGAGAAAAGGAGCTTAAAGATTGTAAAATAATTGGCTTAGCTGGATAACGGATTGATTGAGTCTTTGATAAAAAAATCCCTTCAAGGATATAAGACCAGACCGTCCCCAGATTCGATAAACCTATCCTTTTCAGCGGAGAAAGCATGGATTTTGGATCGTCTTCTAGCAGAAGCAGATGCAATTAGAAAAACGGCCTTAAAAGTTAAAAGATTCAAGCTAATCGTAGAGATAGGTTGGAAATGATGACCTGCCCAAAAACCTGAAGAACCAGAGCCAAGTTCCAGGAAGGCAAAGGTTTAACACCTGGAGGACGAATATTACCTAAACCTCTGATCAAAAGATTAAGAACCTTAGTATCTTCAACTTCAGCGTTCAACAAACAAGGAAGAGAAGATGCAAAAGAAAATCTATATCCTCTTACAGTGTTAGCAGACAGATGTAAAGAGTCGAACATATAAGATAAAGAGTCTAACACCTGGGAAATAAAAACAGAATCAGGCACGAGACCTTGACCATTCTCCAAAAATCTTAAGCCGACCCTTGTAAACTCTTCGAGACGACTCCCTCCTGGCAGAATCGAAGATTTCCTGCGATCTTGTAGAAACTTTATTCTCAAGGACCGAGCACTCGATATACTCCAAACGCAGACTTAAGATTCCTGGGTTTGGATGATGGTAGGTACTAGAAGATCGAGAAGGTCTACAAACCAGATCCTTATTGGCCAAAAGGGAACTATTAACAAGATCTCGCAGATCTGGTCCCTCACTTTCTTCAGAACCAAAAGAAATCAGGATTGTGGGAGGGAACGCATAAGCGAAGATTCCTGACCAGGACTGAGGCAGGGCATCCACAGCCCATGCCCGAGACAATTGGTCCGCAAGAAAACTCAGACAGCCTGGGACATGAGTGGACACTAGGAAAATTTGATTCATGCGACACCACATGAGGAGGTTCCACACTTCCAAGTACAGGAGAGACGACTTTGTGCCCCCCTGCCTGTTGATATAAGAGACTACTGTCGAATTGTCCGATCGAATCGAGAACTAGAGACCCTTAACCTGACTGTCCGAAAAGGGAGACATGAAAGATAAAATCTGGGCAATCAGACATGTCGCAAAAAGATTGGATCTAGTGACATCCCAAGAAAAACTCGATCCTCCTTCTAAAAATGAAAGAAAACCCCATGGCAATGACTGAACGAATCGAGATTTAGATGCCTATCAGACAATACAACCAATGAACAGAAGCCTGGATTTACTTTCCAAAGAAGAGCCTCTTCTTAGACTCCTTGACAAGCATACAAGACAACAACCCCTCTAAAGCTAATAGCTTCTGATTAGAAGGAACAGAAGACCATTTGGGAGGAGACTGCAGAGAAGGGTTCTAGATCCAAGAATATCTGGCCCTTTTGATAAGGGCCGCCCTTAAAGATGTGGCACTCTTACTATATGCTAAAGAGGACTGCTCATAGAAAACACACAGATTACATATGCCATGATGCTCCAAGCAAAATCCTGGGCTTATTATGGATATTTTAATAATACCGCTTACTCTGAATGGAGAAAAGTCTCATATCAGTATAGCCTAACTTATTAAAATGCTAAAGACTCTGCAAAAATTATAGATAATTTTATTTATAGAGATTTAACCAGATATCGTGGCAAATCAAAAAACCGCATAGTAAGCCTAAGGGAGTGCTTAGAGTCAAGATATAGCCAAATCCTGTACCTGAGATCTGCAATAATCCCGACTGGAATTCGAAAACCTCAAATCATGACAGAATTTTGCAAGATAGAATGAAGAAAAGAAATTACGGTTTCCCAAACCACCACTCAAAAAGATGAAATAAGGGAAACTTACTTGTGATGACATCATCACAATTCTACGAATAGAACGCATGACAAGGTCCTGTTAAGAGAACTATGGCAAACATTTGACTATCTAATTTAAAATTTGTATAATAATGGAGCAGATTTAATAAAAAATTGTTATTGAATACATCAACGGTTGCCTAGCCGCTCGGGCTTGACAGATCATCTTGTCAGCTTGTCAAATAATACTTGATCTACGCAAGTATTTCTTAAAAATAGTGTTAATGTATGGAATCCTTTACCAACAGAAGCAATTAACGCTCTAACATAAAACACATTAAAAAACAACCTAGACTCATTCTTCAAGTCACAGGGTTTTATATATATATACACCTAAGTCCTAAGGTCGACTAACTCCCAAGATTGCACTCACTTCTTCTACACTGAAGTATTAGACTGCAATCACGGAAAATCATCAGCCTGAACGTGACACAGGATCCTATAATGATTGCAAAACTGTGTCCCATATTTAAATCAACGACATAGGAAAACAAGCCAGCTTCAAGACTTGGCTTAGGTATACTGAACAATTTGATATCCTAAACCATTCGATAGTTATGCCAAGAGGCAGAAAACTTAAGATTTTTTATATATTTATTGATTCTTATATTTATAGACTTAGAATCAATAATTTCAGCTTTGCCTGCGCATTAGAGCCCAAATAGGAAACAGATTCACTTTTCTAAATTTAAGTGCAAAATATTTAAAGTCTGATTCTCAAATCTTACCACGCGGGGTGGTTGAGGCCGGGTCGTAGTGATTGAACGGTAAGTATGTTTTTATAGTGGTTAATAAAACAACAGACCAACCCGCAAGGGGGGTCTGTGGGGGGGTTGTTATTACACCACAAAAACATCCATTACCGTTCAGTCACTACTTGCTAAACCCGTAGATTTGGTCAGTGCCCCATGTCCACATAAGGTGGGAGGAGATTAGAGAATCAATAAACCAGGATAAAAATCAAACCAATCTTATCCAAATGTTAACAACATAACCTAATAGTGCATTTAGCTCAATCACACCGTGATTAGCAAATAAGAACAACTTGAACTTAAAGAAATAACTAAAAACCAAAAGAAGACTCTCACCATTTCTCACAGACGCATAGTCCTAACGAAAATGGTGGGAAGCGCTTGGTAAATAGTCTTCGGCTTTTTTAATTAACAAACAAGGATAAAATTAAACCAATCTTATCCAAATGTTAATAACTCTTATCCAAATGCTAATAACATAACCTAATAGTGCATTTAGCTCAATCACACCGTGATTAGCAAATAAGAACAACTTGAACTTAAATAAATAAATAAAAACCAACAGAAGACTCACCATTTCTCACAGACGCAGAGTCCTAACGAAAATGGTGGGAAGTGCTTGGTAAATAGTATTCGGCTTTTTTTAGTTAAAAGTGGAAATGTTACGAGAGAAGGAAGCTGCTGCACTCTGGTCTTTGAGATAAAAGGATGTAAAGGTGTATTCACATTTCCCTCCTGCCACCTGCATGATCTCATCTAAAGACGAACCCTCAAAAAGAGCGAAAGAAGTAGCCATACCTCTAACGTCATCGGCTTTAATAAGGGAGAGATTAATTTGATCCGGTGAGGCTATCTCATAACAAAGCTTAATTATTCTCTCAACAATCCATCTGACAATTGAAGAATTTGAGACCGGCTTAGATAACTCTTCCTCGTAGGAAAAACATACATGAGATGGATCGACTCTTATAACATCTGATCGCTGATTGAAGGTTCCTAATGCCCTAATAGGACACCAAAATTTTTCGGATGGCGACAGACGAAAAAGATTTTTAAATGATCGGACTAGCAGGATAGCGGTTAGTTTGAGTTTTAGATAAAAAATTCCTTCTGGGATATAAAACCAAGCCGTCTCCTGAAACTATAAATCTGTCCTTTTCAGCAGAAAGAGCATGAATCTCTTGAATGCCTTCTAGCAGAGGCTGTAGCAACAAGAAAAAACAGCTTTGACAATTAAAAACAAAACCAAGCTTACTACTGGTAGAAGAAATAGGTTCAAAATGGCGACCTGCCAAAACTTGAAGAACCAAAGCCAAACTCCAGGAATGTAAAGGCGTAGCAATCGGAGGACGAATATTACTTAGACCTCTAATAAAGCTATTAAAAGTCTTAGTATCCTTGACATCGGCATACAGAAGACAAGGAAGGGATGACACCAGAGAAAATCTATACTCCCTGAACGTAATAACTGACAAATGAAAATAACCAAACAGATAAGATAAAAAATCTAATAATTTGGGTATAGAAACAGAATCGGGCACGAAAACTTGGTCTGAACATCATTCACCTAAATTCTTAAGTCGAATCCCTTCTGGCGGAGTCAATCATTTCCTGAGATCAGAAGAAACCTTATTCTCGAGGACTTCAGAGTCGAGATTCTCCAGACACACAGACTAAAATTTATTGGATTTGGATGCACACAAAGACCTCTTACTTGAGATAGAAGATCCTGGTATACAGGAAGAAGAAGAGGGAAATCTACCAGAAAATCTAGAAGGTCTAAAAACCAAATCCTCTTTGGCCAAAAGGGAGCTATCAGAAGAATTTTGCAAACCTGATCCTTGACCCTCTTCAAAACTAACTGAATCAAAATCGTTCGAGAGAAGGCATAGGCGAACATTCCTGTCCACTACTGAGACAGAGCATCCACCCCCAGGACTTGAATGTCCGGAAAAGGAGACATGTAAGAGAAGATCTGAGCATTCAGAGAGGCCGCGAACAGATCTACTAGAGGACAATCCATAAGACTAAACCTCATTTCTGCTTCTAAAAATGAAAGAAAAACCTCATGGCAATGACTTAACAAATCGAGATTTAGAAGCTTAACAGACAATCCAACCAACGCACAGAAGCCTGGATCTACTTTCCAATGAATAGCCTCTTCTATAGACTCCTTGACAATCATAGACAAACAACAACCCCTCTAAACCCAATAGCTTCTAATAATAAGGAACAGAAGACCATTTTGGAAGAAGAGACTACATAGAAGGATTCTAGATCCAAGAATATCTAGCCCTTTTAATAAGGGCCACCCTTAAAGAAGTGTCAAACTTACTATATGCTAAAGAGGACTGCTCATAGAAAACACATAGATTACATATGCCATGATGCTCCAACCAAAAATCCTGGACTATATCATAATGCTTACGCCTCACTAAATAGGTAACTCACGTTTATTATGGATATTTTAATAATACCGCTTACTCTGAATGGAGACCAAAAAGGGTCATATCAGTATAGCCTAACTTATTAATAATACTAAAGACTCTGCAAAAATTATAGATAATTTTATTTACAGAGATTTAACCAGAGATTGTGGCAAACCAAAACCCCATAGTAAGTCTATGGGAGTGCTTAGAGTCAAGATATAGCCAAATCATGTGCCCGAGATCTACATGAACTACGGGAAAGTTACTAGTGATGACCGTCATCACAATTCTATGAATAGAATACATGACAAGGTCCTGATAAGAGAACTATGGCCAACATTTGACTATCTAATTTAAAAATCGTATAATAATGGAGATTTAATAAAAATTGTATTGAATACATCAACGGTTGCCTAGCCGCTCGGGCTTGCTGATAAATTAGATATCCTAAACAATTCGATATTTATGCCAAGAGGCAGAAAACTTAAAAGATTTTAATAAATTTATTGATTCTTATATTCATAGTCTTAGCATCAATAATTTCATCTTTGTAATAACAAATGACATTGTGTTAGAAATCCCAGTAAAAGGAAAGATTGAACACTGATACTAGATATTAACTGATTGAATACTGAATTTTGCAGATGACATATTTCAACTGTAATATCTCTGGACTTTTGACCGAATATAGTTGGTGAATGCTTAAATCCAAAGATTCTCGGAAGCTCTCCCCCCTCCAGCGCAACCCCAACTCCACTCCAACCGGCCCGCCGCCAGCCCCCAGACAACAACCTCAACGAGCAAAAACCCAAGACTCACCGAATAGTCCGGGAATAATCCGACCGAAAATTGCCGGTAGCATCACCAACAACCCTCAGCCAAACTGCCCCCAAAATACCGAGCAAATCCCGAGTCCCGCCCCTCCCCCACCCCCACCCCCCCCCGAACCACCGTCCGAAGGCCCGCAGCAACCCTGTCAAAATAGAGCAAAAATTACGCTATAAAAGGAAAAACAAACAAAATCTGGAAAAAATGAAAACAAAACGAACTCACCGAAACTATGTCAACGCAGAAGAAGAATCCGACTCATATTCCTCCTTCCTGCCCCCTTATCCGATTGATTATCTTTTCTAAGCGAATAATGTACTTGTAGACATTAATCCTGTACTCATAATGATCCTATGAAACCTTTACTGAATCTAATTCTTTTCAGCGACTGACAAAATTATACTACGATTTACGTAAGAATCCGGGTTATCCCAACCACAAATAAACTCCCTTTGGTTAAATAAATATGTCAACCTGCCGACATAAGAGGTAAAAGGAGCGCGAAAAAAGGCTGAATGGCCCGAAGACAACTGGCCATCTAAAGTTGGATGAAAGCAAAAATCGTATCTCGAAATAATGCGTAGAATACAAACTGACTTATCGGCTGATGAAATGCGCATATAAAATAATCTGCAACAAAATCCCATACGGTAACCAGTCAGGAGAGTCTTTAATTACGTTGAAAATTGTCACTGATAAACGAATAAATGTCTGAATAGACTACAATTCCAAGAGAGACTACAAGACTGGCAATGACTTGGTATGAATATTTTCAGCCATTAAACATTCCCAATATTAAACAAATAAGGAAATAAGACTAATTCTTAGGCAAGAAGATGACTAGATTCTAGGAAAGCGGATGAGGAAAAAGGGAAACGGAAATGCATAAACCGGAAGTATACTATCGGACACTGATCAAAATCCTACAACCCGGATGTACAGCATTACCGGAAGAGGAAGCTGAAAAACTGGAAACGGATGAACAATGAAATGCCGGGTAAAACCGGAAATGACCCTATCCCCGGCTGTACGAAATCCGGATGTGGAAAAAAGGAAAAGGAAATGGATAAAACCGAAGTAGACTACCGGAAACTGATCAATATCCTAAAACCCTGATGTACAGAATAACCGGAAGAGGAAACTGAAAAAACGGAACCGGAAATTGATGAACAATGCAGCCCCGGATATGCATTCTTCCGGAAGCTCTCCTGAAACCGGAAATGGTAATCGGAAGTCTATCCAGGTCTGGACGACCCTGAAGTACACCCCTAAGACCGGAAGCGGAAGTGTACTGACTAGCGTCCAAACCGGAAACGGAAACGCCTCTGCCAGAATTCGGAAATAAAAGGAGTCCTCAGACTCCGGAATGGCCGGAAGCGCTAATAGAACCGGAAACGGAAGTAGGTACCAGATCTCTAGGACCCGGATGTCCTACACAAACGGAAGATAGACCGGAAGTGGCCGAAACGGAAGTGGTAACCGGATCTTACCGATCTGGAATACCCACTAAACCGGAAGTCCTACCGGAAACGGAAACCACCGAAGAAGGAACCGGATCTTGAAGACCCGGATGTTCGGACGGAAAAAGACTGAGATGCGGAAAACGGAAGTAAACCTGAGTCCACCACAATGGAACCGGAACTAGCAAGACTAGGGATCGAACTCTTAGAACCGGGCGATCTAGACACAACCTTAATGACCGGAACCACCGTAAAACTGGCATTCTCAAAAGGACTGGCCTTATGGACGCCGGTTTCAGCCGACGCCACCACTGCTTGAGGGTTATGCCCGTCACCCTCAAGTCTTATGTGGATTTTATCTGGTGCACTGCTCGAGCACACCTTCAAGAGCTTGGATGCTCTTGACTTCTGCTTTGGTGACACTAACCTGCCTCGAAGTTAGAGGGGCCGACTTTCCCCATTTGCGGGAACGCCTGCTAGCCTTCGGGCTATCCTCCGAACTTGAAGAACTTTCTTGCTTTTTTGGCCTCCTTAATAGCAGAAGATATTTGCTCATCGAGAGATTTAGTCAGCACCGAGGCAAAAGATTAGAACCTCGCAAAAAGCGCCAACACGGCGTCAAAATTTCCCGACGAGTTTCCCCCCTCCGTTGCTACCGATAAAGGAACCGAAGATTGAGCAAAGGAAACAGCCTTTGCCTTGCTAGCAGCGGAGGAAGGGGACGGACGACCAGAGGGCAGCGATTGTGACAGACAAATCTTTAAAAATCAAATCAAAATGCTTTCGCTACCGAAACCGGCCACCCTCTCCAAATTCCACACAGAATTGGGTGTACAGGATGTACACGTCGCACAGATGTGCCCGGCGAACTCGATAGAGTGATGACGATCACATTGTGACGATGAACATTTTGCCTTATCTGACAATTCGTTACAGGCTCTAGAAATGGACTGGACATTATTAATGGTGATGATGAAGTAAGGATAGGCATAATAATCAAGATACCACGAAGCAAAACGATCTTTGCGAAAACCGGTAATATATCAAATTCGTCTATAAGATACCATATAAACACAATTATACTTCCTAGACGTAACTTAGGGAGGATTGACTTCATATTGGGCATATTCTTCCGAGATATAAAGTCAAAAGATATCACTGACACAGCGCAAAACACAAAAACTTATACAAATATCTTTAGACAACTATTCTGCCTGCAGAATAATTGAAAAGTGAATCTGTTTCCTATTCGGGCTCTAATGCGCAGGCGCGAGCGCGCTTAGCGACAAGCGTCACTATGAGGTGAGTATAGACTGGTGCCAGTCTATACCTGATGGTAGGCTGGAGATGGGACTCAACCAGTAGCCTGGTTGAGGGTCCATAGGAATAGGATTAGGCATGGGGAGGTGTGTATGCAGGCATAAAAATCTTATTCTGATAGCAAAATGCAGATAATTGATTTAGCAAGTAGTGATTGAACGGTAATGGATGTTTTTGTGGTGTAATAACAACTAAAGATCGCCATCGTCTTAAAAAGATAGTGCTTTTAGGATAAAGATTGTCTATGTCTATGTATAATAGTTCCACGCTAGTGAAAATAATAGACACTAATAATTCTGACTGCCTTTTAATAAAGAAACGTATACGCCAGCAAATATTATTAGTTACACCAACAGACACTAATGCTGGTATAATACGACTGGTATAAGAGGGATCTCATATATCCATATCATCAATTTTCGAAGAAAAGTTCCGAAATCAAGGATATAGAAATATGAGATTCCCAATTAGTCCATGCTTTCAGCCAGGTGAAAAGATTTCATCTTGAGAACGGCTCTCCAAGTGTGATACCAGCCATCAAAAACAAGAAAGAAGCCAGGTGAATGCATTCCTAGGCCTATTTGACTTTTATTAAATCGGGCTGACAGGACTTTTTATCCTAGACC
Organism: Chaetoderma sp. LZ-2023a; assembly: GCA_034401795.1. NCBI lineage: Eukaryota > Metazoa > Mollusca > Caudofoveata > Chaetodermatida > Chaetodermatidae > Chaetoderma > Chaetoderma sp. LZ-2023a. The sequence continues at coordinate 160,218,360 of CM067370.1, read as the reverse complement.
GAGCTGACTAATTTAAGTAGGCCGGGTTGGCAATTGGGCCCACTTGACTGGAATTCGCTTCACCAACAACCCTCAGCCAAAACGCCCCCCCAAAAGACCCAGCAAATCCCAAGTCCCCGCCCACCGAAAACCACCGTCCTGAGGCCTGCAGCAACCCAGTCAAAATAGAGCAAAAAATTACGATAGAAAAGGGAAAACAACCAAAATTCCGGAAAAAAAATATGAAAACAAAGCGAACTCACCGAAACTATGTCATCGCAGAAGAAGAATGCGTGCTTATATTCCTTCTTCCTGCCCCCTTATCCGCCTGATTATCTTTTCTAAGTGACTATTGTTCTTGTAGACATTAATCTTGTAGTCATACTGATCCCTATGAAACCTTTACTGAATCTAATTCTTTTCAGCGACTGACAAATTAGACTACGATTTACGCAAGAATCAGTTTTTCCCTCTACAAATTCACTCCCTTTGGTTAAAATAAATATGTCAACCTGCCGACATAAGAGGTAAAAGGAGGGCGAATAAAGGCTGAATGGCCCAAGACAAATGGCCATCTAAAGTTGGATTTAAGTAAAAATCGTATCTCGAGATAATGCGTAGAATACAGACTGACTTATCGGCTGATGATATGCGCATATAAAATAATCTGCAACAGAAAAACCCATACGGCAACCAGTCAAAAGTCTTTAAGTACGTTGAAAATTGTCACTGATAAACGAATAAATGTCTGAATAGACTACAATTCCAAGAGAGACTACAAGACTGGCAATAACTCGGTATGAATATTTTCAGCCATCAAACATTTCCAATATTAAACAAATACGGAAATAAGACTAAATCTTAGGCAAGAAGATGACAAGATTCTAGGAAAGCGAACATGTAAACCGGACTTGAAGAACAAAACTGGAACCCCAGGAAGTTCTCTATCACCTGAAATCCAAAACAGGAAGACAGACCCGGAAGATAATCCTAGAACACCAGAAAGATCCATGAAAACCGAAAATGACCTTATCCCTGGCTGTACAAAATCCTGATGCGGAAAAATAGGAAACGGAAATGTGTAAACCGGAAGTAGACTACCGGAAACTGATCAAGATCCTACAACCCAGATGTACAGAATTACCGGAAGAGGAAGCTGAAAAAACCGGAAACGAATATAGATGAATGATGCAATGCCAGGTCCAACAGACCCAGATAAGCATTCTTCCTACCGGAAGTAGCAACACTACTACCGGAAGAGGAAGCTGAAAAACTGGAAACAGAAATAGATGAATGATGCAATGCCAGGTCCAACAGACATAGATAAGCATTCTTCCTACCAGAAGTAGCAACACTACTACCGGAAGAGGAAGCTGAAAAACCAGAAACGGAAATAGATGCAATACTGCCGGAAACGGAAAAACCGGAAGTGGATGGAAATGCCAGAAAATCATGAGACACCGGATGTTCAGCCAAGCCAGACAATCACAGTGCTCATATCCGGATGCCCGGTAAAACCAGAACACAAACCGGAATGCAAACCCGCCTGCCCGGACAAGCCAGGAGCAGAGCCGGGAGCAGAGGAGATGGAAGATCTCTTTTCTGGCAACAAGAATTATGGGAAAGATGAATTTATGCATGAGATGAAGGATTGGAAGCTTCCGCCACTGATGCCATCGCATGAGGGTTATGCAGACCCTCAAGGCTTATATGGTCTTTTGTCTGGCTCCTACCTGAGGATGAATAACCAGACTTATTCTTTGAATCACCAGACTTTTACTTCAGAGATTTCATCTCTTGTCTGGAAGTGCGTGAAATCTGAATGAAGACTGGAATCACAGTGATTCCTGAATAAAATGTTTGAAAGCACTATGAAGGATCTACGTAATAAGAGTGGTACTTGGCTATTTTATAACATGGTAATTTGATGATATATAATAGGCATGGTTTCACAAACCTCGAAAACAGGAGTACGGACATGAAAACTGGTAACTCCAAACTAGAGTTACAAAAACCCTCTAAAACACCATGACATGAAAGTTAAACATAACATAGGCAAGAAAGATTTCATGGTAGGCATGTTTTCTTGAGTCAGAGAATTAAATGTAACTGAACTTTTCAGTGCAAAGCTATAAACTTTTATCCATATGATAGCAGGCGAACTGATCTGCTAGCAGAATATTTGAAAAGTGAATCGGTTTTCACATTTGGAACCTACTGCGCATGCGCAAGTGTGCTTAGTGACAGGCGTCACCAAGGCGTGTGTACAGACTGGTGCCAGTCTATTGTAAGGCTAATGCAGGGGGGCCCTCTACACGAAGCCTGGTTGAGGGTCTACATGGTGATGGTATTGGCATTAGGGAGTATGTAAGCGAGCATACAAATTTTATTCTCATAGCTAAATGCAGATATTTGATTTAGCAAGTAGTGATTGAACGGTAATGGATGTTTTTGTGGTGTAATAACAACTATCATTCTGATAGCATCAATATACATACTGAGAAACCGTATCATTGGAATGATGGCTCAGTTATCGAGCCTGTATGTCAGTGTTACATTTTCAAAAATAGTCTTTGCTTGGCTTGCAAATTGAGATTCCTTAGAAGCCGTTTTGGCAAGCTTGATTATTAAGTGATTATTCTAAGATCATGCCCCTAGATCAGAAACCTAACTGTATAGACAATGCATAAGGACGGACGTTTGTACCTGCAATCACATCGCTTTGTTAGCCCTTTCATGCCTACACTGAAAATAGCTGGCCAGTTCACTCAGAACTACACCAGCCGAGGATGGCCTACACAATAAGATGTCATTACTAGCAAAATTTTGACATAAACAGTTGTCTCCATTTAGCTGTTAGGTACACACAATAACGAGCATAATTTCTGCCATGTATCACGTCATCAGTATATGCATAGCTGCTATTTTCAGAAAGTACATGCCACCCCATGGGTTAAATTGTGCAGAATTCCAGCGACCCCCACTCACATTATGGCGACGACATAGTGTATAGCGTTATCAGAAATCCTATTAAATAACACATGGGCTGTCTATGGCCAGTGTGTTCTGAGTGAACACGTTTTTTTAGGTACAAATAGGCATTTCAAGTAACCATTTATTCTGTTGAAATATGTCAAATACACAAGAGTTACGGGGAAAAAACTGTAATCCCCAGGGAACATTTACATAAAAAACGTAGTCACAAAAGGGTTAAGCTCTTCATGGCAGATAATCAGAATCATTGGTAATGCTAAGTAAGGGAGATAATTACACTGGCAGGAATTACTAAACAAGGGAGCTAATCAGACTGGCAGGTAATGCTAAACAAGAGAGGTAATGAAGCTCCTACTTAATCCTAAATAAGGGAGGCAATTAGACTTGCCTACGCCGAGGGAGACAATTAAACTTAAACATATGCTGGTGTTCCATATTCTCGCGGTAGCTACGAAAATCGACATCACAATAAAATAAATTAATCGTCTCTGACTGAAATGTTGTTGGGATTTGAATGTCAGTCCTATTTCCAAAATTGTTCACAAAATCTAATCCAATTTTGTGCATGGGTAGGTTTTTCTATCACCTCGGGAACACGACAGGGTAGGTGGTTGTATATTCAGACAGGCTGACCATAATCATGCGGTAAACAAAGAACAGTATCTACGGTGGACCAACGTAGTCAAAACACCAAAAAAAATATCACAACTGCTTTCCAGCTTAACAGTCTTCTACAAAACGCTTTTATTTCTTCGAAAATCGGTTAAAATCTTGATTCTCTTATACCATATGCAGCAGGGCATGCCATTGTTTGTTTATAAGATGCGTGATTGGGAAACCCGTAAAATTATTACATGACAACATGTAATGGTGTAGCGACTTTCTGAGCTTATTATAAATGGCGACCCTTATTTTTCCATACACTTTAATCGTCCAGCAGCGAGATGGAATCGCTGATCACGGGACTTTTCAATGTTGCTGATATAAATACATTAGTAGACAATGTATTTCTGTCAGATAAAAGTTTTATATATTATTTTTTTGTGAGTTAGTGACATGTTTTGGAAGTAGGGTATACGAGCGTATCTTATAATATCGGCAGGTGTTTGTACATCGCAACTTTCTATTTTACTCACTAATAAGAAGAGCATTTTTGGAAAAGTTCTTTGCGAGCATCTTTGACTTCCTGGTTACAGCGTCACTACGGGAAACAGATGGTAGGGGGGGGGGGGCGTTGGTTTTTATTTATAGCAAAATTCAGATTGCCGTGAGAATATGGAACCCACGAGAATATGAGATGGGAGTAAAATCCTAAACGGTCTAACAGGAAATGTCCATAATTAGGTCAAACAATTTAGTGAGATGCCAAATTTGACCATTAGGTAATGTTGAGCAAGCGAGAAAATCAGTTTGATAGGTAATACTAAACAAGAGAGATAATCAGTCTGATATGTATTGCCAAACAAGGGAGATAATCAGAATGGCAGGTAACGCGAAGCAAAGAAGGTAATCAGAATGGTGGTTTGATGTATCAGTAATAGACATTTCTCAGGAACACATATTTGGTCAAATACTCTTCTCTTGGTCTGCAAATGGCCATTTTGCAAGACCACTGGCAGAAGCCGTTTTTGGCTTATATGAGTGTTAAAGGGTTAATGGTATTGGCCATGAAACCGTCACTTTTCTCCCGGAAAATATCTATTTTCCAAACAAAGAAAACAATATTTTTGATTATTTAACACTGGAATGACTGACCCGATTATTGACCCTGTCATGCCTGTGTCAAATTTTCAAAAATACCCTTCTCATGACCTGCAAATTGACATTAATCAAGACCACTTTGGTGGCCTGGAGTTTTGACCATCTTGCTCATCACACAGTTCCACTCAGTTAATGAGTATACCATCACTCTTCATATATAACTTCGGATTAGATGGCAAATTCTCATGGTCATTGTTTTGACATTTGGAGCTCCCTAAGCCCTCTCCGCAATTAGATGGGTAACTCCTGTTCAATGGTTTCAGAGAAGTTGTGTTACAATGATTTACTACACACGCACACGCACGCACACACACTCCCACCCACCCACCCACACACACATAGGCAGAAATGTACACACAGACACATGCACTCACAGAGACAAACAAGCACGCACGCACAGGTGGGACAGCATAATCCCAATTTTTTGAAAAACATGGGGATAGTGAAGTGACGAAAACCATTTCCCCTTCACAATCCAGACATCAGGAACATTACATTTATTTTTAGCTTTACAGACAGTTTTATACAGCACTGGGTTGTCAGATAGTAAAACAGCTCCATACCACAAAGAAAATTATGCAATAAAATTGATAATATGAAACAGAAACCTGCCGTGTTTTGTAACTAAATATTATTACAGTACAGCTCATAAAGCTTGTCAGAACCATTCTCTGTTATGGTCTTGTGGAATGCCCATTTACACGCCAAAGAGAATACAATTTTTTTAATTTACCACTTGAATGACTGGCTCCATAACCGAGTCAGTCATTCCAGTGATAAATTAAAAACAAGAGGCCCAAGGGCTTGGAATGCTCACCTGGACCATTGGCATTTAAACGATTTGCATTTAAATAGACATGATGGATGATTTTCGGAAAATCCAAGATGGCCACCAAAAAATTGACCAATCAAGACCCTCGTTTAATATGTCAAATGCCTACCATCATAGGATCATTCCACCCAAGTTTTATTGAAATCGGGTTATTGATTGAAGGAGTACCGCTTTTAAATGTTTCTGGAAAACTTTCAGAAAATTAGAGATTGCTGCCAAAACACTGACCTATCAAAATTCTGAATAGATTTTCTAGAGACTACGACAATGGGATCCTTCGAGCCAAAATCGGTTGAAATTGCCCAAGCGATTAATGAGGAGTAGCATTTTATATGAATTCCCATTTATCCGAAAACCCAAGATGGCCACAATCAAAATCAAGTTCTGAAGCATACAGGCCTAGGGTTCTTCCAGCTGAGTTGAAATCGGCCAAGCGGTTAATGATTTTAACTGATTTCCGAAGATATTCAGAAAATCCAAAATGGGCACAGGAAAAATTGACCAATCAAAATTCTGTATACAAGTTCTGAAATCTACCAGCCTAGTATCCTTCCAGCCAAGTCTGGTTGAAATTGTTCAAGCAGTTGATGAGTAGCGTTTTAAACGATTTCCTGCTATTTTTCAGAAAATCCAAGATGGTTGCAAGAAAAATTTACCAATCAAATTTCTGTATATGAGTTTTGAAGCATACTAGGCTAGGGTTCTTCCATCCTAGTTTGATTGAAATTGGCCAAGTGGTTATCGAGGAGTAGGCTTTTACATGATTTCCAGAAATTAAAAAAAAATTAAAGATAGCCGCCACAAAAATTAACCAATCAAAATTATGTAGTTTTGAAACTGACCATTCTAGTATCCTTCCAGCCAAGTCAGGTTGAAATTGCTCAAGCGGTTAATGAGGAGTAGCGTTTTAAACGATTCCCCGCCATTTTTTGGAAAATTAAAGATGGCCGCTGGAAAAATGGACCAATCAAAATTCTGTATACAAGTACTGAAGCCTACCCTCATAGGGTCCTTCCAGCCAAATTAGGTTGAAATCCGCACAGCGGTTAATGAAGAGTAGCATTATTAAGCAAAAGTTGACGGATGGATGGCCAGACACCGGACAGACAGATGGATGGTCGCCATGCCATAAGCTCACTTGGATGGCCAGGTGAGCAAAAATTGTATTCTCTTGGCTTCTAAATGGACATTCAATAGATACATATTTAAAGTTTCCGTTAAAGGGTTAATTTATTAATGGTGATGATTGGGCAGTAAAACTGCTTATTAAATGTACATCTTTATGCCAAGAGAAGACTATTTTTTTAATTAACCACCAGAATGACTGGCTCAATTTTTTAGCAACTCATTCTGTGCTAAATTTTCAAAACTAATCACTTAACCTGCAAATGGACAATACCCAAGACCCCTGCAGAGGCTTGTTTAATGTGGCTGGCTTTAGAGCCCTTAACCCTTTAAAGTGTAGATCATGGCTGGCATTTTCTTTTGAAAACAGATAGAGTGATGCTAGATTAACATGTTATCATGCACTTTTATTCTTTTTAAAACGTGTATGCTAGAAGAATGTGATCATAAATGTTGAAAATTATGCCTTTTGCTGCTTCCTAATATCACTCGGCAAGTTCCGTAAAACCGGTGAAACGCACCACGTGACACGCGTCACAAGTGGAAGGGACGAGGGAATTCCCTTAGTCGTTAACGTGTTATTTAGTCCGACTGGCAAGGAGAAAAGAGTTGCATTTAGATATATTTATGCAATTAATTTTGTTAAAATGACACAAAGATGCGTAGTACGATATCGAAACACACGTGAATAATTTATCCTTTGATTAATTTCCATCAGATTAAACTTTGTCAATGTTTGCCGAGCGATAGTATTGAGATTTCGGGGGTCTCGGTGGTAGGCATACATGATCATGATCATGTGTTAAACATACATGAATTTTCACATTCAACGCTAGAAAAATGCGTCGTACTATTGATTCTCATATAAAAAAGGAATTGTGAATCGTGTTCTAAAATCCCGCTGTACATATTAGAATATATTTTCTAATATTAAACGATTTTTAGCGACATCTCAATCGCCAATCCATCCCGCTAGCATTTAGCATTGCGCGAATCGGAGGTTCGTCGTATATTCTTTCCAGCAACAAACGGGTAAATCGAGTCCACTAAACGATTCCTTCACAGGAATGCCCGAATCGCGATAATGATTGGATAAAACCCGCATTCTTTCAGCTCATACATATTAATGAGCAATAATAAACACGAAAGAAGGAAACCCCTTTATCTGAAATAAACTTTCTCGAGGTTCTGTAAAAATGAAATCTGTCAAAATCATCGGCAGCAACACATTTATATCAAATTGCCATTAAAATATTATGTAGTTATTAAATGTCAATTTGTCAATGTGTCCAAACTGTTTGAACATTGATAAATTGGCATTTAGTAATTAAATGGGATAGTTGCTTACCAGTAGTGAATGGGTCAATAACTGACTTTTCATAAACTTAAAACTTATGGATTTCTTTATAGATATCCCATTTCTCAAGTATGATTTGGCTTTTAAATTTTTGGACATCATACACTATTTCCTTTCTAAAGATAAAAGCCTATGTAAAAAATTTAGCTGTTATGATAATAATTTTGAATCTTGAAAGCCAACACATCTGGGAAATGGGCTAAAGCTGAGCCTATAGGCTTATATAAGTTTAAGCTCCTTGAGTGAACACTGATAGAATTGTAAACCTGGCATAAATCATGAATGTTACCTTGAAAATATCGACATGATAAATATATCAAACAAACAAATAATTTAAAATCAAATTTAAGGGAGTGGCATGGTTCTCAACAATGGACTACTTAAACGACAAACCCAGTTCACGGCTCAGTGGTGGATTATCTTACCACAGGAGGAAACATTGGCAATCTTCTTGACTCTTCTCTCATGCACCCAATAGTTGCCTACCTGTAGTGAACACTGATAATGCACAATCAGATCGAATGAAAGGTTCCATTGAACCAATAAAGAACCAACATGGTCACCAAACAGTAAATTATGATTGGTCCATGACAGCCATGTTTTATCACTGATCAATTTCTTTTGAACAAACTTTAATCACCCTTAGTTATCGATGAAATATCAGGAGTTTCAGCCTGAACCGTAAGCACTTCCTGTGATGTCATTTTCAAGAACAAGGCACTCAATATGGGGTACTCCTGGCCGAATTTGGTTAAAACCGGGAATTGATTAACCCAATAATACTCGTGCCAACCAAAAAATTGCTTCTGTGGTAGATCTGAGAAATGTCCATTTTCAGACCAGGACTCCAGTAGAATACTATTTTGTAAATTTACTACTGGAATGACTGGCTCAATAATCAAGCCAGTCATTCCAGTGATAAATTTTCAAAAATAATCTCAACCTGCAAATGGACATTTTCTATGAGAAAATTGATAATTATTTTGAAGAATTTGAGGGGTAAATGGTTATGGATGAGACATCTGACCAATCAAATTTCTGAATAGAACTTCTGGAGCGTACCAGCATAGAGTCCATCTAGTTAAACTTGGTTAAAACCAACCAAGCGGCTGAGGGATGCATTTTGACAATTTCCGGGAACTTTTTCATAGAATCCAAGATTTTCACCCCAAAACTGACTAATCGAAGTTCTGAACTCAGAAGCATAGCACCATACGGTTCTTATGGCCAAATTTTGTTGAAATCCACCAAGGAGATGCATTTTGACAATTTCCAGTAAATCATTTACAAAATCTAAGATTTTCACCGATCAATTTATGGATCAATCAGAATTCTAGAGATGTTCTGGAGCCTAACACCCAGGGGTAGATTTTAAGGATTTGTTCTACTAACCTAGACAGGATAGTGCATCATTGATTTTACTATCCCGCAGCAAACTTCACTAACCCAATGTTTGTAAGCTCAAAGCTGATCACTTCTTTAATCCAATCACTGATACAGAGAAGCCGTTGAATATTTTGAAATTAGTTTGTCTGGAAAGCCGTTGCTGCCTTTGGTGGGTACTCAACATAATGACATTAGAATAGTATTTTTTGTATTTCCTCTTTTGAGAGCAACTAACCCAGACAGGTTAGTGCAGGTGCAGTTTTACTAGCCCATATGAAATTCTACTATCCTCAGGTTAACAGGTTAGTCTTATAATCGAGCCCTGCTAACACGATAAGATTCTCCCAGACAAATTTGCCTGAAATTGTTCATAGAAGATGCGATTTGACAGACAGCTGAGTCACGACCACCACGGCATAAGCTCAATTTGTCAGCATTTATCTCATAATCGGCCATAATTGTCATGATTTTTTACCTGCATCGCCAGACGCAAGGGTTAATATGAGAATGGAGTGCTTCAACTTCTTTTGGGTAAAAATCACAATGCAACAGCTTTCAGCAACAATTTCTTCAAATTGGACACTGTGAATAACTCTGGTTCTACTGGCCGATTGTTTGTCTATGGGGTCCTGAATATGTGCACCAATTTTGAGCTCAAAGCTAAATCTCAAACAGTAAAAGCTTTCAGTTGGCAACATTGCTTCAAAAACAGACACTTTTGACGCCATAGCGGTCCAATTGAAAAATATACATGTATCAACGACATGAATATTGTGCAAATTTGTCCAGGTTATTCATTACAACCGAATTACCATTGCATAAGCTGACCCAGGATATGCAAGTTGACTGACGGACGAACACCATGGCATAGGCTCACTTGGGCCTTCAGGTCAGGCGAGTTAATAATGATCTGATATTCCGAATATTCTCAGTCTATAGAAATCTAGTCATGCACAAGAATCATAGTAATTTCAATAGTTGATGCAACAACAATCTTCTATGATTATTCTGATTCATCTCTGGTATTTTACTGGAGTTAATAGTTTTATTCCTCTATGATGGTACCAATCAACAACATTTCGATGTTCATCTTTTCATTTTCTTTAAATTATAATATATTATGGTGGCTGTTCTGGAGGTAGCGTTGATAGACACAAATCTTTGAAATTAATGACAAATTCAACAATTTCAAATGACTAATAATGAAATTTGACCATTTAAGCAATAATAAGTTTTTATTGTGAAAGATTATTAAATCTGTTGTATCGCAACAGTATATATATATGATAATATTCTCAGAACATAGAGTCATAGACAGTAGAATTCCGCCTGGTGATTAAAGCACAATATGTACCGAATTTTGTCCCATATTTAAATCAAATCTGCAGACAGTGAGTGAAATGTAGCCGCATGTGTGAATACTGCATATTGTTCACAGTAGGTTATCAATAATAGGTGTGTGTCACTGAAGGAAGCCTCCACACTGAGTGTCCGACATGGCGATAGTTCTCATCCTGCCAGGGGATTACAGCAGTTCTTACTAAAGCACACACTATAACATCACATATTCAACTGAGCAAAGTTATGAACATGACACGTCGTTATCTCAGAAAGTAGGTCTAGTCCTCTAGATAAATGGTTAAAGCACCTAAAATCACATAGATTTCCTCAAGGGCAGTGTCACTCTCAGGGTAAGACTGACACTCTGCTAGAGAAGACTTCAGTACATGAGTAACACGACTATCACAGACCTGCAAAAGAAAGGACAGTTAAAGAGAGATGTTGAAATACATGTATGAAGCATGTTCCCCGAGTTTGTTGAATCAATATGAAGGATATTGAAGCACTTTCAGAAGTATACTCTTTAAGTGAACAAGAATTCAAACAGACATATTTTGAAATAATACTGCTTTTAAACTGTTATTGTCTTGAATAGCTTACAGCATTATTCTTTCTAAAATATACATCGGTGTATCTACTTTCATAAAGATCTGACCTTTTTAATTACAGCCTCTCGATATCAAGAGCTATTCAATAATGATGTTGTGAATGTTTTGAAGCTAATAATTTGACTGGAAGTTGTTGTTGCCATAGAGAGCAAAAGTTCCCAGTCAAATTAGTTTCAAAATATTCAACAGAATCTCCCCTACATTATAACAATCGGTAATAGCTGGTCTGTGAGAGATAAAGGATTAATATCCTAATTATTATGCTTTGACTAAACAGAATTTAATCATCTTGTCACCTTTAGTCGTTTTACTTTCAAAATATGGAGACACTAGTGCTTCAGTTATTGTACCTGTAGGCTTATCATGATTGTCTCATTACCCTTGCCCTGTAGAGGGAATAAGGTATTGCATTCAGATCTGATAGTGTCTGGAGCTCAGTATCGCTCACCTGGAGTACTGTTGCCAGCAATAGTTTTTAGTTTTAAAAGCACACATTGTGGCCAGACATTTGTAAGAGTAACCTGTTAACCCTTTAATGGTCAAATTTGGTCAAAAAATTTTAATATCTGCCTATTGAATGTCTATTTACAGGCCAAGAGAATACAACTTTTGAAAATTTATCACTGGAATGACTGGCTCGGGTATAATGCCAGTCATTCCAGTGGTAAATTTTCAAAATTGTCTTCTCTTGTTCTGTAAATGGACATTCCTCAAGACCATAACAGAGGCCGGTTTTGGCTGGTATGACCATTAAAGGGTTAAACAATTTTGGTGGGATTTCTGGAAACCCAAGATAGCTGCTGAAATAAATCCACCAATCAATTTTATGTATATTCTATTCGGATGCCTAACACTATAGTAGCCAAGTTTGATTGAAATCGGCCCAGTAGTAAAATGTATTAATTACTGATAAGTATTTTTTACCAAATTTCATTCCTAATTTCAGAAATCCAAAATGAGCACAAAGGATTTAACAACCAGATTCTGTATAAATGTCAATAATCATACATGTCTCTCTAGGAGAATTTCGAAGCGGAGTAATCACCTGCTCTCCTGAATTTAAATCAGTGAAGCGAGTAGTGTTAGTACTCGCCTCTATATTCTATCATCGTTACTAAACAATATAGGCAATCTATGAGATGTTCGCCTAGAATTAACCTTAGGCAAGAGGAGAGCAACCATTCGCCTCTCCATAAGTCATGATCATATAATGTAGCATCTTAGAGGTAATTACATACAGGGCTTGTTGAAACATACTGTCATCTTTAAGACAAAAATGTGTTTTGAAAGAGTTTTGAAATCCTAGATAGCCATTGTAAAAATCAACCAATCAAGTAATAGTTTGCATCAAAAAATTCCATGCGGTTTAAGGTCATGCCAGCCAAGCTTGGTTAAAATTGGGTCATTTTTAAGAAGCTTTAATTATACGTTTTGAAAGACTAAAAAAATTATAGTAAAATCCAAGATGTCCAGGTCAAATCTTCAGGTGGCCATTGGAAAATTTACCAATCAAATTTCTGGATAAATTCTGGGAACCCTACTATCATAGAGCTATCTAAGCACAATTTGATTAATATCGGTGGTTAATGGCCAGAAGTATTTTCATAAAAAGAATTATAGATGGGCAGGCGACAGAGGCAAAGGTCACCATGGTATAAGCCCGCTTAGTCACTTGTCCCTTCAGAATGGGTGTGCTAAAATTTACTGATCAAATTTGGATAAAATTTTAACACAATAAAGGCTGATACTGTGAAGAGAATTTTCAGATGTTGGCTGTGATCAGTCAACCAATGTGGCTCAAATTTTAATAGGAAAGTTTGTAACCATACATTAAGCTTCCACAACATGGCCATGTTTCATACAGAAAATCCGTCATTAGGTGGAGGGTGATCTTGCTCGCTCTGTAGTTAATATATACTGGTAAGCAAATGTTTGCTTATCAGACTGAAAGTTCATGTTTCTTGTACAGCAATAACCGAGTCAATATGGGGTTCTAGCATGCATGATGGTCAAGAGATTAATTTTTGAAAACTTATCACTGGACTGGATGACTTGATAATGGAGCCAGTCATTCTAGTGGTAAATTTTCAAAAATATAATTCTCATGACCTGCAGATGAACATGCAGTAAGGAGATATGCTGATTTTTGTTACCAAATTTAACCATTAAAGTGTTAAATATTCAAACATTTATCCAGACAGACGAGATCTCTCTTGACATAAACAAAACCTTTTGTATCTACTACTGAGCTGAGTTGGCTCAAATCTTAGCAACAAACAAAGGATCGTTCAGACTTTGGCCGCGATCCGACCACCCGTGAAAAATTCAGATGTACATGGCCTACAAAACAAATAATGGTGTTACGGATATCCCAGAAGATACTGGTGGGGGGGGGGGGGGAAGGAGAGATTGTACACTAATTCCACTACTTTGTTTATGTTAAAGCCCATTTTCTAACTTCAATGAAACCTTCAGGTTCAGTGAGGTCACCTTTAAAAACAGCTTCTGCAGTGGTCTTGAGAAATGTCCATAATTTGCAGACCAAGAAGGCCACTTTTGAAAATTTACCATTGGAACGACTGGATCGATAAGCGAGCCAGTCATTCCAGTGGTAAAATTTCAAATATTAATCTCTTGCATCAGTAAATCGAAATTTAAAAGAAATTCAAGGGTTAAAGGGTGAGGAGACTGTATACAGTGGCTACTTGTTTGTGTTCCATAAGGTGGTCTCTTCATAGGCATATAATTTCCACTCTGTGATAATATTACTGATTAACTTGGAGGCATTTCAAAATTAAATGGAAATCTAAACTCAACCATTCATCGATTCAAAACCCAACCATTCATTGAAGAGGCTAAGGGACCAGTTAGTGGTGGTCATTGTCTTTATCTATGCCTGCTCATTAAAAATAGAGAGAACTAACATGACAGATGCCAGTATAGACTGGCAGTATGACCTTTTTTTTTTTTTTTGGCCTTAGAGAAGATTGTGTGCAATATATCTGATATTATTTAAGTCCTCTATTGATTTTTTTTAAAGAAATTTTAATTTATGACGATAGTAATCATTCTTTAAACGGCTTCTGCAGTGGTCTTGAGAAATGTCCATTTGAAGAACAAGAAGACAATTTATTTAAATTTACTACTGGAATGACTGGCTTGATAACCAAGCCAGTCATTCCAGTGGTAAATCTTCAAAAATTCTCTTCTCTTGGTCTGCAAATGGACATTTTCTATGAGAAAATTTAAATTCTGTTGAACAAATTCAAGGATTAGAGTGCATATAATCAATTCATTTCCTATTGTATTTTGAGGCAGCTACAAATACCCAGTATGGCCATGGTTGGACATGTTCCATAAGGCAGCAATGTATCTGCAAACACACACACGCACGCACACACCAAATTGGCAGTAGATGGTAGAAACCATTTAACACATTAACCCTTTACCCATAAATATTACTTAAGAAAATTTAAATTTCCTCGAAAAAAATGTCAATTTGCAGACCAAGAAGACTATTTTTGAAAATTTACCACTTTAATGACTGGCTCGCTTATTGAGCCAGTCATTCCTCTGGTAAATTAAAAAAAAAAATCTTTGCTTGGTCTGCAAATGGATATTTTTCACGACCACTGTAGAAGTGGTTTTTCGTTGATATGAGTGTTAAATGGTTCAAGCATTAAGTGGAAGCTGTTGCTGCTATAAGCTAGTCCAATTGACTTCAAACATTTAGCAATATAGGTATTAATGGATACAGTCCAGCTGAGAAATACCTTGCCGGTAAAAATGTTTCCACAACAAAACAAGAATGCTGAAGCGTACAATGTCTCGCCTGTAAAGGAATGAATAGTGTGGATTTCCAAAGCAAACTTGGCATGGTTCACAATACACATATTCACTAAGGCAGCAACAAACAAGTGCAACAATCAAACATGGACAATTTTACCAATCTGCGGATGGTCTGATCTTGAGATTTTTTTCCAAAAAGAAACCACTAATGGTGCATATAGTAGCCCTGCATAATATATAAAACTGCTGTAATATTTTGTTGATATCTGGTGAGCCATTGTTGTGGCAAAGGTTCAAAGTTCAAAAACGTGAAAAAAGTACTAAAGATATCATAAAAAATTTATATCAGTAATGATGCAGATCATATTCGTGTATTGCGTAGAACGCTCCTGTGAAGTTTCATTGAAATCGGAATGACCATAGTTCAGTTAGATGGTCCATAAACAACCGTAACCTAAAAACCATGAAAAGATGTCAAGTCCAAAACTGTGAAAAAGCAGGAGAAATTTCCCAAAATGAAATTGATAATGATGCGGATATTACCCCTGCATAGTATATATCACTGCTGTAAAATTTTGTTGATATCCAGTGAGCTTTCATTGAAAGAGAATGGTCCACAAAAACCTTAAGCAGAAAAACATGAAAAAAGTTCAAAGCCCAAAACGCTGAATAATTAGTTAAAATGACGGAAAATGAAATATGTTGTTATGCAGATTGCATCCCTGTATAGCATAGATCAATTCTGTAAAGTTTCATTGAGATCGGATGAGCCATTGTTGAAAAATAAGTTGATTTAAAAACCTTAACCAAAAGTGATCAAACGACGGCCGCCGCCGCCGTCGCCGAGACAGTAAAATGTACTGTTGAATATTTTGAGCATAATTGGATTCCATGACATTGTTGCACCAAGCAGCAATGGCTTCCAATCAAATTACTGTAAAATCCCGACTAAAAGACAGTTTTTTGTGTCAAATTACACGTTCTAGGAACAAATTACATGTTCTGGGAGTGGGGGTGGGTGCGGGTGGCGTCCTATAATCGATCACATTCTTTGAGCACATTTTCTGCTCTAAATTTTTGTAAAAAGGTAAAAAAATTATACCACAAAAATTGAACTAAATTTTGCCCTGGAAAATCCTCGCCACCCGACGACTATGTTTAATGTACACTCCAAAAACATCACACGGAAGTGAAATTAGTAAATTGGGTTGCCAAAATATTGCTTATTCATTAATAAATATCACTTATGACATCAAAATTAATCCAGAATTTCACATAAAATGGTGTTGAGAAAAGATATACATCACGTGGTTCACCTCAAATCGCAAAAGATCATTATTTAGAGCGAGTACTCAGATATAGATATTATGGACTCGGAACTTGGAAATTGCTATATATTATCATATCGCGATTATGAGAACTGAATGTTTCCATACCCGTTTGATAATAAACTCCCGTTAGCGCATAAGATCACACAATGGTGACAGCGCCTCCAATCACAAAAGAGCCAACGGCTCGCCAACATAAGAAGTCGTCTATCTCATTTTAATTCTCAGATTTTCAAGCAATTTTTGTACATGATTCCGTTTTGGATCATTTTATGTTGGTCGGCATTACAACTGGTGACCATCTTACTACATTCCTAATGTCACATGATTTCTATATTTTCGAAGCGACATTTTATGTCCAAATTAGATTGATTTTGATGTAATAAACGATCTATATTGAAAATACGCGATATTTAGACGGTAATATTTAATAATTTCTCTTCCACCATGATATTTTTTAGGCATACATTAAACATAGTGCTGAGTGATGGTAATTTTTTATACCAATTTTCAATTTTTTAAAGGTGTTTTTTTTTTATTTCACAGTATCTTACACTTAAATAGAAGTTTTTTGGGAGGACTTTGGTTAATTTGGGCCTGTGATCCATATTCGATGGCGGCCTTTAGTTGAGAAACTACGGTATGTTCAAAATATTGAACAGAGCCTTTCTTGCATCATGTTCAAAAGTGCACTAACTAACATGTTTCTGTTTTTGGTTTGGAAACATGTTAAGTTATTTCTGAGCATTACTGTGTATCTGAGCCTATATGACATCACATTCTACCAATCCATGATAAAAAGGCACCACAAGCTAACATTAATGCTTTACCTCTCAAATTCGTTTTTAAGATTTTCATTTTCCCATAGGAAATGTCCATTTGCATGCCACTAGAGGATTATTTTCGCAAATTTTTCACAGGAATGACTGGATCGGTTGTTTTTGGCCAGCTTGAGTGTTAACTCTTACCACCCTGAAGTCAAAATTTTACATTTCTAATATTAAATTAAAAGGTGACACCTTCTTCAAAACAATTTTTGGTGGATGATTTTGCTGTCTTAGGCACCAACATCTTCCACAAAAATTTTTTTAAAAAGGTACACCAATTTGGTTGCCACTTGCACACTAAAATATAAAACATTGATATTCAGAGCGCTAAGCATTAAGCGGTTAACACAGTATTATATAAAAAAGAACATGTCTAAAAATGAAATCGCTATAAACAATATAAATATATTAGTAAAATACCACATTTGCGTGGAGTCGAGTGCCACTTAACAAATCAAGAATACTCACAATTAAGTTTGAAAATGGTCTCCTGAGACTTAGATGATCCTATCTAAATGTCCACCGTCCACACTTTGTGGTGACTATTCAAAAACAATGTCCAGAATATGTGCATAGGAGACTAAGTATTCCCATGCTGACGACCTCATACACAAAGAGACAGGTACCTTTAGAGAACCGCAGCCACTAATCATGACAAGATTACAGCAATAAAGTCATCAATACAAGACAATCTTCCTTCTATGGTGTGAGTGATGCTCACGTCTTAACGACATTCCCCGGAACAATGTTAGAGAATCTCATCCGTCTTAGAGCTCTGCGCGATTATAGATCATTCAAGTTGAAATAATAAATCACTTCAGTGTCATTCATTAAGGAAAGGAAACAGATTCCGCTGAATATAGATGTTAAGAGGAAAGGAATAGAATGGAGGAAAGGAATGGAGCTTTCTAATTTATATCTCAATTATATGATGTCATAATCAACTACATGACATGTAGGATGCAGATAAGTTCGTCACAAACGGTTAATTGATGACGGACTAAGCGTTGTTGTACGAATTGCTTTACTATTTAATAAATATGTTGTTGAATATTTTGAAATGAATTTCAACGCAGCAATAGCACCCAGTCAAATTGGTTTAAAAATATTCACCAGCTTATCTGCAGTTTTCTGACAATTGATAGTCAAAATTTCAGGGATCGATCAATCCCAACACAGGAACAGCGTGGATGGAGCTTAGCTAGAGATGGGCGGGGGCATAGCTAAAACTGGATTCCTCCATTATGTACAGATGTAATCCGACTAAATTCTAAAGTCAGTCACTATATCCTTGATTTTAACCCTTGGTGTTCAGTTTTCAACAAATTTGGTGGAAGATGGTGCTGTCATAGATAACATCGTCCACCAAAATTGTTGAAAAATTTACCCCAGTTTCTTTGCTATTGACACAGTAAAAGATAGAATATTGACATCAGAGTGGTAAGGGTTAACACTTTCACCTGTAAAATGCCAGCATATATCCATTTGAAGGCACTCAGACAGGTAAACTGTTGAATATTTTGAAATTAATTTGACTGGAAGTTTCTAGTTAAATCAATTTCAAAATATTCAACCAAAATTAATCTTACAGGATTAACCCTGTAGCACGCAAGTTAGCCAGGTTTTGAGATGTCTATTTGCAGACCAAGAGAAATGGACTATTTTTTCAAATTTACCACTGAAATGACTGGCACAATAAATGAGCAAGTTATTCCAGTGGCAACGTTAAAAAAAGTTCCCTTGGGTCTGCTAATTGTGATTTTCTATGAGAAAATTTAAGTTTTCTTTATCAAATTTGCGTTAAATGGTTAAGAAGCTTAAAAGATATTTATTTAACTCTGCATCCGGAATTCCTCTAAACAGCGTTTCAGGGGGAGATAAATCTTGATCATGATAAAAAAAATGTGAAAAGAATTTGACTGAAATAATTATTTTTGCTGCAGTGTTTTTAAAATATTACACAAATTTCATAAATATATCCTTTTAATTCAGATCCCTGGAAATAGTTCACATAGTACAAGCGTAAGTGCATACACATGCGTGCGTATGAGACGCTTGTGTTCACATTCTTTTACTATCTCAATTTGCTAACATAACCCGCTGAAAAAATTATAATTTATTGTGTTTTACAACGCAGATTCTCTGCTGGTAGATGAAATTTATTATCACAAGACACAATTATCTTCTCCAACCTCCATATAACAACTGAATTCAGACCATACATGAAATCTCCATTTCTCAATAACAACTGTTAGTCTGATATCAATTATTTATCCACATGCCCGGGTGGAGGTTACATTAGCCCTTCAAATATTCAAGCAGCCAAAAGCGGCCAGTACAGTTGTCTTGAGAAGACAAGTTTAAAAAATTTATCACATAATATCATAAAAAGACCACAGTCTTCGTTTAGCCTGCAAATCAGGACATAGATTAAGCAGAAAAGAATTGGCTTTCTTGACCACGAAAAGCTCCAAGATTATTTTTCAGATCAGGACCTGTTTGTGAATCCTCGGTTTATCAGAACAACCATTCTTGTGCTAATTAACATTTGATAATTAACATTTGAGTCAAATCGGACAAGTACGTTCCAAGAAAACATGCTGGACAGAGAGCGAGAAAGACAGATGCACAAATGCTATATATAGCAAAATGATTTTTAAAGGTGTTCTAACAAGAGCTCAGAGGCCCGTTCGCTCCACTGCAACATCAGGCAGACGTTACTATTTGAACCTGAGAAATGAGACATGGACAACAGTAATTATTATTCCAAAATTAGTGAACATTTTGAATATGGAGTTGGCAAATTCTATAGTTCGCATCACGGCAAACAAGCGCAATCAAGTTTTTCAAAGAAATTCTATAGTTGTATTGAAAACACATGCATTTGGACCTGAAACAAAAAAAATGTCATGATGGTCACCAGCCTGATCGAGCAATCAGATTGAAAACTGCCATATTCCTCATTAACCCTCTAACCTTCATATCAGCCAAAAACAGCTTCAGCAGTGGTCTTGAGAAATGTCCATTTACAGACCAAGAGAAGACTATTTTTGAAAATTTACCACTGAAATGACTGGCTAGACCGAGCCAGTCATTCTAATGGTAAAATAAAAAAAATAGTCCTCTCTTGGTCTGCAAATGGACATTTTATGAGAAAATTGAAATTTTCTTAAATAAATTCAAGGGTTAAAGGGGTTAGCGGGTCCAAATTATATATCCTGTGATAACTATATATGTCAACAATTGAGATAAAATGACATTATTAGCTTCAGATGCTTGGTCTTCACTTAGTGAGATCCTGAGTCTGAATGATTCAGCCTCTGTTTGGTCACTGACCTTTTACACCTGCCCGAATTGGAGATTGGGCTGGGTATGATCAAATTTGAACAGGGGGGGGGGTGGAACCTCTCAGGTTAGTTGGCGGTTGTACAGTGGAGGTTTTGGCAGTTTGGCCCATTGGCGGTCTTCATAGCCGGTGGTTTGGCAGTTAGGGAAGCGTGGTGGTTTTGGTGGTCCTTAGTATAGTGGTTTTGGTGGAAATCCAAATTTGAGGGTTCTGGTTGTTTTTGGGTTCGAGCTTTGAAATATACTATATTTGTAAGAGGTATCATATTGTCATTTTTTCATTTTAAACCTGACAAATATTTGACTGATTTGATTATATATAGACAGGGTGGTTGGTAAAAAGGTGGGGGCTGAGGGTGCGTGCTATCTTTTAAACATTACTAATATCTGTATATAACCAAATCAGTAATTTTAAACCCGACTAATATCTGACTGCTTTGGTTATATACAGGCGGGGTGGTTGGTATAACGGTGGGGGCAGAGGGTGCAGGTGGGTGAGTGCTGTCTTTTAAAGATTACTAATAACTGAATTGGTTATATACAGACAGGGTGGTTGGTATAAAGGTGGTGGCTGAGGGTGTGGGTGCATGAGTGCTGTCTTTTAAACCTGACTAATATCAGACTTATTTGGTTATATACAGACAGGGTGGTTAGTATAAAGTTGGTGGCTGAGGGTGCCGGTGTATGAGTGCTGTCTTTTAAACCTAACTAATAATTCAGGGGCGGATCCAGGTCATTTGCCGGGGGGGGGGGCAGCCAAAATTTCAAGGGAGTTAACTCTTGAAAATGGGCTCATTTCGCCATGAACAGGTAGGTAAAAAAAATTGACAGCCGAGTTGAACTCATCAGAGGCATAGTTCTTTGTACTATATTAATGTCATGCTTGGCTCTAGGTTTGTTGCCATTGCACATCTTTGCCAGGCTTGGGTTCAAGTGCAGGGAATTGCATTTAAATGCAAATGTTTGTAAATGATTCAAATGCAAGTACAAGTGCAAATGCATTTAAATTCAAATGCAAATGTTTGCAACTTATTCAAATGCATTTGCAAATGCGTTTGAATATTTGGGCACACATCTGGTACTGAAATTCTGAGTATGCATCTGCCATGTATCCGCTATGTAGTGACTATTTTTAGTCAAATTTTTTGCAGACTAAGAGAAGACTATTTTTTATATTTTACCATTGGAATGACTGTCTCGCTTATTGAACCAGTCATTCCAGTGTAAAATTGTCAAAAACAGTCTTCTCTTTATCCGCACATGGAACTTTACTATGAAAAAACAAGAGGCCCAAGGGGCCTGTATCGCTCATCTGGACCATAGTAATTTCAACTAGAATGCTCTTTATCAACAAGATGGCCACCGAACCATTTATCCGACAGTTTCGAAAATTGCAAATTTGAGATCAGAATACCCAAAAACACATACAAAACCAATTTCGGCCTCAAAATCCATCAAATAAAAAAATCAAATATGGACACCAAACATGCTATATTTTGATTGGCCCATGGTGTCCAGGTTTTTTGACGGATCAACTTCCCTTGAACAAACTTTAATGGCCCTTAGTCCCTAATCATATCTGCCAAATTTCGGCCCGATCCCTTCAGCGGTTCTGGAGAAATTGTTTTCGCTACAACTAGGTCAACCAAGATGGCCGTCGAACCATTTGACCAATCAAGTTCCCTTGAACAAACTTGGTTCAGCTCTTGCCCTAAATCATATTTCATCAGGTTTGCATCAATCCTATAAGCAGTTTCGGGAGATTTTTATACATGTTTCTAAAAATCAGCCAAAATCCAAGATGGCCACCGGCCAAATTGTCTTTGTTTGAATAAATTTGAATCTCTACCCCATAAGGATGCTTCCTGCCAAATATAATTGAAATCGGCCACGCAGTTCTGCAGAAGAAAACATTTTAAATTTCCCATTGCTTTAGTATGGGAGCTTTTGGCGGAAAAATGATCCAAGACGGCTGCCAAACCAATTATCCTAGTTTCAAAAAATTCAAATCTGAGCTCAGAATACCCCAATACACATACAAAACCAATTTCGGCCTCAAAATCCATCAAATAAAAAAATCAAATATGGACACCAAACCTGGTTTGATAGACAGCTCCTTATACCATGCGGACAAACTCCACTTAAATAAATATGGGACATCTGTTATAGTAAAGTGCATTAATGACTATGTAGCGATCATCAGAAATCCAAAATGCAAATTTTGTGGTGAACCAAACCACAAACATTCACAGTGTCGCCATGGTCAGCCTAGGTCAACCATGGGAGTACACTGCTGGAGATGCAACAAATCTGGCCATAAGTCAAACCGGTGTACAGTACATTAGCAATGTGGTCAAGAAGCTGTGCCAACCATCAATCCTGAACATTATGCCAGCCACATTGCTTGTGCTACAGATGTATTCATGCCTATCAACCCTAATAGAACTATAACTGTGAACAATTACCATGCTAGCAGCATAAATAAATAACCGCAACGGTAATGTACAGATTAACACAGATTTAAATGTTGCCACTGACTGTACCACAAAAGTAAACACTGATACTCTATTATGTATGAAACAACACAATGTAGATCTTCCTGGTGTAAGCCCCTCTAATAATATTTTCAATATTAATTCAGTATCTATCATATGTAATGATGAGTCTACTTTGTGTATTGTACATCCAAATGGTTCTAATATAATACTCAGTAATCGATATCAATCACTCAAAACCAATGTATGTGAATGCAATATTAATGATGATGGTGGTGGTGGTGGTGGTGGTCGTGATGGTGGTGGTGGTCGTGATGGTGGTGGTGGGCGTGATGGTGATGGTGATGGTGATGATGATGATAACAGTTATAATAAAATGATAATGATGGTGGTGGTGGGGATGGGAGTAGTGGTAATGGTGGTGGTGGTGATGGGAATGGGGGTGGTGGTGGTGGTAATGATGATGATAATAATAATAATGCTAATTCATATTTGAACTATATAAACATCCTTGATTATATGCATGTAGGCTATAGCTTTGTAAACTATATTAATGTCTTTTCCTACTGCATAACCAGTGGAGAAATTGGTCAACTGGACAATAATTCTAATAATGCACTGGAATACGCCCTGTAGGTGGGGCTTAGAATACACCTTCCGTATCCTCTGCGTGTCGTACGAGGCGACTAAAGGAGGTATGGGTGAGGTAACCCTGACAGAAACCTCGAGTGCTGAAGACGGAGGTTCCAGGCCGCACGGCGCACTAATAAACCATGGATCCACGCACTTAACGCTTATGATCATGTCAATAGTCACTTACAGGACTGGCGGTATGATCAGCGAACGAAAAGAAGAAGAAGAAGAAGAAAAGATGCACTGGAATCAATTCTACTGACGAGATGCAATGATAAATTTATAGAAACAGTTATGTCGCTTGACTTTCCATCTTTCAATATTAATAGTAAGGGTCTTCGTATTGGCCACCTAAATGTTCAACACTTAGTTCCCAAAATTTCACAATTAAAAATTATAATGGAGAAAAGTAGGAAAGAATTAGAAATATTTTGTGTCACAGAGGCTTGCTTAAGTAATACAGTCCCGGACACAGTAATTGAAATACACGGCTATAATACAGAGCGCAGAGACAGAATTAAGCGTGACGGTGGGGGTATTGTAGTGTATATAGCTGACAACCTGTCATATATTAGATGAGCTGACTTAGAAACACACAACATAGAAGCTGCCTGGTTAGAAATTAGACCATACAAAATGAAACCATTTCTAATTAGCTGTGTCTACAGACCACCAAACAGTCCAGCTAGTTGGATAGATGAAATTGAATCACTGCTAGAAGCTGCTTATTCAGATAACTCTGATATTACACTCATAGGCGATTTTACTTTTAATCTTTTGAAGCAAGCAAACACTAAATGGCAATCAGTGACAGAAATTTATCACCTTGAGCAGCTTGTAAATATCCCTACTAGGGTTACTGGCAAAACAGCAACACTGATAGATCATGTTTATGTAACAAACAAGGATAAATATCATTCAACACAAGTAGGGACACTAGCATTTAGTAAAGTTTCCAAGAATCAAAATGTACATCAAATTATTAAGTATCGCAGCATTAAGCACTTTGACGAGAATAAGTTTGTCCAACATCTTCGAGCATATGACTGGAGTTTTGTGGATAAATTAAATAACCCTGATCAGGCTCTTGAAAAATGGCAGAAAATATTCACAAATATACTAAACAAGCACGCACCCATCATTGAACGGAGAGTTAAAAGATTTTTGTCAACCAGGATGGATAAACAAAGATATTTTGAATACAATGGAAGAAAGAGATCGCCAGAAAGTATCAGGAAATATTACAAACTACAAAGACTTAAAGAATAAAGTTATGGCACAGATAGAAAAATCTAAAAAGGACTATTTTAGTGCAAAGCTAGATGAAGGTAAACACAATCCTGCCAATATATGGAAGATCTTGAAGAGTATAAACCCAAAGGCTAACAAATATCCTACCTTTCTATGCGATAATGACTGTAATGAAGTTATGGACCCGCAGATGCAATCTGAACTATTCAACACATATTTTAGCATCTAATTTAGCTGAATCCATACCACAAGCAGATACAGAATTTAGTGAACTAAGAAAACATGTAAATAGTAAAGTGACAGAATGCATCAAATTTCAAATACCATGTATTTCAGTAGATTACGTACATAATGAACTAAAAAATCTAAAGACAAATAAATCAGCTGGATATGATCTTAATGCGTATTTTCTTAAAATCGCAGCATATGTCATAGCCCCACCTATCACAAGCATCATTAACAAGAGTATAGATTCTGGCGTCTTTCCAGCAGTGTGGAAACATGCTAAAGTTATACCCCTACACAAATCCGACTCCAAAGACAATGTATGCAATTATAGGCCAATATCAATCCTACCAGCTATATTTAAAATTATTGAACGCCATGTTTATAAATTTCTCTGTCAATATGGGTTACTGAATGAGTCACAGTCAGGCTTTAGACAAAAACACTCATGCGAAACCACTTTATTAAAACTTCTTGAAAAGTGGCGATTTTCAATAGACAATGGTGATCTCATAGGAGCTATCATGATAGATTTAAGAAAAGCCTTTGATCTTTTAAATCATAATATTCTCTTGCAAAAGCTTGCCATATATAAATTTGAAACAGGATAACTAAAATGGTTTTCGTCATATTTAACCGATAGGCAGCAATATGTCTCAATTGCTGGAAAGATCTCTAAACATGTATCAACCCACATCGGAGTCCCGCAAGGATCTGTATTAGGTCCACTCTTATTTATCTTATATATTAACGACCTTCCACTCTGTACAGCTAGTAATATAGATATGTATGCTGATGATACTACTTTGCATGTTAACAGCCCAAGCACCTCTGAAATACAAGAACAGTTAACAAAAGATATGCGTCTGCGAGTATGCACACTTATGCTACTATGCATGCGACCGAGTCCAAGCCGTCATTAATTAATTTTCTGTATTACAGGAAACACCTAATTTTTATCTCAACAAATCCTATTCATTCCACAATTTTGTGGAGCTACATCCTCATTTGATTTTTCATGAATGTCACAGAACTTGCAGTCTTTGTTGAACAAGTCATGTACTTTATGTAAAATGGTTATAATTTACGTGGATATGAAACAGAATGGAAAGTTTTCGTGACTACAAAGAAAATGGTGTCAGCAATCAGCTTCGCGGTACAATTAATCAAGGTGGAGTTAAAATCTCTGATCCTATTTTAGCCAGAGAGGCTTGTTCCTACATAAGGTATACTATATACCGGTTTGGAACATTCTCCTACATAAGGTATCCTACATGACATATGTAACATACCGGTTGGGAAGTTCTTGGATCAATTAAGAGTTTTGACTAGGTACATATTTCCGAGTGTCATTCTTTCCTACACAAGGTATACTACATAACTATGTAATACACCGGTTGGGAAGTCATTGGATCAATCCTACATAAGGTATCCTACATAACTATGTAACATACTGATTGGGAAGTTAATGGATCTATTAAGAACGTGACAGTGGTGCAAACAGGCATGGTGGACCGGATGAACACCACAAGGATACACCACGATCATACCCTGAAGAAAAGCGAGTGGTCCTTCTAACGACCGTTACTAACCAACTAACATGAAACTTGCAAGTACTTCATGATGATCAGTCACATTACAATAAAGACAAGACCATATTAATTTGCGATTCGGTCATCGCATTAAAATTTCCCATATCGGATACCCTGGTATTGGCACCATTTTTGCAGGCTAATTTAACATTACTAGCAAGAGGCTGTGAAACCTTTTTACTTTTATTTAATATCTTGCAAAAATCACTCGAGATTTTATGTTTTCTAATACCGGGCGGGGTTATTCGATACAAGTTTATTATGGCCTTAGTTTCATGGAAAATGTAAACATCGCATTGCTATGGCCTATCCTCTTTAGTGTGTAGTAAATTGGCAAATGTCGGACGATCTCGGAATACCCGGATGTTCAAAATTACGAAACTGATTTGGATCCTGGTAATCACATAACCCTTTTTTGTTAGATAGGCTATTAAGCCTGTGTCAGGTTATCATGTTCACTTGATTTCATATACTTGTCTGTTATCACGTTCTATGAGCTCAATCTACGGGTGGGCCACCCTCCTCCACTACATGATAAGTATTACCTTTGACAATTACCTATGATCATGACCATCTATGTGATCCCTGTGTCGTTACTCTTTACTTTTTGTATTGCATTCTAGAACCAGGTTCTGATGCGGTATCTCCTTGTTGTTGGTGGGCACTTTGGCCCACAATGGAGTCTCTGATTGTTTTGTTTTTCCTATATTTGAAGAGGATTTTCTGGACATGTGTGTTTACAGCGATGACCGGCATGTAAGATGGGCCAGTATTTGTTGGGCATCTTTTTTTTAAATCCCTGTTCTACTTGTTTCGCGAAACATTGTCTCCTGACCTGCAAGCAGTTCCTGCAACAAGCAGTATGTAGGTGAAACTCTGATATCATTCAAAATCATGATACAAGAGCACCTTCGCTCTATTACAAATTTGTACAGAAAGAAGAGATATGACATGCCAGTCTCTAGGAACTTTAACCTACGCAACCACACTAGGAATGACATGAGCTTCTGTATCATCGAAATACTCTCTTAGGATCCATCGGATCCTAAATCCACACCATGGGGGAAACAGAAAGAGTGCCATTGCATCTCCACATCATGGAACCAATAGGAATAAATCTAGCAGGGCATCAGGTTCACCAATCCCGTGTTCGCACTGAGCACCACACTCTGAGCACACGCATGTAGTTATCAGCAAATTATATATGGCTACTGTCAGTCAATTAAAATCCATCAATTAAGGTGCACTTTTGATAGGTTGCTGGCAGTCACGTTTTATCAAAGATCAACTTTCATTAAATAAACTTAAATGGGTCTTATAATTTTGTTCTGATTCATTCAGGTGTCCAAGAGAAGTTGTTTTTTTTAATGAAAACTAAGTATCTAACATAAGGCACCCATAAAAATAATCCAAGATGGTCAGGCCAAAAAATATATACCCCCCCCTCCCTCTCCATTCCCCCACCCCCATGAGTTTCGCTGTCAACATCCATCAATTAACAAAATATCAATTCTGATAGCTCAATGGGAGACATGTATATAATTCCTTAACCCTTGAATTTCGATTGTTTCAACTTCAAGACATGTAAATAGAAGAGCAGTTGAATATGTTGAAACTAATTTAACTGGAACCTGTTGCTGTCATAGGAAGCAATAGCTTCCAGTCAAATTAGTTTCAAAATATTCAACAGAATATTCCCTACTTCATAAACAATTTGTCACATCTTGTATGTAATGGTAAAAGTGTTAATCTATGTGATATCTTCCCTGCATCAAACTTGAATGGTCCCTTATCCAATGTTGGTGCATTCCATTTAGCAGTTCTAGAGAAATCTATATCATCTAAGATGGCCACCAATAAAAGCGACCAATCAGATTCTCTTTAACAAACCTGAAAAACTTTCTAAAAATAACACAAATTTAAGGAACTTGATTAACCAACTTCATTTGAACAGTCTAAGATGTAGCTCTATGACAGAGAATATACTTCGTGACAAATTTGCTTGAAATCAGCTCAAATGTTCATGTGTGGCTTAAATGAAAATGTTGACCGACAGACAGACAGCCTGAAAGACAGCGGGACCTACCAAACGAGCGACATACAGACAGACAGACAAACAGACAGACAATCAGCCAGCCAGCCAGCCAGGACAGGGCAGGGCAGGGCTGGGCTGGGCTGGGCTGGGCTGGGCTGGGCTGGGCTGGGCTGGGCTGCAGGCAGGCAGGCAGTCAGGCAGGCAGGCAGGCAGGCAGACAGACAGACAGACAGACAGACAGACACACACACACACACACACAGGTACAGACAGAAACAGAGACAGACAGAAAGGCGGGTGGGCGGATTGGCAGACGAACAGACACACAGACAGACAGACTAATAAATGACTTAAATTATATCCATGGCCCAACTCTATAATGCATTCCAGGCCCAGTAAGCTAATGGACGTCATGTCGAAGTAATAAAGGGTTTTATTAGTCTATTATCAGGAAAAAATATGACACTAATCTTTTTCGTTATCATCTATGAGCATATGCCAATACATTAGAAGATTGCAATCATAAGTCAATTTGAATTAGCCATAATAGCATATGATTATGACAATAAAAATCCTCTCTCATCAGACGCGACGATGCGTGAGATTTATTATGTATGTTGCGTAATGGAATTAGTATAATTAACCCTTTAAACCCCAAACTGGTTCAAGAAAATTCTAATTGTCTCAAAGAAAATGCCAATTTGCAGAACAGATTATTTTTGAAAATTTATCGCTGGAATGACTGGCTCGGTTACCGAGCCAGTCAATCCAGTGTTACATTTTCAAAATATTCTCTTGGGCTGCAAATGGATATTTCTCAAAACCACTCCAGAAGTCATTTTTTGGCCGGCTTAAGTGTTAAAGGAGTAAGGGGTCAAGTCGGCCAAAAAAAAGATTATGCAGTGATTGTGCACAATTTTCATTTGCAGGCAAAGAGAACAGCATTTTTGACAAATTTATCACTTGAATGACAAGCTCAAGGATGAACCATTTAACCGTTCAAATTTCAATAGTTTAACATCAAGACAGTTACATTTTTTGTATAAAGGAAAGTTGTTGAATATTTTGAAACTAATTAGACCGGAACCTGCTGTATATGCAAATGATATTTGACAAACACAACAAAATAGTCTATATTTCAGAAAGAATTTGTGAGGGTCCAAGGATTATAATGAGAAACTAATTTAACTGGAACCTGTTGCTGTCATAGGAAGCAATAGCTTCCAGTCAAATTAGTTTCAAAATATTCAACAGAATATTCCCTACTTCATAAACAATTTGTCACATCTTGTATGTAATGGTAAAAGTGTTAATCTATGTGATATCTTCCCTGCATCAAACTTGAATGGTCCCTTATCCAATGTTGGTGCATTCCATTTAGCAGTTCTAGAGAAATCTATATCATCTAAGATGGCCACCAATAAAAGCGACCAATCAGATTCTCTTTAACAAACCTGAAAAACTTTCTAAAAATAACACAAATTTAAGGAACTTGATTAACCAACTTCATTTGAACAGTCTAAGATGTAGCTCTATGACAGAGAATATACTTCGTGACAAATTTGCTTGAAATCAGCTCAAATGTTCATGTGTGGCTTAAATGAAAATGTTGACCGACAGACAGACAGCCTGAAAGACAGCGGGACCTACCAAACGAGCGACATACAGACAGACAGACAAACAGACAGACAATCAGCCAGCCAGCCAGGACAGGGCAGGGCAGGGCTGGGCTGGGCTGGGCTGGGCTGGGCTGGGCTGGGCTGGGCTGGGCTGGGCTGGGCTGCAGGCAGGCAGGCAGGCAGGCAGGCAGGCAGGCAGGCAGGCAGGCAGGCAGGCAGACAGACAGACAGACAGACAGACACACACACACACACACACACAGGTACAGACAGAAACAGAGACAGACAGAAAGGCGGGTGGGCGGATTGGCAGACGAACAGACACACAGACAGACAGACTAATAAATGACTTAAATTATATCCATGGCCCAACTCTATAATGCATTCCAGGCCCAGTAAGCTAATGGACGTCATGTCGAAGTAATAAAGGGTTTTATTAGTCTATTATCAGGAAAAAATATGACACTAATCTTTTTCGTTATCATCTATGAGCATATGCCAATACATTAGAAGATTGCAATCATAAGTCAATTTGAATTAGCCATAATAGCATATGATTATGACAATAAAAATCCTCTCTCATCAGACGCGACGATGCGTGAGATTTATTATGTATGTTGCGTAATGGAATTAGTATAATTAACCCTTTAAACCCCAAACTGGTTCAAGAAAATTCTAATTGTCTCAAAGAAAATGCCAATTTGCAGAACAGATTATTTTTGAAAACTTATCGCTGGAATGACTGGCTCGGTTACCGAGCCAGTCAATCCAGTGTTACATTTTCAAAATATTCTCTTGGGCTGCAAATGGATATTTCTCAAAACCACTCCAGAAGTCATTTTTTGGCCGGCTTAAGTGTTAAAGGAGTAAGGGGTCAAGTCGGCCAAAAAAAAGATTATGCAGTGATTGTGCACAATTTTCATTTGCAGGCAAATTTATCACTTGAATGACAAGCTCAAGGATGAACCATTTAACCGTTCAAATTTCAATAGTTTAACATCAAGACAGTTACATTTTTTGTATAAAGGAAAGTTGTTGAATATTTTGAAACTAATTAGACCGGAACCTGCTGTATATGCAAATGATATTTGACAAACACAACAAAATAGTCTATATTTCAGAAAGAATTTGTGAGGGTCCAAGGATTATAATGATTATGATTACAGTAAATTAGCTCAGAAATAAGCCAACATGTTTCCAAAATAAACACAATGAGAAAATTGACAAATATCATGTTTTTTCCTTAAAAAGTTAATTTTCACCCAAAATCTTGGCCCTATAAAGGTGAATCCTTCAAAAGGCCCATCTACCAATCATAAAGAAGCCACCTGCCAAGTTTAACTTATTTCAAGTAATTCTATATATGTTATGGAGCTTACGAGAAATTTGACAAATATTGTGAGTTTTTGCATTAAAACGACCAAACAACAATTTGACAGAGGGGCGACTTGACGTGGGCCGCAATGCAAGGAGGTAGGTATATGTAATTAGTAAAACATAAGACCAGACCCTCTGGGTCATCTGGTCATTATTATTACATTACAACCTACCTCCTTGCATTACTATTGCTCAAACACAGATTTCAACATTGCCCAAAACCCGGAGGCAAATTTTTGGGCAAAATTGATGTAAAAATATAGAAAGAACACAAAGTTAGAAATAACGAGTAAAGAAGATACTAAGAGATAGCAATTTCTAAGAATTGCTCTATCAAGCACCTTGAAAGAGATGAAAATAAAGAATAATGAGACGATAATAAAGGTCATAAATGACCACTGGAAGTAAGAAGGAGAAGATGAACATGCAAGAAAGAGATGAATATTAGGGGTGATGAGAGAGATGATATGAAAAAAAGGGGTGAAATACACACATGAGAATTAAGTAATGAATTCCCACTAACCCCAACTAGAGACTAAAGAGAATGAAGATGAAGAAGTAAGAGAAGATGATGAATGAGGAATACGAGTCATGGTCCCTGAAGTTACCTTATGAATCTTTTTATAGAAAAAGGAAGAGGGACTAAAATCTATAATATAGAGGTTAATAAAGGTGTTCTCTGACTTCCAGTTAGCAACTAGCATGAGGCAATCTAATGAAGATCCATTAAAAAGAGAGAGAGCAAGATGGAGCAAGGCCCTTAACGCAATGGGCCTCGACTCCCACCAGAGGTTTATCTCCTGGAAAAGCTAATTCATAGCGAATTTTAATAGTATCCATGATCCAACAGGAAATAGTGATTAAGGAGACAGGATGATTTAGACCGTCTCCAAATGTAATCCAAAGATGTTTAATGTCAGATCGCTTAGAATCAGTACAAAGTTTATACATATTAAGGGGCTTGACTGGGAACCATACAGAATCATCTGGCAACAAAGAAGAAAGTCTATGAATTATCAAAGGTTGACTCAAGAGTTAAAATGAGTCTTGAACAAGAATTCTGCCCTGGGATAGAGAATAAGGCTATGACCTGTAACTTGAAATCTAACTAATTCAGCTGAAAGAGCATGGATTTTCAGAGCCATGGATAGCTGATGCTACTGCTAGAAGAAACTGTACTAGTGTAAGATGTATCAAGCACACAGAAACCAAAGTTTTGAAATGTATCCCCGCTAGAACCTGTGATATAAACTAAAGGTTCCAGGAAGGAATGTGTCTCTTAAATCGAGGACGAGAAGTACCCAAACCTTTACTGAGATAGCAAAATGTTTCTGAATTTGGACTGAAGGATCGATTAGACACTCGACGAAGGAATTCAGACCAAAAAGATAGGATCTAATAATATTAACTGAATTCTTCCTCTGATCAAAGAGGAAGAACAGAAACTCAGTGACCTGAGCTACAGAGGCCTCAGAAGGTAAGATAAATGGTCTGCACACCATTCTTTGAAAAATTCAAATCTAGCTTTTTTTTCAATAGTTCTTGAGATCTGACTGAAAAGATTGATGAAGGCGAGGGCAACTCGACAGTTTCCAGACTGACAGGCAAAATATTTCCGGGTTCTGATGGAGAATCCTGCCTATGTTCTGGGAAAATGGATCGTGGGAGACAGGGAGTAGCAGAGGGAGATCTACAAAGAAGGTCTAGGAGATCTGGAAACCAGGATTTAGTCAGCAAAACTGGGCTAATAACAGGACTATCCAGGGATGTTACCTGATCATTCTGAGATCCAGAGGAATGAGAATCGTAGGGGGAAAAAGCATAGGAGAATATGATGTCCCAAGATTGAGTTAGAGAGACCACTGAGAGCCAGAGATTCCGGGAAAGGAGATATGAAAGTGGATATCTTTTCTGTCCTTGAGAGCAGACAGATCTATATGGGGCGAGAGGAACTGAATAAAAATTACTGGACTACAGCCTCTTACAATTCCCAATCTATTTCTAGTATCTTTGAAGGGCGAGATAATGGGTCAGCCAGAAAATCAGTTTGCCTGGGAATGAAATGCTTGAAAGAAATGTAGCGAGACCTGCACCAATAGAGAATGATCATGATCGCTCGACCCAGGGAAACCGGCCTGGAACGCCCACCCCCACCCCTTTTGATGATAGATGAACACGACTACTGTGAAATTGACTGACCTGATGAGGATTGACATACCGAGAATCATGGGTTCCCAACAAGCTAGGGAGTGAAACAGTCGACAGTTCTAAAAGATTGACGTGGTAAGAAGATGCTAGGAGGAACCAGATTCCTGAATCTTTATGGAATTCCAAAAGACTCCTCATCCTTCCAGAGATGTATCTGTGAAAAAGATAGCCTGAAGAGTTGAAGGATGGAGAGGAATCTCTAACAAAAGGGATTGACTATCTAATCAAAACTGGCAATGAACCATGATAGAAACTTGATGAGGATCCGATGAATCAGAGAATCTAGAGATTGATTCCATTGAGCCTTAAGATAAAACTGGAAATGTGTTCTCATCAAAGGAACCCAAGGTATCACCTTCTCTACTGGAACCATGAGGTCTACTATTCTGTAAGGACCTAGCCGACACTAATTTGCCTACCATGAGAGATTGAATAGTGAATATCAGTGTTTGAACATTTGGAATGGATGGAGGCTAACTTCCCATGAGACAGGATGAAAGAGACCGCCAGGTGGGTAAAACATGAATCAGAGGAACCATTCCATAATAAGGTATCATGTATAACAACCCTTGCCACGAACGAGACAAAAATGGAAAGACCACCAATAAGGATGATTATAAATCAATCGTAAATAGCGGAATGAAATATCGAGGGATCTACACCAGTGAAGAAGTATCAAGGACTCGTGGAAACATACACCAAACTGATCCCACCCCCATGATTGAATAACTAGACAACAGTGAAGTGTCCATGAGGATAAGAATTGATCAACCGAGTAATAAGGGATCTCAGAGGACTAGATAAAGTATAAACCAAGAAGACCTAATAACCAAGAGAATAAGAAGCCTACCCATGGAAGCCATACTTGTAAAGATATAGATGAAGAATAAAAACTAAAAAGTCTCAAATTCCTAGGCTGATAAAAGATAGGATATAAGATAGTCAAGATATTTCTTGAGTTATCTCAGAATAAGATCAAAGTGTTCACGAGTCTGATAAATAAATTAGGATATTACAATGAGATCAGACAGAGACTTCCAAGCATTAATTTATATCAGGGATGAATCTAACCACCAGCCAATCAGCCAAGCTAGTAAGAACGAAGTCTGACTAACCAAAGGCAGAATTGGAAAAACCATTGGCTAAAGAATAAAAATAATTTAACTTTATTGATTGGTTAAATCCTGAACAATTCCAGTGTAACCAAATGCAAAACAAGAATTCATGTTTACGTTGTTGAAC
Organism: Chaetoderma sp. LZ-2023a; assembly: GCA_034401795.1. NCBI lineage: Eukaryota > Metazoa > Mollusca > Caudofoveata > Chaetodermatida > Chaetodermatidae > Chaetoderma > Chaetoderma sp. LZ-2023a. The sequence continues at coordinate 160,183,011 of CM067370.1, read as the reverse complement.
ATATTAATACAATATGCCCAAAAAACTACTTTTAAACATATGAAGTTCAAATAATCAATACATATTTTATATAGAAAGACCATATTGAATCTGAACTGTGAAATTAAAGCAGACTATTAATTGATGAGGACTGACTGAAAACATGATCCTAAGTGAAATTAAAGAAAGATGTGGCTAAAATATATACTATTTGGCTAGAAAAGAAAAATATTTGATTAATCTACTGGCTAGAACATAGCAAATATCAGGTCTGTCCAGGTATATTATTGGACAGTAATGTCTGCTGAGTCGAGAGAAAGCAATATTTCTTAGTTAAAAGCGTTATATCTGTATTCTAATCATCCATACTAATTAAAAGTTGTACATAATGAAATAAAGAAAAACTATTTATAGTGATTTATCAGATTAAGTGGCAAATAGAAATCCCATAGAAACTTATGGGAGGGAAGCGAGTCCCACTATAGTCAGAAAGAATTAGATAAAATAGAACTGATCTAAGTTAAGAACGAATACTATCCAAAAGAATTACTTACTCCGTGTAAACAAAAGGGGAACGAAATATATACAGGACGAATTGACACCGCGATGGTGGGAAAGAACATGACTCTAAATAACATGTTTTAGCTAAAGAAAACGGAAAAACTTTGAAAAATGGGTATATAGAAGAGAAAAAAGCGATAATGTCACCGTGACGAAATGAGACTAGGACGAACAGACTGCCGAATAAATAGGTCTACGTGTTTCGCCGATAAGAACAGCGACAGTTAAGAATAGTGAAATACGGGAAAGAAACTTATAATAAAGAAATCACAAAACACCAAGAGCGCAAATCTAATCTAACTTTAGGTAATGAATATTATACAATAAAAGGGGGGTGATAAATGGGGAAATTAGTCTTAAAAGAATGAAATATTCGCGATAAAAATATAGCATGATCGGTAAATTCTCATAACGTCTTGAAAGTATGCCAACCCGCCAACTTAAAAGGGAGAAGGAGTACTATATGAAAAGATGAACGACCCGAATAGAACTGCGCCTCTAACTCGGGGCGAAAAAATTACCAAAACAAAGCTAATTAGAATTGTGTAGTAAACTGACAGATTAGAAAATGTGCAGGACGGAATCAGAAATTAGAATCGTAAGAAAAAGCTAAGAAATAGACAGTAAACTACCTGGAGAAAGATGAGATCCATACAGACCTAGCGAACCCGGGAATGGATCTAATAATCCCAGATGCGACCCCGAACCCTCTCTGGGATTACTAATAAATATCATTAGGATAAGTTAAAATACAAAAGTCATGTGATCATGCAAAACTGAACAACATAATGCATACACTGAACGTGATGGCATCAGTGTTATTGATTGATTTTAATAATGCGTATGTTTGTATATTTCTATTTTGTTGACATTGTAAACCTGACTGTAAATGTATGCAAATCAGCCAATTGGCATAAAAAGCAAATAAACTTTAATATACTAATAGAATCCCAGAGAGAACTCGCCGACTGCTCAGAAATCATTTGACAGTTAAATAGAGGATGACTAAGAAATTTAGAACTAACCTGGCTCCGGAGCCCAACTAGGCCCCGAAACTGGGGAAACATTTGAAAGTCATACGAGGCTTGACCAAAATTAGAAGCAATATTAATTCTAATTATACACGCCGGAACCACCGGTACCGACTAGGCTGGAGCCGGAGCGGGAAAACCTGGAGAAATTTTCAAATTTAATTGACATGCTGGAATGACCGGTCCCGATTCTGGCCAGGGACGGAGTCAGGGCGGGAGAACCGGGAGAAATTAAAAAAAAAAATTTAATTTTAATTCTGACACGCTTGAAAGAGATAGACTAGAGAGGAAAATAGAACCCGAAGAATCCCTAGAAGCCGGAGCCGGATAAAAATCTGGGTCCGGATCCCAAGAAGAAATTGGTAACTTAAGTTGGCCGGCTTCCCGACTCGGGTCTGGGACAAAACCCGGACCCGGGGCCGGAACCGATACCAACAGATTCCGGGGTCGGGCCCCAAGGAAGAAATTGGTAACCTAGACCAGTCCATTCCCAGACCGGAAGACTAGCTGGAGAAACAGTAGAAACAAGGTATGATGTGAGATCACTTGAACATCTCTGGTCGGGAATCCTTCTATCCAGCCAGTGAAGAAGTAGTAGTGATAGGATATGAAGACCCGGACCGACTTACAACCCGCTCAGGCGCAGGCTGCGGAATGTTGATTGATGGAGAGCTGGACCGACTTACAACCCGCTCGGGCACGAGAAAGGATGAACCTGACTCGGTCCTCATAGGCACAGGATGTGGAATGTTGACTGTAGGTGCTTGAGTAAAAATGACTGGCTTCTGAAGCGATGAACGAGGCGAAACACGAGGCTTTTTCATACTTTCCTGTCATTGATGATTTTGAACCCCTTAAACAGTGAAGATCAGTAAGATGTAAAACACTCTTGGACTTGAATAAGCCTTTCCTAGGAACAGTCAGTTCTGACGTATCACCCTTCAACAATATCAGGAAATGAAACGTTGGAAGATGACTGGTCCAGGATCATTTTATTAATTCTGCCATCAATCAACGCATCTATATTGCTCACTTGTTTCTGCAGGCATTCCATTGATAATACAATCCTTTCAAGGATGGATGAATCAAGTGAGGGCTCGGGTTTGGCCTTTATTTTAATCGCAGACCCTAAGGGAGAAGAATTCCCTTTAGAGTGATCAGGTGTCAGGTGTGTTTGGTTTGAAAAAGGCAAGTCTAGTAGCCTGGGACCATGAGCTGCAAATAAGACAGGTTGAATTGATAGAGCACGAAGTGCATTTAAGGCACACATGGCCAGAATGATCTGTCTTGATGAATCTATGGCAGCTGGTGTTAGGACATCTCTAATAGAATGAAGAGCAATCTCCTTTTCTTTAGACTTGACGTTAATCATCTTCGGAGACTTTTTCAAATCTGAATCTTAACAGAGAAAGATTTGATAGGGTAAAGTCCCGAAGATAAAAAGGGATCAGACAGCACTGAACCCATTAAACAATAGAGACCAAACCAATCTCTAAATTATTTAATATTGATTTTTCTTTAAGAGAGTATGTTAATGAGACATCATGTATTTCCTGCTCAAATGCTAACCAAGCATGTACATAGGTAACTTAAACAATCTCCTGTAAGGAAGAAGCAATTATAGACAATAACAATGTCTAAAACACTCTGGGCATAAAAAACCAAAACCGGTAACACGCCTACCACGAAAATAGAAATGATCAATAAGATCAATATTGATCATAAAGACCTACAACCACTTATCTTAGGTCTTTTCCTTTTGTCTGACATCTTGATGATCCTTTGAACGACTTGAAATATACCACAGCAGTATTGAAAATTTTTAAACTTTTTAAACTGGCTATACAAATTTTTCCCTTCCCTTTCCTTCAATAGTAGGAAAGGAATGAAGACTTGGTTGCTACAACAAAGTCATGTGACGGCTGTCAGCCAATGAGATTGTCATTATGCCTTATGACTCACTCATTGGCTCTGGATTATGTATTAACCCTCTTCCTGCCTCATTCTAAGATATAGTATTCGAGCGAATTGCTATGGATCTCATCATTGGAGAGTATGGAGATTCCTGAAGAAGCCTTCACTCTGTAACCACAAAGCACAGCAAACATTGGCTGTAAAAATTTCATCCTACTACGCTTCCCTTCAGAGAAGAAAAGAGCAATAGTAATGCAAGGAGGTACGTTGTAATGTAGTAATAACGTGCATTTCACCCAAAATCTGTAACCTATAAAAGTGAATCATTCAAAAGGCACAGCTGGGTATCATAAGTAAGGCATACATCAAGTTTTATAAAAAATATCTGAAGTCGTTCTGTATGATATGCTGTTTACGAGATATTGTGGATGGACAGATGGACGCAGTGATTACCATATGGCTTCCGCCCCTTCCCTAAAAACATGTTAGTAAGAACTGTTCAGTTCAATATTTCGAACATAATTTTATTAGACAACATTTCTGACTTTGGTAGCATTAATATGACTTCAAGTCCAATTATGTTCAAAATATTCAACCATACACAAACATGTTAAGCATAATTTCTAAGCTGTACTGTAGTAGATTTGTGCGTAAATTTTCTCTATAATTTTATTAAGCATCATCCGGCTCTTACACCTAATACGCACATTTAACCCTTATAGTGGGTCACGATTGGGCAAGATAATGAGAATTTATGCTTATGTATATCCTTTTGCAGGACAAGAGATCTTTTGAAAATTTTGCACCAGAATGACTGGCTCTATTATCGTGCCAGTCATTTCAATAGGAAATCTTCAAAAATAGTCTTGTTTTGGTCCGCAAATGGCCATTTTTGAAGATGACGTGCAGTAGCCATTTTTATCTGGGTTGACCGTTGAAAGTGTTAACCCTTTCACTGCAGAACTCTTAATATCTCATTTTCAAGGCAACCATACAGGAAAACTGTTGAATATTCTGAAATTAATTTGACTAGAAGCCTTAGGCAGCAACGGCTTCCAGTCAACTTAATTACAAAATATTCAACAGAATAAGTTTTACATCTTAAACAATTTACTTTTTTAGGGACTTGTCATTGAAAGTGTTACAGGGGTGAATGTGTTACAGATTGATACCATGACAAATCTCATTATGCGTTCGTCCTTCCTGTGGCATGCTGTCTCTCAGAACCCTGGTCCCGAGAAACAAACTCAGGCAGCAATAGCTTGAGAGAACAGAGACAAGCCACTGATGGGAACAAAGTAAAGGTACTCTCCAAAGAAAATTAACAATTTCTCCTCTGAATTCCCAGAAATTTCACTTCATATATGATGAATACAGAACTGCATGAATATATTGGATAGAATTTGTGAAAAAGAAATGTTGCCAATATAGGCAATTTTTCGGTGAATTGTTTTTAAAAATAATTCATCAGACTGTTAACTGATTTGGAAATCACTACCGTTTCCAGAGGAGGATAATTCCATCCTGTAATGATACCACAGGGATTCAGAATAGATGAATGACTACTTCATTAGTGGTCACAGATTCCTGGAAGTGGAACGCATCTTTATAATATTAACTGTCTGCCTGCTGAGTTTCTGAAGACTACACTTTCCATTGGGTGTAACTCTGGATATGCCAAATATTTTGAAAACAATTTGACTGAAAGTTGTTGGTGGCTAAGCCACCAATAACTTTCAGTCAAATTGTTTTCAAAAAATTCAGCAGGTCCAGAGCTACTGCCCATTGAAACTATTGTCTAGCGGCTTGTTAAACTGCTAGGATACAATTTGATTTTCAAGATGATCGTCTGATGTTTTATAATATTCCATTCCACATTCTGATCACATAATAAGCATCCTCCCAATAAACAAATCCATTTCCAGCCATGCCCCACCCCTTTCTGTGTGTATTTGAATTGAATTTAACACTTTGAACCATGAATTCCCAGAATACCAATTGTATGGTGACCATTATACACGTAATATTTTGAAACTACTTTCACCGGGAGCTGTTGATGCTGACACACAGCAATAGTTTCCAGTCAAGTTAGTTTCAAAATACTCAAAAATAATATTTATTAATTTTGGAATTTGGGAGCCAGCAAATACAAAGCCAGGAGCGGACGTCATTGCATAAATCTGTTAAGCATGCTAAAATGAGGTGACCTCAAGAAAGCAGGACTCGGTATAGTCAAATCAAGAATGGGACCTGAAGAAGCTAAATATTTTGGCTGCGGACAAGACACAGTGGCCAAAAGCGAAGGACTGATTGCAGCTGTGGGATGTTTCTACTACTACAGCTGCAGAATACAGTAATCATACATAGGTTAACTTGTAACTTCATAAAAAACATAAAATTAATTCGTGATGAAGTTTTCCACTTTTCTGACAGACATACATCATGATGTCAGTCAATTAGTAGCGTATTTGAATACGTTGTTAGATAATTGAGTGACAGATCAGATCCCACCATTACCAATTGCCATGCAAATGCTTTAATCAAATGGCTACAACTACAGGGAATTATCGTACTCAGAAACCGATTTTCAAGATGAATTCCTTTGAGGCCTGACAATCAGATGACATCAATTAGATTTTGCATCCGAATCCAATTTGATTAGAGCCAGCATGTAAAGGCAACATTTTACCCTTTAATTTGGTCAGGAAAATTTAAATTTCTCAGAGAAAATGTCCAATTGTAGTCCAAGAGAAGACTATTTTTGAAAATTTACCACTGAAATGACTGGTGCGGGTATCGAGTCAGTCATTCCAGTGGCAAATTTTCAAAAATAGTATTCTCTTGGTCTGCAAATTGACATTTCTCAAGACCACTGCAGAAACCACTTTTGGTTGATTTGTGTGTTAACTGGTTAACATTAATTGCTCAATCCAACCAAACCCTTCTCTGAAGTGGTCTCGAAGAATGTCCATTTGCAGACCAAGTGAAGACCATTTTGGAAATTTTATCACTGGAATGACTGACTCGATAACCAAGCCAGCCATTCCAGTGGTACATTTTCAAAAATCGTCTTCTCTTGGTCTGCAAATGCTAAATGGAAATTTAATAAGCAAATAATTTGATCTGGATGACCAGATGTCACCGATAAAGGGTGAAGACCCCATTGATTTGACTTGAAGATTATTGCTGTCTTAAAGGTGCATATTCACACTAAAATTTCAAAAAAATACAATTGTTTAGATTATACACTTTTAGAGGCTTAAACTGTGAGCCTATATGTAATGAAACGAAATAAATCTTAACATATGATAATTCCATTCTATATAAATTAATATAATTTTTCAAGTTGCAAAATTGAAATAGAGGCACAGGCCTCTATTTCAATTTTGCAACTTGAAAGTATTTGTATCTGAAAAGTATTTAAGGCAAAAGTATTTATATTTGTATTTAAATACATTGTCAATGTATTTGAGTATTTTCAAATACTTTAAAAAATACTTCTGTCTATTTCTGATAAATTCTTACATGCAAATGTACATACAGTGCAAATTAAAATTTAATACAGATTTCTCATATCTTCTGTCACTCTGCATGGCATACTCTGTTGAACATTTTATAATTAATTTGAGTGGATGGAGTTGTTGCCTTACGAAGAAACAACCGCCAGTGAAATCGTTGTTAAAATAATCAATAGTATGGTTGTCTTAAAATGTAGTTGGTAGAGCTTCGGTGATAAATAGTATAATGATATTTTTATTGTAAGAACACAGACTACATCTCAATAAGAATAGAGCTAATTAATCCTTTCATAAATAGTTACAAATTGTCTTGATATTATTTTTTAAATTCTTTTTCATACACTTCATACATATCATCCTCAATTTTCTGGTTCTAAAGAAAATGGGAATGAAATTTTAAGAATATTTTGAAAATAATTTGGCTTAACCCTTTGACACATATAGCCAAAAACAGCTTTTGCAGTGGTCTTGGGAAAATGTAAATTTTCAGACCAAGAGAATACTATTTTTGAAAATTTACCACTGGACTGACTGGCTCAATAATCAAGCCAGTCATTCTACTGGTAAATTCTCAAAAATAGTCTTCTCTTGGTCTGCAAAAGGACCTTTTCTGAGAAAATTGAAATTTTCTTGAACAAATTCGAGGGTTAAAGAGGTAAAGTGTTGTGGTGGTAGACAGCAAAAACTTTGAGTCAAATGGTTTTCAAAATATGAACATGATTTTCTGTGTTATGTAAAAACTCCACATTATCAATGCATATAGAATGAAATGAGCTTTGGTTGCAGTCTGGCCTTTGCTTGCAGTTACATGGCAATTCATTAACTCTAACACTTATATCAGCCAAAAATGGCTTATGCAGTGATCTTGAGTAATGTCCATTTGCAGACCAAGAGAAGACTATTTTCCAAAATTTACCAGTGCAATGACTGGCTAGATAACTGAGCCCGTCATTCCAGTGGTAAATTTTCAAAAATAGTCTGTATTCTACAAATGGACATTTGCTATTGAAATTTGAAATTTTCTGAACAAATTCTAGGGTCAAAGGGCTAAACCATACTGTACTGCTGCTCTAACTGAATCTTCCTGACTGAGTCTTGTATAGTTGGGTTAATTCTCAAATTCCTATAAGTAATAGAATGGGCAATTATCTCCTTTCAAAACAAGCCAGGTAGAGCTGGTCATGTTATAACAACACCTCCATTCTACTAGCTGACAGGACGCATACCAGAGTCTTACTCAAGACCCTCTTCACCATCAATTGTATATTCAAATCATTCATTTAGATGTGGTGGGTGTGTGGGTTTAATTACCCTTTTTTGTACTTATGTCAAATGATTAAAATTTGTAGAAGAAAGGCTCATATATACACCTGTGCAAAAGTTAAGCACCAGCAAAAACAATAGAACGTAGAAACATGATGGTACAACTAGGCTGCCATACTTTTTGTCCCCGCGTTAGCTGACATAATTCCAAGTACGAGATGCATATGCATGCATGACTTCACGCCGCTTGATGTCCGTGCGTGGCGGGAAACAGCACACGTGTTCAGTTATGTAAAAGTCCAGTTTGAGGTGTAGAACATTACATACAGATTTAGGCGACAAGATTAGGAATTTTGTGTTCATGACCGTGGTTTATTTGTACAGAGAGAATTAGCTCTTGATTGTGAACCGCTATGGCAAGACGAAGGTTAAGTGATCGTGTGAAATGGCAAATCATAGGCATGCATACCACTGGTATGTCATGCAGAGAGATTGGCAGACAGCTGAACATTAACCATACTGTAATCAGTCGTTTGATTGCAAAACATGGGCAAACTAACGAGGTGAAGGACAGGCCTAGATCTGGAAGACCGAAGAAGACTACTGCCCGTGATGATCGAGCCCTAGTACGCCTTGTTAGGAGATCTCCATTCACCAACAGCAGAGTGCTCAGCCAGCAATGGGAAACGCGCAATAGTGTCAATGTCTACCGTCAAAAGGAGACTGTATGCTGCTGGCATGAAAGCTAGGAGACCTGTCAGACGTCCTCTCCTCACTGCACACCACAAAGAGGAGCGTCTGAGGTGGTGCAACCAAAGAAGACACTGGAACATGAGATCCTGGAGACGGGTACACTGGTCCGATGAAAGTCGGTTCCTGCTTCATGCCACAGATGGTCGAACTCGTGTATGGAGGTCCAGACGCACGGCGTACGACCAACGTAACATCATGGAAGAAGTTCCATTTGGTGGAGGTTCCGTTATGATATGGGGGTGCATCTCATTTGATTGTAAGCTGGATCTGTTGACTGTACCTGGAACACTAAATGGACAAAGATATCAAGATTCCATACTGGATAGAGTTGTGGTCCCTCATTTTGTAAATCATGCACCTGGAACCCACCCTATATCCATGGATGACAACGCCCGACCACATCGTGCTAGAGCTGTGCATGAATACCTCCGCCAGAATGCCATCGAAACCCTACCATGGCCAGCAAGGAGCCCTGACATGAACCCTACTGAGCATATCTGGGACATTCTGGGAAACATGGTGAGAAGGAGGGATCCTCCTGTGCAGAACCTACAGGAATTAACAGACGCACTCCATCTTGAATGGCAACGAATACAACAATGGCGTATCAGTCGGTTGGTGACCAGCATGAGACGTCGTGTCCAGGCCGTCATCCAGGCACAAGGTGGATATACCCGGTATTAATAATGACAGTCTCAAACTCGTGCACAGATGTTAAACTTCGTTTTCAGACACCATTAATGACAATCTAGCCACGTGTGTCAACTGTAGGGCAATAGTTGTCAGTTGTGTCAACATAACCATATTCAGGCCTCGTTTTCAAGTTCAAACAAAAACATACAGTGTTTCCCCACCATCATAATCAGCATTCCTCTAGTTGCATTATTACCTCTTGCACTAAGATGGATGGGTACATAAATGTTTATGCTATTGCTTTCTTCATAGCACATGAATATACCCTCGCATGTGCGTAAAATAGGGTGGTGCTTAACTTTTGCACAGGTGTATATGTTGGAAATAGTGTTGTTTTCTTACAAGCGGCAGTCTACAAGCATTGCTTTTCAGTATGAGGACCAGTTATCAAGTGAAATAAATTAAAAGCTCTGAGTATTTTGGGTATAATTTGAATACAAGCGTTTCCAAAAAACAACTGTGAGTCAGATAGTTTTAGCACATCTAAATAAATAAATTAAATAAATAAATAAATAAATAAATCCTGCTATCTCATTCATACCAAAATTCTAAGAACCTTGTTTCAAAGGTAATAAATATATCCCAGTCCACTGGAATGACTAGCTTGCGTATAAAGCCAGTCATTCCAGTGGTAAAGTTTAAAAAATAGTCTTCTCTTGGCTTGTAAATGGGAAATACTCAAGACCAATGCAGAGACCAGTTTGGGTTGGCTTGACCATTAAAGGGTTAACTGCATAAACCTGTGATAGATTGTGAGTAAGAAACCTGCTTAGCTGATCTAAATCTCACATGTCTTGGGAAATTATTTCCTTTCAAAGCAACCTAGGCAGAGCAGAGTATTAACAACACCTCCATTGTACTAGCTTGCATGACTCTATACCAGTGTTAACCATTTTCATCCTGAATTTTATATTCATTGCATTCATTTAGATGACGGTTAATTAGCCCTTTTCATAATAATGGATTAACTGTAGAATAACTGATGTAAATTTTAAAAATAGTATTGATTTCTTAGACAGCAGCGGGATACAGCAACATTAGTTTTCAAATTAAATAAAGATCGGAATATCTTTGGCAACAATTTGAATGCAAGTTTTTGAATGAGAGAGTCTTAAGAATAATCAGCAAGGATTTAAATAAATAAACAAAATCAATAAATAAACCTTGTTTAATGTCATTCCATTTCTGTATGAACTTTAACCCTTTCACTGATGAATTCCCTATTTCTCATTTTGAAGGCAACCATATAGAAAAACTGTTGAATATTTTGAAATTAATTCTTCCAGTCAAATGAATTTAAAAACATTCAACATAATGTTTTATGCTGTAAAGAATTTACTTTTTCAGGGATTTTCTCGGTGAAAGGGTTAATAAACCGGGTTTCAAAGGTAATATATATGAAATTAATAAGTATTTAAAAAATAATTTGACTGGCTGTGTTATAGTCATAGGCAGAAACAATTCTCAGTCAAATTGTTTTCAGAATAATCACATGATTTTGTATCAATATGTATTCTCTATACTCCTACCTAGGAATTAAAATTTTTCAACTACAATTTTCAGTTATACAAAAACCCACAATCCTGAAAGCCTCACCAGCAAAGCAAGATTTATGTCTTATTTTGTGGGCTATGGTCCCATGATGATGAGTATGTTACATGTAGCATGCTAAAGCGTCTAACTAGCCTTGCGCGACTACGTGATAAAATCGAAAATCACGATTATGTTTTAAATCATGAATTTATATGATTAACAAGAGGCCCAAGTGGCCTGTATCGCTCACCTGGACTTATTGGCCACTAACATATCCGAACAAAATGAGATGACCACTGGAACTAGACGATATTTCATGAGTTTTGAATCAATCCCCCAAGCGGTTTCGGAGATTTTTAAAGACATTTTAAACGAGAGCCGACCTCCAGAGGATCCTTCTAAGCAAATTTGGTTGAAATCTATGAAGAAACCAAGAAAATGCGTTTTGACAGTTTTCAGTAAATTTTCACAAAATATAAGTTTTTTACCCAAAAAATTTAAATATAAAAAATCTGAATAGTTTTCTAGAGCCTACCTTCATATGATCGTTCTAGCCAGATTTGGTTGAAATCTGCCAAGAAATTAAGGATGAGTAACGTTTTAAAGCAATTTGACAATTTCCGGCAAATTTTAAATAGAATCCCAGTTTTTTACACAAAAAATTTAAATAAAAAAAATCTGAATAGAAGTTCTAGAGCCTACCTCCATATGATTGTTCTAGCCAGATTTGATTGAAATCTGCAAAGAAACTAAGGAGATGCATTTTGACACTTTCAGGTAAATTTGCAACAAAATCTAAATTTTTAACACAAAAAATTGAAATATCAAAAATTTGTCGGTACGACCCTTCTAGCCAAATTTGGTTGAAATCTGTCAAGAAACTAAGGAGGAGATGCATTTTGACACTTTTCGGTAAATTTTAAACAAAATCTAAGTTTTTTACACCAAAATTTTAAATATCAAAAACCTGAATAGGCACTAGGATCATTCTAGCCAAATTTGGTTGAAATCCGGCAAGCCGTTAAGGAGATACATTTTAAAGCAAAAGTTGACAGACAGACAGACGGATGACAGACAGTCGGCATGGTATAAGCTCACTTGGCCATTCTGGCCAGGTGAGCTAAAAATTAAATAATTGAATACTTGTGAATATTTTCCATTGCATAAAATATTTCAAAACCTAACTTTCAATTACTTTTTAATGCAATCGGTCATGAAAAATTACATTTTGCTTAGTGAATGTATGTCCATTTGCAGGGCAAGAGAATACTATTTTTGAAAATGTATTACTGGAATGCCTGGCTCGAGAATCTAGTAATACATTTTCAAAAATAGTATTCACTTGCCCGGCAAATGGACTTTTCTAAACACCATTGCAGTTTTCGTCATTGATATTCTTTTGTTGCTATGTCTTGGTAATTTGTATCCAAGCTGATTAATCGAGTAATCACGATTATTTGTTAATAATCAATCGCGATCACTCAATTCAATAATCGCACAAGCCTATGTCTAACGGTGCCCGTTTGAGATACAGTGGGAAGGGAATAGACCGTGAGAACATTGCCATACATGTACATCGGGAAAGTATAATTTTATCAAACTTAAATTAGATTTTGAAATATTTACATGTTTATGTGCATTTAAACATGGAAAGCAAAGGTTATCTGCCATTTTGAATTTGATATAATTTTGCATTAACCATTCAGGATGCTGGTTGACTTACTTTACTAGCTACTCTACTATTTCAACTTTGGCTGGGATCTAGTCAACTATATTTAACTACTTGACCCTAGATATGGTATACAATCAATTTCATCAACAAATATGTCAAAAATAAGATACTGATATCATAGATATTTTCCTTACATAATATTTCCATTCATAAAATGATACTTGTTTCGTTTTGCACCCTTGGTTTGGTATCTATGATTGTCTGTGCTCATGTAAATTTGAGGGTTTGGCTGTCCATCACTAGTTACATCTGTACCATACTTTGCTCTTCTATAAGACATGTAGGAAGTATTTGACAAGTATTTCAAATACCAACCCTAAGTATTTGTACTTGTATTTAAATACTTTGCAAAAAACAAGTATTTATATTTCAAGAATTCCAAAGTATTTGTATTTGTATTTAAATACTTTTGAAAGTATTTGACCACAGCCCTGATAGGCACATAATTTAGGCTTATGAAAGTATGCAATTTTAACAATTTTATTTTCAATCATTCTGGTGTGAATATGCACCTTTAAGGCTCAGTTAAATTATTTTCAAAATGTTCACTCTGGCTCTATAATTTCTATTTAGTTTTAAAGACGACAGGTTTGTATAAAGCAGACTTTATCACAGCAGTTCAACTTACACATTTTAGTGAACGCAGCAATTGAAAATAGTGAGGGCGGAGATGAAATCAACTTCATTAGCAACAAATCAAAGGTTGATGATGGAATAAATCAAGATCAGAAATTACGAACACCTGCTCAAGAGGATCTAGAGCTTAAAGTACATCACCTCCATTCATTTGACATTCTACGGGAGCATAAGAGAAAAACTGGTGACTATTTTGAAAATGATTTTAATGAAAGTTGTTGTTATCTCTAGTAGCAGCAAATTCCTGTCAAATTGTTTTCAAAATAATCTGCAGGAACCTTTGCCAATACAGAGAAACTAGAGGCCTGCATGAGCCTGCTCAAGTCGAGCAATTAAAAAAACTCTAATTCTCGGATTCCGGATTCCAGACACCATTCGGATCATTGCAATTAAAGTCCTTCACCCTGTGCATGACTCCACATCAAATGTTATTCCCAAGGCCATTTAACCCTTTCATTGATGAATTCCCCATATCTCAATTTCAAGACAATGATACAGCAGGAAAGCTGTCGAATACTTTGAAATTATTATCACTGGAACCCTAAGGCAGCTAGTAGGCTGCAATGGCTTCTAGTCATATTAATTTCAAAATATTCAACAGAATACGCTATAAATCATAAAGAATTTACCCTTTTCATGGATTTGTCATCAAAAGGGTTAATAAATGAATGAACTGGAATAAACATTCAATACAAACCTTCATTGCATAAGCTCTCCAAGGTGAGCTAATTATAGCATGATTAACAGACAATTCTTTAATTTATGACTGTTATTTCCGAAGCCATTAATTCAACAAGAATTTCATTTTAGCAGCTGATGTTATAGGAGACATGCACTAATTGACATGATGATGAGGAAGCACAGGTGCAGCTTATGTGTATAGGCAGGACAGTAAATACATGCGCACAGTGTCAACCAGGTGTGACATTAGGATTTTACCTGAGCGCTTGATCAGAGTTACAACTCTGAAGAAAATGTTATTTTTGTGTGAAAGAAGTGGTTTCTCAAAAATGACCATTAGTCGCATCTATCAATAAGATTTCGAGTTGAACAAATTTGTGTCAGCTTAACTATTTAACCCTCGAATTAACTTTTCTCACAAAAATCTCTATTTGCAGACCAAAAGAAGAGTATTTCTGAAAATTTATCACTGGAATGACTGGCTCAGTTAAATGGTTAATTAAGATTAAGTTTCCTAGAAAAATGTTTTTGATTTCCCGTAAATCAGCCACGCAGTTTCGGAGATCTGGCCATGCAGTTTTGGAGAATCTCTAAAGGAGCTCCAAACAACTACCGTATTCCGCTTAATAGTAGCCTATGCTCTAATAGAAGCCCACCCCCCCTAACTTTGACATATGAGCTTCAATGATTTCTTAGCAGTTTCAAAACGGCAAAACTCTGTATTAGAAGCCCACCCCCTAACTCAGCAGATTGTATAGGAAAATTTTTCTTAAGAGCAAATTTGTAAGAATAGCGTGTATAATAATAACAATCGTGTCACAGGGTGTGTCTACTTCAGACCGATCTCTGCCCTGATACATTCCCGGCCCCTCTAGAAGTCAATACAGGCCTCGGATTTGTAAATCTCGACCACCTATTAGATTAAAACTAGTAGTAGGCCACGTATGTTCAAGATATAATAAAGTTTATTCCACACTTTTGTTGTCAAAATGCATGTAAAACAGTCTTGGCGTGATTAAATACCTTTCTTATAAACATATTTTAAGACCAAATTTATGTACCAAACAACAAGCACGGGAGAAAATGTGCATCAATTTTGTAACACCCATCAACATTAAATGATCCAAATTGAATTATTACGAACGACAATATAGCTGGCTTCTTAAGTTGGCGAGCCAGCGGTTCTTGAGATGGGAGGCATCATGTTCTCGCGAGATATTATACGCCAACGGGAGTTTATCAAACGGGAACCCATTTTTTAAGATCAGGATAATACTCAGTTCCTATCATGCAATGATAATAGATAGATATTCCCGAGTTCCGAGTCCCCAATTACAGAATATTTATATCCGAGTACTCGCTCTAAAATAAACTCTTCAATTGGAGGCGAATCACGTGATTTGTATTTTTTTGCCACGCCATTTTATAGGTTTTACGGAATTCCCTTATGACGCCATCAAGCGTACGGCCAGCTGCTCAATGTTTTGTTAGTAAAGAACATTACCCTGCCGCCGTTGACGCTACTCAAAGCTATGCAAATTGCAATTTTACGTCAGCTCTACTGGTAAAGTTGATTGAATTGACAATTCTAACATCAAATACTATTTTTAGAAATATATTATTGATTCTATGCACATTAGAAGGCAAAATACTACCGCAATGGTATGTCAGAAACGCCCCACCCCATCGGCGCATGTGGATCCTGGTAGGCTATAGTACCAATACAAGCCGCTGCTCGATAGATAATGTTTACGAATACGCCCAAGATGGCTATATATGGCCCTACTGTCATAATGATTATCAGTGTGTGCATAGGGGGGGGGGGGGGTGGGGGGTGGGTGGGTGTTGGTAGGTGTGTACGTACATGTGCATAGATTTTGAAATTTGTTCTGGGGAAGAACCCTGTACCCCGTACTTAGGTTGGCTTTGCAACCCCCCCCTCCCCACCTCACCCTAATTCCACCCTTGATGTGGTGGTTGGTGGGGGTGGAAGGTGGAGGATGGTGGACTGCATTAATTCCGACCTGCATCCCAGTAAATAAACAAGAGCCCAAGGGCCTGTGGCACTCACCTGGATTATTAGCATTTTAACCATTTGGATTTAAATAGATATGATGGATAATTTTCGGAAAAGATGGCCACCCAAAAAATTTACCAATCAAAATTCTGAATAGATATTCTAGCCTACCTTGATAGGGTCACGGTAGCCAAATTTGTTTGAAATATCAAATTGTGGATTAATTTTGATGTAATAAACAAGCTTTATTAAAGGATACGCAATATTTAGGCGCTCAAATCAAATAATTTCACTTCCCCGGTGATGTTTTGAGGTATACATTAAACGTAGGCGGTGGGAATTTTTATGGGAGAAAATACGTTGAATTTCCGTGGTATCAATTTTAGAACTTTTTTAGGAAAACTCTGTAATATAAGGCCACCCCCTTTCTCAGAGATGTTTGGTTGGAAATTGAACACCTCTTGTCCTAATAGAAGCCTAGGCTATTATTAAGCGAAATATGGTAGCACAAAATCCAATCTGTCCACCAACCAAACTGTATTGAACGTTATTGATCGCTATGACACATGAATGCGTCTTGTCAAACTTAGATAAAATCAGACCAGGAGCTCTTGAGAACACTTTAAAGTGACCGTGTTGATGGGCGGAGAAACGACAGACAAGCGTAGATGATGGGCAGTCATCATTGGAT
Source organism: Chaetoderma sp. LZ-2023a (assembly GCA_034401795.1). Lineage (NCBI taxonomy): Eukaryota > Metazoa > Mollusca > Caudofoveata > Chaetodermatida > Chaetodermatidae > Chaetoderma > Chaetoderma sp. LZ-2023a. The sequence continues at coordinate 160,166,009 of CM067370.1, read as the reverse complement.
AAGCGCAGATCAGACCAGATGATGGTTACTGGCAGGCAGGGTGGACTTCAATTAATATAATGGTAGCAACCACAGATATTAAAACTCTGGATCTCTCTCGGCAGCTCTCTCAGGTTTGATTCTCTTAACCCTTTAGCACTCAAATTTGTTTAAGAATATTTCAGTTTTCTCATAGAAAATGTCCATTAGCAGAGCAAGAGAAGACTTTTTGAAAATTTATCACTGGATCGAGCCAGTCATTCCAGTGGTAAATTTTCAAAAATAGTCTTCTCTTGCTCTGCAAATGGATATTTCTCAAGACCACTGCAGACGTTGGTTTTTTTGGCTGATGTGAGTGTTGAAGTGTTAACGGCATACTGGTGCTCCAATACAGGGGGAAATCTTGGAAGGCAATAAGAAAATGGGTTTGGTGGTGTGGTGGTATGTGTGCATGATTATGAACTAGATATAATATTGAAAAGCCTGGATGTTCTTAAACCTTTAACCCTCAAATTAAGATTTAAATTTTCTCATTTAACCATTAAATGGTCAAATTTGGGTAAGAAAATTTAAATATCTGCCTGTTGAATGTCAATTTACAGGCCAAGAGAATATAATCTTTGAAAATTTATCACTGGAATGACGCTCGGTTATGGAGCCAGTCATTACAGTGTTAAATTTTCAAAAATTGTATTCACTTGCCCTATAAATAGACATTCCCCAAGACCATAAGAGAAGCCGGTTTTGGCCGGTATGACCATTAAAGAATTAAGTGTCCATTTGCAGAAGGGAAGAATTTTTTTTTTACAATCGACACTCATTCCTGTGATAAATTAAAAAAAAAATAGTCTTCTCTTGTTCTGCAAATGGACATTTCACAAGACAACTGCAAAGGGTGTTTTTGGCCAGCATAAGTGTTAAAGGTTTAATTGGTAAATGATGGAGCAGATGTGTACCTTATTAGTCAAGTCTATATTACTAGATTAACCAATTAAAGGTCAAGTCGGAAGAAGGCGCTTCTGCCATGGTTTGAAAAATGTCCAATTGTAGAGATTATTTTTTAAAATATCCAATGAAATGCCGTAGTTCGCTTAATTGTAGCCTATGCTCTAATAGAAGCCCACCCCCTAACTTTGACATATGAGCTTCAATGATTTCTTAGCAGTTTCAAAACAGCAAAACTCTGTATTAGAAGCCCACCCCTAACTCAGCAGATTGTATAGGAAATTTTTTTTTAAGAGCAAATTTGTAAGAATAACATGTATAATAATAACAATTGTGTCACAGCGTGTCTATTTCAGACCGATCTCTGCCCTGATACATTTGCGGCCCCTCTAGAAGTCAATACAGGCCTCGGATTTGTAAATCTCGACCACCTATTAGATTAATACTAATAGTAGGCCATGTATGTTCAAGATATAATAAAGTTTATTCCACACTTTTGTAGTCAAAATGCGCGTAAAACAGTCTTGGAGTGATTAAATACCTTCCTTATAAATATATTTTAAGACCAAATTTATGTACCAAACAAGCACGGGAGAAAATGTGCATCAATTTTGTAACGCCGATGAACATTAAATGATCCAAATTGAATTATTACGAACGACAATATAGCCGGCTTCTTAACCCTCTGGGCCCTACCAAGAATTTACAAAAAAGTGCTACAAACCCTACAGCCAAAAGCTAGAAACTTGCTTAGAACCCTAGCCTATAAGCGGTAGTGGCGTGATAGCGGCGTAGTGCTACCATGCCAACTATATTAACTATTTTTGGCAACGTAACAGATCACTATATATAAAACTATATATCATTAGAAAGGGCAATAAAATTCCTTTAAGTACATATAAAATTTGTATGAATAAAATATATTTTAGTTAGTCAATGTGCCTCTCAAAATGGCCACACCTTGTAGGACATAGCTCTATTTTTGCAAAGTTTATCGAAATCTTTTTTAATTTTACAAATGCCATTGATAAATTTAATCACAATGGTATTAAAACTAACAGATACCAAAGTTTCGTGAAGGTTTTCATCCGATAAGATATGAAAATGACAATTATATTATGTTATGGTACCGTAAAATTTTGAGAAATTCCGGTCATGATTTTGGGGGGAGGCCTCATTCAATGTTGAATAATTCCTTTATACATAACCGAACACATAACAGGGTTTCTCACCGTTGACAGCGAATAAATGACAAATTTTATGCTATGTAGCATTGCTGGGTGCACTCAGCCATTTAAAAAGCGAACGCGATTGTTTTACACTAAGATTCTATAGCATCAGACATTTTTTCGTAGAGGCGTCCCCAATAGGAATTGTTTATCATGAAAGATCGTGAGAGAACAAGAGGAATTTGTAGAATTGTACCCGTATCTAACATACGAGTACCAAGCTCATTACCCGTTATTGGCAGCACCGTATCACGTGCTATAAGATTGATGCGTCTGATTTGGTCGGGAACACACGAATATTAATTTTTCCGGCTAGATGGTGACACGATCAGCTGTTTTGCAAAATAGTTGCAATTTGTGTGTTCAAATATGTCAATCTATGCATATTTCTTGTACAACCAAAAGCTAAAAAGTAGACAGATGACTAGATTAACGATATTGCCAATCGGGAAGTGGGATGCCGATATATTTGACAACTTTCACATCTCAAATCAACCTAATTACTGACGGCAATTTGAAGAGTACATTTTCTCGGAAATTGTAAACAAAGATATGCATCGATGATTGAGCCTATAGGATTGTTTATCTATAACCTTATTGTTATTTTGCGACCAGAGGTAAACGAAATTGATTTATATATTATTGGTTCTGCTGCTCTCTTACCACAATCTATAACTTTCTCGGTTAAATTAGTCATTGAGTAACTGAAAACGTAGAAGTAACAGCACATTTACTAATTAATAATCATTGATGACTGGAACTTACTAATAATTCCTTAGAAAACAAATATTTCACTATTGCCCTGGTTACAAACATTCTATCACCATTTACTGTGTGGCCAGTATCCTCTGATCAAAGATATAGAGAACCAGGGCCCTGAAATAAACTTGTGTGCCCAAAATCAAAAACATTTGTTACATTTGAATCCAAAATTCCAGAACTTCACGTTTACAGTCATTATAAATGTAAGATGTTGAATATTTTGAATCCAATATGAAGCTGGTGCTGCCTTAGCCAGTTTAATTAGGTTCAAAATATTCAACAGAATTTTGAAACATTCGTAACAAATTTATTATTCGCTCTTGTCGATTGAAAAGGTTAATCCAGTAACTAGTAGTCATACTCCCTCGTTGGACGATATATGCCCACCATTTATTATATTCATTTTATTTCTACGCTAAAATCTGAAGGCGGTGTATGACCATAACACCCATTGTTTGGTCATAATGTTTACCAGTATATCCCTTAGTCTGAGTCTGCTCCGACTCAACCTGCCCCTGTGACAGACATTTGGACAAACTGTCAGTCTGTCCAAATATCTGTCACAGGGGCGGGTTGAGTCAGAGCAGACTCGGACTATATATCCCTATGACCTTGCGCCGTACATGTATATTGTTAACCATCTAACATTTAAGTCAGACCAAAATTGCTGCAGTTGTCTAGGAAAATGTAAATTTTCCGATCAAAGTAAGATTTTTTTTTTTAATGTATCACTGGAATGGCTTGCTCTTGGTCTGCATATGGGCATTGTCTGTGAGAAAATTTAAATTTTCATGAAAAAATTTGATTGTTAAAGTCTTAATATAACACTTCTAGAATTTGGATGTTTCTAACTTATCTTTCCCATTATTTGCAGGTGACTGATGGGCGATGGCTTCTAAATGGACTCAGTTTTTCCTGCTATGGCTAATGGATTTACTAACGTGGATTTTATAAAAATAAAAATTTGATGACCTGTGTTACTATATAATCTAATTTCTGTAGGGAAACAGTATATTTGAACTAAAACATGATGATGTACATTCGAAACATGATCAGCTACTACGCACATCAATGGCTGACAGCTATGCCAGCAGCTGTTCTGGATCGACTGCCGACTGTTATCAACCATATTCCTGAGGGCTCAGTTAATGTACATCTCACATAAGCTCTATGTACCATTTGAGTTTGGGTGGGATTTTAATGAAATATCAATAAATTAAATTTAATCTCTTAGTTATACCCACACATTTTGAAAAAGCTGCAGGGATATTACAATCACCTCCATCTATCTGTCTGTCCATCCATCTCCTCAGAAAGCTTTTGGTAGAATTCAATCAAAATTATTGTAAATTACCGATATGCTTGTGGATTGGGAGACGCCGTTTACATTAGGCCCCATTCCCAGAGGGGGGGGGGGGGGGGGGGGGGGGGTGTGTGTGGTGGTGTTGATGGAAGACTGTCAAAGTTAAAGGAATATAACTAAATCTGGTGATTTACCATATCATGGCCCTATGGGTGTGGAATGCGAGACAACATAATACATTAGGCTGTGACACTGCTTGGGTCGGAAGGGGCTGATGGAGGAGGGGCAAAACGTCAACTGAATTTGTTATGTGAGTAGCAGTGATAGCAGAGTGAAATCTACACAATGTAATGTACACAAGATCAAGGTAAGAGATGAATTGCCCATATCTCATTTTAATGTTACCATAAAGGAAAGCTGGTGAATATTTTAGAATTAGTTTGCCTTTGCTGCCCTGGTGAGTTGGGCAGCAACAGCTTTCAGTCAAATCAAAGTACTTGAAATCAGAGCCTATGTAGAGATGGGCGGGGCATAGCTAAAAGTAGATCCATCCATTAGAAAATCAAAATTTCTGCTTTGTCCTTCCTTTTGTCAATTCCAGTTTTTACTATGGTTAACCCTTTCGTGACAAGTCCTGAAACCAATGTGGCATGGCAAATGATGGTTGTAGCCTAATTTCTCAATCCGAAAGAAAATGACATTTTAGTATAATGACTTTGAATTGATTATACCTACCTACCTTGTGTCTTTGAGTCCATTCATTATCCCCATACCTACCTTGTCTCATTGAGTACATTCAAAATCTCCATGTTTTGAAAAAATGGGGATATAATTGCCTCCATCCACTTATCTGTACGTCCATCATGCTATCGCCTCCCAAACAGTTGGGTCGATTTCAACCAAATTTGGTATGGCGATTACCCATATGATTGCACTTTGCAAGACAACATTTAGATGTGGCCCTGCCCACTGGAGGTCAGGGGGTGGGGTCCAAAGTTCAAATATCCAAAAGAAATGTCTCATACTTTACTCCCAAACTGTCGTGTGGAATTCAAAGAAATTTGGTGTGTGGGTTGCCCATATAATTGTGGATGGCCTGACATTTATTTCTTTGGGTTGGAGAAGGGGTTAAAAGGTCAAGAAATTTATTGTAAGCAGAGATTGGAGTCTTCCAGATTTATCTAGATTTCTGGATTTTTCATAGAACACTCTCGCACACCAGTTGACACCCTCTCCATGAATTGAAATTAAGTCAAATGAGCCTCTACATTTAGATAGGACTAGTGATTACTAGATACTACTTTAGCCCTTCAAATTTTCTTTACAGACCAAGGGAAGACTATTTTTGAAATTTACAACTAGAATGACTGGCTCAATTACCGAGCCAGTCATTCTAGTGGTAAATTAAAAAAGTCTTGCTCTGCTAATTAACATTTCTTAAGATCACAGCAGAGGCATTCTTTGGCCACCAAGACCATTAAAGGGTTGACAAATGGAATTGTTACCGTTGGGCTGGTCATTGTACTAACCATGGTCAATTTCTACTAGACTCTGGCTCATGTTAATTTTAAGTCCTGCTCTCACAGCTCACTTCCCCTGATGACATCCAGATTTTTCACAACAATCCACTCCAGTCTCTGTGTAATGAAACTAATTCAAACAAATTTGGTATGTGACTATGGAGTGCAGAGGATACGCCCCCAGGGATGGGATGGGTAAAGAGGTCAAAGTGGTGAGCATGGGGATTTGCTATAATGCGTCATCGACCAAGCAATCTAGTTATCACTTACTTACCATCATTGTCGAAGACTTGATGCTTGATAGATAACATTATAAACAGGAGTAATCACAGATTTTAAACCACCGCCGAGACCATCCTACCGTTTTTGTCATATCCAAATTTGTTAAATCTTTATGTATGATCACACAGATCACAGCCAACGTCCGGAAACCCTTGTTTAGGCTATGTTGGTTTGTTGTGTTAAAATTTTAAACAAATCGGATCAATAGCTTTTTAGATGCAATACCGGATGCATGCACACACATAATACCCTCTTTTCCCTTAGGGCAAGGGTAACAATCCAGGAATGAATAGCAATAAAGATCAAAAGTACCTGCAATCTAGAGAAACAATCTGTTGAGTATGTTTTGACAAATTTAATTGGAATCTATTGTTGTCCAAAACAGCACCAGTTTCCAATCAAATTGGACTCGATATATTCAACAAATCTACTATACACAGTCCAGTCTGATTACCTAAGATGAGATTCTCTCTCTACCTCTCACTTCGAGTAAACTTTATTTGATATTTACACTGATAGCTTACAAATAATACAGTATTCAACCCTTTAACACGCAAGCTTTACCACTGGAATGTGTTGTTAGCTAATGCAGCAACATATTCCAGTCCAATCGATCTCAAAATATTCAACAATTTAATCACCAGTCCTAAGTAATATGACACCCTTACATAGAAGAAACTGTATTTGATATACATGTAGTTTACAATGGCAGCTTATACAATAAGTGATTCGAAATAAAATGGTACAGTAGATTTACACCAAGCACATCAGATTTAACCCTTACCACTCTGATGTCAATATTCTATCTTTTAATGTGCCAATAGCCTGGAAAACGCCCCACAGACACCCCCCCCCCCACTTGCGGGTTGGTCTGTTGTTTTATTAACCACTATAAAAACATACTTACCGTTCAATCACTACTTGCTAAATCAATTATCTGCATTTAGCTTCCAGAATAAGATTTTTATGCTTGCATACACTCCTCCCCATGCCTATTCCTATAAATATGGACCCTCAACCAGGCTACTGGTTAGGTCCATCTCCAGGATATTAATTGATATAGTCTGGCACCAGTCTGTACTCACTCCATAGTGACACCTGTCACTAAGCGCGCTTGCGCATGCGCACTGGAGCCCAAATAGGAAACAGATTCACTCTTCTGAATTTAAGTGCCAAATATTATAGGCAAATTCTCATATCAATTCCATGCGGGGTGGCTGAGGCCGGGTCATAGTAGTGATTGAACGGCAAGTATGTTTTTATAGTGGTTAATAAAACAACAGACCAACCCGCAAGTGGGGGGGGGCATCTGTGGTGGGGGGGGGGGGTTGTTATTACACCACAAAAACATCCAACCATTAAGTGGGAGGCGATTTGAGAATCAACAAACAAGGATAAAAATCAAACCAATCTTATCCAAATGTTAATAACATAATATAATAGTGCATTTAAATCAATCACACAGTGATTATCAAATGAGGAAAACTTGAACTTCAAGAGATAAATAAAAACCAAAATAAACTCTCACCATTTCTTACAGACGAACAGTCTTAACGAAAATGGCGAGATGTGCTTGGTAAATGGTCTTCAGCTATTTTGGTTAAAATCGTAATATTATGAAAGAAGGAGGCTGCTGCACTCTGATCTTTCCGATAAAAGGTTGTAAAAGAGGATTCAGATTTTCATCCTGCAACCTGCATGACTTCATCTAAATACGAACCGGCAAAAAGTGCAAAAGAGGAAGCCATTCCTCTAAGAGGAAGCTATTCCTCTAACATTGTGAGCTTTAATATGGGAGAGATTAATTTGTTCCGGAGAAGCAATCTCATAACAAAGCTTAATCATCTCCCAAATCCATCAAAATATCGTAAACTTTGAGACCGGCTTAGTTAACTCTTCCGCATAAGAAAACCATAAAAGGGACGGATCAAATCTTTTGAAATCAGTTCGCTGTTTGTACATTCTTAATGCCCTAACAGGACACCAGAGTTTGACGGAAGGCGAAAAAGACGATAATGATTTTTAAATGATCAGACTAGCAGGAAACCGGCTAGACCGAGTTTTAGATTAAAAATCCCTTCTGGGATATAAAACTAAACCGTCTCCTGAAACTATAAATCTCTCCCTTTCAGCAGAAAAAGCATGAATTCTGAACGCCTTCTACCAGAGGCCGTTAAAACTAATAGAGGAAAGAGGTTCAAAATGACGGCCTGCCAGCACTTGAAGAACCAAAGCCAAGTTCCATGAAGGTAAAGGCTTAGCTATCGGAGGATGAATATTGCCTAGACCTCTAATAAAAATTATTAACGGTCTTAGTGTCCTTGACATCGGTATACAGAAGGCAAGGAAGAGAAGATGCCAGAGAAAATCTATATCCCCTAACCGTATTAGCTGATAAATGTAAGGAATCAGAGATATTTTAAAAAGTCTAATACTTGGGGAATAGAAACAGAATCGGGTACGAGACCTTGGTCTGAACACCATTCTCCAAAAATTTTAAATCGACACTTGTAAACTCTGGGGGGTCGACACTCTTCTGGAAGAATCGATATTACTTGAGATCTTGAAGAAACTTTATTCTCGTAGACTTTAGTTTCGATATTCTCCAAACACACAGACTGAAGATTTCTGGGTTTTGATGAAGACAAAGACCTCTTACTTGAGACAGAAGATCCTGGGAGAATGGAAGAAGATGCGGGAAGTCTACCAGGAGATCTAGAAGGTCTACAAACCAAATCCTCTTTGGCCAAAAAGGAGCTATAAAAGAATCTCGCAGATTTGTTCTTTGACATTCTTCAACACTAACCAGAGCTCTAGATAAGCTTTTCAATAATTGGGTGATTCACTCTTAGTTTCTTTGGAATTTAATTGGGTTATTATACATTATAGGCAAGAGAACTGAAATTAATTGGGTGATTTTCTATTTCAGTACTCATGATGTTAAAAATTAATTGGGTGATTGGCAATTTTTATTGGGTGAAAATGCAAAAACCCTGCTTATCTAGAGCTCTGACACTAATGGAATCAAAATCGTTCGAGCGAACGCATAGATGAACATTCATGTCCAGGACTGAGACAGGGCATCCACCGCCAGGGCTTGACTGTCCGGAAATAGAGACATTGAGCATTCAGAGATATCGCAAACAGATCTACCAGAGGACGATCCATAAGACTGAAAATCGCTTTGACAACCGACCTCTTTAACTGCCTCTGTGTGGGCGAATTTGTTGGGATGTGACAGTTGGTCCGCAAGAAAATTCAGACTGCCTGGGACATGAGAAGACACTAGAAGAATCTGATTCTTGCGACACCATAAGAGAAGGTTCCACACTTCTAGACAAAGGAGGGATGACCTTGTACCCCACTGCCTGTTGATATTAGAGACCACTGTCAAATTGTCCGACCGAATCGAGACTTAGAGACCTATCACAAGATCTGACCATGAAAGGAGAGCCTTCTTGACAGCACACAATTCCAGAGTGTTGATATGAGCTGTCGACTCCTCCAGGGACCAAAGACCAGAAACCGAGTCCCAGACCGCTCCCCATCCCTCCTGGGAAGCGTCTGTGAAGATAATCACCTGAGGGGAGGACTTTACCAGTGGAACACCCATCAGAAGCAGAGAACGATCTTTCCAAAAATCTAGAAGAGGAATCAAGTGTTCTCGATGGGAATCTGATGGTAAATGGAGTGAACTGACTGCTTCCAAAGGGACATTAAATACATTTGGAAGGGTCTTCTCATCAGCGTCGCCCATGGAATAACATTCTCTACGCTGACCATCAAACCTATCTCTCTTAGCAGAAATCTTGCTCAGACCATGGAAGAAGACAGGATTGCCATTGCCCCTGATAAAGCCTCTATTCTTGGATCTGAGGGGAAGATTAGACCCTGGGCCAGATCGAAAGAAACACCTAGATGCCTGAAGATTTGAGAGGGACCTAGGCTTGATTTCTTTAGATTTAAAATCCACCCTAGGTTGCATGCCAGACTGCAAACCTCTGGAAGAATTCCTGAGAGAATTGAAGAAGACTTACTTTACTAACCAATCGTCTATATAAACGTGGAGATGGATAGAACGACGGTGAAAATTTCTGGCACGGCTGAGACTAGGCGAAAAAAGAAAAGGAGCCGTGGTCAGGCCAAAAGGCATGACACGAAACTGGCAAACTCGATCTTAGTAAGCAAAACTCAGGAATTTTCTGAAGGAAGGGTAAATGAAAACATGAAAGAAGGCGTCATTTTGGTCAATGGAAATGACCACATACCCTGATCTAGACTGGAAATGATCTGGGAGATGGTCTCCATCTTGACTTGGGAGTAAGAATCATGAGATTTAATCATGACATACCCCCTTGTTAAATTAAAATTAATGCAGATTTGAATGTTTCAGAGTGAATAGAGATCATTTTACTAAGATTTAATGACAGGGTAGGAAAACCTACCCTAGGCTGAACGCTCTCATGTATGTATAAATTCCTTAGAATTAACATAATTCACAAAGAAAACTAACATGATAATGACCAAATTGTCAATTGAAAGGACCAGAGGAGTCAAGAAAGAAGAATTAGAAGAGGAAAGAACGCACACAAAAGAAGGAGGGTCTATAGAAAACTCGTCCTTAAAAGGAAGAGAAAGAGTCTAAGCAATCCACCCGTGAGACAGGGACCAGTCATCCGAAGAGACCCTGACTGGACAAAATCTCCTCAGCCCTGACTGACTAGGGAATAGAAGAATAAGAAGAAGGATTAGGAAAAGGAGAAGAAAAGAGATGAGAAGAGTCACCAGAGGCCATAGAATCAACAGTTTAAATGGAAAGAGGAGAGAAGAAAACTGTAAAGAATCAGAAAAGGAAAAAGATTGATCAGAAGGAATGTGAACAGATACAATATCCTGACCAGAGAACATGGAAAGAATAGAGAAAAAAGCTAACATGAAAGAACGAACAAGGAACGAATCCCTAAAAAGAGAAAACAATGAGAAAACTAGACCGTAATCAACAATTAGAAAATCAAGTTCAAAAGAGAGAACGACAGAAACAATCGGATCAAGATGATCAAAAGAGGAAGAGGAAGAAGGAGGAAGAGAGGAATTAAGAAGACTGGAAGATGTAGAGGAAATAACAGGACCAGAAGATCCCTGGAGAGGATTGATAGATAATGAAATATGGGAAGACCCCAGAGGAGGGAAAAATGAAGGAAGACAAAAAGAGAGAGAAGACGGATAACATGACTAGAAGAAAACATTAGAAGGGGCAGATGATGAAGGAAGAGACCTATACTTATCTTACGCATTATTATTAAAGACTTAGAACCAATATTATCATCTTGTAAAGACGGATGTCATTGAGTTTGATATGCTAATAAAAGGCATGATTGATAGAATGATAATGAATCCCGGGACCATCTGGATGTTAAATGCACAAAACACTAATACTTGATTATGATTAAACACTACGGGATGAATCACAAAAACAAAACGCTGAAAACAGAGGCGATAAAAAATCTAAGCAAAACGACTCCCCTAAACCATGACTGTGATGACGCAGAAGAAAAAGCTCAGCTTTTATTCCTTCTTCCTTAACCCTAATCTTATTTCTATATTCTCAGCGGTTTCCAGCTCCTGTAATCATTAATCTTAGAGCCATTCTCTTCCCTATGAATCCACTACTGAAACTTTTCCTTTCAGCGCCTGTCAGAATTAGATTCAGAATTACGCTAGAAACAGGGATTTTCTTCAAGAAAATAACTCCCTTTGGATAAAACAAATATGTCAACATGCCGACATAAGAGGAAAAAAGAGCGCAAAAAAAGGCTGAACAGCCCGAAGACAACTGGCCATCTAAAGTTGGATGAAATTAAAAATTATGTATCTAGCGATAATGCGTAGAATACAGACTGACTTATCGACTGCAACAAAAAACCCATCCGGCAACCAGTCGGAAGAGTCTTTAATTACGTTGAAATGTTTCATTGATAAAAGAATAAATGCTGAATATCTACGACTCCAAGAGACTTCAAGATTGGCAATGTCTCGGAATTAATATTTTCAGCGATTAAACATTCCGAATTTAAAAGCACTTACTGAAATAAGACTAACTCTTAGGAAAGATGATGACTAGATCCTAGGACAGACAAACCTGGAATCTCAGTAAGAGCTATCACCGGAAAACCAAAAAAGGGAAACAGAACCGGTAGTTAATCATAGAACACCATGAAACTGGTAATGACCCTATCCCCGGATGTACGAATCCGGAAGTGAAAAAATAGGAAACGGAAATGCGCAAACCAGAAGACAACCAGAAACTGAACCCGGGTGTACAGTAAAAAAACAGAATAAGCAAAGGAACCGGAAATACGCAAAACCGGAAGTCAGACCGGATACGGAAAGAACCGAGGTAGATCCGGAAAACGGAAGTAACCCCTGTCCTGAGGACGGAAGTCTATCCGGATCTGAACGACCCTGAAGTACACCTCTAGAAACAGAAGCTGAAGTGTACAGACAGGAATCCAATAGGAGTCCACAGACCCCGGATATCCGGTATGACCAGAAGTGCTGCTAAAACCGGAAAACGGAACAAGATCTTGAAGACCCGGATGTCCTACAAAAACAGAAGTCATACCGGAAACTGTCGGAACGGAAGTAATAACCCGATCTAGAAGACCCGGATGACCAACAAAACCGGAAGACAAACCGGAAACGGATGGAACAGAAGAAAGAACTGGATCTAGAAGACCTGGATGACCTACAAAACCGGAAGACATACCGGAAATGGAAGAACTAGCAAGGCTAGAATGCGAACTCTTAGCCATAAGCGAAAAACTGGCATTAGCATAAGGCTTTTGGACGTTAGCTTCCGCCTCCGCCACCACTGACTGAGGGTTATGCCTATCACCCTCAAGTCTAATGTGGATTTGACCCGGTGACCTGCACGAGCTCACCTTCAAGAGCTTTGTCACTCTAGACTTTAGTTTTGGAGACCTAATAACCTGCATTGACGTTAGAGGGATCGTTTCCCCCATTTGCGGGAATGCCCGCTAGCCCTTGGGCTATCGTCGGAACCAGAAGAAACTTCGCGTTTCTTGGCCTCCATGATGGCAGAAGATATCCTTTCATCTAAAGATTTAGTCAAAACTGCAGCGAAGGATTCAAATCTCGCAAATAAAACTAACACAGCTTCCGAATTCGCCGAAGAGGACCCCCGTTGCTGCTGGAATAGACATATTAGATATTGCAAAAGACACAGCTTTTGTCTTACTAGCAACGGAGGTAGGGGAAGGACGACCAGAGGGCAGCGCTGTAGGACAAATAATCCTTAATGAAAAACTTAGATACGAATGCAGACCACCCTATGCAAAACCCGCACATCGATGTGGGGGTACCCGAAGTGCACTTAAAACAGACATGTCCTCCATACTCCACAGAGTGAACTCGTTCACAGATTGAGGATGTGCACTTGATTTACCGTTCGTTAAAATACTCTTAAAAACGAAAAAAGATTATGAAAGAAGCATGTAGCTTAGAATTTCGATAAAAGGAGTCTAGAAACATGCAAACGCCTTTCAAAGAAAGGTCGGAAAGTTCAAATTCAAGATTGTTTTCTATCATAGCGAAATAAACGTAATTCCTTGTAAAGCACTATTTTTTCTTTTAACTGAAAGTGATTAAGGGCTCACTGGAGTAATAGAGTGTTTTTATATGATGATGGCTTAGGCATATTAAAGTTGTTACCACGAAAATGAAACCCACGAAAACCAGTAACATTTATATATATAGTTATAAAGTTCAATATAACCACAAAATACTTCCACACACATAATTTTGGGAGGATAGACTTCTAGTAGGCATACCTTAGTGTGAGGAAGTCCTTCAATAGTAAGCTGACACAGCGCAAAGCTATAAAAACTTTCTGATAATATTTGTGCAGTTGTTCTGCTTGCAGAATAATTGAAAAGTGAATCTGTTTCCTTTGGGCTCCAGTGCGCATGCGCAAGCATGCTTAGTGACAGGCGTCACTATGGAGTGAGTACAGACTGGTGCCAGTCTATATCAGTTAATATACTAGAGATGGACCTAACCAGTAGCCTGGTTGATGGTCCATATTTATAGGAATAGGCATGGGCAGGAGTGTATGCAAGCATAACAATCTTATTCTGGTAGCTAAATGCAGATAATTGATTTAGCAAGTAGTGATTGAATGGTAATGGATGTTTTTGTGGTGTAATAACAACTGGTACTGTTCTACTTCTACTAATAGAAACTGGTGTACATTTTTCAACAATTCAGGTTTGGTAGATGATGTTGCTATCTATGACAGCAACATCTTCTACCAAATCTGTTGAGAAAAGAACACCAGTTCTTTTAATTTAATTTGAAAATTTAAAATTTTGACATCGAATGGTATGGATTAATAAAATAGTGCAGAAGATAGAATTACAGTAATCATCATTTTCATGAAATCTTAACCTGATCACTGTCCTATTCGCCATATTATCCTGAAGAAAAAAAGAGAAACATTTACAAGATGAAAGAACAATAAAAAACGGAAATAAAACTGGAACAGTCAACAAAGGTGATTTCAAAGGGCAATAACAAGCCAATATGTCTCATGACTGTCCTTACTTTAATAATGCGTGTTACGGGCCCGTATTGACCCAGTAGCAACCCCGTAACATGCGTTATCAGGATAGTTGATTGAAGAACAGAAATTAGACCGTAGCACTCCAATATCTCCCTAGAAGCTAAATAACAGTTTTGAGATAATGGTATTAATGGGCATGCTATGTAAGGATGCACACTTTAAATCTTTTAGGCGTCAATGTAGATATTCAGCTGTATGTAATATTTTATTGAACAAAAGTATAAATTAGGTTAGACATTCTCACTAGGCGATTCCGGCCATCAGGGAATTGACTACTCGGTTAAATAAAGGAATCGACACGCTATCGTTGACGATTTTACACTAGGAATTTCATTCACAGAAAACTATTTATATTTTCCCGTAGATATTTGTAAACAAACTGAATTGACCAATGAACAGTGGATTTAAAAAATTCAATCATCTGACATAATGTAACGCTAAGTTTGATTGGATAAAACGCCCGTAATGCTTGCATATTTAGCGATCGAAAACTGGTGCTCTTAAAGCCGTCCAGACGGCGCGTAGAACTCCATGTCCAGTTATTGAAAGCCATCCAGATGGCTCGTAGGTTTATTTGTACGCTTTTTGCGTGCCGTCCAGATGGCGCATATGTTCCATGGGGTTAAGTTGGTGAGCCAGCGGATCTTTTGCGATGGGAGGCGGTGTGATCTTGCGAGATATTATACGCTAACGTTATTCAGATCAGTATTCAGTTCCTATCGCGCAATGATAATATATAGAAATTTCCGAGTTCCGAGTCCCCGATTCCAGAATATTTGTATCGCTCTAAAATAAACTCTTCTAGCGAGTTTAGGCGAAAACTCTTGTAGCTACTCTAGGGTAGATGAGCATGTGATCAGTTACCCTCGCGTAAATGAGCATGTGTTTAAATTACATTGATTTCAATACAAACACGTGACTACTCGATTTACCCTTGCTGATAGGTGGGTAGCCCCGAGTAGGTACTAGAGTACGTACTCCAGTCATTTAGGCGCTACTCTAGTAACTCGGGTAGCTACCCTACTAGGACGTAAACTCGGCCGAATCAATTGGAGGCGAATCATATTTGTATTTTTTCGTGACGCCATTTATTATCAAATTGTGGATTAATTTGATGTAATAAACGCCATTTATTAAAGGATACGCAACATTTAGGCAGTCAAATCAAAGAATTTCACTTCCCCGCTGATGTTTTGAGGTATACATTAAACATAGGCGTAGGCAGTGATAAACTTTACGTAAAAAAATGCGTTGAATTTCCGTGGTATCAGTTTTAGAAAACTTTTTTGGGAAAACTCTAATATAAGCCTACCCCCTTTCTCAGAGATGTTGGGTTGGAAATTGAACACCTCTTGTCCTAATAGAAGCCTAGGCCTCAATTAAGCGAAATATGGTGATTGGCTCGATAAACAAACTAGTCATTCCTATAGTAAATTGTCAAAAATATTCTCTTGTCCTGCAAATGGATATTCACTTAAGCAAAGATCTGTGATGTTAGTGTTCAAATGTTTAAACCATTACCACTTTCACCGATAAGTCCAGGAAAAAGTATTTTCTTTACGCTATAAAACATATTCTGTTGAACAGTTTGAAATTAATTTGACTGCAAGTCCTATGGCTTCCAGTCAAATTAATTTCTAAATATCGAAAATGAAATATGGGGAATTCCTCGCTGATAGGGTCAGTGAATAAATTTGTTCAAGAAAATCTAAATATTTACTTAATGAATGCCCATTTACAGGCCAAGAGAAGACTACTTTTGAAAATTTACCACTGGCATGACAGCCTGTTATTGAGCCTGTCAGTTATTCCGGTAGTTAAATTCTCAGAAACATCCTTCGATCTCTTGCCTTGTTACAAATGTACATCGTCAGGACCACTGCCTAGGCCTGTTTCTCTGTTTTGACCATTAACTGTTTGCCATTTGAATTTCTGCAAACTATATTTTCCATGGGGCTTAGGTCTGAATATTTTGAAGTTTGCCTGAAAGTTGTTGGTGGCTATGTATTCAGTCAAATTTTTTTCTCATTATTCTGCATATCCAGATTTTAAAACCCCATGAAAATTATTGTCTGGTGGCTTGCAGCAGTCAGACTGTTATAGGGAATTAAAATAAAATTACAAATATTAACATAGGATAATGTAATACTTACATGAAATATACACTCAATGGAGAAGCTTCCAGAAATACACAATAATTATACCTACAATAACGATCTACACAACTCCAAAATTGTCTATCAATTACTACATCAATATGCCAAGATATATACTTTGTAAAATGTCACACGCCCTCTCACTCGAACTGCTGTAAGCCACCACACAGTAATTTCAATGGGCAATAACTCTGGACCTGCATAACATTCTGAAAACAATTTGCCTGAAAGTTGCTGGTGGTTTAGCCAAACACGACTTTCCGTCAAATTGTTTTCAAAATATTCTGCATATCCAGAGTTAAACCCCATGGAAAATGTAGTCTGCAGAAATTCAACAGGCAGACAGTTAATCAGATATCCAAAAACATATTATAACCATCTGGTAAAGTTCTGAATCCACATAAATAATTGTTATTTCCTTGGTAAATGTCGTAAAAAGTGGATATTATTATGTGTGAACATAAGAAAAATTCTACCTTCAATATGTTATTTATTTCCTGATCATCGCTGTTGTCCTACGCTGTTGTCCTACAAGCTCATCAGATATACACCTTGATTTAATTACACTGTTTGCCTGCTGAACTTCTTCAGACTACATTTTTCATGGGGTTTAACTATGAATATGTTGAATATTTTGAAAACAGTTTGACTGAATGTTGTTGGTGGCTAAGCCACCAACAACTTTCAGTCAAATTGTTTTCAAAATATTCAACAGGTACTGAGTTAATAATGCCCACTGAAATTATTCTCTGGTAGCTTGCAGCAGTCAGACAGTTAATAAAAGAATTATATTTGCTTTATATTCCCTAGATATAACACAAATATCTGGCTATGATCAACAGTCAAGACACTCTACTCATGGCTAGAAGAGAGGCTCATGTTGAATTTGCGAATAATTTGCTCAAAATGGTTGCCATCTAACAAAGGAACAGCATTTTCAGCAGTTTTAATTCATCCACCCCTAGTAGATGTTAATTGTCTAAATTATTAATAACAGAGTTTGGGTCGAGGGTTAAAAGACTGAGAGGATTATCTTCCTGAGTATTTAACATTTACTGTCTAATGATCCAGATCTGGCCAGAAAATTAACAATTAGTGATTTTATGCATGTCCACAAATAGGCAAAGAAGACTATTTTTAATTTACCACTGGAATGACTCCAGGCTCCATAATCATGCCAGTCACTCTAGTGGACAATTTTCAAAAAATAGTCTTCTCCTGACTGGCAAATGGAGATTCCTCAAGACCAACGCATTAGGAGGGTGCTTTGGCCAGATTGAGCATTAACCTTTTCACCGACAAATCATGAGAGTAAATTATTTACGATAAAAAAACTATTCTGTTGAATATTTTGAAATTAATTTGACTTGAAACTTAGGCAGTAACAGCTTCCAGTTAAATTAATCTCAAAATATTCAACAGTTTTCCTGTTTGGTTGCCATGAAAATTAAATATAGGAAAGTCATCGGTGAAAGGGTTACCCCTGAAATTTGTTCAAGAAAATTTCAATTTTCTCATAGAAAATGTTCATTTGCTGACCAAAAGATATTTATTTTTGACAGCTTACAACTGAAATAACTGGCTCAGTTATTGAGCCAGTCATTCGTGGTAAATTTTCAAAAATTGTCTGTAAATGGACAAGACCACTACAGAAGCCGTTTTGGTCAGCGCGAGTGTTAAAGGGATAAGTGTTTAACCCTTTATCCCTCAAACTTTTTCATTTGCAGACCATGAGAAGCCTATTTTTGAAAATTTTCCTACTGGAATGACTGGCTCGGCTCTCGAGCTAGTCATTCCAGTGATAAATTTTCAAAAATAGGCTTCTCTTGGTCTGCAAATGATCATTTTTCCAGACCAGTGCTCAAGCCACTTTTGGCCGATATGAGTGTTAAAGGGTTAAAGTCTCAATAGAGGTGATAAGTAAAACTTTTATGGCACATATAGTATTCATGATTATTTTGAAACAAATTTGCCTGGAAACTTTCATTGCCTATATACTATATGATTGTACAGTTACTTTGAAATTAAATTAGGTACTTATACTGGGGTTATCAAGATAAATATGTTTTAGGACTTATAATATTTTTAGCACAAAATGTATCAAAAAAAAAAAAATTAAACAAATCCTAAATCCAATATTGATAAGCAGAAATCTGTAGAAAAATCACTCCCAATATTTATACAGTATCATTATATAGATTCAATTACACCTTAACCATACAAGGTAAGCAAAATCAAGTGTACAAATATAGACACACTTCTAAGTTGCATCTACACAATACTTGTTATATATCCTAAATAAAATCCAGCTAATTATTTTGAGAGCAAATTCACTGAAAGGTGTTGCTGCCATTTGCAGCAACAACTTTCAGTCAAATTGTTCTCAAAATAATTAGCAGGTTTCATATTTAATTAAATTATAGATATTTCTTTGATTTTTTATGAAGAAACAGGTTAATTATTATCTATATGAATAATTGATTTTCTATTTTCTATTAACCTATTTATTTATTAGTGATATGGTGGTATTGAGAAATGTCCCTTTGCTGACCATGAGGACTATTTTTTAGAATTTACCACTGGAATGACTGGATCGATAACCGAGCCAGTCATTCCAGTGATAAATTTTCAAAAGATGAACCTCCTTGGTCTGCAAATTGGGCATTTTATTTGAGAAAATTGAAATCTCCCTGAATTTCAGGATTCAATAGTTAAAACTCTGTACTTCTTCTAGTTCAGGGACAAATTGGTTAATTGCTTTAGTTATTTTTATTTGCTTGGATAATTTTTACTGATATTTATACCCTTATAGCCTTAAATAATGAAGGTAACTATTTAATCCTCAAATTTGCTAAAAATTTTAATTTCTCATAGAAAATGACCATCTGCTGCTGACCAAGAAGACCATTTTTGAAATTGTCTGACTGGCATGACTTGCTCAGTTATCAAGCCAGTCAATCCCGTGATAACCGTAGAAAAATTATCTCCTGCCCGCACATGGACATTTCTCAAGATCACTGCGAAAGTTTGTTTTGGCTGGCATGAGTGTTAAAGGGTTAATGATTATGGTCTTATGGCTTATTCAAGAATATATGTGCATGCGTGCGTGCTTGTGTGTATAGTCTGTGCATACATTCATGTGTGTGCGTACGTGCGTGTGTGTGTCTGTGTGTGCATGTGCGTGTGTGTCTGTGTACATTTATGAGTGTGCATGTGTGTTTCTGTATTCATAATGGTTTGCAAATGGACATTTTCTAAAAGAAATTATCTTATTTTTCTTCGCTTTTAACCTCAAAAGTATGGGTTATATTGTATCTAAATATACCTTAGAAAAAACAACGTCATTCTATTTGAAGCAGTTTTGTTTTTGTTGATGCCACATCATTTAGAATCAAGAAAAATAAACATCACCTTAATTATTAGAATAATAACAACATACTGGGCATGTCCACCCGTGGTGGGCGTGTTGGTCCAGGGAAATGGCGTCCCATATCCTCCTCAGTTTGTGCTTATAGGCTCCATTGGGTGGAGCTGGTGTATCCAAAGACATTCTTTCTGTGTTCTCCATGAGGTGGAGTTTTCATCGTCCAGGTCTGATGAGAAAACCTATGGCAGTTTGATATCAATCTGAGATGTCATTGGATTCTGAATTTAGAGGGGCGTATTTTCCCCTACATACTTATGGATGGTTATTGCCGGTTCTGCCATTTTTGGTGGTTGGGCAACTTTTTTTGGTGGTTGTGGTCAACTTCACCTGTTGTAATTGTTACCAGTTGTTTTTGGTGGCATTCAGGTCTGTGTAGACCTGGCGGCTTGCGTGTCCGAACCTACTGAGTTTAGACTCAGTGTGGACAGCGGAGGTATTGTGATTATTTCCGTTTCCTGTGGCAACAGTTTGCTGGATGCAAAAAGTTTTTTCAACCGCCAAAATGGACACAACCGGTAAAAAAATCACAACCAGTAAAAATGACCACAACCCCCCAAAAAGTTGCTCAACCGCCAAATATGGCAGAACCGGCAAAAAACTTACAACCGGTAAAAATTATCACAACCGCCAAAAAACGGTCACAAACCGCCAAAACTGGCACAACTGGTAAAAAAGTCACAACTGCCAAAAAACGGTCACAGGCTGCCAAAACATGTCAACCGGTAAAATGTTTGACCTGGCCGCCAAACCCCCAAAAATTTCCAAACGGGGGAAACTCCAATCTGGTTCTTTTCTGCCCATATATAGTCACGATCGACTCAATCCACAGGCTCGCCCAGGAAGGGTATAAAAGGGAAGAAAATTCCAGTCCAGATCAATCAGACTTTTGGTCTCACATTGAGACCAAGCGTCAGGCTTAGCAACCTTCGACGAGTAGCTCATATAACTGACTACGTTGTTATCATCCACCTTAATTATTACTCAGATCAAAGTCACAAGTATAATTTCATCCTTTGAACTCTTCTCAAAGGCTAATTAATCAAAAGCATCAGTAACTAACAAACTGCCATGCATATTGCGTTGATGATGAAATTATGGCTTTGGCTTATTGGTCTATTAACCCTTTCACAGATGAATTCCCTATATCGCATTCTCAAGGCAGCCATACAGGAAAACAGGTGAATATTTTGAAATTAGTTTAACTGGAAGCCATTGCAACGGCTTCCGGCTTCCAGTTAAAGTAATTTCAAAGCATTCAACAGAATAAGTTTTATATTATAAACAAAATACTTTTTCATGGATATGTCTGCGAAAGGGTTAAGCTTAGTATTTCACATAATTCAAAAGTCCAAAATGTTAAAGGCGCATATTCACACCAAAATGCTTGAAAATAAACATTGCTGAAATTATATACTTTTAGAGGCTTAAATTGTGTACCTCGATGTAATGAAATGAAATAAATCTTAACATATGATGATTTCATTCCATATAAATAAATTTTGTAGGTTTAGATGTGAATTTGAATTAGGGACCCCTGCCTCTAATTCAATTTGACAACTTAAAATTTTTTTATTAATTTATGCGTAATGAAATCATCATATGCTAAGATTTGTTTCCTTTCATTACATCTAGTCACACACTTTAAGCCGCTAAAAGTATATAATTTTAACAATTTTATTTTGAACCATTCTGCTGTGAATATGCACCTTTAACACTTCCTAGGACTTCTAAAGCATGAAATTGTAACCCTTGTAATTCTTTTAAACATTAAACTTTAACCCGTATACCTTTTAAAGGATTAAATGTTACCTTCTCTAATATCTTTAAAAATATGTTAGATTCTTTAATACACCTTTTAGTCCGTCTTTATCCCTTTAATCCTCAAGCCTGCTAAAACTGGCCTCTGCAGTAATCATAAGACTGTAACACCATTCTGCAGGACATTAAGACTATTTTTGACATTTTCCCACAGGAATGACTGGCTCGATAAATCGGTAGTGAAGGAGCAGTCAACAGTATGCAGGTCCTCCACACTCATGCACCTCTTGCATGATTGGCTCCCAGTAGCATTTGTATATGGCAGTGGTCATAGCCTGGTACAAGATATCAGTTCGTCTGCCTCTGGTGGCTTTGTAACAACGTTCCCATTAAGCAGCTAAAATTGCGCAATAGAAGGAGCATCTAGATGTTGATGGCCACAAACTCCAGCCATTTCAATCCTTTCTTGCTACTTCACACAGATGAGCCAAAATGAGAGCGAGTCCACTCCGTAACTAAACTCTCCATCACTTAAATCAAATTGATGCGCAAGTTATGACACTATTTATCCTTCATTTCATCTTACACTTCAAGTACTGTGGCAATGGGTGAGCAGTGAAGTTGGCATGTGTACACACACTGGAAGCCAGAATTTTACCACCAAGCAGCTGACTCAGGACATATAGTCACTTTTCGAAACAGCCTTGGAGTTCGACAGATCTGTGACTGGCTGACCTGGCCCTACTTAGTATCCCACTGCTCACCTCCATGCCTGCTTCAGGATTTGGCTGTTACACATCACCCAGGCTGGCTATCACAGCTGGGATCCCACTTAGTGGTCAAAATATAAAAGCACTGAGAACTAATGTGATACCACACACCTTTGACACATAAAATAATGTGTGAGAACTTATGGACAAAGACATGGCAATCACGCCAATGATGTGCACTGCAGTGGTTGGACGTGAACTGGCCAGATATGGTATACCTAGCTAAGCCAACAAAGGGCAGGTTACAGAGGCAGGAGCTGGCTACACATTTTTTCTAGAGTGGACATAGTGAAAAGGAGTGATGTCAAGCTGCAGTAGAGTTTGCAGTCAAAACTAACCTCATTAACAAACTTACATGACTTCCAAAAGGACTAAGCTACTGGCTCATGCCAATGTCTCCCCTCACTGGCAAATAACATACCACCATCATCAGTTGTTACCTTTATAATATGCACCAAGGATGACCAATCCCGAGGAAACAAAGGACACATCTCATGAAGAGCTAGAATCCCTCCTGAAAGCTGTACCAAGTTCAGACAAACCCATTCTTCTGGGTGACTTCAACGTGAGAGTGGGAACTAACCACCAAACATGGGAAGGAGCAATTGGGAGAAATGTAATCAGAAGCAGTAACACTAATGGTCTCCTTCTACTAAAGACATTCATGGAACATGAGTTGCTCATCACAAATACATTATTCCATCTGACAAACTATAACAGGATGTCATGGATGCACCATCGCCTCAAAAGACTGGCGACTGATCATGGACTCAGTTTCGAAAATGAACACACACACCCAGTACAAGAGGCGAACAAAAGTAAAGACTGTCAAACAGCTAAATGTTTCCATGCTGGGGAAGGATGATGCAAGACAGAACCTCTCAAATCTATTGGACCACAAACTAAATGATCTGCAGTCAAAATACGACTACCATGAGGATTGGGTGGCCTTCAGAGACCTTGTTCAATCCAGTGCATCTGACCGATTAGGATCTCTAGAACGTAAACGCTCACCATTATTGCTTTGATGAAAATGATGAAAGAGAAAAAGGCATTGCAGGATGAGAAACAGTGTCTCCACAGAGCATATCAAAATAACACCACATCTGTTTCCAAGAAAACAGCCTTTGACATCATCAGTAGATCAGTCTACATCAATCTCCGAGAACTGCAAGACTGTTGGATAATCAACAAAGCTGATGCGATATAGTCATACTCAGATCGTAATGCTACAAAGCAGTTCTATGATTTTCTGAAAACAATTTATGGTTCTCAGGTATCAGGAGCATCACCACACCTGAGCACTGATGTAACAACGCTGCTCACTGGCAAAGGGAAGATACTGGAGAGGTGGCCAGAACACTTTAACGCCATCCTCAACAAGCCATAGTCCATAAATGATAATGCAATTGCTCGCAGGCCCTAAGTAGATGTCAACACATCCTTGGCAGATATCTACTGAATAACAGGTCAGAAAGGACATCAGAAAGTTATCAAGCAGAAAAGGATCAGATGCTTTTCCAGCAGAGATCTACAAAGCTTGATACCCTCGCCTAATCCATAAGCTCATAGAACTGTTCCATCAGAGATGGGACCTAGGGATCATGCCACAGGACTACAAGGATGCCTCTGTCGTACACCAATACAAATGGAATCGAATTGACAACCTTGTGACAACCAATGGGGAATCTTCCTTCTCTCTATAGCTGGGAAGATATTGGCACGTGTCCTGCTGAACTGCCTGATACCACATCTAGAGGAAGGACTCCTGCCAGAAAGCCAATGTGGAGTTTTGAAATTGATGATGAACCACCGATATGGTCTTTGTAACACGGCAACAGTAGGTGAAGTGCCAGGAACAGAACCATGATCTCTACGCAACCTTTATGGACCTGATCAAGGCCTTTGATACTGTGTACTCGAATGGCCTTTGGAAGAGCATTGCTAAGTTTGGCTGGTTCATCACCATGGTTTGTAAGTTTAAGTTTGCTCAGGTGCTAGATGATGGAGAAGTCTACACAAAAATCAGTCTTTCTTTAAGTCCTTTGCAGTCCCCAAGGAGTCCAAAAAGAGCCCCTTTTCAGTTCCAGACTTAAAAGAGACTCCTTATAAGGAGTCACTTTTCAGTCCTCAATTTAGTATTGAAACCACATTGGGAGTCCCTTTTCAGTCCCTGTTCCAATTCTGCAATAGAGGACTGACAAGGGATTCCTAAGGAATCCCTTTTAAGGCATCCCTTTTCAGTCCACCATTCATATTATGCAAAGGAGGACCGAAAAGGGTCTCCAAACAGAGCCCTTTTCAGTTCCAGAGTGAAAGGGACTCCTAAAGAGTCCTTTGTCAGTCCTCATATGCATATTTGGAACAGAGGACTGAAAAGCGACTCCTATGGAGTCCCTCTGCAGTCTGTGACTAAAAAGCCTTGTTTGGTGACCTAATCACACATAACTAATTCTATTTCAGCAAGGTGTCAACACTGTATAATACCCTGCTTGCTATGCTTACTTTAACCAGAGATTATTAACATATTACATGTATTAGAAAGCCTGGTCATTGCATTGCTATAGAGATTAAGAAGTTGAACCAAAACTAAATTCTAATAAATTTCAGCATATCAGTAAAATACATACATTCCAAAATAGGTCGATTTCAATTTTAAGGTTAATAGTGCTAAATATTCTATCTAACAGTTACATCAGCGCTTTCAAAGTATTAAATTCAGCCTACCTTGTGTACATGGCTCATAATACATAATACATATATGTATGATTACTGTATTCTGCGGCTGTAGTAGTAGAAACATCCTTGACTTGAGTGTACCGAGTCCTGCTTTCTTGAGGTCACCTCGTAGCACGCTTAGCAGAGTTATGCAATGACGTCCTCTCCTGGCTTTGTATTTGCTGGCTCCGAGTAGGGCGAATTCCAAGGCTTTCTGTGCTGATGTCTCTTCTGGCATCCTTAGCTGGGCGACTTTTACAGACAGCTGCGATGTATTACACATCTTGTATAGTGCATCGTTGGAAATTATGCTGTCTGGCCATCAGTGTCCAGTGATGGTGCATAGGTGTTTGCGGTGGCAGGCATCGAGTTTGCCTAGAGCTGCCTTTGGAGCTGCCCAGCTGTTACAGTTATACAGCATCAAGGATACGCAGGTTGCATTGTATAAGCGTAGCCTCTTTATCAAGGGCATCTTTGATCTACGAATCCATAGCTTCCAGAAGGACTGGAAAGCTATGTTTCCCATGATGCAGTGTGCAGACATGTCAGCAGTACTGCAAAGCAGTGAGCCCAGGATTTTACTCTTCCTCCATGGTTCGCTGCCACGAAGTGGGTTGTCATTTTCTATAGTTTCATGCTTTGTCGATAGGTATATGTTGGTGAACTCTGTTTTCGATTCATTCAGATTCTCAATTTTTTGTTTTCTTGCAGCTATTGGGAAAATTTCGTCAAGGGGTTTCTTTTCCTCGTCTATGAAGTCCACATCATCGGCATATTCCATCTCTAGTGGTATGCCAAGTATTGACACTGGGGGGTTTTGTCTGGTGGAACCTTTCCGCACAGATTTCAACGTGGCAGCAAGGTAGCAGGTGAAAAGCACCAGAGATAGACCATCTCCCTGTGGGGAGCCGATTGATGTCTCAAACTCTAAAGACTTCACTGACTTGACTCGTATGCTCAGCTTGGTGTCTGCAAGCAGTAGTCTCACTAGTTGTAGCTCATCTTCATTGCAACTGGCCTGGCCTAGTACATCTAGGATCTTTGAGCGTTTAATTGTGTCCAAGGCTCGTGACATGTCAATGCCCATTTTGTGGAAGTCCCAGTGTTTGGACATGACTACCGACACAAGCATGCACCATACATATATACTAATGATCAATGCACTCAATTTATTTAGACTTAAATTTTGTGCCAATTTAGTAGGTAATGAGATCAACTCAGTTCAGTTATAGTTTAACTAGGACAAATGCAAATGAGTCAGTGAAGTCCCTTTTCAGGTCCCCCCCCCCCCCCCCCTATTGGGAAACATTGTCCCTTTTTAGCCACGACCACCCCCATAAACAGTCCCTTTTCAGTCCTCCTACTGCAGGAGTCCTTTTAAGTCCTCTATTGGAGTCCTTTTTCAGTCTCAGACTCCTACTGTAGTTCCCATCTGGCTTTCTGAAGACGCTTTCATCACCTTAGCAGTCTGGGTCTCCTTTGGAGTCCAGGACTCTTTTTCAATACAGGGCCCCATTGCTCTTCAGCACAATGTTCATGGTGATGCTGTCAGATGAATTTAATGACTGTGATGCTGGATGGAATTAAGATGATATACAGAATGGATGGCAAGATCTACAACCTGAGATGCCTCAAAGCCTACACAAAGGTATACGATGCATCTATCCATAATCCCCTGTTCGCTGAGGATTGTGTTATAAGTGCCAATACTGAATCAGAGATGCAGCATGCCAGGAACCACATCTCCATGCATGAGACAACTTCGGCCTGACCATCGGCATCAAAAGGATGTATGTATCCACCGATCCCTCACAAGGACTATGTAAAGCCTGTCATCCTGGTCCAATCGCAACAGCTCAAAGCAGCTGCGATGTTTATAGATGAAATCAAAGCACATATTGCCAAAGCCAGCACAGGTTTCGGCAGACTACAAATCAGTGTATGGGCAGTGCAATGGCATATAAAACTTCCAACTAAGCTAAACGTATAGAGCCATCATCATGCATACCTTTAAGTATGCTTTTGAGACATGAATAAACTAGTCAACACACCAAGAAGCTGAACTTCTTTCGTTTAACGTGTTTACTCAATCAGCATCATCTAGAAAGACAATGTGCCTGATACATGCCGACCAACCATGCATTCAAACACACAGGTCACGTCCTCACAACCACTCACATGTCCAACCTGTAGCAGACTATTGGCCCGAGATTGGACTCATCAGTCATCTTCGAACACACAGAAATTAATTGAGGATTGAGTGACATCTTCGTCATCTTTCAATACGAAAGATGAACAACAAGAAACATTTTGTAGACGATTAAGAGGACTATTGTTGACATTTCCCCACAGGAATGACTGGCTCGATAAATGAACCAGTCATTCCAGTGTGAAATATTAGAAAATAGTTCACAAAGCAGCTGGACCATTAAAGGGTTAACTATTAGGACTGATCAAGAAAATCTGAATTTCTGCGCCCGGTTTGGTTGGAATCAGCTCAAAGGTTAATGAGGAGGAATCTTTTAACCAATTTTCTGGACATTTGCAGAAATTAATCAAAGACAGCCACTAGAAAAAAAGGCCTACTGGGCTAGGGTTCTTCCAGGCAAGTTTGGCTGAAATTTATATATACGTTCTCTATATACTAGAAGGCTGTGGTTCGTTCAGGCAAGTTTTATTGAAATCAGTCAAACAGTTTCTTGGAAGTTCTCGTCAAAGTGCTGTGAAATCGGGCCGATGGTTAAGTAGTTGAAGCCGTAACCATCCTAAGGTGACACCCACCAGCCATATTTGTTCACAATCTGTCAAGAGGTTAATGAGGAGTAGCGTTTTAAAGTAAAAACTGATGGACAAATGACATACCGATAGACGATGGGCAGTTAGTATCCCATGAGCTCATTTGTCCCTTCTTCAGGTTAGGTGAGCTAACAAGGGAGGAACCGTTTGAACTAAGCAAGAATCCATGTTCTGGAGTAATGGTCCCATTTAAAACTGAGTTATAACAGCATCTGTAGCTTCCAGAGTAAAGCACATTTTGTATTAAATCTCTATTCTCTGTTACAATATTCTAGGATATGAGTGGTGATAGGGTTAATCACTTAATCCTCAAATTTGTTCAAGAAAACTAAAACTTTCTCATAGAAAATGTCCATTTGCATGCCACAAGACTATTTTTGAAGATTTAACACTGCAATGCTGGGCTCGGTTATTGAGGCAGTCGTTCCAGTGGTAAATTAAAAAAGTCTTCATATCATGTAAATGTACATTTCTCGAGATCATTGTAAAAGCCGTTTTTGGCTGGCTTGAGTATTAAATGGTTATAACCTATACTGTTAACTGCTATGCTTTAGTTTCCATGCCACGCGAGTGATACATTCTCTGCTGCTCCTATCATACTACAATACACACAGATATCATATTCAAATGCCTGCAAGAAATTTAACTGATCAACACAACATGGACTGATCAATAAAAAAACCCAATTGAAAATGGATGAAGAGACAAATTTATCCAAATATGTGACTTAACTAGATTCATTGATAAATTGCAAAAAATAATTATTTAGAACCGATCACTATAATGATAACTGCACCAATTTATAGCAATAGTTTTCAAAATTCCATCCTTTCATTAGTTCTTGACAACTAGATCACCAAACTTTCAAATTCCTAAAATTGGATTCCATTTCATATGTATGATAACTGGTCATTTCATTTTGGAAACGATGTTGCTGCAAAGCTTTGCTGTCTGAGACAACACCAGCTTCCAACGACATTGTTTCCAAAATGCTTTTTAGAGAGTTAACATTTTTGACATTGACGTGATGAGGGGTAACATATCTGATCTTTAGATGCCACTATAAGTCAGGATAATAATTAATTAACCTTTTAACCCCTGCAATTTCATTGTCTTAAATTCAAGACAACTATACAACAAAGCGCTTAAATATTTTGAAACTAATTTGATCGGAACATATTGTTTATTACCATATAGATAGCAACAGCACCCAAACAAATTATTTGCAAAATATTCTATAAATATATAGGCTATATCATATACAATTTGTCATTACTGGTCTTTAAGACCTAGGAATAAAGGGATAACTCTTTCACTGACGAATTCCCTATATCTCATTTTCATGACAACCATACAGAAAAGCTGTTGAATAGTTTGAAATTAATTTGACTGGCAGACGTTAACTTAGACAGCAATGGCTTCGAGTCAAATAAATTTCAAAATATTCAACAGAATAAGTTTTTTATATCTTAAAAGAATTCTCTTTTCAGGGACTTGCCAGTGAAATGGTTAAATTGATTGTCAGATATGATCGAATAAATATCATTCTTCCAATAACAGGTATTCATTGATATTATATTAAAAGATATTTTCTCATTACCAAGATAAAGATCTTCATTTATTTAAACCTGGACCAGTGCCATATTCATGGTTAAGTCGGCCAAAACCACTCTGCAGTGATCTTGAGGTAATGTTCAATTACATGCCAAGAAGACTATTTTAAAGATTTTACTACTGGAATAACTGGCTCGATAACCGAGCCAGTCATTCCAGTGGCAAATTTGTAAAATAATCATCTCTTGGCCTGAATATGGAGCCAAATTGTAATTTTTTTTAACAAATCTTGAACATTACAGGGTTTAACCTGCTCCCATGCCATATTTATTAACTCGGACATGGACTGTCTTTATCATTCGATCATGGCTCAAGGAATCTGTCCCATAAAGTCGAAGAGCAACTGCGAGCTACTAGACAGTCTCCTCTGCTCAGCAAAGAACTTGCATTAATCTGTATTGATTACATGCCAGCTTAGAAAACACAAATAGAAAAATCAATTTTTACAAGCAGCTTTACTACGTGGTTTAAGAGTTATTAATAACAAATCGGTTAGCGCACTATAGCATCACCCATTCATGTAATCGTCTGTGCTGCAGTAAAAGAGAGAGACCAGGATGTTGTTCCGCACTTCTGGACCCGACACTGGTGATCAGACCTGAATATTCCCACCTTGTGGACCCGACAGATGAGAAAAGCTGATTATTCCCACCTTGTGGACCTGACAGATGAGAAAAGCTGATTATTCCCATCTTGTGGATCTGACAGATGAAAAAACCTGATTATTCCAACTTTGTGGATCTGACAGACGATTAAAGCTGAATGATTATTCCCACCTTGTGGACTTGACAGACGATCAAACGTACCCCATTATTCTCATCTTGTGGACGTCACAGATGATCAAACCTCAATATTCTCGCCTTGCAAAAATCGCAGGTGATAAAAGCTGAACCATACCACCTCGTAGACATGACAAATTTTAACCCTGAATATTCTCACATTGTGGACATGGCAGGTTGTGAAACCTGAATATTCTTATATGAACATGACACTGGTGAACAAACCATAACATTCTCATCTTGTGGATGTGACAGGTTTTTCAAAACAAAACATTCTCACAGATACGAGTTTGTATAGGTTATGAAGGTTGTACAATTCACCTCTCCATGTAGTATCCATCCATCAGTTGACCTCGTATGACATCATAATTAGCTTAGCGCGTGTATGATGACATCACAAAGGGTTCCATATAGACCATCATTAAATCTCAACTACTCTGACACGTTGCATGAATTGTATGTCTTTGTAATTCTTTGCTATTTAATAAACATGCTGTTGAATATTTGCAACAGCACCCAGTTAAATTAGTTTCAAAATATTCAACAGGTTACCTGTGTGTTTTTTTGGAAATTGGTAGTCAGGGTGTTCAGCGATCGATCGATCATAACACGAGCGAAGTGTTGGTGGAGCTTAGCTGGAGATGGGTGGGGCAAAGCTAAAACCGGAAAGGTCCATTGACTGATGGAAGGCAGCGTGTAATCTGTCCTTGTATCTCCGGTATGATTTCATCCCTTAATAATCAAGATTTGTGAAGAAAATCAAAATCTTTGCTTAGTTTCATTTGTAGTCCCAGAGAAAACTTAGAAAATTTACCATTGAAATGACTGTTTTCGATTCCAGTGGTAATTTTGTTTTAAAATATAGTTTTCTTTTGGTATGCAAATGGAGATTCCACAGGAGCTTAACCCTTTAAACCTAAAATTTGTTCAAGAAAACGACCCAGACGTATATACTGGTCTGGCGTTTTGTTAGCTTACTAAAATACTTACCACTCAATTATAGTTTGCTATAAGTCACCTGACTTCAATATCTCAGAAAATTTTAACCTATTCATTCCCATGGCATGCAGGTTCCCTACTAAACAAGGTTAGCATAGATACATCCCTCCATTGGGTATTCTTGATAGTATCTCTTTAACTCTAAAGCAGACATTGCTCTAGGGAACCGGTTCCTCTATTCCTATAGAGTACATAGAAACGAGTCTGTGAGCATGCACACTTATGCTACTATGCATGCGTCCGAGTCCAAGCCGTCATTAATTAATTCCACAAAATTTAATAAATATCTGCAATTTAACAACGCGGGGTTGGCGAGGTGGGCCAAAGTGACTTCAGCGTTAAGTATTTTAGTAAGCTAACAAAACGCCAGACCAGTATATATACGTCTGGGTCGTTTTGTAACACAACAAAAATACTACGCCACTCATTTCACTGTTTGCTAAAACATAGAATTGGTCAGAACCCAAATACTAGGTGGGTTGGTAAATTGCAAATCAGGAATGAAAGGTTAATCACCAAAAATACTAAAACCTACTAAATCACTGATGTGCTGAGAGCACGAACAAACAGATGTTCTAAACAAAATACACTCAAATAGTGATACTTAGAAAATCTGAGCAAAAAGAATTTAAAAACAGAGGCGAGATGGTGAAGAAGATGGCTGACTAAAGAATCGAGGCAATTGAGCCTAGGTTTGAGTGGCGAACTAGAATTGTAAGATTGTGAATTGATTCTGATCTTTCAGATAAAAATAATGTAGAATCTGACATTTATACTGCAACTTACATAATGTCGTCCACTGATAGATCTGCACAGAAGTGTAATAATAACGTACTGGGCGCCTATAGTGGGCGTGTTGGTCCAGGTAAAGGGTGTTCCATAACCTGCTAGATTGATGCCTATAGGTTCCATCGTGTGGAGCTGGTGTATCCAATGGCATTCCTTTTGTTTCCTCCATGGTGTGGAGTTTTCATCATCAGGGTCTGATGAGAGAACCTGTATGATTCTGAACTGCACGTCTGTTCGTGAGTGTCCAGGTTTGTTGAAATGCCTGACGACTGGGGTGTCTTATCTTTCACTTTTGTGGAGGTTTGATATAATTCTCAGGTGTTCCTGAATTCGGATCTTAAAGGTGCGCAGGGATTCTCCCACGTATTGTTTGTTGCATTTGCTACAAGTTAGGAGGTAGACGATGTTTCTAGTTTGGCAGTTACCTATGATTTTGGCCCTGTAGGTTAGGCCTGTGTGGGAGCTTGAGAAGAATCTGTTTTTCTCCATCCTGTGGCAGGTGGTACAGTTTTTTGTTTTGCATGCGATAAATGGGTTTCTGTGCGTTACAGGGGCGTGCCCTAGGGGGTTGGGAGTTTGGCCCTGACAATTGTGTCCTTGATTGTTTTGTTCTTCCTGTATCCAAACAGCGGTGGTTCTGGAAATGCTCACCTTCATTTGTTGCTGGCTTCCAGAATTGGCCAGTACTTTTATATGGTTTTCTTCAGAAAAATGCCTGTCCTGGTGAACTCACATACAAAGATTGGTCTTTGTGTTTGAGTTTTGGCGGTTGCTTTTGGTGGTGGGTGGAGGATTTGTTGTCTGTCTTGTGATCTGGCTTTGGCCCTGGATTTGTTCAGGATGCCTGTAGGGTAGCCACGTGCTTCAAAGTGTCCTTGTAGGAGGGTACTGTTTTTGTCATAGTCTTCTATGAGTGTGCAGATGCGTCTGAATCTGAGGAATTGTCCGTATGGGGACGAGTCCTTGCAGTTTGAGGGATGGGCTGAGTCATAATGCAGGTAGCCATGGATATCTGTGGTAAACTCTCCTGTAAAAGATAGATTTGAAGTGATTAAGAATACTAAATAAAGTTCAGACAAAAAACCCCAAAAAACCACCAAAAACAAAACAAAAAACCCAAAACAAATCAATTTCTGAAAAACAGGTCTCTTGGAAAATGCCAAAATATACATATTGAAGATTTGTGGAATGGGGAAAAGAAAGCTGCTGTTAAACGAGATAGAAAATACGCAAAATTGGGAAGACTCTGGATTTCCACAAAGAGGACTACAAGATCCACTGAATAACTCTCATTGGGCCAAGCAGGAGTGATTAAAGGGATAATACATTGCGCTGACAAAAGTTCTTAAAGACAATTGCACTAGAAACCGCTGACAAAAGTTCTTAAAGACAATTGGCACTAGAAAGTTAAATTGAAGATATTTAAACAAAATGTGATGTCTATGACTGGGCCAGAGCATCTACCGCCAAAGCCTAGCCTGGAGGAAGAATATGAACATCAGATCTGGATGCTTCTTCTTCTTTTCGTTTGCTGATCATACCGCCAGTCCTAAAGTGACTATCGACATGATCATAAGCGCTAAGTGCGTGGATCCATGGTTTATTAGAGTGCGCCGTGCGGCCTGGAACCTCCGTCTTCAGCACTCAAGGTTTCTGTCAGGGTTACCTCACCCTTACCTCCTTTAGTCGCCTCTTACGACACACAGAGGATATGGAAGGTGTATTCTAAGCCCCACCTACAGGGCAAGATCTGGATGCCATACTGAGAAGAAACTTAATGGGATGTAATGAGCTACAAGGAAAATTATTCTACCTGGAATGTGAGATGCTGACAGATTTCCTGACATTTTCTAAGACCGGAGTGAAAAACTTGGGTGATTTGATGACGCCACTAAGAACAAGACATCAAAAAGGCCCTGCAGATGGATAAACTGGAGAATTGGTACCGATGACACCGAGCGAATGACAATGCAGGGTATGCGGTCGGGTGAAGGACAAAATTCTGAATTACCAGACTTGACCTTCGTACACAAAACTTATTCCATTCGGCCCAAATGTTAACACAATTAAGGAACCTTCCAAGCCAGAGGAATCCCAGACTGGCTAGGATGTGATCAAAAGAACCCAGATCCAGTTAGGATCAAAACTGTATGTATGGAAATATCAGAAAACACTGTCCCTTATCCTTGACGAGACCAGTGATGACTGGCCAAAACGACTCCATGTCCATATTATTCCTTTCATTGATGAACTCCATTTCTGAGATAACGTATCAGGAAAGAGTTGAATATTATAAAACGATTTTACTGTAAGTCATCGTTGTCTCAAACAGCAATAAAGCAGCATGGGTTCCAGTCAAAATAATTCCAAAATATGCAATAGAATTAGTATTAAATCATAAGAACATGAAGTGTAAAATGTTCCTGGAAGTTGGAAAAGGATAAATATGTGAGTTGAAGATAAGAGCTGAGAGACCCTATAAAAAGATGATCTGTCAGCACCTCATACTCCTTAAAATCATTGGATTCTGCCATTTCTCCACTGTATCCTACTTGAAAAAAAAATGAAATGTATTGATCAGGAACAGAAGCAGGACTAATGTCACAGGAGACTAACATGGTTTGATAAAAAAAAAAAGGCGGAGGATTCAATGACTACGTTGATTGTACCTTATATGTAGGAAATCTGCTACCTATGACAAGCATGAGGCTAGCTATATCCATCCACATCACTGAGAGAGTAGAGATTGTCTAGAAGCGCTTAAGCATGACAGCTAGGACCAGGATAAACCTGCAGAATCTTATTTTACAAAATCTAATTTTAAACAAAGCTAGTATGATATGAGCCCAATTGTTAATATCTTTATCAGATGATTAAACAGGAAAGAAGTCCACCAAACCGGTTAACAGATCAATGAAGGATAAGGACAAAAGACTGAAACTACACAGAAGGGTGAAAGGAAAAAAACATATCCACAATCCATGAGAAGGCAATGACCCAATCATCTTGGTTAGGCCCCCTTTAGGAATTAATTTAATAATGCCTGGATAAAGTTAGAATTTAGAAGACTTAAAAATAGGCTTGAATAAATAAGGCAGAGAAAACAGCTCCCTATGAAAATACCAGAAATAGACATATCACTAGTCAAAGAAAAAGATCAAAATTTCTACTGAACTCGAGAAAGGAGCGGTGTAAGTCTTGATAAGACAAAAAAGATTAGAGGAGGTACCTTATGTAGAGTAACTTTATTATTGTGACAAGCTTACATTCGTACATAAATATGCTTCATCATGGCGAGGGATCCTACTGACTGACAGAAAGGAAAGACTGATGTAAACAAGGCAAATCAATAAATTGATGTATGCTCCCCGAAGGTATACTCTGCAGAGAAACTGAATAGATAACCCCGAAGGCATATGCTTCAGGGAAAGGTTTGGAACTGTGGCTCAGACATAGAGAAACGAACTTGAAATTGTCAATGAGATATCACCATATTAGGCCATCCTTAAAATATTGTTGGTTTGGGGTAATGATGTTATATCCACAATATGGGAGTAGGAATGATTCGGTGGGCCATCATTCTTTTGGTCTGGTGGGATTTGCCTTAACGACCAATTTGTTAAGGATAGCTTAATAAAAGCAAAATCTAAGTTTCTCTAAATAAACACACTTAGACTTTGCTTGGCACCATATGAAAAATGGACAGTGATAACGACGTAGTCAGTGACAAATAGACCAATAGTTTGGTTATAAAGCCTGACGCTTGGATGCGTTGTGTATCCAGAAGTCTGAATGGTCAGAAGCCGCTTTTTCAGCTCCTTTTATACTCTCATGGGCTGAGCCTGGGGATTGGCTTTCACATGCCCTTGATAGGGTATGGAAAAGTGAGATTGCCGGTTTGGTTGGATGTAATTTTTGACGGTTGTAGTCTAATTTCACCGGTTTTGGTAAAGTTGACGGTCGAGTCCAAGATGGCGGCTCCAACAAATTTTACTGGTTGAGGTGTTTTTTACCGGTTGTGTGGTTTTTTGCCGGTTGTGGCTGTTTTGGCGGTTTGCCGGTTGTGAAGCTTTTTTTTTACCGGTTGTGGTTGTTTTCGCGGTTTGGTTAAACTTTTTTACCGGTTGTGGTCAGTTTTGCCGGTTGTCTTGTCAATTTTTACCGGTTCTTTTTGAAATGGCGGTTTTCTCCAGGATTTTCAGCTGTCGTGCTGAAAAATTATTATTTTGGTTGTTTTAAGGCCCATTTGATGTAAGGTTTTGACCGGTGTAGTCATTACCATAGTTTTTGATTCAGACTTAAGGCGTTTCGTTCCTTTGAGCGGAACTCATCAGAGGCGTATGTGGGAATAAAGGAGGTGAGATGTTGTGTCACCTATAGTTAATCATCATGTGGACTGGGGCGGGTGGGGAGGGGTTTATTTGGGGGTCTTTTTGGTGGGACAAGGCGGCCCCGTGTGGTTGGGACTCTGTCCAGGGGGTGGGGGGGTGGTGTTTTTGGTTGTTGACAGTTTAGCCGGGGTGGTGAAAGTGGTGCTACCGGGTGAGCGCAGAAAAGCGTGTAGACATGCAATTCAGAATAATCCAGGTCCTCTCCTCGGACCCCGAGGACGAAGCATCCACAAAATGGAGAAGGCAGAAGGAATGTCACTGGATCCACCAGCTCCACACTATGGAGCCGGCTGGCATCAACCAAGCAGATTAGGGGTCACCGTCTTCCCTGGGTCGACACACACACCATAAGCGAACAGACCCAGTACGTCGTTATCACTCCTCCACCATATGAAAAATATATATAAAAACTATGTTCAAAATGAACAGAGATATTTTCTGTAATAATCAATACCAAGTCAGGATGACCTACTTTTCATACTGTGCACACCTTCTCCCTAAGATGCATCCACATACCAAGTTTGGTGACTAGATGTAAAAAGTCTTGAAACTATGGCCCGGACAAAGATTTTCTGTGATATTCAGTCGACCATGAAAAGTAGGTTAGCATGACCTACTTTTGATACTCCACAAACTTTTCCGTAAGATGTATCAACATACCAAGCTTGGTGACCATATGTGAAAAAGTCTTGAAACTATGCCCCGGACAAACTTATATATGGTGAACGGATGGACGGATGAACGGACAGACGGATGGATGGACAAAGCGGCAACTATATGCTCCCGCAACATTTTTTTCGGGGGAGCAAAAAACTATCTGAAAAATAAATCAGACCTGATATGATAATAAAAGATAACAAACCACTATTCACAATCAAAATAATAAAGACTGACGCACTGATCTGCAGATTGATATTAGGAGAATCGAAAGGTGGTCGATTCCAATTTATTGAGAGAACAGGTCGAAAGAGGGAGGCTGATAGGAAGAGACTAATACATGAGAAGATTCAGGAGCAAAAGGAAATCTAGTGAAGTCAAAATGACAAAAGAACTGCTAGGATCATAAGAAAAAATAAAATTATTCCTAGAAGATAAATGCAAAGATGTATAAGGGTGAACTAGAGAATAAAAAAGTTAGGATACTAGGCAGAGATGGGTGTACACAAGGTTCCGAAGGATGAGGATAATTGGATGGTTCAGCCATTGCGCTAAGAACAGCTAATGAAGAATTAAAAATTTCAAAATAAGAGCCCCTGAGATAGGGCATTTTAATTGTCAAACTTGATTTAGAAACATGAACAATACCAGCAAAACAACAGAAGTGAATTGATTTGGCATACCTAAACCAGAAGTTTAATTATAATCAATTGCTATACCATAAATACTGAGAGATAATCGGCTTATGCTCATCTTTTCTTCGTTTATCTCCATGACTGTGCCGTCACTTCTGGTCATAGGTTGCGTGTACAGTGTAGTCATGCATTGCCTCTTGACTATGTCAATGCCTATCTAAACCATTTTCAAATGTTTTAAGAGTTGGTGTGGAAACAACATGTTCAGACAAACCATTTCACAGTTTGCACACCCCTTAGAGAGACAGTTTTCTAACTAGGTTAGTTCTCCCCCTCTTCTGGTAGACTTTCAGATGACTTCCACGAGTAATAGTCCATTTGCAAGCAGAATGTTATATTTGGCTATAACAATTAATCGATTGAGAGCCGATAGAATGATCCTTCATAGTCTGGGTACGTGCTCTTTATATCCAATTTTGCCTGAGTTAAGTACCCGCAGAAAGAATTTCCAAAATGGTGAGAGATTAGATTATACATTAAGTAGGAAAAACCCCATCTTAGGGCTAATAAAAGGGTCTGATAGTCAAGACCTTTCCTGATCCAAAGACTCTGCTTGCTACTAAAACATTGAGATCGACAAACATCTCTGATATAGTAAAACTTGGCCATCAAAGTTTGTAATGTTTACTATCAAAATATTAACCATTTAACTCTCGAAGTTATTAGTCATAAGTTGCAACTGAAAGAAGTTGAATCTGAATGAGTACCAGCAAAAATGGGAGTGGCGTATTTACTTATAAACCCATAAATAGGCCGCACATTTGTGCTCAATTTACACGTTCTAACAAATTAGTGCACACTATATACAAGGATAAAACTTAGTCACCTTGTTTTCCTCTGGATTTTAAACTTCCCCTGCACAAATCTTGTCACCTCGCGACTATGCCTCAAAACATCATTCGCAGAAGTGAAATTATTAAATGGAACAGCCTAAATATTGCGTATCCATTAATAAAGATTGTTTATTCCATCAAAATTAATCCTAACTTGACATAAATGTCGTCTTGAAAATATATAAATCAAAATCATGTGATAATCACGTGATATATAAATCATGTGATATTATCTGATCAAATCAGGCTAAAGCAAATTTTAATGAGGTATCTGCGCGCGAGTATTCGGATATAGAGTTATCCTGGAGTCGGAAAATTTGGCAATGCGATCTATGCTTCTCGTCAGCGACTCCAAACAGAGATTTAGTTTGCCACTGGCTGGCTCGCTAACATTAGAAGCGGTCTACCTCAGTTTAATTCTCAGGCAGTCAAGCAATTTTTCTCGAACATCGCATTTCATTTTGGATCATTATATGTTGGTCACCTACATTACAATATAACCAGTCATATATATGATAAATTTTCTCGTTAGATTTAGAAATCAAGTGAACGCAAGTTTTTCGCTAGATTTAGAAATCAAGTGAACCTGATAACCTGACACAGGCTTAATAGCCTATCTAACAAGAGGGTTATGTGATTACGAGGATCCAAATCAGAATCGTAATTTTGAACATCCAGGCATTCCGAGATTATCTGACATTTGCCAATTTACTACACACTAAAGAGGATAGCCCATAGCAACGCAATGATTACATTTTCAATGAAACTAAGGCCATAATAAACTTGTATCTAATAACCCCATCCGGTATTAAAAACAAAATCTCGAGTGATTTTTGCAAGATATTAAATAAAAGGTAAAGGTTTCATGGCCCATTGGTAGTAATGTTAAAGTAGCCTGCAAAAACGGTGCCAATACCAGGGTATCCGATATTGGAAATTTTAAATGCGATGACCGAATCGCGAATTAATATGATGGTATTGTCTTTATTGTAATGTGACTGACATGACTGATCATCGTGAAGTACTTGCGAGTTTCATGTTAGTTGGTTAGTACCGGTCCTTAGAAGGACCACTCACTTTTACCTTATGCAGGATTCGATCCAAACCGGTCGCATGCATAGTAACATAAGTATGCATCTCACAGACTCGTTTATATGTACTCTATAGGAATAGAGGCACTGGTTCCCTAGAGCAATGACTGCTTTAGAGTTAAAGAGATACTATCAAGAATACCCAATGGAGGGATGCATCTCTGCTAACCTTGGGAACCCGCACGCCATGGGAATGAATAGGTTAAAATTTTCTGAGATATCCAAGTCATGTGACTTATAGCAAACTGTGAATTGAGTGGCTTAGTATTTTTGTTGTTACAAAACTTCAATTTTCTCATAGAAGACATCGATTTGCAGACAAAGAGTAAGACTGTTTTTGAGAATTTACCACTGGAATGACTGGCTCAGTTATTGAGCCAGTCATTCCTGTGGTAAATTTCCAAAAATAGTCTTCTCTTGGTCTGCAAATGGACATTTCTCAAGACCACTGCCGAAGCCGTTTTGGCTGATATGAGTGTTAAAGGGTTAAGTACTGTCTAGGCCAGTTTTGGCTGGCTTTACCATTACAGGGGTAATTTTCAGTGACAGTATGGAAATGAGATAAGATGTCAAAATAGTAATGCAACATCACAATGGCATAGTAAAGGATTTGATGCTTTATAAAATGATTCACTAAATCAGACTGTGATACAGCGTGAGTTTGCAACAGACTCTCATATGTGTATGCTGAAGAGTATTACACACTCTAAAAGGCAGCTGACATATGGTTCTGAATAGATGTCAGGATATTATTGACTCCTTGCAAGTGGAAAGTTATCAGAAAAATATGTCTTACTTCCTCTTGTAAAATGTTCTTCTACCACAATTATGTACTTGGGTGGGTACATGTTACAGAAAAACCAATGATTGATGAAATCTATACCCTTTCCCAAACCCACCCTCGCACTGACTTTCTGGTAGGTCCCAATCTCAAGAAAGCCACCTGTTGGCAATACTTCTATCATACCACTCCACATCTTGATAACAATAATCTTCACACTATACAATAACCCTTTAACTTTCAAATATGCTCAAGAAAATAAGAATTTTCTCAAAGACAAATATCCATTTGCAGATCAAGAGAAGACTATTGGAATGATTGGCTCAGTTTTGAACCAGTCATTCCAGTGGTAAATCGTCAAAAATGGCCTTCTCTTGGTCTGCAAACGGATAATTTACAAGACAGCAGAAGCCATTTTTGGTCGGCATGAGTGTTAGTGTTAATTCTCTTGAAGTCATGCATGGTATCAGGTAATCAAAGCTATAGGGGCATATTGCGCAAAGATAGCTCACCCTACCTGGTGGTAAAGCTATAATGAAACTTTCCAGTTTATCCATCAATGATATGACATCATAATCAACTACATGATGTGTAAGATGACGACATAATGAATTATGTCATAAATGACATAGATAAGTTCATCACAAACGTTTAATTGATGACGGCCTAAGCATTGTTGCACGAATTGTATGTCTTCACTATTTAATAAACATGCTGTTGAATAATTTGAAACTAATTTGACTGGGCGCTGTTGCTGCGTATGGGGGCAGCAACAGCATCCAGTCAAATTAGTTTCAAAATATTCAACAGCTTACCTGTACAGCTTTCTGAAAATCAATAGTTAGGGAGTTCAGGGATCAATCGATCCCAACACGGGCAAAATGTGGGTGGAGCTTAGCCAGAGATGGGCGTGGCATAGTTAAAACTGGAAAGGTCTATTGTTTTCTTATCTGTTAGTCTTTCAAAATAGGCAAGCTGCTCACCACACCTCTCCATACTGCACCAAATTATTTAACCATTATCACAAGATTAACTCTTTAACACTTAAACCCGCCAAAAGCATCTCCAGTGATCTTGAGAAATGTCGATTTTGCCGACCAAAGGAAGGCTATAGGTAATTTTGAAAATTCATCACTTGAATTACTGGCTCGATAACCTGATTAATATTCAAAATAACCTCTTGCTATGCTAATGGAGATTGTTTATGAAATAATTTAAATATTCTTGAACAAATTTGGATGGTAATAAAGTGTTAATTGAGAATAGGTCAGAATAAAGTCTGGTTTCTTGGAAACAATGTTGCTGAAGGTTGTTGTTGTTGTCTTTCTAGAGGACTAACTTTCAGCAACATTTCCAAAATGAACACAGATCCAACAAAAGCAATCAGAGGTTCCCGACCTTCGCCCTAGGCCTATTCAGTTAATCAACATTTTATTGATAGTCGATTATTTTTCATGGCGATTATATAATCAAGTGTAACATAAAATAATAGAAAAATTGAAAAAAATCAATTTAATAGAGCAAAAATTGATTATTTATTTTAATCAGGCATACTTTACTGTTTAGTTTTGTAATACATCTAATGCATCAATGGTTTGATTGTTCTCTAGCAAGGTAGTTGTATAAACATCTATTCATGCATGAAGGTCAAAATCGCACCTCCCGAGTCATAATACATTCATGCGAATGTTTATATAAGTAATTGCTTGATACACCAATGATAGGAAGCAAGTGTTTTCTGCTGTTTAATATCGCCCTCTGAAGGCTATAGGCTGAAGTGTTGGTGGCCATTTTCTGAAAAAACTTATAAAATGAGTTACTGTTTTTCATAGTAAATTCACAAAATTTTGATGCTAATTTTCACAAATTCTGACAATTGTTTTGGAACTAATCTGACTTAAAACTGCGTTAGACTTGCGGTCAAATGATTTTCAAAATATTCGACTTTCCTAATGCTGCGAAATAGGGAAACGATGTAGATAGGCACTGATGGGCGAAATCTATATCATAATAAAAGTAAAAACAAGAGACCCAAGGGGCTTGTATCACTCACCTGGACCATAGGCATTTCAACTAGAATGTTCATTAACGATAAATAGAACTCTAATGAGTTGAGCAGACTTGTAACAAGAAAACAGAGGCCATGCTTCTTTATGTATCAACTTCTCCTGAACAAACTTTAATGGCCCTTAATCATCAATATCATCTCCCAAATTTTGGCCCGATCACTTCAGCAGTTTTGGAGTAGTCGTTTTCTCGAAAACTAAGTCATCCAAGATGGCCACCGAATGATTCAGCCAATCAAGTTCACAAGTGAACAAATTTGGTTCAGTGCTTGCCCTAGATGATATTTCATGAGTTCTGAATCGATCCCTCAAACGGTTTCGGAATTTTAAAATTAATTTTGCATAATTGGCTTAAATCCAAGATGGCTGCCGGCCCAATTGGCTGATCGGCTTCGTTTGAACAAACTTGAATCTCTATGCTCTAAGGATGCTTCCTGCCAAATGTAATTGAAATTGTCCCAGTAGTTATCGAGAAGACATTTTAAATTTCCCATTGCTTAAATAGACTATAATTTTGGCCTCAAAATCCATCAAATAAAAAGATTCAATATGGCTGCCAAATACGTTATATCTTTATTGGCTCATGGCGGCCATGTTTTTTGGCGGTTCAACTTCCCTTGAACAAACTTTAATGACCCATAGTCCCTAATCATATCTGCCATATTTCGACCCGATCCCTTAAGCTAAAACTAGGTCAACCAAGATGGCCGCCGAAACATTTGACCAATCAAGTTCCCTTGAACAAACTTGGTTCAGCTCTTGCATTAGATCATATTTGCATCAATCCCCTCAGAGGTTTCGTGGAAGGTTTTTAAAGACATTTCCTAAAATCGGCCAAAGTCCAAGATGGCTGCCGGTCAAATTGGCCGATCGGCTTCGTTTGAACAAACTTGGATCCCTATCTCCTCAGAATGCTTCCTGCCAAATATAATTGAAATCGGCCCAGTGGTTCTTGAGAAGTCGTTTAAAGGAAAAGTTGACGGATGGACGACGGATGGACACACGACAGATGGTCGCGAGGTAAGCTCACTTGGGCTTTCAGGCCAGGTGAGCTAATAATATAGCAATTTCGCGTAAAAATGCACAAAATATGTTTCATAGTAAATTAAAAAATTGTCGATCCAAATTTTCATATATTCTACCAATTGCTTTGTAACTAATTTGACGTAAAGCTATTGCTCCACCCGCAATCAAATGATTAAAAAAATATTCAGCTTTTCCAATACTGGAAAATAGGGAAACATCATAGATGGGTATTACGGGCGAGCTCTATATAATTAAAAGTTAATCTCTGCAAATGTTAAAATTAAATTGGTGACTTTTTACTGGCTTGAAAATCTGGGAAACATGCTGGTTTCTTAAAACTATTATCCAATGGGAACAAGTGAACATTTCCAAATTATCTTCATTATACCGGGCGTGCCTGTTCCTCCTATTCAGCATATCACAGGACTGGTTGATATAGCTTATCCTATTGTGCGTCTTGTGGTCGTTTCATAGGCTTACTTAGCTGGGGCAATCTAAACCTAACTAGGCACCAATTTACGAAATTGCGTATTCTGTTATTTTTATAGAAAATTAAGCATTTTTAGCAATTTATTTATTTATTATTATTATTATTATTAATATTATTATTTTTATTATCAATTTTAAGAAAGCTATACTCTCTCTTCCTATCTCTCGCACTCTCTCCTTCCCTCTCCCTCACTACATAGTTGCCACTTTCAAAGTTTTAAGAT
Source organism: Chaetoderma sp. LZ-2023a (assembly GCA_034401795.1). NCBI lineage: Eukaryota > Metazoa > Mollusca > Caudofoveata > Chaetodermatida > Chaetodermatidae > Chaetoderma > Chaetoderma sp. LZ-2023a. The sequence goes on along the minus strand of CM067370.1, from coordinate 160,121,289 downwards.
TAAATAATCGATTATCCGATTAAATTGATTATTTTCCAGATATCAAATCGATTATTTATTTCCATAATCGAACAGCCCTACTTCGCCCTTCCATTTTTGTCACATTGTAAAGGATTTGATTTTTCGAATGTTTTCGGATCAGGCCGAGCATTGTGGAAGTCTAGTGTATGGTCACACCCTTTCTTGTGTTCAGATTTAAGCTAAATTTGACAGGCAGTTTCTGAGATGTACATAGATCCAGAACTTGATCTGATCAGGGTTCTTTCATCTGGATCATTGCCAAAGTCTTGAAATCCTCTTACATGGTACATACATTCCTTTGTCATGTTACCATTGAGCCAAATTGGATCACTTGTTTTTTTATATACAGCTCAGCCAGCCAGCCAGAGCCAGCCAACCAGACAGACAGAGACAGCCAGCCACACAGACAAAGATACAGACAGACCAGATTGCAATACTTGTTTCCCCTTATCGGGTCGATGGTAATGACATAGTGATTTAAGACAAACCTTTCTCAGTATTTTTCTTATTGGTACCTCCAGCACCTCGCCGCTGCCCCCAACCCTGCCCCCACCCCACCAACCCCTACCCCTGTCCGTCCGTCATCCATATCCACCCATCTGCCAATCCACGTATTTGTCTGTCTAATACCAATTACAACCGTCACCTGGTAAATGATCAAGGGTTAACTGGTCAATTAATACCTTAGATTAACCCTTTAATGGTCAAACCGGCCAAAATCAGCCTCTGCTCTAGTTCCCGTTGAATGTCCATTTACAGGCCAAGACAATACAATTTTTTGATTTAAAGATTATCCACTCATATGACTGGCTTGATAACTGAGCCAGTCATTCCAATGTTAAATTTTCAAAAATTGTGTTCTCTTGGCATTTAAATGGACATTCAATAAGCAGGTATTTAAATTTTATTAATCAAATTTGAAAATTATATAAAGGGTTAACTGGCCACTTAGCAAAGTTTAAATGAACATTTAACAAAGTTTAAATGGACAATTAGCACACTGATGTCGATACTCTATCTTTTCCTGGGTCAATAGAAGAGAAACTGGTGTACATTTTTCAACAATTTTGGTGGATGATGTTGCACCGCACCATCTTCCACCAAATTTGTAGACAAATAAACACCAGTTCATCTTTAAATTTAATTTGAAAATTAAAAATTTTGACATCATAGTGCTAAGGGTTAACTGATTAATTAACAAAAGTTAACTGGTCAATCATTCATTGCAAAGAAGCCACATCATAACTAGGACAACAACATATGGCTGGTTATTGACATTTCTGAATTGGGAGAGAGAAATGGCGAGCTTTAACCCTCATATCAGCCAAAAACGGCTTCTGCAGTGGTCTTAAGAAATATCCATTTGCAGACCAAAAAGAAGACTATTTTTGAAATTGTACAATTGGAATACTGGCTCGATAACCGAGTGTGTCACTCCAGTGGTAAATTTTCAAAAATAGTCTTTCTTCTCTTGGTCTGCAAATGGACATTTTCTATGAGAAAATTTAAATTTTCTTGAATAAATTCGAGGGTTAAACTTTGAGAAATCACTACAGCTTTACACACTTCTTAACCCTTTAACACTTAGATTTGTTCAAAATTTTTTTCATTCAAAATATCCATTAGCAGACCAACAGAAGACTATTTTTTTTAATTTACCACTGGAATGACTGGCTCGGTTATTGAGCCAGCCATTCCAGTGGTAAATTCCCAAAAATAGTCTTCTCTTGGTCTGCAAATGGGCATTTCTCAAGACCACTGCAGAAGCTGTTTTTGGCTGAAGGTTTCCATAAGAAATGTCTTACTGTCAGAGAAACATAGGTAAATAACAGATTCTGCCCATTTTATCTTATTGATTCGTCTTTCTCGTCCTAGTTATTCTATTTTTTTGTACTGATCATGTCAAACTCTGTTCTACACGCGCCAGGAATTACAAAACAACTGTCTACACACGTTTGTTGATGTGCCCTTTGATTTGCAAAATATGTATACTACAGCTTAGAAATAACTTAAAATATTTCCCAAAACAAAATAAAATGTACTATTGAATATTTCAGACAGAATTTGATTGGAAGCCATTGCTGCGGAAAGTTAGCAATGGTTTCCAATCGAATTATGTTCAAAATATTCAACAGAACATTTCTTAGATCATGCTCGAAAATGTACTAACTAACATGTTTCTGCGTTTGTTTTGGAAACATGTTAAGTTATTTATGAGCTGTACCGCACATAAACTCAATATCAGTAAGGTGAAGGTGCAACGCGTTCTATCATGAGCTAGCAGAATTCAGATATCGTGTGAGATAGCGATAAAAACAGCAGAATATTTTGATAGTGATATAACTAATGCAGCAGCAGTTACTAATGCAGCAGCAGTTGTCAGGCAAATTGTTTCTAAAATAATTGAGAGTAGAATTTGAAATGGTAATAAATAGCCAATCAGATATGCCATGAGGAAGGTCTAAATGGGTGACGGATCTAGATCAAACGCATATATAATCAGGTGGACTAGATACATCTGTCTTTGTCGATATCTGTTGCAATCACAGTTGACGTCATGCATACATACATGTGTGTTTCCGTAGAGTCTGAGATCAGTACTAACATTTCATGGACACCTTAACCTGCTTTGAAAAACACATTCAAATGTTTCTTAAGCAATTAATCATCCACAGCTCTTAATGTTTGGGTGTAGCTCAGCCTTATTTTGAAAACATCTGCAATTAACCCTTTAACGTGCGTCAGCCAAAAATAGCTTCTGCAGTGATCTTGAGATATGTCCATTTGCAGACCAAGAGAAGACTATTTTTAAAATTTTTCCACTGGAATGACTGGCTCAATAACAGAGCCAGTCAGTCCAGTGGTAAATTTTCAAAAATAGTCTTCTCTTGGTCTGCAAATGGACATTTTCTATGAGAAAAAATAAAATTTCCTGACCAAATTCCACGGTTAAAGGGTTCAGTGAGTATAGAGATGTGTTCATAATAACCGTGAATTCAGTTACGGCAAAAAAGAGTAGGAGACTATCTTGTCACTGGTGTAAAGAATCTTTAATGTTGCCGTATGAAGCAATAGGTTCCAGCTGATTTAGTTTCAAATTATTCAACTACATATTGCTTACATCATAACAAATTTGTTATTCTAGTATCTAAGGCTACCCTTTAATGGTCAAATTTAGTAAATATTTTAAAGTATTTTCTTATTGAATGCCCATTTACATGTCAAGAGAAAACAATTTTTGAAAATTTATCACTGGAATGATTGGCTCTGTTATTGAGCCAGTCATTTCAGCAGTAAATTTTCAAAAATTGTATTCTCTTGGCCTGTAAATGGACATCCCACAAGACCATAGCAGGGGGAGGTTGTGGCTAATATGAGTGTTAAAGGTTTAAGACACAACCTGGCAAAAACGCCTTCTGCGGTGGTCTTGAGAAATTCCTGTTTGCAAGGGTAAAACTATTTTTGAATAATTAACCCTGGATTATGGCTGGCTTGAAAACCAAGCCTCATTCAAGTGATAATTTGTTTTTAATATTCTCTTCGTCTACAAATGCACATCACATTATCTATGAGAATACCGAAGTTTTCTTAAACAAATTTAACACTCTGATGTCAATTTAGTACCTTTTGCTGTGTCTAGTAAAGAAACTGACCGGTGTACATTTTTCAAACAATTTTGGTGGATGATGTTGTCGTCTACGACATCTTCATCTCCTATCAAACTTGTTGAAAAATGAACACCGGCTCATTTTTAAATTTTGTTTGAAAATTAAAAATATTAACAAATGTTAAAGGGTTAACAACACACGACACATGCTTACCATACGCATGCATTACATAGCTGGCATTTGATGTACATAGAGTTAATTTGAGATATTACATCTAGTACAAAACATTTTTCAGAAAATCGTGAATATAATAAGTCATATTATAACAAACAAAAGGCCAAAGGGGCCTGTCTCGCTCACCTGGAACACTGCGATTTCAAGTAGAAATTAGACCAATAGATGCTGACAAAATTGACAGGTTAGTAAGACCAATAGCCGCTGACCAAATTGACAGGTTAGTAAGACCAATAGCCGCTGATCAAATTGACAGGTTAGTAAGACCAATAGCCGCTGACCAAATTGACAGGTTAGTAAGACCAATAGTCGCTGACCAAATTGACAGGTTAGTAAGACCAATAGCCGCTGACCAAATTGACAGGTTAGAAAGACCAATAGCCGCTGACCAAATTGACAGGTTAGTAAGACCAATAGCCGCTGATCAAATTGACAGGTTAGTAAGACCAATAGCCACTGACCAAATTGACAGGTTAGTAAGACCAATAGCCGCTGACCAAATTGACAGGTTAGTAAGACCAATAGCCGCTGACCAAATTGACAGGTTAGTAAGACCAATAGCCGCTGACCAAAATGACAGGTTAGTTTCCTTGTTATCCCCACATCTTTTGAAGACATTGGTGGAGATGTTGCAATCACCTCTCTCCATTCATCTGTCAGGCTATCTCCTCTGAAACCTTTTGGTGGAATTAAATCAAATCTTTCATGGGAGTTCCCAATATGACTGTGGACTGCCAAACAAGGTTTACATTAGCAACGGAAAGGTCCATTGGCGAAGGCATGGGGATTTGTGATTGCCTACCATCAACTGCACAATCTAGTTACGATTTTGTATCGCTATGCCCCAATGATGGATCCTGCTACATTTCTTTGAAATTCATCTGGTGGTTTTTGAAAACTGTTTTATTTGACAATTTTAGAACAGCAAAATTTGACATCACTATACCAATACACATATCTAAACCATAATGAGGAAAGCGAGAATGTACTTGAGGAAGAGCATGTTGATCGACTCATGTCTTCACACTCTGTCTTGACGATGAACTGACCCCCGGGACCTATCCAGCTTCATGACCACGTGACCTAGATATTACATGTTTTGAAACTCATAGAACATCTATCTACCTATATATTATAACAAACAAAAGGCCAAAGGGGCCTGTCTCGCTCACCTGGAACACTGCGATTTCAAGTAGAAATTAGACCAATAGATGCTGACCAAATTGACAGGTCAGTAAGACCAATAGCCGCTGACCAAATTGACAGGTTAGTAAGACCAATAGCCGCTGACCAAATTGACAGGTTAGTAAGACCAATAGCTGCTGACCAAATTGACAGGTTAGTAAGACCAATAGCTGCTGACCAAACTGACAGGTTAGTAAGACCAATAGCCGCTGACCAAATTGACAGGTTAGAAAGACCAATAGCCACTGACCAAATTGACAGGTTAGTTTCCTTGTTATCCCCACATCTTTTGAAGACATTGGTGGAGATGTTGCAATCACCTCTCTCCATTCATCTGTCAGGCTATCTCCTCTGAAACCTTTTGGTGGAAGCTATCGCCTCTGAAACCTTTTGGTGGAATTAAATCAAATCTTTCATGGGAGTTACCAATATGACTGTGGACTGCCAAACAAGGTTTACATTAGCAACCCCCCCCCCCCCCCCAACCCCAATGGTGTGGGTGATGGCAGGGTGGACGGGGTAAAAATATCAAAGGTGGCAGAATTCAACCAAATTTTGTATATGTTAGTTACCTATATGGTTACGGATTGTGAGACAAAGTTTACATTAGACTTCGCCGTAAGAATCTGCCGCCAGCATGGGGTGAGAGCAGGAAGCACATAATTCACCTTTCCAGAGTATCCATCCATCGTCTGACCTCATATGACATCATAATCAGCTCAGCTTGTATATGATGACATCACAAAGGGTTCCATATAGACCGTCATCAAATCTCAAATCGTCCAACACGTTGTATGAATTGTATGTCTTTGTAATTCCTCGCTATTTTGTAAACATGCTGTTGAATATTTTGAAACTAATTTGACTGGGCGCTGTCAAATTAATTTTAAAATATTCAACAGCTTACCTGTGTAGTTTTTTTGGAAATTAAGCCAGGGTGTTCAGAGATCGATCGATCGATCCCAACATAAGCGAGGTATGGGTGGAGCTTAGCTAGAGATGGGAGGGCCAAGCTAAAACCGGAAAGGTCCACTGGCGAAGGCATGGGGATTTGTGATTGCCTACCATCAACTGCACAATCTAGTTACGATTTTGTATCGCTATGCCCCAATGATGGATCCTGCTACATTTCTTTGAAATTCATCTGGTGGTTTTTGAAAATTGTTTTATTTGACAATTTTAGAACAGCAAAATTTGACATCACTATACCAATACACATATCTAAACCATAATGAGGAAAGCGAGAATGTACTTGAGGAAGAGCATGTTGATCGACTCATGTCTTCACACTCTGTCTTGACGATGAACTGACCCCCGGGACCTATCCAGCTTCATGACCACGTGACCTAGATATTACATGTTTTGAAACTCATAGAACATCTATCTACCTACAGCATGAATGGATGTGCTAAATTCGGTGCTTATACCTACTTGTGTTCCCGATTTACCGCTAAAAATATGTATTTTGGGATGCGCTTAGTGACCCGGTGACATAGATATTTGATCGTTTTACCATAAATCCATTTCCTACCTAGCCCTATTCATGTTTGTGTCCCATAATCCTCTAGTTTCTTGATGAATTCTGTTGTGACTAACTCTTTAATGGCTCTACCGGTCAAAACAGCCCTCTGCTAGGGTCTTGTGGAATGTCCATTTACAGGTCAAGAGAATACAATTTTTGAAAATTTACTACTGGAATAATGGCTCAATAACTGAGCCAGTCGTTACAGTGATAAATTTACAAAAATTGTATTCTCTTGGCCTGTAAATGGACATCCAATAAGAAAATAAACAAAATTTCTTAACCAAATTTAACCATTAAAGGGTTATCATTTCAGAACACAGAAAAATCCACTACATTAACCAGGCCCATCTTCATCAGCGAATTCCATGAAACCAGCCATTTTGTGAAGAAAGAGATCTTACAATTCTGGCACAACCTAGAGAGCAGTAACAGGTGCTGCCTGGCCTTTCCTGAGAAACCAACCTTCGGTCACAGATGAAACACGACCATCAAGGACACGCTAGTCAGAGCCAGTCTAAATCCAGACGAGCCAAAACCCACATACAGGAACATCTTCAACCCCAGCACAAAGGGGAAATGTGATTTCTGCAACTGATGGACCAAAGTAAATGATTAACAAGCAGCCACACTAAACTCACATACTGAGCAAAAATAGCTGGAAACTGTCAATCACGTAACATCATCAACCGCATAACTTGTAAAAGGTGCAAAAACAATACTCTAGGGAAACAAAATGCATCTTCAAAATCAGAATACAAGAGCACTCATGCTCAATAGTAAATTTCCAAAAACACATTAGATACCACACCACCCTATCTAGAGATTTCACATCAGAAAACCATGCTAGGAATGACATACACTATCGCATTATCCAAGTTTTCTCATGATGCCCAGACGACGACACATCCATTGTGTGGAGAAAGGCCAAAGAGAGCCATTAGATTCACCAACTACATTGCATGGCACCCTGTAGAATTAACCAAGTGGAGAGCCATTGGATTCACCAACTACATTGCATGGGAACCCTGTAGAATCAACCAAGTGGGATGAGATTGTCTACTATGGTCTCCCACCCATGTAATAATTAAGCTATCAATTTCATTAACTTCCTTGATTTTCCGTTTGAATAAAATGGTCTGAAGGTTAATGACCGAGGCAATGCTAGCAGGGGTGGAATGTCCAGTGTTTTCTGTGTGCTCTGTCATAGCTGAAGTGGTATTGGATTTGAGGTATTTTTCCACTCTGGCACTGAGGCCTTTTGTTTTAGCCTATGTATGTGCCATGGTGTGGGGTACACTGGATCTTAGAGACGACTCCAGTGCATTTTATTAGTCAGTCAGCTGAACAAGTGACCTGAAGATGGTCACGGAAGCTACACTTAAAAGATTTTATATCCCGGAGAGTTCACTAACTAATTCTCCTTATTAAGAATCATCCAGGGGTCGAGAACATTTTTGAAACTATATATATAAAACAATTTTCTCCATCAAAGTTCATCAATTAACAAAATCCAACATTGCCACCAAATGATAGCATTTGATTTACCCAAGACAGCCATGTTTCCAATGCATCAACTTCCGCTGAACAAACTTTAATGGCACTTAGTCCCTAATGATATTTCCAGAATTTTGCCTGATCCGGAGAAGTGGTTTCTGCAATAACTAGGTCATCTAAGATGGTCACCAGATAAATCAATCAATTAGTGTCTCCAAAACAAACTTGGTTCAGGAGTTACCCGTAGATGTTTCTTGAATTTCAACTCAATCAGCCAAGCTCATTCTGAGATGTTTTCCAAATTCAAGATGGCCAATTCCCCACATCGACCAATCTGCTCCGTACACACTTAGATTGTTATGGCCAAATAATACTTCCAGACAAATTTTTATTGAAATTGGCTCAGCATTTCTTGAGAAGTCACTTAAAGTTGACTAAACGGGTGACTGACTTTTGCCATGACATAAGCTCATTTGGCCTTTCTGACCAGGTGAGCTAACATGCATTCTGGAGAATTCCGAGCCTCACCATCCCACCCTTTTAATTCACCTTGACCTTTGACCACTTGATCTGAATATCAATACATTCCTTCAGGATGCCAACCTCAACCAACAAACTAAGTTTGGCCAAGATCTCTTAATTCAGTGGAGTTATTGTATCAGACATTCTTAAAACCTTTTCGATGACCTTGACCATGAGCATTGACCACAAACTCCATATACTTCTGTGTAACCCAGTAAAACAAGCCCTTAAGCAAAGATCAAGGTATCTTGCCGATCACACCTACTTTTGATAGATATCACACTAATAGTGTGAGGGGGAGGGGAGATAGTGGGAGTGAGTGAGTGAGTGAGTGAGTGAGTGAGTGAGTGAGTGAGTGAGTGAGTGAGTGAGTGAGTGAGTGAGTGAGTGAGTGAGTGAGTGAGTGAGTGAGAGAGAGAGAGAGAGAGAGAGAGAGAGAGAGAGAGAGAGAGAGAGAGAGACATTGGGAGCCAGAGGAATGAAAGAGAAAGGGAGGAAGATCACAATTAAAAAGGTGAGTAGGAAAGAGATTCTGAGATAGAGTGAGTGAGAGAGCGAGAGGGAGGGAGGGAGGTAGGGAGGGAGGGAGGGAAGGAAATGGTGGAGAGAGGTGGATAGAATATGAGACGGACAGGCATAACCCTTTAACCCTTGAATTTATTCAAGAAAATTTAAATTTTCTCATACAAAATGTCAATTTGCAGACCAAGAGAAGACTATTTTTGAAAATGTAGCACTGGGATCACCACTGGAGTGATTCTAGTGGTAAATTTTCAAAAATACTCTTCTCTTTGTATGCAAATGGGCATATCTCAAGACCACTGCAGAAGGCATTTTGGCTGATATGAGTGTTAAATGGTTAATGAAGGCTCGTCAAACGTTCTCACCAAAAAAACTGTCAACAGGAAGTATTTATAATAAATTTTTTATGACAATTTAACAAACTCTCAGGAAATAGGCGATATCTGATTGTTCACAAAATGTGTTATGGTTGCTTTTAGACCAGATATAGCCAATTATGTGGATTATATTACACCTGTGATTTTACATATAATGCTGTTAGTGACCACCAGAACCGTGTGAAATCAAGCGTGACGATTCCTGTAGACTATAGCCCAGAGGACAATAGCTCTATTAACAATCAGAACAATTAAGCAGCCTTATCTTAAGGACAACATATTTCAGCCATGCTTATACCTGAACATTCATTTATAAAGCTTCCATTCTGTGTTTACTAAATTGTGTGTTTATAATCTGATAACCCCATTCCTTCTGAACACCCATAAATATAGTTTCAACACATTTCCATAAGAAACCTACTGAGTATTTTAGAAATGATTTGACTGAAAGTTGTTGCTGCCTAAGGCAGAAACAACTTCCACTTTGATTGTTTTCAAAATAGTCATCAGGATTTACATAAGTTATCAGATTAAAATACCGTCAACATGTATGCAGAATGAATGTGGCTAAATATACTTATTTCATTGAATTCTATAGATCTAGTATTCTTAAAAATATTCACAATAACTAGATTTTATACAAATTAGAAATCGTTTTAGACATGTTCTGAATTTATTTGTGACATGTTTCTTAACTACATGTCTGTTTACTATAGATACATTACCTATAAAATGTAAATGATTTTGTATAAAGACAGATAGAGATAGATAGATTATAGTTCGAGTGTGAAAGGAAAGACAGATCGATTGAGAGGTACAGGTAAAGATAGATAGAGAGAATTAAGCATAGGTAATTAGTGTTTGTAAATTTAATATCACCAGTATATCTTTTGGAGTAAAGTTTCCCATCATTAAAAGTTTCATATCAGTAATATTTGAAGAACGATCTTGCTTATTGCTTATTAAAGTGTCTTCACCTGTCATCTCATCCCGAAGTGTAGCAGAGCTATTTCCACACAGCTAATCCCCCGTGTTCTCATATAGGTGGAAAATAGCCATGTGACAGCTGCCCAATCAGAGACATGTTATAAAAAGACAGCGAACACAATTTCGTAATCGCTTATTTATTCCCAGTACACTCTCAATCTCGTCAGCAATATTCATCAGAAAGCAACATTTCTGCGTAATTCCAAAAAGAACGCAAATATTAGTGCAATCGTAAACTCATGCGGGCAAGGAGCAAATCAGAAGTTGGAATTTATGATGCCATTAAAGTGACTGATTTGCATATCGTAATTCGTCTTTATAATCTAATTGAACGACCGAAGATAAATCTTTCTCTCTTCCGTCCTATAGTCATCTTCATTTCTTCACACACATTATACTACGGCTCAGCAATAACTTAACACGTCTCCAGAACAAAAACAGTAGCATGTTAGTTAGTACAGCAGCAATATCGTCCAATGCAATTACCTTCAAATTATTCTTTACCCCTTACCAGTTGAATTTGTTGAAGAAAATTTCAATTTTCTCATAGTTAATGTCCATTTGCAGACCAAGAGATTATTATTTTAAATTTACCACTGGAATGACTGGCTCGGTTATCGAGCCAGTCATTCCAGTGGTAAATTAAAAAAAATAGTCTCTCTCTTGGTCTGCAAATGGGAATTTCTCAGGGCCACTGCAGAGGTCGTTTTTGGCTGATATCAGTGTTAAAGGGTTAATGGTCAAATTTGGTCACGAAAATTTAAATATCTGCCTATTGAATGCCAATTTACATAGGGAGAGAATACAATTTTTGAAAATTTATCACTGGAATAACTGGATCGGTTAATCAAAAATTGTATTCGCTTGGCCTGAAAATTGGTATTCCTCAAGCTGACTGCTAAGGTCAGTTTCATTAGTGTTAAAAAGTACATTTTATTTTGCTTTGCAAACATGTTAGAAATGATAATGGGAATGAACTTGTGGCTGAGGTTAAGCAGGATACAAAAGTGAACCAGTCCACTGCCAGAAAGCCTATTCCAACACCAAGGCTATCTAAATATAGTGAGAAAACAGCAAGTAAAGCTTCTGACAATGTAAGCGCTAACAGAGAAATAACACGTGATGAGGCTGTCAATGTACCTAAGCATACACTTATTATTGGCAGTTCAATAATTAAAGGTATTAACTCTAAAGGACTGAAGGACGACGTAGAGCTGATATGTCTCAGAGGTGCTAAAATTGAACATGTTCATGATGCATTAAAATCAAGCAAACCACACATGTATAGGGACATAATTGTAATGGCAGGAACCAATAATTCTGATGGACCAGTAGCAGATGCTTTAATAGCCATGGAGCATCTTATCAAAGATGTGCACAAACTAGCTCCAGCTACAAAACTGCACATTTGTCATCTGTGCCCCCGTGAAGATGTTAGCAGACGGCAGGCTTTCATCTTCAAATTCAATAGGAACCTGGAGGCGCGTCAACCCTTTCTCAATTTCACTGTAATTGAGTCAGCTGAACACTTTTATTCTCCAAGTAAACCAGATCCGGTCCTTTGTAATCGATCAACTGCGGCCCTTTGTTGGCTTATTAAACCATGCCCAAATAGCCCGTGTTTCCTGTCTCTAATCTGGCGACAGACTTTATCAGCCGACCACCTGTGGGGCACATGGCTTCGTATGTGTCGTATAACGCATGTGTGCCCAGGTCATGAATATTGATGAGGGTCACTGTGACCCTATCACAAACCGACCATGTGCGAGGCACGTGCCTTGCTCCTCTTCCCCTTGCCCAGGGCATCCAATAGTTTCTCTATATCCGCAAGTGGTGCGATATACCCTCGCATGTGCCCGTGGGCATACTCATATCAGTTTTGTAGCTGCTGCCTTTTACACGCTTCTCTGCTAGATTTATTAAAGGTTTTCCCCTCCCACCTGACCCGCGCGCGCGTTATCCGACTTCATGCACTACACATGTATTGCTTAAAATGCTTACACCATGTACTATGATATATTATGTATATAAATTGTTAGTTATGTTTAGTTTAGTTTATTGTATATGGAGGACCATAGATCTTAGCTATATATATAGCCTTCTGAGGCTCTCTATATTGTATGGCATCCGTGCGGACCCAGCGCTTAGCACTGCAATAAATCTATGGCTTTTCATGTGACACCCAAACCATCTCTTCTGTCTTGCTCTGTCCCTTTCCTGGCATAAGGTGGGATGGGTGGGGGGGGCGGGTCCTCGCTCACCCTCACCTTGATTAATCAGGTAAAATAGACAATTCACTGTACTTTTCTGACAAACTTCCCCTTAATAAAACTGGATCCTCTGTACTAGTTAAAGCCATTGATTATCATGTGCCGATTGTGAAGAAGCCGTCATGTAAGTACTGTGGTGAAGCAAATCACAGGTATTCTCAGTGTCGTCATGGGAAACCTGTGCAGTGCTGGAGGTGTAAAGGTGTTGGACATAAGTCAGGCCGGTGCCCTGTATCCTAATGCACTGTCCATGGAGTGCCTATTTCTAAGGACACTAGTAGTATAAACAATAATGATTGTGATTTAAATGTAAATATGAAGATTATTGATTCATGTATGCTGTCAAAGTATGCATATCCTCCCAATGGCCACTCTGGTAAGATTGATATTATTTCTAATTTCCATGCATGTATACTTACTACTAATACTAATTATAATAATAAGTATATGAATATTTCAACAACTGCTTGTAATAATATATCACTCATAAACAGATATGAGGTACTTAGTATTGATGATACCTGCCATGCTAATATACAATCTGATATACTGATGATATCTGAATCAGATGACGGCGCTAATATGATGACTTCCACTACTGATTTAACTGATAGTGTCATACAAAACAATGTTGTGGCCGTCAATGACGATGATGTCAATGATGATGATAATTATGATGATGATGATGATGTCAATGTAGATTTTGATGATTATGACGGTGATGTCAATGTAGATGATGATGATGTCAATGTTATTGCTAATGATGATGATGATGTCAATGTTGTGGATGACGATGATGATGATGATGATGATGATGATATTGCTAATGATGATGATGTCAATGTTATAGATGATGATGATGATGATGATGATGATGTCAATGTTATTGCCAATGATGATGATGATGTCAATGTTGATGATGATGATGATGATGTCAATCTTATTGCTAATGATGATGATGATGTCAATGTTGTTGATGATCATTGTGATGATGATGATATTTTTGATGACGATGATGATGATTCAGTTAAATCTAGAAATAGCAGGGCAAGGATTCAGGAAACATGTATAAATTATATGAATATTTTCTGGTACATTTCTGAGAAAAACAGGGCCATAAACTTCATTAATTATCTTAATATTGTTTCATACTGCTCAATCAAATGTGTATCACAGAGAGGATTTGTTAGCAATAACTCATACATGTACAAATATTTGCCAAACTTAGGGGTACAGTGGAAATGTAACAATGATTTTATTAATGAAGTAATAGCATATGATCTGCCATCATTTAATATTAATTCAAAAGGTATAAGGATTGGCCATTTAAATGCTCAACACCTGCTCCCTAAGATGGACCAAGTAAAATTGATACTGGAGAAACCCAAAAAAGAAATTGAGCTATTTTGTATAACTGAAACTTGTACAAACACTATAATCCCAGACAAATCCATTGGGATTGACAGATATAATATTGAGAGAAGAGATAGGAAAACAGGTGGAGGTGGAGGAATTGTTCTTTACGTTGCTGATAATCAGTTATATGTGAGGAGACTGGATTTTGATAAACATGATATTGAAACTATGTGGCTTGAAATTAGGCCCTATAAAACTAAGCCATTTATATTAGGCTGTGTCTATAGGCCGCCCAATTCACTCGTTAGTTGGATTGATGAATTTGAAGCTATTTTAGAAAAAGTATACTCTGAAAATTCTGATATTATTCTTATAGGTGATTTTAATTTTGACAGCATTAAAGCAGATAATAATAAGTGGCAGTCTGTAATTGAGCTCTTTGACTTACAACAAATTATATGTACACCAACCAGAGTTACTAAGAAAACATCTACATTGATTGATCATATCTATGTTACAAACAAGGACAAAATTCAGTCAGCACAAGTAGGCTCATTAGCAATAAGTGACCATTATCCAATTTTTGCAGTACGCATGTGTAGGCCATGTAAAACTCAAAGTAAACATCAGCTCATTAAATACAGAAGTACGAAAAACTTTGATGAAACCAAGTTCCTTCAAAATCTTTTAGAATGTGACTGGAGTTTTATTTATCACCTAAATAATCCAAATCAAGCACTTGATCAATGGCATGAAAAATTCACTAGCATTGTAAACAAACATGCTCCTGTCATTGAACGACGAGTCAAACGGTATTGCCAGCCAGGATGGATGAACAGTGAGATTTTAAATACAATGAAAGAAAGAGATTATCAGAAAAAAATAGGAAATATGTTAAATTTTAAGACATTAAAACATACGGTCATGTCTTTGATTGAAATTTCCAAGCGAAACCATTTTGCCATCAAATTAAACGAAGGCAAACATAATCCTGCAAATATATGGAAAATTAAAAAAGTATAAATCCTAAAACAAATACGTTACCCTCGATATTATATGATTATAGTGGGAATGTAGTACAAGATCCACAAAGGCAATCTGAACTGTTTAATGAATACTTTAGTACTGTAGCATCCAGACTGACACAATCCATGGCAAAGCAAACGGCTGGAACTTTTGAGAAACTGTCAGATCATGTTGAGAGTAGAGTTCCAAAAGATGTAGAATTTCGAATTCCATACATATCTGTAGATTATGTTTACAACGAGATTATTAACTTAAAAACAAACAAGTCAGCAGGATATGATGAATTAAATGCATACTTTCTAAGAACTGCAGCCTCAATCATCGCACCCTCAATAACAAGTATAATAAACCAAAGCATAGCTAGGGGTGAATTCCCAAAAATGTGGAAATTTGCTAAAGTAAAACCACTATATAAATCTGATTACAAAAATAATATCAGCAACTATAGACCCATTTCTATATTACCTACTATCTCTAAGGTTATTGAACGACATATACATGATCATATTTATAAGTTTATAACTAAGCATGATTTATTAATAGAATCACAATCTGGCTTCAGACCCAAGCATTCTTGCGAAACGGCACTGCTAAAACTAGTAGAACGATGGAGGTCTTCATTAGACAATGGAGATCTTGTTGGCTCAGTAATGATTGACTTTAAGAAGGCATTCGATCTTGTCAATCATGATATATTACTGAGAAAACTAAGAATATACAAATTTGGAGAAGATGCTTTAAACTGGTTTTGTTCATATTTAAAGGACAGACAACAATACGTTTCAATTTCTGGAAAGGTGTCTAACCATTTGCCAATTGATATCACCATTTGCCAATTGATATCGGAGTACCGCAGGGCTCTGTATTAGGACCGCTCCTGTTCATTTTATACATCAATGATCTCCCTGTGTGTCAATAACCTTATGGATATGTATGCAGATGATACGACTATGCATACTGCTAGCTCCAATAGCTCTGAAATACGAAAAAACTTAACTAAAGGTATGCAGTCTGTAGAAAACTGGTGCGTAGATAATAAAATGTTGCTGAATACAGATAAAACTAAATTGATGATGTTGAAAAGTAGGTATAAATTAAAACATATAAACACACATGATGTTATAATACCTACAAGCAATGGAAACCTAAACGTTGTTAAATCTGACAAACTTTTAGGCTTAAATATAGATAATGCACTTACATGGAATGAACATATCGGCAAATTGTGTAAAAAGATTTCTTCGTTGATCTATATGCTAAAGAAAAATAAGAATTATCTTAACACAGAACAAAGAAATCTGTTTTATAAATCTTATATTCTTTCACACATAGATTACTGCAGTCTTGTATTTTGTCAATCTTCACCTACACTGTTGAATAGGTTAGAAAAGTTACAAAAGCGAGCTGCTAGAGTAATATTAGATATGCCTTATAGAACACCATCAGCGCCATTATATAAAACACTAAATTGGACAACTTTAACTAAAAGAATGATGATTAAAACAGGCATTATGACATACAAGGCGAGAAATGGGCTTGCTCCCAGCTACATAAAAGACATGTTCATTTCAATCGAGGATGCACACACTAGGAATTTGCGCTCAAAGACATTTAATCATCTACAAGTTCCCAAGATTAAAACAGATTATGGAAAGAAAAGCTTTACACATGCAGCCCCACAACTGTGGAATTCTCTACCCTCAACTGTTACACAGTCTACCACTTTAATGTCTTTCAAGTCCAATCTTCAGGAATATATAAATCAAATGTAATGATAAAGTAATAAACTCAGAGCCATTACACTCTGAATTCCAAGGGCATAGGTATAAAGCCAGCTAAGTATGTTAATGATGACATGATTTAAAGTGTGTTTAGCAGTGACACCCACGCTGCTTTCAAAAAATAAAAAATAAATAAAAAAATAAAAATAAATAAATAAAAATAAATATATAAATAGCTAGCATTCTAATAATTGTATATTATTTGTACACAGGATATAATACATGTATGTAAACTTTTGACTAATAACTGACTTTTTCTACTTGTAATATGTTGTATATATTTGTACATAGTATGATTTGTCTGTAAGTGTACTTGCAGTGTTTTTCTCTGTCAGTTTGTCTGTGTGCGTGCGTGTGTATGCATGTGTGTGCATTCTTTCTGAGGGCCTCGGGAAGATCAGATTTTACTGACGTTGTTTACCCTCATTAAATATAGATTATTATTATTATTATTATTATTATTATCACCTTCCTGTTCTTTTCACATTCTGATCGTTTTCTTATTTTCTCGGATTTTTTTAGATCACGACTGAGGTTGATGAATTGTAATATACAGTCAAAAATCTGAGCCAAAGTGGACCAGGAGTTTGAAAGATATTCAGAGATCTAAAATTTGATCAGGTCTGGATAAGTTTTTTATATCTGGGTCCTGTCCAATATATGCAAATCCTCTTTCATGACAACAGTTTTTGTTGCGTTAAAATTTAAAATAAATTGAGAATCAATAAGCTTGATATAGCTGCGTGCGCACTGCCATGAGACATCACACAAACACACAGAGACCTGAATACATAATCCTCTTTACCTCAATGTGGGTTGAGATTAATGATTGGTGTTCATGTTGCTGAAAGTTGCTGCTGCTATAACAGCTAAACACACAACTCCACTCATAACCATTTAATTTGTTCAACAAAATTTTAATCTTCTCATAGAAAATGCCCTTTTACAGACCAAGTGAATAATATTTTTTGGCTCGGTTATCGAGCTAGCCACTTTCAGCGATAAATTTTCAAACATAATTTATTCTTGGCCTGCAAATGGATATTTCTCAAGACGACTTGCGAAGCCGTTTTTGGCCGCCTTATCAGCGCTAAAGAGTTAAGAACTTCACACGCCGATCATGTTTTCAAAATAATCCTGAGCTACACCCAAACATTTATTTATAAAGAGCTGTGGATTATTAATTGCTTAAGAAACATTTGGATCTGTGTTCCTCAAAGCCGTTAAGTAAGATGGCGATGAAATGTCAGTGCTGAACTCAAACTCTAAGGAAACCCACATGTCTGTGTGCCTGCAGTACACATATACACGCACGCACGCACGCACGCACGCACGCACGCACGCACGCACGCACGCACGCACACACACACACACACAGACGACTGATGGAATTCAACCTTTAGAGAAGTTGCTATCTCTAAAAGTCCAATTTTCATAATATCCTCAGGAAAAATGTTCCCTGAACCAGGGTAAACCCGCACACACCAAGCCACTGAATTTACATAATTACAGAGAAAAGATTAAACCTAACACAGAGATAAGTTGGTAGACAATGGAGGATTCCAGTTAACCTTCACTCATATGATGTTATAATCAACTATGTGACATGTAGGAGACGTAAAAACCAATTACATCATGGATGATGTAGCTAAGTTTGTCACAAATGCTTATTTGAAGATGGACTAAGCATTGTTGTACGAACTGGATGTCTTTACTATTTAATAAAGCACCCAGTTAAATTAGTTTCAAAATATTCAACAGCTTAATTACCTGTATGGTTTTCTTGAAATTGATTGTCAAACACTTGAGGGATCAATCAATCACAACACAGGTGAGGTGTGGGTGGAGCTTAGCTAAAGATGGGCGGGGCACAGCTAAAACTGGATTCCTCCATAAACCCTTTAAGCCTCAAATGTATTCAAGAAAATTTAAATTTTCTCATAGAAAATGTCCATTTGCAGACCAAGAAAAACCTATTTTTAAAAATTTACCACTGGAATGACTGGCTCGGTTATAATAGTCTTCTCTTGGTCTGCAAACAAACATTTCCCATGACCACTAAAGAAGCCGTTTTTGGCTGATATGAGTTATAAGGGTTAACGGTTACTATCTTACCTCTGCTAACCTAACCCATTAATGGTCAATGGTCATGATAACTGAGATTTCTACTTACTGGTAGTAAATGCCGATTTACAGGTCAAGAGACTATTTTCGAAACTTTACCGCTGGCATGACTGGCTTGTTATATATAGTCTTCTCTTGGCCCATAAATGGACATTTCTCGAGAGCACTGCACAGAGCAGTTTTTGCTGACTTGACTGCATGGTAAAGGGGTTAACACACTGTTCGTTCATCATCACCACAGATACACATGACCTCACTAACATTTAAAGAGTGTATTTATATCACAGGTTCATCGATATTGAACATGAAAAATGCTCATTAGAAGAAATCCCGATACAAGGTCAATTCAATAATTTGCTTAATCCGAGTCATTGATTATTAATCCGCAAAACGCAGTGCTCACACATCAGACGAATAACCTGGAAGGTATTGAGATGATTAACTTAGATTGTTTCAAGCGTAGAGGTATGGAAATCAATACAGCAGTGCTAGATTCAGATATATTAACCCTTTAATGATCCAATTTTCTCAACAAATTCAAAATATTTGCTTATTGAATGTCCATTTGCAGGACAAGAGAAGACTATTTTTGAAAATTTACCTTTGGAATGACTGGCTCGATTATTGAGCCAGTCATTCCAGAGGTAAATATTAAAAAATTATCTTCTCTTGTCCGTGGCCATTAAAGGTTTAAACAATTTATCACGCCACAATGCTCTGAAACTACCATAGGTATTTGAGTAATAGTTTGTAAGACATATCAAATGAGATAAAATAATACCTAACACGAGGACAGCTGATCAGTCACTCATTAACGAGCCACTCGGAAGCTATTTATGTTACCAGGGGATTGCAGGCCAAGAGAAGAGTACTTTTGAAAACTTAGGACTACAATGACTGGCTTGGCAACTCATGATCAGCCAGTCACTCCACTGGTAAATTAAGTCTTCTCTTAGTCCCCCTCCCCTAAAATGGACACTGCTTAAGCAAACATTTGCATTTTCTTGACCATTGACATTTTTAATGGTCAAGCCGGCTAAAATGACCTCTGCAGTGTATTGAGACAATTATATTTGTGGGACAACAAAAAACTTTGTTGTACATTCCAGTGGTATATTTACAAAAATAGTCTCCTTGCCTTGCTAATGGATATTCACTGAGCATACATTTCAATTTCATTAAAGGAAAGGACCAGGGAACTAACAAATGCTCTTGAATTTAGAGTTAGATAATAGTCAACCTATAGCCACCAGTAAAAACAAGAAATAAATCAAAAAAAGCAAATAAATACCATTTATGTTACTCTGGCGGGAACCAATTAGTGACGCATGTGGTGCTGTGCGCTCTGGTGCATGACGAGCGAATAAATAATACCCACTACAGCCAGTCATATAAGCTCAGTTAAATATTTGCGTTAGGCTGATTAGCCACTACTTCCTACAGCTAAAATACTGTCTAATATAAAAACAATTTGACTGAAAGCCATTGTTTCCAGAGACAGGATCTGCATCAGATTTACAAAAATTTTAAAAACATTCAGTAGGAATCACAATGCAACCTTGGAGAATTGAACCCATAACTGGTGACACTGCCTAGCATCATAGCCCGCAAACGCTATCACCAGACAAACACCTCCACCAGATTATAATACAGCGTTGCTCAGGTGGAAGTATTTTTGAGCTATAATGTTTGTGGGCTGGTGCTCCAGGAGGCTTCTTGGGTTTTGGAGGAGCAAAAACGATACCTTGGCCAACAGCATGAATGGGGAGGTGTTGGATGAAGGCAGAGTTTATTAAGTATGTGCATGGTTTGGAGACGTATGCTTACAAAGATCATTGCTGATGTTGATGTCCCATCCAGATGCATGTCCATTTCTCCGGGCCTTTAGGACCTTCTTAACAACCTCAGTTGTTTTGGTAGACGTTTGTAGTGACCTAGTCACCTACAAATGGATGAAATGGCCCAGCATCTGGATTCATGAGCTGGTTCTTAAACCATTCTGTTAGCATCTGCTTTTCCCTGGTCGGTCATGATGAAGTTGCTTTCAGTGTTCGGAAAACAATGGTGGTGTACCAGCAACTCACAGAGTCGGGACTACCTAAACATCATCTGTGGCTGTGATGTTGTCTGCCAAAGAGTTAACTTGCAGGGTGGCTAGGTCTATTAGTTGTTCACTGATCTGGTGAAGTATGGCATTGCATTCTTGGTGTAGCTTTATGCAGTCTTTGCTCTGACCACTTTGATAGATGATGAGTCATAGCTACTTATGTTGTCCAGTCAGCTTTAACTAACTGTCTGACTGACGAGTTTCTGCAGATGACATAGTCAGAGTGATATCTCTGGAACTGCAAAATATTTTGAAAGCAATTTGACTGAAAGTTGTTGGTGGCTAACCCACCAACAACCTTCAGTCATTGTTTTCAAAATATTCAGCAAGCCAAGAATTTTTGCTAGTTGATATTATTGTCTGGTGACATGCAGCGAGACACTTGTTATTCGTGACAACTCCTATTTAGACACTGATGTTTCCATGCATTTGAATACTTTGGAAATTAAAAGCCTCGTTTGGATATATGAGTTTTTGTCAGTGGTTGCTATCTGTTCCTCGAGGGTCACCTAGTATGACAGCAATGGGCGATGGTGTCTTTGACGAGCCTCTCTAGATCAAAGTTGACTTTGCCATGTTGGTTGGCTAATTGGTCTGTAGACCAAGAGGCCCCAAGGGCCTGTGGCGCTCACCGGGACGATTGGCATTTGATTAGACATGATGGATAATTTTCGGAAAATCCAAGATGGCCGCTGAATCATTTGGTTAATCAAGTTCCCTTGAACAAACTTGGTTCAGCTCTTACACGAGATGATATTTGTGAGTTCTGAATCCCTCAAACGGTTTCGGAGAAGATTCTTAAACACATTTCTAAAAATCAGTCAAAATCTAAGATGGCCGACGGCCAAATCGGCCGATCGGCTTCATTTGAACAAACTTCAATCTCTATGCCTTAAGGATGCTTCCTGCCAAATATAACTGAAATCGGCCCAGCAGTTCTCAAATCGAGATTTTAAATTTCCCATTGCTTTAGTATGGGAGGTTTTGGCAGGAAAATGATCAAAGATGGCCACCAAACTGTTTATTCGACAGTGGCGAAAATTGCAAATTTGAGATTGGAATACCCAAAAAACCACATAAAACCAATTTCGGCCTCAAAATCCATCAAATAAAAAAATCCAATATGGCCGCCAAACATGCTATATTTTGATTGGTCCACAGCGCCCATGTTTTTTGACAGAGCAACTTCTCTTGAACAAACTTTCATGGCCCTAAGTCCCTAATCATATCTGGCAAATTTCGGCATGATCCCTTCAGCGGTTCTGGAGAAGAAGTTATTTTTGCTAGGTCAACCAAGATGGCCACCGAACCATTTGACCAATCACGTTCCCTTGAACAAACTTGGTTCAGATCTGGCCCTAGATCATATTTCCAGAGACTTGCTTCAATCCCACCAGCGGTTTCGGAGATTTTTAAATAGGTTTATAAAAATCGGCCAAAGCCTAAGATGACTGCCGGCTAAATTGGCCGATCGGCTCCGTTTGAACAAACTTGGATCCCTATGTCCTAAGGAAGCTTCCTGCCAAATATAATTGAAATCGGCTCAGCGGTTCTTGAGAAGTCGTTTAAATGAAAAGTTGACGGACGACGGATGGACGGTCACCACAGCATAAGCTCACTTGACCTTTCAGGCCAGGTGAGCTAATAAATCAAGAATCAATAATCTTGATATAGCTGCGTGCACACTGCCATGAGACATCACACAATCACACAGAAACCTGAATATATAATCCTCTTTACCTCAATGCGGGTTGAGATTAATGATTGGTGTTCATGTTGCTGAAAGTTGCTGCTGCTATAACAGCCAAACACACAACTCCACTCATAACCATTTAATTTGTTCAACAAAATTGTAATCTTCTCATAGAAAATGCCCTTTTACAGACCAAGTGAATAATATTTTTTGGCTCGGTTATCGAGCTAGTCACTTTCAGTGATAAATTTTCAAACATAATTTATTCTTGGCTTGCAAATGGATATTTCTCAAGACGACTTGCAAATCCGTTTTTGGCCGCCTTATCAGCGCTAAAGAGTTAAAGACTTCACATGCCGATCATGTTTTCAAAATAATCCTGAGCAACACCCAGACATTTATTTATGAAGAGCTGTGGATGATTAATTGCTTAAGAAACATTTGGATCTGTGTTCCTCAAAGCCGTTAAGTAAGATGTCGATGAAATGTCAGCGCTGAACTCAAAACTCTAAGGAAATGTGCATATGTCTGTGTGCCTACACACACGCGCGCGTGCATGCACGCACACACACACACAGCTAAAACCGGATTCCTCCATTAACCCTTTAAACTTCAAATTCATTCAAGAAAATTTCAATTTTCTCATAGAAAATGTCCATTTGCAGACCAAGAAAAAACCTATTTTTGAAAATGGACATTTCCCATAACCACTACAGAAGCCTTTTTGGCTGATATGAGTTATAAGGGTTAACGGTTACTATCTTACCTCTGCTACCTTAACCCATTAATGGCCAATGGTCATGATAACTGAGATTTCTACTTACTGGCAGTAAATGCCGATTTACAGGTCAAGAGACTATTTTCGAAACTTTACCGCTGGCATGACTGGCTTGTTATAGTCTTCTCTTGGCCCGTAAATGGACATTTCTCGAGAGCACTGCACAGAGCAGTTTTTGCTTACTTGACTGCATGGTAAAGGGGTTAGGGTTAACACACTGTTCGTTCATCATCACCACAGATACACATGACCTCACTAACATTTAAAGAGTGTATTTATATCACAGGTTCATCGATATTGAACATGAAAAATGCTCATTAGAAGAAATCCCAATACAAGGTCGATTCAATAATTTGCTTAATCCGAGTCATTGATTATTAATCCACAAAACGCAGTGCTCACACATCAGACGAATAACCTGGAAGGTATTGAAATGATTAACTTAGATTGTTTCAAGCGTAGAGGTATGGAAATCAATACAGCAGTGCTAGATTCAGATATATTAACTCTTTAATGATCAAATTTTCTCAACAAAATTAAAATATTTGTTTATTGAATGTCCATTTGCAGGACAAGAAGACTATTTTTGAAAATTTACCCTTGGAATGACTGGCTCGATTATCGAGCCAGTCATTCCAGAGGTACATTTTCAAAAATCATCTTCTCTTGTCCTGCAAATGGACTTTCATTAAGACCACTACAGAGGCCAGTTGTGCCCATTAAAGGTTTAAACAATTTATCATGCCACAATGCTCTGCAACTACCATAGGTATTTGATTAATAGTTTTTAAGACACATCAAATGAGATACAAGTACACATATTGATGCAAGGCATCAATGGTAAATAGCGTGCCCGGAGGTTATTATAATTCTGAGAATAAACTCAACTGTTTCATGAAAAAATGAAGTTATATAAAGGCATACAAGCCACTCATGACAAAAATATAGGCGGACAATACCACAAAAGAAGGAATATTTCTTGCAAAAACATATGGGCAGTATTAGCTATGGGCTAGGAAAAGCAGCATACATTTTTGGTCAGTCCATCAATTTTTCCATCCATCCTTTTTCTTCAGGCCAAACTCCTTAACAGAGAGAGGAACAGACAAAATTAAGAGCAGCCAGTGATGAGAAAACTGCACTACTGCATCAACAGAGAGCAACAGATCAAATTTTGGTCATTAGGTATCAACAACTTGTAAAGCTAAAGAAATCAACAGAACTGGCAATTCAGTCAGTAGAAAATCGGTGCAAGAAGTAGTACAGACCTTGGCACCCATTCAAACATATTAAAGAAGACTGTAAAGAATATTTAAAACCTAAATCTTGATACCTTCTTAAACAGATGTGAAGAGCTTATTACCCGGAAATAAATTGGTGAAATATACGCTGTTATGCTTGTTAAGTGCACAAAGCAAGTATATTTTTGATGCAATACAGGACCCCGATCTGTACCGACAGATAACCTTTTCAACAAAGTTAAGTGGTCAGGATAGAACCAATACCATGAACCTAGTTTTCTCCAATGAAAATGATATAGTAGAAAACATTCTGACTGAAGACCCAGTGGGAAACAGCCACAACATCGTGATCTGTTTCATTTAGCTATTGTATCTATGTCACCTATTAAACGATATCTTTACTGGACACAGTGACAAACTATTAAATCAAATATTTTTGCCCGACAAAAAGGCCCAAATCGGCCTCAACCATTGTAATGATGACGATCTTGTTGACCATATGTACACATGTTATGGTATTAGCCTGATAAGTCAGGTTCTACCAGTACACGCGGCTAATAATATGGGATATATAGAAATATTTTCACATTACTATAATAAATATTTGGTAGTAGAATTATTACAATATTTTGCACAGCACGAGAACATAGTGAGTTCTACATGGCCTTATGTTCGAAAACTGGCTATAAGGCATGTAGAGATATTCTGGTACCGAATATAGTACAATTATTGGAATTTGACAATGGTGTGCTACTATTAAATTGCATATGACGAAATTACTGTATAGTAAAATTTAAAAAACCTTTGATACTTTATTGGCGTATTCATATACGTATCTAACCATATGGGTGACCTTCTGGGGTCGAAACTATTGCAAACATTGTAGTACAGAAAATCGTTAATCTGACAGAATCTGCGCCAATTTTCGGTATGGAATTGTGTACTATGAAATTACGTTCCTGTAGAATTTTTTTTAAATTCGGAATACAACTAGCATATTTCCTATAAGTATTTGTGGTGCAATTCTGGGGGTGAATGTATTGCAATGAAAATCATGAATTAGCCTAAGTTTGAGCTTATTTACCGTACACAATTTTTAAATCTCTACGTCGTAAGCTTATGCCTATACCTATCTAAACATATGGGTGATATTCTGGGTCGAACCCATTATGAGCGATATGTCAGGACATATCGACACCTATCTGAATGTGGTGAATGTGAACCAACCATATTACAATGGGGCCCATATGGCGAATATGTAACTACATATTACCAAATTACTTGATGGTAGAATCGTGTAAAAGCAGTAGTACATATTCAGTTATATACAGCTATATGTAAAAAAAATGATTACAAACCGAGAACTGAGATTCTAATACTGAAAATAGTAAATTGTTGGCATGTGACAACTGTCCGTGGCTACTAAATTGAATATTACAAAATTATTACGTGGTAGAAATCTCAAGATTCATTAGCGTATTCATATCCCTATCTAACCATATAGGTGAAATTATGTAGCCACACATATTGCAGACGGTAGGGTATTGAAAACCTCTGCCAACATTGGAACAAATTTATGCGATGAAATCGTATACTACGAAAATACTTCACGTTCAAATTCTTTTAAATTCCCAATGTAACTAGCATATTCAAACTCCTATACGGCTATGTGAGGGAAGTTCTGGAACCGACCATATTACGGAAAGTAGGGCACCGAAAACCACGAATACACCATCATTTAAGCTAGATTTTGCGTATTAAAACTACTTCATCTAGAATTTGTTAGATTCGGAATGTAACTAGCATATTAAAGCTCAAGTCTATGTGGGGTAAATTATGGGGCTGAACATACTACAGACAATAGGGCACTGAAAACTGAATCACCCAAGATTTAAGCAAATTTTCGGTATAAAATTGTGCACTAAGAAATTACTTCAAGGTAGAAATTTTTTACCTCAATCCATTACTTCACTAGCATATTCATATACCTATCTAACTATTTGGTTGAAATTCTGTGGCCAAATTTACTGAATACCTTCTTGACTTAGTACAAGCATAGACCTACCCTATCGGTAGATTTCTGTATTCAACAATCTGCTACAATATTATTGACAGCCGTTTTGACTGGAAATTTGGAGCATTGGTAGTCTATCAATGCTGCTGCATAATTGCATTGACCCTACATGGATGTGTTCCCACTAATGGACCAAAAAAGGCAAGAGGATACTACTGATAATCACACATCCATTATTTTTAGTGAATCTTATCTACTTTTTCACACTCTACAATAATATTATACATGTTTTTCTTTTGAAATTTACCACACACATAGTATGCCGCTCGTAGAAGACATCCACCATGTTAACAAATTTGTGTCGACGCCCCATAAGACTTATGCTACGTCTGTAATTTTTGCCCTATCTCGAATGTAACAAATGTGAATCTGCATGTTCAGCCTAGTGTCTGATACTCTAATCCAATACGGGAACGGTTAAATAGATATGGTACATGGTATACTCGTCATCGTCGTCCTTATAATTTATTAAACCTGTAATACCTAAATTGGGTCAAGAATATGAAAATCTTGTCTGACTGATGAGTTTTTGCAGATGATATATTCAAAGAGTGATATCTCTGGAACTGGTAAATATTTTAAAAGCAATTTGACTGAAAGTTGTTGGTGGCAAACCCACCAACAACCTTCAGTCATTAATTTTAAAAATATTCAGGAAGCCAAGAATTTTTGCTAATTGATATTATTGTCTGGCGGCATGCAGCAAGACACTTGTTATTCTTGACAACTCCTATTACATTGGACACTGATGTTTCCATGCATTTGATACTCTGGAAATTAAAAGCCTCATTTGGATATGAGTTTTTGTCAATGGTTGCTATCTGTTCCTCGGTGGTGTCTTTGACGAGCCTCTCTAGATCAAAGTTGACTTTGCCATGTTGGTTGGCTAATTGGTACGTAGAACAAGGGCCTGTAGTGCTCACCTGGATTATTAGCATTTGAATAGACATGATGGCTAATCTTCGGAAAATCCAAGATGGCCACCAAGAAAATTGACCAAGCAAAATTCTCATTTGATTTTTTTAAGCCTATCATCATAGGGTCGTTCCACCAAAATGTGTTTGATATTGAGCCGTAGTAGTAGTGGTAGCAATTTAAAGGCTTCTGGAAAATTTGTGGAACGTCCAAGGTGGCTGCCGAAAAAAATGACCAATCAAAACCCTCATTAGAAATCTGTAAGCTGATCACCATAGCATCATTCCACCTAGGCTTCGTTGAAATCTGACCATTGATTAGTATTGTAAACTATTTCTGGAAAATGCAAAATTTCTGCCAGAAAAATTTACCAATCAAAATTCTGTATATACATTCTGAAGCCTATCAATGTAGGGTTCTTCCAATTGATTTCACAAAACGGTTGGAAAAGCCAAGACGGGTGGCGAAAAAATTGAGCAATTAAATTTCTGTGGACAACTTCTGAAGCCTGCCACCATAGGGTTCTTCCATCCAAGTCAGGTTGAAATCGCCCAAGCAGTTAATGAGTAACATTTTAAAGAATTTCCGGTACATTTGTCATAAAATTCAAGATTTTCACCCAAAAATTTTCCAATTAAAATTCTGTATACATGTTCTGAAAACTACACCCATAGGGTCCTTCTAGCCAAACTCGATTTAAATCCGCCAAGCGGTCAATGAGGAGTAGTGTTTTGACAATTTTCGGTAAATTTTTCATAAAATGTAAGTTTAACCCCCAAAATTTACCAATAAAAATTCTCTATAAAGTCCAGAAGCCCACACCCATAGTGTCCTTTCAGCCAAATTAGGTTGAAATCTGGCAGGCAGTTAATGAGATGTTTTGACACTTTCCGGTAATTTAAAAAACCCTACGATTTTCACCAAAAAAAATTGACCAATCAAAAATCTTAATAGATGTTCTAGCCCCTACCTCCATAGGATCCTTCTGGCCAAATTTGGGTGAAACCTATGAAAAAGCTAAGGAGGAGATACCTTTTGACACTTTACAGTAATTTTTTCATAAAATCTATGATTTTCACCATAAAACTTGACCAATTCCAAAAAGCTAAATATACTTTTTACAGCCTACCACTATATGATCCTTCCAGGAAAATTTAGTTGAACTCCATCAAGAAGCTACGGATATTTTCACCCAAGAAATTGACGAATAAAAAATCTGAATAAAAGATCTAGAACCTACATCCATAGAATGTTTCACGCCAAATTTGGATGAAATCTCTCCAGAAGCTAAGGAGATGCGTTTTGACACTTTCCGGTAGATTTTTTAGAAACTCTAAGATTTTCACCCAAAAAATTGACGAAACAAAAATCTGAATACAAGATCTAGAACCTCCATCCATAGAATGCTTCAAGGCAAATTTGGCTGAACTCTCCAGAAGCTAAGGAGAAGATGCGTTTTGACATTTTCCGGTAGATTTTCTTTTACAAAATCTACGACTTCCACACAAAAAAGTGATCAATCAAAAATGTGAATAGAAGCTCTTGAGCCTACCTCTATAGGATCCTTCAAACCAAATTCGGCTGAAATCCGTCAAGGCTAAGGAGGAGATGCATTTTGCCACTTTCCGGTAAATTTTTATAAAATCTACAATTTTTTACCCAAAAATTTTAAAATAAAAAATCTGAATAGAATTCTAGAGCCTCCCTCGATAAGATCCTTCTAGCCAAATTTGACTAAAATCTTCCAAGCGGTTTAGGAGGAGATACATTTTAAAGTAAAAGTTGATGGACAGACAGATGGACGGACAGTCGCCACGGCATAAGCTCCCTTGGCCATTCTGGCCAGGTGAGCTAATAAACCTTTAACAGTCAAAATTTGTCAGGAAAATTGAATCCTTTGCTTTGCTTAATGAATGTCCATTTCCAGGCCAAGATAATTTTTAAAGATTTTTCACTGGAATGAGTGATAAGTTAAAGAAAATCTCTTGGCTTGCAAATAGAACTTACTCAAGATCGCTGCACAGGGTAGTTTTTGCTGGCTTGGCTATTAAGGGTATCGCTTCTGCCCACGTCCCTCAACCGTCAGGTCTAGCATGTGCAGATGCTGTAGCAAAAGTAGTACCACACAAACATGCAATGCTACTATATTCCTTTTACAAACTAAACAATGGGCATGTAAGCAACCACAGAAGTGCATGATAGCCTAGTCACCAAGGAGTAACAAGAACGATCAGAAGACGGCATAATCCTTCCACACCCCTCCCCCCACCCCCCCCCCCCCCCTGGATCCAAATTCAGATAAACATACATCAAGAGTGGACATAACTGTAACGATAATTGCAAAGGACAATATTTTAGAAAATCAAATCAATGGAAAATGCAACTCCTAAAACCTAAATTCCTTTGTCACTAGAGTGTAATGCAGTTTATGTAACGCCTTTAAGATATTTAAAGGGTGATAACTCAATAATGAATAATTTTTGGGCTGCAAAAAAGCACATGCACAGCTACACATGATAGTGATATTGTTGACAAAATTTTAAAGTTAGACAAACACTTCTGCCAGACCAAGTATACGGCTAGCACATGCACACCTTCACATAGTAATGATAATACTTACCACACGTTACAAAAGAATCGGAGATAAACTGTAGGAGGAATTGCGTTGACAAGAAATGATTGCCAATGCAGTTATGTATCAGCTTTAAGATATTTAAAGGGGGATAACTCTGTAATGAACAATTGTTTGGCTGCAAAAAAAGCACATGCACATCTGCCATGATACTGATAATGTGGACGGAATTTAAAGTTAATCCATTGAGACCTCTAGGAGTTGCGTTGACAAGAAATGATTGTCAGAGATGGATGGACTGACAGACGGCCATACATACATTTTGGACAGATGGATGGATGTACAGGTACACGAAAAGCACACACGTACTAAGTTTCAAAAGAATCGGAGCTAAACTATAGGAGGAGTGGCGTTAACAAGAAATGATTTGCAATGCAGTTTATGTATCTGCTTTAAGATATTTAAAGGAGGATAACTCTGTAATGAACAATTGTTCGGTCCCGAAAAAAGCACACACACCTCTGCACATGATACTGATGATGTGGACAAAATTTTAAGTTAATCCATTGAGACCTCTAGGAGAAGTTGCGTTGACAAGAAATGATTGTCAGAGATGGATGGACTGACAGATGGACATACATACATTGTGGACAGACGGATGGATGTACAGGTATACGGATAGGATATGCCCATCTTCACGTAGTAATGATAAGACTTACTAAGTTTCAAAAGAATCGGAGATAAACTGTAGGAGTTGCGTTGACAAGAAATGATTGGCAATGCAGTTTATGTATCGGCTTGAAGATATTTAAAGGGGGATAACTCTGTAATGAACAATTGTTCGGTCACAAAAAAGCGCATGCACCTCTGCACATGATACTGATGGTGTGGACAAAATGTTACGTTAATCCATTGAGACCTCTAGGAGTTGCGTTGACTACATGGGGACAGATGGATGGATGGACAGATGAACAGACGGACATGCTGATCGCTATATCACCCAGTCTTCCAGACCGGGGGGATAAAAAAGAAGGCAAAAAACTTAGCGGTGCCATTTAGACATTGGTCTCAACACAGGGAGCAGCAGCATTAGGCATATGAAGCCATCCTAACACTGCTTTCTCAAGTATCATTAACTTCATGGGTTCAAGCAACAATATGATTACTACCACCACAACTCTTACAGAACTAGTAGTGGCATTACCTTCAATATCCAAGCTCACTGTGATGGTGACTTCTCACAGAAGGGGCAGCAGAAGAATTAGGCATTGGCCTGAGAGATGAAACCAGTTGTATCAACAAATGGTGAGGTTATGGATATTGGTATATTTTTTAAGACTTACTACTGGCATGACTGACAGTGATACATTTTCCAAAAAAAATATTATTTTGGCTTGCAAATGGATATTCATTAAGACGAATAGAGATCAGTTTTGGTCAGCTTGACCATTAATGTGTGATAACTAAATCATTTCAGGATGTGTATCGGTATAGTAATAATACAGGTATTTAATATCATACTTGTATACCGTGAAGCCCTATGGAATAGTATCTCTCTAAGCTAGTGAGAGATGATCGAACATCTATGATCATACATGTATGATTCGACAAAATCTGAAAATGTTTGATTGTGTAATTCATGTATTTGACAATTTGACAAGTCTAGTAGTAGTAGTAGTAGTAGTAGTAGTAGTAGTAGTAGTAGTAGTAGTAGTAGTAGTAGTATTGTGCATCATGCACATGTATAACATACAAATGCATGATCATAGGCATTGGATCATGTATCAGTGGCTTTATAAGGCTTCCACTGTAGAATAATTCACCTTTCCAGAGTATCCATCGCTGATTTGACGTCATATGATGTCATACTCAGCTAAGCGGCATGTAGGATGATGTCATAATCATTACGCTATAAATGATTCTATTAGGCCGATCGTTAACTCTTAATAGTCTGACACGTTGTACGAATTGTATGTCTCTACTATTTAATAGGCAGCAACAGCACCCAGTCAAATTAGTTTTAAAATATTCAACAGCTTACCTTATAGTTTTCTAGAAATTGATAGTCAGGGAGGTCAGAGATCGATCTATCCCAACACGAGCGAGGTGTGGGTGGAGCTTAGCTAGAGATTGGCGAAGAATAGATAAAAATGGAAAAGGCCTTTGTAATACTGTTATCCAATGTACTCTCTAAGGATGACATTGTAGTGTAGCGGACAGATAATCAGTAAAGCCTATAATCATTTGCAATGTTAACCCTTTAATAGCCAGTCTGGTCAATGGATATTTGAGAAAGAAATACTTTTATTTTCTTGACCAAATTTAACCATTAAAGTCTTAAGTTACAACTGGAGAAACTGACTTGTTTATCGAGCCAGTCATTCACACGGTAAAATTTCAAACATAGTCTTCTCTTACCCGACAAATGGCCATGACCATTGCAAAGGCTAGTAATGGCTGGGCATCTAATTTTACAGATCCCCCCACAGACCCCCCTTGCGGGTTGGTCTGTTGTTTTATTAACCACTATAAAAACATACTTACCGTTCAATCACTACTTGCTAAATCAATTATTTGCATTTTGCTATCAGAATAAGATTTTTATTCCTGCATACACACCTCCCCATGCCTAATTCTGTTCCTATGGACCCTCAACCAGGCTACTGGTTGAGTCCCATCTCCAGCCTACCATCAGGTATAGACTGGCACCAGTCTATACTCACCTCATCGTGACGCTTGTCGCTAAGCGCGCTCGCGCATGCGCATTAGAGCCCGAATAGGAAACAGATTCACTTTTCTAAATTTAAGTGCAAAATATTTAGTCTGATTCTCAAATCTTACCATGCGGGGTGGTTGAGGCCGGGTCGTAGTGATTGAATGGTAAGTATGTTTTTATAGTGGTTAATAAAACAACAGACCAACCCGCAAGGGGGGTCTGTCGGGGGTTGTTATTACACCACAAAAACATCCATTACCGTTCAATCACTACTTGCTAAACCCGTAGATTTGGTCAGTGCCCCCTGTCCACATACGGTGGGAGGAGATTAGAGAATCAGTAAACCAGGATAAAAATCAAACCAATCTTATCCCAATGTTAATAACATAACATCATAGTGCATTTAGCTCAACCACACTGTGATTAGCAAATAAGAACAACTTGAACTTAAAGAAATAAATAAAAACCAAAAGAAGACTCTCACCATTTCTCACAGACGCATAGTCCTAACGAAAATGGTGGGAAGTGCTTGGTAAATAGTCTTCGGCTTTTTTAGTTAACAAACAAGGATAAAATTAAATCAATCTTATCCAAATGTTAACAACATAACCTAATAGAGCATTTAGCTCAATCACCCCGTGATTAGCAAATAAGAACAACTTGAACTTAAAGAAATAACTAAAAACCAAAAGAAAACGCTCACCATTTCTCACAGACGCATAGTCCTAACGAAAATGGTGGGAAGTGCTTGGTAAATAGTCTTCGGCTTTTTTATTTAACAAACAAGGATAAAATTAAACAAATCTTATCCAAATGACCAAATGCTAATAACATAACCTAATAGTGCATTTAGCTCAATCACACCATGATTAGCAAATAAGAACAACTTGAACGTAAAGAAATAAATAAAAACCAACAGAAGACTCTCACCATTTCTCACAGACGCAGAGTCCTAACGAAAATGGTGGGAAGTGCTTGGTAAACAGTCTTCGGCTTTTTTAGTTAAAAGTGGAAATGTTATGAAAGAAGGAAGCTGCTGCACTCTGGTCTTTGAGATAAAAGGATGTAAAGGTGTATTCACATTTCCCTCCTGCCACCTGCATGAACTCATCTAAAGACGAACCCTCAAAAAGAGCGAAAGAAGTAGCCCTACCTCTAACGTCATCGGCTTTAATAAGGGAGAGATTAACTTGATCCGGTGAGGCTATCTCATAACAAGGCTTAATTATTCTCTCAAAAATCCATCTGTCAATCGAAGAATTAGAGACCGGCTTAGATAACTCTTCCTCGTAGGAAAAACATAAATGAGATGGATCGACTCTTATAACCTCTGATCGCTGATTGAATGTTCCTAATGCCGTACTAGGACACCAAAATTTTTCGGATGGCGCCAGACGAAAAAGATTTTTAAAATGATCGGACTAGCGGGATAGCGGTTAGTTTGAGTTTTAGATAAAAAATTCCTTCTGGGATATCAAACCAAGCCATCTCCTGAACCTATAAATCTCTCCTTTTCAGCCGAAAGAGCATGAATCTCTTGAACGCCTTCCAGCAGAGGCTGTAGCAACAAGAAACAACAGCTTTGACAATTAAAAACAAAACCAAGCTTACTACTGGTAGAATAAATAGGTTCAAAATGGCGACCTGCCAAAACCTGAACAATCAAAGCCCAACTCCAGGAAGGTACAGGCTTAGCAATCTGAGGACGAATATTGCTTAGACCTCTAATAAAGCCATTAAAAGTCTTAGTATCCTAGTATACTGGAAGAAGAAGAGGGAAATCTACCAGAAATCTAGGTCTAAAAACCAAATCCTCTTTGGCCAAAAGGGAGCTATCAGAAGAATTTCGCAAACCTGATCCTTGACCCTCTTCAAAACTAACTGAATCAGAATCGTTCGAGAGAAGGCATAGGCGAACATTCCAGTCCACTACTGAGACAGAGCATCCACCCCCAGGGCTTGACTGTCTGGAAAAGGATACATGTAAGAGAAGATCTGAGCATTCAGAGAGGCCGCGAACAGCTCTACTAAAGGACAATCCATAAGACTAAACCTCATTCCTCCTTCTAAAAATGAAAGAAAAACCCCATGGCAATGACTGAACGAATCGAGATTTAGAAGCCTAACAGACAATCCAACCAATGCACAGAAGCCTGGATCTACTTTCCAATGAATAGCCTCTTCTATAGACTCCTTGCCAATCATAGACAAGCAACAACCCCTCTAAAGCTAATAGCTTCTAATAATAAGGAACAGAAGACCATTTTGGAAGAAGAGACTACATAGAAGGATTCTAGATCCAAGAATATCTAGCCGCTTTTAATAAGGCCCCCCTTAAAGAAGTGTCAAACTTACTAATGCTAAAGAGGACTGCTCATAGAAAACACATAGATTACATATGCCAAAAATCCTGGGCTATATCATAATGCTTAGTCCTCACTAAATAGGTAACTCATGTTTATTATGGATATTTTAATAATACCGCTTACTCTGAATGGAGACCAAAAAGGGTCATATCAGTATAGCCTAACTTATTAATAATGCTAAAGACTCTGCAAAAATTATAGATAATATTATTTACAGAGATTTAACCAGAGATTGTGGCAAACCAAAACCCCATAGTAAGTCTATGGGAGTGCTTATAGCCAAGATATAGCCAAATCATGTGCCCGAGATCTACATGAACTACGGGAAAGTTACTAGTGATGACCGTCATCACAATTCTATGAAAAGAATACATGACACGGTCCTGATAAGAGAACTATGGCCAACATTAGACTATCTAATTAAACCATTGTATAACAATGGAGATTTAATACAAATTTGTATTGAATACATCAACGGTTGCCTAGCCACTCGGGCTTGCTGATAAATAAGATCTCCTAAACAATTCAATATTTATGCCAAGAGGCAGAAACTTAAAAGATTTTACTAAATTTATTGATTCTTATATTTATAGTCTTAGCATCAATAATTTCATCTTTGTACTAACAAATGACATTGTGTTAGAAATCCCAAAGAAAGGAAAGATTGAACACTGATACTAGATATTAACTGATTGAATACTGAATTTTGCAGACAACATATTACAACTGTAATATCTCTGGACTTGCAAAGATTTAGAAAAAAGTTTGACCGAAAATAGTTGGTGGATGCTTAAATCCAAAAATTATCGTCCGCTCTTCTCCCCTCCAACGCAACCCCAACCCCACCCCAACCGGCCCGCCGCCAGCCCCCAGACAACAATCTCAACGAGCAAAAACCCAATA
The DNA here is from genome assembly GCA_034401795.1 of Chaetoderma sp. LZ-2023a. Taxonomy (NCBI): domain Eukaryota; kingdom Metazoa; phylum Mollusca; class Caudofoveata; order Chaetodermatida; family Chaetodermatidae; genus Chaetoderma; species Chaetoderma sp. LZ-2023a. The sequence goes on along the minus strand of CM067370.1, from coordinate 160,084,892 downwards.
ATCACCGAATAGTCCGGGAATAATCCGACCGAAAATTGCCGGTGGCATCACCAACAACCCTCAGCCAAACTGCACCCAAAATACCCAGCAAATCCCGAGCCCCGCCCCCCGAACCACCGTCCAAAGGCCCGCAGCAACCCAGTCAAAATAGAGCAAAAATTACGCTATAAAAGGAAAAACAAACAAAATCTGGAAAAAATGAAAACAAAACGAACTCACCGAAACTATGCCAACGCAGAAGAAGAATCCGACTCATATTCCTCCTTCCTGCCCCCTTATCCGATTGATTATCTTTTCTAAGCGAATAATGTACTTGTAGACATTATCCTGTACTCATAATGATCCTATGAAACCTCTACTGAATCTAATTCTTTTCAGCGACTGACAAAATTATACTACGATTTACTTAAAAATCAGGGTTATCCCATCCACAAATAAACTCCCTTTGGTTAAATAAATATGTCAACCTGCTGACATAAGAGGTAAAAGGAGCGAGAAAAAAGGCTGAATGGCCCAAAGACAACTGGCCATCTAAAGTTGGATGAAAGCAAAAATCCTATCTCGAAATAATGCGTAAAATACACACTGACTTATCGGCTGATGAAATGCGCATATAAAATAATCTGCAACAAAATCCCATACAGTAAACAGTCAGGAGAGTTTAATTACATTGAAAATTGTCCCTGATAAACGAATAAATGTCTGAATAGACTACAATTCCCAGAGAGACTACAAGACTGGCAATGCCTTGGTATGAATATTTTCAGCCATTAAACATTCCCAATATTAAACAAATAAGGAAATAAGACTAATTCTTAGGCAAGAAGATGACTAGATTCTAGGAAAGTGGATGTGGAAAAAGGGAAACGGAAATGCATAAACCGGAAGTATACTACCGGACACTGATCAAAATCCTTCAACCCTGCTGTACAGAATAACCGGAAGAGGAAACTGAAAAAACGGATCCGGAAATTGATGAACAATGCAATGCCGGGTCCAACAGACCCGGATATACATTCTTCCGGAAGCTCTCCTGAAACCGGAAATGGAAATCGGAAGTCTATCCAGGTCTGGACGACCCGGAAGTACACCCATAAGACCGGAAGCGGAAGTGTACTGACTATCGTCCAAACCGGAAACGGAAACACTTCTGCCGGAATTCGAAAATAAAAGGAGTCCTCAGACTCCGGATATCCGGAAGCGCCAATAGAACCGGAAACGGAAGTAGGTACCAGATTTCTAGGACCCGGATGTCCTACCTACCCGGAAGAGAGACCGGAAGTGGCCGAACGGAAGTGGTAACCGGATATTACCGACCTGGATTACCCACTAAACCGGAAGTCCTACCGGAAATGGAAACCACCGAAGAAGGAACCGGATCTTGAAGACCCGGATGTCTTGCTAGACCAGAAGTTCGGACGGAAAAAGTCTGAGATGCGGAAAAACGGAAGTAAACACGAGTCCACCACAACGGAACTTAACGACAGGAACCACCGTAAAACTGGCATTCTCATAAGGACTGGCCTTATAGACGCCGGTTTCAGCCGACGCCACCACGGCTTGAGGGTTATGCCCGTCACCCTCAAGTCTTATGTGGATTTTATCTGGTGCACTGCATCGAGCACACCTTCAAGAGCTTGGATGCTCTTGACTTCTGCTTTGGTGACACTAACCTGCATCGAGGTTAGAGGGGCCGACATTCCCCATTTGTGGGAACGCCCGCTAGCCTTCGGGCTATCCTCCGAACTTGGAAGAACTTTCTTGCTTATTTGGCCTCCTTAATAGCAGAAGATATTTGCTCATCAAGAGATTTAGTCAGCACCGAGGTAAAATATTCGAACCTCACAATAAGCGCCAACCCGGCGTCAGAATTTCCCGACGAGTTTCCCCCCTCCGTTGCTACCGATAAAGGAACCGAAGATTGAGCAACGGAAACAGCCTTTGCCTTGCTAGCAACGGAGGAAATGGACGGACGTCCAGAGGGCAGCGATTGTGACAGACAAATCTTTAAAAATCAAATCAAAATGCTTTCACTACCGAAACCGGCCACCCGTTTACAAATTCCACACATAGAATTGGGTGTACCGGATGTACACTTCGGACAGATGTGCCCGGCGAACTCGATAGAGTGATGACGATCACATTTTGACGATGAACACTTTGCCTTATCTGACAATTCGTTACAGGCTCTAGAAATGGACTGGACATTATTAATGATGATGATGAAGTAAGGATAGGCATAATAATCAAGATACCACGAAGCAAAACGATCTTCGCGAAAACCGGTAATATATAAAATTCGTCTATAAGATACCATATAAACACAATTATACTTCCTAGACATAACTTAGGGAGGATTGACTTCATATTGGGCATATTCTTCCGAGATATAAAGTCAAAAGGTATCACTGACACAGCGCAAAACACAAAAACTTATACAAATATTTTAGACAACTATTCTGCCTGCAGAATAATTGAAAAGTGAATCTGTTTCCTATTCGGGCTCTAATGCGCATGCACGAGCGCGCTTAGCAACAAGCGTCACTATGAGGTGAGTATAGACTGGTGCCAGTCTATACCTGATGGTAGGCTGGAGATGGGACTCAACCAGTAGCCTGGTTGAGGGTCCATAGGAATAGAATTAGGCATGGGGAGGTGTGTATGCAGGCATAAAAATCTTATTCTGATAGAAAAATGCAAATAATTGATTTAGCAAGTAGTGATTGAACGGTAATGGATGTTTTTGTGGTGTAATAACAACCAGACGTTTTCTCACAATTAGACTCCATTTTTAATACAGCTGATCCCGATTTTATTACGTAATTATGGTCATGTGTGATATTTACCTTAATTAACCCTGTCAATGCTACTGATACAATTTGACAAATTCTTTATAGTGTAAGGAATAAGAACTGTTGATTACATGTAATCTGACGATCATTGATTGGAAGACATTGCTGCTGTTTTAGTTTAAAATATTAATAACATTGGACGCTGATGTTTCAATGCATTTGAATACTCTGGAAATTAAAAGCCTCATTTGGATATATGAGTTTTTGTCAATGGTTGCTATCTGCTCCTCGAGGGTCCCCCTAGTATGACAGCAATGGGTGGTGGTGTCTTCTAACCTCTCTAAATCATGGTTGACTTTACCATGTTGGTTGGCTTGGTACATAGATTAACCCTTTAACCATAACCAATCTGATGTCAAAATTTTTAATTTTCAAATTAAATTAAAAGATGAACTGGTGTTCATTTTTTAGCAAATTTGGTGGAAGATGGTGCTGTCATAGACAGCAACATCGTTCACCAAAATTGCTGAAAAATGTACACCAGTTTCTTTATTACTGACACGGTAAAAGATGGAATTATGACATCAGAGAGGCATGGGTTAACCGTAAAACATTGTCATGAAAATGTCCTTTTTCTTGTAGATCAAACTGCCCTGAAATTAAGCTTCTGTTAATACAGCATTTAAAGGGGTAAAGCTGAGAATTTCTCAGACAATGACAGTCTCTGAGCTTCTGCAGGGAGACAAATTATATCCCGACACAAATTAACACATTTCATTCTGAATTCCTAGGAACATGATTTGAAATAAAACGTACACAGGTAGATGCATGCAAACACATGCAGTAAAGAGCGTGGACAAATGCACACATGCAAACATGGATGCATGACCACCCACAAATCTGTACACGCACACGCGCTCATGCACACACTACTGTACTCTCTATAGGAAAATATTGCAGGTTATTGAAAATCTGTCAAAATGATAAATGATCTCTCATGAACAATACCAAAATCACAGCCCTCAAACCCTTTATCACTCAAGTCGTCATAAACGGCTTCTGCAGTTGTCTTGAGAAATGTCCATTTACAGACCAAGATTAAGACTATTTTTGTTTTAATTTACCACTGAAATGACTGGCGTGTGGTAAATTTGCAAAGACAAACTTCTCTTGCTTTGCAAATGGACATTTTTCATGAGAAAATTGAAATTTTCTTGAACAAATTTGAGTGTTATAGAGTTCTTGAATCTAAATAGAAAATATATTAAATATATTGCATATTTTAAATGTTATTTGACTTAAAGTTGTTGTAGTCTAGATTTTTCCAATATAAATGGCTTCCAAATTTAGTCAGCTGGATGTCAACAATTGCATGTACTAAACATCATGTCGGGAAGAAAAGGGTTAATCCCACCCATTAACTCTCTAACCATTTAATACTCATATCAGCCAAAAAACGGCTTCTGTAGTGGTCTTGAGAAATGTCCATTTGCAGACCAAGAGAAGACCATTTTTGAAAATTTACTGCTGCAATGACTCTCTCGATAACCGAGCCAGTCATTCCAGCGGTAAATTTTCAAAAATAGTCTTCTCTTAGTCTGCAAATGGGCATTTTCTATGAGAAAATTAAAATTTATTTGAACAAATTCGAGGGTTAAAGGGTTAATGTTGACGCTAGCCAAAACTAGCATCAGCAGTAATCTTGAGGAATGCCCATTTACAGAACATGTGAAGACTAATTTTGAATATTTACCACTGGAATGAATGGCTCGATAATTCAGTGGCAAACTTTATCAGTTTTCTCTAGGCCTGTAAATTGACATTCATTGACCATAATATGCTGAATTTCTGCAGACTACATTTTCCATGGGGTTTAACTCTGGATAAGCTGTATATTTTGAAAACAAGTTGACTGAAAATTGTTGATGGCTAAGCCAACAACAATTTTAAGTCAAATCGTTTCAGCGGGTCCATAGTTGTTGCCCATTGAAATTGTCTGGCGGTTTGCAGCAGTCAGAGAGTTAAGCAAATATCTTAATTTTCCTGACCAATATCTGGACCATTAATTAGGACCAAGACCGGACAAATGTCCATTTGCAGGCACAGAGAAGGCTAATTTGAATATTTACAAATGGAATGACTGTTTTGGTTTATCAGCTAGGACAAATGCAAAGGCTGTGTTTGTTCGGTTTGACTATTATGGGCTAGGAGTGAAATATTTTCCAGGATCTATGAATATTGCTGAGAAATAGCTAGAATTTGCTGAAGCCTTTTCACAGAAAATTTCATAGGATTCTACGAAATATGCTAATTATTCTAATCCAGTTCATTTTAATGTGTCTTAGAAAAGTTAACAAAAGACAACTTTAATCAGTAAACCTGTTGGCTGCTTCACGAACGAAGTGTTTTATTCACAAAATATGACATTTTTAAACCCTTTAACACTCATATCAGCCAAAAATGCCTTCTCCAGTAGTTTTGAGAAATGTTCATTTGAGGACCAAGCGGACTATTTTTGAAAGTATACTACTGTAATGACTGGCTCGATAACTGAGCCAGTCATTCCAGTGGTAAATTTTCAAAAAGTCTTCGCTTGGTCTCCAAATGGACATTTTTTATGAGAAAATTTAAATTCTTTTGAACAAATTCAAGGGTTAAAGGGTTTAAAAGACTTATCTAATCCCCAAATAGTCGAGACAGAAAAGTTAAAGATGACAATACAAGAAGGTTAAAGAGATCTCGATCTTCTATCAGCACTCAGAGTCACTGATTGTATCAAACCCTTTGCAGTCATAACAAGAGGGGCCTGTATCGCTCACTTGAAATTATTGGCCCCTGGAACCACCAAACAAAATGAGATGACCACTGGAACACGATGGCCAACAGCCAAATTGGCTGTTCTGCATCATTTGAACAAACTTGAATCTCTATGCTGTAAGGATTGTTCCTGCCAAATATAATTGAGATCAGCCCATTGATTTTTTAGAAGATATTTTTAATTTCCCATTGCTTTAGTATGGGAGCTTTAGCAGGAAAATGATCCAAGATGGCCACCAAACCATTTATCCGACAGTTTCAAAAATGGCAAATTTGAGATCAGAATACCCAAAACATATACACCTGTGCAAAAGTTAAGCACCAGCAAAAACAATAGAACGTAGAAACATGATGGTACAACTAGGCTGCCATACTTTTTGTCCCCGCGTTAGCTGACATAATTCCAAGTACGAAATGCACATGCATGCATGACTTCACGCCGCTTGATGTCCGTGCGTGGCGGGAAACAGTAAAAGTCCAGTTTGAGGTGTAGAACATTACATACAGATTTAGGCGACAAGATTAGGAATTTTGTGTTCATGACCGTGGTTTATTTGTACAGAGAGAATTAGCTCTTGATTGTGAACCGCTATGGCAAGACGAAGGTTAAGTGATCGTGTGAAATGGCAAATCATAGGCATGCATACCACTGGTATGTCATGCAGAGAGATTGGCAGACAGCTGAACATTAACCATACTGTAATCAGTCGTTTGATTGCAAAACATGGGCAAACTAACGAGGTGAAGGACAGGCCTAGATCTGGAAGACCGAAGAAGACTACTGCCCGTGATGATCGAGCCCTAGTACGCCTTGTTAGGAGATCTCCATTCACCAACAGCAGAGTGCTCAGCCAGCAATGGGAAACGTGCAATAGAGTGTCAATGTCTACCGTCAAAAGGAGACTGTATGCTGCTGGCATGAAAGCTAGGAGACCTGTTAGACGTCCTCTCCTCACTGCACACCACAAAGAGGAGCGTCTGTGGTGGTGCAACGAAAGAAGACACTGGAACATGAGATCCTGGAGACGGGTACACTGGTCCGATGAAAGTTGGTTCCTGCTTCATGCCACAGATGGTTGAACTCGTGTATGGAGGTCCAGACGCACGGCGTACGACCAACGTAACATCATGGAAGAAGTTCCATTTGGTGGAGGTTCCGTTATGATATGGGGGTGCATCTCATTTGATTGTAAGCTGGATCTGTTGACTGTACCTGGAACACTAAATGGACAAAGATATCAAGATTCCATACTGGATAGAGTTGTGGTCCCTCATTTTGTAAATCATGCACCTGGAACCCACCCTATATTCATGGATGACAACGGCCGACCACATCGTGCTAGAGCTGTGCATGAATACCTCCGCCAGAATGCCATCGAAACCCTACCATGGCCAGCAAGGAGCCCTGACATGAACCCTATTGAGCATATCTGGGACATTCTGGGAAACCTGGTGAGAAGGAGGGATCCTCCTGTGCAGAACCTACAGGAATTAACAGACGCACTCCATCTTGAATGGCAACGAATACCACAATGGCGTATCAGTCGGTTGGTGACCAGCATGAGACGTCGTGTCCAGGCCGTCATCCAGGCACAAGGTGGATATACCCGGTATTAATAATGACAGTCTCAAACTCGTGCACAGATGTTAAACTTCGTTTTCAGACACCATTAATGACAATCTAGCCACGTGTGTCAACTGTAGGGCAATAGTTGTCAGTTGTGTCAACGTAACCATATTCAGGCCTCGTTTTCAAGTTCAAACAAAAACATACAGTGTTTCCCCACCATCATAATCAGCATTCCTCTTGTTGCATTATTACCTCTTGCACTAAGATGGATGGGTACATAAATGTTTATGCTATTGCTTTCTTCATAGCACATGAATATACCCTCGCATGTGCGTAAAAATAGGGTGGTGCTTAACTTTTGCACAGGTGTATATATAAAATCAATTTCGGCCTCAAAATCCATCAAATAAAAAAATCCAATATGGCCGCCAAACATGCTAAATTTTGATTGGCCAAGGGCAGCCATGTTTTTGATGGATCAACTTCCCTTGACCAAACTTTAATGACCCTTAGTGCCTTATAATATCTCTGAAATTTAGGCCTGATCTCTTCAGCGGTTCTGGAGAAGTCGTTTTCGCGAAAGCTAGGTCATCCATGATGGTTGCCAAACTATTTGGACAATCAAGTTCCTTTGAACAAACTTGGTTCAGCTCTTTCCCTAAATCATATTTTATGAGTTTTGAATTGATTCCCCAAGCGGTTTTGGAGATTTAAAAATATATTTCTAAAAATCAGCCAAAATTCAAGATGGCCACCAAACTGTTTATCTGACAGTTTCAAAAATGGCAAATTTGAGATCAGAATACACAAAAACATTTATAAAACTAATTTAGGCCTTAAAATCCTTCAAATAAAAAAAATCCAATATGGTGGCCAAACATGCTACATTTTGATTGGCCCACGATGGCCATGTTTTTGGATGGATCAACTTCCCTTGAACAGCCTTGAATGGCCTTTGTCCCTAATCATATCTCCCAAATTTAGGCCTGATCCCTTCAGCGGTTCTGGAGAAGTCGTTTTCGCTAAAACTAGGTCATCCAAGACGGTTGTCACACTATTTGGCCAATCAAGTTTCCTTGAACAAACTTGGTTCAGGTCTTGCGATAGATGATATTTCATGAGTTCTCAATCGATCCCTCCAGCGGTTTTGGAAAAGAAGGTTTTTAAAAGCGTTTCTAGGAATTGGCCAAAATCCAAGATGGCCACCAGGCAAATTGGCTGATCGGCTTCGTTTGTACAAACTTGGATCCATGAGGATGGCCTAAGGATGCTTCCTGCTACATATAATTTAGTGGTTCTTGAGAAGTTGTCTAAAGGAAAAGTTGACGGACAACGGATGGACACACGACGGACGGTCACCATGGCATAAGCTCACTTGGCCTTTCAGGCCAGGTGGGCTAAAAATGATCACATGTTTTTTGGTGATCTTGATTAGAACATCTGTTTCCATGATCAGTCATGTATAGGATCAATCAGAATGTGCCTTGAACTTCAAAAGACACTTAGTGTATCAAATCCACACTGCAATACGAAAAACAAGCCCATTTCCAAATCAACTTTTAAAACTGCTTCATCAGAATCTGTGTCGCTATATTAAGGGTTTGCCACAAATGGCCATCCCACATTCCAAATAAATAATATATACGGGTATGTCAGGATGAACAAATAAACTAACATACACAATGCTAAAGGACTAAATGTTAAAGGGAAAAAATTGCAATGAATTAATTATGATACTCAATAATGAGCCCTGTTAACCCTTTAATGCCAAAGCTAGCCTCTGCAGTGGTCTTGAGAAATGCCCATTTGCAGGACAATAGAAGACTATTTTTTTTAAATTAACCACTGGCCTGTGGTAAATTAAAAAAAAATAGTCTTCTGTTGGCCTTCAAATGGACATTCAATAAAAATATATATTGATTTCTTGACCAAATTTGACCATTAACCCATTAACACTTAACCCGTAGCACTATGACGTTAAAATTTAAAATTTTTAAATTAAGTTAAAGATGAACTAGTGTTCATTTCTCAACAAATTTTGTAGAAAATGTTGCTGTCGTTTCTTTGGAGACACTATAAAAGATATAATATTGACATCAGAGTGGCAAGGGTTAAGACAGCAACAAACGGCTGATCTTGATAAATGCCTATTTGCAGACTAAGAGAAGACAATTTTTGAAAATTTCTCACTAGTACGACTGGCTCGATAATCGAGACAGTCATTCCAGTGATAAATTTTCAAAAATAATCTCTTGGTTTGCAAATGGTCATTTTCTATGAGAAAATTAAGGTTTTCTTGATGAAATTTGAGGGTTTAGAGTTAAACCGTACAGAGTAGAAACAACAACAAATTCTATCTGTGGAACATTATGTTGAATATTTTAAAATTAATTTGACTGTGAGGTGTTGCGGGCTCTAGTAGCATTTCAGTACGTTTGACCTGCAACTGAGACATTGGAATTTCAAGGATTAAAGGGATAAGTTAGAAACATTTTGACACTCATATCAGCCAAAAACGGCTTCTGTAGTGGTCTTGAGAAATGTCCATTTGCAGACCAAGGTAAGACTATTTTGGAAAATTTACCACTGGAATGACTGGCCCGGTTTTTTCTATGATAAATTTTAATTTTCTTGAAAAAATTCAAGGGTTAATGACTGCCATCCTAAATTATAGTTCAACATGTGTGTACAAAGAATGTTTAACCCTTTAATGGTCATGCCGGCAAAAACTGGCCTCTGCAATGGTCTTGAGGAATGTCCATGTGCAGGCGAAGAGTGGACTACTTTTGAAAATTTACCACTGGGATGCCTGACTCGATAAACGAGCCAGTCATCCCAGTGGTCAATTTTCAAAAATAGTCTTGGCATTCAATAAGCAACTATTTGAACTTTCTTGGCTAAATTTGATGACTAAAATATAAGGCAAGTTCGTTATAATTTTGTTCAATATAATAAAATAATTTAACCCTTAAACGCTCGAATATGTTCAAGAAAATAAAGGTTTTCTCTTAAAAATGTTCATTTGCAGATCACTGGAATGATTGGCTCAGTTATCGAGGCAGTCATTAGTGGTAAATTTTCAAATATACTCTTCTCTTGGTTTGCAAATGGCCATTTCTCAAGACGACTGCAGAGGCCATTTTTGGCTGATATGAGTGTCAAAGGATTGACCGTTGCTAATTTTGTCTCAAAATATTCAGCAATTTTTCAGTACAGTTATTTTGATGTACTGGGACTTAGAGATGAAAGGTTAATGTCTATTTAGCATGAAACTATTTTTCTTTTGATGGTCATGGTTATTAACCCTTTCACATTCAAGTTCACCAAAAACAACCTTTGCAGGGGTTCTGAGAAACATCCATTGGTCTGTCTGCAATTGGATATTTTCTGTGAGTAAATTTAAATTTGGCTGAAGAAATTAAAGGGTTAAATTACTGTCACGCATGACAGGGCTTATAAACTCAAGGAAAATGCTAAATTCAAGCTCTTTTAAGGACATTGTTCAAACATTTTCAAGAATACTTTACAACATTTTACCATGGCATTTTCAATGACTTTTTAACACTACAGTGGTCATGAGAAATGTCAATTTACCGCCAAAGAGGGGATTTGAGCCAGTCATTCCAGTGGTAAAATTTAAAAAATAGCCTTCTCTTGTCTAGCAATGGAAATTCACATTTTACCATGGCATTTTCAATGACTTTTTAACACTACAGTGCTCTAGAAAAATGTCAATTTACTACCAAAGAGGGGACTAGTTTTTAGTCATTCCAGTGGTAAAATTGAAAAAAATAGGCTTCTCTTGGCCAGCAATGGAAATTCAATGAGGAAATATTTTAATTTTCTTGGCCATTAAAGGGTTAAAATTTTAAATAAACAATCTTACCTTAACGCTTGACGCACTACTGCAACTCCATGTTCAACTACACAGATCACACGTGACTCTCTCTTGTACTATCCATTCACATTGTGAATCAACTTTATTACGCACAACTGTGTAGTGTTGATAGTCTGAAAATAAGGGCGTTAATGCATGCAATCTTTACAGTACAAACTCACATGAGTTGCTTCCCTTGGAATAGTGCAATAAATGAATAAACCCATGGCATCAAGGTAATTGTCTCATCCCCTCTGATTAGCAAGTGTCCAAGTTTGGTCGCATCAAGCTTAACACATGAGATCTAAACTGCTAAGTTGAGGTAAGCGCAAAATGTTATTGTTGAAACAAGAGGCCCCTTTGAAATAAGAGGCCCAAGGGGCCTGTATCGCTCACCTGGAATTGTTGGTCACTGGCATAATTGAACAGAACGAGACGACCAAAAGAAAAATTTACCAATCAAATGTTTGTGAATGACTGTCAACTAAGAATTAGCTTTTCTTGACCAATCTTGACCATTACAAGTATAAATACATGGTATGTCTGTGTTTTTACCATGACTCATATACTTTCAATGTAAGTAAAATCATTTGATCATGTTTACCTCCCTTGATCTGTATCTGATTAACACAACAGATTTATCTCCCTTGAAATGGGAAGTTGGATTAGATAAAATAAAACGACCAGACGACCCAGAGGGTCTGGTCTTATGTTTGACTAATTACATATACCTACCTCCTTGCATTACTATTGCTCTTTCCTTCTCTGAAGGGAAGCGTAGTAGGATTTTACATCCAATGTTTGCTGTGTATAGTGGTTACAGAGTGACTGAAGGCTTCTTCAGGAATCTCCATACTCTCTCCAATGATGAGATCCATAGCAATTCGCTTGAATGATATATCTCAGAATGAGGCAGGAAGATGCTTAATACATAACCTAGAGCCAATGAGTGAGTCATAAGGCATAATGACAATCTCACTGGCTGGCAGCTCTCACATGACTTTGTTGTAGCAACCAAGTCTTCATTCCTTGACGAATCCAGTCATATAATCCAGCTTTGTGCAGATTCATGAAGAGGCAGTCGACTCTGAATCCAACTAAAGCTGAAACTTAAGAATTTATCTAAATACTTAATATTATATGACTAAAAAATCTTTAATAAATAAATACCCAAATATGTAAAAAAAATGACATATCCGGGTATACTCTAAGGCTGAGAGATATAGTGAATATCTTATACTGAATATAACTATTCTAACAGGATATGACCAAAGAACGAAGCCTCAAGACCCCCCCACAAAAAAAAAATTTGACAGATGGGAGGCTTGAAGTGGGCCGTAATGCAAGGACCTACCGTATATGTAATTAGTAAAACATAAGACTAGACCTTTCGGGTCGTCTGCTCTTTATTACTACATTACAACCTACCTCCTTGCATTACTATTGCTCAAATACAGATTTCAACATTGCACAAAACCCGGAGGCAAATTTTTGCGCAAAGTTGATGTAAAAATAGAGAAAGAGTACGAAGTTAGAAATAACGAGTAAGGAAGATACTAAAAGATAGCAATTCTAAGAATTGCTCTATCAAGCATCTTGAAAGAGATGAAATTAAAGAATAACGAGAAGATAATAAAGAAGGTCATAAATGACCCCTGGAAGCAAGAAACAGAAGATGAACATGCAAGAAATAGATGAATAATAGGGGCGATGAGAGAGATGATATGAAAAAAGGGGTGAAATAAACCCATGAGAATTAAGTAATGAATTCCCACTAACCCCAACTAGAGACTAAAGAGAATGAAGATGAAGAAGTAAGAGAAGATGATGAATGAGGAATACGAGTCATGGTCCCTGAAGTTACCGTATGAATCTTTTTATAGAAAAAGGAAGAGGCACTAAAATCTATAATATAGAGGTTAATAAAGGTGTTCTCTGAGTCTTGAACAAGAATTCTGCCCTGGGATAGAGAATAAGGCGATGACCCATAACTTGAAATCTAACTAATTCAGCTGAAAGAGCATGGATTTCAGAGCCATGGATAGCTGATGCTACTGCTAGAAGAAACTGTTTCTAGTGTAAGATGTATCAAGCACACAGAAACCAAAGTTTCGAAATGTATCCTCGCTAGAACCTGTGATATAAACTAAAGGTTCCAGGAAGGAATGTGTCTCTTAAATGGAGGACGAGAAGTACCCAAACCTTTACTGAGATAGCGAAATGTTTCTGAATTTGGACTGAAGGATCGATTAGACACTCGTCGAAGGAATTCAGACCAAAAAGATAGGATCTAATAATATTAACTGAATTCTTCCTCTGATCAAAGAGGAAGAACAGAAACTCAGTGACCTGAGCTACAGAGGCCTCAGAAGGTAAGATAAATGGTCTGCACACCATTCTTTGAAAAATTAAAATCTAGCTTTATAGATGTCTCGAGTGGAAGATCTGAGAAAAATTTTTTTTTCTGACTGAAAAGATTGACGAAGGCGAGGGCAACTCGACAGTTTCCAGATTGACAGGCGAAATATTTCCGGGTTCTGATGGAGAATCCTGCCTATGTTCTGGGAAAATGGATCGTGAGAGACAGAGAGTAGCAGAGGGAGCTCTACAAGAAGGTCTACGAGATCCGCAAACCAGATATAATCGGCAAAACTGGGCTAATAACAGGACTATGCAGGGATGTTTGCCTGATCATTCTGAGATCCAGAGGAATGAGAATCGTAGGGGGAAAAAGCATAGGAGCATACTGAGAGCCAGAGATTCCGGGAAAGGAGATATGAAAGTGGATATCTTTTCTATTCTTGAGAGAAGCAGACAGATCTATATGGGGGCGAGAGGATCTGACTGGACTACAGCCTCTTACAATTCCCACTCTATTTCTGGTATCTTTGAAGGGCGAGATAATGGGTCAGCCAGAAAATCAGTTTGCCTGGGAATGAAATGCTTGAAAGAAATATAGCGAGACCTGCACCAATAGAGAATGATCATGATCTCTTGACCCAGGGAAACCGGCCTGGAATGCCACCCCCACCCCCCCTTTTGATGATAGATGAACAAGACTACTGTGAAATTGACTGACCTGATGAGGATTGACATACCGAGAATCATGGGTTCCCAACCAGCTAGGGAATGAACCAGTCCACAGTTCTAAAAGATTGACATGGTAAGAAGATTCTAGGAGGAATCAGATTCCTGAATCTTTATGGAGATGTATCTGTGAAAAAGATCCTGAAGAGTTGAAGGATGGAGAGGAACCCCTAACAAAAAGGATTGACTATCTAATCAAAACTGGCAATGAACCATGATAGAAACTTGATGAGGATCCGATGAATCAGAGAATCTAGAGATTGATTCCATTGGGCCTTAAGATAAAACTGGAAAGGTGTTCTCATCAAAGGAACCCAAGGCATCACCTTCTCTACTGGAACCATGAGGTCTACTATTCTGTAAGGACCTGGCCGACACTAATTTGCCTACCATGAGAGATTGAATAGTGAATATCAGTGTTTGAACATTTGGAATGGATGGAGGCTAACTTCCCATGAGTGGACGAAAGAGACCACCAGGTGGGTAAAACATGAATCAGAGGAACCTTTCCCTAATAAGATATCATGTATAACGACCCTTGCAACGAGTGAGACAAAAATGGAAAGACCACCAATAAGGATGATTATAAATCAATCGTAAATAGCGGAATGAAATATCGAAGGGTCTACACCAGTGACAAATTATCAAGGACTCTTGGAAACAGACACCAAACTGGTCCCACCCCCATGATTGAAGAACTAGACAACAGTGTGGTGTCCATGAGGATAAGAATTGATCAACCGTGTAATAAGGGATCGCAGAGGACTAGATAAGAATAAAACAAGAAGACCTAATAACCAAGAGAATAAGAAGCCTACCCATGGAAGCCATACTTGTATGATACCTAATATCTGAATAAAGAAAGATATAAATGAAGAATAAAAGCTAAAAAGTCTCAAATTCCTATTAGGGTTAGGCTGATAAAAGATAGGATATAAGATAGTTTAGATATTTCTTGAGTTGTTCATGAGTCTGATAAATAAATTAGGATATTACAATAAGATCAGACAGAGACTTCCAAGCATTAATTTTTATCAGGGACAAATCTAACCACCAGCCAATCAGCCAAATGCTAGGAAGAACGAAGTCTTACTCGAACTAAGGGCAGAATTGGAAATATCATTGGCTAAAAAATAAAAATAATTTAACTTTCTTGATTGGTTGAATCCTGAACAATTCTAGTGTAACAAAATGCAAAACAAAAATTCATGTTTACGTTGTTGAAACAATATCCCCAAAAACCAACTTTTTAAACATATGAAGTTCAAATAATCAATACATATTTTATATAGAAAGACCGTATTGAATCTGGACTGTGAAATTAAAGCAGGCTATTAATTGATGAGGACTGACTGCAAACATGATCCTAAGTGAAATTAAAGAAAGATGTGGCTAAAATATATACTATTTGGCTAGAAAAGAAAAATATTTGATTAATCTACTGGCTAGAACATAGCAAATATCAGATCTGTCCCAGTATACTATTGGACAGTAATATCTGCTGAGTCGAGAGAAAGCGATATTTCTTAGTTAAAAGCATTATATCCGTATTCTAATTATCCATACTAATTAAAAGTTGTACATATTGAAATAACAAAAAACTATTTATAGTGATTTATCGGATTAAGTGGCAAATAGAAATCACATAGAAACTTATGGGAGGGGAGCGAGTCCCACTATAGTCAGAAAGAATTAGCTAAAATAGAACTGATCTAAGCTAAGAACGAATAATATCCAAAAGAATTACTTCATGTAAACAAAAGGGGAACGAAATATATATGGGACAAATTGACAACGACCTATATACACGGTGATGACAATTCTGAGTTACCGGAAGTAGATAAAAAGGGATTGAAAAGGATAAATTTCGGGCCCAAAATCACCAATCCAGCGATGGTGGGAAAGAACATGACTCTAAATAACATGTTTTAGCTAAAGAACACGAAAAAACTTTGAAAAATGGGTATATAGAAGAGAAAAAAGCGATAATGTCACCGTGACGAAATAAGACTAGGACGAATAGACTGCCGAATAAATAGGTCTATGTGTTTCGCCGATAAGAACAGGGACAGTTAAGAATAGTGAAATACAGGAAAGAAACTTATAATAAAGAAATCACAAAACACTAAGAGCGCAAATCTAATCTAACTTTAGGTAATGAATATTATACAATAAAAGGGGGGGGGGTGATAAATGGGGAAATTAGTCTTAAAAGAATGAAATATTCACGATAAAAATATAGCATGATCGGTAAATTCTCCTAACGTCTTGAAAGTATGCCAACCCGCCAACTTAGAAGGGAGAAGGAGTACTATACGAAAAGATGAACGATCCGAATAGAACTGCGCCTCTAACTCGGGGCGAAAAAATGACCAAAACAAAGCTAATTAGAATTGCGTAGTAAACTGACAGATCAGAAAATGTGCAGGAGGATGGAATCAGAAATTAGAATCATAAGAAAAAGCTTGCTCTGTAGGTGGGGCTTAGAATACACCTTCCGTATCCTCTGCGTGTCGTACGAAGCGACTAAAGGAGGTACGGGTGAGGTAACCCTGACAGAAACCTCGAGTGCTGAAGACGGAGGTTCCAGGCCGCACGGCGCACTCTAATAAACCATGGATCCACGCACTTAACGCTTATGATCATGTCGATAGTCACTTACAGGACTGGCGGTATGATCAGCGAACGAGAAGAAGAGGAAGAAGAAAAAGCTTAGAAATAGACAGTAAACCACCGGGAGAAAGATGAGATCCATACAGACCTAGGGAACCCGGGAATGGATCTAATAATCCAAGATGCGACCCCAAACCCAAACCCTCTCTGGGATTACTAATAAATATCATTAGGATAAGTTAAAACACAAAAGTTACGTGATCATGCAAAACTGAACAACATGATGCATACACTGAACGTGATGGCATCAGTGTTATTGATTGATTTTAATAATGCGTATGTTCGTATATTTCTATTTTGTTGACATTGTAAACCTGACTGTAAATGCATGCAAATCAGCCAATTGGCATAAAAAGTAAATAACCTTTACTATACTAATAGAATCCCAGAGAGAATCTGGCAACCGTTCAGAAATCATTTGACAGTTAAATAGAGGATGACTAAGAAATTTGGAACTAACCCGGCTCCGGAGCCCAACTGGGCCCAGAAACTGGGGAAACATTTGAAAGTCATATGAGGATTGACCAAAATTAGAAGCAATATTAATTCTAATTAGACACATCGGAACTACCGGTACCGACTAGGCCGGAGCTGGGGCGGGAAAACCGGGAGAAATTTTCAGATTTAATTGACACGCCGGAATGACTGGTCCCGATTCCGGCCAGGGCGTGAGCCGGGAGAAATTAGAAAAAAATCTTAAATTTTAATTCTGACACGCCTGAAAGAGATAGACTAGAGGAAAATAGAACCCGAAGAATCCCTAGAAGCCGCAGCCGGATAAAAATCCGGGTCCGGACCCCAAGAAGAAATCGGTAACTTAAGTTGGCTGGCTTCCCGACCTGGGTCCGGGACAAAACCCGGACCCGGAACCGATACCAACAGTACTCCCGAAGTTTCCCCAGAGGCTGAACCCTGATCGAATTCCGGGTCGGGCCCCAAGTAAGAAATCAGTAACTTAGACCAGTCTATCCCCAGACCCAGGAGAAAACCCGGGCCCGGGAGAAAACCCAGGCCCGGGGCCGGAAGACTAGCTGGAGAAACAGTAGAAACAATGTATGATGTGAGATCACTTGAACATCTCTGGTTGGGAATCCTTCTATCCGGCCAGTGAAGAAGTAGTAGTGATAGGATATGAAGACCCGGACCGACTTACAGCCCGCTCAGGCGCAGGCTGCGGAATGTTGATTGATGGAGAGCCGGACCGACTTACAACCTGCCCGGGCCCGAGAAAGGATCAACCTGACTTCGTCCTCATAGGCGCAGGATGCGGAATGTTGACTGTAGATGGTGCTCGAGTGGAAATGACTGGCTTCTGAAGCGATGAACGAGGCGAAACCCGAGGCTTTTTCGTACTTTTGTTCTTTCCTGTCATTGATGATTTTGAACCCCTGAAACTGTGAAGACCAGTAACACGTAAAACACTCTTGGACTTGAATAAGCGTTTCCTAGGAACAGTCAGTTCCGACGTTTCCCCTTCAACAATATCAGGAAATGAAACGTTGGAAGCTGACTGGTCCAGGATCATTTTATTAATTCTTCCATCAATCGACGCATCTATATTGCTCACTTGTTTCTGCAGGCATTCCATTGATAATATAATCCTTTCAAGGATGGATGAATCAAGTGAGGGCTCGGGTTTGGCCTTTATTTTAATCGCAGACCCTAAAGGAGAAGAATTCCGTTTAGAGTGATCAGGTGTGTTTGGTTTGAAAATGGCAAGTCTATTAGCCCGAGACCATGAGCTGCAAATAAGACAGGTTGAATTAATAGAGCACGAAGTGCATTTAAGGCACACATGGCCAGAATGATCTGTCTTGATGAATCTATGGCAGCTGGTGTTAGGACATCTAATAGAATGAAGAGCAATCTCCTTTTCTTTAGACTTGACCTTAAATCATCTTCGGAGACTTTTTCAAATCTGAATCGTAACAGAGAAAGATTTGATCGGGTAAAGTCCCGAAGATAAAAAGGGATCAGACAGCGCTGACCCCATTAAACAATAGAGACCAAACCAGTCTCTAAATTATTTAATATTGGTTTTTCTTTAAGAGAGTATGTTAATGAGATATCATGGATTTCATGCTCAGAAAACACTCTGGGCGTAAAAAAACAAAACTGGTAACACGCCTACCACGAAAATAGAAATGATCAATAAAATCAATATTGATCATAAAGACCTACAACCACTTGTCTTAGGTCTTTTCTTTTTGTCTGACATCTTGATGATCCTTTGAACGACTTGAAATATACCACTGCAGTATTGAAATTTTTTTAACTTTTTAAACTGGCTATACACATTTTTCGCTTCCCTTTCCGTCAATAGTAGGAAAGGAATGAAGACTTGGTTGCTACAACAAAGTCATGTGACGGCTGTCAGCCAATGAGATTGTGATTATGCCTTATGACTCACTCATTGGCTCTGGGTTATGTATTAACCCTCTTCCTGCCTCATTCTGAGATATAGCATTCAAGCGAATTGCTATGGATCTCATCATTGGAGAGAGTATGGAGATTCCTGAAGAAGCCTTCAGTCACTCTGTAACGACTATACACAGCAAACATTGGCTGTAAAAACTTCATCCTACTACGCTTTCATTCAGAGAAGGAAAGAGCAATAGTAATGCAAGGAGGTAGGTTGTAATGTAGTAATAACTCAATCAGTGACAGATCTTAAACATTACATTAGAGTTGATACCAGAGGACTGATAACATTTTGTGAACATTGTTTCTCAAAGACACTATTATTATAAGACCAGCCAGCAATTGCTTTAACCCTATAACCCTGGAATTTGTTCAAGAAATTTTCAATCAATCGCTGACACCATTTAGTACACTGAAATCACTCGCCTAAGCTATCCCTGGAGAGTGATTTCTAGTGGAGCAATCACTCGCCTTGTACTGCTCATGGACAGTAAGTTTTAGCTCAGCATGATTTTCTAAAAATGATGCCCTGTAGATATGACTTATTAATAAACTTTTGTTAGTTGCTATGTAGCTCTATATTTATATCAGGGCTCCCGAAATGGCCATATTGTCCGAACATGTCCGGGAAACTTTCTCAATGTCCGGTAGCATATAAGACCAGCCAGCTATCTTGACAGGTTTTTGTGATCACGGATTTTGTGATTTTTTGTGATATTTAGTCGGAAATATCATCGAAATCACGATACTTCCTTGCATAAACAGACTCCTATCGACAACAAATTTTTATCAAATGGGTAACCATTAAGCAGATAGGATAGAATGCATAATACTTGATCACCATCACGTTTATGATCATATATAGAGTAATTTCTGAACTCCTGAGTCAAGTATATTAAGGTCCATAAATCATAGGCAACTCTATTGAGTACTCGTTCTAAATATTGATACTTCTTAATTTGTTAAGCTTAGGCCATCACTCTAGTAGCTATTCAAGTATGTACATGAGGCTACTGCTCTATTTATTCAGGTTGCGAAAGTACCTAAATTATAACTTGTATAAATTTTCACCTCCTATATAGAACAAGAGGCCCAAGGGGCCTGTGTCGCTCGCCTGGAGCACCATACATTTTTGTCAAAATTGTTGGTGGGTAGTTTAGTAGTCGTTTAAATGAGTTTGTGGACATTTTTGCAAGTGCAATATGGCCGTCAAACACACTACATTTTGATTGTCCCACGGCGTCCAGGTTTTTTCTGATGGATCAACTTCCCTTGAACAAAATTTAATGCCCCTTACTTAGTCCTTGATCATACCAACTAAATTTCGGCCCGATCCCTTCAGCAATTCTGGAGGAGTAGTTTTCGGGAAAAACCGAACCATTTGGTCAATCAAGTCCTCTTGAACAAACTTGGCTTACCTCTTGGTCTATTCGACAATTTCAAAAATTGCAAATTTGAGTTCAGAATACCCAAAAACATATATAGAACTAATTTTGACCTAAAAATCCATCAAATAAAAAAATCCAATATGGCCGCCAAACAGGCTACATTTTGATTGGTCCATGGTGGCCATGTTTTTTGATGGAGTAACTTCCCTTGAACAAACTTTAATGGCCCTTAGTCCCTGATCATATCTCCCAAATTTTGGCCTGATCCCTTCAGCGGTTCTGGAGAAGTCTTTTTCGGTAAAACTAGGTCATCCAAGATGGCCACCGAACCATTCTGTCAATCAAGTCGTCTTGAGCAAACTTGGCTTATGTCTTTCCCCAGATGAGGTTTCATAAGTTTTGAATCGATTCCCCAAGCCATTTCTGAGAAGATTCTTAGACATTTCCTAAAATCGACCGAAATCCAAGATGGCCACCAACCAAATTAGTCGATCGGCTTCATTTGTACAAACTTGGATCCCTATGCCATAAGGATACTTCCTGCTAAACATAATTTAAAAACGGCCTAGTAGTTCTCCAGAAGAAGACATTTCCCATTGCTTTAGTATGGTTGCCTTTGGCGGGAAAATAATCCAAGATGGCTGCCAAAATGTTTATCCGACAGTTTTGAAAATGGTAAATTTGAGCTCCGAATACCCAAAACCATATATAGAACCAATTTCGGCCTCAAAATCCACCAAATAAAAATCCAATTTGGCCGCCAAACACGCTACATTTTGATTGGCCCACCGCGGCCTTGTTTTTTGACAGATCAACTTCCCTTGAACAAACTTTAATGGCCCTTAGGCCATGATCATATCTGCCAAATTTCGGCCTGATTCTTTCAGCGGTTCTGGAGAAAAAGTTGTTTTTGGGAAAACTAGGTCATCCAAGTTTGCCACCAAACAATTTGGTCAATCAAGTCTTCTTGAACAAACTTGGCATACCTCTTTCCCTAGATGATGTTTCATGAGTTTTGAATCGATTCCAAAAGTGGTTTCGGAGAAGCAGATTTTTAGACATTTCCTAAAATCAGCCAAAATCCAAGATGGCCACCGGCCAAATTGGCTCCATTTGAACAAACTTGGATCCTTATGCCCTAAGGATGCTTCCTGCTAAATATAATTGAAATTGGCCCAGTGGTTCTTGAGAAGTCATTTAAAGGAAAAGTTGATGGACGGACGGACAGGCACACGACGGATGGTCGACACAGCATAAGCTCACTTGGCCTTTCAGGCCAGGTGAGCTAATAACCGTGAAACGCGTGATAAATGTCCTTAACTTACTTATCCTATTATTGCCAGCACCAAAGCGCTTATGTATGAGATCCTTTATTCATACGGCTACAAAAATAAGAAACCAACCATATCATATAAATTCCCCCACAGACCCCCCTTGTGGGTTGGTCTGTTGTTTTATTAACCACTATAAAAACATACTTACCATTCAATCAATACTTGCTAAATCAATTATCTGCATTTAGCTATCAGAATAAAATTTTTATGCCTACATACACACCTCCCCATGCCTATTCCTATTAATATGGACCCTTAACCACGCTAATGGTTAAGTCCATCTCCAGCATAATGACAGATATAGACTGACACCAGTCTATAATCCCTCATAGTGACGCTTGTCACTAAGCGCGCTCGCACATGCGCACTGGAACCCAAATAGGAAACAGATTCACTTTTCTAAATTTAAGTGCTAAATATTAGAGTCCAATTCTCAAATCTTACCACGCGGGGTGGTTGAGGCTGGGTCGTAGTGATTGAACGGTATAAACGAAATCTAGGATTTCTTTTTTCACGAGAGAGTTGATACTTACCTCCCTAATACTTTTGATATTGCTAAATATCGGCTTTCACTCAATAAAACACTCAGATTAAAAACAGTTAGGTGCCCCTACTGGGCAGGGAGTCAGAGGTAGTCCGGCGGATGCTCGCCCCACCACCGCGCATGCGCCGACTACTACTTCCTCTGGCTCATTTATTGGCTAACACATGCAACTACCAAAGCCTGAAGACCGAGCCTCTGTGGGGCGGAGAGGCCGGGTCCGTATCTAGGGAGGTAAGTATCAACTCTCTCGTGAAAAAAGAAATCCTAGATTTCGTTTATTTCACATCAAGAGTATACTTACCTCCCTAATACTTTTGATATTGCCAGAATTCGAAAGAGAATCTGGCGGGAGGGAGGCGAGGTCAAAAGACCAGCTCTTCCCTATACGCTTTCAAGCGTTTAAGGCACTTATGACGTCTGAAACTGTGTGAAAACACAGTCAGGATTTGATAAACCATCGGATAACACAACCGATGTCTGAGAGATGACCGATTTGTCATATGCGCTCCCCCCCCCCCCCCCCCTTGGGAGGAAGATTAAATGACCTCAATGTCCTACACGCTCTCTTCGTACTAGTGCCAAGTACTATAGGACAGAGACGAAAAGGCTCCATTTTCGTATACTCTCTCTAAAGAACCACAACCCACATAAACCATCACCATATTAATAACACTGGGTAACGTGACAATACAAAACAATGAACAACACATGAACAAGACTGACCTTGTTGTACTAGGAAACTGTCATCACGATTCCAGTAGAGAAGGATGATACAGTCCCGACAAGTGGTTGTCACCGTCGCTGAATGGCGAAGTATATAAGCAATGCGGAAGCACTCTTCACAACATAAAGCGGTTATTGTTTCAAAATCGACAAGGCGAGAGGGTTAGAGGTGTCACGGAGGTAATGGTCTGTAAAACTTGACTCACAGTGCCACTGAGCCACTGACATAATATCATCCACAGGGACCCCACTAAACAGGGCAGTGGATGCCACGACACCGCGGACACTGTGAGCCTTGGCCACGTCAACCTGTCGCCCGGTGGCGGATTTGTGACAAAATTGAATACATTCCACAATCCACCTAGAAATGGTGTCCTTAGACGCCCTACCATGGGGTTCAATATATGACAACCATAACGCTGACTGGTCGGTACGCCACTCCGAAGTACGCTGTTTGTACCGGAGCAGCGCCCGTACGGGGCACCATACTTTAGAATTAGGATCATATCTAGTTAAAGATGGCAAAAAAATAGGCTGACCTGGATATTTCAATGACTGATTTTTAGACAAGAAATTAATCCTAGGTAGAAGCTTAAGGCCTTCCCCTGTAACCACAAAACGGTCAACCTCGGCTGATAAGGCGTGAATTTCACTCCTACGCCTCGCCGAGGCCGCAGCAATTAAAAATACAGTTTTAAGAGTTAACATTTTCATAGAAATGGAACTAAGTGGTTCAAAAGGCTTATCACCTAGTACCTGGAGCACCAGTGATAAACTCCAAGACGGAATCAGTGGAGGATTCCTTGGTCTTAGATTGCCCATGCCTTTAATTAATACATTTAATGTACTTACTTCATCACTCCCCCTATTAGCCAAGCAAGGAATAACAGTCATTAAAGCTGATTTATAACCAGCAATAGAGTTAGCTTGAGGCTATAGGCATCATATAGGTGACAGAGGAAATCAGCCACTACCTGAATAGATGATTCCATTGGATCAATACATCTTTTTGAGCACCACTCTGCAAATCTGTTGATTTTATAATTATATGCTCTGGAGGTTGACCCCCTCCTGGTTTTGGCCATAAACATGGCCGCTTGCTCAGAAAAGCCCTCCTTAATTCTAGATTCCTTGACAACATCCACGCAGTCAATCGGAACATTGACGGATTGTCGTGAAGGGCCTTGCCCTGGAAGATAAGGTCGTCCATCAGAGGCAGCGGAACCGGATTGCAGACCAGAAGGTCCAGCAGATCCGTATACCACGATCGGCTTGGCCAATCCGGGGCGATCAGAAGCACTTGGCACTCCTGCTGCCTGATTTTCTGAAGCACCTTTGGAATCAGGATTGCTGGGGTGAATGCGTATGCATACATTCCCTCCCAGCTGATAGCTAACGCATCTGTTGCGAAAGCGCTTGGGTCTGGAATCGGAGAGACGTACGTCGTCATCTTCGCATTCTTCTTCGTTGCGAACAAATCTATGTTGGGTTTCCCCCCAATGGTCGAACAGACGATCCGCCACACATTGATTTAGTTGCCATTCCGTGGGTAAAACACTCATCCTTCGGCTCAATGAGTCTGCTAGCAGATTTAACCTCCCCGGAATATGAACTGCTTTCAAGGTGATCCCATGATCCAGGCACCAACAAAGCAGTTTCCATGTCATCATACAGAGACTGGGCGACTTCGTTCCGCCCTGGCGGTTTATGTAAGTCACTACTGTCGAGTTGTCTGAACGAATCAGAACAATCTTGCCCTGAACATTCTTTAAGAAATGTTCCAGGCCCAGGACTACTGCTCTTAGCTCTAGTAGATTGATATGTTCCTTGGACTGATCCAGATCCCAAAGCCCTGATACTGTGGCCTCTTCCAGACAAGCTCCCCACCCCTCCATCGATGCATCTGTATACACAGTCACCTGAGGGTGGGGAGGGGTTAGCAAAACCCCCGGCAAGAGATTCTCTGTATTCAACCACCATTGCAGGTGGTGAATCAGAGGCGCCAACACTGACACGTTCGAGTCCAGCGAACCTGAACTCTGGGTCCACTGTGTCATGAGAAACAACTGGATCGGGCGCCTGCGCAAGGCGGCCTGCGGAATGACTGGTTCCAAAGAAACCATCAAGCCCAGCATTCTCAAGTAAACCCGTGCCAGGACATGACGACTGTCGCACACCGACTGTATTACCGAGATGAGTATTTGAACCCTCTCGAAGAACATGCCCAGGTAAACAAACTTCTGGGATGGAGTTAGCTCTGATTTCGGGAAATTGATCATCCAGCCCAAGTCCGAGAGAGTTTTCAAAACAATCTCCAGATTGGCTGACAACGATTCCCGGGTGTGTGCTTTCAACAGCCAGTCGTCTATGTACGTGTGGACTGCTATGCTTCTCCTGCGGAGGTATGCAGTGATCGCGAGAACCACACGGGTGAAGACCCGAGGAGCCGTGGAAATCCCGAAGGGTAACACCCTGAATTCCCACCGCCTGCCCTGAAATGCGAATCTCAGGAAGTGACGGAAACTCCTCTCTATGGGAATGTGGAAATACGCATCCTTCAGATCTATGGAAGCGGTCCACATTCCTCGCTCCAACCCCGCCAATACCGAGCGCACAGTCTCCATCTTGAAACTGGGCGTCTCTAAGAACTTGTTCAAAGGCTTGAGGTTGAGAATCGGCCTCCACCCTCCGGTGTTTTTCTTCACTAAGAAGAGGGTTGAATAGAAGCCCGGGCACCTCTGTGCCGGCTGAATGGCTTCTTTTAGTATGAGGGAATTTATTTCCTCCTCTATACACAACCTCTGATCCGGATCCCGTGGAATAGGAGTCCAGATCGGCGCGAGAGACAGTCGCGATGGCGGGCCTGTCACCCAGTTGGGACGATACCCGACTGAAAGCCATCGCAAGACTAAACGGTCCTGAGTCAACCGCTTCCACTCTGGTAAGTGGCCGGCCAAACGGCCACCCACCGGTCCACCTAGGGATAGAGGCGGACATAAGGAGTGCCAGAGTGGCACTGTCCTCTCGGCGTGAAACACCGGAGTGGTTCCCACTGCGGTAACCAGGCCATCAGGCCCGATTGCCGCGACCAGATCCCCGCGCGCCCCGCCCAGCGCCGCGCGCACCACGGTGCGCGGGCGGCTGTCTGGCTGGGTGCGGCTGGGGAGCCTGCGCCCCCCTCGCTGCTGGCCGAATCGCACGTGGCCTAGGCCTACGTTGCGACGGTGGCTGGCCTCTGACCTGGCCAGCACCACCTCGAGCCTGCAGAGGACGATACGCAGGGGGTGCCGCGCGAACACGCTCCCCGCCGGAGCACCTCAAATTGTTCACGCAGCGCCCTCTGGTTGGTAACCAGAGTGACCGTCTCCTGGAGGTGCCTGCATCCCTCACCTCCAAAGAGACCAGGACCTGTCATAGGCGTCCGCAGCAGCCTATTATACAGGTCCTGGGACGGGCACAGATTGTCAAGAGCAAACGTGCGCCTCGCCCGGACACTTCTGGTCACCGCCCGCGTCAAACAGTCCAAAGCCAGGTTGATACCATCCTGGATGGCTCTCTGGACTGTTACCGGGCTTGGCTGGCATGATGCGGAGGCGTTCGAGCACAAGACTCCCGTGTCAGAACGGGAGCCCGGCCGCGCATCTTCGCCTAAAGCCGCGCGATCATCCACGCTTGGCTTTGGCACCACACCGTACCGCTGGTATTCCAGGGGCACGATGCGGCAACGCTTCGCCACCTCGCGAGGGGCCTTCGCGAGACGTCCATTAACCTTAATGGACGCCTCCGCCGCTTCGAACATGTCCACGACATGCTCAGCCAGCGGCAGAGATGGCATAGCGGTAGCCGCCGGCCTACCAGCTAACCACGGCCTATGGTCACGCTGGCTAGCCGGCAGCTCCACGGGTAGATCGGGCCGAACACTTACCAGCCACTGGCAAGCGTCCGACCAATCCTCCTCCGTGGCTAACTGCGAGCGCTCTACTAGACGAGGGCCTTCGTCTTCCTCCAGAGCACTCGCAGTTGACGTCGACGGCGGATAAGCTGATACCCCTGGTAAGCCCGGAAAAGCATGCGGGCCCGAGAGAGCAGGCATGCTGAACTCCGCGGCTTGACCAGGAGCAGGCGCCGTGGCAGAGCGTGGGGTAAACACCGCCCTACCGCGGCCCTGACCAGCACCAGCGACACCATCGGCAAGCCGAGGTATGCGGTATCCGTGGTCAACAGCACCGCCCGGGGACACTTTCTGGACCGTGAAATCTACTCCTGCGAGAGTAGAACCACGGAACACGTCGCCTGTATTCCCCGCGAGGGGTGCACAGACGTCGTATTCCATGGCCACGTCCTCAGAAGGCGACCCTAGCAGGAGATCCTCTTCCTCCTGGCCAGAAAGATTAGACTCCGGGTCAGCAAAGAGAGCTAACCCGGACTGGCCAGGAAAGGTGCCATAGGAGGCCTTGACACCTTCGGCGCGCGGATACCCGGGGTCTGATGAGCAGACCGCGGGTCCCAGCAACAACCGTTGTCCACGGCCCCTCGGCGCGGCGCCATGCCTGCTGCCAGGGTCTTGGACTGCCCCCAACAAAGGGGCCACCTCTGAATCCACAAACGGACCGGACCTAAAGAGACCGGATTCAGAGGCGGGGATCACCTGCTCGTAAGCAGATGCCGAGGACAACAAAGGAGCTGGCCCAGGAAGCATGCTGCGAAGCAACTCTGGGACCAAATCCTTTATTGTCCTCTGCATCTCTTGCAACATTTCGGACCTGAAGGCCTCCATATCCACCGCGGATGAGGCCTTCTTCTTACCCTTCTTACTACCCTCCTTCTTCTTCTTCCTCTCTTCCTCCATCACCTTCTCCCTTGCCTGCAATGAGAGAAAATCAGACATTAGATCTCCCCCCCACTGCCTACATACATCGCACTTCAGCAACGGTCCACAGGGACTGCAGCTGAAGCACAAGTGCGGTACGAATCTATTCTTCAGAAACCTCCCGCAGGACGGGCAACCAGGTCTCTGAAACAGGACAAAGGACAAGGACAATGAGCAAGATAGTTAAGGTTAGCGAACTCAAAACCAACTAAAAAGAGAGGGACAGGATCCTCAAGATCGCAAGTCAAGAGGAACCAGCCTTGGACAAAACGTTAAATGTTAATAAAGGCCAAGGCCGATTATGACGTCATCAATCCCATGACCAAAATAATCGATCCGCAACAAGCACCAAGTGCAAGAACGAATTGTATAAGTAACCGGAACATTCCCGTTGAATTGGCATTTCGAGTACACAACAATCAGATATACAGAGATAACTCCTTCCAATTCTAGCATTGGCAAAAAAGGAAATTATCTCCCCTTTTGTTTATCAATAATTAGATACCTGACACTTGTACAGACAAACCATCCAACGTGATGTACCGGAGAACTCCACCATAGTACGCCTCTACATTCTCTCCACCGAAGGGGAAGGAATTGGATCAAGAGGGCAAAGTGAGAAGACCTTTATAACAAGCCTCCAACTCACTGAACATAGATTTTTTGGTTAGATAACCTAACAGTATTAGTAGGAAATGGAACCGTGGTGGAGAGAAACATATCCTCTTGTGCCGAGAAGTCCATCAAAGCTTCTACGTGATACCTGTGGACAAAAACACAAAGAGAAATGAGACTTATGAAGCACCATGTTGTAAAAAACCAACACAAACAGGCGCTAATCACGGTAAGCGCGAGTCCCGGAAACACATTAAACCGGGACAAAACACGCTAGCATATCAAAGAAATCACCTGATAAAGAGATCCAGCTCCTTCCAAAGGTGAGTCCTCTCTTTCCGACATGACACGAGCGTACAACAATCGTCAAATAAGTGAAAAACAAGGTAAACGCGCAGAAAATGTAGAGTAGCACAAAACCGCATGTAACCCTTAGCCAATAAATGAGCAAAGAGGAAGTAGTAGTCAGCGCATGCGCGGTGGTGGGGCGAGCATCCGCCGGACTACCTCTGACTCCCTGCCCAGTAGGGGCACCTAACTGTTTTTAATCTGAGTGTTTTATTGAGTGAAAGCCGATATTTAGCAATATCAAAAGTATTAGGGAGGTAAGTATACTCTTGATGTGAAAAGTATGTTTTCATAGTGGTTAATAAAACAACAGACCAACTCACAAGGGGGTTCTTTGGGGGGTTGTTATTACACCACAAAAACATCCATTACCTTTCAATCACTACTTGCTTAACCCGTAGATTTGGTCAGTGCCCCATTTAAACATTAGGTGGGAGGAGATTTGAGAATCAACAAACAAGGATAAAAATTAAACCAATCTTATCCAAATGTTAACAACATAACATAATAGTGCATTTAGCTCAATCACACCATGATTAGCATATAAGGAAAACTTGAACTTACAGAAATAAATAAAAAAACAAAAGAAGACTCTCACCATTTCTCACAGATGCAGAGTCCTAACGAAAATGGTGGAAAGTGCTTGGTAAATAGTCTTCGGCTTTTTTAGTTAACAAACAAGGATAAAAATTAAACCAATCTTATCCAAATGTTAATAACATAACCTAATAGTGCCTTTAGCTCAATCATACCGTGATTAGCAAATAAGAAAAACCTGAACTTAAAGAAATAAATAAAAACCGAAAGAAGACTCTCACCATTTCTCACACACGCAGTCCTAACAAAAATGGTGGGAAGTGCTTGGTAAATAGTCTTCGGCTTTCTTAGTTAAAAGTGGAAATGTTATGAAAGAAAGAGGCTGCTGCACTCTGGTCTTTGAGATAAAAGGATGTAAAGGTGAATTCAGATTTCCATCCTGCCACCTGCATGACCTCATCTAAAGACGAACCCTCAAAAAGAGTGAAAGAAGTAGCCATACCTCTAACGTCATCGGCTTTAATAAGGGAGAGATTAATTTGATCCGGTGAGGCTATCTCATAACAAAGCTTAATTATTGTCTCACAAATCCATCTGACAATCGAAGAATTTGAGACCGGCTTAGATAACTCTTCCGCGTAGGAAAACCATAAATGAGATGGATCGACTCTTATAAAATCTGATCGCTGATTGAAGGTTCCTAATGCCCTAACAGGACACCAAAATTTATTGGATGGCGAAAGACGAAAAAGATTTAAAAATGATCGGACTAGCAGGATAGCGGTTAGTTTGAGTTTTAGATAAAAAATTCCTTCTGGGATATAAAACCAAGCCGTCTCCTGAAACTATAAATCTCTCCTTTTCAGCAGAAAGAGCATGAATCTCTTGAACGCCTTCTAGCAGAGGCTGTAGCAACAAGAAAAAACAGCTTTGACAATTAAAAACAAAACAAAACTTAATACTGGTAGAAGAAATAGGTTCAAAATGGCGACCTGCCAAAACTTGAAGAACCAAAGCCAAACTCCAGGAAGGTAAACGCTTAGCAATCGGAGGACGACTATTACTTAGACCTTTAATAAAGCTATTAAGAGTCTTAGTATCCTTGACATCAGCCTACAGAAGACAAGGAATGGATGACACCAGAGAAAATCTATTCTCCCTGACCGTAATAACTGACAAATGAAATAATCAAACAGATAAGATAAAAATCTAATACTTTGGGTATAGAAACAGAATCGGGCACAAAACCTTGGTCTGAACATCATTCACAAAAAATTACATACATCACCGGTTGCCTAGCCGCTCGGGCTTGCTGATAAATTGGATATCCTAAACAATTCGATATTTATGCCAAGAGGCAGAAAACTTCAAAGATTGTAATAAATTTATTGATTCTTATATTCATAGTCTTAGCATCAATAATTTCGTCTTTGTAATAACAAATGACATTGTGTTAGAAATCCCAATAAAAGAAAAGATTGAACACTGATACTAGATATTAACTGATTGAATACTGAATTTTGCAGACGACATATTACAACTGTAATATCTCTGGACTTTAGAAAACATTTTGACCGAGAATAGTTGGTGGATGCTTAAATCCAAAGATTCTCGGCCGCTCTCCCACCTCCAGCGCAACCCCAACCCCACTCCAACCGGCCCGCCGCCAGCCCCCAGACAACAACCTCAACGAGCAAAAACCCAAGACTCACCGAATAGTCTGGGAATAATTCGACCGAAAATTGCCGGTGGCATCACCAACAACCCTCAGCCAAACTGCCCCCAAAATACCCAGCAAATCCCGAGCCCCGCCCCCCCCCCCCCACGAACCACCGTCCGAAGGCCCGCAGCAACCCAGTCAAAATAGAGCAAAGATTACGCTATAAAAGGAAAAACAAACAAAATCTGGAAAAAATTAAAACAAAACGAACTCACCGAAACTATGTCAACGCAGAAGAATCCGACTCATATTCCTCCTTCCTGCCCCCTTATCCGATTGATTATCTTTTCTAAGCGAATAATGTACTTGTAGACATTAATCCTGTACTCATAATGATCCTATGAAACCTTTACTGAATCTAATTCTTTTCAGCGACTGACAAAATTATACTACGATTTACTTAAAAATCAGGGTTATCCCATCCACAAATAAACTCCCTTTGGTTAAATAAATATGTCAACCTGCCGACATAAGAGGTAAAAGGAGCGAGAAAAAAGGCTGAATGGCCCGAAGACAACTGGCCATCTAAAGTTGGATGAAAGCAAAAATCGAATCTCGAAATAATGCATAGAATACACACTGACTTATCGGCTGATGAAATGCGCATATAATATAATCTGCAACAAAATCCCATACGGTAACCAGTCAGGAGAGTCTTTAATTACATTGAAAATTGTCACTGATAAACGAATAAATGTCTGAATAGACTACAATTCCAAGAGAGACTACAAGAGTGGCAATGACTTGGTATGAATATTTTCAGCCATTAAACATTCCCAATATTAAACAAATAAGGAAATAAGACTAATTCTTAGGCAAGAAGATGACTAGATTCTCGGAAAGCCGATGTGGAAAAAGGGAAACGGAAATGCATAAACCGGAAGTATACTACCGGACACTGATCAAAATCCTACAACCCGGATGTACAGAATTACCGGAAGAGGAAACTGAAAAAATGGAACCGGAAATTGATGAACAATGCAATGCATTCTTCCGGAAGCTCTCCTGAAACCGGAAGTCTATCCAGGTCTGGACGACCCGGAAGTACACCCCTAAGACCGGAAGCGGAAGTGTACTGACCAGCGTCCAAACCGGAAACGGAAACGCTTCCGCCGGAATTCGAAAATAAAAAGGAGTCCTCAGACTCCGGATATCCGGAATGGCCGGAAGCGCTAATAGAACTGGAAACGGAAGTAGGTACCAGATCTCTAGGACCTGGATGTCCTACATAAACGGAAGACAGACCGGAAGTGGCCGAAACGGAAGTGGTAATCGGATCTTACCGACCTGGATTACCCACTAAAGCGGAAGTCCTACCGGAAACGGAAACCACCGAAGAAGGAACCGGATCTTGAAGACCCGGATGTCTTGCTAGACCGGAAGTTCGGACGGAAAAAGACTGAGATGCGGAAAACGGAAGTAAACCCGAGTCCACCACAACAGAACTTAACGACCGGAACCACCGTAAAACTGGCATTCTCATAAGGACTGGCCTTATGGACGCCGGTTTCAGCCGACGCCACCACTGCTTGAGGGTTATGCCCGTCACCCTCAAGTCTTATGTGGATTTTATCTGGTGCACTGCTCGAGCACACCTTCAAGAGCTTGGATGCTCTTGACTTCTGCTTTGGTGGCACTAACCTGCCTCGAGGTTAGAGGGGCCGACTTTCCCCATTTGTGCGAACGCCCGCTAGCCTTCGGGCTATCCTCCGAACTTGAAGAACTTTCTTGCTTATTTGGCCTCCTTAATAGCAGAAGATATTTGCTCATCGAGAGATTTAGTCAGCAACGAGGCAAAAGATTCGAACCTCGCAAAAAGCGCCAACACGGCGTCAGAATTTCCCGACGAGTTTCCCCCCTCCGTTGCTACCGATAAAGGAACCGAAGATTGAGCAAAGGAAACAGCCTTTGCCCTGCTAGCAACGGAGGAAGGGGACGGACGACCAGAGGGCAGCGATTGTGACAGACAAATCTTTAAAAATAAAATAAAAATGCTTTCGCTACCGAAACCGGCCACCCTCTACAAATTCCACACAGAATTGGGTGTACAGGATGTACACTTCGCACAGATGTGCCCGGCGAACTCGATAGAGTGATGACGATCACATTTTGACGATGAACACTTTGCCTTATCTGACAATTCGTTACAGGCTCTAGAAATGGACTGGACATTATTAATGATGATGATGAAGTAAGGATAGGCATAATAATCAAGATACCACGAAGCAAAACGATCTTCGCGAAAACCGGTAATATATAAAATTCGTCTATAAGATACCATATAAACACAATTATACTTCCTAGACGTAACTTAGGGAGGATTGACTTCATATTGGGCATATTCTTCCGAGATATAAAGTCAAAAGGTATCACTGACACAGCGCAAAACACAAAAACTTATACAAATATTTTTAGACAACTATTCTGCCTGCAGAATAATTGAAAAGTGAATCTGTTTCCTATTCGGGCTCTAATGCGCAGGCGCGAGCGCGCTTAGCGACAAGTGTCACTATGAGGTGAGTATAGACTGGTGCCAGCCTATACCTGATGGTAGGCTGGAGATGGGACTCAACCAGTAGCCTGGTTGAGGGTCCATAGGAATAGGATTAGGCATGGGGAGGTGTGTATGCAGGCATAAAAATCTTATTCTGATAGCAAAATGCAGATAATTGATTTAGCAAGTAGTGATTGAACGGTAATGGATGTTTTTGTGGTGTAATAACCACAGATTTCATCTTGAGAACGGCTCTCCAAGTGTGATACCAGCGATCGAAAAGAAGAAGAAGACTGAGGTAAAACCAAAGAACCATAAAGTTCATCGAATACTAGCTGATTACAACATAAAAGGATACAACACTGAAGAATCTAATATTACTGACAAACACGGGAGAGGCATTCTTTTATTCATACGGAAATCTCTATCCTATAACCTGATAACCACCCACGATGCATTTGTAGAATGTCTCCTCTGTGATATAACTGTGGAAAAGGAAACTCTAAGGATCGGTGTATTTTATAGAAGTCCACATTCAGATACTTTGAACACCATACAACTTTGCCATGTACTACATACATTATGTTCTGATAACAGACGAACACTTATACTGGGTGACTTTAACATGCCGCATATCAACTGGTCACTAGCTATATATACCAGCGCTACTAATTTCGATTTTACTTATCACTTTATTGAGACAATAAGAGATTGCTTCCTACAGCAATTGATAACAACTCCCACTAGAGGATGGGGCTCGGCTAAGCCCTCAATACTAGATCTACTATTTACAAATTATCCTGAACTAGTGGATGACATAGTTGTTAATGCCCCACTCAGTAAGAGTGATCATTCTATAATACAAGTTACAATCCATATCTACCTGGTCAGCAGTACAACCAAACTTGCGATATTGCTATGATAAAGCTATGAATGCATATTTGAACCAAGACTGGAGCAACCTTATGTGAAGGTTCAATGATGTTAATGATCTTTGGCAAACAATAAGAGAAATTTATTCATATTTAAAAAATTAAAAGTAAGCGAAACAAATACCCACTTGATAAAACAACCAGAAGTAAGATTAATAAAAAGAAACATCTCTGGAGAAGATATATAGAAACTGAGAGTGAAGACAGATATATTGAATACTGTAAAATAAGAAATCAAGTCAGGACAGCTACAAGAAAAGCTATGAGAGTGCATGAACATAATATCTCGAAATGTGTTAAACAAAATCCAAATAAATTTTGGAAATATGTTCAATCCCTGACAAAAACAACAATTTGTATCCCTGATTTGGAAATACCTAATAATAATGCTGTTTTTACTACAAATGATAAGGAAAAGGCAGATGTTTTAGCGGACTACTTTAATTCTGTTTTCACTGTTGAACCGGATGAAGAGGCACCGCCAATTTCAACTAGACATATAATTACGCAGTCTCCAATAATTGTTAATATCACTCCAAACATTGTGAAAGAAAAATTATCCAAACTCAAGATTTCTAAATCTCCTGGACCTGACAAATTACATCCTAGACTAATATATGAACTTAGGCAAGTATTCTGCAATCCTTTATCATTGCTTTTTAATAGATCACTAGAATCTGGGAAATTCCCAGACTGTTGGACTAACGCCAATATATCAGCCATATTCAAAAAGGGGGACAAAAAGAAACCTGAAAATTATCGCCCAATCAGCCTAATATCAGTAGTGTGTAAAGTAATGGAATCAATAATTAAGGATGCAATAATGGACCATCTAAGAACAAATAAAATGCTTTCAGCTTTATCAGTGGCCGATCTACTGTTCTGCAATTGCTAAATGTACTTGAAAAATGGCTGCAGACACTTGATAAAGGCGGGATAATTGATGTTATCTACTGCGACTTTATGAAGGCATAAAAAAGTTGTCTATATATGGCATAGAAGGTAAATTGTTAGATTGGATACAGGCATTTTTAATTGGTAGAACGCAACAGGTATTAATTAATGGGGTCCCTTCTAAAACAACACAGGTCACAAGTGGCATACCACAGGGTTCTGTTTTGGGACCACTTCTTTTTATAATATATATCAATGATCTTCCTGATGTAGTTAACTGTGGTTCTGAAATGTTCCTGTTTGCAGATGACACAAAACTCTTCAGATAAATTTTTAATCCAACAGACTGTATTTCACTGCAAAAAGACATAAATTTGATGTATTCATGGACGGATGATTCATTATTAAAACTTCACCCAGATAAGTGCAAATATATGCGAATCTCTACCAAAAAAACAGAACCACACTCCTATACAACAAACTTATGCAGCCACACTTTAACATACTCCCCTGCTGAAAAAGATATTGGTGTAATAATCGATGAAAAGCTAAATTTCGACCAGCACATAAATGAAAAGATAAACAAAGTAAACCAAATAATGGGATTAATCCAACATACGTTTAGCTATATAGATAAATATAATTTTACACACCTATTCAAGGCCCTCATTAGACCACATATTGAATATGCTAATGTTGTCTGGGCCCCGCATTTGAAAAACCCCATAAATGCTGTAGAAAATTTTCAAAGACGAGCCACCAAGCTCGTTCCTGGCCTACGCCATCTCTCATACAGTGAACGTCTACAAACTTTGAAATTACCGATCTTGGCATTTCGTAGATTACGTGGTGATCTGAGAGATTTATAAACATCTCAACAACAAATATGACCAAGGAACATCAGACTTCATTGAACTTCACAACACAAATACTAATACAAGAGGCCATAGCTTAAAACTCATGAAAGTTAGACCCAGCCTAGTCATAAGAAAGTACTCCTTCCCATTGCAGTGCACTAATCATTGGAATAAACTCTCTGAATATGTCATCAGCGCACCTTCAATTAATTCTTTTAAACATAGATTGGACAAACTTTGGGAAAGTCAACCTATGAGCTTTAACTTTGAACTTTTTAACACTCGATTTAATTCTCGAATTATATTTATATGCCGATGATACCAAACTTTTTCATGGCATTAATTCAGTAGATGATTGTAATGAGATGCAATCTGATATATATTCACTAAATGACTGGACTAATAAATGGCTATTACATTTCAATAACGAAAAGTGTAAAATTATGAAAATTGGTAATACCACTCTTACCAATTACAGTTATACAATGACTAAAAATGGGTCTCCAATTAACTATACCGAGTTTGAAAAAGACATTGGTGTTATGATTGATAGTAAGCTGTCTTTTGAGAAACACATATTAGATAAGGTTAATAAAGCAAATTCCATAATGGGGGTTATAAGACGAACATTCGTATTTCTAGATCATAAAAACATTCAAAACTCTTTACACATCACTGGTAAGACCAGTAAGAGTCCATATCTTAAAAAGCATATGGATTTGTTAGAAAATGTCCAGCGCAGAGCATCCAAAACTGTCCCAGGATTGTCACACCTAAATTATGAAATGAGGCTTTGAAAACTTAACATACCAACACTTGCATATCGTAGATTAAGAGGCAACATTATAGAAGCTTATAAAATAATAACAAAAAAGTATGACCCAGATGTATGCGATTTCTTTGAACTAAGACAAGAATCTATAACCAGAGGGCATAGGTTAAAATTGTACAAACCTCGGCCCCGCTTAAACATCCTAAAATAGTCCTTTAAATGTATAGAGTGGTGAACATATGGAATAGCCGGTGTATAGACATTTCGGCAGCCAACCATTTTCGGCAGCTTGGAGTACATTTTCGGCAGCCTATATTAGTGTGTTTTATTATTATCCCTGTGTTACCTATATGTTACCCTATATCCATGTCGCTTTAACAGAGTCGATATAACAGTATTATATACTAATACTATACGTGTGCATTATATAGTAATAGTAGTATATATTTCTGTTATATCGACTCAGATAGCCTGAAATCCATATCTAATTACCACTAACTGCTGGTTGACGAATTTTATTATGGGTTTTTTTCAGCCATGCCGACTCTAAGAGCAAAACGAACTAAGAGCCAGTTGCTGCGATGAAAGTCAAGCGCCGTAATACTGTTGTGACGCTGTGAAATATAATTTCATATTATTTTGAAATAAAGACGTAGGCCTATATCGATCATTCTTTAACAAAGTGGTTGGCCTCTAATTATTACAAATTTCAGTTCAATTGCAATGCAAAAAATTTTAAAAGAAAATTCTAGAATATTTATGGTGTAACATAATATTTGAAAAGCAGCGCCAATTTGGAAAATCTGTGTCATGTAGTTCATGTATCACATGGAAAATGCAAATTTTGAAAATAATTTTTTGGGTTGACACTTGGAGTAGATTTCCTCCAATTTTCGTTATGATCTACCAAATACCTAATGTTTGAAGCAAATTTGGAAATGCTCATTAGAAAATATAAATAATTTCAAAAATCCGCAAGAAACTCTTATAATGGTACGTCTGTAATGGTCGAAAGATTAATACAGACTGACTAAGTATCTGAATCACAAGTACGACCAGCAATTGCACGTGCATTTTGATTTGTTGACGTTGTTCCTGAAAGCTGGTTGGTTAGAGCTCTATCTCTATTGTATTTGTAATCCGCGTCTGTGTGTATTTCGATCATTGTAATGGTTTCCTGCAATTAAAGCCCATGCAAGCTAGACTCGGTGGGTGATAACAATGTCCTCAGTTTATAATCCCTGATGTTATCTTAATGCCAAAAATGTTAAGATGCGATCAATTGCGTGAATGAACAACACATTTCGCTTGCACAGCAACTGCTTTCAGTATGACATACATACCTTGTAAGCAAATAACTTTTAACAGACAAATTTATTTCAAAATATTCAACATTTTAATTAATTGTAACAAAATTTAATTTCACGCACCTTGTACGCGCGGTCACTCCGTACGCGACCACATATATAAATCTAAAGGACTTGTGGATATTTTTGAAAATAATTTGACTGGAACCTGTTGCTGGTACTGGCAGCAACAGCGTCCTGTCAAAATATTTACATAAATATTCAATCTATCCCAATAAATCGACTTAGTCAATAAGTGAACAGCTATCTAAAGAAAAATCAATTTGACAAATGTAAATCCTGCTAGATTTTTAGGAAGTAATTTGACTGGAAACGGTATTCATCACTCTGGTGCATATTCTGGAGCGAATGTGACCTTTAATACAAGTTTACACACACGCACGCAAGCTACTTATCAACAAGGAATTTATTTTCAAACTATTCAAATATAACATATTTCACGATATTACAAGTGCAACATATTTCACCATATTACATGGCGACGAACGTGTACGCACGTAGACACGATCGCGTATTCATTAAATGACCACCTATCTAAATAGAGGTTCTGGACATATATTTTGAAAATAATTTGACTGGAACCTATTGCGGACATTTGCAGCAACAGCTTCTGTTAAAAAATAACCACAAATATTCACCAGATCCCGACAAATGCATACTCATTAACCCCTCGGGCTGGACTGTATAACAAAAATTTGACTGGAACATATTGATTATGTTTGCAGCAACAACGTCTACGCAAAAAAAATATTTACAGATATTCAACAGGTGCCCTTTCGTGCAGGTTTTAAATATGTATATAAGGTAGCGCCAGCTTCCAGTCAAATTGGTTTCAAAATATTCACAAACTTAGCTATAATATAACCGTAAAAGTGAGTGAAATATTGCTTTTGAGCTGTTACAAAATAATAAATTCGTTACGTATGTGTCAATGTATGTTGAGTATTTTGAAACTAAATTGATGGGAAGCCTAAGGTAGTGTCAAAAACTGTACTGTATAATTTGAAGCGCATAGCATGTGCACGCCTACACAGGCTATAACTGCCAATAATGTTTTGAGAGATTTAATATAAATGATAGCAAAAATATACAAGAACCTAGCAACATATTTCACCATATTACTAAGCTCATCATTACCATTGCCATAAATCACACAAATAAAAACAGAAAAAGAAAACTGTGTTGTGAGTTACGTTCTGATTTCTAATTAACAAGGGAGGTAAACCGTATCGGTAATTAGCTAACAATAGCCTCATGCAGTTACTTCCCTTGAACAATATAAAATGAACGCGCGGGACTGTATATGTATTTTTATTTTAGTAATTTTCTGGTAATAATTTTTGTTAGATGTTTGTTCGGGAAGTTGGGCACACGCAATTTAATCACCTTATTTTTTCAATTCACAGATGTAGACCAGGTGTATGCAAATGTTGCAGAAGCAACATCAATTAAAATGGTCTATGAATTTCAGATCTATGGTTCCTTAATCACGGTATTAACCTGAAACAAGGGAAATATTATTAGATACAGACAGACTTATACAGATCGCCGGTAAAACAATTTTAATAACATTCCACAATATTTTACAACAATATAACGATGTTGAACATGCTGCCGAAAATGTAATAACGTGAGAGATTGCCGAAAATGTATGTTTTTATGCACCATATTTGCGTCTCGGTAGGCTGCCGAAAACGAATTAATATTTGCAGCTGCCGAAATTACATGGCTGCCGAAACCGCCTGAGACTGAATAGCCTCCCATCCCATGTAATAGAACTTAGAAGCACCAACAACAGCATCATTTGAGGGGAGACTTGATAAACTGTGGGCTACCCAACCAGTATATTACGACTATTATGCTGCCGACATAAACACACATTACTATCATGCTGACATATAAGGAAATTTAATTGTTTTTAAAATCTGTCATAACAGGCCGAGGCTAGCAGCCTACTACTTACTTTTACAGAAATAGAATGTGATTGATTGATTTGAAGCTAAACCTACATGTATTTCCAATTCTACTTCAATACTAGTTGACTGATGTGAAACTGTTATCCATGACGTTAGAGACCTGCGGCGTGTTGTCAGATGTCCTTTCATTGTATCATTGTATCATATATTGAAATAAATTTTATTACCCAGTTTCGATTTCCGTACAGTTGCGCTTCTTGTCTTGTCTTGACGATGTACATCCCTCACATTTGGTGAGAACGGTTGTAGAAACCTATTTTCTGTACACCGGTAATCGTGTCAGTGTCTTTTCACGAAACTAGCAAAGTGCACCATTTATGTGCTGGTCGAAATTTAGCTTTTCATCGATTATTACACCACTATCTTTTTCAGCAGGGGAGTATGTTAAAGTGTGACTGCATAAGTTTGTTACTAATTTACGCGTCTGGTGAACATAAATTT
Organism: Chaetoderma sp. LZ-2023a; assembly: GCA_034401795.1. Lineage (NCBI taxonomy): Eukaryota > Metazoa > Mollusca > Caudofoveata > Chaetodermatida > Chaetodermatidae > Chaetoderma > Chaetoderma sp. LZ-2023a. Next base: position 160,043,843 of record CM067370.1, on the reverse strand, counting down.
ACTTGTCTATGAACTGTGACCATTTAGGCTACCTATATACAGATAGGAAAATCACTTGCGTGTGTACATACATGTACATACATGTCAGATTTCATGATCGTTTGCGTGTGTGTATATAATATAATATATAATTAATGGAAAACTCCAGTAATTTGCGGACTCTAGAGATTCCCGGATAATACACCGAAAGGTGGTGCGCCAGACATTGGCGGAAACTCCAAGAACAGAACAGAACATAGCAAAGTCTCCGAGTGTGGAATTCAATCTGATTTGTGGCTTCAGTCGACAATCCTGCTTGACTTGCATCCAGAAGAAAGTTGCACAGGGTGCTATCATCTTGGTGACGGGTTAACTGTAGTTCTGAATCTGAATTCTGTACATGAATTCTAACTTCATCCATTATTTGATTCGGTATAGGATGTCTCACTGACTCGCTAGCAGAGCATCTCAGCATGAAGTGTTCAATGGTCTCATCTTCCTTCAGAGATAACAGACATCTTTGGTCAGCCATCTTTTACTGGTCTGCAGCCGAAATGTGCTGGTTACCATCCAGTTCTTCACAACTGCTCTGTGAACATCCCTATAGGGCTGTTACTAATTGAGGCTATTGCTGGATGCAGATTTTTTAACGTCATATTGTCGGTGGATAATCTCATATATGGGTATAGGTCCGGCTGATTCTTTATTTGATCTAACCAGTATCTGTCAATGGCGGTTGTCACTATTGCTTTCCATGAATTCGTCAAAGGTGGATTATCCATGATAGCATGAGCCGAAGGAAGAATAAATTTGGATAATAATACTCTTACCGTGCAGATCCCACTGTCACCATTAAACCCTTTGAGGATTAGTTATCTCGATATCATCTTATATTCAGCTGTGTTCTCATAATGACATAGATTTCCTAACAGCGCTAGTATCTTGGCATCTATGATGGCTTCCACTGGACAGATTCCAAGTAATGCATGGCTGGCAACAGATGCAACCGTGGTAGGGAGAGTAAGCAGTTTGTTGAGATTGCCTCTGAATTCTTTCTCTAGAAAATCGATATCTTTCTTATCTGGTAGTACCACCTCCAGACCATATATCAACACTGGTATAATGTATGTCATCAGCATGCTTCTCAGAACTGGAAGTGGAAGTCCTCCTTTACCATGCATGCCAGTGCCTAGTAGACGATACATGGATCTGCAGGCTTTTTCAGATTGTTTTCACAGGTGGCCCTGCTGCTGCCTATTTGTGTGTCTCTGCGAATTCCAAGATGAGTTGCAGTGGTAACAATTTGTATCTGTTGTCGACCAATCTGCCATGGACTTTCATGCTTGTTTCTCTTAACATTCTTATCACTAGTAATAATTACGCTCTTGGTGCCTTGATACTCATATCTTCTAGTGTCTGCAGATCTGCTCCTAAGTTTAGTTGAGCTTGCAAGTCAATCTGGTCTGTTGTTATGATAGTGACATCATCAGCTACGCATGGACTCATTATCCCGGTCATTCCAACCTTGATTCCTTTGTTTGTCACTACTTTCCAGTTGGAGGAGAAGTGGATTTATGTGTCTCTTGTATAAATTTGCCAAGATGATACCCCCTTGCCACACACCTTGCTGAATACTGAATGTACTTGATAGTTTCAAGGAAACGATAATTCATGCAGTGAAGGAGAGGAATGGACATGTAAAAGATGCAGTACAGTATACCCTGATGATCATCCGAGCCTAATGTGTGACAGTCTTCTCATTGTGTAAATTCCGCCTCTCCGATTCTCCTTAAGTAGAACATCCAAATAAGGAGTATATTCATATCCAATTTCATTGTCTTGTTTTGTCTTGTCCTGTCTCTTGGACTCTTGCCCTTTAGATGCACCTCCATATTAGTTCACAGCGGTTTATCAGTTTCGTAGATCCAGATTTTATTGTTGACTTCCGGTTATGTCAGACGGGTAATTTTTATCTAAAAAATTTCTATTCTAAATCCATGTTTATATAAAATAAATTCAGTATTTCATCTGGACAAGTGTAAGATAATGACGGTTCAGAGTGGAAGGTCGACAGTTGAGAAAGCTAGAACCTGCCACTTATAGAACACGAAGGGAGAAAGGTTATTCTTGATAATGTGGACACTGGAAAGGACATAGGAGTGGTTGTCGACAAAAACATAAACTTTAAAGCCCATATGCAAGCACAAGTGAACAAAACAAATGACATCATGGTTAGATTAGAAGATCTTTTACTTACCTCGATGCAGAGATTTTCAGTTTCCTGTTCAAAGCACTCGTGAGACCACATCTGAAATATGTGGTGAGTGTATGGGGTCCACATACAAAGAATGGTATCTTAGTGCTGGAAAATGTGCAGAGGAGAGCAACGAAACTAGTCCCCTCACTCAAAGAGCTAGAATACCCAGAAATACTAAGAAGACTAGCACTCTCAACACTCAGATACAGATGCATGAGAGGAGATAGGATAAGAGACCTTTAAGATCCTGCGGGGTATATATGACCCAGAAGTAACTGTAAATATGATGGAAACTGTCAAAGAAAGTATCATGAGAGGGCACAATTGGAGACTTCTTAAGAAGGGACGCAGACTGGATATCAGGAAGTACTCGTTCACCAGCAGATTAGTGGACCTATGGAATAGCCTACCGAAAGCTGTAGTAAACTCCAAAACTGTTTTTCTGTTTGCGGTAGGACTAGACAGATTTTGGGAAATGCTGGAAGTAAAGTACGACTTTACAGCAGAAGTCACATCGCCATGATGGCATGTGTGTGAGTCGTATCTAGCAGTGACAAAAGAAGAGGTAGACATAAAGGCTATACAGTCCATATAATCATCCTAAGTAATCCTAAGCAATATTTTGCTTAAAGTTGTATTGTATTCCCGTGATATAAAATTGTTACAAATTCGTGGTTAACCGCCATAGGGTTGGTTCAGGTGTAGACGGTACACTGCAGATGGCACTTGAACATAATAATTGGTGTAATATTTATCTTAAAGTTGTATTGTATTCCAGTGATATAAAATTGTTACACATGCTGGCACTTGAACATAATAATTGGTGTAAAATTTAGCTTAAAGTTCTATTGTATTCCCGTGATATAAAATTGTTACAAATTCATGGTTATTATAAATATGGCAAAATTGTTGTTTGAATAGGCATATATCACTAATAAATACCAGGATGTAGGTCCAAGTGTAGGTGGCACAACACAACTGGCACTTGAACCAAGTAACTGGTGTAGGCGGAACACTGCAGCTGCCACTAGTTAGCATTAGGGCATTCTTTACTTTACACACATTACAAAAAGCACAATGTATATGCAATATGAGTAAGAGAAGAACCAAATCAACAAGCACACAAGGAGCAAAGTCTGGACAGAACACAAATAAGCCGATTCACCACGGAAAGGATAAGAGTAATGGAAACAATAATCCATGCAGTGAAGGAGAGGAATGGACATGTAAAAGATGCAGTACAGTATACCCTGATGATCATCCGATCCTAATGTGTGACAGATGTCAAGAATGGGTATGCATAAAATGTGCAGGTGAAATGCTCATGAAGGAGTATGAAATAGTGAGTAAGAGGGTAGCATATCACTGGTATTGTGAACCCTGTGAAAAAAAATTGAGGAATGTGTGCAAGCATATTATAGTAAGATAGAAGAAAGAATTGCAAACATTGAAATAACAGTGGAGACTAACGCAGATAAGACCTGGGTAAAGGATGTTGAAACTAAAGTTGTTGATTGCGACAAGAAAATGGAGAAACTAGGTGCTGATATTGGAGACCAATCTCGTGCAACAAATGATGAAGCAGACCATATCAACAGGCAAGCTGATATTGCTAAATTGGTGCATTAGACCATCAATGAAAGATACCTAGAAGCTAAGCAGAGAGAGAGACAAGGAAAGATAATTTAATCATCTTTGGACTGAAAGAATCCATATCAATACTCAAAGAAGAAAGACACATGAAGGATGTTGAAGCGTTTTCACTAACGTATGCAAAGAAGAACTAGAGGTCTCTGTACAACATGGCGGATGCAAACATTCAGTTAGACATGGTAAGCATCGGAACAATGCCAAACCAAGACTACTGAGAATAACAACAAAATCGGCAGAAACAAAGCAGCGCATCTTCACTAGCATACATATGCTTAAGATTTCAAATTCGCAACAAGATTAAAAAATCTCAATTGTACATGACCTAACCCCACTGCAAAGAGATAAGCATAATGAACTAAAAGCAGCAGCAAAAGAGGGCACAGATAAATCATCAGGAAATTTTATATACCGAGCCAGAGGGCCACCCTGGCATTGGCACATAAAGAGACTGGCAAATGTAGCTCGCGGGGTAGTGGAAGGGCCATTCCGGTGTCTGGTGTCGACTCGCCACGCCGCAAGTGTACAACGAATGATGACGCTGGTTAGCTTCCGGTCTCGGGGTGACGGATCCTGTATGATACTGCCCTATGGGTAACAAAGACCGGCTCCTAAGGCCGGTGGAACTCAATCAGTTTGTGTCACCAGTATGCCTGTCCATAGCAATTGTAGTTCACGGGGTAGTGTCGGGCCCTTCCAGTGTCTGATGTCGACTCGTCGTGCCGCAAGTGCATGATGAATGATGATGCTGGTTAGCGTCCAGTCTCGGGGTAACGGATCCTGTACGAGACTGCCCTACGGGTAACAAAAACTGGCTCCTAAGGCGGTGGAACTCAATCGTTCCGGTGGGGCTGTGCGACCATTGTCGCGAACATTAAATACAACGGTCTCATCCCAAGAGTTTGTGTCACCAGTATGCCTGTCCTTAGCAATTTCGTGATCTATGGACTTACAAGATTTGATTTTGGTGACCTAATTAAAATAAGTCTATACAATGATTTTACCTAAACAGACTGTCGAGTATGCTAGATAAAATTAATGAGCATACGAAAATACAAGATATAGAGACAGCCGGATGAACTTTTAAACATGGTGCTCCCGGAGATACCACACAGACTCGTAGGTCCGCAGAGGTATCCCCGCAAGGGAGGCTCCCGTACACGAGAGTTAACTAATTAACTTAATATAAGTTATTATACCTCTAAGCTGAAAGGAAAAAGATTGTCTCTGTAGTGACGAAAAATGCTAGTTTGGGTGAGGAGTATTATCCTCGTGTGGACCGTCGTCGCTGAATCCTTGCGAGAGGCAAGTGCCTCGCACGGGCCTCCGTCTCGGGAAAATGTCGCCACTGCTTAAAGCGGGAGAAGAGTAGTAGGCAAAAATGGGCCCACTCTAATATTTAACCAAAATGTTTGAAAAAGAAACGACCATACCTAGTGAGACTATGACTATAGGGTTGCGTGCTGTTTTACGTGAAGACGGGACAAACAATACCCGAGGGATTCCCCCGTCGCCGTCTTATGTAATTCTTGGTATGCTGAATTAGTAGTTGCCGCTTTATTTATGCGGGCCTTCTGCTCTGCTTAGCTAGCTGTCAGTTGTTAGAGACAAGAACTATTTTAGGCCGCAAATGGTGGGCAGCTACCTAGCTGTTAGATACGGCTGCCATTGAGAACGGATGTCCTAAGACATCAATACTGAAGACAGGGCTCATACATGTTACTTAGTAAGATCTCCGAACTGGATAAGAATCCGGACATCTCGGTCCGTAACCACATAAAACCTCACAAGACACTGCTTACCTTTCACAAAAGCATTTTAGGCAACTGATCTATCGTTCTGGTGGGGGTAAGGGAAACGACTACCCACCGTAAATGTCCTTCCCGTGAGGGCATGGCAGATCTAAATATCATGCCCAGACATCCTTTACAGAATTCGGTGGGGATACGCATCTCGCCCGTCACCGGGTCCTATGGAACTAACCGCTTAACCTGTCGTTAGGTTTATGTACAAGTTGCCCAGTTTTCCACTGCGGTGCGGGAGGATTGTTCAGTAAATAAAATAATAATTAAGATATGTGTTCGCAGTGCTTTCCTACATTGGCAAAAGTGCTAACTACTAAGTATCCGAAGATATGGAGGGAATGTATGTGACACCACACCCTGGCCATCACCGCTCGGAAACCCCAACCGTTTCCCAGGGTCGGATCAGCCCATGGTGCGGATAGGGACATCCAAACAATTAAGAAGCCACAAGGCTGAGTGGTACATGAAAAGAGACAATATCTTAGAGATATGAATCTTGCCGGAGTGCGGGGCTAAATTATCGCAACTACGGAAGAGAGGAGTATACTACAGATTTCCTAACGAAGAAATTGTCTCTAGTCATATTAAACCTATCCTATCGAGCTGAAAAGAAAAGGTTTTAGTCGGTAGCATGCCGGGCTAAACAGAGTTATAGCACGGACAGCGACCTCAGTTAAAAATTGTTGGTGGCGGGAGAAATGTTGCTGTATAGTGTTTCCTACGTGCACTGCAGTCCTATATTTTCTACAAATAAACAAAACATATGAACTGATGGCCATATATATATATAAACTAACCAGAACAATCAATACAGTATAAAATGATCAGAATTATATATCTTTAGTACAGGTTAACGAACCTACTATGGTGCGGTTAGTGAAAACCCCTTACAGAAAATGAGAATAACTATAAACATATACAGAAATTATAACTAGCGGCCCTAAGACCGGTACAGTACCTTTTAGTCATCGGGACCCTTTGTACTGATACAATATAATTATCAGAAGTATAAGTAACGGAATAATTAATATGTTAAGTATAGTTACTTGAATACTCGGTAGCCATTCTTAAATCTGAGCTATCGTGTTACTGAAATTGATACGTCATTCTTTGGTTGATGTGAGTTGATGCATTCTCAGGAAGCTGGAAAGTTCCCGCAGGTTGGATCCCGCAAACAGCTATTGACGGGAGCGGATCAAACTCAGGACTGTAAGCACAATATAGAATGTCTAACGAGTAGTCATTAGGCGATACAATAGCACTGCTGCTGTGAAAAAGGGTTCCCGATCACCGACGGTACGGATGGAAGTTGACAACAACCCGATCACAAGTTGGGGTTGTTAGATGCAGATGAAGATACAAAACAAAGCTTAACGGTGCTGGGTACCTCAGCCAGCTCTGAAGACGTACCGGGCAAAGTTTAGTTGCTGCGGTCGAAAGTTAGAAGAACCTGCACGACATCAGTGCGGGGACGGTTGAAATACCGCTTTTTGGTGTGGCTGGCAGATCTGGCGAGTCATCCACCAAAGAACATCGCTGCCTCTACATCTGTCGAATCACATTTTCAGGCCATGAAGGCCTCACCACAAGTTCGTGTTCCGAAGTAGCTCTTGATATTCGTGAACAATAAGTAGAAAGTTCCAAATTTCTCCCGCAAGACGGGAGTGACAAAATTGTTTTAGTGCGGTGGGTTGGATACTGCTAGCTACAGGAGAAAAACCGAAAGAAAGCGAAGTGATCTGCGTATGCCTTTCGAGCTGATCATAGCTGGTACAGGTCCAACCTATTCGGCCCCTGGCCGAGGATGCTCTCGATCTCTGGATCGCGTCTCCTTTTATACTACTCGTGACGCCACAGGCGCAGGCTTCAACCAATCATCGGTCCAGCAACAGCCAATCAGCGCATAGCTGATAATAACGCAGTCGAATGTTCTAGAACATTCTAGAAGTTCTGCGTCCATGTGGTTATGACATCACGGCAATATTTTGAAGATAATCAAGAAGGGTTTTCTGAGGATAACTCAGCCATTTCTTAACCGATTTTGAAATGGTCTGCAGATTTGAAAAGCCCGTCGAATTCCGGTCTTGTTGAATGCCATATCCAGTGGGAACAGGTGATTAAAAAGGATTGCAAGGTACCATCTCGGTACACTAAAAGCGTCATGCCATCTTGGTCGTAAACTACGTGCACCATAAAAAAATAGCATCTAAACGTGCGCATGCACACTATGCGCTTTAGCAAACTTAGTCATTTTTACAACACGTCTCTCTCATAGGCCCATATACGCTTATGGCTTTACCCAGGGGGGCATGTTCAGGGAACAAATCCAGGATGGGCGGCGCGTACCCAGCTTGGCTGGTACGGCCGGTACTTGCCCGGTAAATCCGAACTACACCACTCCCTCCTAGTTTGACATCCGTGGCAAATGATCGCGCATGGCGGATCGACGCACAGACGTATGCTAGGCGGGAATTATAGACTTCCCGGGTAGGCACATGGCCGGAGAGGAGTAGTGATGCAATAGGCGCATATTCAAGAGACAGAGCACATAGAGGTGCCAAAGAGGAGAGGGGAGGCATACTTTTAGTTTTCAATTTTTGACCTAGAATTATTTTTCTAGGCTTTTTCTTTTTTTTTCCTTTTTAAGAAAAAAAAATTTTCGTGCGTGCTGTAACTCTATTTAGTAAATGATCCTAAACAATAGCTCGCATGGGTGTTCTCTTTGGGTGCGGATAATTATTATCTCTGCAGAGAACACCCAAGCTCCAACGTACCACAATTTAAGTTCAAATATATAATAATATAATATATATATATATGTATACATAAAATATAAGGTCCATGTAACATACCCTTACGGGGTATTTAGTAAATTACTTCCGAATTACTTGCACACCCCGGGTAAATAAAGGGGTACGCAACACGTATCTATGATTATATTTGCGGCCCGTTATAACGGGTCCGCAACAGGCAGCTCTCATTGACCCCATAGCCGTCCTGACATCTAAGACAGGAAGAAAAATAGAACATAATAATAATAACTCAACAGTTAGTTTATCAGGCAGCCCCAGCATAGTTGAGACTGCATGACGGGATTATGACATTATTGCACTGCAGGATGTTGTATTCTTTACGTCGCAAACGACGTTTTTACAACACCGAAGTCTGCAGTGCTCATTTTGTGTGGGACACAGCTGGGCACAGAAGTGCGTGGCTGTGTCAGATAACCATAGTCATCCTAGGGACGGGATTCAATTTATTAACATATATAATAAAAAGAAAAGTATTAAAAAAATAAAGTAATAATTAATACACTTCCATGAATCGCACCACTGATGTTCTGCTGTATCACAAATGATCACACCGCTGCTGCAAAATTTCCCCACTGAGTCAGGATCCCGCGACTAACGGTGGTTGGTCGCAGTGGATGCACTATCATTGCTGAGATGCGTTCACTATTACTGACACTGTCGGAAATGTCTGAAGTGATGGTGGCAGAAATATGAGCGTCTATAATGTCTCTCGCAGCTACTGCCGGTTCTAAAATATCTGTCCGTAAGGCAGCGGTAGTGCTAATGGTTGTTAATGTGGTTGATACTGTAGTTGTTGTGGTCGTCGTCATGGCTGCAGTGGCTGTCGTGGTGATGGCGGTGAGCTGTATCATAGGCCGAGGCAATGATGTGGGAGCGGATATGGCAGGAGATGACATCTTCTGAGACTTAGCATATTTCAACAGACGATTTGCGGTAACATTGGGCACAGGCTGAATGTGCTGCGTGTGGGCGATACGTCTCTTTCCCACGTATGGTCATTCCGGCGTGGTTCCCTTCCTGATGGCTGGGTCAGAAAGGCTAGGAGGTGGATGCTGGATAACACAAGTTGGAGTTATGCTAATTGACGCAGGCTGAGACGGTCCTGGTCCTTCATCTATGGTCAGGTCTGGTGGAGATGGTGACTGTGGGTAACTTGGAATTTCCATTCCCGCAGATGTTGTGATGACTACCGATATCGGCTGACTGGCTAAACTGCATCAGCCACTACGGGTGCGGGTGTAGTGGCTGTAGTTGGATGGCTGGTTACTGATGCGTGTGCTGCCGGACTGGATTCTGCAGAAGACTTTCGCTTCTTCCCGTATAAAGGGAGTACTTTTAATAATAATGGCTCGTTAACTTTGCCCTAATTTTGCGCATATAACAGTCTTCGATCAACATAAAAACGTGGTACTACTTTTTCTTTGAGGAGCCTCACCTTTTAATTAATGTGAGGCGGTTTTTCAGATTGGATGCTTATAAACTTGCCTGTTTTAATTTTAGGCTGGAGCACCTGATGGGGTGTGTGGGAGCCTGGTGACGACAGCGGTAATTACCCTGACTGACCCTCGTCACTCCTCCACCATGCTGTGGTAGTCGCGTATTTGGGCAGCTCTTGTGTTTAAAGCATTTGATCCAATTTACTGGAAATGGCAGTAAATGTCACGTGGCTCTTAAAAGCACGTGATTGATCGGAAACATATGTGCTGTTTATGGCGACGCCCAAAATACTGTTGCTGAGGTGTAGTCTGTTGCAGATGCGAGATATGGAAATATATATATATATATATATATATATATACACCTGTGCAAAAGTTAAGCACCACCCTATTTCTACGCACATGCGAGGGTATATTCATGTGCTATGAAGAAAGCAATAGCATAAACATTTATGTACCCATCCATCTTAGTGCAAGAGGTAATAATGCAACTAGAGGAATGCTGATTATGATGGTGGGGAAACACTGTATGTTTTTGTTTGAACTTGAAAACGAGGCCTGAATATGGTTACGTTGACACAACTGACAACTATTGCCCTACAGTTGACACACGTGGCTAGATTGTCATTAATGGTGTCTGAAAACGAAGTTTAACATCTGTGCACGAGTTTGAGACTGTCATTATTAATACCGGGTATATCCACCTTGTGCCTGGATGACGGCCTGGACACAACGTCTCATGCTGGTCACCAACCGACTGATACGCCATTGTGGTATTCGTTGCCATTCAAGATGGAGTGCGTCTGTTAATTCCTGTAGGTTCTGCACAGGAGGATCCCTCCTTCTCACCATGTTTCCCAGAATGTCCCAGATATGCTCAATAGGGTTCATGTCAGGGCTCCTTGCTGGCCATGGTAGGGTTTCGATGGCATTCTGGCGGAGGTATTCATGCACAGCTCTAGCACGATGTGGTCGGGCGTTGTCATCCATGAATATAGGGTGGGTTCCAGGTGCATGATTTACAAAATGAGGTACCACAACTCTATCCAGTATGGAATCTTGATATCTTTGTCCATTTAGTGTTCCAGGTACAGTCAACAGATCCAGCTTACAATCAAATGAGATGCACCCCCATATCATAACGGAACCTCCACCAAATGGAACTTCTTCCATGATGTTACGTTGGTCGTACGCCGTGCGTCTGGACCTCCATACACGAGTTCGACCATCTGTGGCATGAAGCAGGAACCGACTTTCATCGGACCAGTGTACCCGTCTCCAGGATCTCATGTTCCAGTGTCTTCTTTCGTTGCACCACCTCAGACGCTCCTCTTTGTGGTGTGCAGTGAGGAGAGGACGTCTGACAGGTCTCCTAGCTTTCATGCCAGCAGCATACAGTCTCCTTTTGACGGTAGACATTGACACTCTATTGCGCGTTTCCCATTGCTGGCTGAGCACTCTGCTGTTGGTGAATGGAGATCTCCTAACAAGGCGTACTAGGGCTCGATCATCACGGGCAGTAGTCTTCTTCGGTCTTCCAGATCTAGGCCTGTCCTTCACCTCGTTAGTTTGCCCATGTTTTGCAATCAAACGACTGATTACAGTATGGTTAATGTTCAGCTGTCTGCCAATCTCTCTGCATGACATACCAGTGGTATGCATGCCTATGGTTTGCCATTTCACACGATCACTTAACCTTCGTCTTGCCATAGCGGTTCACAATCAAGAGCTAATTCTCTCTGTACAAATAAACCACGGTCATGAACACAAAATTCCTAATCTTGTCGCCTAAATCTGTATGTAATGTTCTACACCTCAAACTGGACTTTTACATAACTGAACACGTGTGCTGTTTCCCGCCATGCACGGACATCAAGCGGCGTGAAGTCATGCATGCATGTGCATTTCGTACTTGGAATTATGTCAGCTAACGCGGGGACAAAAAGTATGGCAGCCTAGTTGTACCATCATGTTTCTACGTTCTATTGTTTTTGCTGGTGCTTAACTTTTGCACAGGTGTATATATATATGTTATATCATGAATCTTTATAATATAATGTCCCCTATTCGCACGAGTTCTTAAACATGCATCTTGGTGTATGTCTGTAATAGGTAGTTCTCAGCCCGTGTTGATTATGGACTGGAACGCAGGGAAGAGAATTTTTGAAATTCTCTTTGTAATTATACTGTTAGATTTTTGATGCCGCTTTACCAGCCCATGCGCTAATCATTTGTAGCACGGTAGAGCAGTTGTGTTATTAATCAAAAATTTAACAGTAAAGTTGTAAGTAATTTGATATGTGGTTTAAACAGATCTATTCAGGTGGTAGATCAACGTTACTGATCCCAACAAGATAGCTGCGTTTACCGAGCGGGAGGGCTTGCCAAGCATTCTCCTCAATGGGTAGAACTAGCTCCATCCCGGCTTAGACCAGACACATTAAAACCATTTAATAATGATTAAATTACAGTACAACTCGGAAGTGGGTGCCACAGTTATTACAATTTACAATACCGTCATTTGGAGATTGTGAATACAGTCAACCTGAGTGTCTATGTTTCTGACATGTTGGTGATTTGAATCTGATGCACGTGGTTGGCTATCTGTGGATGATACTTGCGCTGTGATGAAGGTGACGTTTTTATGGCCGCCAGGTGCGGGAGGGGGGAGGAAGAGGCGGCGTGATTGTCGACTTTATCGAACCTTGAGGGTATTTCACTCTGTAATAGCCGAGCCCGTTGGCGGGACAGAGCACAGATGACCTGTCGGATGCTGTCGTAACTTTGATCAATCCATCCGCTTGTACCCTTTGGCCTTCCCGGTATGGTTCACTGTCCCTGCCACGCCAGACGGACGCCCAGTTCCCCACACAGGATGCAGCCTAGGATAGGTACCGTTCCGCATATGCCTGAGATGAAGACCTGTCCAAGTTAGGGGGACATAATCCGGGACAGTCAAGGCGCACACTGACAACTCCCGAGCAGAGCGGACACAGTACTGGATGCCAACTAAGGTAATTTTGGCAAGGGGCCATAGCCCTGCATAGACCGTACCACGGAGGTGATGCCCGCTGGATGTCGCAGCTAAGGGCCTCGTGTAGATCGTTCTTCGATGTCATTTTAGCTGAGAGCACCTGCGCAGATTGTACTAGCCAAGTCATTCACCTCACGGGTACCTGGGATCCCAGACTGCTCCACCAGCCCGGCAAGTGACAGGTTACACCGTCTCACACACATGCCCTCCTGCTTCCCAAAGAATCACTTTTCATGACCTCTGATCACAGGAGGCATGACTCGCAATACGAATGCTTGCCATGGCCTGACTGTACATTGAGCCATCTTGATTACACAGATGAACTGACATGATCAAGATGACCGGCCGGCGACACAGTCTATAGCGATCACCATCTGAGCTCACACTCACGGGCAACCAATGGTCTGATCCGTACCTATCTGCCAACAGAATACAAACTTTGACCGTTTCCCCCGACCTTGCCTGCAGGGCATCTCCAGCATTACTACCGATTCCGCCGGAGACTCGGATTGCCCTGGGTGAGGTTTGTCGCCTCCTACCACGTATGTCCACTTAGTGAGATCGGATGAACCAAAAATCTCGGTAGCCCGAACAATACGCCGACTAGACGGTACCACAGTAGGATGTTAATTCATCCTTCATTAGACACGGAGCCCTTCAGTATCTCCTCTGCACTATAGTTGAAGATTTACGTGCCCCGGACCCTTGCGGGCCCACTGCCGCCTGTTTTTGACACCCCTTCGAGGAGCCTATCCCTCTCTGGTATCGAATTCAACCTTTCGGTAGTAAAATCCTACACGTGACTGACGACAATGCGGGCTTGCTCTCTTAATAATATTGACTGTTATTACGTGTATATGAAGTATGTAGATTTTGGCTGTTTCCATATGACGTCGGGGAAAAGGGAAGGGGAGGATCTTTGGACAACGTTCCTCCCATGATGCGTACTGTAGATGGCTGTAGTGCATTCCTTATATCCAGATGATCAGTTCTCCCGTAACTGGATAAGAAGGTGTGTGCGGGAGATTTGTCGGCTGTTGTCTGTTGATGATAATGTTGTTGTCGGGATGTCCAGGCTGATGTATGATGCCCATGTTAAAGCAAAGTGGGCGTATTCCAGTTTTCCACACTGGTGAACACCAAGTCTGTTGTTATTGCGAGAGGTGTGGGTCTGCGGAAGATATTATTTCTCCCGCATCTTGTACGGGAGAAACTGTTGCGGGAATTTTATGTCCCTATCGGGAATTAATTAATACCGGTAGGTGCTGCTAAATGATGTTGTTGCCGATGTTGAATGTATCTGTTATGCTGAATATAACTGAATAGGTATGTGATGTACGCGCAATGACGAATTGACGTGTCCAGCCTTGAGGGCAGGTGTGTTCTGTATGTGATGACGTTCTGTCTGTTGTGTGATGTCCTGACTGCTCACGGGGGAGTATGATAGGTCAAATGGAGGGGGTGGCATTTGGATAGGGGGATGTGGTCATCTCCCATTACACGACGGTTGGTGTCCTGTCGCAGTTTTTAGACACCAGGAAAATTCGAGCCGAGAGTCTGCTGAACAGGCTGCTTCCCTGCCCATCACGGTGGGTAATGTTGGTCGGTGCGGTGCGGGATGCCACCTCCTCTGTTTCAGCAGTCTCTCTCATATCTGAAGATAGATGGTCAACAGACGACGAGTGGAGTGTGAAATGGACTGTGCCAGTGACGTGCGAACTTGGGGTATAGATAAGGGACGCCAGTTAGATTTGGGCTGGAGGTGCGGCGATGGATAAGGGTGCCGCTTGGTTGGGAATTGGTCTGGCGTTTTTTGGAGGTGGTCGGGTACACCTTGTTGTATGGTTCTGTAGTTCTAGACACGCCAAGGCTTCATCCAGCCTCTTCACTTCCATGCTATTCACCATATATTCCACCTCACAGGAAGCATGGCTTGGGTCAGCCTGAGATTCCGCTTGTGGTAACTCTATGATGGGGTTGGGGGGGGGGGGTCATATCATGAAGCGGGTGGGAATGGGAAGAGATCGGAGGAACAACTTTTCCATCCAGTTCCATGGACAAGACAAACACAAAATTTTGTCAAAACAAAAAGTTTTCTTCAGATGCGACGTCCCAGATCGAGTAGACCCGCACTGAGGAGGGAGAGGGCGAGTATGTATCTCATCATCATCGTCAACATTAGCCGCTTGTTCACCCACATTCTGTCTTGGTAGAAGTGGGGCTGAACTGGCACCGCGGTGCTCTGCACTAACCGTGGGAATACTAATTTCCACAGAAATATCTGTCTGGGTACCGGTGTCACAAGAAACTCCCCAGTCCGAGCTCTGGTGTTGGGTCATCACTGACATAAGGTTTAAGCTGATCGAAGTGGATGACTGAGGTCAGACCATCCGAAGCACGGATACGGTAGGTTACGTCCGACGTCTTACCTACTACCACATAGGGGCCTTTCCACTGGTAACTCAGTTTACTTGGCACGTTTGCAGATCATCGTGAATCGTGTACCCAAACCATCCTTCCTGCTTCATATGGATCTCTTACACCCTCCGGTTGTGCCATGTCTTTTGCCGGCAGTGTGCAGTGGATTATGTTTCTCTCACTAACTCATGGGCTTGTTCTATCCTCTGCCGCAAGAGTTCAACATAGAGAGATGGTGAATTTTTCTCTCCTGGTATCCGAGGCATGGCCAGATCCAGAGGTAAGGCTAATTCACGGCCTAACATTAACCGAACAGGGGTATAGCCTGCGCTGGAATGTACTGAAGTGCGGTAAGTCATGTCACTCCTGGGCTGGTATGGAGTCGTCCTTGTTTTGATGAGGATTTATTTATTTCTGTCATCCGTCATATTCAAGGGTCCGAGCACGTCGATAGACACTCGCTCCCACGGTGCACCATCAATCTTAGTTTGAGAGGGTGCGATGTGGTGTTGGCCAACAGCGCATCTTTGGCATGGGATACATTTGGCAACCCACACTTGACACTATCATGAACCCCGATCCAGTGGAATCTCAATTTGATACGGGCAACAGTCCTTTCCACGGCTAGATGCCCGGCGTTATCATGCAGTTGTTTTAATATAAGATCACGATAACTTTCCAGGACTACCAGACGGTCATTAATATACAGAATGTTATTTATTAATCGACATTCTTTGTACCGTTGGTAATAATATTTTGCCATGGTGGAAAGTGGGTGTTACCGATTCCTTAGGAGGACGTACCCCCTCCTGGATCCACGTGTATATACTTCGTGTCTGTACGTCTGTTGTTCGGTGGTGTGCAATTTTCACCGGATTCCACTCTGCGCACCTCACTTCGGGGAACTCTGGAGATGGCTGTGTTGACTGTGTCATGGTGGCAGCCTCTTCATGTTCAGCTTCCACGCTGATTCTACTGAGGGCGTTGGCATTCCCATGCAATTTGCCAGGACGGTGAACAGCGTTGAAGTTATAGGCCTGCATGGATTCCTGCCATCTCGCTACCTGGCCCTCCAGATTTTTCAAATTCCCGAGCCATCGTAGTGCGGCATGGTCTGTACAGTGTGTAAAAGGGCCCCAGTACAGAAAGTGTTTATAATACTTGACGAAGTGTACCGCTGCTAATAGTTCTCGCTTGGTGGTTGCGTATCTTCTCTCAGTTTTATTCAGAGTACACGAACCATAACCCAATACCTGCTCCGTTCCATTTTGTGTGACCTGAGATAGAACCGCGCCAATAGTGTAAGCTGACGCGTCAGTGTCTAAGATGAAATTGAGGTTTGGATTAGGATGAGCAAGAATCGGGGCGGTCATCAAGAGTTCTTTGAACGCCCTGAAGGAGCCTTCACACTCACTCGTCCACTCGAATGGTCGATCTTTTTCGGTCATCTTGTAGAGGGGTGAAGCAATCTCACTGAAATGTCAGATGTAATGGTGATAGTACTGGTATAGGCCAAGAAAGCTTTGTGTCTCCGTAACTGAAGAGGGCTGTGGCCAGTATGCTACTGCCTTAGTTTTTGACGGCTGAGTAGCCACTCCATCACTGGATATAACATGTCCCAGGAACTCAACGTTCTGTCTAAACCGATGACATTTCTTTGGTTTGAGTTTCAAATTGGCCATGCGGAATCTAGAAAGCACTGTGTCCAAATTGATTAAGGCTTGTTCAAACGTGGGTCCGAAGACTATTACGTCATCGATGTAACAAAGCCAGGTTTCCCATTGCAGGGTGGTTGATGCCCGCCCAATGAGTCGTTCAAAGGTTCTGGGAGCGTTGCACAACCCGTAGGGTATCTTGCAGAATTGGAAAAGGCCATCCCTACAAACGAATGTGGTCTTTTCCATGTCATCTTCATCCATGGCTACTTGCCAGTAACTGCTAGCAAAGTCAAGGGTACAAAACCACTTGGCTCTGGACAAGGAATCCAAGGCCTGCTCTATCTGAGGTAACGGATAAGCGTCCTTGATGCTAAGATCATTAAGGCGGCGGTAGTCTATACAAACCACAAGGTTCCGTCCTTTTTGCCTGCTAGCACTATTGGGCTAGCCCATGGAGATGCTGAGGGTTCAATAATACCAGTCTGCAACATGTCGTTTACTTGTTGGTGTGCTTCCGCTTCCTTATGAATGGGAAGACCTCATACTGGTTGATGTACGGGGTGATTATTGCCTGTGTCATATGAGATTAGTCTCTCCGAGATCCATGTCTCCGGAGGAAAAACTATCGCGATATTTGTGCAGTAATTTCCGAATTTCATGTTTCTGTGATTGCTGTAATCCAACTGTGGCACGTAGATACAAATCATGTAAATGTTTGGGTAAATCATCAGTCATATACGGTGGTGTGTCAGCAGGTGTAGGTGATTCCAATGAGATTATGTCCACTAAATTGCCGCAGCGTACTTCTGGTTCCAGAGTGATGGGATCTGCGGTACCATTAAACACTCTAAAAGGTATATTTTCCTTATTAGTAGTGTCTACTATCATGTGGGGACTTGCGCATTGTGAGACAATCATGTAATCAGGATCCGGTTCCAGCATGGCGATGTGTGTGTTGCTTCCTAACTGTGGTGCGGTGGCCCATAAGACTTGTTCTTGTCCCGGCTCAACTGTGGCTGTACTAGATAATATTACAGCACACGTGTCGTATAATGATGATGCCAGTCCAAGAGGTATTCGTTGGCCGTGTATGTCGAGTTCCTGTTGTTTGCAATGTATGATGGCTTCGCGGGTACTGAGAAAATCAGAGCCAAGGAGGGCATCGTTGCGAATAGAGGCGATGACAACTCGCTGTATGAATTGCATCTCCTCTATTTGGATGACTAGATTAACTACACTGGCTACGGGCACATCAGCTCCCATAGCCGTCTGTAGGTAAATGTTTGTAGGTTTAAGAGGAGGCTTCTTATGAGGTGGGATGCTCTCATATAGGCGCTTGTTAAATACAGTGATTGAAGCGCCAGTGTCAACGGTGGCACTGATGGAAACGCCACTAAACAGACAGGCACATTTGTATATTACTTTGCGGTGTACGTGTGGAAGAGTTTCCAATGATGCCATCTGCGACAATGGTGTCAGAGCGGAATCACTCTGTATGTACTCTGACTGCTTCTTAATTGCTTCTCTTAATGTGGTGGATGGCTGAGTGAGGAAAGGGCCAGTTCGTTATCGCCGTTGCTGTTAGGGCTGTGGTGAAGGCGGAGCTGGGGGTAGCAATGATGATGGAGATGTTGCCATTTCAGGGTATGCTGTATTGGTGTAGACAGTGGTGCGCACAGGATGACAGATAAGCTCCACCTGCGCAAGCCATTTCTTACAATGCTTCATTAGATGTTTTGGTGAAGCACAGAAGAAATAGTGATGCCGCCAGGGACGTGTTTTTCCCCGTCTATGTCGGCGCTTGCGAATCCATGAGGCAGAGTGAACCGTTTCTCCTGAGTCGCTGCTGTCTGTGGATGCGGGAGATGATGTTGGGTGGGGCGGTGTTTTGCATACCACCAAGGGACACCGAGAATTCAGTGTCTTGGTGGCGGGACGTGGTGCTTGCAAAAACGTTGTTTCAGCAGAGGTGCTACAACCTACCACTACCGTTTTACATAGGAAAGAAGGCTTGTTATGTGCGGAGGAAGAGGGAGATGGCAATGCTGCAGATGGGGGAGGCATCGTAGGCATTGACATAGGTGAAGCCATGCATTTGGGTGTAGGTGTAAAAGCTGATTTTGGTGGGTGATTGTTGGCCACCGAATGTTATTGTACGAAGGCCGCAGTTGAGCCGGGAAGCGGATATGGGCACCGATGTGGCTCTGGATATTTCTGTGCCATTAAGAGTTTGATTGCTTCTCTGGTTGTGGTGTGCTGCAGTCAGGGGCAGGCGTTGTAGAACGAGGTCGATTAGGACACCACTCCCTCCAATGGCCTGGCTGACCACACCCGAAACAGGTGGCGGTGCAGTGCTGGTGGTGTTTGTTGTCCTAAAATGAGTGGTGGCGAGATTGGTGCTGACTGTCGTGACTAAATTAGTTAGTGTGGAGATCTGTTTATTGATCTCATCTATACGTTCTTTCATGTTGCCATTGTTATTGTTGCGCTGGTTCCCATGCCCCGGGGCCATGTGGTAGCTTCCTCTATGGGCACGCCCCCTTCCTCCAGGCGCTTGATTCTGATTGGAATTCTGTATAGCTGGTGGTGGTGATGTCTGTGTAGTTGGTGTCGATGAACTGGGGGAGCATTAGTAGCTGCACCCTCTATCTCGTTGATAGGATGGAGTTGGCATCAGCTACTCTTTTCCTGCTCCAGAAAGTTTTCTATACGGACCGCGGTTGCGGTTGCGGACTGCGGTTGCCGTTAATTGGGCCAAACTACTGTGGTCGCCTAGAAATAATCTTTCTTTCAGGGCGGGTTCACCGCACAATGCATCGATGAAAGTGTCAAGATGCAGATGGATTACGCCTTCCGTGTTGGTGCTCGGATATGCGCAGGTGACTAGCCTTCTGATTCGGCTAGTTAACTCCTGAAGACTTTCTCCCGCGCATTGTTGGAGATTCTTGAGTTGAAGATGACTGGTTTCTCCGAGAGCTGTGTCGCCAAATCGCTCCGTCAATGCTCATTCCAATTGAGTGTAGGTGGGTGTGTAGTCAGTCCCAAGATCCACAAGAACGTGAAGCGCTTTTTCGGAAAGCTTTGCGGCGAGATATTCACCCATTTGCCGATCGTTCCAGCAGTTAGTCCGACTTATTATCTCGAACTGGATTTTGTAATTGCTCCAGTCATTCTCCAAGTTAAATTCGGGAGGGAGGATGACTCGGCCAAGACTGCGAGAAGAATGAGGTGGCTGAAATCCGGCTGGTGTGGGTATCTGAGAGACTGACGAGTATTGTGAGGCTGGTCATTGTGCAGGTGGTGGTGGTGATGTTGGTGTTTCCTGTCGATGCCGATGCCGAGGAGCAAGAACACACGTACTCCAATTTGATGAGTCTTGCCCTGTTGTAGACCCATAGACCGGCATGGATCTATGGACGGGAGGCGGAATATTGTGAACATTACGTGGACGTTCTCCCCGAGGTGAGGACTGATATTCCTCATATGGTGGTGGTGCAGTCGGCTGACGGTCGTGATGTGTGGCGTGCCTGATGTACCGGCTAAAATGTGGTGCCGATTCCTCCCAATAATACCGCAGTGTTCCCCTTGAGTATAGCATTGCGCTAGAAGGGGGCGGTGTGGGAGGTTGTCTGTAATGTGGATTGTCACCCGGCCATATAGTCTCCGTAGATGACACGGCTGAATGATAGTAGTCTGAAGGATTATTTACCTGCCCGTGATCGGGTCTTTGTCTGGGTCGTCCATGATTCGGCCCTGGTGGTGGTGTCCTGTCGCGGACGTCCGATATAGTTCTAAACACTGTTCCCGCCTGTCAGGCATCTCGAAAGGTGCCGTCACTGACAGGCGAAAACAGGTTATATTGCGGTGTTGTTGATTCTGCAGAATTTCTGGCATAGTTGGTGAGCATGTGAGCTGTAAATTCATCATATGACGCTCCCTCTTGCGCTAAATAGTATTAGTTAGCGTCACCTAATACAATACACCTTTTGGCCTTTTCTGGTGGGCTCTGTCTTTGTTACGGGATGTCACCCAGCCTCACGCAGGAATGCAACCTATGCTAGGTGCCATTCTCGCACATGCGTATGAGACTAAGGACTATGCTTAAGAAATATAATCGAGGAACATACCCACAAAACAATTAGTCCCAATAAGGCATGCTCAAAACATGATCGTGCATAGACAAAGGGTCACTAGTCTAACATGAGATCGAGAACCATGCCCAGAGAACATGATTGAGGAACATAGTCCACGATCTTTTCATGTGATGCCCCTCTCACGCATATACCCTCCCTCTTCCCAAAGAATCACTTTTCATGATCTCTGATCATGAGAGGCATGGCTCACAATACGAACGCTTGCCATGGCCTGACTGTACATTAAGCCATCTTGATCACACAGATGAACTGACATGATCAAGACGACCGGCTGGCGACTCAGTCGATAGCGATCACCATGTGAGCTCACGATCAGGGGCAACCAACGGTCTGATCCGTACCTATCTGCAAAGAGAATACGAACACTGACCGTTTTCCCTGGCCTTGCCTGCAGGCCATCTCGAGCAAACACCGTAACATAGTCTGCCAGAGATGTCCTAGGTGTGGACTGTCATCCATGTACCGCGTATGTCCAGTTACTGAGACAGGATGAACCAAAGTCTCAGCAGCCCGAACATGGCACCGACTAGACGGTACCACAGTAGGATGTTAATTCATCCTTCATTGGACATGGAGGCCTTCCGTATCTCCTCAGCCCTATACTCCGATTTTACATGCCCCCGGGCCCTCATGAGCCCACTGCCGCCTGTTCTCGATACCCTTTCGAGGAGCCTATCCCTCTCTGGTATCGAGGGAGTCATCACTAAATGGAGATGGTATAGAACTGAGCTCACTATATGGTGTGGGTGTGAGTTCGCTGCATGTTATTAATGATGTTCTTCGAGCCCCGCATCGGGTGCCACTTGTAGCTCCTGGGGTAGTGTCAGGCCGTTCCGGTTTCTGATGTCGACTCATCGCGCCGCAAGTGCACGATGAATGATGATGCTGGTTAGCTTCCGGTCTCGGGGTAACGGATCCTGTACGAGACTGCCCTACGGGCAACAAAATCCAGCTCCTAAGGCCGGTGGGACTCAATCGTTCCGGTGGGGCCATGTGACCATTGTTGTGAACATTAAATACAACGGTCTCATCCCAAGAGATTGTGTCACCAGTATGCCTATCCATAGCAATTTCGTAATCTATGGACTTACAAGATTTGATTTTGGTGACCTAATTAAAATGAGTCTATACAATGATTTTACCTAAACAGACTGTCGAGTATGCTAGATAAAACTAATGAGCATATGAAAATACAAGACATAGAGATAGCCGGATGAACCTTTAAACATGGGGATCCTGGAGGTACCACACAGATTCGTAGGTCCGCAGAGGTATCCCTGCAAGGGAGGCTCCCATACACGAGACTTAACTAATTAACTTAATATAAGTTATTATACCTCTAAGCTGAAAGGAACGAAGATTATCTCTGTAGGGACGAAAAATCATGTGCCTCACGCGGGCACTACTCCTAGTGCTAGTTTGGGTGAAGACTGGTGTGGACTGTCGTCACTGAATCCTTGCGAGAGGCAAGTGCCTCGCACGGGCCTCCGTATCGGGAAAATGTTGCCACTGCTTAAAGCGGGAGAAGAGTAGTAGGCAAAAATGGGCCCACTCTAATATTTAACCAAAATGTTTGAAAAAGAAACGACCATACCTAGTGAGATTATGACTATAGGGTTGTGTGCTGTTTTACGTGAAGACGGGAGGAACGATTCCTGAGGGATTCCCCTGTCACCGTCTTATGTAATTCTTGGTATGCTGAATTAGTAGTTGCCGCTTTATTTATGCGGGCCTTATGCTCTGCTTAGCTAAATGATAGTTGTTAGAGACAAGAACTATTTTAGGCCGCAAATGGTGGGTGCCTACCTAGCTGTTAGATACAGCTGCCATTGAGAACGGATAACCTAAGACATCAATACTGAAGACAGCGCTCATACATGTTACTTAGTAAGATCTCCGAACTGGATAAGAATCTGGACATCTCGCTCCATAACCACATACAACGTCACAAGACACTGATTACTTTTCACAAAAGCATTTTAGGCAACTGATCTATCGTTATGGTGGGGGTAAGGGAGACGAATACCCACCATAAATGTCCTTCCCGTGAGGGCATGGCAGATCTAAATATCATGCCCAGACATCCTTTACGGAATTCGGTGGGGATATGCATCTCGCCCGTCACTGGGTCCTATGGAACTAACCGCTTAACCTGTCGTTAGGCTTATGTACAAGTTGCCCAGTTTTGCACTGCGGTGTGGGAGGATTATTCAGCAAATAAAATAATAATTAAGATATGTGTTCGCAGTGCTTTCCTACATTGGCAAAAGTGCTAACTACTAAGTATCTGAAGATATGGAGGGAATGTATGTGACACCACACCCTGGCCATCACCGCTCGGGAACCCCAACAGTTTCCCAGGGTCGGATAAGCCCATGGTGCGGATAGGGCCATCCAAACAATTAAGAAGCCACAAGGCTGAGTGGAACATGAAGAGAGACAATATCTTGGAGATGTGAATCTTGCCGGAGTGCGGGGCTAAATTATCGCAACTACGGAAGAAGGAGTATACTACAGATTTCCTAACGAAGAAATTGTCTCTCGTCATATTAACCCTATCCTATCGAGCTGAATCGAAAAGGTTTTAGTCAGTAGCATTCTGGACTAAACAGAGTTATAGCACGGACAGCGACCTCAGTGAAAAATTGTTGGGGGCGGGGAAAAGTGCTGCATATATAAATGTTGCTGTATAGTGTTTCCTACGTGCACTGCAGTCCTATATTTTCTACAAATAAACAAAACATATGAACTGATGGCCACTAGCCATATATATATATATAAACTAACCAGAACAATCAATACAGCATAAAATGATCAGATTTATATATCTTTAGTACAGGTTAACGAACCTACTACAGTGCGGTTAGTGAAAACACCTTACAGAAAATGAGATTAACTATAAACATATACAGAAATTATAACTAGCGGTCCTAAGACCGTTACGGTACCTTTTAGTCATCGGGACAGTTTATACGGATACAATATAATTATCAGAAGTATAAGTAATGGAATAATTAAAATGTTACTTGAATACTCGGTGGCCATTTTTAAATCTGGGCTATCGTGTTACTGAAATTGATACGTCATTCTTTGGTTGATGTGAGTTGATGCATTCTCAGGAAGCTGGAAAGTTCCCGCAGGTTGGATCCCGCAAACAGCTAATGACGGGAGCGGATCAAACTCAGGACTGTAAGCACAATATAGAATGTCATTAGGCGATACAATAGCACTGCTGCTGTGAAAAAAGTTCCCGATCACCGACGGTACGGATGGAAGTTGACAACAACCCGATCACAAGTGGGGGTTGTTAGATGCAGATGAAGATACAAAACAAAGCTTAACGGTGCTTGGTACGTTAGCCAACTCTGAAGACGTACCGGGCAAAGTTTACTTGCTGCGGTCGAAAGTTAGAAGAACCTGCACGACATCAGTGCGGGGACGGTTGAAATACCACTTTTTGGCATGGCCAGCAGATCCGGCGAGTTATCCACCAAAGAACAACGCTGCCTATACATCTGTAGAATCACACCGCAAGTTCGTGTTCCGAAGTAGCTCTTGATATTCATGAACAATAAGTAGAAAGTTCCAAATTGCTCCCTCAAGACAGGAGTTACAAAATTGTTTTAGTGCAGTGGGCTGGATACTGCTAGCTATGGGTGAAAACTGAAAGACAGCGAACTGATCTGCATATGCCTTTCGAGCTGATCATAGCTGGTAGAGGTCCAACCTATTCGGCCCCTGGCCGAGGATGCTCTCGATCTCTGGATCGCGTCTCCTTTTATACTACTCATGACGTCACAGGCGCAGGCTTCAACCAATCATCGGTCGAGCAACAGCAACTCAGCGCCTAGCTGATAATAACACAGTCAAATGTTCTAGAACATTCTAGAAGTTCTGCATCCACATGGTTATGACGTCACAGCAATATTTTGAAGATAATCAAGAAGTGTTTTCTGAGGATAACTCAGCCATTTCTTGACCGATTTTGAAAAGGTTTGCAGATTTGAAAAGCCCGTCGAATTCTGGTCTTGATTAATGCCAGATTCGGCGGGAACAGTTAATTAAAAAGGATTACAAGGTATCATCTCGGTACACTAAAAGCGTCATCCCATCTTGGTCGTAAACTACGTGCTCCATCAAAAAAATAGCATCTAAGCATGTTTGTAGATTTAAGGGGGGGGGGACTTTTTATGAGGTGGGATGGTCTCATATAAGCACTCGTTGAATACTGTGATTGAAGCGCCAGTGTCAACGGTGGCACTGGTGGAAACACCGCGAAACAGACAAGCACACCTGTATAGTACTTTGCGGTGTACCTGTGGAAGAGTTTCCAATGCAGCCGCCCATGACAACAGTGTCAGAGCGGAATCATTCTGTATATAATCGGTCTGTTTCCGAATGGCTTCTTTTAATGTGGTGGATGGCTGAGTGAGGAAGGGGCCAGTCTGTCGTTGCCACTGCTGTGAGGGCTGCAGCGAAGACGGAGCTGGGGTAGCAATGATGATGGAGATGTTGCTGTTTGTTGGTATGCAATATTAGTGTAGACAACGGTGCGTACAGGATGACTGATAAGCTCTACCTGCGTGAGCCATTTGTTGCAATGCTTCATTGGATGCTTAGGCAAAGCACAGAAGAAACAGTGCCGCCGCCAGGGATGTGTTTCTCCCCATCTACATCGGCGTTTGCGAATCCACGAGGTGGAGCAAACCACCCCTCCCGAGTCGCTGCTGTCTGTGGATGTGGGAGATGATGTTGTGTGGGACGGTGTTTTGCATACCACCAAGGGACATGAGAATTCAGTTTCTTGGTGGCGGGACGTGGTGCTTGTAAAAACGTTGTTTCAGCGGAGGTGCTACAACCTACCACTGCCGTTTTATAAAAGAAAGAAAGCTTGTTAGGTGCTGAGATAGAGGGGGATGGCGATGCGTCGGATGTGGGAGGCATCGTAGGCTTCGACATATATGAAGCCGTGCGTTTTGGTGTAGGTGTAAAAGCTGAATTTGGTTGGTAGTAGTTGGCCATCGAACCTTGTTGTACGGGGGCCGCAGTTGAGCCAGGAAGCAGATATGGGCACCGAGGTGACTCTTCGATCGGTGCCCTTAAGAGTTTAACGGTTTCTCCAGTTGCATTGTGCTGTGGTCAAGGGCAGGCATTACTGATGGAGGTCGGTTAGGGCACTGTTCCCATCAATGGCCTGGTTGACCGCATCCGAAACAGGTGTTTGGTTGCGGTGTGGTGTTGGTGGTGTTTGAGATCTCCTTATTGATCTTGTTCATTCGTTCCTTCATGTTGCCGTTATTGTTATTGTTGCGCTGGTTCCCATGCCCAGGGGCTCCGTTGTAGCTTCCTCTGCGGCTACGCCCCCTTCCTCCAGGTGCTTGATTCTGGTTGGAATTCTGTGAATTTGTTTGCTGTGGCGCTGGTGTGGTAGGTCTTGATGATCTGGGGGGAGCGTTGGTGGACGTGGCGATAGCTGCACCCTCTACCTCATTGATAGGGTGAAGTTGGCATCGGTTGTTCTTTTCCCGCTCCAGAAAGTTTTCTATGCGGACCGCGGTAGCGGTTAATTGGGCCAAACTCCTGTGGTCGCCAAGAAATAGTTTTTCTTTCAGGGCAGGTTCACCGCTTAGCGCATCAATGAAAGTGTCCAAATGGAGATGCGTTACGCCTTCTAAATTGGTGCTAGGATGCGCGTGGGTGACTAGTCTCCTTATTCGACTAGCTAGCTCAGGAAGAGTTTCTCCCGCGCGTCGTCAGAGATTTTAAAGTTGTAAATGGCTTGTTTCTCCGAGAGCCGTGTCGCCAAATCGTTCAGTTAGTGCTCGTCCCAATTGGGTGTAAGTGGGTGTATAATCAGTCCCGAGATCCGCAAGAACTTGAAGGGCTTTTCCGGAAAGCTTTGCGGCGAGACATTCACCTTCTGCTGATTCTTCCAGGGGTTAGTTCGACTTATTATCTCGAACTGTATTTTATAATTGGTCCAGTCACTCAGTTGGCCTGCCGCGGACGTCCAATATGGTTCTAAACTCTGTTCCCGCCTGTGAGGCATCCCGAAAGGTGCCGCCACTGACGGGCGAAAACATGTTATATTGCGGAGTTGTTGATTCCGCTGATGAATTTCTGGCATAGTCGGTGAGCATGTGAGCTTGGAATCCATCATATGACACTACCTCTTGGTCGAGGGAGTCGTTGCTAAATGGAGACGGTATAGACAAATGCAGTGCTACATATAAACTCTGACATACATAATGAATTTGATTATAAATTATCTTTGAACAATACAGAGCACATTCTGGAGCATGCAACCACAGAGAAAGACATATGAGTGATCTTCGATAGCAAGCTCAGCTTTGACAAACATATCAATGCTAAAATCAAAACAGCAAACATGATGGCAGGACTCCTTCGAAGATCGTATAAATTTCTAGATACTGAGACATTCATACCTCTGTATAAATCACTTGTCAGAGTGCATTATGACTATGCAACTCCAGTCTGGAACACATACAGACAAAATCTCATTGATGCGATGGAGTGTCCAGCAATGGGCAACAAAGCAGCTACCTGCCCTAAAAGAAATGTCATATGATAATAGACTTAGAGTGTTAAAGTTGCCAACCTTTTCACACCGGACACATAGGGCAGATATGAATGAAGTATATAAACTACTTAATGATATATATGATCCGAGTAGCACCTGAATTAAAGCTATAAACAGAGAAATCCAGCCTATTAAGAGGACATAGACATAAATTAAGTAAACAATGATCTAACAAGAATATAAGTCTTAACGCATTTCCATCTAGAATAGTAAATATTTGGAATAATCTGCCAACCAATGTAGTTAATGCACGTAGCTTAAATGCTTTTAACAATAGATTGGATAAGGTCTTGAGAAACCAGGATGTATTATTTACTCGTCCAACTTCACAAATTACAGGGCAGTCTCAATACTCCCACTTTACTCTAAATTAATGGAGTGATTAATGTATAATAGATTAATCAATTACCTAGAAAAAAAGGAAATTTTATATGCTTCACAGTATGGATTCCGCCAGAAACACTCAACAATGCTCGCAATCTTTCAAAATGCTTTTGATACTATCAATCACAATATATTATTAGGAAAACGTGCTTATTATGGAATCTGAGGATGTGCAATGGCCTGGTTTCAGAGCTACTAAACTTATAGAACACAATGCGCGCAATTTAATGAAAGCAGGAAATTAATCTATGGTGTTCCTCAGGGGGTCAATTCTTGGCCCTCTGCAGTTTTTACTCTATATGAATGACTTACCAAAAATTGTCCACAATTTGTCCCTAATACTGTTTGCCGATGACACCAATACCTTATGCTACGACACAAGCTTAGATATATTATACTAAAGAGTAAATAAAGAGATGGAAGAAGTTATTAATTGATTCAAAGTAAACAAGCTATAATTAAATCTTGATAAAACAAACTATATGCTATTTTCAAAGTCTGGACAATCAAGAAACAATAGTATTCCAAAATCTATATCAATAAATAAGAAATTGAAGAAGCTGCTTTTGCTAAATTCTTAGGAGTTTATTTAGACAAGAACCTGACCTAGGACAAACAAATTGAGGTAGTTACAGCTAAAGTAGCAAGAGGCATGGGTGTCATTCAAAGACTAAAGCCATACCCAACACAAGCCACTATTAAAGCCCTGTATTCCACACTGATCCTTCCACACCTCACATACTGCAATGTCATCTGGGCTAACACACAAAAAGGCAAATTAACAAAAAATACAAAGCATACAGAAAAAATGCATTAAAATGTTCTCAAAAACACCAAAAGGTCCAAACATCTTCAAAACACAGAAACTTCTTAAACTCACAGACATAGGTAAGTCACAGATGATCAACATTGCCAGAGGCTCTCATCACAAAATCCTACCTAAATCTATAACCCACAGATTAGCAAACAACATCGAAATCCACACATACAACACTAGGAACAAACATTATCTCCACATTAGATACACATGAACAGCCAAAGGAAAACGCAGAATTTCATTTGGTGCCGTCAAAGCGTGGAATAACACAGATAAAAAACACGCAAAAAAATACCAACACTAAAATCATACAGACATAATTAAAAATAGCATACTCAATACATACTAGATCTAGAAAACACACTAAACACCTATCATTACATAATGACATGCTAACCAAGATCACACACTTCCTGTATCATTACTCATTACCATAGCTACTACCATAACTACTACTACTACTACTACTACTACTACTACTACTACTACTACTACTACTACTACTACTACTACTACTACTACTACTACTACTGCTACTACTACTACTACTACTACTACTGCTGCTGCTGCTACTACTACTACTACTACTACTACGACGACGACGACGACGACCACCACCACCACCACCACTACCACCACTGCTACTATTACTGCTACTGCAACTACCACTACCACCGCCACCACTACTACTACTACTACTACTACTACTACTACTACTACTACTACTACTACTACTACTACTACTACTACTACTACTACTACTACTATTACCACTACTGTTATTACAACTACTACCACCACCACCACCACCACCACCACCACCACCACCACTACAAACCCCCACCACCACCACCACCAACCACCACCACCACCAACTACTACTACTACTACTACTACTACTACTACTACTACTACTACTACTACTACTACTACTAATACTACTACTACTACTACTACTACTACTACTACTACTACTACTACTACTACTACTACTACTACTACTACTACTACAACAACATCATAATGCACTATTACTGCTATCGTGACTACTGCTTCCTTCAGACTGACGCACCTCAACAACTGCTACTACTAAATAGCAGCATACGGGTTAAGCTGGGGGTAATTGACATGCATGACCACATCCCCCTTCCTTCTACCCCTCCACCACCTCCACCCCCAATACAAATCTATATTCTCAATAACTAAAATGAAAAAACATAGATGTATTGTATCGTTTGTTATTTTTTCTTTTTTTCTATGTCTACTTATGTCAGTACCACATCTGTACATTCACAAGTATATCTCACATTCTGATTGTATATGTATGTTTAGTGTTAGGTGTCCTCCACCACTATAGGCAATGCCTTCGGCGAACACCCTCTATAGAAAATTTGTAAATTAGTATACAAGAAGCAAATAAATAATGCTGTCCTCTCTGAGTGGTATGTGTGGGCACACACCACTAGCATACACCCCTGTCAACATCTTATATGTCTCAATCATATCACCTCTGTGCCTACGGTAGATCAATGATGGTAGCTTTAGTCGCTTTAGCCTGTCCTCATAGCTCATGTTCTTTAACCAGGGGATCAATTTGGTGGCCCTTCTCTGTACATTCTCAATGCTGACTACATCATTTTCCTAAGTGGGTGCCATAGTGTGTTCACATACTCTAGGTGCGGTCCCACCAGTGCCTTGTACAGCCAATGAAGCTCTCTGTGTTCAGGTATACAAATGATCGCTGGATCATTCCCATGATCTGTGTTGCCGTGTTCACCCTTTCATTTGCATGCTGCTCAAAGGTTAGTCTGCTGTCAGTATTAATGCCTAGGTCCTTCTCGATGATCACTCTGCCCAGTTTATTGTCTTCGGTCTCACCTGAGCCACCTCTCATCACATATACTCTCTCTTCATCTTCATGCTTTCTGCCACAGTCATAACCGTATACTTATCTGGGTGGAATCTGAGTAGCCATTCATTCATCTGACCAGTCCTGAAACTTATGTAAGTCAGATTGCAGCTCTTGTTAGTCCTTCTCATCCATAAATTGTTGGCATATCTTTGTGTCATCAGCATGCATGCATGAGTCAGAGATAAGAGTTTCTTGTAGATCGTTGATAAATAGTGCAAATAATACTGGTCCTAGCACACTGTCCTGTGGAATCCTGCTTAAAGCGCTCACCCATGCTGAAGCTGTGCTGTTTACTATGACCCTTTGTTTTCATTCAGATAGGAATGTTGTTATCCAATCATGCACCTTGCCGGTTATGCCGAATCCCATGAGGTTTTGCAGTAGTCATCTGTGAGAAGCAGTATCGAAGACCTTCATGAAATCAAGGTACACAACATCAATATTGCTGCCTGTATCTAGTTGGTCTGTACATGTGTCTAGTCTAGTACTCCCACTAATAAACCCAAACTGCTTACTGCTGATCAGGTAGTTGATCTTCATGTGATTTGATTCTGCAGCGATAAGTGCAGAGTTGGCGATGCGTGTGCACCGTTTTATATGACAAACGGGCAGATTTTGATATCTGTCTGTCTTGTCTCCTCCAATATTTGGAAATAATACTTTAAAATATAGTGTTATTAATAGACAAGTTATTTCTTTGCTGTAAAAATTTGTTATTAGGGGCCAAGCCATCATGGCTGGCACCCTATTGTTATTGTTCTGTTTTTAAAAAATTATTCCTCCGTTTTTTTTGTTCGCGAATAGCGCGAAAACAAAAAATGCCAATGAAATTCAGGCTTGTGATGGCAAGAGGGCCTAATTAGGGCAAACTTTTTATGTGAGAATGGATTTGATTTTCTAAATAGGTTGGTGGCCATCTTTGATTTCCGGAAAATTTTCCCGCATTTAAAAAAATCTTCTCCAGAACCACTGAACGGAATGAGCTGAAATTTGGTCAGAAGAAGCGGAGAGTGGGTCCTATAACGTTTTTTCAAGAGAAGTTAATAGCTCGAAAAACATGGATTTCTGTATGGACCAATCAGCATCAAGCTTTCTGGCGGCCATGTTGATTTTTTTATTTAATGAATTTTGATGCCCAAATTGGGCCTATATAGGTTTTTGGGGTCGAGAAATCCAAATCTGGAATTTTAGAATTTGGTCGATCAACGGTTTGGCCGCCAAATTCACCCATAGTAAAGCAATTGGAAATTTAAAATGGCTTCTCCTCGGAAATCACTTGGTCGATCTCAATTATATTTTGCAGGAAGCATCGTTTGGTAAAAGAGATCTGATTTTGTTCAAACAACGCTGGCCCGCCTATTAGGCCGGCGGCCATTTTGAATTTTGTAGTATTTCGGGAAACGTTTTTAAAAATCTTCTCCTCCGAAACCACTTGGCGGGTTGATTCAAAACTCATGAAATATGATCTAGGCCATCCGCTGAACCAAGCTTGTTCAAGGGAATTTGATTGGCCGAAAACTTGGGTGGCCATCTTGAATGACGTAGTCTTCGTGACAACGACTTCTTCTCCAGAACCGCTGAACGGATCGGGCCAAAATCTGGCTGATATGATAAGGGCATGAGGAGCATTACAGTTTGTTCAAGAGAAATTGATATGTCAAAAAATATGGCCGCCATCGACCAATCAAAATTCAGCATGCTTGGCGGCCATTTTGAATTTTTTAATTTGTTGAAATTTGAAGCCAAAATTGGTTTTACATAGGTTTTTGGGTCTTCTGATTCCAAGTTTGCCATTTTCAATACTGTCTGACGAACAGTATAGCGGCCATCTTGGATCGTTTTTCCCGCCAAAATTGCCAATACTAAAGCAATTGGAGAATTGAATTGTCTTCTTCTCAAGATGAACTGGGCCGATTTCATTTATATTATTTTTACTGCCGTTGTTGACACATGATTGTTTGTTTTTCAAGACCACATTCAATGATGGGTAGACTGGGCAGATAAAGAAGATTCCTACTGTAACCTTCTCACATAATTCAATAAAATTGAGATCATTAATCCAACTTGATCAAATCTAAGAGGTTATTTAGGCTCCAAGCCACCTATAAAAGCTGGCTCAGATAAGGTTCTCGTCTTAGTGACCAGGATGCTAGCCGCTTGCCCCCCCCCCACCCCGATGCATCGCCGCTTGTGGCTATATTTATTATTATTATTGTTCATTTTATTCATGTCATTGTTTTTTATATCTCTATATCTCTCAGTCACAAGGCAAAGCATAGGTATTGTAAAAGGCAAACCATCTGACTGAGCATCTCTCTCTCTGTCTCTCTCTCTCTCGCTCTCGCTCTCTCTCTCTCTCTCTCTCTCTCTCTCTCTCTCTCTCTCTCTCTCTCTCTCTTCTACTCCTTCTCTCTCACAGTATGTGTTAGATGTATATATTATATGAATCTTTTTTGTAGAATGAAGCTTATCTGAAGTGAATATACTTGAGAAAAGGTTGTTAAGAATAGTAGATTTTTCGTTATCATCTGTAGTCATAGTTCCATTATCTGGATTCCAAAAAGCTTTAGGTTTTCCCTTGCATTCGCTTGCCACCTTGTGCTCAAATGCCTGTTTTGCTTTTCTGATGCATGCTGACACTTTGTTTCTAGCAATTTTGTAAAGCGTGTAATCTGTGGTTTTCTTTGTTTCTTTATATCTTTTGTAAAAGACAATAGGGATTGAGTCATGATTCATACAATAGGGATTGAGTCATAATTTGTATCCAACTTAGTTACAACTCGCTCCCAAAGTTATTATAATATAGATTATATAAATTATAATAATGACGAATGTGTGCAGTTGATAAGAACTTATAAACATAAAGTTATATATGTATATAAACAATTAAATGCTAATTTTTGTTTAGTCAATGTCCTTTTGGAGACCAAGAGATGAATAAATTTGAAAATTTACAACTGGGATGACTGGCTCGGCTACTGAGCCAGTCATTCCAGTTGTAAATTTTCAAATTTATTCATCTCTTGGTCTCCAAAAGGACATTGACTAAACAAAAATTAGCATTTAATTGAGTATTAAAACTCTTATTTTCAAGACTGTCTTTGTAGTGTTCACAACAATTATTATCCATTTGCAGAAAGATTTATTTTGTAAATTCCATAGTTAACTTTACTAAAATATTCTTCTATTGGTTTGTAAATGAATATTTACTCAGCAAAGCATTCAACAGGTTTTTTTGGTACAAGCTTGACCATCAAAGCGTTAAATGATATGAGTAGTATTTTGAGCGCTTTGGGGTGCTGTTGACACAAGAGGCATTAATTATTTACATTATTGTTTTTTTATTGGAAAACAAAACAATCTTAATTTTTATAAGTCAAGATTACCTTGAAGCAGCACTATAGGCCTACACCCTATTATTTTACAACTGTATAATCGATTAAAAATTTGAGGAGCCAATGATAATTTTACAGTCGATTCGATTTCGTTATAATGGCCCACATCTAAAGCAGTCATCAAGTTCGATTTCGAGTGATGACTTAACCTCACAGCCCATTATATGGATAGACGGCACGTGGGAAGAAGAAAGACATCAATTGGTGGACTCTATCCAGGAATTTGAGCCACGTATTGAGCTAGATACCATTTTGAATGGGAGTAAAAATGATTCCGTAGAGATAACTGCAGAGTTGGCTATGTGTGTGAACCATTTTATATGAAAAACGGGCAGATTTTGATATCTGCCAGTCTGTCCTGCATGAGGAACACACTTGTCAACAACTGTCTGCTAGTCTCCTCCAATAGTTCGAAATAGTACTTTAAAATAAAATGTTATTAATAGACAAGTTATTTCTTTGCTATCAAAATTTGTTATTATTATTATTATTATTATTATTATTATTATTATTATTCATGTTATTGATTTTTTTTAATCTCTATGTCTCTCAATCACAAGGCAAAGCATAGGCATTGTAAAAGGCAAACCATCTGACTGGGCATCTCTCTCTCTCTCTCTCTCTCTCTCTCTCTCTCTCTCTCTCTCATTTTTTTCTGCTCCTTCTCTCTCACATCATGTGTTAGATGTATATATTATGTGATTATTTTCCTGCCAATTAATAATTATGTAAAGAGATGGCGTCTCTAAGTTGACATAATTTGTGCCCAATCCCATTGTACATATATGTTACAATAAAATACATTTAAAAAATGGGCACGTAATGTAATTTGAACTAGCCTGTTCTGCCATGAAGTACCTACTCAAGGTGAAATCCCTGTATTCATGAGATCGCACTAACTTGGGATTGACTTGATTTTTCGCTGAACAAAGTGTTCCTTAAATTTGGGCAATTTTGTCAGTATGCATTGAAGTGTTTTACAACGTTCATTAAACTTTTTAGGACATTAATTGTGTTTCACCATGCCAGCGTTCTCTATGACGACAAAGGATGGGAGTGGTCATACAACAGATAGGGAGTCGGTGAGTGTGGCGGGGTAAAAGCATGAAATTTGACACACAGATCGACACCACTATGTCCACACGGCGATCATATTTTAAAAAAAAAGAAAAAGAAGAGGATATTCCAAGAGTGTCGTCGCGAACATGCCATAATGTCTAGGTAGTAGGATGTGGTCACAATCAACTCAGCCATGAATGATGTAGATAAGTTCGTCACGAACGCTTAATTGATGATGGACTAAGCATTGTTGTACGAATTGTATGTTTTTACTATTTACTAAACATGCTGTTCAATATTTTGAAACTAATTTGACTGGGCGTTGTTGCTGTCATAGGAACCAACATATTTTAACAACCTAAAGAACTGGTCAGAGACATGGTCGCTGTGCTTCAATGCATCTAAATGCAAAGTTATGCTCTTGTGTAGGTCAAACAGTAAATCACAATAAAACATGCAAGACAATAACACAATTATCACCCTGAAGGAAACTACCTGTGAAAAAGACCTTGACGTGTATGTCAACAATGCATTGTAACATGGGAATATAATCTGGTCGCTACTGTACAAAAAAGATGTTCAGCTTCTTGAAAACGTACAATGTAGAGTAACAAAACTTGTACCAGGGCTAAAATACACAATATGAAGAGCATCTGAAGACATTGCAATTACCAGGCCTAATGTACCACCGATCAC
Organism: Chaetoderma sp. LZ-2023a; assembly: GCA_034401795.1. Classification (NCBI taxonomy): domain Eukaryota; kingdom Metazoa; phylum Mollusca; class Caudofoveata; order Chaetodermatida; family Chaetodermatidae; genus Chaetoderma; species Chaetoderma sp. LZ-2023a. Next base: position 160,007,775 of record CM067370.1, on the reverse strand, counting down.
ATAGTGATCTTATCAGGCGCAAAGCTACAGGCTTAGGGTGAATTTGTATTCATGCTCAGTTCTAGAGCACATATAGATACAACATAAAGCATATAATTAAGCAAAATATATATAGGGCGCAGTCTACCCATTGATTTTATGTGATACTCACAATTTTACAATACTGTGATATATTGGGATTCAACATTTTGCTTAATTATATGCTTTACAATCCATTATTTCACCAAGAGAACTCAAATTCCGGAAATCGTTTAAAATTCTTCAAAATTAAAATTAAAAAAATTTAAATTAATCCTCCGCTTGGGATTAAGAAATTGTAGGTTACTCTGTTACATATATATATCTCTTGGTGAAATAATGGACTAATATCTAAAGAGAACCTAATAAACGATTATGACTGTCAACAAAAGAGCTTGAGTAACAAAAGTAATCTAATCCATAAAATTATGACTAACTTGAGTAACTTAAGCCCTAAGATTATGAATAAATAACTTGAGTGACAAAATTGACTTAAGCTACATGATTATATTGAAAATAAATCCAGTCAAATTTTAAAGTTTCAAAATATCACGCTTGAATTTATGATAGAATTCTAACCTAATACATGCTAAAACTAAGTTGGAAATCCGTATCCCGATAGAAACGTAAATGTTGTCAGGATTCAGCTCCTACATTTTTAACAAACCCATATATTGTGAATGCGTCTCGTCGGTTTCAAAATACCTAGCAGTTTTCTGTATACCGCTACTTTGAATGTATGGTTTTATGGAAATCGGGTTTTTAAAAAATTTAATAAGCCGAGCAAGTTAAAGAGACTCACTCGCCAGCACCAGCATTGTGAATCATACCTCAAATGCACAGCATCATGAATTACATGAACGACAATGTTAAACAATGTGTGTCATTGAATAATGAATCCAAATTCAAAATTCAAGTACACCCATCCTCCAAGACTCTACCAACCCACATACATGCTAAGAAGCCTCACATGACAACGATACATGATTTCACCTATCCATTAGAGGGAATTCAGATTCTAGGAACCTTCCTATCCATACATAACAACTGGTGACCCACTATCTGGCTGTGCCTCTCCAGCAACTGAAGACTGTCAAATGACAAATTTTAATATTAAAAACATGCCAATACATCACACTACAATGGTCTAATTTTGTATAGGTGTCACTGTGTGTGTGTGTGCGTACGTGCGTGCGTGCGTGCGTGCGTGCGTGCGTGCGTGCGTGCGTGCGTGCGTGCATGCATGGTATGTATGTATGCATCATGTATGTGCGTGTGAGTGTGTCTGTATGTACGTGTATGTGCGTGTGAGTGTGGCTGCGTGGACCGATTTTATGCACATTTTGACACTTGAAAGGGTGTGATCCACATAAATCCAGAAAATCTAAATACTCTACAAACTGGCAGAACTGGAGGGAGAAGGTCAATAATCGAACCCTCTTGCTTTCTCAAGAGAATCATTGTCATTAATTGGTAATTACCTCTGTTGAATATTTTAAGAATTCTTTAAAACCAATCAAATGAGAGGGATGATCTGACAATATACCACAGATCCGAAGATCCCAAAAGTTTATAATTTTAGAATATGTGCAAATTCACAATGCCGACTCAAAGATCTAAAATCATAATCTCAATTGGCCACGAGACCACCTTGATGAGGCGACCACCTGTCTTAAACATCCAGGTTTATTTTTATACACATGATTTTGACAACTTCGTTACTGCAGGCTATATAAACTTCATGCAAGCTTTCACAGTGGTCACGTGATCATTGGTCACATACAATTTTACTACTATTCTGATCTCACACCAACCTTCATGACCGTTACATAGATAATTAACCCCATGATTTCTAATATTTTGCTAAAATAATATAGCCTAACATTATCCTTGAGAGGAAGACGTGAACAATCTCACACGCTTTAGAACATATTGGAATTTGAAAATCTAAATTTTTAGAAAATATTGCAAAATGAAAATCAAAATTTTTATTATATTGATACATCTATATATATTTTTAACTATTAAATCAAATGCTGTCAAGTTTCATAAGAAAACCTTATTTTTCCACCATTTACGCTTCTGAAAAAAAATCATTCTGGTCTCGGAAAATGCGTGAAAACTCAATTCAAGATTTTAACACCTGTATTCGTCATCCAAATTTTAACTAATTATTTTAAATACAAACCAACCACTAACAATACAATGAAGTTCTTAAACCCCGAATCAAATAAGTCAAACATTTTACCATGCATAACAGGAACAGACAGCACTGTCACATCATCCAACACCCCCCCCCCCCACCCCCATTTCTACCACTACAACACGATTACTATTATTACTGACCTAAATTTCTGAACCACATTTTACATTTTATGAACACATGGTGAGAGGCTTTTCGCGTTAAACAACTCTTGCCAGACCCCCATTGTCTAAAATTATCTTGAAAAAACCCAAACCTTTTACACATCACTTTATTAAATCATAACTCACCTAAATATTTGCAACAGCTACTACCAAGGGAGAATCATTTACCTCCAATACAGCTTCACTGGCAATACATGTTACGATGTTGACAACAGCAGTTGGTTAGCAAGAGAGAGAATTCAACCAGATCCATGCTAACATACTCTCACCCCTCCGCTACACCAAATAGTCCCTTTTTCCAATACCATCCAACCATCCTACATTAATTACCTGGCAAATCTCCCTTCAACCAATAATTACACACCACATCAACTTTACCACACCCCTACCAACTCACTACCTTACATACCTGCACTCACCATTCCGAAATCACTACGCTGCACTCACCCATCTCTGACGTCACATGCACGAGACATGCATACAACCCACTACCTACACCTGTCAACACCTGTCAATCAAATTTTGTGAACTGGTTAAAATACTAACATCAGCCACCATACCCCCACCCCATAAATACATATAACAGCCAAAATCCCGCACTACAAATTTTCAACACATATTTTGTGTCCAAAATGTGTCAAAGCAATAATCGGAATTCATATTCCCTAAGAATAAAATATAGAAAACATTATTTACACAATTTTGCTTCAAACCACTTAAAGTTGGAATGACATGTTATAATAGCCAAACACTAATAATACAACTTAAAACTGAACTCACATGTTAAAATAATCAATTAAAAAAAATGAAAGTGAATTACGAGTAAATAATTCACTCCCTTACATATACATATATACTGTCTATCACGAGGATTATGGCTATCAAGCAGAATGCACACCTGGGCAAATGCACACCACTTAGACTCTGAATTGGCACTGGATGGGTTTACATGTTTTAGAAAAGACAGAGCAAATCGTCAAGCTGGTGGAATAATGCTTTATGCAAAGGACAAATACAGACCGTTAGTACGGCTGGATTCTGAATTAAATTCAATGAGATTGAATGCATATGGTGGGATTTGATGCTTGGGCCTACAGAAAAAATACTACTTGGTGTATGCTACAGGAGCCCAGATGCTACTGAAGACTACAACAACAAGCTAAATAAAATTATAGAGGGAAATAGTAGGAGAGGCCTGGTTCTGATCATGGGTGACTTCAATTACCACACTATTGATTGGGAAAACTACAATTCGAGTTCTTCCATGGGTGCCAAATATTTAGAGACAGTGAACTCCAAATTTCCGCACCAACATGTTCACTCCTCTACAAGAGAATCCGCAATTCTAGACTTAGTGTTAACAACAGAAGAGAACATGGTTGAAAACTTAGAAGTACGTGAGCACTTTGGATGGAGTGACCATAACATTATAGTGTGGGACTTGGTGACAAAGACTATAATCGAGGAAAAAATCAAGCCTATTATAGATTATAACAAAGGGGACTGACTATCAAACACTGAAAAACAAACTAATCCTCATCTCATGGGATGATTTATTCCAGAATAAAAATTCTGAGGAATGTTGGGAAATTTAAAAAAATAATTACCATAGACTAGTTACTAAACATATATCTACAAAAACTCCGAAAAAATCAAACTAACCTCAATGGATGGCACTGAAAAAGGTACGTACAAAATACAAAAAGGGGAAACAATTTTCAAACAACAGAGGGCCAATAACTTATCAGATGTACAGAAAGTCCCTCGATGTGGCAACAACAGCATGTCGAAATGCAAAAAGAAAATTTGAAAGGAAACTATCAGACAAAATTAAACAAGACAGCAAGAGTTTTTATGCTTATGTAAGGAAAAAACAAAAGACAAAACATAGGTTAGGACCACTAAAAGATAATGAAGGAGATATCCTTCTAGATACATTCGAGAATGCTGAGCTATTAAATGAATACTTTTCATCAGTATTTACGACTGAAGACTTAAGCAGCATCCCAATTCCAAAGCAAACCAATATACAAACTGGACTGTGTAACATAGAAATATCAGCCATCCTTGTCGAGGAAGCCCTTGCTAACTTAAAGCTAGATAAGGGAGTGGGACCAGACCATATACACCCTAGGGTACTGAGAGAAGCCTCAAAAGAAATTGCTGACCCTATCTCCAAGATTATGATCAAATCGATTAGATCTGGAAAAGTACCTGTGGATTGGAGACTATCCAACATCACGCCAATCTTTAAAAGAGAGGGGGAAAGGACCAGCCAAATAACTACAGGCCGATCAGTCTCACCTCATGTATAGGGAAAATCTTAGAAACATTACTAAAAAATCAAATCGTTGCCCACCTAGAGAACAACTACTTAATAAACCATTCACAACATGGGTTTAGGAAAGGCCTATCTACACTAACAAACCTACTTTGCTTTTTTGATAAAGTTACTACCCAATTAGACAATGGACACCCAGTTGACATAATATACTTAGACTTTGCAAAGGCATCGAGGCTGTGCAAGAAAATTAAATCTCACGGGATAGATGGGGAGATACTCCAATGGATTACAAATTGGTTATCAGATAGGAAACAATGTGTTGTAATAAATGGACAGAAATCTAACTGGACAAGTGTAAAGAGTGGACTGCCTCAGGGATCGGTCCTTGGGCCAATTTTATTTCTGATCTACATAAACGACATAGACGAAAACATTACAAGCCAAATTGGTAAATTTGCTGATGATACTAAATTAGGTAAAGAAATACTGAACAAAGAAAGTACACTTAAACTCCAAGCAGATCGGCACAGAATTTTTAGCGCGTCTCAAGAATGGCAGATGCTCTTTAGCTTAGATAAATGTAGTGTTTTACATTTAGGACACAATAACGTGTGCCTATAGCTATAAAATGGGAAGCAACACACTAGCAAAAAGCATTGAGGAAAAAGATTTGAGAAAAACGATTCAGCAATCAATGAAAGTGTCAAGACAATGTGAAGTAGCATCAAGAAAAGCAAACCAAGCCCTAGGCCTGATATATCATACACTAAAATATAAATCCTGACCTGTTATTCTTCAGCTTTACAAATCCATTGTAAGACGTACCTCACTTAGACTACTGTATCTCCTTTTGGTGCCCACATCTACAGAAAGACATAGACTTACTGGAGCGGGTACAACACAGGATGACACGCATGATCCCAGGTTTAGCAAGTATACCTTAGGAAACACGTCTCCAGAAACTAAATCTTACAACATTGAAAATCAGGAGAATGCGAGCTGACATGATAGGAGTCTATAACATTTTTTCTAACCATGACCACATTAAGCCAAATGAATTCTTCCCAATGGCATCTACACACACTAGGAGACATGCACTTAAACTTTACAAACAACCCTGTGGACTTGAACTACGCAAGTATTTCTTCACAAATAGAGTTGCTAATGTATGGAATTCTCTACCAACAGAAGCAATTAACGCTCCAACATTAAACACAATAAAAAACAACCTAGACTCATTCTTCAAGTCACTGGGTTTTATATAGACCTACGGTCGTCTAACTCCCAAAAATTGCAGTCACTTCTTCTACACTGAAGTATTTGACTGCAATCACTGGTAAATCACTGGTAAGAACAGATAAATGTTTGTAACTGTCTAATGTCTAGAGGACTGTCATCATCATCATCATCAATTTACAAGGCATAAGCCATTGGCTTGTTATTGCCTCAGTGCTAAACTGGTAGGGCAGGCAACCCTGGTCTGGATACAACACGTGTAGCTATCTTCATGTGTGCATGTTCATGTAGATGCACAGGCTGTTTCAAGATTAGTCCACTGTGATGTAATAATTGTATTATGACTTTGGGAATTGACGGCTCACATATGTTGTATAAGCATATGTGTAACAGCAACGTCCAAAGCCACACCACAATTAATTGTGTTCAGTCGAATTCAAATATTCTTTCCTTGAAAAAGATGTCTAGTTTGCCCTTGAATATTTCGACTGTGGTTGCTTCGACTATTGTTGTTGGCAGTGAATTCCAATGTGGTGCCACTCTATTTGCGAAGGAGTGCTTCCGAATATCTTTGCTGCTACGTTTTATGTTGAGCTTGAGCCTATGACCTCTGGTCTGTGTAACATTGGACAGTTCGAAAAAGTAGTTCTTATCAATATTATATAGATCTTTGATGAGTTTGAATGTTTCAATCAAATCTCCACGAAACCGTCTATATTTCAGTGACATTAGATTTAGGGCTTCAAGTCTTTCTGTGTAGCTATACTCTCTGATTTGTGGGACAAGTTTTGTTGCTCTGCGTTGTACTCTTTCTAATAGCTGCGATTGCCTTTTCAGTCTTGGAGACCATGCTGAGTTGCAGTATTCAAGAATGGGTCGCACAAGTGATTTGTATAGTAGCGTGGAAGTAGATTGATCAATGTTGGTAAATGTTCTCTTGATTAGTCCTATTGTACTGTTTGCCTTGGATACAATGTTCCCTATATGTATGTCAAAAGAGAGGTTTCTGTCGACATGAACCCCCAAATCTTTTTCTACATCTGATGTTGATACAGGATGTGGATCAGGTGTATCTGTCATATAGTATTTGGTTTGAGGGTTATTTCTGCTGAAGTGCATGACATGCGTTTTGTCTGTGTTGAAAGATAGTTACATACTTTATTTATGTTTTCCTGAATCTGACTGGTAGCTGGGTTGCCGTACATCTTTGTATCATCTGCAAATATTTTGCAGTGGCAGGTTAATCGATCAGGTAGGTCATTTATATATATCAGAAAAAGTATAGGTCCTAGAACACTTCCTTGTGGCACGCCGCTGGTCACCTCAATCCAGTCCGATGATGCATCATTAATTCTAACTCTCTGGCTCCTGTTGCTTAAGTAGTTCCCTATCCATTTTACTAAATTTTCGCCAGTACCATAGCTTCTCAGTTTTGTTTAGGGTCGTTGGTGTGGCACAGTATCGAAAGCTTTAGAAAAGTCTAACTATATTGCATCGACATGTTCGTTTGAGTCAAGCATGGCTGTTAAATCCTCCAGGTATTCTAGTAGTTGAGTTTTACATGATCTTTTACGTCTAAATCCATGCTGACATTTGGTAAATAGATTAGCCGTTTCCAGGAAATTTACAATACTGTCTCTTATAAAAGATTCTAGGACCTTGCATAATGTAGAAGTGAGACTGATTGGTCTGTAGTTGCTTGGGTCATTCTTGGAGCCTTTTTTTGTGTATGCAGCATACATTTGCCATTTTCCAGATGTCGGGTAAAATGCCTTCTTCAAGAGACTTGTTGAAAATTATGCATAGTGGTGTACTAATTTCTTTAGCAGCTTCTTTTGGTATTCTCACTGGTATTTCATCCGGCCATTGCTTTTGTTGGGGTTGAGTCCTTTTAGTTTATTTTCGATGGCAATAGGTGTTATTAATATGTCTTTTAGTATGGTACCATTGTTTCTGGGGTTAATGATTGGTGTAGAAAGAAGATTTTCTGGAGTGAACATGTTTGAGAAAAATGTGTTGAGAATGTTTGCTTTTTCTGTATTATCTGTGGTCATGGTGTCGTTTGCAGGGTTACGTAGCTTGCTAATTGATTCACGTAGAACTGTTTTACTCTTGACATAGTTCCAAAAGGCTTTAGGATTTTCTTACTTTCAGTTGCCACTTTATGTTCAAATGTCTGTTTTGATTTTCTGATGCATGCTGTTGCTTTGTTTCTAGCAATTTTGTAGAGTGTGTAATCTGTAGTTTTCTTAGTTTCATTGTATCTTTTGTATGCACGCTTTTTGCTATTGAGTGAACCTGTTGCCGCCCGATCAATCCAGAGGTGCTTTTTCTTGCCATGGTTTTTTGTTGTAGGTATATGCTGTTCTTTCACTGTGTTCAATGTTTTGTGTAGGAAGTTCCAAGCTTCTGATGCATTAAGTTGGTGTAGATGATTCCAGTCAGTCGTTCCTAAGTCTCTTCGCAGTTCGTTATATCGTCCTTTGTTCAACATTAGTTTTGGCTTAGCTATTTGTTTGCTTGTGCTTAAGATGTCAGGATGTAGTGATATTTGTAGAATGTCATGATCACTTTTACCTAGCGGCGGTAGGTGAGTTATTTCATGGACGATGTTTTCGTTGTTTATTAAAACTAGATCCAAAAGATTTGAAGTCTGATTTATTCTATGTCGAGTCGGATTAGTAACTAGTTGCTGTAGAAAAATATCGCTGGTAGTATTAAGAAAAGCGTCTTCTTCTTCTTTTGGAGAAAAGCCTGTGTTCCAATTTATCGATGGGTAGTTGGGTAGTGTATTCATCTTTTGCAAAATTATGCCATGCATAAATGTTATGTGTAAGGTGTCTGTCACCTCATAGGCTTGGTCTTTGATAAGCCACCTATATGCACTTTGGAAGCAATAAGCAAATAAAATTTACTTGACTGCATAGCGTATTTTCTTGAAGATACACGGGATTTACACAACAACAACCAAATTTTGAAACCGAAACAAAAAGTTTAATGTTAAAGTGATACACACATTGCGCTTTGGTAGTATTACATTTTTATTGGATATGCTGAAATAATGTCATTTGTTAGAATCATTATTTTATCGCATGGTACTTTGTTATAATCAATATTTCAAGATTTTTTTTGCAATATTACCAGTTTTCGCGAAATCCAGTTCATGATTATTAAGCCTTCGACTCCGTGCCACACCAATGGCTGCTCACTAAATTAATGGGATATGGTGTAAATGGACATATATTGGGGTGGATAAGCGGATTCCTGAACAATAGGCGACAAAGAGTGATCGTAAATGGAGAAGCGTCGGAATGTGCACCCGTGCTCAGCGGTATCCCGCAAGGAAGTTATCTGGGTCCTATCCTCTTCGTTTGTTTCATAAATGATCTGCCAGACAGTCTAACTAGTATGGCACAAATGTTTGCAGATGACCCCTAAGTCTACACCTCTATTTGTTCAGAGCAAAGCCATGATGAATTGCAGTCAGATCTCAACAAGCTTACAGAATGGTCTGGGACATGGCAACTTGGCTTTAGCGCAAGCAAGTGCAAGGTTATACACATGAGTTATAACAACCCGTGGTATGAGATGAGCAGCAAAGAGGGTAGGGTCACCCTGGAAGCAGTCCTTGTCGAGAAAGATTTAGGTGTAAACATCGACAAAGATCTGAAGTTCTCTTACCATATCGAGAACCAAGTAAATAAATCCAACAAAATAATCGGAATGATTAGATGGGCATATGAACTCCTAGATCAAATTTCACTCAAACATCTATACATAGCCCTAGTTAGGCCCCATTTGGAATATTGTAATCCAGCATGGTCACCAATTTACTGGCTAATAATCCCAGAAAGGTAGTCAAGTCCCTGTATAAGTTTTCGTATCACGGTAGCTTTTCAGCATTCTGTCACTGTGCCACTGTCTTGTGTGTCTTATATATACACCTGTGCAAAAGTTAAGCACCACCCTATTTTTACGCACATGCGAGGGTATATTCATGTGCTATGAAGAAAGCAATAGCATAAACATTTATGTACCCATCCATCTTAGTGCAAGAGGTAATAATGCAACTAGAGGAATGCTGATTATGATGGTGGGGAAACACTGTATGTTTTTGTTTGAACTTGAAAACGAGGCCTGAATATGGTTACGTTGACACAACTGACAACTATTGCCCTACAGTTGACACACGTGGCTAGATTGTCATTAATGGTGTCTGAAAACGAAGTTTAACATCTGTGCACGAGTTTGAGACTGTCATTATTAATACCGGGTATATCCACCTTGTGCCTGGATGACGGCCTGGACACGACGTCTCATGCTGGTCACCAACCGACTGATACGCCATTGTGGTATTCGTTGCCATTCAAGATGGAGTGCGTCTGTTAATTCCTGTAGGTTCTGCACAGGAGGATCCCTCCTTCTCACCAGGTTTCCCAGAATGTCCCAGATATGCTCAATAGGGTTCATGTCAGGGCTCCTTGCTGGCCATGGTAGGGTTTCGATGGCATTCTGGCGGAGGTATTCATGCACAGCTCTAGCACGATGTGGTCGGGCGTTGTCATCCATGAATATAGGGTGGGTTCCAGGTGCATGATTTACAAAATGAGGGACCACAACTCTATTCAGTATGGAATCTTGATATCTTTGTCCATTTAGTGTTCCAGGTACAGTCAACAGATCCAGCTTACAATCAAATGAGATGCACCCCCATATCATAACGGAACCTCCACCAAATGGAACTTCTTCCATGATGTTACGTTGGTCGTACGCCGTGCGTCTGGACCTCCATACACGAGTTCGACCATCTGTGGCATGAAGCAGGAACCGACTTTCATCGGACCAGTGTACCCGTCTCCAGGATCTCATGTTCCAGTGTCTTCTTTCGTTGCACCACCACAGACGCTCCTCTTTGTGGTGTGCAGTGAGGAGAGGACGTCTGACAGGTCTCCTAGCTTTCATGCCAGCAGCATACAGTCTCCTTTTGACGGTAGACATTGACACTCTATTGCGCGTTTCCCATTGCTGGCTGAGCACTCTGCTGTTGGTGAATGGAGATCTCCTAACAAGGCGTACTAGGGCTCGATCATCACGGGCAGTAGTCTTCTTCGGTCTTCCAGATCTAGGCCTGTCCTTCACCTCGTTAGTTTGCCCATGTTTTGCAATCAAACGACTGATTACAGTATGGTTAATGTTCAGCTGTCTGCCAATCTCTCTGCATGACATACCAGTGGTATGCATGCCTATGATTTGCCATTTCACACGATCACTTAACCTTCATCTTGCCATAGCGGTTCACAATCAAGAGCTAATTCTCTCTGTACAAATAAACCACGGTCATGAACACAAAATTCCTAATCTTGTCGCCTAAATCTGTATGTAATGTTCTACACCTCAAACTGGACTTTTACATAACTGAACACGTGTGCTGTTTCCCGCCACGCACGGACATCAAGCGGCGTGAAGTCATGCATGCATGTGCATTTCGTACTTGGAATTATGTCAGCTAACGCGGGGACAAAAAGTATGGCAGCCTAGTTGTACCATCATGTTTCTACGTTCTATTGTTTTTGCTGGTGCTTAACTTTTGCACAGGTGTATATGTTAATGTATAAATGTTTTGTAATGTGTGTAAGGAGTCCATCACTCAATAGGCCATGCCTTTGATGGACTGCCTGTTTAGATTATATTTACATGTATAGAAAAAACCATGAAATAAAGCAACTTTGAACTTTGAAGGTATAGTAAGGATGCCAAACTTCTGGAGGGTGTTCAAAGGAGGGCAACCAAGCTAATTCCGGCATTGTCTGCGCTCCAGTACAAGGACAGATTGTTAGCCATCAGCCTTCCAAGCCTACATTTCCGTAGAGAGAGAGGCGATATGATTGAGACGTACAAATTTATGCAAGGCATCTATGACATTGAGAGTGGGATGTTGGTCCAAGATCTGCAATCAAAAACGTGTGGACATTCATTGAAACTGAAAAAGCAGAGCTGCAGAACAGCGCTCAGACAAAACTTCTCAAGAGTTGTTGACGACTGGAATGCCTTACCTGATTATGTTGTTACGGCACCAACTTTGAATAGTTTCAAAGCAAGACTGGATAAGGAATGGTCTCATCGTATGTTTACAGTACTGTAAGCTATTGTTGGGCGGTATTTCGATATTATCGAAAAAATCGCGATATATTGAATATCGACATCAACATCGTCATAATTTCAAAAAATCGTAAATATCGTGTATATCGTTATGACGATATTTTCATTTTTCTCATTTTGATTTTGAAAGGGATTTAATATATACTACTTACCTGTGGTCTGCTCGGTAATACTCCTCAAATAATAATCCATTCTTAATTGTAGTAATAATCGGATATAATAAAATTTATCTCCAAAATAACACCTGTTTAATTAATCCATGGTGTGTTTGTCTTAATAAAATGCTATAAACCTCAAAAGAATTGTTTTGTTGTTCACAAATGCATCATTACGGAACTATACGACGCCATTCTTTTCTTCTCTAAGATAGCCTCGTTTTGACTACTAGTTACTGGGAAACCCGTTTGCGTTTGCCGCATTCCATTCTGATGATGTCATTGTTACATGTCAATCTAAATCGATCGTCTCGCTTAACCCTTTAACACTAATATCAGCCAATAATGGCTTCTGTGTTTGTCTTGGGAAAACGTTCATTTGTAGACCAAGAGAATAGTATTTTTGAAAATTTACCACTAGAATGATTGGCGTGATAATCGTGCCAGTCATTCCGGTGATAAATTTACGCCTTACATTGACATCGCTATTCACTAAGGACCGTTTATTAAAGCCAGAATCTGCCATTATTAGCATTAAGAATGAGATCGATAGCTACTCAAGCACCACTAGCATGGATATTACAATTGACCCTTTGTGTTGGTGGAAAACGCACCAGTCGCAATTCACGACGTTGGCAAAGCTAGCGAAGAAATATCTTTGTATTTTGCGCAACAAGCGGCCCAATCGAGAGACTTTTTAGCATATTTGAATAGTTCATTGCTCATGCCATCAGGTCCAAATGCGTGTCCATTTTTCAGGGTTTTAAGTGCCTTCTCAACCTCTGCTGTATTTATTGGTATTAGTAATGGCCTGGGGTCTCCTGAGAATGGGTGCAAGGGCTCATCATCGTGGTCAGTGAACTGTTTCTTGAACCATTCTCGATGTGCGTCGGCTTTGCCCTGGTCAGTCCCGATAAAGTGTCCTTCAGAGTTGTGTACAGTTAGTGGTGGTGTGTAGTCAGCAGCTCTCAGGGCTCGGGCTGCTCGAAATATTTTGTGGCAGTCATCCGTGGCAGTGATGTCATCTGCTAGGGCATCTGCTTGTTGGATAGCAAGATCTTTTAAGCATTCGCTAATGTGACACAGAATGTTATTGCGTTCCTGGCGTAGTTTGGTGCGATCTTCACTTTAGCCACTTTGATAGATGTGCAGACATAACGCTTTCTGTTCTGCTGACAGTTTTACTACGAGAGGGTCGTCAGTATACCTAGTTCTGTTGTTTTTTAGACCGCCTATGGTGCTAGTAGCTGATGATTCCATAGATATCAGTATTTTGGTTAGGGCTTCGTTTGGATCGGAGCTGATGTCGATGTTAGCTATCTGCTCCCCGAGGGCCTTTTTGTATGACATTTGAGTGTCAGTGTCGCTGATGAGCTTGGGTAAGTTGTAGGCGGCTCTACCCTCTTGCCTGGTATGGCGTTTATACATTAGGTAGAGTTGGTTCATATGGAGGCGTGTAATGACTAGCTCATGGTCAGAATTGAGGTCTGTGCCTCCATAGGAACAAGCATCCCGAAGTAGGGGTTTTGCTGCTGTCTTGCATAGTATGAAATCTATTTGGTTGAAGACAGCTTTTGTAGCCTTAGAACATTTTGGGGCTTTGCGATCAGCAATGTGTCCAGTCCATGTTGTCCGGTGGTGGCATGGGTGTTTGAAAGGCGTATTTGTGGCAAATAGGCCATTGGAACTAAGGAATGCCACCAGTGCATCTCCATTGCTGTTGAAATGATACCACGGTTTGAATGATACCACGGTTTGATGATACCCTACCCTACTCAAAATCAACCAATCAGCTTCTGACAATGATTCCCACGGACAGACTTATCATACCTTTTATATATATAGTAGGTGGATATGTGGCTATATCCTTATTCTTACCCCTCATGAAAAGTGGTAACTTGAGTTTATTTGTGTTATTTAGTTTTATCGTTTTCTTCGTGTGGTGAAAAAAGCATCATCGAAGTAGGCTTACACGATTATCCGATATTATCGAAAATCACAATTTTTTTCCCAGCCACAATTTTTTGCGATATGATTTTGATAAAAATCAAAATATCGCAAATTTTGTATTGTCGCGTCGTATTCTGCCTACATGTATTTGTCATGGTGTTTGTAGCGTAGCCTTCTATTATGACAAGCTGTTCAATTTATTTTCAAACCAACATCTTTGCGAGAGGGGTGGGCTTATATTAGGAATAGGTCAAGAAAAAGTTGAAGTTCATTCTTTAAAATTGTTTTAAATGATGGACAATAATACGAGAATTTAACGCAATTTACCGGTACAATTTCTTGCCACCCTACTGTATACTTCAAAACCATGATCGCGTGAGTGAAATTATTACCTTGAGTGGTCTAAATATTGTATATTTCTTCATAAGCATGGTTTATAAAATCAAAATGAATCCTAAATTTGACAATAAATGGCATCGCGAAAATATTTAAATCATGTGATATTGCTTGCTCTCCTGTTTTTGGAGACGTGAGGTGGTGCGTTTACAAATGTGATAGCTAAATGAGACTGTATACACGCTTTAGCCAGCAAGGTGAACTATCCGAGATGTTTCTGAAGGCTAACTATTATTAGTAAATGGGTACTCGGTAAATGTGGATCAGATCCAAACATTAAATATCTATGGATCTAAAGTGCATTCCTAATATCACATGATTTGTTCATTTTCACAAAGAGGACATGAAATGTCAAATTTTTGGATTAATTTTGATGTAATAAACGATGATTATAACAGAGTATGCAATATTTAGGTTGTCCAATATAATAATTTCACTCCCGCAATGATGGACAGGGTATACATTAAGCCAAGGTGTAAAGTGTCAAACATGTACACCAGGAAATTGTGTCCTATTTTCATGTTATTAACGATCGTTCCTTAAGCATCTTGGCGACTGGATTTAAAGTTTTTGTTGCAATTTACCAATTAGAAGTCACATTTGTTTAAAACTGATATGAAAATTGATAGCGAAGCCGACATGTCTACATCAGCCAACCCGTGCAATCCAACTCAACCCAAGACCAATTCACCCGGTGAATTCATTTACCATAAAATAGGCTGTACGATATATCGAAATATCGCGATTTTGTCACCACGATATATCGCGATACCTCCTAGGACGATATCATGCAAGCCTACATCGAAGTATAGCCGTACGTATTAAAACGTTTCATACATTGAAAACATCATAGATAATTTTATTTATAGTGTTTTAACCAGATTTCATGGCAAACCGAAATCCCATAGTAAACCTATGGGAGGGGTTAGAATCAAGATATGGCTGGATATGTGATACTGGGGTGGGGGGAGGAAAAGTCAAAGGCTAAACTGTAGCCATATGAAGAAAACAGTAAAACTAAATAACAGAAATAAACTCGAGTTTTTGTGATTGGTAAGAATAAGGATATAGTAAAAACATATGTAAGTTACCCATGTGATTGTACATTGCGAGACGTTTACATTAGACTTAACACCCCGAATGCTGAGATGGTCTATGGATGGGTTCAGAATGTCAAACTTTGCAATGGCTTCCCTGATACAGGGCCATCTTTTCCATTAGGCAAAAGGGGCACTTGCCTCAGGGCCACTTACACCAATGGTCCCACCATCCGTGTGTAGCTAAAAATAAAAATAATGTCTCAAATCTTTAACAACTAACACGATATGCTTATGAGAAGTCAGCTGTAAAAGTATTGATCGAAATAACAAGATTAATCAATGTACTACTGTACCAGTACATACTGTTACCATACATGTATGTATTTTCCCCAGTATTTGTGCTCTTTTTGGTCCATATGTCCCCGTCTGATAATAGTAAAGCATTTGCTCAAGGCATAAGGCATATGTTAAGCTTAACTAATCAGAGTCTGATTAGCTAAGCTTAACAGATGCCTAATGCTTTGAGCAAATGCTTTACTGTATCGCTATTGTAAAATATTAGAAACCGTTTTAATTTATTTCTTTTGAAGTTTTTCCCATTTTACAGGATCAAGCTGCTCACCTGTGGCCTGCCACATACTAAAACTATAAACTATTAGTGTATTAGCCTACTCATGATGATCCCTTCAAGTGGAGGAAAAAGTGAGTTCAAATTGCAAAGCTACCAAAAATTAGTGCGTTTTTAGCATCTGAAAGTGGATCTTCATCAACATCTGCACAATGTGATACCCATCAATATGAAGCAGAAGAATGCCATACTCCTGCAGAAGACACACAAGTTACACCTATTAGATCCACCTTGTGAATCCCCAGCTTCAGATGGCCATGATGGTGACGCATCTGGTTCTGCTGACGTACCTCTGCCTGAAGCCGCCCTCACCCCAGATGGACTCAGCAGAGGGAACAATGATGTGGAACAGGCAGGCTACTGCTGAAAATGTGCGAGTATTGGGCTAGGAAAGAAGGTGTATCAGTATATAAGACTCTTGAACAATTAAGAAATGATAACTTTGTCGCATCAATCAAGGAAGGACGTGGCTGTACTACAGTCTACATGTTTATTCGAAAATGTGCTAATGGTGAGAAGGTTCAATGTAATGGCTGTGTTACTCGGAAACAGTGGGTTGTGTGTATTGTTTTGAGTGTAAACTATTCAGTAATAAGATTGCTGCTAGTAATGCATTTGTAAATGCTGGATTCAATGACTGGAAGCATGCCGTTGAAAGAATGTCAGCACATGAACATCTCCGAGCCAGTGATAGATGCAGCTAAGTACGCGAAAATAGAAGGATGCGATGACCATGCTATTCAGAATCAAATTGATGAGCTAACAAATTACTGGCAAAATGTAATAAAGCGGTTGCTCTGCTTAGTGTAATAACATTCCTTGCAGAGTGAGGACTAGCTTTTAGAGGTGATAATGAAATGATTGGGTCTGCACACAATGGGAATTACCTTGGGCTGCTGGAATTAATTGCGGAGTATGAAACATTCTTAGGACAACATATTCAGACAAAAAGTAACAATGGCAAAGGGCATGTTAACTACATGTACTTATCAGCAAATGTGTGCGAGGAGCTGATTCAGATTTTGGGCGCAAAAGTTGCAGACGTTCTGATTGATCGAATTAAGGCAGCAAAATACTATTCAATATCTGTAGATTTTTGTGAAGACAATGCTCACATTGACTAACTTACTGTTATTTTACGATATGTTGTGGGAAACCAGCCCGTTGAGTGCTTTGTAACCTTTCTTGAGTCAACAGGCCATAAAGCAGAAGAAATGACAGATGCATTTCTGGTATTACTTCAAAGTTTTGTGTTTGACATAAAGGAAGTGTCGGGTCGCTACAAGGGCATGCAAGCCGAAAGATGCCATCTCAACGAACTCGCGAAATATGTCCCTTGCTTTTGACATTCATTGAATTTTGTGGCAACGATACTGCCAATTCATGCGTAGATTCTGTATCATTTTTTAATTTTGTAGGAGTACTATATGTTTTCTGCACTGGTTCGACAGAATGGTATAAGAAATTGAATGATAAACTCAAAGAAAATGCAATTTCCTTTCAAATGCCGAAGAAGCCTAGTGACACGCGTTGGTCATGTCGTGCAGACATATGTCAAGCCCACGTCAGTGGCTACGAAAGTATCATGGACATGTTGCTGGAGATGTCAAAAAAACAATCTTGGGAAACCAGAATGCCGCAATACTGCACGAGGACTATATAATCAAATGAATAAACTGGAGATGGGAATTTTTGCAGCATTCTGGAACCTTATCTTGCAATGCTCTAACAAGAGCAGCAAAACATTGCAAGCAGTACAGCTCAATCCAAACGCTGCAGTTGGTGTATTGAAGTCACTCACATACTTTGTCCACGAACAACGTGATACATTTGATGAATTTGAAGAAACTGGTAAATGTCTTTCAGGAACAGCAGAGTATTTCGTGGAATGACGTCAAACTCATCAGCATAATGTGCATCTGCAGCCACTTGACTATGGTCACACAGAAGAAGCTGAACAGGCGTTCTTTCTGCAGTGCATCGACAGGCTTTTTGTATGCCTTGAACAACGGCTAGAAGCCTACAATGAAGTATGTTATCTGTTTGGATTCCTTATTAATTTTTCAACGATGCACCCTGATTCCATTACACTTGCCGCGAATAAGTTGTCGAACATCTACAAGCTTGATCTGGACATTGACTTCGGTAATGAGCTACGTCAGTTTCAGTCATTCCTCTCTGTTTTTATAGACCAGAAAAAAGATGAATGCAGCCTGGAACAATTTATGTATAATGTCATGTATGACAATGAGGTTCAGGCTACTTTTCCTAACACTGAGATTGCTTTGAAAATTTATCTAACGTTGATGGTTACTAACTGTTCTGGCGAGCGATTGGATTCAAAACTGGAACTGACTATAATGAGTACCGAGTCAGACATCCTTCGTAGTTTGGACTACATTGACATTATTTATAAATTTGCCAGCCAAAAAGCCTGTAAGGTTGCCTTGTTTTAAGTTGTTCAATTTGTTCTGAAAATTAGAATTTGGAATAATTTTCCTTGAATATTTGTTCATTAATTTTCTATAATAGCTCTATAATTTTCTATAATTTCTATAATGTGTTGGTCCAGAATTCACAGATCCCACTATAAACCCAATTTTCATAATTTCCCAGACTTATGACTTTGCACACCTTTTAGCTGGAGCCTAGGCAGCGTAGCACCTAGTACAAGTCTGTTTGTTTGTCTGTCTGTTTGCTGTTGTGTCTGTCAGTCTATCTGTCGGTCTGTCTGTCAGTCAAATGTATTTCAGACTAAATCGCAAAATCAGTCAAAGGGACTGGAATCCCAAATATAGCGTGTCGCCATTGTTAAAATTTAGATGCGCTCAGATGGAATCTCTTCTGCTTCCAGAAGTAAATGTCGGCTCTCGGTTGAGTGCTAAATTATTCTATTTTTAACATTTAATTTTTAATGGTGGAGGGGGGAGGGGTGGAAGGGTAATACTGAAGCATTAGTAATAGTATGTATGGCCCAAAGTGGGATTATTAATTTCTCAAATGATTTGGCCTATATAATGGCCCCAACCCAGGCCCAACATATTGTAAAACATTAAGTTGTAAAAATGCAGAATAGAACACTCAACCGAGGGTCAATATTTACTGCTGGAAATGCATGAGATGAGGAGATGCCATGTGAGAGATTCTAGATTTCAAACACTTCCGGGAAACAACCCCAAGACCAATTCTTTTAGGTGAGTGTCCCATTGGGGGTGGGTGGGGGGACCTTCACAATCATTTTGCCCTGGGCCCAAAGTACCCATAAGACGGCCCTGCCCTGATAGCAAGCAAACGTTTGCCCAATGTTGGCCCAACATTTACCACTACATTGGGCCAACATAGTTTTGCTCATCAGCCCAACATTGGCCCAATTTTGGAAATACGTTATTGGGCCAATGTTGAGCCAACGGGCATAAATCTATGAAAATGTCTCAAATAACACACCAGAGAGCATAATTTAACAATTAAAAAAATAAAAGATGAATGTTATGTTAATTTTGTTTGATTTTCTGTGAAATTTCCAATGCTGGCCCAACGTTGGCAAACAAATGATATAGCCAACATTGGGCCAACGTTGTAATGCCAACTGCGATCTGTCAACCTGTTGCCAATGTTGGCCCAGTGTCTACATGTGATCTGGGTACATCATCATCATCATCATCATCATCTGTTGCGATGTTGGAGGCCCATACAGGGCCTTTTATCGATCTCAAACTTGTCTTTCACTACATCGTTGGTTGCACAGGGAGTGAATAGTTGGTGTAGTTCTAGTTTGCTTTGGTGTTTTTTTTGGTATTTTTTTACTTTTTTACCCGTGTTTGCTGTTTCCTTTCTGTTTGATAGGGTGTATAGTTTATTGACATATGTACAATTTACAATGTACATATATGTACATATTTACATGATCATCGTATGACCGGTAGGCCTAACCCACCTAGCTGACAGTTGGGCCGGAATAAATCCCCCAGATTTCAGTTGGCATTGTACATGTAGCTAATTTTTACTACTGCTACTAGACTGGTAAGACACGCCCACCTTATCTATGTGCTTAAGGAGACACATGCACGCATACACGCATCACATTTCTACATATATAATGTACATAGATGACTGGTAGGTCTACTCCACCTAGTGACCGTTAGAATTTTTTAGTTAACCCACACATATCTGACAAGGTGGTAGTTACGGACATTCGTCCGGTATAAATACACAAGGTTTCAGCTGGCAATGTACATGTACAGTACAGTTCAGAATTAAGTTTACAAAAAATGCAACAGCCGCAAAACATTTCACGCAAAAAGCCAACCATCTTTCGCCAAATGAAAAACACATACGCGCAAGATGAAAAACATGGCGTGCAAGATGAAAAACATTGCACGCCAAATGAAAAACACAAACAGGAAGAGGTCGAAATGCTAGGCAACCTTTTTCCGTGTTGTACATGAATTAATTACGAACAGGATAAGCCTAAGCGCACCAAAACACTTCCCGACAAGATTGTTTTTCTAAGACGCGGTCATGTTTTTCTCTGGCTGGCTGATAATAGTATTCGCGACATATAATTAGACAAGGATTGAAATGAAAATAAGTGCTAAAATCGCTAGCAGTCCTACGCATATATTTGTCTATCACGAAAAATAATCTATGTCAAATCCCGCAAGTTCCACTGCACTGGATGTTTATAGAAAGTAAATGCAAAAGCAACCTGATGAGAATAAACTATGTCAAACCTCACCAGGTCGGTATGTTTCGCTGCGCTGGATCTTTTTAAAAAGTGAATGAGAACACAGAAGATTCGCTGGACTAATATTTCCAGTAAAATGTCAGACAAAACTACAAAATAGATCTATCACGATCAACTGTTGTGGTTTCTCGAGCTTCTGTTTCTCTTCATTGTAAGGTTTTATTCACAATAATATGTTAGATATAGAAAATATTGCTCAGAAATACTGCCTTTGAATGTATTGTATTGTATTTCGTGAGTCCCTCCTGTATTAGGAGCACCGCCCAGACTGACAGTGTCACAGCTCAGTGAGATTCCTGGTCACATATCCGCACCTATTGGGGTGTTTCTACAATTATTTGTAACATATTTACAGACAGTCTAGATAGTGAAACAGGTAGCCACCGACAGCATTGCTGAGAGCTGTGGTGTAGCTTGGTTTAGAGCAGGCAGCCAGCTATGCTACACAGTTATGTCCAGTCTGCTCATATCTGCACCACCTGCCTTTTTAGATAGGTATCTTACAGGCTTCAGTTATGGCATCTTGGACACATTGATGACATCCGACATCTACTATTTACACTATCAGAGCGTATTCACAGCTGAGCTCCCGATACAGGGCCTGACACTCAGAGTGAGTTCTTTTACATCCCCCCATGGCACAGGCACCACACGAGACGGAACCGACGGCTTTACGTCCCTCCGAAGGACGTGTCATTTGAATGACGTATTGAGAGACGCAGGTTTTTTCACCTTGGTCACATGCCTGAATGCGGGATCGAACACGGCTCTTTGGATTGGAATTTCAAGCATGTGCAGCGCAACGGTTTTGCCAACTGAGCCATTGCGCCACAATGTTCATAAGCAGTCTATAGCAATACAGGTCTGTGGGTTTAATAGATGGAGCTAGCATACTTCTAGTTTCGTACAAATACAATGTACAATCACCAACAACGGGAATACATTTGTGCATTTATAAGTACATTATGTAAGCCATTGCAAAATCTCGTCGCAAACATTCATTTCAACATATAAACTTCACAATTCTGTTTTATTCCCGATACGAAGCTAATTTAATGAAAATATGTGTTGTTCTTTCTCGCCGTTGGTGAACAACATTCTGAAACTGTTCTAGACTGCCACAGCGAGAAAGTTTAGCATGTTTAGCGTTACAAGATTTCCACTCCTCGTCTGATGAGGAATTGAAATTTTGTCGGGGAACACTGTTCCAGTGCCGTTGTCGAATGATAGGGTTCATGTTAAATCTGTTCGCGAACAGCAAGAACTGACAACTCGGATGGGTAACACTGACTTCAAGAATATTATGGTTGCGACTTCTAACAAGCCAAAGTCCACACAGGCATTCCAATTTACTAAGCGTGTGTAAACGCGTCTATGTTTTTCACAAATGCGCCAGGCATTTTGAAGACATAACATGCTCTCTAGCCCTGTTCATATTTTGTTGCCAAACCCATTCTGATACTTTATGGTATGCTAAAAAAATTTCACTATATTTGTTGTTTTTGTCCTGGCGCATTTTGTTTTCTTCGTGTTGCATTTATGTTTTCTTCGCCTAAGTTTTTATTTTGCATCTGGCACGTTTTTGTTTTTGAGACATGTTAACTTTATTCTGAGCTACTACTACTACTACTACTACTACTACTACTACTACTACTACTACTACTACTACTACTAGAGTGGCAGGATTTCCACCGTATCTCTGTGCTTGAGGAGATGCTTACTACTGCTAATACTACTAAACTGGTGGGACATGCCCACCGTGTCTCTGTACTTGAGGAGACTTATGAACGCATATTATATACAAATTTTACATATATAATGTTGAATGTTCATAGATGACCGGTAGGCCTAACCCACCTATGACCATTAGAATTTCTAGTTGACCCACATAGATATTAAGTTAGATAGTAATTACAGGTTAAGTTTGTACTGTGGCAACAGCTTGCTAGAATGGTAGGAGAAGCGCACCTTATCTGTGTGCTTGAGGTACCACCATGATTTCCTTGTGGTCACCCTGTGCTAGTAGGAATATTCCCACTTGACCGGTTGGTTATGGTGATGTATATAGGTATGTTGTTGTAGGTTAGTTAATATTAACGTGAGACCCACATACATTTCTGGAGAGGTAAGACATACCCACCTTAATAGTGTACTTGTGATGTCCAGGGAGGATGCTTGAAGCCCCTTCAGTTGGTGCACTAGGGCAAACCCACCTGCAATGGGTGTTTGCAGATGAGAATTTTAGGTATGTAGCTGCAGACTAGTAATAGATCATGTACTAAGACAGCATTATCCATTTTACTCGTAGGGCTAACCCGCTTCTTAATACATTTAGTGATCATTTTCATACATGTGGAGTCTGTGGACAGCAGATTGGTAGGACATGTCCACCTTATCGGATCAACTGGGCTGAGTTATAGGCGTTGTTGCTGATGTAATCACTTAGGGTGTAGGATGGACCCATCTTATCAACTATGAATACACCGACCAGTAATTGTCTAGTCGATGTTTGAAGCAGTTTAGTGTGGGTGCTGACAACTTCCTCAACAAGAAAGTTCCAGTTGTTGATGACTCTATTACTGAAGGTGTGGGAATGCGGTGGTGTTTGAGTGGTGCTTTTTAAGCTTAAAGCTATGGCCACATGTTTTAGTCAACGCTTCCAGAACCAGTCATTGGAGATCAACATTATACTTATTGTGTAGGAATTTATAGGTCTCGATCATATCACATCTAATTCTGCGGTACACAAGGCTAGGAAGTTTTAGATGATGGAGTCTAGACCTTCGTATGTCATGTCATACAGTCCTGCTAACAGTTTGGTGGCTCGCCTCTGAACATTTACTATCTTGGTTACATCAGTCTTGAATCGTGGGCTCCATATTGTGTTGGCGTATTCAAGTAGTGGCCTCACCCTGGTTTTGAATAGTAGTCTAAACATTTCTCCGTCAAGATAGTGGAAGGATCATCTGATCAGGCCTACTACTTGGTTGGCTTTGTTAATGGTCATCTCAACATGTTTATGAAAGGTTAGATGTTAGTACATGTAGTATCAACTGTGATGAGCTGTGTGAATCACACCGATGTCAACAAACAGTATACCCAGTGTCATGCGAAAGCTACTAAATGTATATTCCCTAATATTTTTGTGTCAGAATTCAGTGACATCACAATTCTGATACCAAACCAACCAGTCAGCTTCTGTTGTCAGTCTGACAATGGTGAATACTGTGATCATACCGAACCGGTGAAGTCTGAATTGGGGCAGTTGATTCTGGGAGGTTAAATGCATACCAGAGCAATTATGATGATTACACACAATCAGATTTATAAGAAATTGGCAATATTTCAACCATCTTCGCTACAGCTAGTGTGATTTTACTTCTATGGATGTAATTTTCCCCAAATGGACTGTCCCGAGTTGAACTAAGCATGATCATTGCTTTCACTCTATAAACAGAGACGGAATGCTGCTAGCTGTAGCGAATAATGGAATATGGTCGAATTATAGTGAATTATTTTATCTTGTTGTGTTCTAGAGTGTGCTCTGTTCATTTAAGAAATATCTCCATTTCCCTTCAGTGGATGTAGGTATGAAAATTATCCACCGACTAGACTGACCCAATTCAGACTAAGAATGATCACCTTTCTCAGTGGATCTCCAACTGAAGGGACATGTCGTCGATGTTAATTCTAGATCTCTGTGTTTGACTTCTTTCTTACTCGACATCAATTATTTTGTGTTGCTCGGATTTGTTCAGTGCTTCTTCTTTTCTTTGTTTTTATCCCTGGCTAGAGCCTAGAGATGTCAAAATTATGCAAGGGCTTGTGAAGATGATCACTCCGGGTTTCAAAAATTAGAAAAATATAGGGGCAAGTACACTTTAAATTAGGTTGCCCGACTGTACTTCCAGGATGCCGCATCTGTGTAAATTTGTTTGAAATATGTATTGTTGTAAGCTTTACAGACTACAGAATCCTTGTAAATTTGTACTCGACCCTTTATCCATCATATCGATAAAGAATTGTGTCTGCAGCGGGCTTGAGATATGGCCATTTGCAGACCAAGAAAAGACTATTTTTGAAAGTTTACCACTCAGGGGCACTGGAATGGCTGGCTCGATAACCGAGCCAGACATTCCAGTGGTAAATTTTCAAAAACAGTCTTCTCTTTGTCTGTAAATGGACATTTTCTATGAGAAAATTGAAATTTTCTTGAACAAATTTGAGTATTAAATTGTTAAGACTAAATAGAATAAATACTCACCATGAGTACATACATGTATACAGGCCCTGAAAATAACAAATTATCTACATGTAGGTTGTCCCCCAGGGCAACCAGTGTGTTAAAATTTGGTTGCCATGCAGTAAAATGTGGTTGCCACAGACAGCAGGAACATGTAATTTTCGTGACCTGCACTCAGGATCTCTTGGTCACCATGCCCTGTGATCATCAATAGTAGTTAACTTCTAAAGGCTGGTCAGGATATTTGAACAGATGCAGCGCAGGATATTTGACCTGGCACAGCGCAGAGCGGGATGCTAAGAAGATTAGCAAATCACGAGTTTATTGTACCGTAACTTGCTTAATTAAGTGTGTTTTTCATTTCTTTTCAGAATGAGTTTGATGTTGAAATCTCTGTATTATGGGTGTCCACGGTCTGTGGTCAATACTGGAACCTGTGCGCAGACATTGTGAGCTATGCAGTCTCAGTGGCCAGACTTTGGCAGTCGACTTAAGCATTTGGGTAGTTGAGAGTCTGTCAGTATGGCAGATGCAAGGTCATGTGACCAAACCTCATCTTAGGTTAGTGTCACTCATATCAATAAAACATCTTAAGGTTTTTCTAAGCTGTACTCAGTGACCGATGTACCAATTCGTTAAATGCTAGTAAAACTGCAGTCTAGATAGTGAAAATCAGAATTGGCTAAATCATGGCTAATGATTAAAATTAATTTAAATTTTCTTTATTAGGCGATATCCTGACTAAATCCAGCATTTCAATTGCAAAGAAAGAATTCCTGTTTAAGTCGCTAAATAATTTGAAACTAATACATGTTTGACTGAAAGCTGTCGCTGCCTTAGCTTCCAATCAAATTAGTCTCAAAATATTCAACAACTTTCTTATATAGTTAGACCCTATTGTCTTTGGACTGTAGAATTGATAGTATTAACTGATTATGACTGACTGCAAACATGTTCATAAATGACATTGAAGTAGAGACGTGGCTAAAATATTTAATAGTTTGTGAACAAAAATAATATTTGGCTAATCTTTTGACTATTAGAGCTGGGCAGTCTAATGGTAGTACCGTGAACACTGCGGTATACTGTGTACAAAATGTACCAATACCACGACCGTTGACATTTCCAAATTCTGTGCATACTGGCTCATACCATCCATAGCGATTAATGAGCCATATTTGAGAAATAAACCATAAAATCTGAATAGTGCAGGAGTAAATAGGTGCAAATAGTGCCAAAAATACAGGCAACCCTAACTATTAGCCGTGTTGAGGTGAGGGAGACGTAAAAACAAATAAATCAGAACGACAAATATGTGTACACGTTCGTTAAAATTAACGTGTAAACGTGTACTGGTATTGTTCCAAATGCACACTCCTAATTAAAACATAGTCTTCTTAGCCTACAAATGGACATTTCTCAATACCGTTGCAGAGGCCGTTTCTGGCCGACTTAACCAGTAAATGGTTAAACAGACCAGATTTATCTGTCCAGAATTCACCTTTCCAGGTTATCCATCTATCATATGACATCATATGATATTATAATCAGCTAAGTGGCATGTAGGATGACATCATAATCATTACATCATAAATGATTCTATTTGGCATGTCTTTAGCTCGTAATAGTCCGACACATTGTACGAATTGTATGTCTCTACTATTTAATAAACACGCTGTTGAATATGACATAGGCAGCAACACTGCCCAGTCAAATTAGTTCCAAAATATTCAATAGCTTACCTGTATAGTTTACTGGAAATTGATAGTCAGAGTTCAGAGATCGATCGATCCCAACATGAGCAAGGCGTGGGTGGAGCTTAGCTAGAGATGGGTGGGGCATAACTGAAAATGGAAAGGTCCATTGTGTTCTGAAAATTTCACAGATGTCTTATTATTAAGTGTGTTTATCTTCTCAGGAATCTATTTTTCCGTGTCAGCCATTTGCTTCATCTTGGAGTTCAGCCCGTCTTTGTTATAGACGGCGAGGCTCCAGAACTAAAATGGGAAGTGATGGCCAAGCGTCAGCAGTCCAAGGTGCGCGAAAGGCGAGGCTCTGCCCCAGCCAAAGCATCAAAACAAAAGCGGTCACATTTTAAGATGGTGTTGAAAGAGGTTAGTATTATGTACTTACTAGTGGCCTATCTAATTACAACTTTCAAGTAGTTTATCCAATGCCTTATGTGTGTAACAAACCTGCCTCCTCTGCAGATTGTTCAATTTTCTTTCTTCCCTCCATAACCCGATAACACTCATATCAGCCAAAAAGGACTTCTGCAGTGGTCTTTGAGAAATGTCCATTTGCAGACCAAGAGAAGACTATTTTTGAAACTTTATCACTGGAATGACTGGCTTGGTTATTGAGCCAGTTATTCCAGTGATAAATTAAAAAAAATAGTCTTTTCTTGGTCTGCAAATGGACATTTTCCATGAACTTTTAATTTTCTTGAATAAATGTGTGTGTTAAAGTGTTAATAGCATCTAAAGTAAACATATCTGTTGTTATCTAATTAAAATATAGAAATACATAGTGAGAGTTTTTAGCCTAAGGTAGGAATTCTTACCCTGTCATCGGAACTTTGTTAAAATGAAATGCTCTCTATATCTGAAACATTCAAACCTGCAGTTATTTTCAGTTATCAAGGGGATATAGTTACATACATGTTGCGTGTAACTTAATTTCCTACCCTGCTTTTTGCAGTCACTGTATGAAAATAAAAAAAATGAATTACAGTTATCTGGATGGGTGGTGAAAATTATGGAAAAGTGTTAAAACTAGTTTCACGCATCACTACTGCGCAATATATTTGACATGATAACCTGCCATCCAAACCAAACAGATTTTGTCATATCATAGCATGTCAATCATTCACAAATGTCTTGTTTTGTCTCGCCTGCAGAGGAGAAATGTATGTATGTATGTAGGTATGTAGGTATTTCTATAGCGCCGATTCCGAAATTAATCGCTCAATGGCGCTTTTCAAAATTAAAATTTTAAGAAAAAAGATGCGTTTTTAGAAGAGACTTATAAGGTTCAAGTTTATCACAGTTCCGAATGTGTGCCGGGAGGTTGTTCCAGAGTTTTGGGCCAGCTTTTGAAAAGGCTCGTTGTCCAGCCATTAAATTAGCTACAATATGAGAAATGAGACATATGACCATAGTTACAGTACATGTATCATTATTCTGGCAGCCATGACAACGCAAATTGCTTTTGGGTATATGTCTCTGGCGTGACTTAAAGTCGATCAGAACTAAACTTGGACACATAGGAGCTTATTAGGAACTCTCATTATGACTCTGACCATGGTATGAAACTCAACATTATGTTTTTGTATTTTATAGCAAAACGTGTCAGCTTATATTTCAGGATTGGTTGACTATTGGAACTAAAAGTGGATACATGAGTGACTTTGCAATTGGTAATCTGCATGCTGAAATTAACGTCACAAAAACAAATGTTACGGTCACTGTGGCTTTGATACAAAACTGGTTTTTTTCAATGTTAAGTTTTTGCATTTACATGTAGCAACACATCTCGGTTTGTACCTGTATGTCAGAATGGAAGTTCAATCCAGTTTTAGCTATGCCCCGCCCATCCTTATTGTAGCTAAGCTCCATCCACACTTTGTACATGTTGGGATCGATTGATCCCTGAAGATCCCTGAACTCCGTGACTCAATTTCCAGGAAACTGTACAGGTAAGCGGTTGAATATTTTGAAACTAATTTGACTTGGTGCTGTTGCTTCTGCCTATGGCAGCAACAGCCTCTAGTCAAATTAGTTTCAAAGTATTCAACTGCATCTTTATTAATAGTAAAGACATAGAATTCGTACAATAACGCTTAGCCTGTCATCAATTCTGCATTCGTGACAAACTTATCTACATCATTCATGATGTCATTTATTATGACGTTAATCCCACGTCATATTACACATCACGTACATGTTGTTGTTTATAGCTTCATAAGATTGATGGATAAACTGGAAAAGTCCATTGGAACTTAGCTTGGATACATAGATGGCTATGATGTTAGGAATCAATGTGTGTGTAACTTTGATACAAAAATATATTTCTTCATGTTTAAAAGTTTGCATTTACCAAAACTACTCAGTTTAGCGTTATGTTTATTGATTTATCTTATCGGAACTAAGCTTTGATACGTGGTTTCCTATGCTATTAAGAATCTGCATCATAGCATTGAGGTCACAATGTCAAAGGTCAAGGTCACTGACCTTGGCACAGAACTATATTTTTTCAATGTTAAGCTTTGCATTTAGCAAATCGCAGTGACTTATGTTTGGCTTGACAATTTCCATTATTTGATCCAGTTGACATGAAATACCCATATTATGATATTAATTTAACCTAGTGTCTATTTTAGTGTTGTGAAATGCTGGATCATCTGGGTGTGCCTTATGTATACAGCCAGGGAGAAGCAGAGGCTTTCTGTGCTCTTCTGAATGCCAAAGGCGTGAGTAAGATTTACATGTATATCAAATGATAGAATTCATTTATTGTTGATGTTATTATGCTCTCCTATAGAACAATATGTATTATGTAGCAATTATTATACATAATAATTATTTATTAGTCCTTTAACACTAAAGCTGGCCAAGTATGTCTAATGCAATCGTCTTAAGAAATGATCATTTGCAGTCCAAGAGAAGACTATTCTTTTTTAATTTACCGCTGGAATAACTGGCTCGATAACCGAGGCAGTCATTCTTGTGATAAATTTCCAAAATATAATTTTCTCTTGGTCTACAAACGGACATTTTCTATGAAAAAATAGAAATTTTCTTGGAACTCATCATGCCCATGTAATTAATCGTATGTAATTTCAACATTAGTTAGACCTCTGTACCAGTGACACTCACACGCATAGAGGGAGAAAAGCTTTACTTGTGAGATACGCTAAGGGATATAATCTTTACTAATGACACGCATTCAATAAGATACGAACCTTTACTAGTGATACTAGTTTCACACCCCAAGGAATGTAACTGTTAACTAATAGTGAGACACACCAAAGGAGATACCCTTTACTAAGGGCACACATCAAAAGAAGTTTAACTCTTGGTAGTAGCATGCACAATGTAAATAACCATTACTAGTAGTATGCAATCAAGGGAGATAATCATTACTAATTTCACACATCAAGGGAGATACCTTTTTCTAAGTACTGGCATGAAATCAACGGGGATAACCTTTAATAGTGGTATGCAACCACGGGCGTTAATCTTTACTAGTGAGTCAAGTCAGGGGAGTTAACCTTTACTTGTGACATATCAAGGGAGATAACCATTGCTAGTTACTGTTGTCACATCAAGGGAGATAACCTTTGGTAGTGATGACGAAGATAATGTTTACTAGTGAAACAAAACAAGGGAGGTAACCGTTACTAGTGAAAAACACCAGGGCATGTAGTCTTTACTAGTGTCATGCAGTCAAGGGAGATAACCTTTGCTAATGATGAGCACCTAGCATAGAAGATAACTGTTACTACATGGAGTGAAACGCACCAATGGAAATAACTTTTACGAGTGACATTTATCAAGGGAGAGCATCTTTACTAGGTAGTGACACATAACAACTGAGATACTGATACATGGCTAGAAATGTACTTTTTTTAATCATGATCCATACGGATCAGTGCACCAGAAAATTCACAGATGCTTGGAATTTTGAATTGATCTGTACTGTTATGACTGTATTGCTGCACAGAATATAAAATTAATAAAATCTTCTGAATGCACCATTTACACCATATTATTAGGATAATTAATCATTTCATCCTCAAGAGGTCAAAACGTTTGCTGACATATTGTCCATTTGCAGGCCAAGAGAATACTATTTTTGAGAATTTACCATTGGAATGACTGGCTCGTTTACCGAGCCAGTCATTTCAGTGGTAAATTTTCAAAAATTGTATTCTCTTGGCCTGCAGACAATATTCAGACATTTTGCAGAATAACTTACATGTAGATCGTAGTTTATGTAGCTATGTCATAAACATTAATCTGTGATATTAATTCTTGGAGGTCATTGAATTTTCCGATTTTGATTGTGAAAGGTGATGGAAAAGTCATGGAATTTCAAACACAGAAACGGAGACGACCCCTGTATATGATTTGCAAGTTGACATTCCTCATTTATGTGAACATAGAGATGTTTCTATTTTCAGTTAGTCGATGGTTGCATTACGGATGACGGTGATGTTTTTCTTTATGGAGCTAAGACTGTCTACAGGAACTTTACTATAAACACAAAGGTATAGTGAGAGTGTCAGTGCGAATTTAGGACACATTTCTTCTACATACATGCGCAATGGAGCTAAAGTATAAACAGAACACCATGGGACATCTGCGCTAAATAGAGATCTATTTCTAGCTATGCCCCGTCAATTTCTTAGCCCGGACCACGTTTTCCGCATGTTGAAATCAGTGGAGGAATCAAGTTTTAGCTATGCTTTAGCCATCTCTAGCTAAGCTCTAAAATATTCAACAGCTTACTACGTGTATAATTGTGTGGAAATTGAGATTCAGATTTATTGCATATTTGAGCACGACAGACTGGATCCCTCCATTCCTATGTAAGACTGGATCGAGACTAAAAAGTATGTTTAGCCTCCCATCCACCCTCAGTTCCCCGCTTAATTTGAGTGTGCACCATATAGGCACAAGAATTGCTGTTTATCACAAATAATGCAGGAAATGGCTTCTTCAGTGTCCTTGAACATGTGTGGCAGGCACCTCCCCCCCCCCCCCCCCCCCCCCCCACCACACACACGCGCGCGCGCGCACACACACACACTGCCACCACTATAACAGTGCTATTTTATGTATCTTGCCAGGATCCACATGTGGAGAGCTACACCGCAGCTGATATAGAGCGGGACATTGGTCTGTCCAGGAATGATATGGTGGCACTTGCTATACTGCTAGGCTGCGATTACCTGCCTAATGGTGTACCGGGAGTCGGCAAAAAGAATGTAAATAAGCTCATCAAAACACTTCGGAATGAGGACTTATTGAAAAGGTGAGTACATATGCACCCCCCCCCCCCCCTCTTTACAGTGTTTGCTAATTGATATTTCCAGTTTTTTCATCCATAATCTGAGGTCATATGACATCATAATCACCTAAGTGACATGGAGGATGATGTCATAATCAATTACAGCATTAATGACTCGATTTAGTCCGTCTTAAACGCTTAATAGTCCGACACATACGAATTGTATGTCTGCTATTTAATAACCATAGACAGCAACAGCAAAAAATCCAACAGCTTACCTGTATAGTTTTCTGGAAATTGATAGTCACAGAGTTCATGGATCGATCCATCCCAACACGAGCGAGGTGTGGGTGGAGCTAATCAAGAGGTGGGCGGGACATAGCTAAAACTGGAAATGTCCATTAGTTTCCACTAGCTATAACCTGCAGTGATAAATTCTCCCAATTCTAATAATTAGTATTTTATGATGCAATGGAGGGATCTGATCTGTCACTCAAGTATCTGATGTCATATTCAAATACCTAACGTCATAATAAAAATCTATGAAAATACAACAGATGGTGGGTGACCTTCTGTACTTAAATGGAAGATGAAATGAAATGTCTGTCAGGAAAATCGAAAGGTCTATAATGAAAATGTATGTCTTTGATGAATTTACAATTTAATAAACATTTTGTTTGATATTTTGAAACTAATTTATCTGGGAGCTGCAACAGCCTAGGGTTGCACGATTTTTCAATTATTCGATTAATCGCGATTATAGGATTTAAAATGATCGTGGACGATTATAAAATGAAATAATCGTATAATCGCCATTTTGAAATTTTCGTCAAAACAATTTTCGCGTGCACAATTCTGATTGTATTTTTAATCAAAGAAACAAACATCCGGTGATCGGCCGGTTGTGTGGTACGATTAAATGATTAAATAAACTGAATAAACTAAAGAATGTTCACCCGCTCATTGTTTGTTATTATAGTTGTAATAACACACGCTCCCACCATCACGCTTTCCTCATTCGCTCTATTGTCTATTATAATCCATTTCAGAACAATAGGTCAGCTACGCATAATTCTTGAATAAATAATTATAAGTATACGCAGGCGGGTATTTGGAGGCGTGCTTCACTATTGCTATCCATGTAGCAAATGCTTTTGATTGGATCCCGAATAAATTATTAATATCATATAGAGTAGAAAACTGTGATTTTTCATCAAAATTTTATCAGATCTTCAGAAGTATTTACCATAGTTATTAGAAAAGTAAAACCGTTTACGTGTTCGTCGTGTTGTGGTGTTAGGTTGTGATTATGTCGGTTGATGTAGTATTAGTAACGAAGGCGAATTGCATATCACAAGTGTGGTCACATTTTGGCTTCCATCCTGATGAAACTGGAACCGTTCCTAAGGACGATAGTAAGGCAGTATGCCGTACTTGTTCGATGGTAGTGCGTGTGCCAAGTGGTAATACGACAAACTTGATGAATCATTTGAAGATTCATCATATATCAATATTCAACCTGCTAAAAGATCGTGTTCAAAAACGAAAACGTGATGACACAAGCAATGATCTAACGCCTAGCAAACAGCCAAAAATCACTAGTGCAATGATGAAATCGCAGTCATATGACCATTCCTCAGTCAGATGGAAGGAGATAACAAAATCTGTGACAAAATTCATAGCTGGCGAATCGTTGCCTATTTATACAGTTCAGAAGGAACATTTCCGTCAAATGTTGAAGACAATCGATTGTCGCTACGAGCTTCCAAGTAGGAATCACTTTTCTAAGATAGCAATTCCTAAATTGTATAACGAAGTGAGGGAGACAGTAGTGCGAGAGATCCAAGAGGCCGAATATTTTGCGCTCACCACGGACATGTGGTCAAGTACAGGCATGATACCGTACATGGGAGTTACAGTTCACTTTGTTAATAAGAAATGGGAGTTGATTAGCCGTTGTCTGGAAACCCTTTTCTTTCCGAGTGACCACACAGGTGAGAACTTGGCCGATGGGCTTTTAGAAACACTGGAATCGTGGAATTTATCTAGAGACAATCTGTCATGTGTTACTACTGATAATGGCTCAAATGTGATTAAAGCTCTGGTAGATGTCCTAGAGTGGCCACGTATTTCCTGTTTCGGCCATAACCTCAATTTAGCAGTAACAAATTCTTACAAGAACGATACTCGTGTTACTCGTGCATTATCCGTATGTAGGACTATAGTGTCGTCATTTAGCTATAGTTGGAAGAGGAAGCGTGAGTTGACCAGGATCCAAGCAGAGCTTGAGCTGCCTAGTCACCAACTGATAGCGGTAAGTATACTAGTAAAATTTTCCGACCTAAACAAATTTATTTAAAATTTAGCACTGGAATCACTGGCTTATGAGCAAGTCATTCCAGTGATAAATTTTTAAATATTTAATTTCATTTCATTTAATTTAAAAATAAACAGAAAGATTTAGTTTAATTTAATAATTTAATTCTTTCTTTCTTTCCTTCTTTCTTCTATTTATTGAGCGGTATATATACTATTAAAATTACCCGACATTTACAGATTTATTTAAAATTTGCATGTACCACTGGAATGACTGGCTTACTAATCGAGTAAGTCTTTCCAGTCATTAATTTTAAAAGATTTAATTGAATTTAATTTAAAGGTGCATATTCACACCAAAATGCTTCAAAATAAAATGATTTAAATTGTATACTTTTAGAGTCTTAAAGCTGTTGTCCTATATCTTATGAAACGAAATAAATTTTAACATATGATAATTTAATTCATATAAATTAATTAAATTAATTAAATTTTTCACGTAGTGTACGAAAGTATAAAAGTATACGATTTAAATAATTGTATTTTCAAGCATTTAGTGTGAATATGCATCGTTAAAAGAGAGAGAGAGATAATTAAATTTAATAATTTAATTCTTTCTTTCTTTTCTTTCATTCTTTCTTATTATTATTATTATTATTATTATTATTATTGTTTTTATTATTTTGATTTTTTTTATTATTATTATTATTATTATTATTTCTGCAGGACTGTTGTACTAGATGGGGTTCTGCCCACAACATGATAAACCGATTCCTAGAACAGGAGACGGCTATCCGGAAAGTTCTCGGCGATGACAGGAAGTGTTCGCATTTAATACCGCGATACAACGATCTCCAAGTATTGGAGGCCCTTAAAGATGCGCTTGATCACGTAGCCGAGTTCACCGACATTCTTTCGGCCGAGAAATATGTCACTATTTCTGCCGTGAAGCCATTGATCGACCTACTCGAAACTCAGATTCTCGTAGGTAAGGAGATCCATGCTTTAACGACAACCATAAAAACCAAAGTTCGTGAATATATGTCTAGCAAATATTCGGATGACAAAATTCGGGATATGTTATGTTTTGCGACTTACGTCGATCCACGGTTAAAAAACGAACATTTGACCGAAGACGAGAAAGCACTTGTTAGATCAGCCATTCGGGAGGACAAGCGATTACATGCTGACAAAGTAAAGCCGACGCCAATCAAATCATGTAGCGGTCAAACGTGTGAGGGAACGCCTAAGAAGAAATCACTTGCTAGTCTATTTTCCCAGTCAAGGCAATCAAAACAAATTTCGGGTGAGACAACGGACACGGTTGACTTGGTAGCCAATCTAAATAAGGAGATCGCCTCTTATGAGTCGTTGTGTTGTGTCGAATCAGATAGTAATCCCCTTGTATGGTGGCGTACAAATAACACTAACTTTCCAACAATTTCGAATTATGCCAGAAAATACCTGTGTATATGTGCGACAAGTGTTCCTTCAGAGAGGTTATTTAGCCTTGCCGGTAATATAGTGACATCCAAACGCACTCTATTAAAACCAGAGATGGTGAACATGCTCACATTCATTGCAGCAAATTTATAAATGTTAATCAGTTTCTCCTAGATTCTCATAGAAAATGTGCGATTGCAAACTAAACGATGACTATTTTTGAAAATTTATCACTGAAATGACTGGCTCGGCTGTCAAGCCAGTCACTCCAATGATAAATTTTCAAAAATAGTCTTCTCTTGGTCTGCAAATGGATATTTTCTATTCATGGCAGTAAATTAAGGATTTCTAATCAGTTTCTCATAAAAATGTCTATTTGCAGACCAAGAGATGACTATTTTAGAAAATTTTTCATTGAAATGACTGGCTTGGCTGTCAATCCAGTCACTCCAATGATACATTTTCAAATAGTCTTCTCTTTGTCTGTAATGGGACATTTTGCAAGACCACTAAGAAGCCGTTTTTGGCTGATACGCCTGATAGAATACCATCTTAAATTATGCAAGATAAAACACATTGCCATGCACACGGCTGAACTAGTATGAACAATAAAAACAAGAATTTTAATCACCTTTTACATACCCTCTTTCGCGCTGAAGTCAAACTAAGGGAAGTAACTCTGTATTTTATCGCATCGCTTAATACATTAAGAGTTGTCTCCCTTCGTTTCGATGCGACGCGAACGGGGGTGTTCAGAGATGTATAAAATTTAGTTTTTTCCCTTTGTTTTTAGTGCTGTCTCCAATGTATTGTATTGTTTGTATCATATTATGTATTATATTGTGATATTGGTATGAGTGACGGCACATGATTTGATGATTATTAAAGTTATGAATATCATTTATTCAAACTGTGTTCGTTTGTTCTGAAAGCAACTATAGATTGCGCATGCTCTGTACCCACCTGTCGCCATCGTCCGCCTTCCGGCTGTCAGAATCTTCGAAGTCATCATCTTCATATCTTGTTTGCTGTTTATAATTTATAATTTGCCCTTCCCAACAACAACACTCCTATGAATTGAGTCTAATTTTAATCAGCAACTAGTGAATACAATGTCCTGCATGAATACCCAACCCGGTCCCGGTAACAAAATAACATCGTCAATCAATATTTTCATCAGTATGCCCAATAGAGTGAATAGTCCCAATTCGGCAATTGACTTCACGATTAATTGTATGATCGCGATTATTTTTTCAAAATGATCGCGATTATACAAACTGAATAATCGTGCAAGCCTACAACAGCCTCCAGTAAAATTAGTTTCAAAATATTCAACAGCTTATATGTACCTGTATGGTTACCTTGAAAGTTAAATTCTAGTAGAGATACTCAATGGTCATATTAGAAAATACATTATGACACCCCGTCATATTGTCACCGGTCCCTTGGGTTATTTTTGGGAGAAATGAACTCGCCTTGATTGTGGACATGCAGTCTGCATGTTATTTCGAGGATAGCATATGCCCCTCTCCATTGTGTTACATGACCAGGTAGACTTTTCCACTCCTATCCATCCATCATATGACGTCATAATTAACTACATGACATATAGAATGACATCATAATCAATGACATCATGAATGACGTAGATAAGTATGTCACGAATGCATAATTGAAGATGGACTATGCGTTGTTGTATGAATTGTATTTCTACTATTTAATAAAGATTCTGTTGAATATTTAAAACAAAAAACTGGAAAGGTCCATTGGTATCAACTGTACTGGTCACTTTCCCACAAATCCTGCAGAAGTACATGTACAGTACAGTTTCTTTTAGTGAATGTGTTCTAAATGGCCTTTCCAGTTTTTGCTAAGCCCCACCCACCTCTAGCCAAGCTCCACCCACACCTCACTCGTGTTCAGGGATCGATTGCTCTCTGAACTCTCTGACTATCAATTTCCAGAAAACTACATGTAAGCTGTTGAATATTTTGAAACTTATTTGACTGGGTGGTGTTGCTGCCTGTGGCAGCAACATCTCCCAGTCAAATTAGTTTCAAAATATTCAACAGCAATTTTCGTAAATAGCAAAAACATACAATTCGTACAACATGTCAGACTATTAAGGGTTAAAGACGGGCTACTGATGATTATGACGTCAGCATACACGTCGCGTAGTTGATTATGACGTCATGATTGAATGAGTAAATGTTTTCTAATTATTCTCGAAGGTTATCAGACTGGAGAGCGATATCCCGATCAAAGCTGTATCCTGCAGAGATAGCCATTCATAAGAAGGCATTAGCACTTCCAGATTTCCCCAATCCTAAGGTATGATTTATATGGATTCTTGCTATGTATTATATGATTATTGTATTCTGCAGCTGTAGTTGTAGAAACATCCTACAGCTACTATCAGCCCGTCTACTCCTTTGCTAACTGTGTCTTGTCCTCGGCCAAAATCTTAAGCTTCCTCTGGTCCATTCTTGATTTGACTGTACCGAGTCCTGCCTTCTTGCTATACCATGGATAAGTGTAGCTATACAGTATTTTCGTAGGACTCACACTGAAATGTTTATGTAATAAATGTCATGTGTGAGGTAAAACCATCAGATTTCCGGATCAATTTCCTAGTTGTCGGAGAGCTTTTTTCGTATTGAGTGCACAGTTTGAAAACGGCAACAATACAAGTGAGTATATAGTGGATCATATTGAGCAGGAAATCCAAAACATCAAGTTAATTTCAAAATTCATGTATTCAACAAATTCTGTATAGACAGCAACAGCTCCCAGACAAATTAGTTTCAAAATATTCCACAGTTTGTATGTATATTTAGCTTGAAATTGAGATTCTTGATTGAAAGTGTTAAAATCTATTCAAATGCATGTACAAAGTCATAAAGGTGGGTTGAGTTTTAGATAGAAACTGGTGGGTCATAGCTAGGCATCGTTCACTCTATTGATTTCTGCTTTAACGCTGTAATGCTTTCACGGACAAATCCTTGAAAAATGTATATTCTATATATAGGGGGTGCCTTGAAGATGATAAATGGGAGTTTATCGGAGAAAGGGTTAACATTACCCTCTATAGTGTCTTAAATCTTTTCTTGACCAATTTTGACCACTGAAGAGCTAAGGAAAAAAGACCCTTTAATGGCCACATTTTGTCAAGTAAATTTGCCTATTGAATATCCATTTGCAGACCAAGAGAAGAGTATTTTTTTAAATTTACTACTGGAGTGACTGGCTCGGTTACCGAGCCAGGTATTCCAGAGATAAATTTAAAAAAATAATCTCTTCACCTACAAATGGACATTCATCAAGAGTATTGGAGAGACCCACTTTGGCCGACTTCATCACTAAAGGGTTAGATGAGATACAATATATATGTAAAAATGTGTACTATTTGTTCCTATTATCCTATCCTCAGGTGATTGCTGAATTTCTGAGTGTGAAAGATACATGTCCGAAGAAGCCACTAACATGCAATCGACCAAAACTTTACCAGAGTCAAGTAAGAGTTACATTTTAGTAACCAGTATTTAATTGCAGAGAAAAGCAAAATATTTGCTTTAGTGCCAATTTACAGAGCAAAAGAGGACTAGTTTTGAAAATTGACCACTGGTGTTACCGGCTTTGTTATTGAGTCAGGAATTCCAGTGAAAAATTTCAAAAAATTATATCTCGGCTTGCTAATTCCAATGGCAACTCATAGATATGAATGCAGAAGCCATTTTTGGCTGGCTTTATAAGTTAAGGGTTTAGCTAGGCAAAAGTCGCCTTCTGAGGACAAGAGATGAAAACTTACCAATGGACTCTGACTCGATAATAAGTAGACCTCCATTTTATGACTAAAATCACTGTCTCATAAGTGTTCAAAAATAGTGTTCTATTGGCCTGCAAATGGACACTCACTAAGCCAAAATTAAGATTTTCTTTGCCAGTCTTACCCTTTAATGGCTAAGTTGACGAATACCATGACGAATACCATGACGAATACCAGCCTCTTCAGCGGTCTTTGGGAAATGTCCCTATGCAAGGCTAGAGAAGACCATTTCTGAAAATTTACCACTGAGATATGGTGCGGTATCCGATTCAGTCATTCCAGTGGTAATTTTTCTAAAACAGCCTTCATTTGGCCAGCAAAATTCACCGAGCAAAATTCTTTTGGCCGAGCTTGACCGGTAATGGATTAAATGTTTGTTAATTTTCAGAGATATTTTCTCCAGAAGATGGAATGGCCTGATGAGTACAGCGAGGAGAAAGTGCTGCCTCTAGTCACTTTATATGACATGAATGATATCTATGTTAGAGGTTATCATGATGCGCAAAGGCATATTATCCCTCACAGGTACACACCCTTATAACTCATGTTACTGGACCAGTACTCGCCAATATGGCCCGGTATTGGCCCAGTAGCCTGCTTTATCAAGGCAGCTGCCCTTTAGTGAATACATTGCTACAGAGCTTACTGTAGATTCACTAGTCGGGTAAGTTGCACTTACAGGCATCGTTTTAAAGATTATTTGTTAATCTTAACATATATTACCAGTCCACTTTATAAGAAGACGTAATATATTTAATATATTGCCTAGATATCTACAGGCATAACAAAATATGCCTGTAACCAGGTCATTCTAATTTAACTAGGGAAACTCACATCATATTTCTTGTTTTGACATTTGCCTTAGAACGCCAAGAGAAGAATAGTTTTGAAAATTTACCTCGGGAATGACTGGCTCAGTTATCGAGCCAGTCATTCCAGTGGTAAATTTTCAAAAATAGTCTCAGCATGCAAATTTCCTAAGATGCCTGCAGAATACACATTGTTTGGTTTGACAATTAAAGTGTTAAACGTACTGCATCATCCCGAGTGCGCAAGGAGCTGATATTAAACATGCTGAATATTTTGAAAACTATGGTTGCTATTTCGTAGCACGGTATCTGAATTTTAAGAGTAGGCGAATCTGCTGAAATGCATGAATTTCAAATAAATTGATATATGAATATAAGAGAATCGCTTCCTATGTTAGGCATTTATTTCATTTTGTCATGCATGTGTAGTGACAGTTTTATTGTGTTGAAAGGGTTGAATGAAAACAATTTCAAAATTTTATTTCAGAATCGTAAAGAGGCGTGTGCGCCAGTTTGTTCCCTGTTTTGAAGTGGAATGGTATAAAGGTGTGTGTAGTTGTAATACAGTGATACAATGTGTTTCTTTCTGGATTTTATTGATATGACAATGATGTTAATTTACTTTTCATCCACCTCTTAAAGAACTGGCTGGATTGCAATGATGATGTCATTAATTAATGTAGTAGTTGTATTTATCTGTTATACGACCTTGTTCATACTTGCTAGAGATGGCAGACATCGCTGGCCACTAGATTTGATGGCATTTGAGTCATGTAAGTTAATGGATGAATATGATCTGTCAGTCAAGTATATGACTTCATAATCAATTATGTCATATGTAGGCTGACATCAGAATCGAAATGTAATGAATGACATAACTAGGATCTCCATGAACATTGAATAGTCTATCAGTTGTTTGAATTGTATGTCTTCGCTCTTTAACCCTTACCACTGACGTCAAAATTTTAAATTTTCAAATTAAATTGAAAGATCAGTTTTCAATAAATTTGTTGGAAGATGTTGCTGTCGTAGACAGCACCATCATCCACCACCAGAGTTGTTGAAAAATGTACACCCGTTTCTTTGATAGTGACACAATAAAAGACATAATATTGACATCAGTGTGTTACGGGTTAACTGGCTGAATGCTGCAAGCAACCAGACAATCATTTCGATGGGCAATAACTCTGGACCTGTTGAATATTTGGAAGACAATTTTTACTGAATTTTATTGTTGGCTTATCCACCAACAACTTTGAGTCAAATTGCTTTCAGAATATTCACCATATCCAGAGTTAAACTCCGTGGAAAACATAGTCTGCAGGGGCCGTATTCACCAAAGGGCGTAACTTACGCAGGGCATAACTACCTTGGAGAATATGACGTCATAATATTAAATGATGTACGAACATATATGACGTCATAATGACTCCAAGGTATTTATGCCAGGCGTAAGTTACGCCCTTTTGTGAATACGGCCCCAGAAATTTAGCAGGCAGATAGTTAATAAACATTGTTGAATATTTTGAAACTAATTTGACTAGGCGCTGTTGCTGGCATAGGTTAGCTATATAGTTACCATGAAATTAGGATTCTGGGAATTCTGGATTCAAAATATATAAATTGAACCCAACATGTGCAAAACTTAGCTAAAATGGGTGGGGCATAGCTAAAAGTGGGTTCATCCATGGTTATGGCCATATGTGCGTGTCTATGCATGGTCTGTGTGTGTCCAGTGCTACATGTATGTCACATTCTACTGGACGGACCGTCACCAACTTGTGTAGGCGGTTGCCCTTGGGGCTTTTGATTTTGGGAAC
Source organism: Chaetoderma sp. LZ-2023a (assembly GCA_034401795.1). NCBI lineage: Eukaryota > Metazoa > Mollusca > Caudofoveata > Chaetodermatida > Chaetodermatidae > Chaetoderma > Chaetoderma sp. LZ-2023a. The sequence goes on along the minus strand of CM067370.1, from coordinate 159,965,327 downwards.
AAATGGTAAAGTGTCAAGATTATTGATGAGGTTTCTACTAGAAGGCTTGTCACTAAATTTGGGTATCCCGTTGGAGACCTTAAATGCCTTAATGGTTTGGTGAGGGTGGGCTATAGGGCAAAGATAAAGATTATCAGAAATGGTAGGTGGGTGAAACTCACAATGGACCTTTCAAGTTTTTGCTAAGGCCCACCCATCTCAATCTAAGTTCCACCCACACCACGTCCACGTTGGGATCGATTGATCTCTGAACTCCCTGACTAACCAATTTCCAGAAAACTATACATGTAAGCTGTTGAATATTTTGAAATTAATTTCAAAATATTCAACAGCATGTTTATTAAATAGCGAAGACACAATTCATACAACGTGTCAGACTATTAAGCATTAAACATGGGCGATATGGAATCATTCATGATGTCATGATTATGATGTCGGCATATACTGCACTTAGTTAATTATGATGTCAGATCATAGATGGATACTCTGGAAAGGGGAATTCTTTGGAATGCTCGTTTCAGATTCTGTAGTTGATTGCTTACTTGACATTATGTGTCTTGAGATTACCAAAGTATGAAGATGGTAACCGTATTCCGATTACACTACATGTAAATGTACTTATTACTGTACCTTTATTTTCATAAATAGGTCACACTAACTCCAGCGCAAATAGTACCAAAGATTTCTACACCACTATCGAAGAAGAGCGGCGTTTCTCAAGAGCATTTCCTGACATTGCCAGAGAATTTCAACAAAATGAAGCAACCAGACAGGCAGGTGAGTGTCAGACTAGTATGTGTGTGGGGGTGTGGGTGGTGGCGGAATAGACGTATCACAAAGCATGGAAATGTTATCCCGATGGAGAGATGGATTAATAATGCTAAACAGATTTTGTAGTAGTCTTGTTAAATGTCCATTTGCAGACCAAGAGAAGACTATTTTTGAGAATTTACCACTGCAATGACTGGCTCGATAACCGAGCCAGTCATTTCAGTGGTAAATTAAAAAAAATAGTCTTCTCTTGGTCTGCAAATGGACATTTTCTATGAGAAAATTAAAACTTTCTTGAACAAATTTGTGGGTTAAAGGGGCATTAACCCTTTAACACGCATATCAGTCAAAAATGGCTTCTGCAAGGGTTTGAGAAAGGTCCATTTCTATTGACATTTAAAACTATAAAAAAAATGAACAAACTCGAGGGTTAAAGGGTTAACACACAGAAATGGTGGCATAGTACCAACTTGATAAATGTTTTGCAATCGGAACTCACAAAATGTAATTTAAGACCACTAAAGATAAAAAAGATCCTAAAGAAGCTAAGTCGAAGAAAACTGATTGCAGCTAAACGAATCTCCCACTGCTTGCAGCCACTGATAACAGTCACTCACCATCATCATCATTGTAGAAACTGGTTTTGGCCAGTTTGAAAATTAAAGAGAAAAGATAATCACAATGACAGGAATGTGTGACAATCACAATGACAATTTCTCACTTACGACTTGTCTGCAGGGCCGGACTTATAACTCAGGTGGCCCTGTGCAAAGCATCTGAAATTCTTAAAAGGGTTGTTAGTTGTTAGGATCACGAGAAAGCTAGTATCCAGTTTTAACCGTAATGCCCCTGGGGTGCCCCGAGATCATAGGCCTGTGGGATTTGACCACATCAGTCTTATGCAGTAAATTTCATAACTTAACATGTTTAAAACACAAAATGAAAAGATACTGTTGTGTATTATAATTTGATTGGAAGTAGGGTTGCACGATTTTTCGATTATTCGATTAATCGCGATTATATAATTCAAAATGATCGTGGATGATTATAAAATGAAATAATCGTGTAATCGCCATGTTGACATTTTTACGCTTGTGAAACTCTGCTCGCGTTACCAATTATAGAAACAAACATCCGGCTATCAGCCGAATGTGTGAATGATTAAATAAACTAAATAAATAACTGATTTGTTTGTATTGACTCATGATTGGTTTTAGATGAAAAAAGATTGTTCACTTGGTCGCTATTTGTCATTGTTGTTGTAATCACACACGCTTATCCCGCGTTCCCCATTCTCTGAATAGTTATGCGCTAACGGTTTTCCAAAAAAAGTTCTAAAACTGATACCACAGAAATTCAACGCATTTTCTCCCGTAAAAATTCTCACCGCCTATGCCTCTGTTTAATGTATACCTCAAAACATCACAGGGGAAGTGAAATTATTTGATTTGAGCGCCTAAATATTGCATATCCTTTAATAAAGGTCGTTTATTACATCAAAATTAATCCACAATTTGATATAAAATGGCGTTGTGAAAAAATACAAATCACGTGATTCGCCTCCAATTGAAGTTTATTTTAAAGCGAGTACTTGGATATAAATATTCTGGAATCGGGGACTCGGAAATTTCTATATATCATCATTGCGCGATAGGAACTGAGTATTATACTGATCTGAATAACGGGTACCCGTTTGATAAACTCCTGTTAGCGTATAATATCTCGCGAGAACACGCCGCCTCCCATCGCAAAAGAGCCGCTAGCTTGCCAACTTAAGAAGCCGGCTATATTGTCATTCGTAATAATTCAATTTGGGTCATTTAATGTTGATCGGTGTTACAAAATTGATGCACATTTTCTCCCGTACTTGTTTGGTACATAAATTTGGTCTTAAAATATATTTATAATAAGGAAGGTATTTAATCATGCCAAGGCTGTTTTAAGCGCATTTTGACTACAAAAGTGTGGAATAAACTTTTTTATATCTTGAACATACGTGGCCTACTATTAGTATTAATCTAATAGGTTGTCGAGATTTACAAATCCAAGGCCTGTATTGACTTCTAGAGGGGCCGGAAATGTATCAGGGCAGAGATCTGTCTGAAGTAGACACACCCTGTGACACGATTGTTATTATTATACACGCTATTCTTACAAATTTGCTCTTAAAAAAAGTTTTCCTATACAATCTGCTGAGTTAGGGGGTGGGCTTCTAATACATAGTTTTGACGTCTTGAAATTGCTAAGAAATCATTGGAGCTCCTATGTCAAAGTTAGGGGGTGGGCTTCTATTAGAACACAGGCTACAATTAAGTAAAATATGGTAACTTCTGTTTTCCGTCTAGAAAAATCTTTATACATTCCTTTGTTTGCAATCAGCAACTGGCATATGTATGTATTATACCCAAGTGCCTAACCTATAATCTTACAATCTGCAGTAGCATAATAACGTCCTCTAAGCAGCATTGACGTAGTTAATATAGTTGATGATTAATCGCGATTATTTTTTTTAAATGATCGCGATTATGAAAAGTGAATAATCGTGCAACCCTAATTGGAAGACTACCTCAAATTCAATTATATTCAACAGAACATTTTTACATCGTATTCAAGTGTTGTCTTGGAAACGTGTTAACTTATTTATGTGCTATTGTGTGGCATCTGTGTGTAACTTGAAATTATGCAGGGTCCTGAAAATGAAGGCACACGATAATTTTAGTGTAATTTTTTAGGGCCCTGTACAAATGCATTTGTTGCACTGCCTTAAGTTCGGCCCTGCTTGTCTGTTAAACAGGAGCGAAACTTTATACGTTGGAACTGAACCCCTGCTTTAATGTTTGCACTGATCCATAGAACCATTGTTAAGCAAGCATAAGCCAACACTGACTGGATCTTTGACTAAAATGTCTGAATACTGAATGTACTTGTAGACTTGACAAAATGGAGGGATTTGATCTGTCACTTGAGTATAGCTCATCACATCTTAATTAAATACAATGTATGTCGCTTCTTAGCCGGCATCACAATCCAAATGACGTATGTATAGGTCTGTCATGAAGGTAGCAAACGTCTTTCACGAATGTGTCTGAATTGTATATCTTTGGTGAATTTACAATTTAATAAGCATTCTGTTGACTATTTTGAAACTAATTTATTTGGGAGCTGTTGCTGCCATAGGCAGCAACATCCCCAGTCAAATTAATTTCAAAATAGTCAACAGCTTACCTTTATAGTTACCTTGAAACTTATTATGTAGGAATTTAGGTTTCAAAGTATCAAATCGATTCTAACACACAAACAACGTAGGCGGAGCTTATCTAGAAATGGGTGGACCGGTTAGAAATGGGTCGCTCTACAAATGTTAACTCCATGTGAATCATACAAGGGTTGGCTGAGTGAAGTTAGTGTATCGTTTTAGATAACTATTGCTGAATGGTGGCACACATGGGTATATGCCAAATGTGTATACATGGATTCTGCCATGATGACTTAATCATACAGCCTAGAATCTTATTTTGTAAGAAATTCACTTGAATATTTTGAAATTCATTTAACTGAAATATCTTGCTGATTGCCTTCTGAACTTAAATGACCAATTACGAAAAATTGATTTACATGTACAGTGTTATAGATATTATGTTGATTATTTTTAGACTAATTTGACTGACTTGCCTATACTGGTAACATGTCAAATTGCTTTCAACATATTCAACAATTTCGGTGTATGACTGTCACAGAATTCACATTCTGGGGGTCTGGGTCAAGGGCAGCCAACCAAATTACTTTCAAAATATTCAGCAGCTTTTCCTTATGTTTGCTCTGAAACCAAGACACTGCCATTTCAGTGTTGAAAGGGTTAAATATATTAATACTGTTTATCATGAATTATATATTTATTTCTCTGATTTACAGGCAAAAAGAAGGTGCCCTCATTGTCAAGTCAGCAAATCTCTAACAAGCAAGGGGCATATGCATCTCAAACTGCCGAGGATGACAGTGGTAACGTCGCTCAAGCATCCTCTGATGTTATGGACTTGTCAGATGCTATTCATCATCTTGATCTATCATCTCAAACATCTCTTCAGATTAACCCTAGCCATGAATTGAGAACGAATGTTCATTGTATAAAACCACACTGTGACATGGAATCATTCGGTGACGGCTTTTGTCAACTAAATTTAGAAAACATTGCTACATGTAGTGCTGGATCTCATAGATTATTGTCAAACAGTTCCTATCCGGGTTATAGGTCGCAAAATACATGTTTGACTATATGTTCTAAAGAGATGACTCTGCCTCCTCCTGCAGCTTCATCAGTATTTGCATGTCGTAAAACACATACATGTTCACCAAGCATAAATAGAGACAGTGCTATAAAATGCCACACTGTCCTAGGTGGCATTTCAGATTCTAGTCACAGCGATGATAGTGAGGAAGAACATACTATACCTTTGTTACAAAGAATTGGACTACAGCAACACATGCAAGAAAAGGTACATACAGCACCCTCCAGGATGCTCTCTTCACAGAATCCAATCCCATTTGCAGACAAAGTAGTTGACAAAATACTGCACAATGAAGAATTAAACACCAATTGTTTGGGTACATATATGAGATTACCAGATGATGCTGCTGAAAGTCATTTTCATCCAGCCCTCAATAATGTTCCCAATGTTCTGCTAGATGGTAGGACTGCAGCCAAAGGTACCGAGACTCCTGCTAGTGGCTATGGTGATAGTGATAATGTGGAAGATATTATTGACATCAGTGATGATTATCTCGATGACATGCCTGTAGAATCTGATAAATATGAGGTTCTTACTAATGTAGTTAAACAGGCAGATAAACATGATATAAAGATAGGTAAAGTTTCAAATGGAGTCAGAAATACAGATTTGATAGAATTGTTACCTGGTTCTGGCATTACAGCTAGCTTTCTTGAAGCATGTAGCAAGTCATATATAAGTGAGAAAAAGCCTAATGATGTTTCCAGCTTTGCTGAGGAATTAATACAGGATTCAGCTACATCCAGAGAAGGGAAACCAAATTTGGCATCTGTCATGATTCTACCACTAAACGTGTATTCTCATGCATTAATCAGTGATGAACATAGATTATGTGATATTAAGACTACACATGGTGAAATCAATGCGGCTTGTATAGGTTCAGTGGTACATGGTAAAACTGATGGTGAACACGATATCACTTTTAATACGCAGTGCAACAATGACGTTATTACAGTGTCAAACATTTCAGAAGCTAAGATTTTGTGCAGTGATCAGCTACAATTTGCCAATAGATCACTGGAACATGAGAAATTGCAGATATATTCTTCAGATAATAAGGGACATTTTCCAGAGATTTTAACGCTGTGTGGTGATACAAACCATTTATCACAAGATTGTGTGGGAAATGATATTATTGCTGGTGAGCTTTGTTTCGTGACTGATGAGTGTAGTCCCATTAATCGTGTTCTTAGCTTTGATGATAAACCATCTGTTTATACAGATGAATCACCGGTTCAACAGAGTTCATTAAATAATGGTATTCCACACAATAGCAACGATATACATACTCCTCTGTTGGGCACTAGCAATGCATCAGTGGTCAGCTATGGTAACAATTCTAACATGAACAGCTTAGATCTGTTCGCAGATAGTCTAGGAAGTGAATTTAGTTGTAATGCTATACCAGATTTTACAAATAAGATGCCGCGCCATTTTCCTGTTAACCATAAACCTGCATATGATAGCTACATTGCAACACCAGAGGTTGTTCAGTCGCGAAGATGCAGTGTTAAACATAAATCTATACAACCACATAGTTCATTTTTTTGTCATCCTACTAATGATGTCCACTCAAACTGCTCTTCAGAATTGTGTGTAAAAAGTATGTCTGTCAAAGTATGTAATGAAGAGATCGACTACACAGAGAAATTATCTACAGGCGGAGTAGGTGACAATATGGCCACTGCCAGATTCTGTGTTACATCACCCCCAAGTGCAGATACAGCAGTCACTAGATGTTCAACAAGCACTCCATGCGTCGAGGAGTTCACTGGATCCTCTGTTAGCCCAACATGTCCTCTCATCTATGCATCTCCGACTAGCAAGGTTATTACTGATCCTATCATTGATTGTTTTAATGGAAATCTCACAGACAATGTTTTTCTTAACAGTGACTTATCAATAAATGCTTATAAGCATAACACCCAGGAGCTTACCAGAAATTTAACTAGTCCAGCTTCATATAGTAATGTGTGCAGTACGAGCACACCTATTGCTAAAACACTGATCTGTAATATGCAAAATGTAAATGAACTAATGCAAAATGAAGGTGAAAATGATTGCCATTTTAAAAATATTCAAGATAAGCACATATATTCCCCTCCTTCCCTCAAAACTGAATTGATAAAAACATTGCAAGTTGAACCTCATGCTCAATGTATGCCTAGTACTCCTGTAGCATCGGAAAATTGCCAGTGTGTGGATGAGGTCGGTAATAATACAATTGGTATTCAAGAACAGTTATATACCCATCGACATGTAGATCGACCTCATACCACTACTCATCGTGTGAGCTTTAGTAAAGTAAAATCAGAGCCAGACGTACAAATATTAAAGGATTGTGAATATACAGGCAGGATGAATTCTGTACTGTGTAATAACATTTCTGAAAATCACATCTTCAAACAACCTCTTTATGAACAACATGTTATTGCGTATGAAGCTAAGCAGAGAGTCAGTCATGATAGAGCTAGTACTGAAGCTCATTATAGGCAAAGCAAAGAAACTGTCAACCTAAATCAGTGTAATGTGGTTAATGTTTGTAACAAAGAATCTATTAGAGGGCTTAAAACAGATAGGCTAGCAGTTAAACCTATGAACCATTTATCTGGACAATGTGAGAGTACACGACGGACAGTTCAGACATTACCTGTGAGCTGCGATGCACATGTAATGAAATCTAATATCAATGTGTCAAATCTAACAGTACATTGTAATGAAGCAACATCAAAGCCTCTAAATAATATACTGCATGTTTTAAAGGATAAAGAGAATATAAAGGACAGGTCCCCGTTAGCATTAGCAGATAGACTGAGATTGAGGTTAGGTGGTATTCCTGTGATGAAGTCCTAGGCTGTGCCCTAGATAGAATGGACTCGATCCATATTAAATGGTTGATTATTTTTATGGAAATCGTTGTCGATGTATTTTACACACGTATAATTTGTTCCCCCAGTGTCGTCGATGTGGGACATAAGAATGAGGTTGCGTCCATCCCTACATCTGTCTTGCCATCCTGATTGTCTTCTGAACTTTAGAAAGCCCTGTGTGGATTCCCTTGAAATTTGATAACTAGTTATCTTGAGACAAGATATCTTGTGGTATTGCGTTAAAGCAAAATCAATCCATAATTTGATGGGTTTACAATTTAATCCTTGAAATTGGGATTATGGTAATTCAGTGTTCAAAGTATATGAATTGATCCCAACACACGCAACTAGGGCTTAGCTAGTCACTCTACTGGTTGAATTTAGAAATCCTACAGGGCAACTTGAATCCCGCATGAATATTCCAGCGATGGTCAAAGTCTTCCATTATCTTTAACCCATTAATGGAGGAATCCAGTTTTAACTATGCACTGCCCATCTTTAGATAAGCACCGCCCACATTTCATCGTATTGAGAGCGATCGATCTCTGAACTGCCTGACTCAGTTTCCAGAAAACTATACAAACTAATTCGACTGGGTGCTGTTTTTTGTTGCTGCCAATGGCAGCAACAGTGCCCAGTCAAATTAGATTCAAAATACTCAACAGCATCTTTATTAAATAGTAAAGACATACAATTTGTGCATTCTCAACGAACTTAACTACGTCATTCATGATAACTAGAATGACGTAATTGACTATGACAGCCTACACATCACGTAGTTTATTATGACGTCATATGATTTATGGATAAACTGGAAAGGTCCATCGTCAGATCAAGCAAAAATGTCTTCTGCAGTGGTCCTAACAAATGCCTATTTGCAGGACAAGAGAATACTTTTGAACGTTTACCACAGGAATGTCTGGCTCAATAATGGAGCCAGTCATTCCAGGGGTAAATAATGTTCTTGTACCAACTGTCTCTTCTCTTTATCTGCAAATGGACATTTCTCAAGATCACTGCAGAAACGTTCTTTGGCTGACTTGAGTGTTAAAGGGTTAAGATTTTACTACATGATATATGGCTACCAAGGAGAAATTTGTCCAATACCCGCATCGTTGATATATTTTTTCAGTCTGGCCGGCCTAAGTTCAAGTGTCTGTTTTGGAAACAATGTTGCTCAATGCATTTTAATTGTTTATCTCAAAATTGGCATACGTCTTTGGGACCCCACAGACAAACATCAACCCAAGTTCGGGAAAGATTGCTCCATTAGACTTATTGAAAAATGCTTTGATGTGTTCGGGACCACACAGGCATGCTTCCCTCCAAATTTTGGAGAAGATCCCTCCAGTAGAACAACAGAAATTAAAAAATCTCTTAAGAACAAGAACTACAAGAAGCACTCCATGCTCGCATTTACCCTTGCGTCTAGGAATGCTGGTAAAATGAGACTGTCAAGTCTATTCTTACAGTCTCTTGATCAACATATTTAACATACTGTGGAAAAAGTACACTAATGATCCATTTTTGTCAAGCCGTACACAAAGCGGTGGATGGCTCGACATAACGATCCAAATGGCGTCCGGCATACACCAAGAAATAAGAAGAATGTTAAAGTTATCTAATGGAAATTTAATTCATCAGGCACATGTTGGGGCTTTTCTGATCTCAATAAAACATTAGTGATATCATTGCATTCAGTCTGCATCATAATTAAAATGATTTTCAAAATCTTACCATGTTTTTCATTGTTTAATTTTATTGAACATTTAATTCATCAAGGACTTATTATCCGATCTTAATAAAACTACAGATTTGATCTATGCAATCATTGCATCTGGTCTATGCGATCATAATTTAAATGATTTTCAAATTTTTTCCATATCTTTATGGGGTTTGGTTTCGGCTTATTTTGCAACAAGAATTAGGTAAATGTTAAAGTTTTTCAATGGACATCATCAAGACCTCATCCGATCTCAATGATAAATGCCAGTCCCTATGTGATACCATGCCATACCAGGACCTATGCGATAGCATACCATACTGTATCATAGCAATCCTTATTTCGTGACATTGCCACATATGATGCGTGAGGCAGTCCTAGTGATTTAAATTGACATTAAAGTTGATTATTAGACTATTGGTATCCCGTTTTTAAATTGGGTAATGTTTGTAGCAAATGAAGAAGTGTCATTAATGAAGTTCGCAATGTCCATAAGATCCATATCAGTAATGATGAATCCGACCTGTCACTCAAGTATCTGACATCGTATCCATCTATCATCTGTCAGCATGACTCATAATCAAGCTAAGCAGCGTGTAGGATGATGTCATAAAGGATTCTATTTGGCCCGTCTTTAACTCTTAATAGTCCGACATATTGTACGAATTGTATGTCTACTATTTAATAAACATTCTGTCAAATATATTTAAGCTAATTTGACTGGGCCCAGTCAAATTAATTTCAAAATATTCAACAGGTTACCTGTATAGTTTTCTAGAATTGATAGTCAGGCAGTTAAGAGATCGATCGATCCCAACACAGATGTGGTGTGTGTAGAACCTAGATTGAGATAGACGCGGCATAGGTAAAAGTGGAAAAGTCCATTACATCACTTGTTAGCTAACATTACAATCAAAATGATGTAAGTCCTGGCAGCACTGTGGAAATACATGTAGTCCACTACAAAAAGTGTCTGAATTGTATGTCTGATTAATTTACAATTTATTAAAACATCTGTTCAATATTTTGAAAGTAATTAGGGTTGAAACTGTTGCTGCCATAGGCCAAATTAATTCAAACATGCGTACAAAGTGGACAGATGTTATCCTTAAATGGGTGGGGTGTAGCTACAAATGGATCCCCTCTATTGCCCTACATGTATGTGTCACATTTTGTGCTCATGTGTTTCTTAGTTGAAAATAATTGACACTGGAACATGTAGAAATGCAATATTCTGTAATATATTATAACACAATGTTAAACCTGTACCGATCAACAGCAAGGTGAGGATGCCTATTATTTATAGCTCACAGAACTCGACGTTTATGAACAAAGGACAAATTTTGCCCAATACCAACAGCGTTGATATATTTTTCAATCGGGCCATCTTGATGTCAAAAAGTGTCTGTTTGTAGAATGTTGCTGAAAGCTGTTTCTACTTCGAATAATACTTACCAGATGTACTATTATGATAATGTCTATTATCTAGTCTAGCTCAAAATAAACAATTAAAACTCCGCACTGTCCTGTGTCCTGCCCATACTGTGTCCGGGAATACCATAGCCGCAGGTACCGAGTCAATTCCCAATCATGTCAGATTCGTCTATTTTGCGCTTTTACAGTCGCATTTTTAGAGTGCTCAAATTTTCAATAATTTAAGCGGTTTTAGCGTTGTTGTGGGAAAACTATCGGTGGCTTCATGGAGGAACTAGGAAAATCATCATAGGGG